>CM077592.1:20012500-21490000 GCA_039657365.1 Stephania yunnanensis
TGGCCATAGGAAAAAAATTGCTGAAAAACTTGCAAGATGTCCTCCTTAAAGGCCCCAAACTTCTTTTGTAAGAGCAAGTTTGTAACCCCATTAGGGCCAGGTGTCTTATTGGGATTCATCTCCCTGAGTGCCTGAACAATCTCCTTTTCGTCAAAAGGCTTATCTAGCCTTTCTCTGTCCTCCTTCGTAACCCTCTGCTCGATAACCTTTAAGACTAAGAAAATTCGTCTCTCTCACCCTAGATCTGTAAATTCCCCCGAAGTACTCCTCCACTACCTTTAAAATCTCCCCTTACTTTTGAACAAACAGCCCTTCGTTATTTGTCAATCCCGAAATCTGATTTCCTCTTCAATGTCCTTTAACTAATGAATATGTGTTGTGTTACGGTCTCCCCCTTTAATCCACTCTACATGTGCAGTGGTCCTCCAATATTCCTCTTGTAGCATCTCCTATTCCGATTAGGGCAATACGCGACTTGAAATCCTAATTAAGCCTCGGTAACCCAGCCAAACTTAACTAGAGCCAACAGTACCTGCTAGTACCTCATAAACTCAACCTGTATATCGATATCGAATAAACAATACAAATTATACATAGTGAAAAATTAGAATTTTTTGATATCTAAATAATATACAAAATTATAGAGTTTATCAAAGCCCCAAACCTCGTTTATAAACCTCCCAACCCTGTTTATATACAACAAAATATATCAAATAGTGTATATATATACAAAAAAGTTCATTACATCATAGAGAAGATACACGACACCTAAATCTTCTCTTTGCCCTTCGCTGATGTGCTAGGTACTGAACCTGAAATATTAAATTTAGGGTGAGCGCTCCAACTTGCTCAGTAAGTAAGGATTCATAAAGCCATCAACATTCGGTATAATAATCAAGAACATCATGTAAGAACAATATGCACAAATGTTAACTAACAAGAATATGGAAAACATATAATCCAATAAATAACAGATGCAAGGCAAAATATCAATGACTGTTACACTGTGATTCCCATTTTATTTATGAAACCAGGGTTAATTACCCGCCGACACCATTAATGCAATTGCTACACCAACACATTGCTGATGTGCTGTTTATCCAATCCATTAATGTCTAATGGTTCTATCGAAACGTCTAGTGAGTATGTAATCCATGCAACTTATATAACTGAGTAGGAAGTTACATGTAAGCCAGGAAATGTAACCCATCTCCTATATAACCTAGTCTCAATTCCAGGAACTTACTCTCGTGAATTAAATTAAACACCATTTTCCATTTATTAAAACCATCACAGTGTACATAGTCCCTCATTTTATCCATAAACTACATGAACTACATATATTAAGATAGCCAGACAAAATCGATAAATAAGCGAATTCGTACTTACCTCAGTTTAGGTTTTTGTTCGAAATTCCCTAACTTTCTAGACATTCAAGCTTTCTCGGGGATCCTACACCTATCGCAAACTATTTGTGATCAATATAGGTGTAATACCCTATATTTAGAACCGCTAGTTCAGTCCTTAAGTCCTCAAGAAATTCTAAACAAATTTACAGCAAAGTTACTATTTTATGGGGTGGGAGCATGCTCCCTCACTTGGTGGAATGTGCTCCAGCAGCTGAGTTCATCCTCACTAATGAAAGGAACACGCTCCTCTGCTAGGTGGAGTACGCTCCACCTTGTTTTGTCTCGACAGTACACAGTGCAGCAGTCACTGTTCCATGCACGAATCATTTAAATAACGCCTAACACTCCCATAACTCATTAGGGACGACCTCTATGATGCCCCTAAATTCCAGGCCGCCTTGCTACCCGCCACGTCGCATCACATGTCAACTAGCCTTGCCACGTCATGGCCCGCTTCTCATTGACACCTTACGACCTAACGAGTTGCTTACTCTTTTCCAGCAAACCCTAGTTATGCTAACTATTTTTTATACAAATATTAATAATTTAGTTAGCAAGTTACTCAATTTATCAAATTATATAAAAATTTTACAGCATAAGTCTTTTAATGAGTAACTTATGCAATGTTTAACAATCCTAAGTAGTGAAAAACCCGACAAAAGACATCATGTATATATCAAGGCGAGATAAGTACAGCAAAAGATTCATATACAGGTAATCAGCGTTCTACAGTCCCCAAAACCCAACTAAAGTAAATATATACATACTATAGTCACACACGAGCTGGCTTTACAATTTAAGAGGTAGTCGCCCAATACTTCCGTGCCTTTACTTTTGCTCGTCGAATGATTTGCACCCGGTCACCCAACAAATACAGTGACAAGTCTAGTGAGTAAAATCCTAAGAGAAGTCCATACAATATTCATGAAATAAAATTGATAAACTACAAGACATGTATATATAACTCCTGGCAACAGTACGTCATATTCCCATTAATATAGACAACATATGACAAGCAAAAGTAGTAGCATGAAATAAATAAACAGTACATACTAGCTAAACCAGCTCAGAAATAAAACATTAATCAGTAAACGTCCGTATAATCACGAGAAAACCCTGACATACACCAACCAGTAATCGGTAAGTCAAATAAGAACCACGTATATACTTACAAGCTTACGATGACTAAACCCCAACTTCATTTACCTGATGAACCACTCTAGACACTTTTTCACGTCAAGGGAACACCCTTAATCCCTCCCGATAGTCGTAGATATATTATACTACCGTCGACACGAACACTAAACAAAAGTAACCTGTGCAATCGATTTAGCCATAACCAATATATACGCAAATCGAATAGGAGTGAGAACCCATATGTGCCACCAGCAGTTACACATGAAATGTGATATCGATAAATCAAAACCATGAGTTCTGCGAAGCATTCTCAAGGGTTTTACGCACCTCAATCCACGCTCTGACTTACCAGGACTCTCGTATATGACCCGACTAGCTCCTCGATACCAGAGCTACGGTCCCTTAAGCCCCTCAAGTCCAATTTTACATGCTTAGTATGTTTATAGGTGTTTGGGATATGTTTTAAGTCAAAAATATCAAAACAACCTTTTAATTTCAATTTCTATCTTTAATTTGTGCATTATGGTCTTGGTGTAGTGCGCTATGTTATGGTAGCGCGCTATGGACAGTATGTAGTGTGCTATCTATCCTCTAGGATGGAATTCTCAAGTCGAAAATTTTGCTTTTCTCTTCCAATTTGGCTACCTGATCTTACCTAACACTCAATCTATATCTAATTAACACCAAACACCAAAAATAACCTTAGAACAACCATTTGCATCAAATTTATCAAAATCTTACAAAATAGGGTTCAAATGAAAGTTTAGATGATGAAGATGATGATTACCTTAGTTTCAGTCCTCCAATTGACCTCCAAGATGGTTGAATTCCAGTTTGAATTCTCTTCCCAATCTCGTTTGCTCTGATCTTGCATAAAATCGTAAATGGTTTTTTTAAAATAATAAAATATCACTAACTTTAGTTTATATACATGTGATTGGAATCAAATGTGCGTACGTATCCCGAGAATTATCTTGTGGTCTACAACCATGCTATCCCACGCCACCTTATGACTCCAATGACACACTCCCTTCCTAGTACCCCTCACTATGCTCATCTATATGTCCATTTCATGATCCTCATTAATAAGTGCAAACTATTGGCCTTCATTTATTTTGATTAGATCACACTAACTTAGGCCCATCTTGCTTACATATGGCTAGTGTTTTTAGTCACCGAAAATTATCAACTTATGGTTTCACTAATCCTCGACTACCTGGCACTTGGTGCCCTGCATCTCTGCATGTATATCGAGGTTCGCTATAGCCTATTGTTTTAATTGAATCCACTTAGTCTATGGTCACATTGCCCATTTTAATTGATTAACATTTTAATGTGAATTAGTTGAGTTTCCTAGTGTACCCATAGTTCACCTACCCGATCCTCATGTTGACACACCTCTCGAGAGGAACACCTATCACACAAACTAGCCTGATAGCAACATACACACATGTGGTGCAATATAACAACAATAATAATAATAATAATAATAATAATAATAATAATAATAATAATAATAATAATAATAATAATAATAATAATAATAATAATAATAATTTTTAAACACCACATATACACAACCACATCCATAAATAACATATTTCCTTGGTTCTCTTGTCCGAGCCAATCGAGTTGTTCACGTAACGCCTGAATTATGACCGTTAATCTCTAAGAGTATTGCTAATCCTAGTTTAATTAATTTAGGTAGTTACAACCTTTAATGAGGTAACAAACCATTTTCAGTCAACAACAACAACAACAATTCACAAAGATATCTACGTCCACTATCAATTTGAATTTCAAAAATATAAAAACTAAACTTACCGAAATGATGATCTCTGGATTTCTAGTTGATTAAGCTCCTAAACTTACACTGAATTCATTTCCTAAGTGATTCCCTATGATCATAACCTCAAACCTTCAGCTCTCTCTCACTCTCTCGATCGAATTATGGAGATAAGTATGAGGGTTTTAGTTTAATAATATGGGTTTTTCTCGAGATACTCATCTCACTATCTTAAGACTGATCGAATGATTGATGTGCTAACATGACACCCATAAAGTGACACATATATTGACACAATTAATACTCACGTTCATCTCCAGGCGATTCGACGATCCATATAATTCAAACTAACTTATAGTTTTAAATATATATATTGAACTTAAGGCTTAACGAAATGTTAAGTGTCGAGTTGAGTTTCTATTATTGGTGACTTCAATTCATGGGCTTGAGTTCCATCCCCTTGATGTTTTATTCACCAAGTCTCTAGATAATCCTTTAGTTAAAGGATTTGCCAAATCTTGACTATATATCACGTAGTCAATTGTGATAATTCCGTTTGTTATTAATTCTCCGACACAATTGTGTCTCAATGTAATATGTATGGACTTGTCATTATATACTCGGCTATGAGCTCTTGCCAATGTGGCCTTATCATTACAATGGATATAAATATGAGCTACGGCTTAGGCCACAATAATATCTCATATAATAGTTCTCGTAACCATTCAGATTTTTTTGAAGATGAGGCTAACATTATAAAGTCTAATTGCATGGTGGAACCATCTATTAATGTTTCCTTCTTTGAAGCCCACGAGATTGCACCCCCAACAATTGTGAAAACACATGCACTTGTAAAAGCATGATTTTGATATTTGATAATCCAACTTGCTTATGAAAATCCTTCTAGGGCTGAAGGATGTCCACTATAGCATAAGCCATAGTTAATTATTTTCTTCGGATATTTCAAAATTATTCAATTGCAAACTAGCGCAACTCGCTTGGATTAATTGTGAATCTGCTCAACTTTCCTACTGCCAAGACAATATCCTGTCTGGTGCATATCATTACATACATTAAACATCCAATGATTCTGGAATACTCCATTTGTGAAACAGGATTGCCGATATTTTTCACTAGTTCAAAACTCGGGTCTAGTGGGGTGGATACATGGGCACAATTAAAATAATTGAATCTAGTGAAAATTTTCTCAATATAATGAGATTGAGTCAAAGCAACACTCCCCTAATCTCTTACAATCTGAATTCCGAGAATGACATCAGCCTGCCCCACATATTGTCATTTCAAATTGGCTTGAACAAAAGCTTTTGGTTAATTAAATTTGTTCCAAGCCAGTTACAAAAATTAACTTGTCATCCACGTAAAGATAAATAATAACACCATTTCCTTTTTTTTTTTTTTATCAAACTTGCTACATACACATTTATCATATTCATTTATTTTGAATTCATTTGCAAGTACAACTTAGTTAAATTTTTAATGCCACCGCTTTTGTGCTTGCTTTCATCCATACAATGATTTTCGCAATCTACACACTTTATTTTCATGATCGGGCATTAAGAATCCTTCAGGTTGTTCCATGTATGTTTTCTCATCTAATTCTCCATATACTAACACAATTTTGACGTCCATTAAGTGAATTACTAGCTTGTTTATAGCCGTAATTACAATAAGCAATCTAATCATAGAAATTCTACTAGTAAATAGGTATTGAAATAGTCTATTCCATATTCTTAGGTGAATCCCTTAGCAACCAGTCTTACTTTGTGTTTTTCAATGGATCCATTAACTTTTCTTTTCTTTTTAAGGAGAAATTTGCATTTAATAGGTTTACATCCAGCAGGTAAATCAACTAGCTTCGAAGTATTATTTTCCATTATTGAATCCATTTCATCATTCACAATATTTACTAAAATTGAATTATTGGGCTTGATTACCATGAATCTATATGCCTTAATGTGTTGTGCATATCCAATAAATACACACTCCACTCCCATTTTGCCCAATTTCCTCTTTTTGGGTTCAAGTACTTGTATTACTGCTCTATAGTCCCAAATTATTAATAATTAAGGTTTGGTTTTTGATTATTCCAAAGCTCATATAGGGTGACCTTATTCCTCTTTTGTGGAGTTCGATTCAAAATGTGGCATGCAGTCAGTAATGCCTCCCCCAAAAACCACTACTTAAACTTGAGTTTGATAGCCTAACATAACCATTTCAGTCAGAACATGATTGTTGCATATAGAGAGCTGTAGTCTCATGGACTATACTAGTATATTCAAAGTACTCGGGATTATAGTACTTTCCCCTATCAGACCTTAAGCATTTCATAAAGGTCTCACATTGCAATTCAGTTTTTGCCTTATAGGCCTGAAACTTCACTATTGCATCATTTTTAGAATGAAACAAATACACATAAGAAAACTTGTTATAACCATCAATAAATGTTGTAAAATATTTATTGCCACATATTGATGATGTACTATGCATTTCGCATACATCAAAATGTATCAAATCAATTAATTTTGAATTTCTTTCAACCTTAAGAAAATGATTTCTTGTTATTTTTAATTTCATGCATTTATTGCAATTCCTTCACTTTTATCAAAATTAAGCAGTAATTCTAAATTCAACACGTCATTTAGTATTCTAAAATTAACATGTCTTAATTTGTGATGCCATAAAAATGAATAGGATTCAACAAGAGAAGCAGAAACAACATTCTTATTAGATAAAACGATTACATTAAGCTTAAACATACCCTTATAAGCATAACCTTTCCCTACAAACATACCACCTTTGGACATCATAAACTTGTCAGTCTCAAATATAAGCCTAAACCCAAACTTGTTCAACAGACTACCCAAAACCAGATTCTTCCTCACTTCTAGTACATAGTACACATTAATTAGTTTCACGTTTTTTCCAGAAGTGAATTTCAGTTCAACACTACATATGCCTTTGATGGAGACAGTAGCCGCATTTCCATGTACAAGACAGTATTTTCATCTACAACCTCTATAGTATTAAAGAATCCCTTATTCTTGCAAACATGTCAAATAGCTCCAGAGTCAACCCACCTAGCCATGTCGTTCTCAATCATGTTAATATTAGAAATCATGACAATTAAATTCTCATTGTCATTTCTTACTAATCTCAAGGAAGCATTATGTTTCCCTTTTTTCCTCTTCCTGAACAGACAATCAGACTTGAAGTGGTTATCTTTCCCATATAACTAACGAATGACTTTCTGCTTCTTATGATTCAAGTTTCGGCTATTTAGTTTTCCCAAGCCAACAGCCCTGTTGAAACCACCAGTCTTGTTAAAACCACCAAGCTTGTTAGGCCTTTCGAGTGAGGGCTTTTTGAACTTTGCATCATTCACCACATGCACATTTGAGATTTCTTGAGCGTTATGCTCTTTTTCATTTTCTTGCATGCAAAATCCTCTTCTATACAAAGATTGTTAGCAAGTTCATCAAGAGTAATATATTTATATGCTTCAGAGTTCGTTTAAACTCTATCCAAGATGGTAGCAGTTTGTCAATAATAGAAGACATAACAATAGTTTCATTCATAACAAGATTATGTTAAGATAAATGGTTACGATTTCTCTCAATTTCATGAAATTGCTCCATGACAGATCTATTGTCTACCATTTTAAAATTAATAAAATTAGAGATGAGAAACTTCTTACTTGTAACCTCCTCTTTGTGATACCTTGCCTCCAATTTCTCTTACTGTTCTTTAACGGAAGGAATGTTGAGGTAGAGGTAGCACTGGGAGTCTTTCATGGCATTCATAATATTATGACCCATATTAGTGTAGTCATCCGTGTAACATCCCCTATCTTGATGATGGAGATACTCGGCCTAAAACCCTGATTAAGCCCCGGAAACCCAGCCAAACTTAACTTGAGCCAGCAACCTCTCCGTCAATGCCTGATAAACTCAACACGTATATCGATATCGAATACATAATACAAAATATACACAGCGAAAAATTAAAACTTCTCGATATTTAATAATATATAGAAATATAGAGTTTATCAAAAACCCAAACCTCGTTTATAAACCTCCCATACACAACATATAAATCAAACAATGTATAAGTATACATGAAGGTCCATTACATCGTAGAGAAGATAACAAAACACCTAAATCTTCTCCTTTCCCTTCATTGAAGCACTAGTTTGCAAACTTGTAATATTAGATTTGGGGTGAGCACTCGAACTTGCTCAATAAGTATGGATTCACAAAGCCATCAACATTCCGTATAATAATCAAGAACATTATGCAATAGCAATATGCACCAATGTTAACAACAAGAATGTAAAAAACAGATAATTCGATAAATAACAGATGTAAATTCGATTGTCAATGACTATTATACTGTGATTCCCATTTTATTTATTAAACTAGGGCCGATTACCCACTGACACCATTAATGCAATTACTAGACCAACACATTGGCTGATGTGTTGTCTAGTCAATCCATTAGTGTCCATTGGTTCTATTTGAAACCCTCTAGTGAGTATGTAATTCACGTAACCAATATAACTAAGTAGGAAGTTACACAAAGGCTGGGAAGGTAACTTATCTCCTATATAACCCCGTCTTAGTTCTAGGAACTTACTCTCGTGAATCACATTAAACACCATTTTTCATTTATTAAAACTATCACAGTGTACATAATCCCCTATTCAGTCCATAAACTACACGAACTATATATATACACGAAAATAGCCAGGCAATATTGATAAACGAGAGAATCCATACTTACCTCGGTTTAGGTTTCATATCCAAATCTCCTCAATTTTCGGGCCACTCATGTTTTCTCGGGGATCCAACACCTATCACAAACCATTTTTGATCAATATAGGTCTAATACCTATGTTTAAAACCCCTAGTTCAATCCCTAAGACCTCAGGAAATTCTAATCAAAACTCATCATAATTGATGTTTTTTTGGTGGGAGCGCGCTCCCTTAATTGGTGGGGCATGCTCCACCAACTGGGTTCGTTCTAATTGATGAAGAGAGCACGTTGAGCGCGCTCCACCATGTACTGTCTCGATAGTAAACAAGGCATTAGCTACTATTCCATCCACACATCAACAACCAACACTTCCATAATTCATCAGGGAGGACCTCTAATGAGGTAACAAACCATTTTCAGTCAACAACAACGACAACAATTCATAGAGATATCATCATCTACTATCAAATTGAACTTCAAAAATATCAAAACAATCTTACATACAGTGATGATCTCTGGAACTCTAGTTGTTCAAGCTTCTAAATTCATGTTGAATTAGCTCCTTAATTAATTCCCTAAGATTGACCACTAAACCCTTAGCTGTTCCCCTATTCTCTCAGTCGAATTATAAAGATAAACATGAAGTTTTAGTTTAAATATATGAATTTCCCTCAAGATATTCATCGAGCTATCTTGAGACTAATTGAACGATTGATGTGTCAACATGACATCCCTAAAGTGACACGCATGTTGACATCATCAACACTTACGCTCATCTCGAGGCGATCCGACGATTCAAATAATTCAAACTAAACTTATAGTTTTTAATAATATATATTTATATAACAAATGTATATAAATATATAAACACCTCGTGTATTTTCTCACTAGTAAATTCACTAGACATGCCTACGAGTATTATCTGGTGTGCACATTCATTTCATGACCCCCGCATCACACTTGATGTACTAGCTATTTATTGTTTATTTACATTTTTTCTGATTATAAACTTGTATATAAGTTCTCAATTATATTGCAATCTATAAAATTCATAAACATTCCAAACAAACATAAATCATCATGCAAACACACACACACATACATACACACACACACACACACACACACACACACACACACACACACACACACACACACACACACACACACACACACACACACACACACACACACACACACACACACACACACACACACACACACACACACACACACACACACAACACACACACACACACGCACTAATCGAGGTACGCTAAATTTAACCATGAGCCTAACTCGAGTTAATTAGGATTTGGATTAACACTAGTCAACGACTTAAGGTAATAAGTCATTACAGTCTCCCAAATTTAAATCAATTTTGTCCTTGAAATTAAAGTAAACATAAAATTCCCTATAGTTTCGAAGAGAAATGGAAATCGCTACTTCGTATAAGATTCCTGCTCCTAAGTTAGCTCTTCATCTTCGTAAAATTTTCATTTGACCTTAACTAAAGTAATATCTTTGGTTCCCAGCCTCTAAATCTTGTGATCAAGTATCTGAATTGGCTGTTCATTGTAAGACAAGTCATCCCAAAGACCAAATTCATTCCAATCAATCCTTAGAGTGAATTTAGACTCCGTTTTGCGTAGCAGTGCAATAGTCTAACGTAGGCGAATCATCTGAATTCTCATTGTGTAGTCCTGAATCAACTCCAGCCATGATAAAACTGTATCTCCAACCTCTGCCCAACACGCAGGTGAACGACAAGGCCGACTATACATAGTTTCAAAAGGAGCCATTCCATTGCTAGCCCGATAGATATTATTATAAAAAAACTCACATAGAGGAATGTGTTCCTCCCTGTAACCAATAAACTCCAAGACACAAGCTCGAAACATATCCTCTAGCACCAGCTTGACCATTAGTCTATAAATGGTATGCCGTAATCAGGTTAAAAACAGTTCCTTTACTGTCTCTGCAATTTACTCTACAGTCTAGATTGAATCTCAGATCTCTATCTAAATTAATCGACACTAGAACTCCATGAAATCTTAATACCTCACATACGTACACCTTGTATAATCGACCTAGAGGATCTCGCATGGAAACTGGTAAAAAAGCACAAAATTCATCAACCTGTCAACTATAACCCATAATCATGCTTACACTGACTCAAAGGTAGACCAATTTTTTTTTATCGTTATATGTTCCCATTTCCACTCAGGAATAGACAGTGAAAGCAATAACCCTCCAGATTTCCTATATTCAACCTTAACTTGTTGATAAATCTCACATATTTTTACAAACTCAACAATATCAGTCTTCATCTCAAGCCATCAATAAATATGCCACATATCGCGATACATCTTAGTGTTACCTGGATGAATATAGTAAAGAGATCTACGAGATTCCTGTAGCAACTCCTACCTTAATTGATCCTGAGCATGAATCCACAATCTATCCTTAAACTTTAATGCACCGTCATAAAAAATTGACCAATCTGGATGATTTACACTATCCGCTAACCTCTGACGTGCTATATAATCATAATCAACTTTTTGACAATCAACCACCTGCTAAATCATCCTTGGTTCAGCTCGAATCTAAACATAAAAAAAACATATTAATAGCTTTGAAACTAGCTCTCTTAGTTGATAGTATGCCAGCAGGCTTTTCACGAATCATCATCATTGAAGCTTCCTCAAGAAGTTTAAAATGAAAAGCTCTGGCAGTAGCTATGTTCTCTCTTCCTGTTAGCATTAACAACCAAATTTACTTTGTTTGGATGATACTCAAGAGTGAAATCATAATCCTTTAGAAACTCAAGCCATATACTCTGTCTCATATTCGATTCACTCTGAGTGAACAAATATTTCAAATTCTTATGATATGAAAATAATGTAAATTTCCCACTATACAAATACTACCTCTAAATCTTTAAGGGAAAAATAACTGCAGCTAGCTTAAGATCATGAACTAAATAATTTCTTTCATGAACCTTGAGTTGCCTTGAAGCATAAGCTGCAACTCTGCCTTCCCGCATCAGCACACAACCCAAGCCTGAATGAGAAGCATTTGTATAAATCACTAACTCTTTTTTCGATTTAGTAGGCGTCATAGTCAAACTATCCTTCAAATCTTTGAAGCCAACCTTGCACTCATCACACCAAACAAAGTCAATGTCTTTTTGTGTTAGCCGAGTCATTGGCAGAGCAATACATGAGAAATCATCAATGAATCGTCTGTAGGAAACCACTTACCCGAGAAAAACTTTAAATTTCTGACATTGTGGTAGAAGTAGGACAATCCTTGATTGCCTCAACCTTTGCTGGATCAACAGATATCCCTTCAACATTAACCACATGTCCAAGAAATCTAACCTCTGAAGGCTAGAATTCATACTCACTAAACTTGGCACATAGCTGATTATCCTTGAGAGTCTGCAATGTAACTCTGAGGTAGTGCAAGTTTTTTTCTTATTTCTTTGAATAGATCAAAATATCATCGATAAACACCATGATAAATTGGTCAAGATATGGTTTAAACACCTCATGCATCAAGACCATAAACATAGCAGGTGCATTAGTGAGCCCAAAAATGAATTCAACAATAGACAACTCTGTTGCTTAAATTTGTACAATTTTGCCACTAATGAGTTTTGTAATAGATCTACAACAAAAGTGTTTGTCGTTGATGAAAATTAGCGACATATTAGTCTGTCTATTACTGAACAACAACAAAATTGCAACAAACATCTGTCACTGAACAACGACATCGAATCAGCACAGATGCGTTTATTGCAATTCTATCGTGAACAGCGAAAAACACTAGTCTATCATTAACCTGAATCCAGTTAGCACAGACCCGTTGGTTGCAATTCTGTCGCTGACAAGAATAAAAAATTATTTTTTTTAAACAGTAAAAAGTAAAAACAAACATCCTGCAGTAACATTTGCAAAATAGTAATAGTAGCTATTGTTATGGAATATGGATGACCATGCATGTACACCAACATATTGTGTAGTCATGTAACTTGTATGTATCACTTAATAGTACCTCCACTTGTCTATGTATTGTCATGTAACTTGTAATCCTCTCCAATGTACACCAACTCTTTCATGTATTGTCTATGTTGCTTGTGATGTGTTGTATGACATGGGGTGTATGTGTTGCTTGTACACATTGTATGAAGTACATTTATCATCATCACCAAATGGCCTATATAAAGGGTGCCAACCTCATTGTAAAAACACACCAAGTTGAATGAAAACTTCTCATTTCAACTATCTCATTTCTTCTCTTCTCCTTTGTAGTAGTAGTTTGTAGTAGTAGAAGTTCTTAGTCTTCTATTTCATTCTCTAGTTCTTAGCAAGTCTCAATTCAATTTACAACACGTTATCAGCACGAGCTTGCTCTAGCTTTAAGGAGATCTTGAAGTTCAAGAAGGCTTGTTAAGGAGAGAAAGCTAGGAAGGTATAACTTTTGTTATTTAAATAAGTTCAATTTACTTCTATATTATCATGGTTGCTTCCTTTTATCTATGCATACTTTATTCATATATTATGCAATATAACGTCACCGATTGCGAAAGTATGCTCTGTAGTTGCGTCTTGTACGATCTTCTACATCAGAAATCATAAGTCAATATGTGACATAACTAGTTTTCTCTTAAAACTACAAACGATTAGTTATTGTTCTATTCTTGATTTTATAATACAAATCATGCTATAAGTTTGAGTTGATAGTGGGTAAGCCTTGTCCCCGGTAAAGCTAAACATTGAAAGGGAGACGGGTTATCCCGTTCGAGGAGGCATGGCATTAAGCAGACTTTGTCTCGCCACCCAACCTGGAGGTTGTCCCACCAACTCATACGAATAGTACATTTGATTATTAATGAATCAAGTTATGAACATATACTTAATCATATGTTATGTTTTTTTATTTACATAAAATGAAAAGAGAAAATTATTTTATATTATATTTACTTTCAAAATATTAATCAACCATAGTTGAATTTGTTATCTTATTATAATTCTTGTCATGATAATTAGATATTACAAATTATGAATAAAGCTTGTATCCATGCAAGGTTGTATGTTGTACACAATCATTCACCAATTTCTCTTTAGAGATTTGAAAAGTGAATATTTCGCTTTATATATATTTTCACCTTATGGAGTTATATATATACATACCAAAAGCGTAATGCTCCAAAAAGCTCAAAATGAGCTAATTTGGGTCTCACGCTTTACAAAATTTAATCGATCGAATGTTAATTATAATTCCACAATTTTAATTACCTCTATGTTGAGACTATGTGAAAATATGACTGATGAGACAATAAAGAGGTCACGTGGCCCGCCTCGATTAATTGTTGCAACAAATATCGAGTGCGCACGTCAATCCACTAAATATTAAGGATTGATTTCTTGTCTCATGGTAGTTGAGTAAAATAATGAGATATTATAAATATGATATCGCTCCCGTCCAATTAGTTCAGCTTCAAATTAAGAAGCATATGTTGCATATAATGATCATGATCGCAATAATAAATTTATGGACGTGGAAAATGTGAAAATATCAGGTAAATGTCGTATTGACAATTCCACCAAAAATTGGAATAAAAGTGGTGCACCACTACAAAGGGCAAATAATTATTGACAATGAGCGCTCATAATTGTGACATTTTTTTAGTCATATATGAAAGGCTATTTTGCCTAAATATTGTCATATATATGCCCGAATATTTTTGTGACCTTTACCATGCCTTCAAAATCAAAGGCAAAATATTATAAATTTTATCATTGAAATATGACTCCTTTTCTGATTTGCCAAACATTATTTGTCCAGATGGATCGACAAATCATGTGTTCAAGTCATGAATCAAATAAGAGCGATATATGCCTTGCTGATTGTGCTACAACGCATACAATCCTTAAAAACAGAGAATATTTCTCCAATTTGAACTTAGCTGAGGCTAATGTTCAAACAATATCCGGCATCTCCAATTTGATTAATGGCTCTGGAAGAGCAAATATTATGTTGCCTGGGGGAACAACAACTCATGTTGACAATGCCTTATACTCTGAATAATCCAGAAGAAATTTACTGAGCTTTAAAGATATTCGACAAAATGGATATCACATTGAAACCATGAATGAAAATAATAGGGAATTTCTCTATGTCACATTGGTTTCAAATGGGAAAAAAGAAGTGTTAGAAAAATTCTCAGCTTTATCATCTGGATTATATTTTACTCATATAAGGCATGTCGAAACGAATGTCGTCTTGAATAAGAAAATTAATGATCCAAATACATTTATTTTATGGCATGACCGGCTTGGTCATCCAGGATCATCAATGATGCGAAGAATAATTAATAATTCGCATGGACATCCTTTAAGGAGTCACAAAATATTTTCAGCTGGTGATTATAATTGTGCTAGTTGTTCTCAAGGTAAATTGATAGTTAAACCATTCCCAAGTAAAATTGTTGTGGAATCCCCGGTTTTCTTAGAACGCATTCGGGAGACATATGTGGTCCTATTCATCCTCACTTGTGGACCATTCGGATATTTCATGGTTTTGATAGATGCATCAACTAGGTGGTCACATGTTTGCTTGCTTTCAACCCGCAATGTTGCATTTGCTAGACTTTTAGCACAAATCATTAAGTTAAGAGCACAATTTCCTGACAACCCAATCAAGACCATCCGTCTTGATAATGCCGGGAATTTCAATCTCAAGCATTTAGAAATTATTGCATGTCTATATGAATTACCATTGAACATTCTTTCCACATGTGCATACCCGAGAATGGTTTGGCGAAATCTCTTATCAAACGCATTCAATTAATTGCCGGACCTTTAATCATGAGAACTAAGTTATCAACTTCAGTTCGGGGACATGCAGTCCTTCATGCAGCATCTATCATTCGTTATAGGCCTACTGCATACCATGAACATTCCCCTATGCAACTCATTTTAGGTCAACAACCAAATATTTCACACTTGAGAATTTTTGGTTGTGCAGTGTATGTTCCTATACCACCTCCCAATAGAACTAAGATGGGTCCACAACGAAAACTTGGGATTTATGTTGGATGTAACTCATCGTCCATTATAAGATACCTTGAGCCCTTAACAGGGGATTTATTTACTGCACGTTTTGCTGATTGTCACTTTGATGAAGCAATTTTCCCACCATTAGGGGAGATAAGAAGCCAATTCAAAAGGAATGGCGCGAAATTGCTTGGAATGCATCAACTTTATCACATTATGATCCACGCACAAATCAGTGTGAACTTGAAGTTCAAAAGATCATTCATTTGCAACAAATTGCAAATCAATTACCCGATGCATTTAACGATGCAAAACAAGTGACAAAATCACATATTCCAGCTGTAAATGCTCCTGCAAGAATTGATGTCTCTGTGCAACAAAATACACAAGAACCAACGAAACGCTTAAAGCGTGGAAGACCAGTTGGTTCAAAGGATACAATTCCTCGAAAGAGGAAAACGGGAGTAAAAATAAATACAAATCAAAATACTCCTGAGAAAGCACAAGAATCCTTTGATAAGGGTTTGTCAGAACAAGTTGATTCTAATGAGGAACAACTTCCTCTAGAAAAAGAGGAAAAAGATGAAAATAATGAGATCTCAATAAATTATTTAAACTCTGGTAAGATTTGGGATCGAAATGAAATTGTTCCTGATGATATATTTGCTTTCAATGTGTCATTTGAAATATGTGAAAATGATGATGATCCAGAACCGCGATCATTGGACGAATGTCGAAAAAGACCTGATTGGCAAAAATGGCAAGAGGCTATCAAAGCAGAGTTAAACTCGTTAAGGAATCGAGAGCTTTTTGGACCAATTGTCCAAACGCCAGATGGCGTAAAACCTGTTGGATATAAATGGGTATTTGTACGAAAGAGAAACGAAAAAAATGAAGTTACAAGGTACAAAACAAGACTTGTAGCTCAAGGTTTCTCGCAAAGACCTAGCATCGATTATGAGGAAACATATTCTCCTGTTATAGATGTAATCACATTTCAGTTCTTGATAAGCCTTGCAGTCTCTGAAGGGCTTGATATGCATTTAATGGATGTCGTTACAGCATATCTATACGGATCCCTAGACAGTGAGATATATATGAAAATCCCTGATGGATTTGTAATATCCGATGAAATAAAATCAAAACCTCATAACATGCATTCTATAAAATTACAAAGGTCTTTGTACGGATTGAAACAATCCGGGCGAATGTAGTACAAACGCCTCAGTGATTATTTACTGAAAGAAGGATACGTAAATAATCCGCTTTGCCCATGTGTCTTCATTAAAAGATCATCAACAGGATTTGTGATTATTGCTGTATATGTTGATGATTTAAATATAGTGGGAAACCATGACGACATCGTTAGAACATCCGAATACTTGAAAAAGGAATTCGAGATGAAAGAACTTGGAAAAACAAGACTTTGTCTTGGTTTGCAAATTGAACATTTTTCAAGTGGAGTATTTGTCCATCAATCAAATTATATTGAAAAAATATTAAAAAGATTTTATATGGCCAAGGCGCATCCATTGAGCTCTCCAATGGTTGTCAGATCACTTGAAGTGGATAAGGATCCATTTCGACCTCATGAAAGTGATGAAGAGCTACTTGGTCCGGAGGTACCATATTTAAGTGCAATCGGTGCACTTATGTATCTTGCAAATTGTACAAGACCCGACATTGCTTTTGCTGTCAACCTACTTGCAAGATACAGCTCATCACCAACTCGAAGACATTGGAATGGTGTTAAACATATTTTCCGATATCTTCGAGGAACAAGTGACATGGGTTTATTCTACTCGAGAGGGTAAAATTGAATCTCCAAGGTTATGCTGATGCTTTGGATTTTTATCTGATCCCCACAAGGCCCGTTCTCAAACGGGATATGTATTCACCTGTGGTAATACTGTTGTATCATGAAAGTCAGTAAAGCAAACAATAGTTGCTACTTCTTCCAACCATTCTGAAGTACTTGCAATTCATAAAGCAAGTCGTGAATGCGTATGGTTGAGAAATATGATTGAACATATTCAAGAATCATGTGGGTCGCCTTCAATAAAAGATCCTCCAACCATATTATATGAAGATAATGCAGCATGTATTGCACAATTAAGTGAAGGATTCATAAAAGGGGACATAACAAAACATATTTCACCAAATTTTTTTTATGCGCATGAGCTTCAGAAGAATGGTGAAATCGATGTCAAGCAAATCCGATCGAGTGATAATCTTGCTGATCTATTCGCAAAAGCCTTACCAACTACAACATTTAAAAGGCTTTCATATGGTATTGGCTTGCGTAAACTTAAAGACGTTGCAAGTAAAGAAACTGAACAAGTTTCACCCATGTTCGCATGAGGGGAGTTATTGATTAATGTATTGCACTCTTTTTCCCTTAGCTATGGTTTTATCCCATTGGGTTTTCCTAGCAAGGTTTTTAATGAGGCAATCTTAACAATATTATTCCCGTCTTAATATTTATGAGAATAGTGTACTCTTTTTCTTTTACTATATTTTTTCCCGCAGGGTTTTTCTTAGTAAAAGTTTTAACGAGCCACAATCTCTAAGCAAGTGTCATCCAAGGGGGAGTGTTATGGAATATGGATGACCATGCATGTACACCAACATATTGTGTAGTCATGTAACTTGTATGTATCACTTAATAGTACCTCCACTTGTCTATGTATTGTCATGTAACTTGTAATCCTCTCCAATGTACACCAACTCTTTCATGTATTGTCTATGTTGCTTGTGATGTGTTGTATGACATGGGGTGTATGTGTTGCTTGTACACATTGTATGAAGTACATTTATCATCATCACCAAATGGCCTATATAAAGGGTGCCAACCTCATTGTAAAAACACACCAAGTTAAATGAAAACTTCTCATTCCAACTATCTCATTTCTTCTCTTCTCCTTTGTAGTAGTAGTTTGTAGTAGTAGAAGTTCTTAGTCTTCTATTTCATTCTCTAGTTCTTAGCAAGTCTCAATTCAATTTACAACAGCTATAAATTTATTTCGAATTTTTTTTTGTATAATATCAAAATTTTACATAAATAAAATTGTAAATCTTTAAAGGCACTACCTAGTATAATGTTTACAAAAGAATGATATTATTACATTTCATAATTACTACTACAAAATAGGCCACCAAAAAATAAAGTCTCCCATGATATAATATGCACCATCTTACAAGACTCCGATAGCATTCCTTCACTGGTATATATATAGCCACTAGACAAAATCTTTTGTTAGCAGAGTACTCTAATACTCGAAGATCAGCTGGTAATTGATGCCCCTCGACCTCTATCATCATGTCTTTATATATCCGATTAGGGTATATTTTGTCCCCAATGGCCGCATTGAGGACAAGGTACGTGTCTAGTGTCTATGTATCTAACCATAACACTCTAATAACACGTTCAACAATAAATGATAATGTACTACCAGAGTCAAACATAGCACGCATAGGTCAACCAAAAATATGCAACGTACACTTGAAGAGTTATCTGGTCGCTCCGCCATCCTGCTATGCTACCGCTTGAGCTCTCTTTGGCCAGCTCTAGCTCTTAATGTGGTGGCGGTGGTGTCCTGCAGTTAACCCTCAAGCGTCTCCTCTGGTCACACCTGTGGCATTTGCGGTTATCCTGCCTACTAGTCTGTTCGTCTCCAGATCTCAAACCCTGACCCCGGTGTCTCTGACCCCTGTCATGTCCCCCATGATCTCAACCCTGATGGTACATCTGTGGCTGTAGCATATGCTGATCTACCGATGTTGATGTGATGGCATGAACTGGCTATCTCTTCTCATACTGGAACTAACTGCCCTGATGATCATTCTTGCGGCCCTGTCTCGTCTGTCATCCCTTCGGCCTCTATCCCAATAATCTTTATGTCTTTTCAGCCTTTGGTTCGTCCGAGAACTTTTCCCTGTCTCTACCTCAGTACTAGTCACACACCTGCCATTTCTCTGCATTAGATATGTCTCATATGCCGACACTCCGTCAAAGATATCCTGTAGAGCGGGTGCCCTAGAGGATACAACTGCCGAAGCAATCCCGTCATAAACTCTCATGGTGAAATAATAGATCTGTAGACGCTCTGTCCCAGCTATGTCAAACAAAAACCGGAGTAGGTACCAGAATCTCTCCATATACTGCATCAATGTTTGAGTACCCTGCCTTAAGGTAAAAAATAGGTGAGGTAGCGACAAATGTGGTTTGGCTACCAAAGCTTAAGAAACTGGTGGAACTAGTGCACTAACAAATGTCGTCCCTACAATTGCTAATTGTATAGCTGCTCCAGTTACACTTATCTTCCTCTTATTTAGCCTAAAAGGACTCCCAAGGAATTATGGTATTGGTGGTGGCATAAGTATTATTTTGGAAGTTCTGGCTAAAATGGCTTCTTCCACGTCCATCACACTTTCGAATATAAAAGCATAATTAGTGCAAGGATGAGAGGAAACCATAACTTTGATCTCATAATTCAGCCCACTAAAAAACAAATCTATTTTGTTTTCCTTTAACACCACCATCTTAGGAGCGAATTCACTCAACTCAATAAACATTCGCTCATATTCTCATACAGGCATGACTCCCTATTTAAGCTTGATAAACTCAGTCTTCTTGTAGTTTCTGACTAATTTTGAGAAATACTGCTTGTAGAACATGATCCTAAACTGTGGCCAAATGGTGATAGTCTTCCTCGCTCTTTCTATGAAACTCCACCACTCTCGTGCGAAATCAATCAATAAGAATGCGACCGGCTTAATCGTAAACTGTTCTTCAATATCTACAACAACGAATCATTGCTTCATATATGATATCTAGGTCTTAGCTACCCCTTCATTCATTGTGTCATTAAAACTCATAATATTGTATTTCATAAATTCCTTACGGGTTTTGAGAAATGCAGTATTTTCAGAATCCACAGGCACTATAGCAGCTGTATGAGGCACTTGAATATGTGCTAATACTGGTTGAGCTAGAGCTACTACTGCCTCAGCTCCTCCCCCAGCTTTGCTAACCTTGGGACTGGTTGTAGGCTGTACCTCAGCTCGCGCTACTAGTGGTCCAATTCGAGCCATCAATATAGCCATAAGTTTTACCTAAGACTCCATAAGTTCCTTCATTTGTTGATCCATTCTAGATTTTCATTGATCCTTAGTTTACTTATTACCTTGAGATCCAAGTCTCTATGAACCTTTTCCCTGATCCGCCATTAGATTCTAAAGTCAAAAGAGAGATAAGATCATTAGGTAACATTTAGAGAATACAATGAAATCATATCTATACAATAAATAACATTATATGTAGCAAATACCATATAATGATGCTCTTAATTTCGTTTTTCCCCCAAAACATGATGAAAATAGTTTCTTAATCCCTAAGCTTATTCATAACTCGCGTAAAGTCTTAGAGTCAATAACTTAGGTTCCGATACAAAGGACTATGCTATCACTTACTTCGAAAACAATTCAAAAGTGAAATCGAGGTTAAACCTTTGTATATGATACCAAACTATATCAAAGTTATGACTTATCTCAAAAGTGATAAACTTTAGGCTCCGATACTAAACTATAGCATCTCCTATCTCAATTAGGGTGATACTCGGCCTGAAACCCTAATTAAGCCCCGGGAACTTAGCTAGACTTAACTAGAGCCAACAACTTCTCCGTCTGTACCTGATAAACTCAACCTATACATCAATATTGAATACATAATACAGAATATAGGTAGTGAAAAATTAAAACATTTTCAATATTTAACAATATACAGAAATATAGAGTTTAGCAAAATCCCAAACCTCGTTTATAAACCTCCCAACCCTATTTATATACAACAAAATAACTCAAACATTGTATAAGTATATAAGAAGGTTCATTACATCGTAGAGAAGATAACAAAACACCTAAATCTTCTCCTTTCCATTTGCTGAAGTGCTAGACCTAAAATATTAAATTTGGGGTGGGCACTCCAACTTGCTCACTAAATAAAGATTCATAATGCCATCAACATTTCATATAATAATTAAGAACATTATGCTATAGCAATATGCACCAATGTTAACTAATGGGAATGTAAAAAACATATAATTCAACAAATAACATATACGAATTCAATTTTCAATGACTATTACACTGTGATTCCCATTTCATTTATAATATTATGGTCGATTACCCATTGGCATCATTAATACGATTGCTAGACCAACGAATTGGCTAATGTGTTGTCTAATCAATCCATTAATATCTAATGGTTCTATCTGAAACCATCTAGTGAGTATGTAACTCACATAATCTATATAACTGAGTAGGAAGTCACATATAGGCCAGGAAGTAACCTCTCTCCTATATAACCTGGTTTTCGTTCTAGGAACTTACTCACGTGCATCGCACTAAACACCGTTTTCCGTTTATTAAAACCATCACAGTGTACATAGTCCCCCATTCAGCTCATGAACTACATGAACTATATATATTAATATAGCCAGGTAAAATTAATAAATAATTGAATCCATACTTACCCCGATTTAGGTTTTGTTTCCAGATTTCCTAACTTTCCAGGTCACTCACGCTTTTCACTAACTATTTGTGATCAATAAAGTCTAATACCCTATTTTTAGACCCTTAGTTCAGTCCCTGCGGGAAATTCTAATCAAAACTCAGCCTAATTACTATTTTTTAGGGTGGGAGTGCGCTTCCTCAATTTGTGGGGCGTGCTCCACCAATTGGGTCCGTCCCAATTGATGAAAGGAGCGCGCTTTTTTTGCTAGGTGGAGCACGCTCCACCATGTACTATCTCGACAATAAACAGGGCAGCAACCATTATTCCATCCATAAATCCATATAACAACCAACACTCCCACAATTCATCAGAGAGGGCCTCCAGTGAGGTAACAAATCATATCTTGTCAACAACAACAATTCACAGAGATATCAACATCCACTATTGAATTGAACTTCAAAAATATCAAAATCAACTTACCTATAGTGATGACCTCTAGATTTCTAGTTATTTAAGGTCCTCAATTCACGTTGAATTAGCTCCCTTACTGATTCCCTAAGATCAAACTACTAAACCCTCAGTTATTCCCTCACTTTCTTGATCAAATTTTAAAGATAAACATGAGGTTTTAGTTTAAATATATGGATTTTCCTCGAGGCAGATCGAACGATTGATGTGCTAAAACGACACCTTTAAAGTGACACACATGTTGACACCATCAACATTTATGCTCATCTTGAGGCAATCCAACGATTCAAATAACTCAAACTAAACTTATATTTTTAATATATATATATATATATGTATTTATTTGTCAAATGTATATAAATATATATATACCTCGTGTATTTTCTCGCTAATAAATTCACCGAACATGCCTACAAGTATTCTTGGGTGTGCACATTCATTTCTTGACCCCTCGTCGCACTTGGTGTACTGGCTGTTTATTGTCTATTTATTCATTTCCCTATTATAGGCTTATATATAAGTTCTCAATTATACTATAACCTATAAAATTCGCAAATAGTCCAAATAAACATAAACTATCATGCAAACACATGTACGTGCTAATTAAGGTATGCCAGATTAAACCTCGAGCCTAACTTGAGTTAATTAGGACTTGGATTAACATTAATCACCAGCTTAAGGTAATAGGTCGTTTCAATCCATCTCCCATTTTTGCATCCTCCTAATCTGCTCGTAAGCCTTGTCTTCATATTCTTCAAGCTTTGGTGTATTTAGGACATACACCGAATGAAGCACCACCAGCAGCAACCACCTCAGAAAGTGTCCTCCATCCTAGCTATCGAGCTTCATGATGTTCACCGCTAAATCCTTGATCGAAGCCATTGTAACAATGAAAAACTTCCTTTAGATTGTTAGACTAGAGGAATCAACAATGACTTCAAAATATGTATGTATACCATTTTCCTAAAGGAGAATTTTGCTCTCAACTCTGTAAAAGTCAGCAAAAATACTAAAGGCATGTTCAGTTCGTGATTTTAGCTCGGATTAAGTGGTTGGACTACTTAAGTCGGGTGTTCGGTTCGCCTACTAAATTGTCCACAGGATTAAGATGCCCACAAACTTAGGACTAATTTGAACTATGATTTGGATAGTATTATTTAGTCCCAAGTGCGACACATGTTAAATGTCTGAAATACCCTTATCAAATACACTATATTCCTCACGATCGCTACTTCATCTTCATCAACATACCTGAAGTTGAGAGAGAATGGTTATTCCTTATGGTAATACGATGCTTCATCTTCATCGATAGACCAATGAAGTGAACAATATTCTTCAACCTTTGAGATATCATCTTCATCGCCTACTTTAAACCTACTCGAGTTAGCAACCCTAAATTGATCTAAATCAAGGTAAAATCTCGAAATCTTGTAATGTATTTACGAGGTATACTTGCCAAAGAAAACAAGGTAACTTTAAAGTGTGTTTAAGACACTAGTATATAGACAAAGGTGATGATAGTTTTTTGTAGTTCAACCAAATAGACTAACCTTTAAAATTTAAGAAGATTTTCATGGATCATTCATTCATTTGTTCATTCAAACTTTCTATTCAAACCATCAAAAAATCAAACAAACTGGGAGCGTGGGACTTGCCCTTCTCACAACTACTCATTAAACTTAACAGGCCCATTGGCCATCACTACTTTTTTAGTTCTCTACGCAAAAAATACCACATTTGTAACATCTCTCCTTTTTTGCCAACTTTATTTTCTTTGTTAGTGATCTTGAGTAGTGTCCAAACTATAGATAAACTACATAGTATTTTTTTGTCTAAATCACTTGATATCCAAATTATTTGATTATTTCAGGTTTGCCTTAGACTTGAATTTGAGTCGCTAGTTAAATGAAAACTACTCGCTTAACTGCATAGTATTTGAATTGCATGCCTAACCAAGTGATTGCTTTTAAATGCCACCATTACAAGAAAGGTATAATTTGATGTTTCAGCTGTGTTGTTGTGAACTTTAATTTGCTTTCATTTCAAGTGCATGTGCAGATACCCACTAGTTTTAAATAGGTGACAGATTTTAGAAAACAAAGAGTTGATTGGTAAGGTCGGTTTCTTGAATATATCCTCTTGTGAAAAGAATGATGGAATTAGTTTTCATTGTACACATTTTTCTTCATTATTTACTTTCATCTTCCTCGCCTAAATTGCTTTCTTTCACTTTTTATTTTGTTTTTTGTGCGAGTGTAACATCCAAAGTTTCATACTAGTGGCACCATGAACGTGTTTCATGAGGCCTTAAGACTTCTTTTTAAGCAACTATTGATACATTACCCTACCTTAGACTTATCAAAAAAGGTTCTTTTCTTTTGAGGAAGAGTTCATGATCTTTTTAAACAACCATTGGACCTTTTCACTAGTACTATATAGTTCATATAATTTGGGATCAAAGTTGGAAACTTGGAAAAGAACATGATTTTTTTGCACTGTATAAACTGTCTTTATATGTTCCTTCTATGTTTATGTTCATACTAGTGAAATGACATGTTTATATAGTTTAGTTAAATTCGTGAATTTTTTTGGGTTATATATATGAAGTCACAGCTATATCTTTAGATGATTATATTAAAGTGTGTTGTAGGTTCATTTGTTTGTTTCGTTGTGCGTGATAAAATGGATTTATTTAAGATAATTGTAGTTTCTTATAGATTAAGTTTTGTTCAAATTGCATGCCATGAGTCCAAATTCATCTATAGCTCTACAAAATTCAAGGAACATTTCCATCAACCACCTCGTCATTTGTTTGAGGGTAATTTCAATTATGTTACACATGTTTAGAGTTGTAGTAGGTCAGCAGCGGCTTGTACATTGAACATATGAATTGGCTTATAACAAGCATCGTGGAATCATCAAAAAACTTGTCTATAAGTCTGACGATGATTGCTAGAAAATGCATTGGATGAAAAGGAAGTCGTTTGAAAAACTATATGATTTGTTGTATGAACATGGAAAATTAAGGGACTAAATGTTGCGTCAATGTGGATGAACACTTAGCCATTACACTCCATATACTAGGCCACGACATACACAATAGGGTTGTTTCAAAATGGTTTCAAAATTTGGGCAGCACTATAAGCATGGTATTTAGGAGGAATATTCGCACGCTTATATGCTTGCAACATGTTCTTATGAAGATACCTGAGCTGAATAGTCCCAAAGAAATCAATATAAGATGAAAATATTTTTCAGTAATCTGATGTTCACTAAAATGTTCATTTTCCTTTAGGTTATGCATTTTAAGTTCATGTTTTGAAACCTTACTAGTTCATGTCTCTTTTTCGATAACTTGTAGGGATGCCATGGTGCTATTAACGGGACACACATTGAAATTATCATCCCAAAAATCTATAAGGCACGATTCAGGGTAGGAAAAGATTTACAACAAAAAATGTCATGTGCGCTCGTACACCGTCTAGTTAATTACATACATCCTACCTGGTTGGGAAGTCTCGACAGTATACGAAAGTATTCTGAGAGATGCGGTAGCACGTCACAATGGTTTAAAAGTTTCTAATGGCACATATTACTCGGTTGACACAGGATACTCCAATAGCGATAGTTTTCTAGCACCTTTTCTCGGTCAACGGTACCACTTGTCAAAATGAGCCACTGGCAAACATCTTACACAAACACCAGAAGAAGTTTTTAAAGTGCATCATGGAAAGGGGAGAAACATTATTGAACATTTTTTCGGTGCCTTGAAAAATCGTTAGGCCGTATTATGATCTCCCTATTACTACAACATGAAAATGACATCATTTATGATCATCGTTTGCGCAGTGCTTCACAATTACTTAACGATGGAGGTACCTGATGACATGTTGGAAAACCTTGTGCCAAAGGGTCAGGAATTAGGAGCCCAAAGTCGACGCAAGCAACGACAAACCATAGTTCATCAGCACAGTTGGACCAACTAATGCATGGTCTGCATTTTGAAAAAACTTGTTATGGATATGTGGCATAGTTACCATTAATTGGGTGTAAACTTTGTTGGGTGTTTTCTTCTCATGCTATGTTATTGGTACTTATTCACTATTTTAACGACGTGAAATACTTTCCTATAGATAAAACGGATGAGGCAATAAGCGCATTTCATAGTTGGACATGAAGTAAGACAAATGTAGAGGTACCATGTCAACTGACCTTGGAGGAAACACTGGTAGTTATCGGACTAGATGAGGCCCCACCGCCACCGACCCCCAAGCAAGTGGCTTGTGGACATGTGACTGCGCACACCACCTTCATACAAGGAAAGTATTAATTTGTGGCCGTTAGATATTACTTTTTATCAGAGGGTTGGCGGTCAATACGAACCCGTGCAAGTTCCATATTGGGAGTTTTTATAGTGTGTTGTGACACAATGTCATCTACGAACGATGGAATCATGTGTTGTTTGATGCTTTGTTTGTCTTTTTTATGTGGTGCAACAGATGGTTATTACAACTTTTACGATCTGACTAAAATTATGTAACGACTGCAAAAATGGTTTAACGACACTAAATGCCGCCTTCTCTATGTTTTTAATCGTCTTACATCTCCATGATAAGAAATCGAGATTTCATTTACATAAAAAATCTACAACTTTGTTGTGTTGTGATTGAAAAGCAAAAATGAATTACAAGAAAGAAAGAAACTAAAGGAGATGAAAGTAAAAAGTAAAATAAAAGGTGTTGAAAAGCTGGTGTGATAAATAATTTTGTTGTTATATATAAATAACATTGAGATGAAAGTAAAATAGAAGGTGTTGAAAGGCTTTTGTGATAAATAATTTTGTTATTATATATCAATAACATTGAGATGAAAGTAAAAATATAATGTGTTGAAAGGTTGTTATGATGTTCGAATGAACCATAACCGAAAGTAGCTTAATACAAAATTAAACAGATTCATAGACACAGATGTGTCTTGAAAGGTTGTGTGATATTCAAATGAACCATAACCATAACAAAAAGTAACCATGTTAACAATTATCATCAAAAGGTGGCAACAATAGATGTCCAAAAGATTTACCCTAAACATACGAACTACACATAGTTTAAGAGCGTTCACGTGTCGTTCACACTAAATATAACCAGTACTCAAGTTTCCAATCCCAAAGGGGTGCAATAGCAGTAAATAAGAGGTCGAATCCTCAGGACTTAGATTTTACTTTGAGTTAACTAAAAAGGGAAATGTTTGTGGTTTTTATAGAGTTTTAAGAAAGCAATTAATTAACTAATTAAAACTACTTAAAAATTAAAGTTTGCAAAAGTTTAATTCAATTTGAGAAAATACCTAGGTCTACAATTCCACAATCCAAATCAAAAGTTCAATAACATGTCATGGTCCTCGATCTTTCCAAAAGATTATTAATTCAATTCCTCCTAAATTAGTTATAGGAAATTGACATCCTTCTCTAATTAACACACAATCCTAGACATCCGCCAATCAGGTTTAATGCATCAACCGCATAAAGTTTCATAGGAATACTGATCCTAAATAACTGGCTTGTGTCTACTTCCGATTTGACCTAGATTTATTTGTCACACACTCAAGAACCAAAAGCTTTTCATGACAAATAGGTAAGTGATTGTCAGTTCTGTCGATCCAATCGTATAGTTACAAATATAATTGTCCCGATTAACTATAGGTCTTCTACTTAAAAAACATGCAATGACCATAATACATACCCTAAGTTTACACCATAATCATGAAATCAACAAAAAAATAAAATAGAAGGATTTAAAATAAATTAAATTATAAGTAAATAGATCTCACATGACACATAATAAACCATGAATTTGAACTTGCTTCACGTTCGACCTAGGATAAGATTGCTTAGTCGAACATCTTCTTGAGAAAATCCATTAGAATAAATAAAAGAAAATAGATAGAGAGGTCAAGTGATGAGAAGATACTAACTAAATCCTAAAGAATATATATATATAAAACCTTTAATTTTGGTGTTTGAAAGAGAGAGAAAGTGGAAATCGTGGGTTAATTTATGTTTCATCCGCCTAGGAAAATTTGATGGTTGTGGTGAGCTGTTGCTGGAGTCTCGGACATGTGTCAGAAGGCGATTGGTTATTCTGCTAGTGGTTTTGATGTCGCAGACTCGAATTGGCTGTTGTTGATATGAAGACGTAGTTGAGCCAATGAAGAGGCAACACATGGCAACTGGAAGGTAGGGGAGAGATCATTCTCTAGATGGTGAATAACTACGAGACAAAGTAAGTACGTATCCCAAGGAAAGATCAAGGGCTATTGTGTGGAGAAGAAACGGTCTCTAGAATTGCCAAATTAATGGGAGTTGGGGTAGCTTGTATCTCGAGGAAGATCAATGTTATAAAGTGACGAGAAAAAAATTGGGAGAGATGATGAATTTGTGGGAGTTGGTGAGTCGCTCACCTCGAGGGAGATCAAGACCTTTGTTAGCTTCATTTAATTCGTTTTGGATTGTGGTGAATCTAAAGCTTCTGAAGTGCTGAGTGTTACAACCGTGTTTTTTCTACGTCACTGGCTGCTGCTATCTTTTGATCATTTCATAATGCGTGTCTCGAGGATAAACAAATGGTAGCTTAACAAATTGTAGGAATGACTTTATATTTAGTCATTTTTAATGACTTTTCTCTACTAAAGCACCACCAAAATTCTTCTAAACCACCATATTATCAACGCGGACCAATTTGGGTCCCACCAAACTATCTCAAAGTGTGTATACACTCACATATCAATGCTAACCACCGAGAACACTTCAAAAGACCCGAAATTATCTCTATTTCACCAAATTGCCACTAAACGACTGAAAATATTAATAAAAATAGACATTGAAATCGTAAAACATATAAAATAAACACCTAAATATATTAATATTAATGACTTATCAAATACTCTTAAACTTAGGACTTCACAAGTCTCGAGCAAAGGATTAATTGACGAAACAAAAGTAAACTAGACTCTAATATAGTTATGAACCTAACTAAGCTAATCATATACCTGATTCCAAATTCATGGAGTTCATTTAGTTTACGTAGTCGCAAAGTTAACAATCCACTAAAGAAATTTTGGATTTATGATATTATATTTCTAGAACCGTAATCTAAACACAATTAAGATCACACTTTAAAGACATAGACTAGGTCAAGACAAAGTCTATCAACTACTCACGAGTTTTCTTAGTTTATACACTTAAGCATGCAAGTTTACAATCACTGTAAAAATAGTGCATCAACGCTTAAAAGGTACCCTAGGCAAAAAATTTAACCACACTCTCCACTATTGTAGACTTAGCACCAACGAGGATCAATAGGGCTTTAAGTAGGTTAGAATATGGCTAGGGTAAGGTATCAATGAAATGATATAAAAATAATGTGAAAAACTAGAAAACTAAAACTTAAACTGTCTAAAGATTTCTTGAGAACATGAAAATGACTTATATTGCACTTACTTCATTTTTGTTTTAATATGTGCAATCCTCACCTTTTTTTAACCACCCGTATCCCTGTTCCATATCATGTGGATACCATTTTAGGCGGGACTCTCTAATTATGACTTGATTTTTTTCATCATAATTACTTTCCCCTTATTTTAGGTATATAAATAAATTTTTTTCTCTAATCTTTTCTTCTTCTCATCATGTCTCTTTTTAAAGATTTCAAGTATAAGACTAGCTTCCAACCAGGTAAAAGATTATATCAGGTTATGGTTATGGGTTTAACATTAGGTATGAAAGAATTAAAGGTTGGGTTGGCTAAAAAAGGATTAACTAGGGAAATTACTTTAGGTAGGCTTAAGGCTAAGGGTTTTTATCGAAAAACGGCCTAAATCATTTCCTCAAAAGTTATTTAGACATAGGAATTCAGCTCCGAGTGGGTTACACCCTTGTTCTAGCACCCTAGAAATCTGACTTTTTCCACTTGCACGGTTCTGACCATCTGTCCAATTTGGTATCTAGCATAAGGCTTTACCCTCATGCTAATTACCAAATATGAAGTCATAAAAATATCGGGCTATAGGCTAAAGTGAGTGTTTCTCCTAATTTTCACTAAGTTTCAAGTCAAAAAGCAACCATAGTTCACTCATCCATAACCAAAGGCATGAAACAAAGTTTCTGGTGTCTCTAAAAAATATAATAATAAAACTATACTAAATACATGCATGAAAATGTATCACATCCTAGTGAAATGGAAGATACAAGTATAATGAAAAGGAAAGAAATGGAAAGACAAGAAAATGAAAGAAATAACACCACCATTACCATCCTTTAGCCACATAACTTAAAAAATTAAACAATTATACCTGCAGACTTTAGCAAAAAGATCCATCCAATACAATCTACAATTCCTAAAAAAAACTTATTTCGAACCTTGTCCTCAAGGTTCAAAACAAGTCAAGAGGCTTACACAAAGAAACAAAGAAGTGGGCGAAAGAACATAATAGATATAGAATTTAGGAAATTATATGAGTTCATGCATAATAATAATAGTACCAAACAAATTAATAAAGTAAAATAAACCAAAATTTAGGTTGCCTCCTAATAGTACCTTTGTTTACAGTGTTTGGCTTGACTTAGTCTGAATCTGTCAATTAGTATAAATTGTTTATGGAAATGACACGCCTTCTACATTATGATTCAGGAAGTCTTCATACAAGATCTTAAATCTGTGGCCATTCACTCTGAAAGCATTACCACTTTCCAAACTCTGAATCTCCATCGCACCGTGATCATTCACCGCAATCACCGCATATGGTCCTGTCTACCTCGATCTCAGCTTACTTGTAAAAACTTTAAGATAAGATTGAAATAAAAGCACGTTCTGGCCAACACAAAAAGATTTCTTGGAGATATTGCGATTATGGAACAATCTAGTATTTTCTTTATAAATCCGCACATTTTCATATGCGTCGTTCTTGATTTCCTCCAATTCTTGGAGAGTATTTTTTCTATCCTTTCCTGCTTCATCGAGGTTCATATTAAGTTGTTTTTAGCCCAGTAGGATTTATGTTCAAGTTCAACTGGTAGGTGGCACATGTTTTCAAAGGAAAAGTGGTAGGGTGACATCCTAATCGGGGTTTTAAACGTCGTTCGGTAAGCCCAAAATATATCATCAAGATGTGTACTCCAATCTTTTCGAGTGAGATTCACCATCTTTTCCAAGATAGATTTGATCTCCCTATTAGAGATCTCTGCCTAGCCACTCGTTTGGGAATGATACGCTGTAGACGTTCTATGAGTGACACTATACTTTATGAGAAGACTGTCAATCATATGATTACAGAAGTGAGTGCCTTTATCATTGATTAGGGCACGTGGGGTACCAAATCTTATAAAATTCCTTGATTTTAAGAATTCACATAACACTTTAGAATCATTAGTGTTGGTAGCTTTAGCTTCTACCCATTTTGACACGAAGTCCACCGCTAAAAATATGTAAACATTACCAAATGACGCCAGAAATGGTGCCATGAAATTAATACCTCGTACATCGAATATTTCACTGATATGGATCGGAGTAAGTGGCATTTAGTCTCGATGACTAAGGTTACTAGTTTTTCGACAGTTACGACAAGTCTTGGTGAACAAGTATGAATCATGGAAAAAATGGGCTTGTAAAACCCATTATCAAAAACTTTCCTAGCTGTCCTACAAGGACCGAAGTGGCCACAGCAGGCGTAAGTGTAGCAAAATGGCAAGATGGAGTGACTCTTAGTGTGAAAAACATAATGCTTGATAACCTGGTCGGAGCATGATTTCCATAAGTATGGGTCATCCCACACATAATATTTTGCATCGCTTCTAACTTTATTCTTTTAGGCTTTAAAAAGGTGAGGGGAAGTTCACCAGAAGTGTTATAGTTCACCAAATTAGCATAACAAGGAAGATCTTTCGCAATAGCATAGATGTGCTCATCAGGGAAGTCATCCTTAAGAGAAGTAGGATGCTCACTATTCTCAATCCTATCGAGATGGTCCACGACTAGATTCGCTGCACCACTCTTATCTTTGATCGTGTTGTCAAACTCATGTAGAAAGTTTATCCATATACTAAGCCTAGGTTTAGCATCTTTCTTACTTATAAGGTACTCCAAGGCTGCGTGATCAGAGTAGGTAATCACCTTGATTCCTAGCGGATAGGGTCGAGACTTCTCAAGTGCAAAGATAACGGCTAGAGCTCTTTCTTAGTAGTGGTGTAGTTCATTCGAGCAGCGCCTAGAGCGCGAGAAGCATAGTTAATCACATGTGAAGCTCTTCTAACTCTGAGTCTGAATACTGCACCCACCGCATGATTACTAGCATTATACATAATTTCAAATGGAAGCTCCCAATTGGGGGCTTAAATCACTAGTGTGCTAGTAAGTGAATCCTTGAGTGCATCAAATGCATTCTTACATGCCTTGTCAAACTTAAAAGGCACGTATTTTGGGAGTAGATGGCATAGGGGTTATGCGATCTTTGAAAAGTCCTTGATGAAATTGTCAATAAAAACTAACATGATCAAGGAAAGATCTAATCTCCCGCATATTTGTGGGGGAATGGTAGTTTCTCAATAACAACAATTTTAGCTTGATCGACCTCTAAACCCTTGGCTCACTCAATATATCCCAAAAAGACCCCCGATCCACCATAAAATGACATTTTTTTATAGTTTAGAACCAAGTTCTTCTTGATACACCTATTGAGCACCTTAGTCAGATTCATGAGACAACTATCGAATGAATTACCGTAAATTGTAAAGTCATCCATAAAGACTTAATATGAAATGCTCAATGAAATCTAAAAAGATATTCACCATGCACCTTAGAAAGGTGGCAGGAGCGTTGCATAACCTAAAGGGCATGTGCCGATAGGCATATTTTCATGCTCTTCAATCTGGTGAAAACTAGAGTAACCGTCAAGACAATAGTAATGAGAACGATCAGCCAGTCTTTTCAACATTTGATTGATGAATGGAAGGGGAACATAGTCTTTTATAGTGGAAGCATTCTGCTTCTTATACTCAATGTATACCAGCTATCCATTCGAAATATGGGTTGGAACCAACTCACCATGTGAATTGGTGACTAATGTGATTCCCAATTATTTAAGAACCACTTGGACGAGACTTACCTATTTACTATCCAAGATCAGGTAAATCATGCCAACGTCAAGGAGCTTCAATATCTCTTTCTTTACGATATCCATCATAGGCAGATTGAGCCTTCTATGGGCTTCTCTTGTAGGTTTTGTTCATTTCTTCTATATGTATATGATGCATGCAAGTGGAAGGGCTCGAACCTTTTATATATGATATGGTCTAACCAATGGCTTGTTTAAATCCCTGGAGTACTCGCCGGAGTCTCTCCTTTTCCAATTGTGTGAGTTTGGTCGAGATGATCACATGGAGTATGTCATTTTTGCCCCAAAACATGTACTTCAGGTGCTTAGGTAATGGCTTCAACTTAAGTATGGGAGCTTTTGTTAGGGCATGTGTCCTAATTCAATCAACAAGCATTATTTATCTTATAATTTTAGTTAATAAAATTGAGGTTCTCATTTGTTGTTTTGTTATAAGTGATTGCACGTTTACCTTATAGTAAGATCCATGAGTATTTGTTGAAATATCCTAAATGTCCCTAGTCGATCATTATACTGGGAACTATAATGAATTAAGACTAGTGTGAATCTTGGTTGATGGTGATATGATGATCATGCATATAAGGATGCAAATCGAGATCATGAGTACTCGTTATGGAATAAGGTATTGGACCGACCCGCTATGAGAACACCACATGGATTAAGTCATAGGTGTTAATTATGATAGGTATATCATTTAGTCCTTCGACTTAAGATTACCATAGACCTCAATATTAAGAGCATGGTAATTTGACACAATCAAACGTTGTGTTTAACAAGACAATTATAAAGATTGTGATTGGTTACCATTTGAATAATATGTGAAAGTGTGTAAATAAGATAGAATTTGTCACTCTCCTATATAGAGAGATATCAGTGGGTCCCTCGATATGATAGACTGATAATGGCCAATTCCATGTGAATTGATATGATCAATGCCACTTGGATGTTTTCAATTTAGCTAAAGATCGATACTAGTACGATTGAGTATTAAGAGTGACTTTTCATGCCTTATGTTTAGTCAAAGGATATCGCACGACAAAAGGATATGAAATATGTTATTCGTTAGGTTGTATTGATTTTAATATTCATTCTACTTGGGTAGTCATAATGCCTTCCTAGAGACTGCTTATTACTTGTGTACCAAAATAGTTTTGGTTCATTGCCAACGTCGCATGAACTTATCGGGTCGCACATAAAGAATGGCTTTGCGCAATTTCAATTGGTCAATAGTAATGAATTTATAATAAAATTCACGACTTAAAAGCCCTTACGATTTGTTATATGATAACTTATTAATAGGGCCATATGTGTAATTTGCTTAAATTGCGTAAATACAATAGTTGTAATATGAATAGGATTTTAAGTAAGTCTTATCTACACATATAAATAAAAGGTGAAACTCTAAAATGAAATAAGATTTTCATTTTTGTGAATTTCGAGCTCTCTAGATTTTGGGAGAGAAAGAAAAATGTTTTCTATCTATTTTGGGGCTAGCACTTCGAATTGTGGTCACCGTTCATATGTGAATTTTGATAAAAGATGGGTGCTTAAACATCTTTGAGATCGAACAATTAAAGAAGGAAATCATAGATTAAGTTAAGGTTTACTCGAGTAGATCTAGTTTAATGGAACTTATTTACGATCTTATTAATATTTTTAAAAATTTTCTTGAATTTTTTGTGGTGTATGAACCCCAAACCCATCAGCTTTAATCAGGGAGGGGGAAGTTTGGAGTCGATAGTAGGCAACTCCAAATAACAGACATTCGGGGGTAGGGGTTGGAGTGAATGTAACTCAAATATTATCCTCGACATTAGTATCAATTGTTAGAACATTCTTCTGGGCATGAGTAGTGTCAAGATGACTTTCTAACGCTATTTGAATTAAATCATCACCACTCATGAGCAAAGTCTGCTCAATGAGTGGTGCCATACTGTCTATAGTACAGACGACGAAAAACACATCACTAGGGTATCGCATTGCATCATAGATGTTGAACTTAACGACTTTACCATCAAACTCCATGGTAAATAATTAATCATCCACATCTATATTCGTCTTTGTAGTCATTAGGAATAGGCGTCCAAGTAGCACTAATAAAGCATTGGGGAATGGTTTCTCCTTTGTATCCACCACGTAGAAATCAACAGGAAACACAAATTCATTTACTCAGACTAGAACATCTTCAATGGCACCAATGGGTCTGACAACTGAACAATCAGCTAACTGAATGACAATATCAATCTCCTCTAGTGGGCTTGCATTCAATGCCTTATAAATAAGCTATGGCATGATATTAATGGGAGTGCTAAGGTCGTACATTGCTCTTTAAATATTTCATCACCTATAAAACAAGGCATCAAGAACATCCCAAGATCCTTGCATTTTAGAGCAACTTCTCTTGTAGGATAACCGAGACGTTTTCTCCCATTTTGAGTTTTTCATTTCCTTTTAGTTTCCATTTGTTGATGTGTACTTCCTTAAGAAACTTTGCGTACCTAGGGACTTGCTTCAAAGTGTTGAGGAGTGGAATATTTTTTTTCCACTTGCTGAAATATCTCAAGAATTTCTTTCTCATAGTTCCTTAAGTTGTTTTGAAAAATGAGGTTTGACTTTGAGAGGAGGCTATGCTTCCTTTTGAGTAGTTACCATTTGCTTAGGAGCAGACGGGGTTACTACTAACTCATGCTCTTTCGCATTTGCCTAGCCTTTGACATCAGATGGCCCAATATTCTTTTTGGATCCCTCTAGCTCTTTGCCGCTTCTAAGTGTAACTGCGTTAGCTCTCGCATTAGAGTTTGGGTAAGGCTGCGAAGGCACCTTTCCTTTATCCTCGAGACGTCCTAATTGTTATGTCATTTAGCCCATTTGAATCTCAAGATTGTGGACTGTCGCATCGATATCATGGATGGATTTATCAATGTTACCTTGGATTGAGCAATATTTCTTATAAATTAAGCAATATCTCTCATAAATTGGCTGTATTGAGCCGAAAGATCTTTCATCATACCTTCAAGTGATAAGGAGTTATTGGAAGATGTAGGGAATGGTTGACTTCTAGGGACAAAGGTTAAGTAATTCTATTTTTTGAGGCTTGTAATTGAAGTTTGAGTTGTTCCTCACCATCGTGAGATTATAGGTGTTATCGAATGGGGCTCTAAGCGCTCCCTAGAATTAATCACCCGTTGCATTGGCTTGTTGATTATCCTTAAATAGAGTAGGACATTCATCAGTTGTGTGAGTTGTGGCTACACTAGAACTATAAGCCTGGACTTGCACTTTGCCAAAGGTGAGGAGACGCTCCATTATTAGGGTTAGTTGGTCAATTTTATTGTAAGTAGAATTTGAAACTGCTCTCGCAGTGAGACTTCGATACCCAGTATCATCAAGATCTCCATAAAGATGTTATTATTGTGCAATGTCCTCGTATAACTGCCTCATACGAGCCAGTGTCTTATCTTAAATTTGACCTCAATGTACATTATCAATCATGCGCTTCTTTATGGGTGTAATGACAACATAGAAGAAACGGAATACGACCTTTTAGTCTTGCCATGTTGTAGGAAAATGGTAATCAATCTGTTAAAGTGATCCCAATATGCATTAAATAATTCTCTTGCTCTCATTTTAATGTTGCATTTGTCCTTAGTAAGTTGAGCAACTCTATCCTCAAGAAAATACTAATTTAGAAACTCATATGTCATATCATTCCAGGAGTTAATGTAACCAAGCAGAAGATAGAAAAGCCATTCCTTGGCTTTGACTTTAAGACAAAACGAAAAAGACCTAAGCTTAATCATGTCCTCACCCACTGTAGAGGGTTTCATGTTCTTGTAGTTAGTTTGAAATTCTTTCGAAAAAGTGACTGGGTCCTCAATCTCTTTTCCATGAAAGAAAGGTAGGAGAAGGATAAACCCATACCTAAACTAAAATTCTTCAACATTCTCTAGATAATTGATGTAAGGAGTTGTTATGCCAAAAGAACTTGAAGGTCTTGATTGGCGTGCCTCATAGTGACTTGGCGATTTTTAGCTTACTCTATGTCTAGAGGATTTTGGCCTCGTTGTTGCTTAAGCTCTGGTTCTCTATTCAACCTTTGGAATGTTCTCTCGGGTTCAGGATTGAAGGCAACAATGAACCAATCGATTTTGACCGAGTGAGTCTTAGGATCAAAAAACTAAAAAAAAGGAAACTAAACTAAACTTAGAATAAAGGACTAGGTCCCTGGCAATGGTGCCAAAATTATTTCACGTGCCATTTGTGCCAAATGTAACCTGTACTCGAATTACCAATCCCACAAGGGTGCAAGAGTGGTAAATACGCGGTCAAATCCATAGAACTTAGGTTTTACTCTAAGTTAACTAAAAAAGGAAATTCTTGAGGGGTTTTTATAGAATTTTAAGAAAGAAATTAATTAACTGATTAAAAATACTTAGAAATTAAAGTTTGCAAAAGTTTAATTCAATTTAAGAAAATACCTAGGTCTACGATTCTACAAATCCAAATCAAAGTTCAATAACATGTCATGGTCCTCAATATTTCTAAAAGATTATTAACTCAATTCCACTTAGATTAGCTATAGGAAATCGACTTCCGCCAGAAATCCTTAATTCCTCTTTTCTTTATTGATATGACATTCGCCACTAACTACTTCTCTAATTAAGACACAACCCTAGACATCTGCTAATTAGGTTTAATGCATCAACTGTATAAAGTTCCTTGGGAATACTAATCCTAAATAACCAAACCGCGTCTACTTTCAATTTACCCTAGATTTATTTTTTGCACACTCAAGAACCAAAAGGTTTCGACGAGAAACGGGTGAGTGATCATTGCTTGTATTAGTCCAATTGTATAATTGCGGATATGATTGTCTCGATTAACTATAGGTTTTCCACCTAAAAACATGCAATGACTATAATACATACCCTAAGTTTTCACCATAATCATGAAATGAACAACAAATAAAATAGAAGGAATTAAAATAAATTAAATCCTAAATAAATAGACCTTATATGACACACAATAAACCATGTATTTGGACTTGCTTCACCTCTGACCTAGGATAAGATTGCTTAGCCGGACATCATCTTTAAAAATTTCATTAAAATAAATAAAATAAAAGAAATAGAGAGGTCGGGATAGGAGAAGATACTAAACTAAACCCTAAAGTCTATATATAAAACCTTTAATTTGATATCTAGAAGAGAGGAAAGTGGAAATCGTAGGTTAATTGGTATCTCATCTTCCTAGGAAGATATGATGGTTGTGAGTTGTTTTTCGAGTCTCAGACATGTGTCAGAAGGCGATTGGTTGTTATGCCAGTGGTTGCTGATGTGGCAGACTCGGATTAGTTGTTGTTGATGTGAATATGTGGCTGAGCCAATCAAGTGGCGATATGTGGCAGCTGGTAGGTGACAAGTCAATAATTAGACACATTTTATAGTATAAATTAGGATGATTTTTAGTAAAAATGATGATATTACTCTAGATATTCTTTTATTTTTGTGATTTCAAGTTTTAAATAAGAAAATGAAAAAATTGAAGAAAAGAGAAAGAAAAACAAAACAATCAACTAAAAAATGAACCAGTGATTACCCATCGATTTGGAATAACACTAGGAATCGCCATGTGAATCAATAGGAGAAGAAGGTCAATGAATCCACAGGGAATTGGAGAATGAGCTATAGATCGCCAACTGAATCAGTGGAGAAACGAGAGCTAAACTCAGTGATTTGCTTATCAATTTGTGTATTAGTTAGAAATTGCTGAGAAATCACCGAGGTTGGTTATGTGTTTTTTTTATATTAGTATAAACAATTTGAATTTATCTATGATATGTATAAGTAGGAAGACTATAAAAAAAGGCCAGAGAGCTTTGAAATAACTTTCTCCTTTTGCTTTTAACTCTTTTTAACTATTGTTCTAGTTTAGTTTTATTGTCTATGTTTGAAGACGCTTTGGAGCTTTGATTTATATTAAGGTATTTATTCATTCATTATATCTTTTAATTACGTTTATGCGTTGTTTATTTTCAACATGAGTGAGTAGTCTATTAATCTAAACAAACCTTAGACAATTTAGTATATTTTGGATTACTAAATAGTTATAATTAAGGAATCATGTACTTAATGCTTTAGATCTATTCATACATGTCAATCATGAAATTAAAATTTTGTTTTTGCGTATTACAATTAAAGGAGATTAATATTGCATGCATAGTTACAAATGTGTTATGTGGTATTAAGATTATGAATCTATGTCTATAGTTAATGACAAAAATTATAAAAGTAGTAACTAGAATTAATCTATAGGGCATTTCTCGAGTGGACGTTCTAGGTTATTATGTTCTAAATTGTTTATTATGCAGCTTCAGTAATATTGGCTTAGACTAGACATGATTTTTATTGAACTTAATGCTATCATAATTCTATAGTGTTGCATTTTATCCAATAGGTAGATTTACAATGATAAGAATGTGGCATTTCTATGGAATTAAGGAAAATCGGTGGCTTGCTAAAGGCTATCAACTTATTATGAAGTGGGGTTTAATGATTCCAAGATTCCATATATTTTATGATTATAATTATAGTACGAAGTGTTATTATGTTCTAATGTTTGAAAGTAATCCAAAAATATATTTTATTGTTTAGTGGATTTTATTTAGATGTTTATTTATTTATATTGAATTGCATTCGAATATTGTTTAAGTTAGTTAGAATTTGATATATTTAGATTAATTCAGTTAGTTTAGCTATTTAAGTTAGTAATTACAATTGTTAAGTTATTTAGTATTTCAATTCCCATTCAAGTAGATTAATTAAGTTAATAAAAACAATAAAAATTTACTTTTCTTTGAGATTTCGAAAATCCATATGGAGACGATATCCTTTTTACCACTACTTTAAGTTAATAGAAAATACGTGAAACTATTGTGCATGCTCAACACATGTCAATTTTTGGTATCATTGTCTAAGATCTTTGGATAACTCTAAGGATCTTAGACGTTGTATGGTCTACACATATCGTCATGTTAATTCAACTGAATAAGTACATCTATTTGATCATGAAATTGATAGAACTTTTAATTAGAGTTTAAGACAACAACAACAACTTAGGGAAAATTTAGTTAATATGATGGAAGACAACAATATTGATATTAATGACAATGTCATTAATAACAATGATAACATAGTTATCAATAATAATAGAGAACTTACTTTAAGATAAGCAAACCAAAATGTTACAGCATATGAGCCTATGTGTATAACATACCCCGATGGATTTCTTGAACTTGAACTTGGATCTGAATTTATTAGTGCCATTCCTAACTTCTACAGTAAAGATAATGAAAGCCAACAGAAATTCATAAGGAAGTATGAACACAAAGTTAATGGGATGAAACCAAAAGAATGAACTTTAGAACATGTCAAACTTAAGGATTTTCCTTTTGCACTCGATAACTACATAGACTCAGATTTTAGAAGCTTTTCTAGATGAATGTATGTAACATCTTGTTAACTTAAGCTCGTGATTAGTACTAATCTAAATCCTAATTAACCCGAGTTGGGCTCGTGGTTAAGTCTGGCATACCTCGATTAGCATGTGCGTGTGTTTTCATGATGATTTATGTTTGTTTAGATTATTTAATGAATTTTATAGGTGGTAGTATAATATAGGATTTTTATACAAGCCTATAATTGGAAAATATGAAATAAACAATAAATTGTCGGTACACCAAGTGCGACGAGGGGGTCGTGGAATGAATGTGCACGCCCAAGAATTCTCTTAGGCACGTTCGGTGAATTTATTGGTGAGAAAATACATGAGACATATATATTTATATATATTGGATATATAAATATATATTAGAAACTATTCGTTGGTATGAATTATATGGATCGTCGGATCCTCTTGATAGAAGCATAATTGTTTGATGGTGTTAAAATTTATGTCACTTTAGGGAGTGTCATTTTAACACATTAACCACTTGATCGGCCTCGAGATAGCGTGATGCATATCTCGATGACAATCTATATATTTAAACTAAAACCTTTAGTTATCTCAATAAACTGATCGAGTGGGAAATAAATAAGGGTTGAGGGTTTAATATTCTGATCATAAGAGATCATTCAGGGAGCTAAATCAACAAAGATTGATGAGCTGAAACGATTTAAAAACCATAGATCATCACTTTGGTAAGTTTAGTTTTTGTGTTTGTTGAAGTTCAATTTGACGATAGTGATGAAATATTTATGAATTATGTTGTCTGTTGATTGGAGATTCTTATTACTTCACTAGCGGTCCTCCTTGATGAATGTTTGGAGTGTTTGTTGTGGTTGTATGAATTTGTGGATGGAACAGTGGTTGTTGCCCTATGTACTGTCGAGACGGTACAGGGTGGAGCGCACTCCACCTAGTAAATGATCACAAAGAATGTGTTCCATTCATTAGTGAGGATGAACTCAACTGCTGGAGCGCATTCCACCTACTAAGGGAGCGCACTCCCACCCCAAAAAAATCAAAAAAATTGAGTTTTAGTTAGGATTTCTTAAGGACTAAGGGACTAAACTAGGGGTTCTAAATATAAGCTATTAGACCTAAATTGACCACAAATGGTTTATGATACATATTGTATCCCCGAAAAGGCTTAAGTGCCCAAAAGTTAGGAGTTTGAATATGAAACTTTAATTGAGGTAAGTACAAATTCGCTTATTTATCAATGTTGTTTGGCTATTTCAGTATATGTAGTTTATGTAGTTAATAGACTGAAATGGGGGACTATGAACACTGTGATGTTTTTAATTAAATGGAAAATGGTGTCTGATATGATCCACGAGAGTAACTCATGAGGACTCAAACCAGGTTGTATAAGATACAAGGATGATCTCCCAGTCTATACGTAACTCCTACTAAGTTAGATTGGTTGCCTAGGTTACATATTCACTAGAGGATAGAACCATTATGCATTAATGGATTGACTATATAGCACATCGGCTAATGTGTTGGTCTAGCAATCGTGTTAATGGCGTTAGTGGATAATCGACCCTAGTTTTATAAATAAAATGGGGATCACAATGTAATAGTCATTGACAGTTTGGTTTGCATCCGTGATTTATTGAATTATATGTTTTCCAAATTCTTGTTAGTTAATATTTGTGCATATTATTATTGCATAATGTTCTTGATTATTATATGGAATGTTGATGGCTTTTTGAGTCTTTACTTACTGAGCAAGTTGGAGTGCTCACTTAAATTTAAAATTTTAGGTTCGCAACCTAGTGCTTCGGCTAATGGCAAAGAGAAGACTTAAGTGTCTTGTTGTCTTCTCTATAATGTAAAGATCCTTCTTGTACTTATATACATCGCTTGATATATTTTATTTTATATAAATAGGGTTGGGATGTTTACAAATGAAATTTTGGGTTTTGATAAACTCTATAATACTGTATATTGTTCAAATATCAAAAAAGTTTTAATTTTTCACTGCATATACTTTGTGTTGTTTATTTAATATTAATATAGAGGTTGAGTTCATCAGATATAGACGAAGACATTATTGGCTCTAGTTAAGTCTGGCTGGGTTACCAGGGCTTAATTAGGGTTTCAGGCCGAGTATCGCTCTAATCGGGATAGGGGATGCTACAGCTTGGTATAAGAGCCTAAGGTTTATTTCTTTTAAGACAAGTGATAAATTTGATAAAGTTCGGTATCATAGAAGAGGCTCAAACATTGATTTCACTTTCAAATTGTTTTCGAAATAAGTGATAGTACATTCCTTTCTACCAGAACCTAATTTTATTGGCTTTGAAAGTTGTCTCTAGTTATGAATAAGTTAAAATAGTTTTCATCTTGTTTTGGGGGGAAAATGAAAATGAAAACATTATTATATGTTATTTGCTACACATATTGTTTTTTATTATATATATGGTTTCCTCGTATTCTCTGAATGTTACCCTAATGATCTTATTCTCCTTTGACTTCAGAATTTAATGGCGGATCAAGGAGAGGGTTAACAGAGACCTGGACCTCAGGGTAACCAGGAGACTGAAGATCAATGAAAATATAGAATGAAGCACCAAATGAGGGAACTTATGGAGTTTCAGGCAAACAATATGGCTATGTTGATGGCTCAAACGGGACCACTAGTACAATAATATAAGGCACAGCCTGCAACTAATCTTGAGGTTAGCAAAGCTGAGGGAGGAGCGGAGACAATAACAACTCCAATCCAACCGGTATTATCACATATTTAAATGTCGGAGATAGCTGATAGGATGCTAATGGATTCTGAGAAGGTTGCATTTCTCAAAACCCGCAAGGAACTCATGAAATACGATATTATGAGGTTCGATGACACAATGGAGGAAGGGGTAGCTAAGACCTGGATATTGGAGATGGAGCAGCGATTCGTTACTGTAGATATTGAGGACCGATTTAAGAAAAAACTAATCACATTTTTGGTTAATGAGTTGAAATTAAAACATGTTAGAGCCAGCACATTATTGATTCTGAGCACAGTATTGAGTGAGAAAGTTTATCTTAACCTAATCTGTAAAGGATGTGTAATCAAAATTAAGGAAAATGAACTTCTAATTGATATAAGGGTAATGAAGTTCCTAGAATTTGATGCATTATTAGGGATGGATTAGTTATCAACATATCATGCCAATATTAATTGTTTCCATAAGGGGGTAATCTTTTAGATCCCTAACCTTTCTGAAATTATAGTCTGTAAAGGCTATAATCCTTCGCGACTTGCAACACATGGAAAGGCGGCTACTCCTTAAGATTTAGAAGTTATTATGGGAGTTTTTACATTTAGAGAGCCTGTACTAGAACTTAAGGTTGGTGAGATACCCATGGTTTGTGAATTTTCAAAAGTCTTTCCATCTAACTTGCCTAGACTTCCACCGCCACATGTCATTGACTTCATTATTGGTCTTATTCATGGTACCAAACCTATATCCATTCTTTCATACTGGATGGCACTGAAGGAATCACGAGAGTTGCAGTCTTAGCTTAAGGAGTTGTTACAATAGGGTTTATCTATCCTAGTATGTCACCGTTGGGAGCACCGATTCTTTTTGTGAAGAAGAAAAATGGAAACCTACACATGTGCATGGATTATAGACAACTTAATCTAGTTACTATCAAGAACAAATTTCTATTGCCTAGGATCGATGACTCGTTTGATCAGTTGAATGGTACTATACATTTCTCGAAGATTGATTTGAGGTCTAGTTATCATCAATAAAGGATTAGGGATGAGGATATCTCATAGAAGAATTTTAGTTTCGTTATGGCATTTTGAGTTTACAGTGATGTCGTTTGGGCTTACTAATGCTCCTGCAATATTCATGGATTTGATGCATAAGGTTTTTTAACCCTATCTTGACCAGTTTATCGCCACCTCAGAGTTACTTTGCAAACTCTAAAGGATAATCGGTTGTATGCCAAGTTTAGTAAGTGCGAAATCTGGTATTCAGATGTCAAATTTCTTGGACAAGTGGTTAATGTTGAAGGTACATCTATTGATCAAGCAAAGGTTGAGGCAATCAAAGATTGTCCTACTCCTACCATAGTATCAGAGGTTCAGAGTTTTCTATGATTAGTAGGTTATTATAGACGATTCGTTGATGGTTTCTCTCATATTGCTCTGCCAATAACTTGGCTAACACATAAATATGTTAATTTTATTTGGTCAGATGAATGTGAGGCTGCCTTCAAAGTTTTGAATGATAGTTTGACTATAACACTTGTTCTTACATTACTTAAATCGGGAAAGGAATTAGTGATTTATACTGATGCTTCTCATTCAAGCTTAGGCTATGTGCTGATGTACAAAGGCAGGGTTGTAGCTTATGCTTCAAGGCAACTCAAGGTTCATGAAAGAAATTATCTAGTTCATGATCTAGAACTAGCTGCAGTTGTTTTGCCTTAAAGACTTGGAGGCACTAGTACGGTAAGAAGTTTACGGTATTTTCAGATCATAAGAGTCTGAAATACTTGTTTACTTATAGTGAACTAATTATGAGGCAGTGTAGATGGCTTGAGTTCCTCAAGGATTATGATTTCACTTTAGAGTACCATATAGGCAAAGTAAATATGGTTGCTAATGCCTTGAGTAAAAGGAGGACATGCAGAGAGAATGTAGCTACTACTAGAGCTTCTCAATTTACACTTCTTGAGAAAGATTTAGCGATGATGATTTATAAAATTCCAGCTATCACATCATCAACTGAGAGAGCTAGTTATGGAGCTACTAATCTGTTTTTCTGTACTCAAATTCAAGCTGAACCAGAGATGATTCGGTGGGTGGCCGATTGTCTGAAAGCTAATAAGGATTATATAGCGCACCAAAGGTTAGCGACTAGTGTAAATCATCATGATTGGTCTATTTCTGATGATGGTGTGTTACGATTTAGGAATAGAATATGGATTCCCGATCAGGATCTATTGAGGTAGAAATTGCTATGGGAATCTCATAGATCTCTTTACTTTATTCATCTGGGTAACATTAAGATGTATCGCAATATGAGGTGTATTTATTAGTGGCTTATGATGAAAATCATATTGTTAAGTTTGTAAAGAGATGTGAGATATGTTAGCAAGTTAAGGCTGAGCATAGGAAACCTAGAGGGTTATTACATTCGCTACTTATTCCTGAGTGGAAATGGAAATGTATATTGATGGATTCTATTTTCGGTCTACCTCTGAGTCAGTGTAAACACGATGTAATATGGGTTGTAGTTGACGAATTGACAAAATCTGCGCCTTTCCTACCAGTTTCCACGCAAGATCCTCTTGATCGATTATGCGAGTTGTACGTACATGACGTGTTGAGATTTCATGGAGTTCTAGTGTCGATTACTTCGGAGAGAGATCCGAGATTCACGTCCAAACTGTGGAGTGAATTGCAGAGACAGTTAGGAGCTATTCTTAACCTCAGTACAACATATCATCCGTAGACTGACGGTCAGACTGACCGGTTGATATTGGTGCTAGAGGATATGTTTCGAGCTTGTGTCTTGGAGTTTGGTGGTAACTGGGAGAAATACATTCCTCTATATGATTTCTTTTATAATAATAGCTATCAGGCTAGCACTGGAATGACTCTTTTTGAAGCTCTGCATGGTCAACCTTGTCGTTTACCTGCGTGTTGGGCAGAGGTTGGAAATATAGTTTTATTAGGGCCGGAGTTGGTTCAAGACTACACAAAAAGAATTCATTAGATTCACCAGTGTTTAACAACAACACAGCTGAGACAAAAGAGATACGCCGATAAACATCATAGGTTTTTGGAGTTTTCAAAGGATGATCTTGTCTTGTTGAAAGTCTCACCTATGAAAGGCTTATATAGATTTGGGTTATGAATTAAGCTAGCTCCAAGGTATATTGATCGTTCAGGGTACAGGAAAGGATTGGTCATTTTGCTTACTAGTTAGATTTACCTCTTCAGCTAGCCAAAGTTCATAATGTCTTCCATGTGTCTATGCTTTGCAAATCGAAGACTCGGTTCACTCTAAAGATTGATTGGAATGGATTTGATCTTCGAGAAGACATATCTTATGATGAGCAACCCATTCAAATACTTGATCATAAGATTTAAAGGCTGAGAACCAAATAGATTCCTTTGGTAAAGTGAAATGACAATTTCACGGAGTTGAGGAACTGACCTGGAAGCGAGAATATTATATGAATGAGTAATTTCCATTTCTCTTCGAAACTACAGGTAAATTTACATTTACTTTAAGTCCGAGGACGAAATTGCTTTAAATTGGGGAGACTATAATGACTTGTTACCTTAAGCTGGTGATTAGTACTAATCTAAATTCTAACTAATCCGAGTTAGGCTCATTGTTAAATTTGGCGTACCTCGATTAGCATGTGCCTATGTTTACATGATGATTTATGTTTGCTTGGATTGTTTAATGAATTTGATAGGTTATAGTGGAAATAAACAATAAATCCCTGGTACACCAAGTGTAATGAGGGGGTCGTGGAATGAATGTGCACACCCAAGAATACTCGTAGCCATGTACGGTGAATTTGTTGGCGAGAAAATACACGAGACATATATATTAGAAACTATTAGTTGGTTTGAATTATATGGATCATTGAAACGTCTCTAGAGAAGCGTAAGTATTTGATGGTGTTAAAATTCTTATTACTTTAGGGAGTGTTATTTTAACATATTAACTACTCGATTGGCCTTAAGATAGCACATTGCATATCTCGAGGAAAATTCATGTAGTTAAACTAAAATTTTCATCGTTATCTCCATAAATTGATCGAGCGAGAGAGAGAAGGCTTAAGGGTTTAATTTTTTAATTATAAGAGATCATTTAGGGAGTCGAATCAACAAAGACTTAGGAGCTTAAATGATTTAAGAGCCGGAGATTATCACTTTGGTAAGTTTAATTTTTGTGTTTGTTGAAGTTCAATTCGATGGTAGTGATCAAATCTAGGTGAATTATGTTGTTTTTTTTATTGGAAATGGATTATTACCTCACTAGAGGTCTTCCCTGATGAATTTTAGGAGTCTTTGTTGTTGTTGTATGAATTTATGGATGGAATAGTGGCTATTGCCCTGTGTACTATCAAGACAGTACAGGGTGGAACACGCTCCACCTAATAGAGGAACGCGTTTCCTTCATCAGCGGGGATGAACTTAGCTACTAGAGCACACTCCACCTACTGAGGGAGCACGCACTCACCCCAGAAAATAGCAAATAAACTAAGTTTTAGTTAGGATTTCTTGAGGACTTAGGGTGAACTAAAGGTTCTAAAAAAGGGTATTGGACCTAAATTGATCACAAACAATTTATGAAAGGTATTGGATCCTTGGGAAAGTTTGAGTGCCCAACAGGTTAGGAGTTTGGGTATGAAACTTAAACCGAGATAAGTATGGATTCACTTATTTATCAATGTTGTCTGGCTATCCTAGTATAAGTAGTTCATGTAGTTTATGGACTGAAATGGGGGACTATAAACATTGTGATGTTTTTAATTAAATGGGTCGGCTACATGGATCAAACTTTTTCATTGTGCTCGATTAAGTGCAATTGATGGTGAGTTTCTCAAACCATTTAAATCCCTCATAATTAATGCGTCCCAAGTTAACAGTCCACAACATGGACATACTCAAAGAGTTTTATTAGAATATTTTTTTGAAGGGCTTAATCATTTTGAATAATGACTACTAGACACAGTGCGCAGTAGATATTTATTTGAAACAACACCTATTTTAGCAAAAGAAGCAATTACTAAGATAGCCAAACAATCTAAACAATATAGTGAAAAGTTTGAATCCTCAAGAAAGAAACTCTATGAAGTGGATAGTAAGAAAATAATGCAACCAATGATATAATTGATGAATTATCCAAGCTGGTTAAGGTGTTTGTTAACGATAAATCTAATCGAGTTAAGGCTTTTGGATTTTTTAATGAAGTTACACATCCCATGGATGTGTAACTAATCTACAAGAAGACAATACTGAAGAGGTTATTGTAATTACGAATAAGATTTTTTGTCCCCCTAGAAATCAATATGCTAATAATACTTATTATCCTGGAAGAATGAATTCAAATTTTTGCTATAGTCCTTAAAATCAGAATTATAACACTTATAGACCAAAAGCTCATCTACATCCTGCACTTAATCACCAGCCTCAATAAAACAATCAACCTATGAATCCAAATTTAGAGCAAATAATGCACAACTATATAAGTCAAAGTCATTAAGATTTTACACTGCTTTTTTAAACTAAATTAAAACTGATACTACCATTAATGAACTGAGAAATTAGAGAAGTTAAATGAATTTTCAAATAAATAGGTTAAGTACTCAACAGAGTAGTCATGTTAAAACACCTATTCAGACTAATGTTGCCCCTACGAATCAATTATAAGTTAATGCTATATTCAGTGATAAGAAAGACACAACTACAATTAGCAAGACACCTAAACAAAGTAATAAAAAGAAAGTTCAAAAGTCTATTGAAGATGAGGAAGAAGAAATGATGGCTAATGTCATTTCTACTTGACAATTGATGTCTAAACAATTAAAACTTACACCTTTTCTTGGAAGGTTATACCTATGGTAAATTTTTTTTACAAAAGTCTGAAATAATTGATAAGGATGAAAATGATAAGATTTCTGATACTTTGAATGAAAAAAATGTGTTCATAGTATATCGTTCCACAACGATTAGCTGACGTAAGGGAGGAAGACATCAGTGAAGACATTCTTGAATCATTTAGGAAGATATAAGTCAATAAATTATTAATGATATCAAAGATGCAATTTTCTAATTTTGATGAAGTTTCGAAAGAATTCTCATAATCAAAAGACATATTTTTAGACGAATCTAAAAAAATCAGTACAAAAGTGTCTTCTTTAATTAAAAAGAAAATACCTAAGAAATGTTCCAACCAGGGATGTTTGGAATTCTTATCACGATATGAACTCATTTACTAGATCTCAATATGTGTGATCTCAGAGCATCAATAAACGTTATGTAAATCAAATTATATGAACCAATGAAGATAGGTTCACTAACTAATACACTTATTAATCTTACTTTAGCTGACTATACCATTGTTAAATCCAATAATTTACTATAAGATGTTTTATTCAAAGTTAATGACTTAATATTCCCGCTGACTTCTATGTCATGGAAATGGTAGACTCGATATTAGCTAAGTCCTTATCTGTACTTTTAGGAAGGCCATTCTTTAAAATAGTTAAAACGAAACTAGATATCTATCTTTGAAGAAACAATATCTATGTAGTTTGAAAATAAAATTGCCACTTTTCATTTGAATAATGAAGATATACATGGAAAATCAGTTGAATTCGATAATGAAGAAAATAAGGATAATGAGTTTTTAGAATTAAATCATCATGAAACTGAAATATATGTTGTTAATGCACTAACACTGGAAGATGGAAATGCTAAGACCATAAACAAGCAAGGTGAAGAAATTGCTAATCAACAGAGTATAACCCAAGAATGGAGGGTTAAGCAATCAAACAATGTTGAGAATAATAACATAGAGGAAATTAAATCTAAGAAGAATAAGAAGAAAAAAAAAAGAATCCAATAATTGTCAAGCTCGATAATCAAGGAGATATATACATAAACATAAAGGTCAAATGGGCTTGGTATTTTAAAGCAACATGTGATACGGGTTCTAGGGAAAACTAAATGCCAATTCATTTTTTTCTTCACACTTAATTAGAATTGGATGTACTTGTTTTCGAAAACGTTGCCCTACCAAATGGATATTCAGTAAAACCAATAGGTGTTGTTACTAATGTATGAGTTCGGATTGACAAGTACATTATTCCTGCAAACTTTTTAGTGATGCCACACTTCATTAATGAAGATCCTTCATTAATCTTAGGACGATCTTTCTTAGCCTCTTCGCAAGTTTTCATGGATACTCTAAACAAGACAATTACTTTTCGAGTACATGGCCAAGCAATCACTTTTTGGAATGGCATAAAAGAGGATAATCCTATACTTAAGTTCATACAACCAACCTAGAACTGCGTAGTTCAGTTGAGCCAACGACAATAAATAAGAGTGATTTATGGGAGACACCCCATACTTTATCTTTATTTTTTGTTTTAGTATTAAGATTATTTAGTTGTTTTTATATTCTCTCAAATTCTGACTCTAATAATGGAGATATTTTAGGAATTCAATTCTGCAATAGTTTCATGTAAGGAGGGTTGATGGAGCCAATTTATTTCGTACTATTTATTGTTTAATGCATTAGGTTTATGTTAATTAATTATTTATGGCAATAAAATAAATCATTTAATAAATATCTTAGATAAAGTCTAGAATTTCAAATATTTCTACTTTTATTAATATATATGTATGTGTGCGATAATTAATTTGAAAATCAATTTAAATGGAAAACATTTAAATTACATTAGTGATTTCCCTACGATTCCAGTTTGTACTAGATATCGCTAGGTAAATCGGTAGCAGTTTGCAAAATTTTCAGTGTAAACTTGAAGCCAGCGATTTCTCATTGAATCATGTTTACAACTAGAAATTGCTGGAAAAATCGTTGAGTCACTGAGGCTCATTTCCAGTGATTTCATCAGTTATTCCTCTACGAATCCACTTAAACCCTTATTCATTGGGAACGAATTCAAGTTTTTTTAAAAATAGAACCCTAAAATCGCTACTTTTAAATCATTCCTACTCAAAAACCATTGTACCTTTTTGAACAAAACACTGGTTTTTGCCTAGATTTAACCTTTCAAAGCTTAAATTTAGTGTGTTTAAGTGATTTCCACCTCAAACCTCACGCATTCATCCCAAAAACGTAGTGAGTTTTGAGAGAATAAATGTAACTATCTGTTACCTTAAGCTAGTGATTAGTGTGTATCCAAATCCTAATCAAACCGAGTTAGGCTCGTGGTTAAGTCTGACGTACCTCGATTAGCATGTACGTGAGTTTGTATGATGGTTTTTATTTGTTTGGAATGTTTATGAATTTTATAGGTTGTAGTATAATAGGTAGTTTATATAAATAATATAATAAAAAATACATAAATAAACAATAAATAACCGATACACCAAGTGCGACGAAGGGGTCGTGGAATGAATGTGCACACTCGAGAATACTCGTAGGCATGTTTGGTGAATTTATTGGTGAAAAATACACAAAATATATATGTATATATATATATATATATATATATATCTTTGATATATAAATATATATATTAAAAATTATATGTTAGTTTAAATTATATAGATCATCGGATCGCCTCGAGAGGAGCGTACGTGTTGATGGTGTCAATACTTTAAGGAGTGCCATGTTAGCACATCAATCATTCAATCAGTCTCGAGATAGCGTGATGCATATCTCAAGGAAAATCTATATATTTAAAATAAAACCTCATGTTTATCTTCACATTCGATCGATCGAGAGGTAAGATAGAGCTAAGGGTTTAATGTTTGATCTTAGAAGATCACTTAAGGAGTAAATTCAACGCGCATTGAGGATCTTAATCAATTGGAAAGCCAGAGATCATCACTTTGGTAAATTTTGCGTTTATGTTTTTGAAGTTTAATTCGATAGTAGGTGATGAAATCTCTATTAATTAAGTTGTTTGATCATTGGAAATGGTTTGTTACTTCACTAGAGGTCCTCCCTAGTGAATTTGTGGAGTTTGTTGTTGTTGTTGTATGGATTTGTAGGTGGAACTGTGGCTGCTCTACTGTCGAAATAGTACAGGGTGGAGCGCGCTCCACCTAGCAAAGGAACGTGTTCCTTTCATCGGTGAGGATAAACTCTATTGGAAAGCACTCACCTGACTTAGGGAGCACGCTCTCACCCCAGAAAACAACAAATAAACTGAGGTTTAGTTAGGGTTTCTTGTTCTAAATATAGGGAATTGGACCTAAATTGATCATAAATGATTTTTTAGAGGTATTGGATTCCCAAGAAAGCTTGAGTGCCCTGAAAGTTAGGAGTTTGGATACAAAACTTAAACCTAGGTAAATACATATTCGCTTATTTATCAATGTTACCTGACTATCTTAGTATATATGATTCATGTAGTTTATAGACTAAAATGGGGGACTATGAACACTGTGATGTTTTTAATTAAATGGAAATCGGTGTTTGATATGATCCACTAGAGTAACTCTTAAAGACTGATACCAGGCTGTATAGGATACGGGGATGATCTCCTGGTCTATACATAACTCATACTCAGTTAGATAGGTTGCGTGGATTACATATTCACTAGATGGTTTTGGATAGAACCATTGGGCATTAATGGATTGGCTAGATGGCACATCGACCAATGTGTTGGTCTAGCAATCACATTAATGGCGTCAGTGGGTAATCGACCTTATTTTTATAAATTAAATGAGAATCACAGTGTATAACCATTGATAGTTTGCTTTGCATACGTTATTTATTGAATTATATGCTTTCCATATTCTTGTTAGTTAACATTAGTGCATATTGTTATTGCATAATGTTCTTGATTATTATATGGAATGTTGAAAGCTTTGTGAATCCTTACTTACTGAGTAAGTTGGAGTGCTCAACCCAAATATTTCAGGTTTGCAACCTAGCATTTCAGCGAAGGGCAAAAAGAAGATTTAGGTGCCTTAGTGTCTTCTCTATAATGTAATGAACCTTTTTGTACATATATACACTCTTTGATATATTTTGTTATATATAAATAGAATTGGGATGTTTGCAAACAAGGTTTTGGGTTTTGATAAACTCTGTATTTTTGTATATTTGTTAAATATCGAAAAAGTTTTCATTTTCTACTGCATATACTTTGTATTGTTTATTCGATATTAATATACAGGTTGAGTTTATCGGTACAAATAGGAGGCTACTGGCTTTAGTTAAGTCTAGCTGGGTTACCGTAGCCTAATTTGGGTTTCGGGCCGAGTATCGCCCTAATCGGGATAGGGAATGCTATAATATAACCACCTAGGGCTTGAGCAAGGGAGTTCAAATAGGAGCTTGGGAGAGTCTAGAGAAGCAATCTTGAATTTAATACTTCACTTTCAAGAAGGTAATCAACTAAAATCGTAACCTCTTATGGATTGAATCTGTGGTTTTTAATCTATTTTGGATTGATTGTTAGAATAGGAACTCAATTTCAAGATTCTTACTTTAAAATGGTTCTGATATTGAATAATTTCTATTATAATACTAGTATGGGAGCGACGTGGTGATTTGTTTATCACTATCACTTTTTGAACTATTTTTCATGTATGGCGAGTAAATTGAGTTTTATAAGAAAACTAATTTGAGACTAAGTTTCAAATGAGTTTAGGGGTTTTTGAGAATATTTACCTATTGATTTGAATTACTTACAAAGATTTTTTCCAATGTTATTTTATCAACAAATTTCATTTGAATTTCAAAATCTTAATTTCAAAAGCTTTTCTCGATGATTTCCTATTTTCGATAGATAATTGAACTTTATCGAATACTTTTTTGACAGAATCTGGTCCCAAATGGTTTTACAGGTTTGTTCTTTCACCTACAATATTCCAAATGGCTGGAAGTGGTAAGGGTAGAAGTTTACGAGAGGGGAAAGGGAAGGGAAAGTTAGAAGATAAATCAAAATCAAAATCCAAAGTTTTTGAAATCTAACCCACATCTATATCTTTCAACACACCTAGAATTAGATCACGAATAGAACCCACTCTGCCTTTTTCATTTACTTATAACATTGAGGATGATTATGTGGATGAGGAGGAAGTAGAGGAAGTAGATCAAGAGATACTGATTGTAGCATCCCCTATCCTGATTAGGGTGATACTCGGCTTGAAAACCTAATTAAGCTTTGCAAAACCCAGTTAGACTTAACTAGAGCCAGCATCCTCTCCGTTAATACCTGATAAACTAAACCTATATATTTATATCAAATAAACAAATCAAAGTAATACGTAGTAGGAATTTAAAACTTTTTCGATGTATAAAAATATACAATAATATAAAGTTTACAAAAACTCCAAAACCTTCATTAAAACCTCTTAAACCTTTTATATACAACAAAATAAGTAAAATAGAATATATATATATAGGTACATGAAGGCTCATTACATTGTAGAGAAAATACAAAAACCTAAATCTTCTCCTTTCCCTTAGCAGAAGCACCGGGTTGTGAACCCGAAATATTGAATTTAGGTGTGCGCTCCAACTTGCTCAGTAAGTAAGGATTCATGTTAAACATCAACATTCCATATAATAATCCAAGATATCATGTAATAACAACATGCACCAATGATATCTAACAAGAATATTCAACTCATATAAATTCAATAAATAAACGGATTCAAAGCAAATATCATAGACTATTGCACTGTGATCCCTATTTATATTGTAAAACTAGGGTCGATTACCCATCAACGTTATTAATGCGAGTGCTAGACAAACATATCGGCCAATATGATGTCTAGCCTATTGATTAATGCCCAATGGTTCTATCCTAAACTCTCTAATGAATATGTAACCTACGCAACCTATAAACTGAGTAGGAGTTACGTATAAACCTGAAGATCAACCCCAAGTCATATACAACCTGGTCTCAGCCCTCAAAAGTTACACACATGGATCACATTAGACGTTGTTTCATTTAGTTAAAACCATCACAGTGTATATAATCCCTCCATTCCAGTTCATGCTCTACATGAACTACGTATGCTAAATAGCCAGGTAACATTGATAAATAAGCGAATTCACACTTGCCCAGTTTAGGTTTCCATCCAAATTTCCTAACTTTTTAGGCCAATAACTCTTTCCCGAGTAACCAACACCAATCATAGACCAATTATAGTTAATATAGGTCTATTATACTATATTTATAACCCTTAATCACACCTTTAAGTCTCTTAGAAATCCTTAAGAAATAACACCATACTTGCTATTTTCTGGGGTGTGAACGCGCTCCCTCGATGGATGGGGTACGCTCCATTAATTGGGTTCATCCCAATTAATGAAGGGAGCACGTTCCTCCACTAGGTGGAGCGTGCTCCACTCTGTACTGTCAAAATATACGTACAGGGCAGCAGCCATTGCCTACCTATAAATCCTCTAAAATCACTATAACAGTCATATACACTCCCATAATCAATTAGGGAGGACCTCTAGTGAGGTAACAAACAATAATTAACCATCCAACAACATAATTAACAAAAATTCTATCATTCATGTCGAATTGAATGTTAACAAACACAAGAACAAATCATACCAAAATTTTGATCTCAGGTTGTTGATTCAATTAATCTCATTAATCACGATTAATTAGACACCCTGGACGACTTCCCTTGATTGAACCCACACCCTTAAACCCTCGCCTCTCATTGTTTCATCGAATTAAAGTGATAAGTATGAGTTTAGTTTTAATATATATATAGGGATTTTTCTCGAGATACGCATTGCACCATCTCAAGACTGATCAAACAGTTGATGTGTTAAAGTGACACACCTTATCATGACACCAAACTTGACACATGAAGCACTAACACTTCGTTCGAGACGATCAAACAACCCATATATTTATATTACTCTTTATTTTCTAATATATATTTATGTATTCAAAAATATATAAATATATATATATATATATATATATATTTCATTCATTATTCACCAATAAACTCACAGAATGTGCCTATAAGTGTCCTTAAGCGTGCACATTCATGCCACCTCTCCCTCGTCACACTTGGTGTCCCGGTAAATCATTGTTTATTGTGTATTTTTCATTTTTATAAGCTTTTATATAATTTGTAATTATATCATAACCTATTTTTATTTTCATTTAAAAATCCAAACAAACACAATACAACATGCAAACACACACATGTAATCGAGGTACGCCGGACTTAATCACGAGCCTAACTCAGATTAATTAGGATTTGAATTAGTACTAATAACTAGCTTAAAGTAATAGGTTGTTACACTAATGGGGGAGAAAAACTATGAATTGAGGAAGGAAAACTTTATGAATGCGAAAGCCTACGAAAAATTTAGCAATGATTTAATTAAGGATAGGAAGTTGATCTAGGAGAAGAGATTTAATGTGAAAATGAATTGAAGTATAGGCCTAGGATCCTTAACATCATAAAGATGAGAAACTGGGGTTTACTGACTAGATATTACAACCTCTTTGACCTATAGGATGTCTCTATTGAATGGGGTTATGAGGCTTTAGTGCAAGAATTTTACGTTAATGCATGTGGAAGTGAACTGAGTCTCGAGTTAGAGGGAGGATAGTGGATTACTCCACTGCAAGAATAAATCAATATTTTGGATTATCGAACAAAAACAAATGACGAGTACCCTAAACCTAAGTATGGAATTAAGTACCATTTCCCCTCCGAAACAATAAGGGGAGGTTTAGAGGAAATTCAAGGGGAGGGGTATCCCAAGCATATAACCACAAAATTCTTTTGGAAAACCACTGAAGCTTGGTATTATTTCATCAACGCCAGCTTCAGCTGAACCTGCAATACCATGAAATTGTGAATTACAAGGCCGCCCTACTTTACCATACCATCATGGGCAAAATCATTTATGAACCCATTAGTAGTGCCATTACTAATAAGAAGAACAATAGACTACCCTTTCCTTATGATTATGACCTTTTATAGAATGGACCAAGTAAACATGGCAGACTTTGAGTTGGATGTTTTTACCGAAGAAGACCATAATTAATAATGCAGTAGAGTGATATGGTAGAGTGAATGGTTATGTCGACATAGAGGATGAGATAGAAATAGCTAAGACAAATATAAGAGAAAATGAGTAGAGAAGGAAAATCAGAGACGACATGAGAAGAATCTTGGAGGAGTGGTTAGAAGCTTAAATGATCCAAACGTAGAGCAACTCGCAAGGGACTATGACAGATGACACATGGAAGAATCGGAGTTGGCTTTTATGGGTGCAATCTTGTGCAACCAGATGACCACCCTTCACAATCAGGAACTGGTATTCGAGAACTAGAGAGCCTTAGTAAAGAGCATCCATAGAATGGAGCGTACGATGTCCAGGAGAAGCAAACATCAAGGAGGCCCATCGGTTCCTGTACTGTTTGCACAAATGAGATTACCGTTTAGTAGTAATCTTGATGCTCCGACATTGCCAGGTCAATAATACCACCTCTACAACCTCGCTGTGAGCTACCAGTCCTAAAGGACTGATCTAGCGGAGGACGATGACGACGTGACTTCTGGATGCTGACATTGATTTCTTTCTTCTATTTATTTTATCTATCTTTGAGTGATGTAGTGAGATTCATATATGCAATTCCGGTAATGGTTATATACTTTGTGTCTCATAGTTATATGCATTATGTTTATGATGATATACTTTCTGATACATTTTATTCAATGCTTAGGTATGGTACTTATTTCACTTGCTATATAATGGTGTTGTTTACTCATTCGATTTATATGCACTCAATTTTACTATGATTTTCTCACTTAATTTCTTAATTTTCATATTTATTTTATCAATTATTTTATACTTCAAGTGGTATTTAAACCTTGAGGATAAGGTTTAGAATGAGTTTTGGGGTATTTTCGATGAAGTATGGAATTGATAGTAATGAAAGGAAAGAAATGTCGAAGAAAAGTTCAGAATTATTGTTAATCAGATATTCAAGTTGATAGAAATTTACATAATTTCTTTCGAAATCAAGTAAGTATGAATTTCATTTTTCTTTATTTTCAGTTAGGAAATGAATATATTTTGAATGGAAGTGTTATTTTTATTAACGAGGTGAATTTTATGATATAAGGAATTAATTTTATACCCTTTTCAATTAACTTTACTACTTGATGAACACTAAATGAATGCCTCGTGTTAGTCATGATAATGAGTAGAAGGTCAAAATAATAGTGCAAGATGAATAATATAGATTTCTATGAATCTTATGATACAAGAGCTATTGATTAAATATTTTTATAATATATATAGGTATATATAAAGCTATTATGCCAAAATTGAAAGAAGAAATAGGTTAGAAATCAATGAATTTGTATAAATTAGAAAGAATACTTTCTTCAATTTTAACAGACATTGAGAAGTATTAACAAAAAAATTACAAAGATATATAGAGTCCTATAGATTCTAAAGGAAATGGAGTATGGAATCTATAGTGAGAAAAAAAGTAAGAATGTCCAAAGGAAATGGAGCAGGGACTCAAAAGCAAAAGTAAAAGAAATATATGAAAAAGAAATAATTAGAATGGAATAAGAAAAAAATAATGAGAGATGAAAAAATGGATGTTCTTAAATACTTCAAATGAAAAGATTTAACTCGAATACTTGAAACTAGAGTTGAATTAAGTATTTCTTAATCTAACATGTTCAAAATGATTATTCATTGGTATCTTGGCAAATTTCCTATCGATTTTGATTTTGGTACTATTATAAAGTATTTTCTAAAATTGAAATTAATCTAATGGTTTTTGCGTTTTAGGATTCTATATTAGTTATCATAAGCTCGATGCTTGTCAATGAAGATTGAGAAAATATATGTTATGCACTAGCCTTGACAATGAACTTTAAATTATTAAGAAGTGTTATATTAGGTGGTTGAGTTATCATTAAGGGATGTTTTGATTTGACTAAATCATTCTACTCTATCATAACTTTCATTTACTTGTGGGTAATATATTTCCATTTAAAAATTGATTCTATTTTAAAAATTTCTACTATTTAAAGTTAAGATAAATTAGATGTAAATTAAGTTATAAAGAATGAAAAGAGAATATGATTGAGAGTATTTCATTGCTTGGGATAGCAAAGTGCTGAGTTTGGGAGTATTTGACAAGTCAAAAGCTAGACACATATTTTAATGTAATTTAAGTTGATTTTTAGTATAAATGATGATATTACACTAAGTATTCTCTTGTTTTTGTAATTTCAGGTTTTAAATAAGAAAAATGAAGAAATAGAAGAAAAGAGAAAGAAAAGCAAAATATTCAATTGAAAAAATAAACAAGCGAGTAGCCAGCAATTTAGGATAACAATAGGAATTGCCATGTGAATCAGCAACAGAAGAAGGCCGGCGAATCAGAGAATGAATTGTAAATCGCCAACTGAATTGGTGGAGAATTGAGAGTTAAACTCAGTGATTCGCTTAACGATTTGTGTATAAGTTAGGAATCGCCGAGATCAATTATAGATTTGTTAGATAATTAGTATGAAGAATTTGAGTTTATCTATGATATGTATACGTACGGAGACTATAAAAAAGGCCAGATAGCTTCAAAATAACTCTCTCCTTTTGCTTTTAACTCTTTTTAACTATTGATCTAGTATATTTTTGTTATCTATGTTTGAAGATACTTTGGAGCTTTGATTTTTATTAAGGTATTTATTCATTCATTATGTCTTTTAATTATGTTTATGCATTGTATATTTCCAGCATGAGTAAGTAGTCTATTAATCTAAACAAACCCTATATAATGTAGTACATTTTGGATTACTAGATAGTTATAATTAAGAAATCATATATTTAATGCTTTAGATCTATTCATACACGTTAGTCACATAATTAACAAGTTGTTTTTGCATATTACAACTAAAGAAAATTAATATTGCATACATAGTTGCAAATGTATTAAGTGGTATTAAGATTTAGAATCTATGTCTATAGTTTTTGACAACAATTATAGAAGTAGTAACTAGGATTAATCCTTATGGCATTTTCCGAATAGATGTTATATGTGATTGTGGTCTAAGTGTTGGGGCATGTGCCCTAGGTCAATTCACAAACATTGTTTATCTTATAATTTTAGTTAATAAAATTGAGGTTTTCATATGTTGTTTCATTATAAGTGATCGCATGTTTACCATATAGTAAGATCTATGGGTATTTATTGAAATATCATAAATGTCGATAGTCAATCATTATACTAGGAACTATAATGAATTAAGACTAGTGTGAATCTTGATTGATAATCATAGGATGATCATGCGTATCGGGATACAAATCGAGATAATTAGTACTTGTAAGGGAAAAAGATATTGGACCAAACCGCTATGAGAACACCACATGAATTAAGTCATAGGTGCTACCCATGATACATATATCATTTAGTCCTTCGACTTGAGATTACTATATACTTTAATATTTGGAGCATGGTAATTTGACACAATCAAACGTTATTTTTAACCAGACGATTATAAAGATTGCGATTGGTTACTATTTGAATAATATGTGAAGATGTGTAATTAAGATAGAATTTGTAACTTTTGTATAGAAAGAGAGAGAGATCAGTAGATCCCTCGATATGATAAACTAATAATGGCCAAGTCCATGTGAATTGATATGATCAATGTAACTTGGATGTTTTTCGTTTACTAAAAGATAGAGTCTAGTAAGATTGAACATTAAGGGTGACTTTTTATGCCTTATGTTTAGTCAAGAGATATCGCATGACAAAATGATATGATATATGTTATTCAATAGGTTGTATTGATTTTAATACTCATGCTACATGGGTAGTCATATGCCTTGCTAGAGACAACTTATGACTTATGTACCAAATTGGTTTTGGTTCATTGCCAATGTCACACAAACCTATTAGGTCGCACACAAAGAATAGCTTTGCAAAATTTCAATTGGTCTAGAGTAAAAAAATTTATATGATAAAATTCATGATATAAAAGCCCTTACGATTCGTTATACGATAACTTATTAATTAGGGCATATGTGTAATTTGCTTAAATTGTCTAAATACAATAGTTGTTTTACAAATATGATTTGAATTAAGGGCTTATCTATACATATAAATAAAGGGTGAAACCCTAAAACGATATAATATTTTCGTTTTTGCAAATTTTGATTTCTCTGGATTTTGGGAGAGAAATAAGAATGTTTTCAATCTCTCTTAGGGCTAGCACTCCAAATTATGGTCACCATTCGTATGTGGATTTTCAATAGAGGACGCATGCTTGAACGTCTTGGAGATCAAACAATCACGGAAGAAAATCATGGATTAAGGTGTAGTTTATTTTTAGATCTAGTTTAATGAAACCTATTTTTAATCATGTTAAGGGTTTTTCAAAAATTGTTTTGAATTTTCCTCTGCATATGAACCCAAAAACCCAATAGTGGTATTAGAGCCTTAGGTTTAGTTCTATTAAACGTTTGCAAGTTTTTCTGATGTATATATGATATATATATATATATAAGTTTTACGATAATTGTTATCAATAATTGGTTTTAAAGCATGTTGTTAATTCATGTATATTGATACATATACATGATTTGATTCCATGATAGAATTCATGTTTAGGATATTTTGATTAACAAATATTGAATTATGCGAATTTTATATGTTCATGGTAGAAGTCACATTTAAGTTAATATGATTCTGATGTTGAATACATATTTCATTTTTGTTCGATAATTATGTATGTCTCCATGATAGAAATCATGGTTATGTTAATATAATTAATTTAATATGATTCTGGTATTGAATGCATGATTAATATCTCGAAATTGATTTTAATCATATATCTCATTGTGGTTATCCTTAGTATATTCCTATTAGATAGAAGATAAACTTGTAATCAGTTACAAATCCTATAAGATATGTGAGATATATAACAAATTCTAATTGGATAAGGATTCAAATTATCTTAAATTCTAATTGGATTAGAATAAGATATTAAGTTAAAAGCGGGCTCGAGTTAATTAAAAATGTTTTATTCAATATTTTCAAAATTAAAATAAGGGGCAGTTTTGATCAGCTAGCAGGACCTCCGTTAACTGTTTGTAGCGCAAGGAAATCCATATAATAGTTAGTATTAGTATAATTTTATAACTTGTTTATTGATTGTTTATGCATTAATATATAATACTTATCTTGTTTAAATTATGATCACTAAAACAAATTAAAATCCATCTTCTAAATTTTAAGTCAAGTGTCATTCATTCTCAAACACTTGTCAAAGCTTTGATCACATCAATATGGGTATGCCTCTCTAGAGTGTATTGTATTATCTTGGTAAGACAAGTTAAGTAATGGTTACTCTATTGTTTGAAATGATTGGACTTGATAAAGCTATCAAAATGTTTTTAGGTTTTAGGCACTAGATGAGATAAAACATGCTAAGAAATAAAATGTCACATTCTCATAAAAACAACTAAAAGTTACATATGATGTAATTGGTAATTGGTACCTACCTAAATAACCTAATTCAAAGTGTCATGCCTTAGATGTCTTGGAATTAGGTGAAACATGGATTTAATCCCTTAAATTAATAAAGCATTTTAAAGAAGGGTTGTAAATTTAGTGGGAGTCTATTCCACTACATTAAAATGAACTTTTGCATAATATTTGTTGTAGATCTATGGCCTATTCAAATCACACTAATCCTTTGTTACTGCGATACATCCTTGAGAAGGATAAGTTGTTTGAGACAAACTTTCTTGACTAGTTAAAAAACTTAATAATTGTTCTTAAGCATGAACATAATTTGTATGTCTAAGATAAACCTATTCCTGAGGAACCACCAGCCAATGCTTTAAGAGCTATGAAGGATGCACATATTAAGCATGTCAACAACTCAACTGATGTTGCATGCATTATGTTAGCAACCATAGTTCCTGAACTCCAGAAGAACATGAAACACATGGAAGCATACGACATGGCTACGATGCTGAAGGAAATGTTCCAATAGCAATCTAGGTAAAAAAGGTTCGAGACAGTCAAGAACCTTCATTCCTACAAAATGTCTGAGGGTGCATTAGTTAGTCCTCATATTATGAAAATGAAGGGCTATATTGACCATCTTGACAGATTTGGATTTCTCATAAGCCAAGAGTTGGCTTCGGATTTGATCCTGAATTCATTGCCTTATAGTTATCACAATTTGTGATGAACTAAGAAGTCTATCTCAGAGCTGCATTTGATGCTTAAAACTACTAAGTAGAATGTCAAGAAACCATTGCTAATGTGTTGATGGTTCAGAAAGGAAAGGCTTTAAAGAAAAATGGTAAAGGCAAGGCTAAAATTGTCGAGGTTGTTGTGACTGTCACTAAGCTTATAGAGCAAGTAAAGCCTCGTGTTGCTCTACTTGACAGTCATGGAAGGAAAAGGAAAAAGAAAGAAATTTTCATTTCTTCCATGCGCCTTGGCATTGGTTTAGAAATTGCAAGCTCTATCTTGAATATCTAAAGAAAAAGAAGAGTAGTGCGACTACTATTTCAGGTATTTACATAATTGAAGTTAACTTATCTACTAATGATTCTTGGGTATTAGATACCAGATGTGGATCTCACATTTGTATTAATGTGCAGATTCTCACCAAAAGTAAAAAAGCTAAAGAAAGGAGAAGTCATCATACGAGTTGGAAATAGAGCAAAGGTTGTTGTGTTGGCTGTAGGATGCTAAAAGTTAATTTTACCTAGTGTACTTGTTTTAGTTTTAAATAATTGTTATTATGTCCCTGCTTTAAGCAGAAACATCATTTTAGTTTCATGTTTGGATTTAGATGGTTTTAATTTCATTATTGCAAATAATAAATGTTCAATTCCTCCGCGAATGATGATTTGCGTGATGGTCTTTATATTCTAAACATGAAAAGATCCATAGATACTCTTATTCTTAATGTAAATACAAATAGATTTAAGTCAAATGATTTGGTATTATCGACTTAGCCATATAAATGAGAAACACATTTCTAAACTTCATAAAGATGGACTTTTAGATTCATTTGATTTTGAATCACATGAAACATGTGTGTCTAGTTTACTAAGCAAGATGACAAATAGTCCCTTTACTAGACGCAGTGAAAGGGCAAGTGATTTATTGGGTCTAATACATACTGATGTATGCAGTCCTATAAACACAATGGCTAGAGGTGGTTATCAGTACTTCATTACATGCACTGACGATTTCAGTTTATATGGTTACGTGTATCTTATGAAACATAAAAGGGAATCTTTTGAGATGTTTCAAGCATTTCAGACTAAAGTGCAAAATCAACTTGGTAAAACTATTAAAACACTTTGGTCAGATCGAGGTGATGAATATTTGAGTCAAGAATTTGATGATCATCTTAAAAATTGTGGGATTGTCTCATAGTTAACTCCCGTCAGCAACCCCACAATGGAATGATGTTTCTGAGAGGAGAAATCGAACTTTATTAGATATGGTTCGATCTAGGATGAGTCATGCAGATCTTCCTATATTCTTTTAAGGTTATGCCTTAGAACATGCTGCGTTTACACTAATCATGTTCCTTTTAAAACAGTTGATAAAAACACCACATGAGTTGTGGTTTGGGAAAAGACCAAGTTTGTCTTTCCTTAAGATTTGGGGCTGTGAGGTTTTCGAGTGACGATAAATCTCAAAAGATTATCAGCTGAATCTACTAAGTGTGTATTTCTTGGTTATCTAAAAGAAACTAAAGGATATTGCTTTTATAATCCCACTAAAAACAAAGTATTTGTGGCTCAAAATGGTGTCTTTATGGAAAAAGTTTATCTCAAAAGACAACAATAGGAATAAAGTAAGTTTTGAAGAAGTTCAAGAACCATGAATAAACACTCAACCGCTAGTAGGAGATCAATAAAGTATTGAATTAGTTGAACCTCTACAGGTATCACAAGGCCTACATAGGTCTGATAGGGTAAGACATTAACCTGAGAGATTTGGATTTCTTATTACTAATATTAGTAAGGTGTTGCTTATGGATCAAAATGAGCCTACTACTTATTAGGAGGATGTGTCTAGCTCTAAGGCAGATAAATGGCTTAGTGTCATGAATTATGAGATGTAATCTATGTATGATAACCAAGTTTGGAACCTAGTTGATTTACCTGAAGGTAGTAAGACCATTAGATGTAAATGAGTTTTCAAGAAGAAAACTGACATGGTTGACAATGTGCATACTTATAAAGCACTTTTAGCAAAAGGTTTTATACAGACTCAAGTTGTTGATTATGATGAGACTTTTTCTTCTGTAGCCTTGCTTAAATCCATTAGAATTCTAATTTCCACAGCTGCATATTATGACTATGGGTATGGCAAATGGATGTCAAAACAGCTTTCACGTGTATATGATAGAGCCCGAAAGGTTTGTTCATCCTGAGAATTCTAGGAAGGTGCGCAAACTTCAAAGATCTGGTTATGGATTAAAGCAAGCTTCTTAGAGTTGGAGTCTTCATTTTGATGAAGCAACTAAGAAATTTGGTTTTATTAAAAATGAAGATGAGTCTTGTGTATACAAGAAGGTTAGTGGGAATGTGATTATTTTTTGGTATTGTATGTTGATGATATATTACTCTTTGGAAATGACATCCCAACCTTGTAGAGTGTCAAGTTTTGGTTAGGGAATAGTGTTTCTCAATGAAGGACTTAGGAGATGCAACCTCCATCCATGGGGTTAAGATCTATAGGGATAGATTTAAAAGGCTGATCGGTCTAAGTCAGAGTGCTTACATAGACGTAATACTGAATAGGTTCAGTACGCAAAGCTCTAAAAGAGGGTCATTGCCAATGTCTCATGGTATAAGTCTCATCAAAACTCAGTGTCCAAAGACTAATGATGAGCGAGAGCGTATGAATACAATTCCATATGCATCAACTATTTGATCTATCATGTATGTCATGTTATGCACTCGACCTAATGTATCATATGCTTTAAGCGTAACAAGCAAATATCAGTCTGATCCTAGTAAGAGTCACTAGATAGTAGGAAAGAATATTTTCAAGTACTTGAGAAGGACTAAAGAAGTATTCTTGGTCTATGGAAGTTTGGAAAACAAGCTTGTTGTAAATGGTTTCACAAATTCAAGTTTTGAAACTGATATAGATGATTTCTTATCACAGTCTAGATATGTGTTTACTTTGAATGGAGGTGCAGCAAGCTAAAAAAGTTCGAAGCAAGAAACTATGGTAGATTCTACAACAAAAACTGAGTATATTGTAGCGTCCGACGCAGCTAAGGAGGTAGTTTGGATAAAAAAATTCATCTCTAAACTTGGTGTGGTTCCTAGTATTGCAACCCCGTTTTCTTGTATTATGAAAATAACAGGGCGATAGCACAGGCCAAGGAACCAAGATTACACCATTGATCCAAATATATACTTAAAACATTTTCATCTCATTCGAGAAATTTTTGAGAAAGGAAACGTGAAGATTTGCAAAGTTTCTATAGAAGACAATGTTCTAGATTCTTTGATAAAGGCTCTTCCACAAGAGAAACATGATGGTCATGTTAGGTCATTAGGTATTAGATACATGAATGATTGGCCCTTGTGCAAGTGGGAGATGTTGGGGCATGTGCCCTAGTTCAATCTACAAACATTGCTTATCTTACGATTTTAGTTAATAAAATTGAGGTTTTCGTGTGTTTTTTATTATAAGTGATTGCATGTTTACCTTATAGTAAGATCTAAGAGTATTTGTTGAAATATTTTAAATTTCTCTAGTAGATCATTATACTGGGAACTATAATGAATTAAGACTAGTGTGAATCTTGATTGATGGTTATGTGATGATCATACGTATAGGGATATGAATCGAGATCATGAGTACTTATTAGGGAACGCGGTACTGGACCAACCCGCTATGAGAACACCACATGTATTAAGTCATTGGTGTTACTCATGACAGATATATCATTTAGTCTTTCGACACAATCAAACATTATCTTTAACCAGACGATTCTAAAGATTGTAATTGGTTACCATGTGAATAATATGTGAAGATGTGTAATTAAAATATAATTTGTCACTCTCGTATAGAGAGAGATATAAGTGGATCCCTCAATATGATAGATTGATAATGGCCAAGTCCATGTGAATTAATATGATCAATGTCACTTGGATGTTTTCAATTTACCTAAAGTTCGAGACTAGCACAATTGAACATTATGAGTGACTTTCTATGCCTTATGTTTCGTCAAGGGATATCGTACGACAAAATAATATGATATATGCTATTCATTAGGTTGTATTGATTTTGATATTCATACTATTTAAGTAGTCATAATGCATTGCTAGAGACCGCTTATGACTTGTATACCAAAATTATTTTGGTTCATTACCAATGTCGCATGAACCAATTGGGTCGCACACAAAGGATGGCTTTGCTTAATTTCAATTGGTCCACAGTAATCAGTTTTATATGATAAAATCCAGGACATAAAAGCTCTTCATTTTTTATATGATAACTTATTAACATGGGTGTATGTGTAATTTGTTTAAACTGCCTAAATACAATAGTCATATTTTGAATGGGATTTGAAGTGAGGACTTATCTACACATGTAAATAAAGGGTGAAACCCTAAAACGATATAAAATTTTTGATTTTTCAAATTTCGAGTTCTTTGGATTTTGTGAGAGAAATAAAAACATTTCCAATCTCTCTTGGGGCTAGCACTTCAAATTGTTGTCATCATTCGTGTGTGGATTTCCAATAGAGGCTGCGCCCTTGAACGTCATGGAGATCGAACAATCACAGAAGAAAATCATGGATTAAGGTATGGTTTATTATTAGATCTAGTTTAATAGAACCTATTTTCGATCCTGTTATGGATTTTTCAAAAATTGTTTTGAATTTCCCATTGCATTGAATCCCTAAACCCAACACTAAGTTATTTACTATGCGTCTGCAATAATATTTGCTTAGTTAGGCATGATTTTCATTAAACTAAATACTATCGTATTTCTATGGTGTTACGTTTTATTTAGTGGGTAGATTTATAATGATAAGAATATGACACTTCCATTGAATTAAGAAAAATTGGTGGACGGCTAAAGGCTATTAACCTTTTTGAAGTAGGGTTTAATGATTACAAGATTCCATATGTTTTATGATTATAACTATAGTAATGGATTGATATTATATTCTAGTGTTTGAAAGTAATCCAAAAATATATTATATTATTTAGTGGGGATTTGTTTAGATATTTGTTTATTTATATTGAATTGCATTTGAATGCTGTCTAAGTTAGTTTGAATTTGATTTGTTTAGATTAATTTAGTTAGTTTGGTTATTTAAGTTGGTAATTACAATTATTAAGTTATTTATTATTTCAATTCCCATTTAACTAGATTAATTAAGTTAATAAAAAAATAAATGTTACTTTCCTTTGAGATTTCAAAAATCCCTGAGGAGATGATATCCTATTTACTACTACTATAATCTAATAGAAAATATGGAAAACTATTGAGCACGTTCGATAGGCGTCAGGAGGTAGGAGAGAGCTCGTTCTTAAGACGTTGAATAATTGGGAGATAGTGCAAGTATGTATCCCGAGAAAAGATCAAAGGCTATTATGTCGAGAAGAGGCGATTTCTAGAATCATCAAATTAATGGGAGATTGTGCATCTCGTATCTCGAGAAAGATCAATGTTTTAAAGTGACAAGAAAATGAATGAGAGAAATGATGAATTTGTGGTAGTTCGTGAGTCACGCATCTCGAGGCAGATTAAGACCTTTGTTAGCTTCATTTGATTTGTGCTAGATTACTAATCCTGAGGCAAATCCAAGGCTTTTGAAGTGCTGAGTGTTAGAATTGTGTGTTCGTCTACATCACTTGTTGATGCTCTCTCTTGATCATTTCCAGTGTGTCTCGAGGCTAATCAGATGGTAGCTGACAAATTACGGGAATGACTTTATACTTAGTCATTTCTAATGATTTTTCTCCAAAAATACACCACCAAACTTATTCTAAACTACCATAGCATCAACACGGACCAATGTGGATCCTAGCTAACTGTCTTGAAGTATGTGTACGCTTGCTTTTCAATGCCAAACACCCAAAACACTTCCAAAAACCTCGAATTATCTCTATTTCACCAAATTGGCACTAAACCACTAAAAATATAAATAAAAGAGAATTCATTAATAACAATAGACATTGAGATCTTAAAACATATAAAATAAACACCTAAATATATTAATATTAACGACTTATAAAGGAGTCAAAACCAAATGCAGCTAATCATACTGCAACTCTGCTTTCAAGGACAGGAAAGTCATTATATACTCAACGCGCCTCATAATCTTGCTTCCATAAAATACTTTCTCCATATCTGATCATTCAACGACTTCACCCATAGCAGTCACAACATCATCGCACATGTTGTGTTTAGTATTAATCGCATTAGACACCTTCGCAATTTCACTCGCCATCGCATATGCCGCTACTAACATTTGTTGGTCCCCAAAAACGTATCATCGGTGACCTTCTTCTTCTTAGATGGATTCCCATTAGCATCTAGTGTGGTAGTTCAGGATAGTAATGTAGTGGATATGATCTCTACCTCCTCAATAGTAGGTGTCATTCACTAGTGCGTGTGACTTAATAGTTGTTATTGCTGCTTGAATCATTAATCGCATCTTCTACATCCTCTAGGACGTCTTCTGGTACAACTTCATATTCCCCTATTGCCCTATCATTTCCAAAAATTACACAACTATTTGTGTAAAATGGGAAGGACTTTGTATGCCAATCTTTGGCGGCCAAGAATTTCTACAAAGAATATCAAATAACAAGTCAATTCCAATAGCAAAAAAATAAAAAATAATTGAATATGCTTTAAATAAATTCAAAAGCATTTGCATACCTTCGAGTAATCGTCCCGTACATTATCTGGTGCAATCACCATGTTAGAAATGCTATCAAAATTAGAGCCGCTTAAACCATGTTTAATGCCAAGAATCATGTCATTGACTACACCCCACTCCTTCTTCAACTTTTTTACTCGAGATTTAATATAAGGCTTAGCCTTGATCCATGAAGTTGGACAAGTGATTTTCAACGCCTTCTCTAAATGATTGAGATATCTAGGCTTGAATCCGTTATCACATTTGTAAGCCCCATAACCGACCATCTAAAACATGGCATGTATAAGTGTCGCATCCTCTGCGTGATTCCACTTGTGTCGACTGACCTTGTTTACTTTATCGGTTGTTTGTGCAATGGGTCATGAGACCTCCTTGCTTTACCCTTTCCTTCACTTGCAACAACTGAAATTTGTTCAAGCAATTTTGAAGGTCGAGGTCCACTAGTTAACGCTTTTCTTAAGCATTGGAATCTTCCTCATCGATTCGCTTGCTGTAGTTCGACCTTCTCTATGCCTAATTTTTATAAACAAATAATAAGGTACATATATACACAATTAGCCAAATAAACGTTTTGCAATCACTGTGTTGTGTTGAAAGTTTAGTTTTTGATGTTAGAGCCTTAATTTTGGTTAATGTTAAAGTGTAGATGGATAGGTTGTCAGTATATTTGTTTCTCATTTTACCGCGTTAATTTTGGTTAATTGAAGTGAAAATTGGTACGCTGCATAGATTTTTTATGATTTTACTTGGGTAATGGCATCATAGCAGAGTTTACTATTTGACCTTTTTGACAATGTGGCTCATAACATGTCGATGATCTTATTAGTCTTTACTAACTCATATTGCAAACCTTTTGATTTATTCTTTGAGATAAAAATGATGATTTTTATGAAGCTAAGAATTTGACATGTGCTCACATCTCTCTTTTTAAAGTAGTGATATAAATATACTTCATTTCTCAACCAAATATGTTTTTTATTTTTTTCTATATGATTTGTGTATGCATGCAATCCCAAATCTTTATTGATATAGTGCATAGTCTTATTTTGATCCTAACAAATCTATTATGCCAAGTGTTATCTTTTTAATAATTTATTAGCTTATTATTTTTTTGTTTGAATGTATACATATATAGTTGAGTGGGATGAGATAGAGATAAGGTGGGTTTTATGTGGTAGCCCCAAATCGCAGGCCACCTTGGGACCTGCCATGTCGCATTCCACGTCACCAAGCCTTGCCATGTCATGGCCCACTTATCCTTGACGCCCCGTGACCTACCTATTTGCTTACACTTTTCCAGCTAACCCTAGTTATGCTAATTAATCTTTACAGATGCATTAATGATTTAGTTAGCTATTTAATTAATTTATCAAGTTATATTACGAGTTTATAGCAGAAGTCTTAAATTAAGTTATGCAGTAATTAACAATTCTAAGTAGCGGAAAAATCGGCAAAAGATACCATATATATCAAGGCGAAATAAGTATAACGTAAGTTTTATATACATGTAATCAAGGTTTTATGATCCCCAAAATCCAATAAAAGTAAAATAAATACATACCGATATCATACACGAGCTGGCTTCGCAATCTCAGAGGTAGTCGCCCAGTACATCCTTGCCCTTGCCTTTGCTCGTCAAAGGATCTACACTCAGTCACCCAACAAATATAGCGAGAAGTCTAGTTAGCGAAATCCCAAGAGAAGTCTACACAATATTCATGAAATAAAACTGATAATCTATGAGACATGCGAATATAACACCAGGCAACAATACGTCATATTCCTATAAATGTAGGCAGTACACAATAAGCAAAATTAGTAGCGTGAAATAACTAAACTGCGTATACCATTTAAATGTGCTTGGAAATAAAGCAAGATTAAATAAACAACTATATAATCACGAGAAAACCTTGACTCAAACTAGCCGGTAATCAATAAAATCGAATAAGAACCACGTATATACTTGCAGGCTTATAGTGACTAAATTCTAACTTCAGTAAATGGCATGGTACCTTCCCGACACTGTTACACATCAGGACCACCCTAATCCCTCCCGACGGTCACAAGTATATCTTACTACCGTAGACACGAGCACTATTACAAGTAACCCATGCGAGCAATTTAACCACAACCAATATGTACGCAAACCGAAATAGGAGTAGAAAACCCCATGTGTGCTCATTAGCAATCACACATGTAATCTGACATCAATAATAAATTATGAATTCTATGATGCATTCCAATGGGTTTACACACTTCAATCCACACTTCGACTTCCCCGTACCTACGAAATCTGACCCGACTAGCTCCCCGATACCTGAGCTACGATCCCCTAAATCCCAGAAGTATAATTTTACATATTCAGTATGATTATAGGTGTTTGGGATATGTATTAAGTTGAAAATCCCAAAATAGCCCCTTAAATTCAGTTTTTATTTGGCATTAGCGCGTTAATGGGTCTACCTAGCACTCTAACTGGAGTTAGCGCGCTAGGGGATCTATCTAGCACACTATTGTTCTTTATTTTGAAAAATATTTAAGCGTCCAAACTGATTAGCGCGCTAATTACCCTTTGTGAAAAAATTCTCAACTCGAGAATTTTGTCCCAAACTCCCCCAATTAGCTACCTAGACCCTACAATCATACTCTTCACACCAAAAGGTCTTCAAAACATCATTTACCTCAACCTTAGAACATTAATTAGATCAAATTAATCAATTTCATGAAATCCACTAGTTTTTCTCAAACTCTACAAACCACCAATTCATGCTAAAATAGTTGTGAATCCATAAACATGTAATTCAACTTGTTTTCACTAAAACTCAGAGATCTAACCTTCAAACTTGCATTTCATCAAAAACATATAAAAATGGGTTCAATAGATAGGGTAGATGATGGAGATGATGATTACCTTGATTTAAATCTCCAAATTTGACCTCAAAATCCTTGAAATTCAGCTAAAGTCCTCATCCTCAAATCTGATTTTCCCAGAAATATAAATGAATGGGTTTAGTTGCATCTATTTGATCACTTCAATCTTATATATTAAGGTAGGATTGTTTAATAGCCATTGATCCTAATACATTTACGTATCCCGAGACTCACCCCATGATTCACACCTTACCACTTGTCCCACTCACTCCCATTAACTCAATCTAAGTGACACCAATTGATAATCCCCTAGCTCCTAGATGTGCCAACACGTATCTTTAGGTAAATCATATATTTTTCAATTAATTAACCAAACTGTATGCCTTTATTTATTTGATTTAATTACTTTGATTAGGCCCATTATAATACATGTGGTTTATTCACTAAGGTTAACAAGTTTTTGATTCCACTAACTCAACTACCCGACACTTGATACTCGGCATTTTGGCATGCATTTCGGGTTACGTCATAGCCTATTGTTTTAATTTAATCATCTTAGCCTTTGGTTATATTACCCATTTTAATTGCTTAATTAGGCAACTTAACGTGAACTAGTCGAGTTTCCTAGCGTATCCGTAGTTCGTCTACTCAATACTTGTATTGACATGCCTTTCGAGGCAAACACCCGTCACACTAACTCGTCCGATAGCAACGTACACACGTGCGGTGTAATATAATAATAATAATTTTAAACACCACATATACATAACCATAATCCACGAATAATATATTCCTTCGATTTTCGTGTCCGAGCCAACTGAGTTTTCCACGTAAAGCCCGAATTACGACAGTTAATCCCTAAGATTAACGTTAATCCCTAAGATTAACGTTAATCCCTAAGATTAACGTTAATCCTTGTTTAATTAATTTGGGTCGTTACATTTTGGGTCATCAGCAATACCTTAACATAAGAAATATCTTAAATTCTAAACTTTCTTTTGTCAAGCAACATAACTAATCCACAAGATAGACCACGTGTAATATTAAACTCTTCATTTTTATTAATTTGTTTCAATTATGTTGAACATATGTCTTCAACATTTTCTTTTTTATGCTGAAACTGTTATGATCATTAATCCTTCTCTTTATTGTTGGCTCGTCAAGTAGCATGTATTAAACTTGAAGAAGATTATGCTTAAAGAGAATGTTTTACTTATCAGAATCACTACATAAGATTTAAATACCCCATAAGCAACACTCTAATCATTCTTGAATAGAAATCAACCTCTTTTGTTTCAACACATTAACAAAATTCTCATCTCATAACATAAATCAGCCTCGCAGAGAAAATAAAATTACTTTTTTTGCTCTTTTATGATGACGTGCACATCAAACGTTCTTAAATGCTATTAATAAAATAGGAGAAGGAATTATGATTTCAATAGATAAACTAAAATTACTTTCATTGCTCTTTTATATATATCCTGAAATTGTGCCAAGGCATGCCCAAAATTGACGGTTGTGGAAAACCATCTTGAACACACATACATTTAAAGCAGGGAAAACATACGATGGATAAGGGAGATGCTCATAACGCAGAAATGCGGATGAGGAAGTCGCGGACGATGAAGAAGAACTTATCAATAGCAGGAAAGCGTAGGGAGAAGTGGACTAGGGTTTTCGATTTGGGATGGGGTTTTGATTTGGGGTTATCAAATAAATGGAGAGGCATTTTAGTAGCTCATCTATTGAAATCACATTTAATCCTACCCTCAATATGTCAGTCGAACAAGTCACCTTAAATGGACTAATACCCAAACCCATATTATAATCTCAGTGTAAAATAAACTCATGATCTTATGACACACATGTGTGTGAACCGAACAGGCTATAAAGGATATGATGAAGACTTATTTTGCACTTGCAGAAGTGAAAACTAATCTGGAGCTTTTATTGTAATTTTTTATGTGTCTTTCTTCCTTCCATACCTATCTTTTTATGAGAACTCTTGTCAAAGGAGTTGAAGAAGAGAGTGGTGGGATAGTGAGGAGTTTCAACTATTTGGTCAGTTGAAACTGGTCCACTACCATTTGTTGAATAGGTTCATCAACTACTCACTTTCTTATTGAATGGGTCTATTAACCACCCACTTTCAACATATATCCAAAATTGACAAAAATTAATCATGGTTAGTTGCCCACACATACGCGTGCACACATGCCTCATGCTAAGTGCTCTTATTAAAGCGCCTAAAATGCGACATACGTGCCGTGACGCGCATGTTGATCACTTGGCATAGTTCCTGTGGAGCTTCTTTTAACACTTAAAAGAAGTGTAAAACCTTTTATATTATTTTTGTGGATCCAAACTTTCCATGTGGGGCTAAGCATTTTGTTTTGAAAATGTTCAACAAATCAAACTCACCAATCTGCTTTAGACACGGTATTAAAACCCCGTTTGTAGCACTCCACCGCACCCTTTGGAGTCTCATTCTCTACATTTTTGCCTTCACTTTATCATATTCTTTGAAGTTATGGCAAGAGAGGAAGTCCATGTTATCATTAAAGCCCTTTACTTCTGTCCTATTTCTAATGACCAATGACAATGTCTGCTCAATGAAGTTCCATCCCAATAAATTGAATGACGAAAAATTGCCAAAGCCATATCCTAATTTCTACCACAAGTAAACTAGATTTTCTTGTAAAGAAAAGTCTACACTGTTGTGTACTCCCAATGTTTTACGCATCAGCTCGTAAGATTTGAAATTAATCTTGTTTGGTTGGAGGTGGAGGTGGAGGTGGAGGTGGAGGTGGAGGTGGAGTTGGGGTGTGAAATAACTTTCAAGGGAGTTGAAACTAATCTTGTTTGGTTGGTTTTATAAACCTAACCTCCTGTAAGTTATCTCTTAACTTACACTCTTAAGTGTGAGATATCTTTCACACCCGGAGGAGATATCTTCGAGAGGCTTGTAGAAAAAAATTACCCCTCATTAATTACCTTTTTATTACTCACATCCCTCTCTCTTGTTTGAAGGGTATTTATGTCAATTCATATGTTTTATTGTTTAAAAATTTGCGACTTCCCTCTAAGTTCAAAGTTGAACCACACATAAAATATGATATTCACTGTGAGTTAACTCAAGAAAACTCCCCAGTAAGTTGGTAAAAATAACCAAACGAGTTCTATATATCCTAATTAATTTGCACCTGCTGCACATATAATCAATGATTAAATTAAGTAATTAAAAATCAATATGTATATAGCTGTTAAATATGACTTGTTTAGCTAATTGATCCTTAAATTCAAATGCAAAATTAAAATGAAACACTTGTTTTAATTATTGGCCTAATTGTTAATTCTTACTTGAAGGTATGCTCTATTATTATTATTATTATTATTGTCAAGGATTGCTCAGAAATATAAGCATTTGCAACTATGTATGCAGATGCTAATTAACATTGGCAATCTTATTACAACTTGAAGTACTACATACCCTCCTTATTTATTTTATAAAAATGGACTTCCTGGTCATCATATATATAGTGAACAAAGTCTAACAGTTGACGAATTCGTAATTAACTATCAGATGACCCTGTCTAATCCCATTTCCATCAGTGTCTATCTGCCTAAAAGGTGTTATGTCCAAGTCCAGCCCTCCATTGCTGCACTGGTCCACAATCCTTACTGTTACTGCTGTATTAGTCCTTGTGTTTGTCACCTGCAATCACCAATATTCAAACCTTAGGAGTTCCAAATTAATTTTTATTATCATGCAAACGGTGGATTGAATAGTCGGGATAACTCTATGCCTCTTAACCAGATGTTGGACTTAATTACGTCTGAGTCCTAATTGATATTGAATAAATTATTTGGAGACGTTGTCATCTTTTGAGCCTTACAGATGGTTGTCATTAGAATAGTGTTGCACCCCAGATACTGGGCGAGGAGCACCCCGCAAAGAAAAATTCTTAACACATTTTGGAGGGAGTTATATAAAAGGTCTTATAGGAAGAGAATTTTATATATCGGTCTCTTTCTTTGCAAGCAATTGATGAGTGATTTTTTTAAAAGAAATACTCCACAGCCTTTCTCTTGACAGCCCATATATAATACTCTGAGCCCGTATTGTCTCCTTAATTTAACAGTTTATTAGACAATAGACATTTATTTAGAGTTTCACCCCAATTCAGAAACTAAAATATATTTGCTTTGAAAATCATATCTCAAGATCCAATTATTGATGATCAACTAAAAAAAAAACACTTCAGATCAAATATGCTACCAAGACCACAAATTAAAACATTCGTTCGGGCTATATATACAAATGTGCATGGTATATATCAATTGCTTACCCTCAAACACCTGCCACAGGAATCACGGCCAGTAGGGCCGACCGGGCCGCAAAAGGCGGTCCATCCGTACTGTCGTCGCCATTCAAGGGGCCTGTTGGCATCCCAGGTTGCACAGTAAACACTGGCTCGGAGATAGTCCCAGTTTATCTGGTCAGGATTGTATAGGTGGTATGTTGAACGCACGTTGGTGGCTCTCTGAGCAGTAGCACCAACTATGGCACAGAGGAGCAACAGTAAACAAAAATCAGTTCTTCCCATTTTCTCTACTAAATTTCTTTTTTGCTTGTAAGTAACGTGTTGGAAGAAAGGCTTCAATTTATAGACTTTAGAGTACTGCTCGTGTATTCATTATATGACTATATGTGAGTTTTTCCTTATTTTATTTTTGTTTTACATGTGTGATGTAGAAAAGTTAAATTTGAATTGTACACCTTTGGAATTTTGGGTTTGGCTAACTTAATAAGATAGGATAATGATGTAAGCTTAATTGGTTGACTTATCTAAGAAAAAATGAAGTTTCTTATTCTACCCTTCTATTTATCACTTCAACGTATTGATGAGTTTTTTTAAGGAACCAGTATTGATGAGTTTTAAAGATAAAGAAAACTAGGTTAAACATCAGGGAAATGCGTGCTAAAATAACAACACTATATCAAAATAGAATGTACAACATCTGCGCGTGGGCCCCACATCAAAATAGGGTGTTAGGTTACTTGGGTATGTCATTTTATGAGATTTTGACGTGGAGCCCTCACACTACATTAATTATTATACATTCTATTGTGACATAGTGTTACTATTCTAAAATTTCTTTTTTTGCTTGTAAGTAACGTGTTGGAAGAAAGGCTTCAATGCATAGACTTTAAAGTACTGCTCATGTATTCATTATATGACTCTATCTCTATGTGAGTTTTTCCTTGTTTTATTTTTGTTTAACAAGTGTGATGTAGAAAAGTTTAATTTGAATTGTACACCTTTGGAATTTTGGGTTTGAGCTAACCTAATAAGATAGGAAAAGGATGTAAGCTTAATTGGTTGACTAGTTTAGGAAAAAAATGAAGTTTTTTATTCTACCCTTTTATTTATCACTTCAACGTATTGATGAGTTTTTTTTAGGAACCAGTATTGATGAGTTTCAAAGATAAGGAAAACTAGGTTAAACATTAGGAAAATGCGTGCTAAAATAACAACACTATATCAAAATAGAATGTACAACATCTGCGCGTGGGCCCCACATCAAAATAGGGTGTTAGGTTACTTGGGTATGTCATTTTATGAGATTTTGACGTGGAGCCCTCACACTACATTAATTATTATACATTCTATTGTGACATAGTGTTACTATTCTAAAATTTCTTTTTTTGCTTGTAAGTAACGTGTTGGAAGAAAGGCTTCAATGCATAGACTTTAAAGTACTGCTCATGTATTCATTATATGACTCTATCTCTATGTGAGTTTTTCCTTGTTTTATTTTTGTTTAACAAGTGTGATGTAGAAAAGTTTAATTTGAATTGTACATCTTTGGAATTTTGGGTTTGAGCTAACCTAATAAGATAGGAAAAGGATGTAAGCTTAATTGGTTGACTAGTTTAGGAAAAAAATGAAGTTTTTTATTCTACCCTTTTATTTATCACTTCAACGTATTGATGAGTTTTTTTTAGGAACCAGTATTGATGAGTTTCAAAGATAAGGAAAACTAGGTTAAACATTAGGAAAATGCGTGCTAAAATAACAACACTATGTCAAAATAGAATGTACAACATCTGATGTGACGTGTGAGCCCCCTATCAAAATGGGGTGTTAGGTTACTTGGGTATGTCATTTTATGAGATTTTGATGTGGAGTCCTCACACCAATTAATTGTTATGCATTCTATTGTGACATAGTGTTGTCATTCTAAAAATTTTCTAAACATTATTAGCAAAAATCTATTATTATATTGACCAATCAAGTGGTACGTCGCTCAATGCTTGATAGTTGGAGACTTATATAAATATTTGATAATAAGTTGGTTTTTTATTAAAAAAAATAAAAAATGTTATTATTTTAAACTCTTGATTCCGTATAAATTTTAGGACATGCAATTGCTCATCAAAGACAAGCAGTATCCTAAAGTGAGACAACTCTTTGTGGGAAGTGTGTGATACACATTGAGATGTTCCTACACATATATTGATGTATATTATTGTGTATAGTAAATATATATATAGCAAGGTTCTTAATATTTTTGTTACTGATGAACTTAAAGAGACCTTAACCTCTATGATAATGGGGTTAGCAATTTTTGAGAGCTTTTAATTATTTTTCACATGAGGAAACTATATAGTGTAAGATATGATTTTGCTTTTGCAAATAAAGGTTGATTTTTCAATTTTTCCACTTTTTTTAAAGCATCCATTAATCAATTAAAATGATAAATTATTCATAGTAACAAAAAAAATGATGAATTGATTATATTGGCCGGATTGCAATTTCATGGCAATGATATGATCCAAGTTATAGCTACCGAATTCGATTTTCACTTTCCATTAATTGTTACATGTACAATGTGCAGCCAAGTACTTTCCCACTAATTAATTGAAATTAAAAAACATAACATTACTGTATAACTTTCTTGTGGAGACGTATAGACATTACTTGTTAAAAAACAAAAAAAAAAACAAAAATTTAGGGATAGGAGGTTGTCAGTTCAACTTCAACTTTAACAAAAAAAAAAAAAAAAATTCCTTGTGGACAGGACATATACCTCTCCAAGGATATCTCAGTTCTTGATTGAACGATACTAGGGTGGAACAGGAATTACAACTCAGCTCTTTCATTTGCAATTTTTCTTTTAATTATCGCGGGTTTGTCATTATGCATCTCTTTTTCGGCCTCACTACTTAAGCTCGATCAATTAATTAGAGAAATGATAGAGTACCCCAAGTAGACACGTAGGTGCAACACACACTCGTCACTTTCCTCTAAACCAGTTTACCTCGAGAATTAAGGGCGAATGACAAGTGTGTATTGCAACTACTTGTTCTACATAAGGCACCCCAACATTTTTTAATTAATTAATCGTGTCAGCCATACAATATTCTAACTTTATGTTTCGAAAAAAAAAACTATCATATATATTTAGATTCGAATATTAGGATTTAATGTCACAAACCTATTAATTTGATCATTAGGAATGGCATATAAGAAACTTTGTCATCTTAGTAATTCCATTGAGAGCTACATTCTTAGTTTGCCATATGAGAACCTACTACGAGGAAGTCCTTGCTTGTTTGTCATGAATATGAACTTATGGAGAGGATCGAGGTTGTTTGTTATATATATTATTACACATCAAAAAATGCTAGCAGCGCACAAAAGACTGCACACCTATTGTTATGCACCTCAAGATGCATATTCTTACATCTCGATGTGGATACAGTGTCGACGGGGAGGGGTGTGAGGCCGTTGTACCCTGGGGGGTTTTGTTCTAGCACAATTCTTTCGCATTTTGATAATTTCAGGAAAATGAAATCAAGGGTGATGACTGATGAGATGAGTACTCATTGACTGACTGTGATGGGGGTTCGAGAAGTGGAGAACGGCAAAAGTCCATGAAAGGCAATTAATTGAGACCGATGGATGAGTAATTGGTCATAGTCCAACACTGCAGTTGTCATTGTCAAGCATCAAATAAGGAAATTTCATAAGAAAATGTCGAATCAGTTAAAAAATTTGGGAAACATTTTGCAGGTGGGGCGGGAATGCAATTTTCATTTCCATTTCCACTTTACGATGGAACAATAATTTTTTGCTTGAAATTCTTCACCGAAAAAATTTTAATCCCCATTCCCCACCTAGCGGGGCTCCCCACCCCGACAGAAATTGCCCACCCATTATTTTTCACATAATATCTAAAAAAGAGATTAAATGCATTATACATACAAAATTAAAATCATTACCGACTTCTCAAAAAAAAAAAAAGTTTTAATGTAATTCTTGTCAAAAGAAGTCTCTTGAGAAAAGATTTTGCAATTCTATTTGATATCTTTTGGACAGCTAGCCTAACAAAAGCAAAAATAATTATTATTTTTCCTTTGCAGCAGCAGCTTCATCATCATCAATCCTTCAATAGTTTTCAAAGCTACATAGCACAAGGCTTCTACTCAGATGTTGAAACGCCTCCCACGAATAGCATGCATGATTACAAGGCCAAAAGTAAATGAATGTAACAACCTAAATCGATAATAACAAATTTGTTTGTAATTAAGGGTCATCGATCTATGACGTGGCCTGATGACGGGTGCACAGTTCCAACACGTAGCTTGAAAAATGAGTTATATTGTACTTGTGATGTGATGGATGCTTAATGTATTGTATATATGTAGACTTTTTAAGTCACCTCTACTTGTTATTTATAGGCGTCGAGACACGAGTGCAGTCACACCTCGATATGCGTGCGAGCGTAGGACCGAGTAGAGAGTGATTGATGAGTCATTTAAGTACATGTACACATATTATTACAACCAACTTGTCTATTTTATTTATGGCCTGTAGTATAATCAAATCAAATTAATATGGAAAAGTCTAAAGTCTTAATTTAAAATCCTACACCATGGATGTACCTCGAGATATGAGTTTTGGGGGATCGTACAAGATTTGTGTAGAAAATAACTGTCAACAAAGTGGAATTAGTTGAGGTATGACCAAATGAAAGCCATGTGATTTTCTTTGAGAGGTGAAATTGATGACATAATGGATGGCTAGGATAGAGCACAAGGTAGTATATATAGGACACGTATACTAAGAAAATTCAGCCATGCATGTTCATGTGACAAAGAAAAGAGAGAAGAGGGCGGGAGAGTTCATTTACTAAATTCCATGTTCTCAAGAATCCTTAGAAGAATTTGGAGCTCCATTAGAGAAACTTGCAAGCTAGAGTTGGAGAAGAAACCTAGGTATTGTTTCTATTGTTTATTTATTTCATTTATAGACAAAATTGAGTACAAGAGAGTCTACACTTGCAAAAATAGATTTAACTCTTCTCTTATACTAGATCACAACTTTCTTGTGAGTTTTGAATTTATGTCCATGGGTCTTGCATGTTTAGATTACATCAAAACCTTGATTTTCAAGTTTGAGCTCAAATTTAAAGGATTTTTCTTGAAATTGAAAAATGAGGTTTTGACCTATAAAATGATTTGGTTTTTGAAAATAAATGGGATATTTGGATTCCTTGTGTTTTTCCACTTAGTCCACTATATTGAGTTTTTAATTTTGGGTAAGAAATGAATTTGTTATGAATTTCTCAAGTTTATGAAGTTGTAAACAAAATGGGAAATTCTGCATGTTGTTAAGAATCAGTCTCTATAATTTGGTCATAACTTCTTCATTTTAAATCGAAATGAACACATTCTGGTGGCATTTGAAAGCTAACTCATAAGGGAATAGCTTTTGCCCAATGAAATATTTTGAAATTCGAATGCTTTCATATCTATAAATCCTCTGCGACTTTGGTGATGAATCTGAGATTTCTAGGTTCGCAAGTTTGATAATGTCCTGTTGTTTTGACCAAAACTCCTTCATTTCTTATTGGATTGAGCACATCTTTTGTTATGAAGTTCTAGGACATGTTTGTAGGCTTTAATAAAACAATCATGATTTTTGAATCTATGATTTAGGAGAAATGAGTTTTTCAAAGTTGTTGGTCGGAATACAAAATTGTTTTGAGTCATAGTGGTAAATTTTTTATATTTCCTTCATTTATATCAAAATTGCACAAACCATATAGTTCTAGAAAGCTAAGACCTAGCTCTAAAAACTTCTCTTTGGACTGTAATACATAATTTTAATGCTTTCATAATGAAATCAAATCACAAGTTGTTGCATCAAAATTGTCTTTATTTAATAAAGTAGATTTCAATATAAACAAAGTATTAAGGGGGCTGATTGTGAAAAATTAGAATTTAAAACCACTTAATCAACCTAAAACAAGTTAAACTAAATTTGTTAGGACGCCACATGAGCTTTGAGAGGACTTATGGGGTATGAAACGCTAGTCTAGAGTGGTCGAGAACCGATATAGGGTAGGAATTATGTTCATTTAAAGTAAGTAAATCTGTTTAGGCACTTTTCTCCATTTCATTCCTAATTGTATTTTAATTTACAATCTATTTGACTTTTTTAGCCTTCATCAACTCGATGCCACGACTCATATGTATTCTCATATAATGTGCGCTATATCTTATGACATTTTTGTGTTTGTGAATAACTTCATTGACTCCTATCCTTATGCTATATCATTCTTTGATGTTTGAATATTAATAGAGTCAAAATAGCATGCTATTAGTGTAAGTTGTATAATTGCTTGTACTCTTAAACTTGTATGCATGGCATTGTATATGCCATGTTGAAATTCCGAGCTTGAGTCATTGTTTCTATTATTAAGTAGTTCTTGCCTCTAGGTCCCCTGACTTGATTTAGGATGCGCGCGGCGCACGGGGAAATGACATTTGGGGATGTCGACACTCCAACTAGATAGTGACACTAACCTACTACATGAGGTTGATGAGATGAAAACGACGACCAAGTAGGGAAATACCGAAGTGCATGGGCATTAACCTATTACATGAAGTCGATGTGTCATAGTTCACAACCAATAAAGGTAGTACCTATATGCACACTTGTTGAGGTAATACATGAGGTTGGTTTGACTAAGTTCACAACCAAAAGGGTAATACCTAGGCCGATGTGTTGGACACACAGCTGATCGAACCTAGTTCATTGTTGATACTCGTGTTAGCTCATTTTGTTTAACTGTGGTATCTTCTAACATATTCCTATTTCAGCATTTCTTCTCTAATTATATGCTTTTAAATACCTTTTATTATATTTGGAAAAGTGGACAAGTGGCTTCAGGATTTATTTTTACTTGTTGTACTCACCATCTTGTTTGTGATAGTGGGTGCAGATCCTTTGAGTAGCAAACCAGGGAATGAGAAAGATTAGCGATTATCTCCGATTATTCAGCGTGCTAATTCTCACTATTTTTTAGGCTTTGTTTATATTGCATGTATTTACATATTTATGTATTTCATACTTTCGGTTGTATATTGGGTCGAGAGACTTAGGATCCCCGACTTGATGCATGTTTATTACACTATTTATCACTGCTTTTGATATATAAATATGTAATTGCTATTTCATGGTTTCTACGCTTATGAGTTTTAATAATGCTTTTGCAAATTTGTTCAAGTCTTTCGCTAAATTTTATAAAATGTATAAAAATTCTAACTAACTCTGAAAATCACGAACATCGAGATATGAATAATATTTATCCTGAACATGACGAAAGGGGTAAATAAGACAAAAGCTGACTAATAGGTTGTTAACTCCAATGTGATTTAAAAAAAAAAAAAAAAAAAAAAACTCCAATGTGAAGTGAAGTATGGCTTAATGACGAAATTAGGTCGGGTGGTGCCTTAGATTAAGGAAACAGTCCGTCACAAAAAGTAATGAGAAACACCAAAAAATGAGCCATAGTCTCCCACATAGATTGACGACATTGTTTATATAACTTGTCGATCACCTACAACATCAAAATAGACCAATGTCAGCCCCTCTCGTCACTAAGATGACTAACCAACCTAAATTATTTTAATCCCCTATTAATCTAATTAGTCTAATTTATTCTTTTAACTTTGACCTCAAAATAATTTTCATTTCAATCCTTAATAAGACTCCAAAACTAAATTTCAATCCTCAATGAAAGTTAATTCATGATTTGTTTAATCAGAGCAAATTAGGAAATCATATGGATCATTCTTCGTATTTTGTAAATATTTCGGCAACACTTTCCTTAAAAGTGGCTTGCCGAAAAAACTCATCTAATAGACAACAAAATTGGGGAGAGGCCTAAAAGAATTCACAACTCCTTGCAGTTCACAATATATAAAATCCAAGTTTCTAAACTAACTTAGAGTCTTCGATAGTATAATTACTACTTTACAATCCCAAATAGACCAAAATTGAAACATAAGCTCTCAACTTATTTTAAGCTAACTTAGAAGACCTCACAACTATTCAACAAAACTTATGTCTAGTTTAAAGAACGTCCTACTCTCACCCAAATCTAAAATTATAGATTATGTACACAAAATCAAGGTACACAAAGAGAAAGTAAGTTTTAAAAGGAATCACCAAAAAAATATTCGAGCTTCTATTTTTTCTTGTTAGTGCGAGACGAACCTGTCACCATTACAACAAATAATGATGTCAAATAAGTAAAATTTACACTGCCTAACTTTGACAGCCCCTCCCTCAAAATAAGGCACTGCTCGACCTAATCATATCATTAAGCCCTAATCCTAACCACATAGAACTTAACTATGTATTAGCCGGCCTTTTCATCCTATCATCGTGCATATTTATGTTCAAAATAAGCATTTCACAATTCATATTATTTTAGAGTTAATTAAAAAGTTTTTATCCGTTTAATATCATCAGCAGAAGACTTAATAAAAGCACATACTTTGCAAACCAGGAAACATTGATAACATGTACATAAATAACAAAACGATTCTAATAGTGTAGTAACATGCATCTGGTTAGGGAAGTATCACCCAACCCAAATATACAAACCGAAAGTATGTAAAGACATATATAAGTCATACAACTAAACATAAAAGATTTTATAAAATCAGGAATAGCAGTACTCGAATGGCTTAGAGGTAGTCGATGATCTTCTCATTGCCTAGTCTGCTACTTGATGAATTTGCATTCACTGTCATAAAAAGGACGATGAGTGCAATAATTTAGAAAGTAATATCGAGAGATATTTATCCACATTTCCAAACGCAACAAGTATACATCTAATAATGTATATATTCACAACACAAGAATTGTACTGAAACACAAAGATATTACCAAACATTGCAACTAAACAAAGTGATATCAACACAAACATTAACAAAGAACTAAATCTGGTTATCCGTGTATCCAACATATTAGCCCAAATATTACCCTTTAACCATAAAGGTCTAAGGTAATAACTTAATTAGTAGTGCATGTAGGTGCTATGCTTATAGGTTATGAAACACGACACATCGACTTCATGTAAAAGGTTAGCACACATAACACTTCGGTATTACCCTAATTGGTCGTCGCTTAATCGTTTCATCAACTTCATATAGTATGTTTGCGAAACTAACTAGTTGGAATACCGACATCCCCGGGTCAGCACATTTAGCACTTCGGTATTACCTTAATTGGTCGCTGCTTAATCATTTCATCAACTTCATATAGTAGGTATGTGATACCCCAAATTAAATCATTAAACCCAAATACATAGTCTAATTTGACAACAATCAAAGTTTGATATAAACACTAAATTCAAGGTATAGCACACCATATTCAATCAAACAACTATAGTCATGAAGCATCGTCAATATATGAAATTGAAAGAAATATCTCAATCAGTTTACTTTCAGGTCACGCAAATCTCCAAGAGTAAATGGTCCCCCCGACACTTCAAAATGTGTACTTGGACTCCTAAGATTCTTCCCTAGGCTTATAGTATCATTATATATGTTTTAGAATGTGTTCAGGTGGTCTTATATAGGTTTAGGCTAAATTAAAGGGTTTCAAAGTCTTTATCAACATTGCAGAAATAGTGCTGCCCATAAGACCTAGCATGCTAGAGAGTGTGTCTAGCATGCTAGAGACCCTTAGCGCGTTATTCATACTCATTAACGCGCTATACGCGTAAAACCTAAAAATTATACACTTGAATTTTTGGGTTTTCTCCTCCAATTAGCCATCTCCATTGCCTTGGATCCCTATTATCCCCCACTAGGGTCCAATACTTCTTTCATAACAACGAAAATAGTCTACACTTCATATATAATTCATCGAATTCATATATTTTCACAAAGTAATGGTGTAGTGCGGATTACATAGTTGTAGAACTCTCCAGTTTTATAAAAAACATCCAATCACCTGAATTTCCACAACCACTTTTTTAGATCAATCTCTTCAGATCATCATCTTCTCTATATGCATGCCTTTGAGTTGATTAAGATGAGCACCCCACTAATCCTTATATATAGTGGTGAGTCATTTGTGACCCTTGATCTCATTTACACCCACATCTCTAAGATCATCCCATGGCTCATATCTTGGTCCCACAACCCATTTACTTATCATTGATAGCACATATAACGACTTAAGTTATGTAGAGATGGTGATAACACGCATCTAGAGGCATATCAACACTTATTGTTTTATTTTTCTAACTTAGGCTATATCAACATAAATTCAACTATAGCCATTTTCATTGATTATTCTCATTACATTTAACTCAAGTTGGATTTACCGCATCACGCTCTACCTAGGTCCCATGCTGATAGGCATCTTGAGGCATAATCCTGCTCACGTATCGACATCAATATACAAGTAGAAGTGACATAAAAAATTTACTCATATACAATACACTAGGCATCCATCCTATTAAAAATAATACATTACTCGATCTTTGAGCCTAATGTTGGGTCTGTGTAGCCACTCTCGAGCCACATTATTGGTCAGTGACCCTTGATTACAGACCAAATCTATTATTAGAAGTTTGGATCGTTATGATCTTCTAAACAAATAAAAATTTCATCCCCAAAATTCACTTCATGACAATTTCTCATCTATGATTTTTTCTTTATTCTCATTATAATTACCTTAGCTAAGACTTCAAATGATACCAGCCCCAAAACAGGCATTTCGTATTAACCACGGGTGGATCTACTGACCACTTCAACCTGGGTTCACATATCTCAGTAGGCAAGTTCACACATAACGAACTCCTACATATCATCACTATATGCGACACTTTGGTCATAGTACTCAAAAACAAATCTTGCTAAGCATAACTTTTTAAGGCGTTTTAGATGTTTCTTATTTAGATAACCCTACTCCTATTTATTAGATTATCAACGTGTAAATTCGAAACTAAGTCAGATCACCCTCGACCATCCAGGCATCGAATCTTTCGCAAATTAGCAATTTCAGACTAATATTATGCATAAGCAAATAATGTAGGCATAGTGCTGAAGTAATCAAACCAACTTACCCTCGATACGGTCGCGTACCACTTTTTAGTCTAATCTTGTCACTACTTGAGTTATTTCCCTAGCTTGTAGTAGTGGTGTCGCCTTTTGATAGCTTGTGGTCATAGGCACTGACGAATAATATGTCCAACCTGACGACATCTGTAACATGTCGGAGGTCTTCTTCACTTTGTGAACACGATCTGGGTCTGCCCTTGTATCGGTGCATCTAGACCTCTGTCGCCTTCTACCTGTTGTGTTTGAGGGTGCGGTATTGCTAACCTAGCTGGAGCTAGCAATGTGGATACATACGAACTATGCTCTATCGAGATAATATGTGTCGCCGGTCCCACACTCTGAGATCTCTTGGTCCAACTCTTTTGTCACTTGCCTTCCTGTCTCCTCATTTTGAGATCAGACCTGTAATCCGATATCATTCTTAGACTTTGCGTTGTCCCATCAGCAATCCTACCCAAATGATATGTCTCGTAAAAGATATCACGCTCATATACCTCACTGAGTATCCTGACACTTGAACTAACCCCATTATACCCGATGTCTAGCCTCGGTCAATCCCCAAAATAGTAGATATCCTCAGAAACATCTCTCACTAGGTCTCTGGAAAACTATCTCAAATAACCGTATGTCTCGATACTTCATCATGAACTCCTTAACTTCCTATATCAGGTTCATGAACTCCTTCTTCAACCTCTTCATCACTGCAGGTGGAAATTACTGCTGATATAACTTCTTCTTAAATGCTTACCATAACTCAAAGTCTCCATTAGTAGACATTGTCGCGCGCCATTAAACATCAACGTATCTCTGCAATGTTTAGGATGAGATCTCAGCCCTAATCCTATCCTCAATCTTTAGAATCTTATAAAGCTTCTCCTAAGACAACACTCATTTCTCTATCTTCTTAAAATCTCTCTGTCCATCAAAGTATGTTGGCTTCAGTCTGACGAAGTCCTTCACCAAATGAACCTCGATTAATGCATTGGAAGATGTAAGCATGGGAGATGGTACAGTCTCCTCTGTCTTAGTTGTCGGTACTGTTACCTTAGGAAGAGTCAGTACTACCGAAACTGTTAGTGTCGTAGTGGGAAGCCTTGGTGCCAGTAATGTAGGCATAGTAGTAGTAGAAGTAATGGAGATCAGTGTATGTGCTGGGGGTGCAAAGCGAGTTGTCGTCATTATGATGAAGTCGATCAACTGCTCCCCTTAGCTGATACACTTTCATACACCCTCTATAGATCATCTACAAAAGTAGGAGGCTAACTAGATATATACACATATCAAACATAACATAACATGTACACATATAACCCCTAACTCACATTCGCTTACTTCCCAAATAATAGTTTCCAAGCAAGGATCGTCTTGTTTCCACATCTAAAGTTTGTGTTTTATTCACGTTTCATTTCATACTTATAGAGAACATTTCTCTGATATCGCCTGTGATGGCCCCTCCCTTGCACAAGGGCACCACCCTACCTATCCAATCATTAAGCCATAATCCCTACCACGTAGAACTTAACAATGTATTATTCAGTCTTTTCATCCTATTATCACTGTTATTTATGTTCAAAATAAGCATTTCACAATTCATATTATTTCAGAGTTAATTAAAAATCATTATTCTTTTAATAGTATCAGCAAAAGACTTAATAACAATGCCTACTGTGGAAACCAAAAAACATCGATCACATGTACAAAAATAACAAAACAACGATAATAGTGTAGTAACATGTGTCTGGTTAGGGAAGTATCACTCAACCAAAATATACAAACAATAAAACACATATTCTAATTTGACAACAACCAAGGTTTAACATAAACACTGAACTCAAGGCATAGCACATCATATTCAATCAAATAACGATAATCATGAAACATCATTAAGATATGGAAAAAAGAGAAATATCTCAATCAGTTTACTCACAGGTCAATTAAATTTTTTAACTTAACTGGCCTCCCAACACCTCAAAACACGTACCTGAACTCCCAAGATTCTTCCCTAGGCTTTTGGTATCATCAAATATGTTTTATAGAATGTTCATGTGGTTTTATATAGGTTTAGGTTAAATTAAAAGGTTTCAAAGTATTTATCAACATTGTAGAAATTGTGTTGCCCAAAAGGCATATTGCTCTAGGGTCTGTGTTTAGTGCTAGAGACCCCTAGCATGCAATTCATATTTGTTAGCATGCTACACGCGGGTAGTGCGCTAGTGAGCACACCTAGCATGCCATCCACTGGAAAGCCCAAAAATTCAACACTCGAGTTTCTAGGTTTTCTCTTCAAAGTGGCTATCTCCATCGCCTTGGATCCCTGTTTTCCTCCACCAGGGTCTAATACTTCCTTTAAAATAACAAAAATAGCCTACACTTTATTTGATCAAGAACATCCAATTCCCTGAATTTTCACAACCACTTCTTCAGATCAATCTTTCCATATCATCATCTTCTCTATATGCATGCATTTGAGTTATATAAGATGAACATCCCACTAACCTTCATATATATAGTGGTGAAAGTCATTTGAGACCCTTTGATCTCATTTACACACAAATATCTAGGATCATCTCATGGCTCCTATCTTGGTCCAACACCAACTTACTTATCCATGATACCACATATAACAACTTAAGTTACCTAGTGATGGTGATAACATGTATCCCGAGGCACATCAACACTCCTTGCCTTATTTTTCTAACTTAGGCTATATCAACATAAATTAACATATAGCCACATTTAATTAATTATTCTCATCACATTTAACTCAATTAGGACTTACCACGTCACTTTCTACCTGGTCCCATGTTGACACGTATCTTGAGGCGCGTCCTTGCTCACGTCTCGATGTCTATATACAAGTATAAGTGACTTAATAAATCTACACATATATAAAACACTAAGCATCCATTTTACTAAACTTGATCTTCGAGCGGAGTGTAAGGTCCGTGTAGGGGTGACAAAATGTGCCCAAACCCGTTTGTTCGTATTTGTCCGGACCCGTTTAAAACGTGTCCGGACATAATTTTTTGAAAATTAATACGGGTCTGGACATGTTTTCTTGTCCATTTTAAAAAACAGGTCTGGGTCCGTACAATTTTTTAAAAAAAAATGGGTACCCGTTTCGCGATTAATTTAAATAATATTTATTTATTTATAGTAGTGTTTTAAAACTTTTATAATGTTTGAATTATAATTTTACTAATGATGATGTTATTTTTATATGGAAACTTGTAAGACTTGAATTTTGAATTTATAACATTTCTTTTTTGTAGTAATGGAATGCATGACAACATAAAAATTATGTATTTTTTTCATAATTAAGTGAAAATTTTTATTTTATTTTATTAAAAAACGGGTCCGGACAAAAAAACGGGACTTGTATATTTTAAAAACATATGGGTCCGGACAAAAAAAAAATGTATGTTTCAAAAATGGGTACAGGTCCGGACACTATTTTTAGTCGTTATTAAAATGGGTGTTCGATCCCGTACCCGTCCATACCCTTTTTTTGCCACCCATAGGTCCGTGTACCCGCTCTCGAGCCACGTCACAGGTCGATGGACCTTAATTATGGATTAAATCCATTATTATAAATTTGGGCTATTACACTAACACACCTGATAATAGCAACAAGATAATATGAATAATCATAAAGTAAAGGAATGAAAGAAATAAATATATAACCGTGTAATCCACTCTATTTCTGTTCCCTAATTATAATCAAATGTTGACTTCTAAAAATAGTATGGAAACAATATTAAGAGCTTATGAAATGCGGAGATAACTTATCGACGTTTGAATCCAGAACTAGTCTTACTAGCAAGCATTTGAGGTACGTAGGATTGAAATATAATTTCAAGCAAACTAGACTCCAAAACAAGCTTACATCCCTTTCCCCGTGCATGCATGACCAATAATGAATGCAATTCATGCAAATAGATAAACCATATCAATGTGACAGTCACTATAAAGTTTACTTACAATCCCACTAACTCAAGGTTGGTCGCGAAGCCTAAAATAACGTTCCATGACTTTCTTGTACAGACCAGTCAATAATTAGACATGTTTCATATTGTAATTTTAGTTGATTATATATATAAATGATGATAATGCACTAGGCATTTTCTTATTTTATTGATATCAGAATTTAAATAGAAAAATGAAGAAATTGAAGAAAAGAGGAAGAAGAGCAAAATAGTCAATAAGAGAAGAAGTCTAGTGATTAGCCATCGATTTCCAATTACACTGGGAATTGCCACCTTTATCGGTAGCATGAAAATGTCATCGAATCCATAACGAATTGAAGAATGTACTAGAAATTGTCAGCTTAATCAGTGGAGTATAGAAAGCCAATTTTAGTGATTGACTCAGCAATTTGTGTATAACTTAGAAATCACTAACAAATAGCTAAGCTTGGTTATAGGTTTTTTAGATTAATATGAAGAATTTAAGTTTATTTAGGATATGTATATGTAGGGAGACTATAAAAAAGGCCAGAAAGTTTTGAAATAACTCTCTCCTTTTACTCTCCATTATTTCTAGTACCTAATATATATTTCTAATTGATGTTTGAAGATACAATTTAGCTTTGACTTATTTTAAGGCATTTATTTATTTATGTATTATGTCTTTTGATTATTTATTTGCATTGTTTATTTTCAGCATGAGTGAGTAGTCTATCAATCTAAACAAACCTTAGACATGTATATACTTTGAATTGCTATATAGTTATAATTAAGCAATCATGAACTTAATGCTTGAAATATATTTATACACATCAATCAACTGTTTAACAAGTTATTTTTTCGTATTACAATAAAAGAAGATTAATATTGCATGAATAGTTTCAAATGTGTTATGTGGTATTTTGATTCTTATTATATGTCTACAGTTATTGACAACAATTATAGAAGCAGTAACTAGAATTAATATATGGGGCTTTTTCTGAGTGCATGTTCTAGGTAATAGGGTTCTAAGTTGTTTATTATGCGCTTCGATTAATATTAGCTTACATTAGGCATGCTTTTCATTGAGTGTAATGCTATCATGTTTCTATGGTGTTGCATTTTATCTAATGGGTAGATTTGTAATAATAAGAATGTGGTATTTCCACCGAATTTAGAAAAATCGGTGGCTGACTAAAGGCTATCAACCTATTATGATTTAGAATTTAATGGTTTTAAGATTCTTTGTGTTATGATTATAACTATAGTATGAAGTGATGTTATGTTCTAGTGTTTGAAAGCAATCCAAATATATTACATTGTTTAGTGGCAATTTGTTTAGGTGTTTGTTTAAGATATTTGAATTATATTGAATTTGAGTATGTTAAGACATGTGCATTTGGTCAATCTACAAACATTGTTTATCTTAATATTTTAGTTAATAAAATAGAGGTTTTATTTGCTATTTTATTATAAGTGATTGCATGTTTACCTTATAGTAAGATCCATTGGTATTTATTGAAATTTGCTAAATGTCCCTAGTCGGCCATTATATTGGGAACTATAATGAATCAAGACTAGTGCGAATTTTGATTGATGGTCATGTGATGATCATGCGTATAGGGATACGAATCAAGATCATGAGTACTTGTTAGGGAATAAGGTACTGGACTGACTCACTATGAGAACACCACATGGATTAAGTCATAGGTGTTACTCATAATAGGTATATCATTTAGTCTTTCGACTTGAGATTACCATAGACTTCAATATTAGGAACATGATAATTTAACACTATCAAATGTTGTCTTTAACCGGACAATTATAAAGATTGTGATTGGTTACCATGTGAATAATATGTGAAGGTGTGTAATCAAGATAGAACTTGTCACTCTCGTGAATAGAGATATCAGTGGATCCCTCGATAAGATAGACTAATAATGGTCAAGTCCATGTGAATTGATATGATCAATGTCACTTAGATGTTTTTCCAGTTTACCTAAACATTGAGACAAGTACGATTGAATATTAAGGATGACTTTCCATGCCTTATGTTTAATCAAAGGATATCGCACGATAAAAGGATATGATATATGTTATTAATTAGGTCGTATCGATGTTGATATTCATGCTACTTGGATAGTCATAATGCCTTGCTAGAGACTGCTTATGATTTGTGTACCAAAATGGTTTTTGGTTCACTACCAACATTGTATGAACCTATTGGGTCGCACACAAAGAATGGCTTTACACAATTTTAATTGGTCTAGAGTAATGAATTTTATATGATAAAACTCAAAACATAAAAGCCCTTATAATTTGTTATATGATAACTTATTAATATGGGCATATATGTAATTTGCTTAAACTACATAAATGCAATAGTTGTATTACGAATAAGATTTTAAGTAAGGGCTTATCTACACATAAATAAAGGGTCAAACCCTAAAAATGAAATACGATTTTCATTTTACAATTTTTGAGTTCTTTGGATTTAAGGAGAGAAAGAAAATTCATTTTCAATCTCTCCTGGGGCTAGCACTCCAAATTGTGGTCATCGTTCGTGCATGGATTTCTGATAGAGGACGCGCACTTAAACATCTTGAAAATCGAACAATTACAAAAGGAAATCACATAATAAGGTATGATTTACTTCGTAGATTTCATTTAATAATACTTATTTTTTATCCTGTTGGGGTTTTGCAAAACTTGTTTAGAATTTTCCGTTGAATATGAACCCCAAAACCCAATAGAGTATTATTTAATTTAGTTTAAGTTAAATTCTTTCAGTTAAGTTAGTTAATTTAGTAAATTAAATTAGTATATATAGATTTCAGTTATTTAGTATTTTAATTCTCATTTAATTATATTAACTAAATTAATAAAAAAACAAGAAAAAAATACTTTTCTTTGAGATTTGAAAAATCTATGTGGAGACGATATCCCATTTACTACTATTACAAATAATAGAAAAAGACGAGAAACTATTATGCATTCTCGACATGTGTCAATTTTTGGCGCCATTACTAGCGATTTTTAAGTAATTTCTAAGGATTTTAGACACATGGTCTACACACTTCTTCTCGTTAATTATACAGGATCTTTACATCTATTTTATCCTTAAATAGATAAAACTTTTAATCGAAGTTTAAAACAACAACTTAGGAAAAACTTAGCTAATAGGATGGAAGACAACAATAATGATATTAATGACAATGTCATTAATAAAAATAATAATAATAATGTCAATAGAGTCATCAATAATAATAACAATAACAGAGAACTCACTTTTAGAAAAAGCAAATTAAAATAATACATCATATGAGCCTATATGCATAGCATACCCTGATAGATTTCTTGAATTTGAACTTAAATCTGGATTTATTAGTACCTTACGTAACTTCTATGGCAAAGACAATGAAGACCCACATAAATTCATAAGGGAGCATCAACATAAAGTTAATGGGATGAAACTGAAAGAAAGTACTTTATAACAAGTCAAACTTAAGGTTTTCCTTTTTGCGTTGAAAGATAAAGCACAAGATTTGTTGTTCTATCTTCCACATATTTCAGTAACTACATGGACCCGAATGTTAGAATCTTTCCTACATGAATATATGCCTACTCGAAAAATTAGTTCCTATAGAAAGCAAATCACAGTTGCAAAGATGAAAGGCGATGAAAACTTTAGTAAATTTTGGGATAGAATAATTCTACCTTTATTGAATATATACATGATAATTAAATGAGAAAATAAATTTAATTGGAAAATAGAAAAAATAGGTTAGCAATTTCCTAGTGATTCCAGTTTGTACTGAAAATCGCTGAGAAAATTGGCAACAATCTGCAGAGTTTTCAGTGTAATTTTGAGTTAGCGATTTCTTTTCGATTTGACTTTATAACTAGAATTCGCCGGACAAATGGCCGGACCACTAAGGCTCATTTTCAGTGATTTTGTAAATGATTTCTCCGCGAATCTACTTAAATCATGATTTGATGAGAATAAATTTGATTTTTTAAAAATAAACCCAAAATCGCCACCATCACACTCACAAACCATTTCAACCTTTCAATCAAGAGACCAAATTTTGACTAGATTCAACTTTTCAAAGCTTAATTTTAGTATATTTAAGTGATTCCTACCTTAATCCTTACACATTTAACCCAAAATTTGGTGAGTTTTGAGATTGCAGAGCCGCCAAGGGCTTGAGAAAGAGAGTTTGAATTGGATCTTGGAGGATGGTCCTAGAGAACCTTTTTCAATCCCAAACTTGAAAAAATCACGATTAAGAAGGTAATCAATAAACACCTTAGCCTCTAATAGATTAATTTTTTTTTTTGTTTTAACCGATTTTGGGTTGTTAAAAGGTTAGGAGCTCAATGACGCGCGCCGAATGAGTCAATAAAATAAAATTTTATAAACCAACTATTTTGTAGAATAGTGGCAAATGGTCGATCCCATAGAGATTGGTGGTCCTTCTAAGGTTAAAAATAAAAAAAGAAAATCGGGGGTTTTAAAATTAATAATTAACTAACTAATCTAAAATAAACTAAATAAACAAAATAACGAAACTAGTTTTGAAAACAATTAATAAACACCTAAGTAACACATAGGTCTATAGTTCCACAAATCAGGATCAAGATTTAATGGTAATAATGGTCTTCAATCTTTCTCAAAATGTTATTAATTTAAGTTCTCGTAGATTAGCTATAGAAAATCGACATCCGCCAGAAATTCCTCATTCCCCTAATCTTGATAGCTAGGATGTCCATCACTAACTACTTCCCTAATTAATGCATAACCCTAGACATCAGCTAATCAAGTTTAACACACTAACCAAAATAATATGGGTCTGCGGGAACACTAATCCTAAATAATTGAATCGCATATGCTTCCGATTTAACATAGATTCAATAGTTACACACTCAAGAATCGAAAGGTTTTTATTGCAAATGGGTGAGTGTTCGTCACTTTATTGGTCTAAAAGCATAATTACACGAATACTAATGGTCCAAATAACTATAGGTTGTCCGCCTGAAAGCATGCACACGCCATATACATACCCTATATATAAACCATATTCATTAAAATCAACAACAATCAAATATGAGAATTAAACTAAATTAAAATAATAAAATAAAAGATCTCACATAAAATACCATGAATCCATAATATATAATAGTCAGTGTTTGGTGTTCTCTAATAATACCCTAGAGTTCCTAATATATAAAACTACTAAAAATTGGTCTCGAGATGTGAGAGAAACTAATTTTGGGGGTTGAGGAGGTGACTCGTGCGCCGATGAGCATCGTATGACCTTTTTTGGCTTGAAAATAGATTATGTCCACATGGCGCATTGCAATTAGTTCATTTTCTGCAGAGCAGCAGACGTGGCGCTCCCTTATTGGCTGGACCAGAGCTCGTGACATGGTGGTTTGGGTGAGAAGAAGACACGTGGCGCACGGGTATGAGAAGTTGGTTCGATTTGATCACACGAATGTTGCATGAGTTGAATTCACTGCATGTACCTCAAGGAGCATCTATTGGTAGCTAAGGCGTGAGAGAATTTGGTTTTGCTGTTATGCGTTTGTTTGCTTACCGACATGGCAACACGGCATTGTTGGAGATTACTTGCATGATATGCTTGGAGAGGGTGAGTAGCTGACACTTGGCAGCTGGAAAAGAGAAGAATTGGTGTGTGTGACCTTGTTAAAATGTTGACCGCCAATAGAGGGCTGCCACGTGTCCCATGAAAGCCAACGGCATGTTGCCACGTGTCAATAGGGGGTCTGTTGATCCTCAATTCTACCCACCGCGCAATGCGTAACTCGAGGCAAATTGTCTGGTGTCCAATCACTGCAAGTAAATACTCTATTTTGAGTATTTTTTTCGCCACAAATTCAACTGCGTACTCCGTTTTACTTGAAAATGACCAATAAATATAATTAAATATATATTTTAGAGACTTTTCACATTAAATATACTAAAATAAAGTACTAAACACATATAAATACTGACTTATTAAATACCCCAAACTTAATACTTTGCACGTCCCGAGCAAAAATGTAAATGACAACATAGACTAAACTAGACTCCTACTATAATTATGTAATGACTCAACTAATACTATACCTGACTTAAAGTCATGGAGTTCCTTTGGTTTACATAGTCACCAAGTTAACGAGCAACTCAATAAATTTTAGAGTTATGATATGTCAAGGCACGCAACCCAAACACAATTAATATCACACTTTCAAGACAAAGACTCGATTGAAACAAAGGCCATCAACTACTCACAAGTTTTCTTGGTCTATACATTCATGCACGCAAGTTTAAAATCTCACTTAATTTAGTGAAAGCACTCAAACTAAATCTTTTATTTGAGGAGTTTCACAACTTCCACCTTTATTTAAATTTTTTATATTCTCTATTTTTTTCTTCTTTTTTTTCTTCAACAAATACGGTCCTTGCTCCATTTCCTATGGACCGATTTTTTCACTTTTTCCCGCCACATGTTTCCTTGCTCCTTTTCCCATGGAAACTTGTAGGACACTCTACACTAAGAAAACTCTTGTTAGCACTTCTCACTTTCACTATAATCAAGCAAATCCCCCTAATATAAAACAATATAAATTGCACAAATTTGATGGTCTACTTATTTTCGTTATCCAGCACAAAGTTTAACCATCATACTAAGTCCCTAATCATGAAATCATAAAAATACAGAGCTACGGGCTTGTGAATTGAATGATTGATTGAAAGCTGAATTTTATATTAGTTTTGTATATCTCAAGTTTATCAAAAAAAAAGTTTTTAATTTTCGCTGCGTTTAATAATTGTTTTAACTCGATATACGATATATAGGTTTGTGAACAGGTATAAGTGAAAGGCTATTGGCTTTAGTTAGGCCCAATCTATATCACCGGGGCTTAATCAAGTTTCAAACTAAACGATTCCTTAATTTGGATAAGGGTCGTTACAGTTAATATCAGAGCCTGGTTAGAGATTGGTCAGAGCCTAGGTTTAAAGGTTTTGTTACATTGAATAACTCGAATACAGTTTAGTATTGAAGTAAGTTTACTAACTATGAGAGTTTTCTTGAGTTACGAAGAAACTTATGACGTAATAAACGGTTTTTATCGTGATTTTTGGGGGTAATTGAAAGACAAAAACTGAGTTATGTTATTTGCTATATGTTATTATATCTACATGATATATATAATTATTAAGTCTTTCCTAAGTTTTAATAAGATGGTTGAAGTTTATCTATTTCTCAGGATATGAGAAATCATTGAAGGTAAGAGCTCAAGAGAGTCTTAACCTTAAGAAACATGAAAAAGGAAAGACATAAAAAAAAAATTACAAAGTCAAAAGATTAAATTCATTCTTCATGTAATTGTCTTCAGTGGTCTTTATTCTTGCTGATATTATTAGAATAATAATAGTCAGTGAAGAAGTATCTAGTGGATCTGGACTTTGAGACGTGTATTCGGAGAATGGAGTTTATGAAGTATGAGAACTTAAAATTGAAATAGTTTGAAGATATTTAAATGTCAAACATAGCAATGAGCTAATGAGATACCCCAATCTGATGTTTTAGACTAGTGCAGTCTAAGTTAGGGAGAATGAGTGGTAAGTGAAACAAAGAATTCATGGAGTTTAAAGAATAATATACAATAATGGGAATGAATATTCATTGCCCATGAGTGACAACTCATTTTGTTAATAAAACGAAACCAGCTGTTCTCAAGAGTTAGCTGAGATCTGGTTATCATTATAATATGATCAGAGTTAAAGATATATAAAGTGAAGGTCACCCAAGAGGGGGGGGGTGAATTGGGTTACCGAGTAGTTATTGCCCTTTTAAAACTTTATGCGCAAATTACAACTATAATGCATACACTATCAATGAATATATATATGCTATGCAAGTGAATGGAATGGAAGAGATGGAAAGTGACACACAATTTATAGCGGTTCGATCCAACGATCTACGTCCACTACCTAACCTCCCCGGTTAGGATTTTTAACCCCCACTTATATTGCAAATAAGTGTTACAACCTAAGCATACAAGCCTAGAGTGCCTAATTACAATTAGGACTTCCCACCTAGCCGCAACTAGGATTTGTGCCTAGTCTCAACTAGGTCTTCCCCTTTGACTTAGATTCCACTAAGTCTTACAATCATACAAATACAATAAGTTGCTGAAAAATAATGAGATACACTTTACAACACAAAGTGGTATCAAATTCAAACACTAGCAAGCCTCCTAGAGCCTAACAACTCTTATGCATGCAAGTATGAGAATAAATGGAATATGCAAATATGTCACCGATTTTGTTGCAAATCCCAAATGTGAAATCGTTTTAAAAACTTAATATATTAGTGTAAAACCGATTTCAAGTCTAAGAACAATAGTTTAACAAAAATCAAGTTTAAGTGCAAAACTTTTGTTCAAATCAATCTTAGGGTTTGATAAAATAAATTTAAGTGCAAAACCCAAGAAGAAGGTGTTCAAACACACAACAAAATGATTTTCAAATCAAATACACAAAACTATGTAGATTAAGCACAAGCAAGATTTTAGATCTAGGACTTTCTTACAAACAAGAGAATGACAAAAGAGATCAGCTTTGAAGAGATTCTTGTACTCCTTTGAAAGCCTCAAAAGTGTTGGATTAGAGAACTAAAGAACGACCACAAAGATCTCCTTTTGCTTCTTCACGAAAATCAAAGTTCTTCTCTTTGTAGATTTTGAGTTTTTGAGTGTGTTTCTTCCTTCTTCTTTTTTTTAACAAAACCATGTTCTTGGTGGTTTTATAATGTTAGGTATTCCATCTTGACAGTTTATGACCGTTCTAGGGATCCAAGGGTCCAAAATAAATCAAGAATTCAAATTAAAGTGTGTTTTCCAAATTGTCAAAAAAAGTTGTCAGATATGCAATTAGCGCGCTAATGCTGAGACCTAGCGCGCTAACTCTGCACTTAGCGCGCTAATGAAATCATTAGCGCGCTAACTGCAGGGACCTCAAAACAATTATTTTGTCCCTTTGTGTTAGCGACCCTTAAACTCGTCCGGGACCTAACCAACCCTTATATAACATGTTATACACGTTTATTATGAGTCATTAAGCCTAATTGGGTGGTCCTGATATTTTTACAAATCCCGAAAACGGAAATTCACGATTTCATAATGTATCGTGGGCTTTTCTACAAATTTACGCTTTCTTTTCGAAGACCTTTCAAAAACGAGTTTTTCTTTTTCGAAAACATTTACAATGATCTCTAATATGCAAATGACCATCCACACAAAGTTTCACATTGTTTAAACTCATAGACCTAGTTATGTGTTTAAATTCCACTTTGAAACTTGAAGTAAACTTATAACTTTGAAAAATGGTTTAAGAAACTTGATATGCATGGACTAATGCATTTGGCTTGCGTGAAATAATTTGTATACCTTACATTGAAATTACAAATTGCGGTTTGAACTTTCATCTTCATTTCTTCATTAATGCCGAGTCTTGAACTTGTATTTCTTGAGTACACTTGATATGTTGTTTTGCATCCTTTAACAAAAACTGAAATACACTAGATGTTTATTAGTACATTTTTACCTTGTTTGTTTCCATCAAAATCTCGGTCGGAGTGTGAGTGACTAACCACTTAGTCCAACATAAAGATGATTTCAGGCGGTAACTGAGTCACTTTAACTGGATGGTGAAAACCATTAGAACTTACTTGAACCCATGTTATGTTCGTTAATGAAGAATGTAATGTCTTGAACCCTATTGTATTCAATTTGTTGTCGTTTTATCGATAACAAAGTGAAATCTTTAATGATTTAGGAAGAGCACGAGTGCTACCATAAAAGTTGTAAATCGTGATGGTAAATTGGTCTATACCAGATTTTACGAGTGCAAGTACTAAGTTTCAAAGATAAATTAATCATAGAAGTGTTGAATATTAACTGCAAATCGACGATTTGACTGTAATTGAGACAATTTAGAATTTGTGTATATTCAACACAAAGGCGAAAGAGAAAAGAAATCTCGAAATAATTGAATAATACATATGACTAATACAAGGATCCTTGATATCGTCGTGTAATTTATTCAGTTTACTCAAGCAAGAGTATTATTGTGTAAGTTAAAAATAGATAATAGGATGCCTTGGTGGAAAGTTGAAGTACAGTTTGACTACAATGTTTGCTGGATTATATCTGAATTGTGGAAGAAGTTAGAGGTAAATCTTAAGACTTCTTATTCAGGTAAGAATGTGTGTAGACACAGTAAAGCAAAATTGCAGTATATACTTCTATTTATATATATATTTCAGGACATTTTAGAAGAACTATTATAGATTGTTAATCTCGATATCATTATTTTAGTAGTTGTACCAAATATAGAAAAATGCATCACTTGTAAATAAAAGGAAGGGTTGGTGAGATTCTTTTAATCATTCTTTAAGATTATGAGAATTCTTAGAATGATCATTAAAAGACAACCTGAAAATATAAATTTAATGGATTGGTGTAAAGTTAAGCAGTAAATTTCAAACTGTGGAAGTTTGAGAAATAGAATCGACAGAGTGATAGAAATAGAAGGTAAGTTAGTTACCTTGAATTTTTTAAATATTAGAAATTCACTCTGAAATATTGCTCATTAAGGTGATTGTGATGACAATGCCTTGGATAGAAAAGAACAGAGGTTGTAAAAAGTTGCTCAGTAATATCTATTAATTGAGTTGTATAATAGTGAACAATGGAAGCCCTGTGCAGGCACATCACCAGATGAGTTGTTTAGATTGGTAATTACAAGTCTATTTTTTAGAGCTCGGTTGAGCTAATGATGATTGGGTGATGAATTATTGCAAAAAATGATTGAGATTATATATTAGGTCAAAGTTTGACTATTAGTTAACGATATATCGTATAGATAATCTCATATCATAACTTTGAGCATGAAAAGAGAGTTTACGAAACTTGAATAAAAAAGGTGAGGCGAGAATGTTGTGAGATCTCATGAATCTCTTTAATATATTCATTCAAGCGAAAAGCAAAGTCATTGCGAGAGAATGACTTGTTGGTAACCTGGAATGAAGGTAGACGGTGTCAATTTTATAAAGAAATATAAGATACATAAGCGAGTGGAAGTTGATTGTAATTAACCTGGAAAGTTATATTACTCTTGCCTTATATGAATGAGAAATTCATGCTGTGAAACTAATAATGGATTAACCTAAGTTGAAATAGTAATTGAAGGTTATTAATATTCTATTTGTAGGAATGATAGAGTCTGAAAGATTTCTTGCCAGTATTACGGTTTAATTCTCATAAAAGAGTGAGCGAGATATATGTGTGTAGAAAGAGTTTAGAGTTATGGAGAATTAAGGTTATCATTTCAGTAAGGAACAGAACATCTACTTTTCGGTGGGGATGAGATGTACAATAGTTAGGAGAGACCTATCTCAATCTTAACACAATATATCTGCATATAATTTTAGTTCCAAAGAATGTAATTTTCGAGCTTGTGACTTGGAATATGAGAGATACTGGAAGAATATATTTTATTGCAAGTGTCCTTGTGTTGAGATTATCATGCTATAAATATTGGGGTGCTTCTTTTATAATTTGTATGCTTAACTTCTTCGTCAAATGGTGTGAGACGAGAAGGAAATGTACAATTTAGTTAAAGCCTGAGTAATTTAAAACTACACAGAAAAGTGTTAGCAGACTGTCAGTATACAATTACAACTCGGATAATAGAAAGAATGTATAGACGAGAATAATAGTGTGTTGAAATAATCAAAAGATGTATGTACTCTTTTTAACTTCTCACCTATGAAAAGGGCAAGGTAGATTCAGGAATTTTATGGTTAAGGAAGATTTATTGATCAAGGAATTATAGTGGGAAAATAACTCCCCTAAATTTTCGACGTTACAGTTAGTTGATTTACTTCAGTTTTGAGGAAAAAATTGCTTAAGTTGGGAGAATTTAATGACTTGTATCCTTAACCTTGTGATTAATGTTAATCTGATATCTAATTAACTCGAGTTAGACACGTGGTTAAGTCTGATTTATCTCGATTAGCGTGTGAGTGCGATTGTTGTGTTGTATTGTATTTGTTTGGTGTGAAAAAAATAAATAAAATTGACGGTACGTTTGGTGTGACACATGTAAATCATGGGGGCTCACACAGAAAAACGTGAAAGCAATGTGTATGTTTGGGTGTACTCATTGGCGTACGTGGCAAGTAGAAAAGCCGTAAAATATATAGGTATATATATATATTTATATATATATATGTTGATATATATAAATATATAAATAAAACCTATAGTTGGAAATAAAATAATTAAAAATTACGGGACGTCTAATACCGAGTGTGGATCAAGATATGGGTCATGGGATAGCATCCAAGCCTAAAAATACTCGTTGGCACACACGACGAAGCGTTAAACGCATAAATATATGTGTTTATGTATATATATTTATATGATGTATATACGTATGTATATATATATATATATATATATATATATATATATATTTGAAATAATAAATAAATTGGTGGGCATCTAGTAACACGTGGGGTTGAGGGTGACGCACGTAGTGTGTGAAATAGTGTGCACGCCCGAAAGTGCTCGTTGGCATGGGTAGTGAATTTTAAATGAGATGATACATAAGTATATATTTATATATATATATAACCTATAGTTTGGTTTAATTTAATTAAATCAATTGGATGTGTCTCGAGATGTGTGTTGCGCATAACTCGAGAAATGCTTTAATTAAAACATATAAGGTGGTCATATATAAATATATACCTATGGTGGATAACCATCAAGTCCGACCTCGGGATACGCATTAGCTATCTCTAGAATAATCAAGGTTTAAGTGAAAGGAATATGGTCATTAGATTTTCCTCGAGATTTGCATCGCATGAGTCTCGAGAAAATCAAATATTTATCCACAAAACCTAATCGAACCTCTCATTTACCTAATTCGATTTCAAAATCGAGAAGAGAAGAGAAGAGATCGAAACTGGGAGAGAGCGTAACCGTGAGATTGATGGAGAGGCGAATGAAAGGGATCACGAATCGAATGTAAGGATTGTTGTTGAATTCGTTGTTGTTGTCGTGAGTTCATTGTTGGGTTGTCGTTAATGGTGTGGGGATCGATTGGTGTTGTTGTTTTGGTTGATGATGATGGAGGTTCGACTGCCAAGGAAGGAGATGACCTCTCATGGAAGGTCATCTCCATCCCAAGGTCGCTCTGGGAGCGGGCCAGTGAACCAAAACAAAAATAAATAAAAAAATGAAAACATAGAGGGGATTGTTGGAGATGCAGAGCATCGAGAGGAATAAGGAAGATGTGGGGTTTGGTTCGCCTGAATCGGGCCTGAACTGGTCCAATTCAACTAAACCAGATCGGTCCGATTCATGGGCCAAACCCCATCCTTACATTAAAAATAATAATAATATAGGAAAACTAGAGAAATAAATGGAATGACGAGAATTTAAGGAAGATTCCAAATAAAATTGGGAAAGAATATATTTGTGAAACAAATCAATAGAAATTCGATATTTCTATAAAATAATGGAGAATTTAGGATTCTCACAAGACTTTATATCCAGGGTTTTACCTCGTAAAGCGTGAAATGGTGAAGTTGAGCTAAGAATTAGCAAATTGGTTTTTGCTTCAAATAGGACCAATTCAAGACTGTTAACTAATGAGAATTGGACTTGAATTGATGATTATCAACTTATTTTAGATTCATGATTGACGGGAAACGGATTGAGGATTGCGGGAGTAAGTCGGTAAAAAGTTAGTAAAGCTCGGTACAGGTAAGTTGGAATCATATTTTTTCAATTATGCAATGTAAACTAGTATTCAATAGAGCACGTAGTGTTATGGACGGGGAATGGGGTAATGTACCATGACTTGACCTATGTTTTATCAAATATGTTTTAAGACCTTAAAGTGAATTCGGGAAGAGGTTCATCAGGAGCAAATCCGATTAGGGCAGGATATTAGATTGGGTGGCCACTCAGTACAATTCCCCCAACAACACGAATACTCTGTTGATGTTTTCCATTTAAGAGCGGGTTGCTACGTTAGGCCTTGACACACTATCGAATTACCAACCATTGGTTCTGTGGCGGGGTTTTGGGAAACGAGAGTATACAACTCTCTTTACCAAAACAAAAAGAAAATACAAGTCATGGGTACAGTTGCAATTGACGAATGAACATGCATCTGTTTATGTATTGTTTATATTATTTCAATGCCTTGATAACTATGACTTGGGTTCATGTTGTTATACATTATTTTCTTATATTAAATTGATTGTTGATGGATTTATGAGTGTCACTTACTGAGCATGTAGGAACTCACCCAACTTAACATTCCAGGTAATTGGCATGTATTTTGACTTGGGAACGGATAAGATTTAAGAGTTTAGTACCTTTTCTTTGATGTATTGAAAGACTTGGTTATATATTGTATTGACTTATTGATTTGTAATAATCAGGATTTGGATTTGGGTTTTAATACCGAGATTTATATTAGTTTTGTGTATCGTATGTTTATCGAAAAAATGTTTTTAATTTTCGTCGTATTTAATAATTGTTTTAATTCGATATACGATATACAGGTTTGAAAATAGGTATAAATGTAAGGCTATTGCCTTTAGTTAGGCCTGATCTGGTTTACCAAGGCTTAATCAGAGTTTCAGGTCGAACGATTCCTTAATTAGGATAAGGGTCGTTACAAATGGTGTATTATATTTAATGATTACAACAAATTGATTTTGTTTATTTATTAATGGTAAGGTTAAGGATGCTAAATTATTAGAGGATTAAGGTAATTTAGGTCGGTCAGATGCCCTAATTAGGTGGGGTCTGACATGGCCAGTTGAGAGGTTGATTCAGATTCTCGAGGACATGCTTAATGTTTGTATTTTGTAGCTTGGGGGTTCGTAAGAGGATTATCTATCATTGTGTGAGTTTTCCTACAACAACACCTATCGGATGATTATATGGATGCCTCCATTTGAGGCGTTGTATGGAAGGCCCTACAAGTCACCTGCTTGTTAAGCAGCGCTAGAGGATATATTAGAGATTGGGTCAGAGATAGTTGTTGACCACACCAAGAAGATTAGACAGATTCAATAGAGGTTTTGGCCAGCCCAATACAGAAAGAATAAATATAATGATAAGTACCTCAAGGGTCTGAGCTACGAGGAGGGCGACATGGATTATTTGAAGATTTATCATTGGAAGAGCTAGCAAAGGTTTGGGATTAAAAGCAAATTGGCGTCAAAATTTATTGGACCATTTATAGTTGCAGATCGAGTTGGCAATGTGGTGTACAGATTAAATTTACCTGTAGAGTTAGTTGGGGTCATCCTACCTTTCACATTTCGATGTTGAGGCAGGCTAGGTCAGGACCGAGACTGATGGTCGATTTGAGACAGATTGAGGTATGTCCTTGCGTGACTTACGAGGAGCAGCTGTTGGAGATCTTGGACTACAAGGAGCAGATTCTCAGGAGCAAGGTGATTCCTTATTGGTTCGTTGGCAGCATCACAAGACAAAGGGACTCACTTGGGAGCGAGAGTCGGCCATACGGGAGCGTTGCCCTCAACTATTCCACAGTACGATAGCCTAATTTTACCTTAAATTTTGAGACAAAATTTGTCCTAGTTGGGAAGAATTGTAATGGCCCGATTTTATCAATGCCATTGTGATTAATTATTCTCAGAGTAAGACGCTAGCTCAGACCCACATTGATGCCGCATATAGGCTAGGCACACGCCTGACTAGGGGACATATTTATTGTTAGCGTAAAAGAGTTTGTGGAGATAGGGGAATGTAGAACACTTGATTTACATGGAGATTGGGATGGGTGTAAAAGATGCAGGGACTTAAATGGACCCATTTATAAACATATAAATACTACAATTTGTTCTAAAAACTCATTCATGCAAGTTTTAGCACTTGGGAGAGAAGAGATTTTGGTGTAAAATCTTGTTGAAATTCTTAATTTTGAAGGCTCAATTTCAAGAAGATAAAGTCACACTTGTGAGGATCAAGTGCTAGGATTGATCTGCAACCTTAGGTAATTAAAGTTTCATTCTTTTATGCTTTGACTTGATGCAATTAGGGCTACTAATCATATAGTTTTGATTCTAAATGAATTTCAAGTGTCGTTAATTGTTGTTTTGATCAATTATGAACCCCTTTGATGTTCCCCAACCCCAATTTCTCAAATTCTTGTTTTTGGCCATTTTTGAAGTTCATTTTTAGCTTTGATTTTTATGTAATTTCAGAGGGTAAACGAAATCATTTTCAAGTTTTAGTTTGTAGATTTGGATTCCTCGTCGAAAAATACTCGATTTGCTATAAATAAGTTTTGAATTTGGGTTTGAATCAACAAAGTTATGATCAATTGAAGTTTGCATGTTGTTTTTGTCAATGACTCTCATTTATCAGATTTTGATCTTTTAAAAAAGCTTGTTTTCAAAAATAAATTGGATATTTAGATTCCTTGTGTTTTTCCACTCAGCCTACTATATCGTGTTTTAATTTTAGGATAAGAGATAAATTTGTTACGAATTCTTCAAGTTCATAAAGTTTGTAAAACAAAACTGAAAATTCAGCATGTTGCTATGAACCAATCTCTATAATTTGGTTATAACTTTCTCATTTTCAATCAAAATTGACTCATTCTGGTGGCATTTGAAAGCTAAGTTAAAAAGGAACAACTTTTGCTTACATAAAGATTTTAAAATTCGAATGTTTTCATGTATAAAAATCTTTTGATACTTTGATGTTGAATCTAAAATTTTAGGGGGCTTCACAGTTTTGATAATATCCTGATGTTTTGAGAATAACTCACTCGTTTCTTATCGGATTGAGCCCTTATTTTAGTATGATGTTATTAGATATGTTTTTAGTCTTTAGTAAAGAAATCATGATTTTTAAGGCTATGTTTTAAGAGAAATGAATTTTTGTTTTAGGGATTAATAGACATTAAAGTAACCCATTATATTGACATAATAGGACACTAGGGACTAAGGAGTTCGTAGTCGAGGTTCATTGGTGGGTACGAGGCGTGTGAGGCATTAGAGTGATGTCTTGTATGCAGGCAGGTGCATAAAACCCAATTGAAAATCACTTTGAGTATTTAGTATTTTCATTGTTGTTTTACCTTATTTAGTCAGTCTATCCATGTTCTTATTGCTAGTCTGAATAGTTGGTTGAGTCTACTCCCGTCGGGTATTCCGTTGTGTGTTCATGTATGTTAGACCATAACATGTGTACCCAGACCCTCGATGAATGGCGATCCGAGCTGCTACTTCGGTACACATGTCGATGGGTCATGGGTTTAAGCCAACCATTGATAGGACTAGGTTATGGACCAGTGGGTTCGTTTACTAGAGGGATCTTGGGATTCGAAGTATGGTCTAGTATTACCGAGATGAGCACACACATTTGCACTCTATTGCTACTTATGCATACGATGATCCATTTACAGTTGTTTATTTATTTTTTGTATGTTTATTTAACACTATTACTGGTTTCTTTATCATTCAAATGCTCAGTGAATTTCCTTGGGATTTTACTTACTAGACTCGTTATCTGTTTTGTTGTGATGACTGAATACAAATCCTAGTACCAATAAGGGCAAGGGGATCTTAGGCAACTATCTATGATTTTCTATCATCCAATACCTAATAGTACAAGTTTACTTTTGGTATTTTGTTTATTTTGGGTATTAAGGGACTTGAGACATCGGGACATGTATACATCTACTTTTGTTGTCTTATATATAGTGTACTTATTTCTCGGGTTTTCGCACTAGGGATGTGATGTGCTTGACATGAACTTTTATATCTATATCCATTATATTTCATGTTATTTAAGTCTTCCGCTTAATTTTATTGTTTAACATGGTAAATTCCTGTAAAATACTCACGATGTTCAAGAGCTGATGAAAAGATGAATAATAGGACTAACTTAACACGATGAATAGTAATTAAATAACCGAAGGATTTAATAACTTAATAGCTAATTATTGAGTTAGCACACACATCGATGAGCACTAACGTGGCAATGGATGACAGCGGTGAGTAAGACCCTTCGCGTTAGTGATGTAGCAGGGCTGTGGGGACGGCAGTGAGACTCACATTCCACATATCCATCATTTTCGAGGCACAAAGGTCGCCACATACCTTCTTCCATGATCGTCTACACAGAGGATTCTCTATGCTCCGATACCATGTGAGCTTTCTAGAAGAAATCAAGAAAGTAAAGAAGACGAAGAGAAGAAGATGAGCTCTGCTCAATCGAGTCAGAGTGTATGATCTATCATTGTATTTATATACAGTTTTGTGTACACAATGATCATTAGATCAAATACAAATGTCATCATCTTAGTATACATTATTTAACTAACTCTCGTGTATATCATGTGATAACTAACTAAGAGAACTCTTCACATACACACATATACACACTTAATGTGCTTGTCTCAAGCAGGTTATGTGACGGCCCCAATCTTTACAAACTAGGCCCCGCCCGACGCTAAACCTACGTGGACCCACGGTTAACTTATGTCAAGTCAACCTACACCTAATCAGCCTTTATTTCAAATTAATTTTTTTATTGTCATTATTAGAGTTATGAAGTTCAAGATGATAACCTTAATGTTGATTGCAACAACGCAAGTAATTTAAAACAATTTAAACGACATTGTTAATAATTAGAATTAAAGTCAAGACAATCAGTGCGTGGAGATCCAACAAACAGTGTAATATCATGCATATAACTTGTAATAAATAGTACAATATGCATATACATGTATCATCAAGTGTATTTAACATCCCCAAGTGCCCAAAGCATTAAAATATCATGAATAAATAGTCATATACATAACAAAATGACAACGGAACATACAAAGTAATAGTAATCGAGGACTCTGAGGGTAGCTCAGAGGTAATCACCAAGTACAGGCTCATTCCCCTTACTGCTCGAGGGACCTGCAAGTGCCACCAACAACAGAGACAATTTCGAGTAAAGCTAGAAGAGATTCAATAGTGTTTTTAAGTAATAAATTACAATAGTCTCTAAATCATGCGAGTATTTGAAGAAAGCTATAAATAAAATGACGAAATGTAGTAAGCCGTGAAAAATCAAGTGGCAAGAAAGCAAAAGATAGGCGAATAGGTAATCCAGTCCAAACTACGAGTCTTTAGATCATAACACAGCTTGAAGTCGACACGACAGGCCCAATGCCACTTCCAACTGCTCCGACATGACTTTCTAAGCACTCTGGACTCATCGAGTCACTTCCAATAGCCTCTTAACTATCAAGGTAAGTCATGGTGACCTCGGATGCTTGATCCCTTAAATAGTCCTTAACAAGGAACCATGGTGACTCTAAATGCATAACCCGTGAGATGACACAACTGGTGGACTACCTAAACCTTATGTCACTTGAAACAAGAATAGAATACAAGTATGACATGCTTTCAAGAAATTAACAATAAGATGTTTAAAAGAAATTATGTTGACGCTCTTACTGATTTACTTACCTCAAAATGCAATAATATCCGAGATAAACGTGGCTCCCACACATTTGTACTACGCTCCCGATACCCGGTATTGACGCTTTAGGTCTCTGGTACCTATCATTTGGTATATGTTAGAGCTTATTTAAGTCTAATTATCTTAGTTCATTGTAAAACAATCTATTATTTGTCTCAATGTCTTTTCTATTTAACTTAGACCAAATCACAACTTCGATGTGCTCTAAACAAGTTTATGTTATATCCTCGGGGTTTTTAGTCACTTATTCTTACCATGTACAAAGTCTTGATGTGAAGGAATAACCCAAGAGGTCTCTTTTAATCATTTTAAATACCCATTTGACCCTTAACTTGACCAAAATGCTCAAACTTGGTGTTACAAGGTTGTAAACATTTTTCTTATTATTTTTAAGTGTTATTGAGGCTATGTTGTTGTTGTTGTTGTTGTTGTTGTTGTTGTTGTTGTTGTTGTTGTTGTTGTTGTTGTTGTTGTTGTTGTATTTTTAAGTGTTATTGAATCATCAAAGTCCATTGGCAATCATTTCAAGTTGGTTTAATGCATTAGTTTGTAAAAAAAAGCCTATTAGGGACCTTACAATAATTTTCAAGAACTTAATTTTTATGCAGCTTGAAATGCGGCTAAAACACTCATAGAAATTTTTAAAATTCTTGGTTTTGGTTCATTGAAGCCTATTAACTTTAAACCAAGGTTTTTGAATGATAAAGTCTCCTCAATATAATCAAAAACTAAATTTGAAACTCTAAGTAAAACTTTAAATCCTTATTTGTACTTATCGATCTCTTATTTGAAGCATAACTTGAAAACTAAGTTAGACACACCGAAAAAATCATAAAACTCGGTTGAAACCCTTACTATGATATAATAACACATTATGAAAACTTTGGTTCAATTCTGACATTATTTGATGCCCAGAACATCTTAAGTCAAAAATTAGCTCATTAAGTAACTAAATTTTACCTATTTCTAAACTCATTTAAAAAATTATTCAAAACATCTTAGAATCACTTGAAACTTATGAGAAACCTAATTTATAGTATTTAAAACTATTCTAGAGATTTTAGTTATTTTTGGATTAGCGGAGACCATTGGAAGAGGTCCCGACATCCAAACACTTGCAAAAGTGATATCTTGACGGATTGGCACATATATTCAGCTCATTTTTGATAAAGAAGATGATTAAGTTTTTAATAAATATTGATCTCAAGTTTTTAATCTATGTATTAGCCTTCTGAAATGGTAAATCATACTCAAATTCGATTAAAATTGAAAAAGTTATGCTCAAAATGCCAAAACAACTCAATTTGAGAGATTTTCAGACTAGCAGTGTTAGAAAATTTATAACTTTCAAATCACACTTCCAAAAAACATGATTTTACATGAGAAGCTTGTCCAAACATCCAAGAATATGACATGAAAAGCAACCAATTCTGAGAAGAAATGAAGAATTTATGATGTATAATATTTCAACTATAATTTTAGCCCAATTGAAAACACTATCATTCAATCAACTCATTTCAATTTAATAGCATTTATGACAACAATTCTATCTATTTTTCTACTCCACTTAGATCCTAATGATCCCTTTAAATCTACAAAATAGTCCAAAGAATCAGAACCCATGAATTCTCAACACTTTCAACAATTCATATTATCAAACCATAACACAATTCATTTTTTTAAAACAAAACATACCAATATGTTATGGCAATACATAACTGATTTTTCCTCATCAAAACTTGATTTGAAAGAGTCTAAATGAATTTAACTAAGTCAGGGAGTTCATAATCAACTCTACTTTTGCAACTTTGCATTGTGTATTTCTTCAAACATAGCATTCAAGTATTATCACCATCAACACTAAGAGCACATTGATCATCATCAACTAAATCAAGACTCAATTTTGTCTAGCACTAAAATCATACTAAAATAAACCTAAAGGCATCAAAACCCATGCATTTAACAACTATATAAATAGAAATCTCACTCCCAATTAGAATCAATTCAAAAACCTCAATTTTGAACTCAAGTTTATGCATTTCAATCAAAATTCAACAACCTTGATTGAGTTTATTTAAAAAGCATTTGAACTCACAAAGTTAGGTTCAAAATCATCATAGGATTAATGTGTTAATTCTATTTCAAGATTTCAGCCTCAAATGCCACAAACATGCATTAAATTGAGAAAAAGAATGGAGATGTTCGTACTTAGGGTTTGTTTCTTTCAATCTCTTTGAAAGCCTAACTTGTGTTGGCTTGATCCTTCAACTTAGACCTCAATTTCCTTAATTTCTAGCAAAGAATATCCTTTTTCTCTCCTAAAGTAGTGCTGATTTTTTTTTCTTCTCGACATGCGTGAATAAACATAAAAGTCTTATTTATAGGTCTTGGCCTCAAGTCTATACTATTTGATCAATCTAGTACCTTTATTTTGCCCCGAATCTCAATAACCTTCCATGATGTTTATTTGTCATGATTCCACCATAGTTTTCTACTAATAACCAACTAAGTATGGCAGCCCCAAATTTCGAGGTCACCCTAGGACCCGCCATATCGCATCCCACATTACCAAGCCTTGCCACGTCAAGGTCTGCTTACCTATGATGACATGCGACCTAACTGGTTGCTTAACTTTTCCAGCTAACACTAGTTTTGCTAATTAATCTTTATATAAATATTAATGATTTAGTTAGTCAGTTAATCATTTTATCAAGTTTTATCAAAATTTTACAACTGAAGTCTTTAAATGAGTAAGTTATGCAATATTTAACAATCCTAAGTAGTGGAAAACCCGACGAAAATATACCGTGTATATATTAAGGTGAAATAAGTATAGCAAAAGATCCATTTACATATATTCAGGGTTCTATGGTCTCTAAAACCCAACAAAAAATAAATATATATATATATATATATATATATATATATATATATATACCGGTATCAAATACGAGCCGGTGTCACTATCTCAGAGGTAGTCGCTCAATACCTCCTTGCCCTTGCCCTTGCTCGTCGAAGGATCTACACTCGGTCATCCAACAAATACAGTAACGAGTACAGTGAGTAAAATCACAAGAGTAGTCCACACAATATTCATGAAATAAAACTAACAAACTACGAGACATGCGAATATAATATCTGACAACATTATATCATATTCACATGAATGTAGGCATCATACAACAAGCAAAAATAGTAGCATCTAATCAACAACACATACTCAATAAACAAACTCAGAAACAAAGCATTAATAAATAAACAACCATATAATCACGAGGAAACCCTAACCTAAACAAGCCAGTAATCAATAAAATAGGACAAGAACCACGTATATACTAACAGGCTTATATTGACTAAACCCGAACTTTAGTTAACGAATGAACCCCTCCAAACACTATTTCAAGTCAAAGGAACATCTTACATCCGCCCGGACAGTCGTAGATATACTATGACGGCCCCAACTTCTAAATAGCGCACCGTCTGACCTAATCCCGTAATCAAGCCTTAATCCTAATCACATAATCCTAATCACATAAGACTTAATTACGTATTAGTCAGTCTTTCGTCCCTATATTTCATTCACTACACATGCTCCGATATTATTAAGGTAATTAAAATTGAAATAAGAGTAAAAACCACATGTGTGCGCACCAAACACACCCGTGCAAGCGATTTAGCCACAACTAATATATACGAAAATTGAAATAGAAGTAAAAAAAACCCGTGTGTGCTCACCAGTAGTCACACATATGATCTGATATCGATAAAGCAAGACCATGAATTATGAGAGATATTTCAATGGGTTTACGCACCACAATACGCGCTCCGACTTCCCTAGACTCTCGAATCCGACCCTGCCTAGTTCTTCGATACCCGAGTTACGTTCTCTCAGTCCCTTAAAGTTAGTTAAGTATGTTTATTATGTATTCAAATTGGTTGAATAGTTTTTTAATTAATTTCCCCAAGTCAACTCCTAAAGACTAAATAAAGTATTAATTTCGGTGTGATGTTGCAACACATTTTTAGGTATGAAATTGTCCAAATCTCAAAATCTTTTACCAATACAAAGTTTGTTGGTGTCTATCTTAGCTTTTCGCAAAGGTTTGCTTTGGAAAATCCTTATTCAAAACAAAAGAGATATCATAATTCTACTAAATATAGCTCGAATTGGAACCTAATCCGACCAGTGGAACTAGAAAATTTATTTCTCTCGATTTATAGTTCCAAAATTGTGGTTTTTGGTCATAAGGCAGCTAACATACCCAATAACAACATACTAAAATATCAGCTCATTTGGATAAGTAGTTACAGAGTTATGCCTTTTAAAAATTTAGTTTCAAAAATCTTGTATTGCATTCCATCACCTATTTGTAGAACACTTTTAGACATGAAAACATTTGAATTACAAAAAATCTCTAGTTATAAAAAGTTATTCCCCTTTTGAATTAACTTTCAAATGCCACAATATTGGGTTCATTGCAACTTCAAATGAGCAAATTATGACCAAATTACATAAGCTAGTTCATAATACAACATGCATAATTTCAGTTTTGGCCTTACATTTTCAAAAATTCATATCTTTTTTATTTTTAAACCAAATTAAAAACTTCTTAATAGCTGGATTATCACCTTGAAAAGATGAATCCAAATATATAAACCAATTACAAAGACTTAATCATCTATCCTCTGAAATTAGTCAAAAACCAGAACTGATTTCAAATTGGAAAATAGAAATGCGTACCTAGTTAATGTACCACCCTACCTTGATTTTCCTTGTCAAAACCCACTGATTTTCTTTATGAATCATTGCTAATCACTTATCTCCAACAAGCTTTCTTCTTCTTCTAAACTTAGAAATGAAAAATGGTTTGTTTGCATGTGTTGATCAACTCATCTTTATATATTAAGGTGAGATTGATTCAAAGTCATTGATCTTCATGTGTTTACGTATCCCAAGACTCATCTTGTGGCCTACAACTTGATACATATCCCACTAACTCTCCACTAACTTACTTCAAGTGACACTAATTTACAACTCATTTGGTTCCTAGATGTGTCATTAAGTATCTTTAGAAAAATTTTATGGTTCCAAAAAATTTAACCAAACTATAGGCCTTATTTATTTGATGTAATTACATTAGATTAGGTTTATTATAATGCATGTGATTAGTGTTCTCAGAATTCTTATGGACACATTAGTGGTCCCACTAATCCCTAAACTGCGAGACACTTGGTGCCCCATGCCTCGACACACATTTCAAGGTAACTCATCGTCATACCAACTCGCCTAATAACGACATATACACATCGATGCAATCTAATAATAGTGATTTTAAACACCACATATAACACAACCATTATCCGATAATAGCATATTCCTTTGGTTCTTGTGTCCGAATCAACCGAGTTATCTACGTAACGCCCAAATTATGACAATTAATCCCCGAGATTAATGCTAACCCTGGTTTAATGAATTTGGATCGTTACACTAAGTCTAACATGACTTAGGCTTTTGTGATAAATTTGAAGTTTCTCAATTAGATAGCTTAGGGTGATTAAATAATTTAAACTTAGACTGGTCATGATTAATTCCTTATGTAACTTAGACACCTAATTGTTATTCCCATTGTGACTTAGGTATACATCTTGAATTAGAAAGAATAACTCATAAGCTACAAACTAACCATAAGCCCCAACTACCCGACGTCCGCGCGCACGCAACGCAACATGAAGTTGCTCTCCCGCTCACTTGAATTCACGATATGAACATATACTCACGTGCACACTTATATAGTTAGTTACAAATAACACGCGACATCAAACACAAGTAAAACTAATTTAAATTATTAATGTACATCGTGTCAACACCCGAGTGTTGGCCAAGATTGTCACGTAGGATTGGCTGACAGGTTACGATCCTACACGGTATACAACTAGGATTAGATTATTCGGGCTATTACATGTTTTCTACAAGTGAATAATATAAAATTAAAGGAGTTACAGTAGAATTTTTTGGTGGTGTCAATGATATGTATATATCGAGTCATATTTTAATGTTTTTAGAATAAAGTCTTATCAATTGTTAAGTTGAGATCTTTTCTCATTTTAGTTATATACATTTACTGTGTACATCGATCTATGATATTATACGCTAAATTCTCTATTAAAAGAGACGTCTCCATTAAATCATATCATCAATTAAACCAAGTGTGTAGTGTACTAGTTTGGTATGGTGTCACTTGTGTAAGAGGTCAAAGGTTCGAGCCTCAATAGAGCCTAAGTTTGGTTTTTGATTAAGAAAGTGGGAAACTAATATCACAAATCTTTGAGATTACAAATATTTGAGTTCCACATTCCACACCATAATGGCAAAGAAAGTTATGATTAATAAGAAAAATGTAGAATGTGACTTATAATTCAAATATATTTTTAAGATTTATTCATTCTTTCGAGTAGATAGTTCTAAAATGTATACGTCAATATGGAAAGAATTAACTTAAGTTGCAAAAAATTAGATTTTTAAATGCATACGAATAAATAATAAATAAAAGAATATGCCAAATGTCTCACTTTGGGCACTCTATTTAACGCATCTACCAAGAAATATCCTTCAATATACGTCAAATACGTATCTTGAGATGTATTGTTTGCGCCCCTTCTAAGTGCAATAATTTGATTGACTAAAGTGGGCACACCAATCATTTTTCGCAGATAAATTAAAGGGCAGCTATGGGCACCCCCACTATTTCATGAAGGCACCCTGTTGTTGAGGGCACTAAGTATTTTACCGTGGGCACCCAGAATTTAGGCCCGAAATCTCCAAAATACCCCTCATTGAAAATAGAGGCACCCCACCACCGACCTCTTGAAGGAGCAACCACGCTGCTCTGAACCCGGTACCAGCGAGCAATCTTTTAAATTATTTGTCTTCGTTCGTCTCCGTGTTTCTCCTTTGTTGTAGGACGTTTTTCGAGTTTGAAGGGTCGGGGTGTTGGGCGAGTTCGTCTCCACATTAGGGCTCGGTTGAAGTTCATCGTACACACACTCAAGGCGTGAAATTGATCGTTTGAAAGTACATTGATAGTCTAATTAAGTTCCATTTGGTAGAGCAGTTGTTATGTTTATGTGGCGGTGCATTGAATGGTTCCATTATTGGAAAGTCGTGGTTCTCGTCCACACAGGCCAAAGATGTTATTTACAGTCTCGGCCAAGCATGGCTGAGACATAGGGTAAATATTTGGGAACTCGACGTTCTCGGCCAGGAAGGCCTGAATAGTTCATATTAGTCTTGGTGAAGAATGGCCGAGCGTAATTGTGTTATCTCGGTCACGACATCACGAGAGTAACCTTTAGTGTTAGTTTATAATTTTGTCGGTGGTGTACAACCGAGAATGTACACTTTCTCTCGGTTGTACATTACCGAGACTTTTAGAGTCGACGCGGTCTGCACATCACGAGATTAAGGCGAATTGAATGGTTAATGCTATGTCGGTGATGTACAACCGAGAACATAGCATTTCTCTCGGTTTTCCATTGCCGAGACTTTTGTTCCATTCTCGGTTAGGAGTGAACGAAAGTATTTCGTATTTCTCTAACCTGCTTGACCGAAACAACAGAAATGGATGATTTTGTACTTTTTTTTAGAATTGTACTTTTAGTTCTGTTTCAGGCGCTTAAATGTTGTAGTGCTTTCAGGTATGGCTCGTTCAAAAACACCGGTGACAATGGAGGAGGTTGGTGTTGAGGTGTCGAGGGGTAACCGGGGGCGAGGCGGTCGAAGACACCCGACATCATCTTACCGAAAAGAGAAAGAGAAAAAGAAAAAGAGAAGGAGAATGTAGATGTTAAGGGAAAGGCTAAGGTTGATGGAAATCGTGCAAGGAATTTACAATTGCACGATGAGGGTTCCAACATCGACACGCGGTGACGAGAAGATCTTGTTGTTGCCCGAGGGGAAGAGGATGGTCATGCATCGGAGTCTAGTAGCAATGACTCATCAGCGGCGACGAACACCACGGAAACTGATCGTAATGTGGGCGGGAGTAGTAGTTGTGGCGGTGGTCATAATGAAGGAGAGCCACAAGGGCCTCTAAAAATGTGTGCTTCATTCCCCAGTGGCCCTTTAGACGGTGCGTTGTTGAAGAGCTTTAAGGATCATGTCGCATTAGCGATTTGGAGCAATGAGGTATTTAAAATTTCATTGAACGGAGTAATTAAAAACTTAGGGATTTCACAAAGATGATGAGATGTTTTTGTTGTTGCAGGAGTGTCCGGTACTCAAGTGTATCAATCACGGAGCTCGGATCCAAAAATGAGATTTATAGTTGTGCCACCCTGACACCGAGGGTCTTCAGATGATTATTCAGCATTCCGGGTTGAATACGCTGATAGACCGTTCATACCGCAAGGTCAACAAGGAGGTTATCTCTGCATTTGTGGAGCGATGGCAGCCGGAGATGAACACATTTCACTTACCATTTGGTGAAATGTCGATCTCCTTGGAGGATGTGAGCTTCCTCCTGAAGATTCCTGTGACGGGCAAAGTCGTGGCAGTTGAGAACTTTGCGAGGTACACGGAGGAGTCTGGTGTCGAAACTACTTGGGGTGTGCATTGATGAGGCCGATGAGGAGGTGAATATCAGCAAGGGGCTCACAGTGCGCAAATATTGGTTGAAGAGTCGATGGTGCCCCAAAGCTGGTTCGAGGAACACAAATTATCCTCCCGTGGAATGCACTACCCGAGCGTACCTGTTGTATCTTCTTTCTTGCACCCTGTTTGCCGATAAGAGAGGATCTCGGGTGTCTATCGCGTTGTTGAAGCTTCTTGAAGATTTGGACGACGTGGGAAAGTACGCATGGGGTGCAGGTGCATTGGCCTACTTGTACCGACACTTAGGGTCTGCCACCAGAGTACAAGTGTCTCAGATTGCTGGCTACCTCACATTACTTGAGGTATATCAATAAAACACCTTTACATTGTTTAGGGTGTAATTATTAGTAATTTTTACATTTGTGGACTAATTAACGTTGTATGTATTTGCAGGGATGGGTGTACGACCATTTCAAACTCGGACTCGCAACATCCAATACAAAATACATGGACTACGTGCAACCTCGTGTCTGCAGATGGATTCAAAAGCACGAGACCTTGATGAATATTGACAAGGTCGGGTCCATTATGAGAACGTTGGACAAGTTGCGCCCAAATGAGGTGAGATAGTTATCTAAATCCGTTGATGAATGTTGCATCTAGTGTTTGGTTACTAACAATGGTTGTTGCATTTTGATTAGGTCACTTGGGACCCATATGTGAATTACAAGGATAATGGAGCTGTGCACGCGATGGCCTTTTAAAGTGGGACGCTTAAGTACATGGATGTGGTGGAGCCCTACCATCCGGAGAGGATTCTAAAACAGTTTGGCCACGTGCAATCTATACTACATCCTCTGTACCGCCCTTTGGAAGCACATCGAGGCCCATCTGCGAACAAATACTCGGTCAAGTATGGGTTCCAGCAAGACAATTGGGAGCGTTGGCGGAACCATTTGTTGGCTCCCGAAGTTCGTGGTGACAAGGCAGAGTTCGAGTTTTTGGCTACACCGGACTACCTACCTTGGTTCCTCAAAGTGTCTCATCCAGTGATCACCAATCCGAGCCATGAGGACGAAGACATAATCGCCACAACCATCGCTGACAATGAGCTATTGGAGGTATTGAATGTGTTATACGTATTATGCATGCATACTTGCCATTTGTTGAAATCCCGATATGTTTTACATTAACACTAACTCGATTATTTTCATCAACGTAATAGGTGTGCGTTGGACGCGGCATTACGATGGATGGACCTGGTGCTGGAGTTGTGTACGCTTGAGTCTGCGAGGAAAATAGCGAGTGATATCGTCAATTTCCTTTCGGGAATGAGTATCGGTCCCACCACCACCACTACTACCACTCCTGCCACCGCAATCGGCACAACCGCCACATCCGCCCTACCGAAGCAGGCCCTAGGCAGTCCCAACATGGTAGCACTTCTATACACTCCACCCCGGCTAATGCTCCGCCCGCCACGGTCGATGATCGCCCTCCGAAGAGAATGATTGGCAAGGAATATCAAAGGAAAAATTTGAAGAAACCAAAGCAATGAGTGTTTGAGGGAACTTGGAATTTTTATGGTTTGAGGAACTAGGCCCACAATTAATTTTCATGAAAAACTTGATGGATGTTGGATGATATGTTGGATAATTTGATGAATGTTGCTTGACACTTGTTATTTTTGTATAGTTTATATGCAGAATGTTGGATAGTTTGTTGATGATATATGAACCTGGTCATGCATTTCTGAAGTGTTGTTGTTGTCGTATGAACGTGGTCATGTTTTTCTTATTTCTGGTTTAGGTAACATAGCAATTTCTGCAACAGGTAGTATCTCGGTCATTCAGAGCCGAAACCTCATTGCAATTCTCGGTTTCAAACAACTGAAACATGCGTAGCACTATGGGCAATGTCCCGCCGAGAACGTCCAATGATCCAATATTATCTAATGTGTCGGTCATCTATGGACGAAACTAAAGGGAGAGTTTCGGTTAGTAACAACCAATATTATTCCAGTAGGTTCGCGCACAGGTCGAAGAGTCATTTCTATGCAGTGTCAATAACTTGGCGACCAAATGCTCTCGGTGGGTGCATCCCGCGAAGGAACCCAATGTTTCGGACGTTGTGTTTTGATAATTATGAGCGGATGACGGAAAGCCCTTGCCGAGAGGCTATTTCAGACAATTTACCACCACATGTAACACAAACTCGTATTGACCATGTTGTCTGTTTCACCACAGCGTTTAGTGTCGGTGTGAAGGTCTTGAGATCGATATTTAAGTCTTGGTGGCTCGTGTCCGAGAATGATCGCGTATGGTCATGCACTGGTCGACGAGTCGTTGCTGGACGGCATAGACAACCATCACTTTCGGTAATGTAGTGCCGATTATTTACGTTAGGTTTCGATGGACGACGGCCGAGACTATGTTGTGGGTAACGGACTTACTATGCCGAGAGGATAATTTTGCACCGAGACTAAAAGCATAATATATCAATAAAACATCTTTACAATGTTTACATTAACAAAATGTACAACAATGTCGTAGCTAGATACATGTTTTGTACTACGGTGTACCTAAATCTACCACGGATACGGTGCCTTCTTCAACAGTTGCTAGGGACACAATATCTCGAATTACGAAGCCATCTCGCCAACCTTTTGCGGACTCCTCAATATACCGGTCCCATGATGGGTATAAGGATGGCAGCGGTGCATTCACATGCAACTTCACCTGTCAAAGTCAACAGTAGAACATAGAAGCTATTGTCACATACCCGATTAAGGAGGAAACATAACAATTCACAAAAAATCTAAGAACTTACCCTAACCCAATGGATATTCCTTTCATTTATCATGACAATGATAAGTTTGCTATGTAACGACAACGGTGGAGCAGAACGTAGAGGTAGAAATGTCGAGGCACTCCCATGCGAGAGGTTTACTAGAATGACATTGAAGGCAGTTGATATTAACAATCCCATGTCTGGAAGTGTCAACCATTCTTTGAAAGATGCACCAACTTGATTATCTGGACAATGCACAACAATCTTGACATTCTCGTAACTCGTTCCAAGCACTTCCCGCCAAAGGATTTCATACCCGATTATCTCATCATACATCCTTCTACGTACTATCCTCCAAGCGTCTACATCGACAAGTCCTAGCCCGGAGGCAACACACCGATATCCACAACTTTCATCGGCTAGCACATCGATAGTGCTCTCAACATATGGCAACCAATTCGGTTTTATGCAATGAGCATAAGCCATGTTAGATGCACTTTGGGTGCGTCGACTTGTACGGCGCATTTTAGGACGCACTTTACTTTTCTTCTTCCTCGAACTAGAGGTCTCTTCAGTTGAAAGCACGTACTCAAATCTGATCGGCAATTTAGTCGTTATCGTGTTTTCTCTTCGATCATGTCTTACCTCCGATTGAAGACCCTGATGTCCTTTCCTTTGTCTTTATTTTTGTAGGTGGCACAACACCCGGTGTAGACGAAGGTCGACTAATTTTCATGAGCTGTTGAATAATCCTGATGCGATCGTCCTCATCAGTGCAAGCATGAAACTTTTGCAACACCATTTCAATCTCATCGTGCACATTGTACCCAAACCAATCCACAAGATTCTCAGGTATCATACTCAACTTTCGCCAGTAAACATGAATGTCCTCGAGGGGATGGGCGACGAAGCAAATTTATGATGGTTTAGCTCATGTGCACATGGAAGGCCATGTGTCGTACGTATCTCGCAACCACAACGAGTTGAGTCGTGACCAACATCCTCTCAACGTGTCAATTCATCTCTAATTAACTTAAGCGCCCGTTGAGAGACATAACCACGCAATCGTCGATATAACTCATCATTGTATTCATGTTGGACCACATTCAAACTAAGCTCAAACGACGCCTTGATGTTGTTGTGTTGGATCCTAAAGATGCCATCAACCACATTCCACACAGTCTCAAAATTTGTCTGACCAAGATGTAGCTTCAGAGTGGAATGCGTATACTTAACACTCTGTGTTGTTGTTTCCCCAAAGTGCATAATTCGATTTGTCTATGCGGGTACAAATTTCTCCTTGTAGCTCTTTACCCATGTGTTATCCGAGTAATCAGTAAGACCCTTCATATTCCCGAACTCACAACGCAATTCATTCATCCTAACTTTGAATAAGGCCTCTGACTTGGCATACATTACACTCGTCCACCTATCTATGAAACGACCAAAGCCTTTGTTATCCCCAAACATCTTCTTAGTCTTGGCCAATACTACTTTGTTGATGTGCCAAGAGCAAAGAAGGTGAGACGATGACGGGAATACTTCTTCGATGGCACTAATAAGGCATAACTCCCGATCGGTAACAAACACGTAAGGTTTAGGACACACATCCAATATGGATCTCAAGTTCTGAAGTGCCCAAACATAATTTACATGACTCTCTGATGATATGAATGCAAACCCAACGGAGAACGTCAAATGCGTAGAAGTGATGCCAACAATCTCCAATAAAGGCATTCGATACCTAATTGTTTTGTACGTGCAATCCATCAAAAGTACCGATGAGAAACACCTTAGCAACTTGATTGAATCAGGATGTGGCCAAAATAAATTGGCGACGACATTCATATTGGGATGCTTCCTATGCCACGACATCCACTTATTCTTCTCCAATATATGCAATAGTTGTTGCATTAGAGTCCTCCCACCCGCGTCCTCAATTCAGACTTTTTGTCTTGCATTATATATTGTCCGCATTGTCGATACGTTTGTAACATCTCTTTGCTTCAACGTATTGAGGATGTCTCTTGGTTTCACATTACCCTTGGTCATCTGCACCACAACCTCTTGCTCCCCTTTATCCAATCTTCCGGCAAATGAGTGACCGTCTAAGTTCTTCGCGGGGTCGTGATTGTGCCTCCCACATATAACAGTCACATACCACAAGGAGTCTGCATTTTTCTTGATGTTGATAAGGAAAGGGCATCCACATTTCTTTGTACCGATGTGACTAATCCCCGTTTCCTCTTCTTCTTCATTTATTGGTTTCAAAGCAATTTTTGTCGCTTACCCTTCCCAACTCTTTGTGACATTCCCCTTATATGTACCAGACCTCTCACATGCAAGTTTCACCATTCCCCTACGCTTAATGCCCCCGGCATCAGAGTTCTTCGTCACTAACACAAACATGTTCTCCCGGCCTATCATTTGAAGCCATGAAATTGCCGCTTCTCTAGAGGGGAATGACCTACAAGGTGTAAACGTATCCTTGTAGTTTGGAAATAATGTAGAAACCGACATTACCTGCAATACAAACATTGTAACATTATGATCAACCAAAATGTACAGCACAATCACCAAAAAGACCCAAAAACTTAAGTTCTCGGTTGTACAGGTCCGATACTATAAAGACGGTTTCGTTCATGTACTACCGAAAACTACTTCATAGTCTCGGGAGTTCTATACCGAGACTGCCACTATGTATCGTTCACATCATGACGTGAACTACGTAGACTTCACGGTGCTTGCTGACCGAGACGTTTCTATACATCTCGGTCCTGCGAGGCCGAATCAATCGCGCACATCGACTGAAAATTTGATAAACTGCATAAATAACACATTAAATTTCAAAAATTACCTCAAGTTCTACCTCCTCTTGCACCATAACAGTATAATCTTCCATTTTATAGTGCAAACAACTTTGAATTGGTTGAATTTATCAAACTCTACGTTGACAAACAAATCATCAATTTCACAGTTTTTAATCAAATTTACGGTTCCATCGAAGCTTCTTATGGTTGTCAAACATTGTTACCTCGCTGTCGGATGATGTCAAGCCGCAAGAATCGATACACGCTCGGCAAACACAATTGTGGCTTTAAGGTTTACTAGTTCCTCAAGGTGGTGAAGTGCCCCAGTTTTGCTTTGCAAATGGTTTGTGGGGTTTGGGTGAGTATATATGAAGGGGCAAAATAATCTTTTACATTTTAAATTGAGAAATGAGAAAAAATATGAGTGCCTTCATGAAATGGTGGAGTGCCCATAGCGGCCCCATAAATTATTGGCATGTATTACAAAAAAATAGCAATGAGTTGTGATAGAGTGAAAATCGACGATGTATTGCGACGGCGACTCTGTGATAAGTGATGAGGTTGATAGGTTTGTCGGAATGGTGACGAGTTAGTGTCCGGATTTAGGGGGCGGGTACATCTGTCTATTTTTTGGGCGGGATTTAGCACACGGTCTTGTCATGTCTCATCTGGTCTTTTCACTCTCCTCTCCCAAACTCAAACCCCTATACTTTAGAAACAAAACAAAAACCCGTATCTCTCTCTTCTCTCCTTCCTCTCTGTCGCCCAAACCCTAATCCCTAACCCACCTATCTCACTCTCGTCGCCCCCCTACCCTGACCAGTGCTTTCTTTCTCGCTATTGGCCTCTCGCAGTCGGTCCCTTCTCGTTGTTGGCCTCTCTCAAGCCGCCTCCACCGCCCTCCACCGCCCTCCTCCTCTCTCTCTGTCTCTCTCTCTCTCTCTCGCCTCCACTACCATCCACCTCCTCTACTCTCTACTCTCTACTCTCTCGGACTCTCTCTCGCCAGATCTCCTCACTTTCACTCCCTCTCTCCGGCCATTCCAGCACCCTCCAGTCGAGCAGGTTAGCTAAGGTTTTTTTATGTTTTTGTTTTTTTTTTACATTTTTTTCTGTTGATTTAGTTGTTTAATTTGTTGGTGGTGGTGGTTAGTGTTGGTGTTGAACTTTTGTAAACTCTCTAATTGTTAGGGGTATTCAATTTCTTAAGAAATTTTGTGGATTTGTGGGTGTCGATCACTTTTCAGGACTTTTCACTTAAAACCTATATATATTGAAATCCATCACTTCTCTTCAGCCTCCACCAGAAACTTCTGTAGACTTCGATAAACACATTTTCTTCTTGTCGTCCTCGCAGAGCTCTCTCCTTTTCACTTCCCCCTCGGTTGCTTCTACGCTACCGGAGGTACCATCCTTCACCAACGTGCTCTCTCTCTCTCTCTCTCTCTCTCTCTCTCTCTCTCTCTCTCTCGTTTGTCTCCATTTCTTGATTGCATAAACAGAATACTTATTCTTGTGAGTCTGCCATCTTCTTTGGTCAATTTCATTAATTGTTCGTTTGGGCAATTTATTAGTAGGAATTGTTCTAGGGTTTTGTTTTTGATTTCATTGATTGTTTGTTTGGACTTCATTGATTGATTGTTCGTTTGGATTTCATTTGATTGTTTGTTCGAGTCTGCTTAGTTTCTGAGTAACCTAAGCAGAAAATAAACAACGGAATGAAAAGTTGTGTGCAAAGACATGGTTAAAAAGATGAGAATGGTGCACGCTTGTGTAAGCCATGTTAGCGAGAAGCATAGAATAAGCAAGGGTGACTCTAGGTGCTGGTACATTAGGGACAAAGATCGGGTCACACAATATGGGCAAAGATACGGTCACACAACAAGTGACTCTGGGTGCTCACTTGATTGTACGAGTCTCAGGAGCTCCATGTGAGGCTTCTGTTGTGTACCCTTTCTAATTTTCTTTGCTGACCACAAACCATAATACGAGGTATTCATTTGGGCTTTTGAGGGAAAGGACTATAAAATCTTGTCCTCATTACTGAACCAAACTTTAGGTGTGGTAAGTTTGAGATGATTTTCAAAGAAATCAATTTTCTCGCAGTTAAAGTTGTCGATTCGTCCAATTGTGATGATTGCTATATCTTGCAGAGTTCGTGTCGAAGGATAGTTCTAGCTAGGAGCCCTTGCTTGATTAAGCCACATTGTTGTCTCAAAACCTTTTTTCCTACAATTAAACCAGTCAAGCACGGTGGAGAAGTACCCATGAAGCGAGAATGCAACCATTATAGAATTCCAAGACACAAGGTCTCTTTCAAGCATTTCATTGAAATCTTGATGTGAGTCTGACAAACGCGTCGTAGATGCATAAAATGATAGAAGGGTGTTGCCCATGAAGACGTCACCATAGAAGTCCCTCGATAATTAGTTATTTGTTTGTTGAGGTTTGAAAGTCGTTGGAAAGGATGTCGCAGATAACAACTGAGGTGTTGGAAGGTGGAGGTTGAAGATGGGTTTACTTTAAGGTTTGTTTGTCGTGTTTGCGTCAATGGTTTAATTCTCTAATCTCATAACTCTAAACCCTAAACACAAAGATGAAAGAATAATAGCAATGTTCTAGATATTTCACAAACAAATTCAACTTAAGCAATTACCCATTTAGCATAATCCTTACCGAGATAAGAGGGCGGTCTGAGAAGCCCTAGCTGAGTTCCTTAATTCAATAAAATTGACACCATCGAACACCTAATACATCAACAACGTTAACCTAATCAGAGATTAAATAATGGAGCGAGAAGAGAGTGATAGTAGGGTTTGCATACCGAAATCAAATCATTGTATTATTTCTCATGTAGTTGCCCCTACCTAGAAAATTCAGTTTTACAAAACATATCTCTCTCCAAAGTAACATGATTTTCATACATGTGTTTGTGTGTGTATTTCAATTTTACAATTGCTTGGCGATGCCTAGGTGACGCCTTAAGCGTTTCTTGACAAAAATGCCTAGGCGATGGATTAGGCGATTGGGTGGGAAGGAGGGAGGGAGGGAAGGTTTCTTAGCACGTTTTTAAAGTCTTGAGCAAGGTCTAACTAAACTAGACAAGGAGTCTTTTATAATTAAATGTTTATACATATAAACAACAAGATTTAACCCAAGTACCCACCACATTCACAATCCTACACCACCTCAACATTTGTTGTGCCCCACCACCATCCATTTTTCGAACTCCGTCGAGGATACCAACGAGTTTTCGACGCTCTGAAAAGTTTATGACAACTCTTTGATAACTCCAAATAATATTTTGTCCTCTATTTTACTTCTATTTTTTTAAGAAAAAATATTTACTTATGTTTTTTAAAATCTTATTCTATTTTATAATAAAACAAGATTCATGTGTGTTTTTTTTTTTAAACTTCTGTTGTTTCTTGTTATGCTTTTTAAGAAAACAATTTTTTTTTTTTATTTTTATACTTTTGTTTTTGTTTTGTAAATTTAAGATTTTTGTATGACTTGTATGATGATGGTTTATGATCGCTCTTGTGAATTTGATGATTTCACTAGTTGCTTGTTTGTAGTTTGAACTTAGATGACTATTAAATGAATATTTTGAAGTTGAATTTCTTATGGTAATGTTAGGTCTTGGGATCATGCATGTGTATGTGATTATTCATGCTTCATTTGATTTTTCAAAGTGTCTAAAGTTAGTGTTTTTTCAAAAAAAAAAAAGTATTTTTTGAAGTATGAAGCTTTAAATTTTTTGAAGATTTTTTTTTTTTTTTAAATTTTTTATTTTTTAGAATGAAGCTTGAATATTAATGTTTATTATGTACTAGACAGACAACGAGTAGTGGCATTGTTGGTATACAAACATGTATAATAAATTAAGTTGATTTCAGGGGGACTCTAAATAATTTTTTTTTGTATAGTTGTCCTCTTGCCTTAGCAAGGAAAGCGCCTAGGCATTGCCTCGATGCCTTGCAATCCTTGGCTATTGAAAGTATTTGGGTGCTTAGTAAATTTTATGACAGAACAAATTTGTCAATCCCCTTAGCTTCCAACTTAATACTCACTTAATGGTCACGTTTCACCTCTCGAATGAATCACAAGCGTTTCTTCTTCTTTTTTTTTGTTGACTAGGACCATAATATGAAAGTTAATTATAGGCAACTCTTCAAAGGTTGTAATAAGTAAAAGGGTAGTGTTGTAGTGGTAGATCACCTATTTTTTAGATAGTGTCATTGTTGCAAGTAAAATCAACCCTCCCTCCCCCTCACATAAAAACCCTTCATCTATGGTTTCTACAAATAATAGGTATAATATATTAGGAAAATGATTAGGGACATATGATAGAACTCCAAATCAATGAGAGGCTAGGGAGGCCACAACAACGCTGAGTTCAAAGAGGCTGCAAGTTAGTTACGAGGGAAGTTGAGTGCACAAGTTTGAATTTGTAATATAAATGAAGTCGTAAACAATGAGTCTCGTTATCGAAATTGTTGAAGTCATTTGGTTGACCCATATGAGGATTTGGTAAGAACGCTCAAGTGTCTCTTGTTTGATTTTTTTTTTTTTTTTATTTAAACTCCGTTACTCGTCTTCAATTAAATTTAGAGAAGTTTATCTTGTTACTTTGCTAGTCTTTGTGTTGTTCTATTGAATTCCATGAATAAGATTTAAGTTCTTATTAGTGGTTTCAAAGCACCTTGGTCAAAGATACAATCAATCAAGAATGGGTCAAGATATGTGAAGGATGCAATGTTAAGGGATCTTAATGAAATGCGTTCGATGATTCAAGATTTGTCCCCCCCCCGCCCCCGATCCTTCCAATTATTTTCTCTATCTTGATTTGCACAACTTTTCAACACCATTGAAATTCTTGTTTTCACTCATGCAATTGATATTATTCACATCTTAGGACACTAGGTTTATAGCTTTAAACTTGGTTTCAAGGTTTTTGACATCCCTTTTATTTTTTTATTTTATTTTATTTTTTTCGGTCTGCAAGAACTTTTAGATAATTGTAGTTCTAGAAAATAGAAACAATCTGCAATACTTGAACATTGATTTGGCTATGATTGTTGTGGTTTTGATTTTCTTTTGTTTGCAGAAAAAAGAAAAAAAAAGTTTTTTTGGTGTATGCAACATTGGTATTGTCTAATCGAACAAGTTCTTTGTAACTCTAATTAGTAGTGCTGTGACGTTCACACAATTTTAGTACTTTGCATCTTTGTTCTGAATTGCTTTGGTCCATATCCGAGCCCCCATGTTCAAGATGAATTATATATATATATAAAACAAACCACCTTTTACTCCCAAACTTACACACATGAGAACTTGAACCCTCAACCTCATGTAAAGGTGATGACATACCAAATAATTGTCCCTAACAATTGGTTGGTAATTGTTTATATATTTTGGTTGTATTGTTAACGTTGTTGTTTACATTATTCTAAGTTTTCGATTAGTTCTTCTTGGCACTTGTTTAATTTCCTTCTTGGATTGCGATAATGGTTACACTTGTTAATGGCTCCATCACATTTGTCTGAGTTATTAACTTTTTGTATCTTTGAATATCCATTAGGTATTTGATAAGTATATGTCTGAGTTGTTTGTCGAGTGACAAAAGCTCAGTGTTGTTAGCCTTAAAAAGAACTCGGTCCTTTTATACTAGTTCTTCCACATAATTATTGTTTATTGAACCAGGGTAAGTTTCAAGATGATTTCCTTTGTCTCTTCTCCATCATTCTCTTGAATTGGTTAAAAAAATATTTTCACTGCGCACTTTTTCTTGGCCTCGTTTGCTTCTGGCGTGTTGATAATGTAATGCTTAGTCATGTTGTTGGATGCTTTGGCAAGCGGCTAAAGTGTTTGGTGTTGTATTGAACCTATTTTAGTTTATTTGTGAATTCACATTTGCATTGAACAGGGATAAAAATGATTATCGAAGAATAAAACAAAGGAGGAAAAGAGGATGAGAGGCTCCGCGTTGTCCCATGTCATCCATATGTCACTATTACTACCACCACACACGTGTTGTTTTTTGCGCGCAAGATCAAAGTTGGCTCCCTTATTAACAACTCAACGATGTTTGTCTGTCTCAACCACAGTCGCTTCAGTGCCCTCACCATTGCCATTGTACACTCACTTTGGTATCCTCCGCCTCTGCTTCTCCGCACGCTCTCTCGAACAAGCTCAACAAGCCCATGCCTTGGCCATCACCACGGGTGCATTTCAATTGAGAACTGCTTCCTTCTCCTCTTCGCTCATGCTTGCCTATGCCGCATTTGGCTTCCCATCTACTTCTCATGTTCTTTTCAATCAAATCGTGCCAAATGTCTTCTTATGGAACACTCTTCTAAGGGTTAATTCACTTGTCGGCGCCCATCATAGTGCATTTGATACTTACAATCGAATGGTTTGCTGTGGCATTCAACTAGATGATCACACCTTCCCCTTCATACTCAAAGTTTGCGCAGATGCAGTTGCAGTTGAAAAAGGCATGGAAATCCATGGTTTGGTTTTTAAATTGGGTTTCCATGGTGACGTTTTCGTGGGCAACACCCTTATCTCGTTTTATGCGTCTGCTATGCGTTTGTCAGACTCTCATCAAGTGTTCAGTGAAATGCTTGAAAGAGACCTTGTGTCTTGGAATTCTATAATGGTTGCATTCTCGCTTCACGGATACTTCTCCAATGTTCTTGATTGGTTCTTGAAATTGAGGTTCAATGTTGGCTTGAAGCCAAATTCAATTAGCATCGTCAGTGTGTTACCTTCTTGTGCAGGGCTTCAAGATGAAGAAACCACCAGAGAAATTCATGGCTATGTGGTGAAATCTGGTTTAAGCTCCTATGTCACTATTTGCAACGCATTGATTGATTCCTACGGCAAGTGTGGGAATTGTCAAGCTTCAAAACTGGTTTATGATCAAATGGATGAGAGAAATGTGGTTTCCTCGAATGCTATTATGTCTGCTTTTGCCCATAATGGTCTTCGTGAAGAGGCTTTGGAAGTGTTTAGGTTGATGGTGGCATTAGGAAATGGGCCAGACTCTATTACGCTTTCAACTTTTTTGCCTGTCTTGATAGAAATGGAAGGTTTCCATAAAGGCAAGGAAATCCATGGATACAGCATCAGGAGAAGTATAAACTTTGATGTTTTCGTTTCCAATTGTTTGATTGATTTATATGCAAAATCAGGACATTCAACCCAAGCATCCAATGTTTTTGAAACAATGGAGAGAAGGAGCGTAGTGACATGGAATGTTATGGTTGCCAACTTCGTTCTTAACAAGCTAGAATTGGAAGCCATTCGACTTATGAAATCAATGCAGACATATGGAGAGCACCCAAACTCTGTTACGTTCACAAATGTACTTCCTGCCATTGGGAGAGTAGGTTCTCTACTCAATGGTAAAGAAATTCATGCTGTGTCTATACGGAAGGGGTTTTCCTTTGATCTGTATGTCTCAAATGCTCTAATGGATATGTACGCCAAGTGTTGTTGCTTACATATGTCGCAGAATATTTTCAAGACATCTGCTAAAGACGAAGTGTCGTACAATATTCTTATTACGAGTTACAGCCAAAGTGAGCATTGTTTAGAAGCCATAGACCTATTTTTAGAAATGACTCTCGCAGGTTTGAAGCATGACATTGTCTCATTTACTGGAGTTCTCTCAGCTTGCGCAAATCTCTTTGTAATCAAACAAGGGAAGGAAATCCATGCTTTTTTCGTTAGGACTTCCCACTCCCATATCTTTGTTGCCAATTCACTCTTGGATATGTACACCAAGTGCGGAAAGATGGACCTTGCTAGGAGGGTGTTTAATCAAATCCCTGACAAGGATGTGGTCTCATGGAATACGATGATATTGGGTTACGGGATGCTAGGTGAAGTAGATGTCGCAGTTGACCTCTTCGAGTCAATGAGAGATTCAGGCGTTGATTATGACCTAGTGTCCTACCTCGCAGTTTTGTCTGCTTGTAGTCATAGCGGGCATGTTGAAAGGGGGTTGAGCTACTTCAACGTGATGCTTTCTCGAGACATTAAGCCTACAAACATGCACTATGCTTGTATGGTCGATCTTCTTGGACGAGCTGGCCGTATAAAGGAGGCCGTGGAGATTATTAGGGAAATGCCAAATGAAGCAGATGCCAATATTTGGGGATCATTGCTTGGTGCTTGTAAAATACACGGAAATATAGGGCTTGGAAGATTGGTTGCTGAACATCTCTTTGAGTTGAAACCAAAGCACTGTGGCTACTACATGCTTTTGTCAAATATGTATGCAGAATTAGGAAAGTGGGAGGAAGCAAACGAAACAAGGGAATTAATGAAATTAAAGGGAGTTAAGAAGAATCCAGGTTGTAGTTGGGTGGTGATATGTGATCAAATACACATTTTGGTTGCTAGAAAGAGATTAGAGGGACACATGTTGGGACCTTTTGTCATAAATTCTAGTTGAATTGACGAGTTTGTTGTCATTGTACAATAACTATAAGGCTCAAATGTCTTGACGAATGGTTCTCTCTTGTTCAGCTACAACCTACATTTCACTAGACAAATAGATTTTTTGTTCACCGTAGGACAACTTTTTATCAATATAAACCAAGTTAAACATAATAGAACAAAAGAGTCCTAGCATGGGTTTAAGATTCTATAGACCCTATCTAAATGAGTAAGAAGCTGAGAGCTTAATCTTAAAGGTAAAAGTGCTGAATTTGTAGCAAAAAACTTCAAGGCTTTAAAACACTCTTTTAACTTGTGATAAAGATCTTCGTAGGTTGGTTGCTGTGAATAAACTAAATGGTTGTCTTGATGGTAAAAAAAAACTAGAACACGATGTCCTATGGTGCCATCATTTTAATTCCATTTCATCCGTTGTTACCTCAACACTCACTCCTTGAAGAACAACATAAACTTTTCAAGATGATAGTCACGTACTTAAAAATCATGCTACAAAAGGTTTCCATCGTCGTTGTAGTGAAGAAGGTAGTAGTAGTAATCAATTGTAAGTCGACATTTATATTCAAGTCGAAATTGTAAATCAAACCACAAGACGAGTTTGTTTACGCCGTTCAGACCTCGTCTTACGTCGATGAGGGCCACGCCCATATGTTAGCTTAACTAAGAGAGTAATTTCAATTTTACACGACTCCTAACTAATGATCCTTCACTAAGTCTTGACATACTCCTCACTTCCCTTACAATGAACTTACATAAACCTCAAGATACCCTTGGCCTATTCGTCAAGTCCCCTTGACAATGATTTACAAGGATGAATTGAAGTTCATTAGCATCATATCTTAAAGTTCAGTTCAAAAGAAATAAACTTTCATATATTTATAGTATATATAAAAAGAAAACATACATTGATTATTTGAATCATTTCGTTGCATGTCATCAACATCCAATATGTGTAACATTCCTTTCTTTAACTATAATGAAGGAATGGTTGCTCGCTGATCTTGTGGAATATACATAGAATATTTTCATTGTCTAATATGGAAGGAAATAATTTGAATTCGAACAATTGACAATTTTGTCGCTGTAGAAAATATCCCGATCTGTCCTGTGGTCACACTGCTTCAAGTAAAATTTTGCAAATAACTCGCGCAAGCCATAAGTAATCACAACATATTTTTTACTTACCAAGTCATAGATGTGCAAATAATGACAATAAAAACTCACCTTAAAATTCTCTCCATTTGTCATTTATTTGCCATAACTAATAAATGATATGATAAAAACCTTGTGATTACAAAGAAGGCATAACTCATGTATGTAATACCAAAAGAATTGCTATGACATTGTAGCAATAGCAATAGCCAAAGTAGTAGACAAAGAAACCAAAAGATTAACCAATTCATCTAAATCCATTTTGCTGCCCTCTTTTGTGACAAAAAAACTTTCAAATACATCTCGGGAGAAATAAGCCAACCATCAAATCAACTAGAGGGGGGATGACGACGACCAGCAGCAATAAGAACTTGCTCAATCACATCCATCTTGAGAGCAAAATCAGCATGAAGTGATTCTAGCAGCTCATAAGTAGGGGTAGAAGGATCAAAGTCAACAATAGGAGAACTAGATGCTCCACCGAATTGAGAAGCAGAAAAATCAGCCATAGGTGCATTCGTATCCATCGGATGATCAACAAAGTTTGGGATAGAGGCTGCGGCTAGACTACGAGGTGGAGATATTGATGGATCAACCGAAGTTGGAGTCATTCTAAGGATACAGAGCTGGAGGAATAGCATCATGTGGAATAGGAAGGTTTGGAAAATGAGTTGAACCTTTCGTTATAACTCTATCATGGATTTTCCTTGACCTAGCATATAAGATTGCATCAAGAGTCATCGGATGAAGGCCTTGGAAGGTCAGAATCTTCGTAATCAAGTACGAATGAAAGAGTTTGTGATACATTTTAGTATTAGGAGCACGTCCATTAATATCGAGATAGAGAACATGACCCAAATTAGAAGGTACACCTCAACCCATGGCATATAACATTAGAGCGTCCTCCTAAGATGCATGTTATGCGTAGTCGAAAATAGGTTCTCAAGAGTCAAGACAATAACCAAACATGCATAAGTACTTAGCTTATAGGGATGAAATTTCGTATCTTACTAGACCATGAAACCAACTCCCCACAACATCTGAAGCATCCAAATAAGTTGTGTACAAAAACTTCCCGCATAAATATATTTCGCCTTGATAGTGAAGATAGATGGACTTTTGTTTCTTACTATACCGTGAAACCAAGTCGGTCCCAACATAGAAACACTCGCCATACTTGCTTTCCCACTCATCAGCATTCCTTGCCCAATCTGCATCACTAAAGCTGGTAACATATAAGTTTGAGTAATGAGAATACCACAAACCATAATCAAAAGTACATGCAACATAGCGAATAATACGCTTAATGACGGTAAGGTGAGACTCTTTCGGGCATGCCTGATAGTGAGCACACACACCAACACTGAAACACAAGTCAGGCTGACTTGTTTTGAATATTTATTCTCTATAAATCATTCAATTAAACGCTTTACATTAAGTTTTGATTCTTGGTTTTTCCTCCTTGAATCAATACTTTTTTTTTTTTATTTCCTCTAGATCTACTTTGTAGGTATTTATATTATTGATTATTAATAACTTTGTCCGTACATTTTCAGCCCCGTCTTTAATTTGGTTTAACTAATCCCTCAGGAGTTAGACTGGTGCGCAATCCCATAACCCGAGAGAAACCAAAGAGATATAATATAGCTACCAAGAATTGAACTTACAACTTATGCCTTAGTTAGAGTTGTAGTGCTCACTCTTTGCCACTGCAAAAGGAAACGTTTTGATTTTTGAAACTTACCAATTTAATCAACCTTTTGCTAACAAATTAAGCCATGCAAATTCTAGCTATTGACACGTGGAGCATGTGGTTGGGAAAGCCCTATATACGTGAGATACCATGTTAATGAGAGGTTGCATTGGATTTTTTAAATGAAAAATGTATGAAATGTTTTAAGATGTGCGGTCGTTCGTTTGAAATTTCATTCATTAAGCTTTATATTTCATCTTTAATATTTTTTTGGTCTATCCATAAATAAAGGCAATAGAGCAGCTGTTCAAAGATATTGGCTAGGATAGTTATATTAGGTAAATGCCCATAATATTTAGACTTTTGAATGTTTTATTTCATAAGTAAAAGCCACTGTGAGGGGGTGTTGAGTTTTAGTATGTATTTCTTAGTTTCTTTATCTTATGTTTATCACACAGACATTATAAGTATATGTTATATGTATTTGTATATAGTTTTTTTTAGAGATTAAACAATCTGATTAGATTGTGATATTATGGACTCAAGACTAATAGTGTTGATTTTTGGATGAAATTAATTTGTTTATGCTAGGTTTATGCTATTGGATGGTTTGTAGATGTCCAAAAGAGATTTTCGTAGATACTTCTTTTTGCGGAGTCCCCAATTTTTAAGGGGGAAATTCGACTGAAAATTGGAGTTGAAAATTTTTAGAGATGTGATTATGAAGGACTTGCCTGTGAATATGGATAAAGCGGGTTACTTGCATATAATTTGTTTTGTGGGTTAAGGCAACAGTTAGTGATCTAGCCTGGTCTCGAGTCATATCTCGAGGGACATTTCGTATTGGATTGTGGCATCTCCTACATAAAAGGAATTTTGCATTTGGTTTGATGGATGAGTATTGTGTATCACATTTTAACTTCTATATAAATAATGTAAAATGAAGAATTATAGTTGTAAATTTGTGAGAGTAATGTTGATAAGTTTGAACGTGTGAGAATATTATCCACATTAAGTATTTATAGGCATCTTGGTTCTCTTATAAATTAAGATTAGATACATGGATTTTATAGCTCAAAACACGTCTCTTCTGATCATTAAATCCTTGGTTTGATATTTGATAGTGAGAAATGCAGATATGTTGTCTACACTTTTTTCCCTAGATGTGCTTATCTTGCAAAACTTATTATTTATTTTCCTGTTGGGATACACACGAAATTACTTGTTTACTGATTTGTAATTATAATTATGAAAAGGTCCTATGTTTTTCTTAAGCTTAATCGAGCATACCTTGCGATTGCCCCCTCATCTTCTTGGTCTTCCACTTGATGAAGCTATTAAGGGAGAGCTGCAGCATCTTTTTTTGGACAAGGTTTATCATGTATTTTGCTTCTATTTGCTTATTAATGTAAATAAACTACTTGATTTCTTGTATTAAGTTGATGAATTCCACTTCAAATGTAGGTTATCCCAAATTTGGGGCTTTGCGTCTCGGTCTATGATCTTAGATCTGTTGATGGAGGGTTCATATTTCCTGGAGATGGTGCATCAACCTACACAGTATTATTTACTTCAAATTTTTTCTTTCCAATAAATTGGTATCTTTTTTTAGGCCAATTGGTATCTTTTTTATGAAGAGAAAAAAAAGGTTGTAATGCGTTTTGAAATTTTACTTGGGTTTCTTTACATTTCTTATTAAAAACCTATTTCCCATCCACAATAACTTATTAATAGTGAAAGGTTTAGGAATTATGGTTTCTTTTAAACTAGTCTTGCATAGCAATTGATTAAGAAGTGCATTCTTTAAGTAGAAATCATGATTGTTATACTTGAGTATGCTAATATCTGTCCCCGCTCTTGTGTGATTGTCATTGCATTTTAGAAATGAGAAAGGAAATTGTCAAATTAGTGGAAAAAAACTAGGTAATGAGCATGTTGGATTACTATCTGGACTGTTGTTAGGCTTGCCCGCGACACGTATTTGCGAGCGGCATACACACGTTACTTCTTCGTGAATTTGTTAATCTCCACTAGTACGGATATTGTCTTTAACTTAATCGCTTTTAACTCACAGTGGTGATGTTTTACTCCAAAAGACATTCCACCTTGAACCGAAATCCATTCAAGACGTCTTCTCCCAGTCAAACCATCGACTCTGATACCATTCTGTTCGCAAGCGGCATGCCCACATCACTTTTCTGCAAGCAGTGGATCTCTGCTAGTGCCAATATTGTTCCCAACTTAACCACTTTCAACTCACATGTGTAGGGTTTTACTCTATAAGGCCTCAATCCTACTTGAGGGAAGATCCACACTTATATACTTCATTATCAAGTGACACTTATCCGTTGTGGGACTAACTTTCAGTCCGCACATTTCCAACGGGGACAATATTTATGAATTATGAATTCATTCACTTGTATCATACCTCATTTGTTGGTATGTAAGAGAGTATATCTTCAAGTAATTCCCTGGAAAGAGTCAATGTACATTTTCATAAATCGTATCTATCGCTTTTTAGCGAGTTGTGGGATTTGTTGTGACACGTTATTTGCTTATTAAAGAAATTAAATTGTGGAATAGTCTAACAACACATTAAATTATCATTGACATAAGATATTGGTATACAAATCCTATAAAAAACATTAGCATACAAACGTTTCAAAACTCAAGTTTATATATACTCTTTACTAGTTTTCAGTATGCTTGTTGAATTTTAGCCATGATAACGCTTAGATAATTTGCTTTTTATTCTTATCTTTTGTTGGGTTTTTCTTTCTTTTTTTCCCTTGTTCACAATCATGTACTATGTGATCGAAATATTCGTACCAAGGTAAAAGGAAAATTTTATAAAACTGCATATAGGCTTGCTATGCTTAATGAGAGTGAATGTTGGGCGGTAAAGAAACAACAACAACAACAACAACAACATAGCCTCAGTCCCAAATTAACTGGGGTCGGCTACATGGATCAAACTTTTCCATTGTGCTCGATTAAGTGCCGGTAAAGAAACAACAACTACATAAAACGAATGTAGCGAAAAATGAGGATGATTAGGTGAATGTGTGTTAAAACTCGTAAATGCAGTAAAAGAAATGCGGAAATTCATATAAATGTTGTAGTAGCACCAAGTGACGCAAAGATTAGGGAAAGGAGGCGGGTGCAGTGGTTTGGACACCTCCAAAGATGACGTGCAAATGCCCTCCCATTAGAAAACTCGACTAAATAGAAACTGAAAAAATTCGATGGTGTAGAGGTAGATGGAAGTTAACTTGGGATGCACATTGATCAGGTGGGATTTAAAGATATTCAAATAACACAATTAATTGTACTAAGTGGAGCGCAATGGAAGAGTTTGATCGATATAGCCGACCCCAACTAATTTAAGTTGTGGTCGTCGTCGTCTTCAAGTAATTCCCTGAAGAGAGTAGATATAAATCCCAAAAGAAGAGTATATATACATTTTCATAAATCTTTTGCAAGTATTTGACAAAGTTTGTGTTTTGTGGAGATTATTCATGAAATTGATACTCGCAATAAATTTGATCATATTGTTTGTTTTTTGAAAATCGAATAGATAAGATTTTGTTCAGATGTATTCAAGTTCATGCTCCTTTGGCAGGTGGTTTGTAGATTGCTTATGTTTCGTCCATTTGTTGGGGAGGTTCTTTCCGGGAAGGTCGATTCATCTGACGTAAATGGTTTGCGGTGTATGTTTTAAAGGCTGTTCTCTATTTGAAACTCTTGAATTATATTCTTACGAATAATGTGCTCTTGCAATCATATTGCTTTGCTTGACATCTCTCTTGAGGAAATTAATAAGATTGAGATCTAACGGTAATGGCTTAGCTTCTTTTTCTATCTATATGAACTAATAAGATTGGGTTTGTGGGATTATTAGTCAAGTAATGGATATTTCTCTTTTGGTCTACTTAGCAATTATCAATATATAGATGGCATAACTTTCATTATTGAATGTACATGAGCATTGTATAGAAGTGTTTTGTATAGTTGCTCAGGTTATCCGAAATATTATAACGTAAGAGGTTGATCTAATAGTTGATTAGACAGGATCCACTTTCTGCGAAGCCTACAAGGAGACGAGCATCCTAATGTGATGTCCGCACTAGGCTTGGACTCAAAACCTTCGGTTTAGCCTTTTAGGGGTATTGAGTCCAAGACTCCAAGATCAAGTGCAACTTCTGAGACTTTTACAGTTTCCAGTTGACTCAAATGCTCCTTGAGCTCATCATGAATGTATTGATCCACTTATCTGTTTTGTATGAAAACAATATCTTTACTAATGCTAACTTCTGATCTTATGTATTCGTTGACAGTGTCTGTTGGATTTTTCAAAGACATCTATGTACCTGTCCATCTTTTTCCCAATCCTTCCAAGTTGTACGAGTCTCGTGCCTAATATACTGATTTAACAGCTGCCTTTTTCAGGAAAAAGTTACATTTTAGACTCTATGATGTGGAATCGTTGTGTTAAATGTCGCCTGTTTTTTGGGTGTGGATTGCAGTAGTGAAGATGGAAGGTGGGTATGGATATACGAAGGAGATGAATTGAATATAGAAAATGAAGAAGAGGTTTGTTGAATCGCTGTTTCATAGTTGATTAATTTTAAGAGTTATATGGGGCTTGACTCCCAAAAGCTAATTCTTGTACTTTGATTTGCAGATTCGCTTCAGAATACAGAGTGTTAAGTATCCTCCCATTCCTGTTGAACCAGAAAAGGATGCAAAGCCATTTGCTCCAATGGCTATTACTGTAAGTGTTCTTAGCCTTCTCTGCATTACCTATGTGGATAAATTTTCATCCTGTAGTATGTTCTGATTTTTTGTGATTTGAGGTTCCAAATTATTAAGGCTCAACTTGCATGAACAATATAGCATTTCTGTAGATGAAATGAAAATAGATTATGTCAACTTTTAAAATTGTTGCACCATGGTTGCTGTATGTGCTAATTATTGTCATTTCATCTTTGAACTTGCCTTTCATGGACAAGCATAATTTTTTCTTATGACTTACAGGAAATGAAAATTGTATTAATTAAGCAACGATTGGGGGTTACAAAATGTAGCTATAAAACCTGCACTACTACAACTCAAGTACAAGCTATTTTCTAGTGCATCTTCCATTTGCATCCTCTCGTACAATTGTCAGATTACAGGCCATAAGTTCATCACCTGACCATATTATTTCCCAAATGATCTGCGGTCCTGTTCAATTATCCCTAGCAATGATGTGTCTTCATCTTTTCAAAATGGTTTAATAAGGCTTGAATCTCACTGAGCAAATGCCGCACTGGCCAAGCGCAGCTTCCCTTACTATTAACAGCATCAATCAATACTCTTGCCTCCAACCTCCTTTGATGATTACCTTGAGTACACTCCCCAAAATTCTGCCTCCCAAGGCCTTCCGACCCACCTGGCCTCCTGCAAAGGGCAGCAATGGAATGCCTGGCTCATCTCTTTTACCACTATAAAACATGTTACCTTGAGCGAAGGTACCATCTGAGATTCTGAATTGGTATTTACCATACCATAGCAGGAGGGGTCCAAGTCACCACTTCCCTCCTCTGATCTTGACTCCTAGCCACAAAAATATCAATGGGAAACCGATCGAGTAAGGAGGTCTGATGTTCCACTGCAAGAACAAATTAAGAAATAGCTTGTTTGAATGGGTTTGATATTTAATCCTTTGGAGTATTGCATTGCTTTTGATCCTTGATCAGGCTATACTGAATTTTGGGTCATAAAATTCAATAAAAGTTGGATCAAATTGGCTTTAGCTCCTGTCAGACGCTAAAGCCAATGAATTGGCGCCTACACCCAATGCTCCCGATGAAGCTAAAACATATTACTACTATGAAATCTAAACTCTATTCCCTAGTTTCTATTGATTTTTTTTTTTTACATCTATATATAAACATTTATTTGTAAAATATGCTTATTGTGATATCATGACTTCATTTGGTAACATTTACTGATGGAGAACTTGTTACATTACTTTTTGTTATTTTGTTAGAGACATGACTAATTTTCCTATATTGATATTAGCCTGACTCATTGGCATGCTTTCTATAATTTTGCTCTATTATTGAGAAAAGAAAAATAGCGTCACAGAAAGGAAGATGCTTATAGTGGAATGCAATGTCCCTGTAGCATTTCTTCCAAAAAAAAACAGTAAAGAAGTTTCTGCTTCACTATTAATATTTGATTTTTGTTTTCTAAACTTATTTTGCAGGCATCAATCGACCATGATGGTTTAGGTCCCGTTGCGTGGTGGGTGTAGAGAAGCAGCTGCTCAGTCCTAAAGAAAATTTTGATAGTTTATTTAAGCAATAAAGAATTCTGGTATTTTATTAATTTCTTCTGTTTTTCATTACTACCTTAATAAATATTTTTGATCTTCAAGCTTTACTTGGATACTCTGATGGGAAGTTCATCTTTTGGGTGACCAAGCTACCTTGATTGGCAGCCTTAGTTCTTGGCCAAGTCTACCAAGACAACCATGGTTTTCAACTAAGGCGCGACAAGCACAATGAAGTCACAACCAAGGCGGCCTTGGTTCTCACTAAGGCAAGACCAAGGCGTGGAGTGATTACGGCCAAAATACAAGACCTAGGCAAGGTATGATAACCTAGGTCTTCCTAATTGTGCAAAGAATCAATTGACCCACAACCGAAACCAAACTGACTGTTCTTGGTGATTAATTGTAAATTTATTGGTGATTGATTGTAAATTTATTGGTGATTGATTGATAAGAATGAGATACTGTGTTATAAGCTCGGCTATGTTTTTTCCAGGTTATCTACAAGTGTTACTAACAGTATATAAATTAAAGTTGTTACTGTTGAATGTTTTTGGTGGTGTCAATGATATGTATATATCAAGTTATATTTTAATGTCTTTAGAATAAAGTCTTATCAATTATTAAGTCGAGTTTTTCTCATTTTAGTTATATATTCATTGTGTGCATTGAAATATGATATTATACGTCAATGTTTCTGTTAAAAGAGCATCTGCATCAAATCATATCATCAATTGAACTTAGTGGGTAGCTTACTAATTTGATAAGATATCACTTGTGTCGAGCCTCGATAGAGGCTAAGTTTGGTTTTTGATTAAGAAAGTGGCAAACTGATATGACAAATCTTTGAGTTTCACAGTTTGCACCATAGTAAGAGAAAAACTAAACAGTCATGATTAATTCATGCTTTAATTCAATTATTGTGGATTGAGAAGTAGCATTATAGTTTAGTTCATTTATTTTGTTAATTTAACTTGATCTAATTTATTAAATGTGGATCGGGATTAAATCAAGTGATGTAGAATGACAATTATAAAATTAAGATTTATAAAATTTTGAATAAATACTTTAAATTAAAGCTTAGGTAATGTCAATGAGTAACAAAGAAAGTTATCATTAATAAGAAAAATGTTGAATATGACTTTGAATTCAGATATACTAGTTTTAAGATTTTCTACATTTATTTGAGTTGGTAACTTTAAAATTTATACTTGAATATGAAAAGAATTAATTTAAGAAAATTTAAATTTTCAAATGTATATGAATAAATAATAGATGAAGGAATTGATGCACCTACAAAGAAGTACCCTTCTATACATTTTAAATGTGTATCTTAAGGTGTACCGATAGCACACCTTGTAATGTAAATAAAGGTCAATTCGATCAGATTGCAATTTGGATTTGCAACGGGGGTCGCACCTTTTGTAATCTAATCTAACACTTAAATTGTGCACCAATTGGAGCTAAACCGATTGGATTGATCTGTATCATCTGATTTCATGAACACCTTTAGATATATAATTAAAATTCACTTAAAAGCATACATCTCTGGTGAGATGGACGAGACGTCGAGACATCATTTGTTAAAAGACAAAAGTTTGAGGTCGTTGGTTCGACTTCCATTGAAAGTAGAAAAAAATATAGGCCTAATAATAAAAAAATATGATAACCTTTACAAATACTATTAATTATAACTAACTTTTAGAATTTATCAATTTTATCCTTACCTTTTCGATTCAGTATCAATTATATCTTCAACTAATTTGGGTCTTTTTTTTGTTTCATAATATATGTCCATACATTATTTTCTTCAACTTTTTCCTCACAGCCGTCAAGGATTTATTCTTGGATATGGATTTTAGCTCAATATTCATGGTATATGTATTCATGTAATAATACAAATGGTCTTTGTGAATATATAACTCAATCACATACATATATAATTTAAGTGCATAATTCTTTTGTCAAATTAATTAAACAACTATGAATAACTTTATAGTGAGTTTTATGTCATTTTCATGTGTATATATCTCACACTCACACACACATATATAAATATATGTGATATATATATGACTTTCAACTCCATTGTGGATCTATGAATAACTAAATTTGATTTAAAGTACTAATGAATCATTGATTATAAGTTATTATTCTTGCGTAAACTTAATTTAATCATGAGGCTAATTAAAAGATCTCGACGTAAATTGATTAAAGGGGATGGTAATGAAAAGAAAAGTTAGAAGAGTAAATTGGTTTCAATAAAAAAAAATGCCTCAAATTAATTGAGTATAGAACGATATTAAATCGAAAAGGTTAAGATACAAATGATTAATTCCAAAGGTTAAGATACAATTAATACAATTTCTAAATGTTAAAATATTTTTATCACTAGGCCGAAAATATATTCATTTATTAAAACTAATTCAATCATTAAAAATCTTCACCATTAGCTGTTACAAGTTTATTCAAAAGCCAACTAACATAATAAACTAACAAGAGAACCAAAGCATCTCTAGTGAGATAGTAGATGTATTATTTGTCAAAAGTTAAGGTTTCGGGAGGTCCCCTGTCTCCACCAAAAAAAAAAAAAAAAAAAAAAAAAAAAAAAAAAAAAAATACTACTACTAACTAGAGAAGACTGGTGGACTTTCATCTTTCACTGGTGGAATACTCTGCTCATCCCTAAAAAAGTTATCAGGATCATCTTTATTCTTCACTTTCACTAGTTTATCAAAGTTACCTTTGAAATGCTTCTCACCCCAACTCCTAGATTCGGAGTACGTTGAAGTCGTATTAATCTTCTTGTGTCCCAAATCAAGATCTCTCACACCGAGATACGCAGTTCTTGGAAACTTAGAAACATAAGGCCTCATGTAGGGCTGACAATTTGAGTCATGAAACGATTAACACGACACGATACATAATAAACATGTCGTAGATTTGGCTTAGGTGGGTATGGGTCATAAACATGTTAACACGTTTATACACGGTTAATAAACGAGTCATTAACATGTCAACCTGCTTAACTCGTTTATGACTCACTTAACACGACTAAAGAGTAATGTATATATAATAAATATGGTATAATAAATAGATTGACACAAAATTAATTCATTTGAATGCATGTTAATAGCATGATTTATTTATAGACATCTTTTATCATATTTTATTTTATATTTGAGAAGAAATGTTTATTTTACTTTTAATATGTTATTTATGTTTTAGATTTTATTAATAATGATTTATTAAGAAAAAACAAAACTTTTCACCAAAGTAAAATTTAGATTTTTTTTAGATGATTCTTTGTTTATGTTATTATTACGAGTCATTTTTACTTTATTATTAAGAGTAATAAAAACTTAAATGAAAAAGTAAAGTAAAACTAACAACTATATATAACCGCATTATATTTTATTGGCTATTTTAATATGTTTGTTCGAATTTAATCATTTAGATATATTTTAAAAAATAACCAAATTATAAAAGTTTAAATAAAATAAAATTTTTAAATATAATATTTAATAAATGGGTAACACGAATACACGACATGTTAATTAACACGACTCACTTAACGATTAACACGATTAATAAACACGTCATGTAATGGGTTTGCATTATATGGGTCATAACCTGTTTATGACACGACACGACACGTTTACTACTCACCACGAATTGCCACCCCTAGCCTCATGTAATCGTACAATTCCCTCATCCAGTTCATGTGCTCTTGCGACGTTTTTTCACCTTGTTCACCGTCTTCTTCATCCCAGTAACTTTCATATGCAATCAAATATAAGCTCCCGGCTCTATGTGGGAAAGGAATCTCATCCTCTAAAATCTCATCCATCCTTCCCCCAAAAGGGCTAATTGCGACAGTTAAATTTATTCCTTCTGAGAACTTGTCGAAGATCCTTTGCACCACAACTTTCGACATTGGTGCCGTCACAAAGTCGGATTTAACTTTGCTTGCACTTTTTTCTCGGGTGGTCCTATCAAGTAAAACTTCTAAAGGTTCCGGTTTAGGAAATTCACCAAGAGAAACTACTGATTCGACCCAATTCATTTCCTTGCAGTCCTTTTGTTTCATTCCCAACTCAGGGAACTTATCTTGCATTAAATGTACTAGCTCATTACTTGATCCTAGAAACATCATTTGCAGCTTAACTTGTAAGGAATTGTTATTATCCATGGGAGAAATTAAAACTTGAATGGAAAGCTCCTAAGGAACATCATGAACTGCAATATGTTGCCTCTTTTGAATTATTTCAACTGCATCTACTTGTTTTAATGTTACCTCTGAAACAGTCACAATTGGGGGAACTTGAACTAATTTGAACTTGAATGCAAGGATGACCCCAAAACTAGCTGCGCCTCCTCCTCGAATGGCCCAAAACAAATCTTCTCCCATGGTATCTCTATCTAGAATTTCTGCGTTCGCATTAACTAGTCGAGCATCAACGATGTGGTCTGCTGCTAAACCATACTCTCTCACCATGGCACCATAGCCGCCTCCACTAAAATGGCCACCCACACCGACAGTAGAGACGAACCCGGCAGGGAAACCATGGACTGGGCTTTTCTCTTCAATTCTGTAGTAAAGCTCGCCAATGGTGGCCCCGGCTTGGACCCATGCGCTATTGTCTTTTATGTCGACATTAATGGCTCGAAGATTGACAAGATCGATCATGACGAATGGAAAATGTGATGCGTATGATGGGCCTTCAAAGTCATGGCCTCCGCTCCCAACTCTAATTTGCAAGCCATGCCTCCTAGAACAAACAACAACTGCTTGGACTTGGGACTCATGCCAAGGAGTGACAATGAACAGAGGTTTTGGTGTCTCTGGTGTCGCGAATCGTAAGTTTCGAATAGCAGACTGAAGAATCCTCATGTAGGAGCTATCATTTTGTGCATAGAATTCAATTCTATCATATTTAGAATTGGAAGTGAGGCATTCAAGGAAATGGAATCCTTGATTGCTGGGTATTGATGAAGAATAAGCTGTGTAATAAGACGAAAGTAGCACGCAGAAAAGAAAAGCCCATGATCGCCAACTCCTCATGCTTGTTACTTTGCTCATCTATAGAAGGGTAGTGATGTAAGTTGAGATTTGTAGACAAAAGAAACTGAGACAATGAGGAAGAAGATAACATATCTTTATCCATTAGTAAAGTAGATAATGGAATATATGCAGTAACATATACATGTAATTTATACCAGAGTAGAATACGTAATGAAATACACGTGTCACTATGTTACATGTTCATTCTAGAGTGTGGGCTCAATTATGAGGAGTGGGGTAGAGACATGCGAGCATCTTGAGCAGTCATGAGATGTTGGAACAATTTTCTTCGGATAGGAAAGCAAGAATGGATCGGAAATAGCAAACAAAGACTGAACAAACTCAGAATCAACAGCAAATCAGTGATCAATAAAGATCAAACTGATCAATGTAACAGTGCTCATTGAACACGATGAAACAATGAAAAACAGAAGAACTGTCAATCTTTCTTATTCAATATATATCTCAAAATTACATTGTATTACTTATATACAAACTCATATGGTGTACATTGTACCCCCTAGTTACAACTGCCTAGAACAAACTAATATGAACCTGTAGTACATTACACCAAAGTATATGATTCAATACATACACATCAATTAACATAAACAGCTACATAAACAGCTCTGTATAACTCTACATCCCCCCCTCAAGATGGAAGTCTACGCCAATCACATAGACCCATCTTGGACAATAAATCAGAAAACAAAGGAGCTGGTAAAGATTTGGTAAACATGTCAGCTAACTGTAACCGAGTAGGAATGTACTGAGGAAGAACAAATCCACACTTGAACTGATGTCTAACCAAGTGACAATCAATTTCCAAATGCTTAGTACGTTCGTGAAAAACAAGATTAGCAGATAGATGTATTGCAGCTTGATTATCACACCAAAGAGGTATTGGAAGAGAAGTAGGAATATGTAAGTCCTTAAGGATATATGAAATCCACAATAGCTCACAAACAGTGGAAGACAAACTGCGATATTCAACTTCAGCAGAGGACTTGGACACAGTAGCTTGTTTTTTAGTTTTCCAAGAAACCAAAAAGGATCCCATGAACACGCAATAGCCAGTGATAGATTTCCCAGAAAGAGGACGAGCAGCCCAATCTGAATCACAATAAGCAACCACAGAGAGATCCTGCTGAACAGGGAAGAACAGACCCTGAGAAGGAGTACCCTTAAGGTATCTTAAAACATGAAGAGCACCAGACCAATGTTGCTCTGTAGGGGCTTGAACATACTGACTTAATTGTTGTGTGGCGGTCGAGTGAATCCCAGGTAAAGAAGACGACCAATGAGTCTTCTATATCTATCAACTTCAATTAACAAAGGTGAATCAGGATCAGTAAACTTGCAGTCACGAGGGAGTGGAGTAGCAGCTGGTTTAGCCATAAGAAGACCAGCATCATTTAGTAGATCAAGAACATACTTGCGTTGATGAACATAAAGACCTGAAGAAGATCGAACCAATTCCAGACCCAGGAAATAACGAGCTTGACCAAGATCCTTAATGGTGAACAATGTATGTAAATATGTCTTAACTTGATCAATTAACTCAAGTGAAGTACCAGTAAGAAGAACATCATCAACATAAACCAACAACACCAAAAATTGACCAACATTGTTGTAAGTAAACAAGCAGGGATCATGAGCAGATTGACTAAAACCAAAAGATTGAAGTTTAGTTGTAAGCTTATGATTCCATTATCGAGAGGCCTGCTTTAAACCATACAGAGATCTATGAAGTTTGCAGGTGAAGCCAAACTATAACCATCAGGTGGCTTCGTGTAAACATTTTCATCTATATAGCCATGTAAGAAGGCATTGTTAACATCCAATTGATGTAAGGGCCAATCTTGAGCAGCTGCTAAAGACAATACAATTCTAACAGTGACATTCTTGGCAACTGGAGAGAAGGAATCAGTATAATCAACACCTTCAATTTGGTTAAAACCTTTTGCAACCAAATGAGCCTTACACCTATCCAAGGAACCATCAGGATGAAGTTTAACCTTGTAGATCCACTTAGAACCAATGGCTTTTTTACCAGGTGGTAGAGTAGTAAGACTCCAAGTTCCATTAGTTTCCAAAGCCTGTAACTCTTTGTTCGTTGCTTCAATCCAAACAGGATCATGCTGAGCTTGAATATAACTGGTAGGCTCCTTTATATTTGAAACAGCAGCTAGGAAGCATTTGTAGCTAGCAGTGATATTTGGAGAATGTATAAAAGGAAATGTAGGAGGGTTACCAGTAGATAGAGGAATTGGTGTAGAAGGCAAAACAGATGTCTCTACATTGTTTAGAACAAAATCATTCAGCCAAAGAGGCTTATGAACTGCACGAGTACTTTTCCTAGTAACAACAACAGTAGGAGGCATGACATCTTCATGTAAATCATCATTAATATGAGGTACTAATGCATCATTAGTAGGTACAGAAGAGACAGCTTCAGGGACATCAAAACGTGTTTCATTAATAGGTAAATCTTGAGAAGGAGGTACATCAGCTGATGTAGGAGCATTAGGAGCTGGAATGTCTCTCAAATAATCAGAATTATCTCCATAAGGAATAGGCACATGACACCTTGAACTTGCAGTATCTTTATGAAAAGGAAACTATTTTTCAAAGAAAATCACATCTCTTGAAACAAAACATGTATGTGTTGCCATGTTATACAGTCTATAAGCTTTTTGTCCAGGAGAATAACCAATGAAGATACATTTAATAGCTCGTGAATCCAACTTAGATTTGCTTGGTGAAACATTTGTAGCAAAGCACAAACAACCAAAAGTCTTTAAAGAAGAATAATTTGGTATTCTTCCAAATAAAAGACAATAAGGAGACTTCCACTTCAGTAACTGAGTAGGTAATCTGTTAATGATGTATGTGGCAGTAAGAACAACATCTCCCCAAAATCTTGTGGACAAATTAGACTGAAAAATAAAGGCTCTTGTAACTTGCAGTAAATGTCTATGCTTTCTTTCAACAACACCATTTTGCTGAGGTGTATATGATGTTGATCTTTGATGAACAATTCCCAAACCAGAAAACAAAGCATGACAATCTTTATTACAAAACTCGGTCCCATTATCAGTCCTAATGGTTTGAACTGAGACCTTGAAATGAGTTCGAATGAAAACTATAAACTGTTTGATGATGTTGCCTGTCAAGGACTTATGTTTCATAAAAAAAGTCCATGTGAATCGACTAAAATTATCCACAATAGTCAAAAAATAATGAGCTCTTTGAATAGAAGACTGCTTATATGGTCCCCAGATATCCATATGTAACAACTGAAAAGGACTAGATGTTTGAATATAACTCACTGGAAAAACCAATCTGCATTGTTTGGACATCTGACAAACATTACAAGGTTCAGTATGTTTTACACTTGAATGACTGTTAAGTAACATATCAAGTTGTCTTGTTACATGAACAGAAGGATGCCCCAATCGACAATGCCATGAAAAATTATCAGTAGCATTATTACAGTAGGCTAACGATAATTCTGAAGGTGATACAAATGAAGCAATGACATCCTTATGAAAAGAACTTGAATCCAAAGATGTATAGTCCTCCAACCATCCTTCCCACAGCTAGAACTTGAGAACTCTCAATGTTCTGTATAACACAAAACGATGGATAAAACTCAATTGTCAGTTTAGTAGATGAGAGTAACTTACTAACTGACAAAAGATTATACTTGAATGAGTTTATATGTAAACAGGAAGAAAGAACTAAGTCTCGAACTCGAACCACATCTCCAACGCAATTCACCTCTTTAGTATGTCCATCAGGTAAACAAACCATAACAGGTTTAGTTAAAACAGTGACATTAGCAAGTAAATCATAGCTAGTGCACATATGATTCGTTGCTCCACTATCCACAATCCAAGCATCTGAAGAAAAAGAGGAACAAGAACTGGAAAATCTTTTATATGAGCTACCTGTAAAATCAGATACAGCTGAATTCACATGAGTAGAAGCTCCTGCCTCTGAAACAGACTTTCCTTTCATGAAATTCTCAATCCCCTGCTGTATCATTGCTGCTATATTAAACTGAAAATCTTCAAACTGAGGTGATCTTGAAGTTGATAGATCTCCTTGACTTATAGAAGCAATATCTCGTTTCAATTGGTACAAGAGAGGACCATTACATTCCCCAAACCTTTCTTTTAATTCATTCCATAGATCAAAAGAAGAGGTTGTATAAAGGAAAACTTCAACAATATCCTTTGAAATAGAATTCAAGATCCAAGAAGTGACCATATAATCCACCTTGATCCATCGATCAAGATTAGGATCAGTAGATTCTGGTTTTAAAAATCTACCATTGATGAAACCAATTTTTGTTTTTGCACCCAATGCAATCATCATAGCTCGACTCCAAGATAAGTAATTTGAACTAGTAAGAGAATTAGAGACAAGTACCATACCAGGATGATCAGATCCTTGAAGAAGGTAAGGACTCTTAACTCCAAGATCACCTGTTTCAGGAACTCTCCCTGCTCCATTTCGAATTGAAGAACTTACAGAACCATGAACAGATGCCATGTTCAGACAGTCAATTAGACCAAAAAACAACACAAATCAAGAACTTTAGAACCTACTCTGATACCATGAACAAACTCAGAATCAACAGCAGATCAGTGATCAATAAAGATCAAACTGATCAATGTAACAGTGCTCATTGAACACGATGAAACAATGAAAAACAGAAGAACTGTCAATCTTTCTTATTCAATTTATATCTCAAAATTACATTGTATTACTTATATACAAACTCATATGGTGTACATTGTACCCCCTAGTTACAACTGCCTAGAACAAACTAATATGAACCTGTAGTACATTACACCAAAGTATATGATTTAATACATACACATCAATTAACATAAACAGCTACATAAACAGCTCTATATAACTCTACAAAGACTTTAGCGCGTAATCTTTTTTTTTTTAGACAAAATTTTTCTCTTTCGGTCCAAAATTGCCAATACAAAGTGAGATAATGGAAAGGTACATTCAGAATATAATTAAGTCTTTAATGATTCTTAGATATCGTGTGTGCAACAACTCTAACCTAGAACAGCCTTTGAAATACTTGAGGGAATGATGCTATAACAAAAAGAGTAAACAATTTGATAGAAAGGCTTTTGTGTTTGTAATGTTATAAAATGTAATGAGCGGTGGCGGAGCGTAAGGCAAGAAAAAATTCATTTTAGTAATAATCTAAGTTTAACACATATTTAGCCCATCTCTAATTTTATTTATTTAGCCAAGCTCACAACGAGTCCAAACAAAAAGTCCAACTCCAAAATATCGCGTGCATTAAAAAAACTCAATAAAAAAAGAAAGATGATAATCTAATATTTTAGGAGACATATTTACTACAAAATGGTGTAGATTTGATTGAAATATGCAGACCCCACAAATTTTAAGGGAATCTATATATACTATTGTGTAGCAAATGTATGTAACAAAAGAATATCAAAAAAATCATTTTCCATACAAAAAACATATGGACAAACCCAAAATGAAAAAAAAGAAGAAAAACAAAAAAGTTTTTGAAGTCACAACCCTCTTGGTTTTTACGCTATCTTGCATGCTTTAAAATTTACCATTTGCCACTCTACAACAATAAAACAAGAAAAAAGACAAATTGTGGTCCCTTGGCAAAAAAGAACATGAAATGTCGGTGGTTATACATTCAATTCTTTTTTTTTTTAATTTTTGAAAATCCATTCGCCTATTTTGCAAGCTTAGGTAAACTCTTTTTTTGAAAAAAAACTTTTCCATCCTATTTTTCTTTAATTATTTATATTTTCTATATCTCCTTCAATTTGTCTTTGTTTTTGTTTTGTTGTGTTGCTTCTTTCCTCTTTTTTTCTTTTAAATATCATCAAAACTCTAAGTCTATATGTGCCATTATTCATGTGAGTAAGAATAAGTTTATATGCATTATTATTCATTTGAATTAGGTGGTTCTTTTCATTTTTTTTTAAATTTTTTTGTCTAGATTGTTAATTTTAAATAATTGTGCTATGTTAATTATGTTAATAGAACATTGTGGGAAGAAAAGATTGAAGGCTCTCTATTTATTCTTTAAGTTGATAATTGTAGTGTTTTTTACCTATATAAATTGTGCATTAAATAATACTAAGTTGATGATTGCAGTGTATAAACATGCAAAACTGTTAAAGGAAGTGCTAGTGCGCGCGCGAGCACAAACACTCGGGTCAAACATGCACTTGTCATCCATCCTTCGACACTCCTCGAGATGCGTCCATGCTCAAGAATCAAGGGATGCGAGCGCACTCGAGAATCAAGGGCGATTGAATCAGTGCATGTTCGACCCGTGCTCTAAATCATTTTTCAATTGTATATACAAAAAAAAAACATTAATTTTAACCCCAGGCTTCAAAAACTTGACTTCGCCCCTGGTAATAAGACTTCTATTTTATAGTAGAGTAAAACCCATTCACAATAGTCGTGACTTTTGATGTTAGAACTACACAAAACTAGTTGAAAGATCACAACTTTTCAAAACATTTTGTTTCATCCACTAAGCACCCGTTCATTTTTTACTTAGGAGTGGGGTAGAGGCGTGTTTGAACATTTCGTTCTTCAGGTAGAACTATTTTTTTTTGCTGTCATGTACTATGTAACATTTTAATTAATTCCCTTAAATCGAGACCTTCAGTTCAAAAAGTTAATTCTGGTCAGGTTACCCTGGATAATGAAAGAAAAAAGAAATGAATTGTTTTTTAAACGATCGGCGCGTAACAATACGTAATGAATTGTGTTTTTACTCGAAGCTAGCTTGAATATTAGTAATAACACTTCAAGATATGGTAAGTGTCAGTCAACCCCTCAATAGCGTGACCTGAGTAGGCTAGGCTGGGCTGGGCAGCAAGGAATCTAGCAATTGGCCGAGTCCTGAAGGGCTCGGATGGTTCCATAAGGTTCGGTCGCGGGAGAACATGCGAAATGGCTCATAGGTGTGATGAAGGGGGTTGCGCCTGGGCGAGCACTTTGGAACGACACCTTGGCGCAAGGCACGGGCGTTCCTTGGCACGACACCTTGGGCACGGGCGTTCCTTGGCACGACACCTTGGCGCAAGGCACGGACGCTCCTTCGCACGACACATTGGCGCAAGGCACGAGCGCTCCTTAGCAAGCGCCTTGGCACAAGCACGGGCGCACCTTGGCACGGCGCCTTGGAGCGGGCACGGGCAAGACTTGGCAGATTCTTTGGCACGAGCAAGGTTGCGCCTTGGCATGAGGCAAGGGTTGACAAATCTTGACTTGGGCGTTGACCAAGTCAAAGTACGCTTGGTCTCATTTTGGGATGTTTCCTATTGGAGTTGAGGAAATGGCTTAACATCTACTATAGGGAGAGGTGTGCTCTCCCCCTGGGGCGGCATGAGTGAAGTAGCAAGGACCCTCGAGCATGCCTTGGCCGCAATTCCAAGGCACGACCCATGGACGGATCATGGCGTCGGCCACCCCGAGCAGGTGGGACTCGACTGAGCCTCGGCTAGCACCCGAGGTGCGTGGGCACGGCCAGGCACCACGGAGCAGTCCCTGTCCCGTAGAGAAGCATGGGCCACGAGGCGTGGATAGACCAAGTCAAGAGGTTTTCAAGCGGTTGAGTAACTACCTTGGTTATGGGCAGGAGCCACGATCAAGGCACGACCAAGAGAGTCCCGAATACATGGAGCATGTTGCGATTGACCCTGTAGTTGTGGCGGTTATGGAACGATGTGGCAGCAAGGTAGAAAGGCAGTTGGATAACTGCCTTGACCACAAAGGGAGTGGTGTTTTACTTAGTCTATGGATCGATGTACACAAAACATGTGTCCTAGTTGGTTATGTAACTACCTGTTGGCTGGTCTATAAAGCCAAGGGCTCTAAGCTTGGGGAAGCATAGAGTTCCAGTGTTATATTCCCAATTGAGAGCTAGTAAAAACACTTCCTTGTTGCCATTGCTTCTTGTCCCTTTAATTCAAGTATTGGTGTACTGAACTAAGGTGGCCCTTAGGCACCACGGGTTTGATTGAGTGAGAAAATTTTTCTAGTGAAAAACCCCTCTTTAATTGGCCCCGTGACAATTAGTATCCGAGACTTGTTTGGAGACGATGGTGACCCAAGCAGCGAGCGATCTAAGTGAGAGGGTAGCTCACCTAGAACAAATGATGACAACGATGACTGTCTCGGCGGACACAATGGAGTCTTCAAGGCTGGCATAACGCCTTGAAGGCTTGGAAATGTTGGTGGATTCTTTGGTGGCTAGAGGAGAGGCACAAGAGGCCATGATAGCAATGCGGGAATCCAAATTTGAGGAGCTTGTAGCAGATGTGCGTTCTGTGGGAGAAGTCACTACTGAAACTGCTACGAACATGGCTGTGGAGGTAATTCTGCTCAAGCGAGCTGTGGGCGGATCCTCAGAGGTTGCAGTTGCGGCAAAGCCTAGAACGAAGGTACCAGAGCCAAAGAGATTCTCAGGCAAGCGGAGCGCAAAGGAGCTTGAGAATTTTCTTTGGGATATGGAGCAGTATTTTGCTACGGTTCGGACGGAGGAGAGCCAAAAGGTCATTTTGACCTCCATGTACCTAGATGGCGATGCGAAACTCTGGTGGAGAACCAGAGTAGACGATGATGTGGCTGCGGGCAGACCTAAGATTGTAGAGTGGGAGGTGCTGAAACGGGAATTGAAGGATCAAGTCCAGCCCACAAATGCGGCATGACAAGCGTGGGAGGCCTTGCGCCAATTGAAGCAGATAGGGGCAGTTAGAGAATATTTGAAAGAACTCTCTTCCTTATTACTTGACATTAAAAATATGTCCGAGGAGGACAAGTTGTTTAATTTCACTGCAGGATTGCAAGGATGAGGGCAGTCGAAGTTGCGGAGACAAGGCGTGAAGAACTTGTCAAGTGCAATTGCAGTGGCGTATAGCCTTATAGATTACAAGACTAGTGGTACTTCTTTTGAATGAAAAGAAAAGAAGTACAAGGAGAAGGAACGTGCGGGTGGACCCAAAAAGGAGGAGGAGCCTTCACAAATTGATGCTAGTGCTAAATCATCAAAACGAGGCTGTTTCATATGTGACGGACCTCACCGGGCAAGGGATTGCCTAAAGAAAGAGAAGCTGAATGCGATCGTCGCAGATGAACCGGAGACACGGATGAATCCATTGGAGTTGCTGAACACAATGTAGGTGCACAAGGCTGTGGCATCTGTAGGGCTGATGTTTATAGAGGCTCATATCTACAACCAAACGGTTAAGGTGCTGATCGATTCGAGAGCAACACATTCGTTTGTTGCAGAGAACCTAGCTCGGAGGCTGGGGTTGCAGCTTGCTGAGAGTGCAAGCATGGTGAAGGCGGCCGGTTCCGAACCAAATAAGGCTATAGGCGTAGCCTTATACTTGGGCATTCGAATCCACACTTGGGAGGGCAATGTAAATTTGATTGCTGCTCCGTTAGATGACTTCGAAATCATTGCAGGAAATGATTTCTTAATGGCTGGGAAAGTCGCTGTGATTCCATCACTTCATGGTTTGTTGATCATGGATGAAAGGGGGTCGTGCTTTGTTCCAGCAATGCGAGGCGGGAGCAAAGCAGTAAACCAAGGCCGATGACACTGCAAGTAAGGGATCAGATGGAGAAATGTTGCTTTGGTGGGCAATAGTCTGGTGGATAGGCATAATTAGGGTGTTCGATGAGGGCATCAAACATTTCGGCGGGGGGATGTTTGTCAGCCCCTCAATAGCGTGACCCGAGTAGGCTGGGCTGGGCAGCAAGAAACCTAGCCATTGGCCGAGTTCTGGAGGGCTCGGATGGTTCCATAAGGTTCGGTCACGAGAGAACATGCGAAATGGCTCATAGATGTGAAGGGGGTTGCGTCTGGGTGACAACTTTGGCACGACGCCTTAGCACGACACCTTGGCGCAAGGCACGGGCGTTCCTTGACATGACACCTTGGCGCAAGGCATGGGCGCTCCTTGGCACGCGCCTTGGCACAAGCACGGGCGCACCTTGGCACTGCTCCTTGGCACAGGCACGGGCAAGACTTGGCAGATTCTTTGGCACGAGCAAGGTCGCGCCTTGGCATGAGGCAATGGTTGACAAATCTTGATTTGGGCGTTGACCAAGTCAAAGTACGCTTGGTCTCATTTTTGGGTGTTTCCTATTGGAGCTGAGGAAACGGCTTAACACCTACTATAGGGAGAGGTGTGCTCTCTCCCTGGGGCGACATGGGTGAAGTAGCAAGGACCCTCGAGCATGCCTTGGACACAATGCCAAGGCACGACCCATAGACGGATCATGGCGTAGGCCACCCCGAGCAGGTGGGACTCGACTGAGCCTCGGCTAGCACCCGAGGTGCCCGGGCACGGCCAGGCACCACGGAGCAGTCCCTGTCCCGTAGAGAAGCATGGGCCACGAGGCGTGGATAGACCAAGTCAAGACGGTTTCAAGCGGTTGAGTAACTACCTTGGTCATGGGCAGGAGCCATGATCAAGGCACGACCAAGGGAGTTCCGAATACATGGAGCATGTTGCGATTGACCCTGTAGTGGTGGCGGTTATGGAACGATGTGGCGAAGAGGTAGAAAGGCGGTTGGATAACGCCTTGACTACAAAGGGAGTGGTGTTTTACTTAGTCTATGGATCGATGTACACAAGACATGTGTCCTAGTTGGTTATGTAACTACCTGTTGGCTGGTCTATAAAGCCAAAGGGCTCTAAGCTTGGGGAAGCATAAAGTTCCAGTGTTGTATTCCCAATTGAGAGCTAGTAAAAACGCTTCCTTGTTGCCATTGCTTGTTGTCCCTTCAATTCGAGTATCGGTGTGCTGAACTAAGGTGGCCCTTAGGCACCACGGGTTTGATTGAGTGAGAAAATTTTCCTAGTGAAAAACCCCTCTTTAATTGGCCCAGTGACAATTGGTATCAGAGCCCTGTGTGGAGACGATGGTGACCCAAGCAGCGAGCGATCTAAGTGAGAGGGTAGCTCCCCTAGAACAAATGATGACAACGATGACTCTCGGCGGACACAATGGAGTCTTCAAGGCTGGCACAACGCCTTGAAGGCTTGGAAATGTTGGTGGATTCTTTGGTGGCTAGAGGAGAGGCACAAGAGGCCATGATAGCAATGCGGGAATCCAAATTTGAGGAGCTTGTAGCAGATGTGCATTCTGTGGGAGAAGTCACTACTGAAACTGCTACGAACATGGCTGTGGAGGTAATTCTGCTCAAGCGAGCTGTGGGCGGATCCTCAGAGGTTGCAGTTGCTGCAAAGCCTAGAACGAAGGTACCAGAGCCAAAGAGATTCTCAGGCAAGCGGAGCGCAAAGGAGCTTGAGAATTTTCTTTGGGATATGGAGCAGTATTTTGCTACGGTTCAGACGGAGGAGAGCCAAAAGGTCATTTTGACCTCCATGTACCTAGATGGCGATGCGAAACTCTGGTGGAGAACCAGAGTAGACGATGATGTGGCTGCGGGCAGACCTAAGACCTAAGATCGTAGAGTGGGAGGTGCTGAAACGGGAATTGAAGGATCAACTCCACAACCCACAAATGCGGCATGGCAAGCGTGGGAGGCCTTGCGCCAATTGAAGCAGATAGGGGCAGTTAGAGAATATGTGAAAGAACTCTCTTCCTTATTACTTGACATTAAAAATATGTCCGAGGAGGACAAGTTGTTTAATTTCACTGCAGGATTGCAAGGATGGGGGCAGTCGGAGTTGTGGAGACAAGGCGTGAAGAACTTGTCAAGTGCAATTGCAGTGGCGTATAGCCTTATAGATTACAAGACTAGTGGTACTTCTTTTGAATGAAAAGAAAAGAAGTACAAGGAGAAGGAACGTGCGGGTGGACCCAAAAAGGAGGAGGAGCCTTCACAAATTGATGCTAGTGCTAAATCATCAAAACGAGGTCATTTCATATGTGACGGACCTCACCGGGGCAAGGGATTGCCTAAAGAAAGAGAAGGCTTCGAATGCGATTGTTGCAGATGAACCGGAGACACGGATGAATCCATTGCAGTTGCTGAACACAATGTAGGTGCACATGGCTGTGGCATCTGTAGGGCTGATGTTTGTAGAGGCTCGGATCAACAACCAAACGGTTAAGGTGCTGATCGATTCGAGAGCAACACATTCGTTTGTTGCAGAGAACCTAGCTCGGAGGCTGGGGTTGCAGCTTGCTGAGAGTGCAAGCATGGTGAAGGCGGTCAGTTCCGAACCAAATAAGGCTATAGTCGTAGCCTTATACTTGGGCATTCGAATCCACACTTGGGAGGGCAATGTAAATTTGATTGTTGCTCCGTTAGATGACTTCGAAATCATTGCAGGAAATGATTTCTTAATGGTTGGGAAAGTCGCTGTGATTCCATCACTTCATGGTTTGTTGATCATGGATGAAAGGGGGTCGTGCTTTGTTCCAGTAATGCGAGGTAGGAGCAAAGCAGTAAACCAAGGCCGATGACACTGCAAGTAAGGGATCAGATGGAGAAATGTTGCTTTGGTGGGCAATAGTCTGGTGGATAGGCATAATTAGGGTGTTCGATGAGGGCATCGAACATTTCGGCGGGGGGATGTTTGTCAGCCCCTCAATAGCGTGACCCGAGTAGGCTGGGCTGGGCAGCAAGAAACCTAGCCATTGGCCGAGTTCTGGAGGGCTCGGATGGTTCCATAAGGTTCGGTCACGAGAGAACATGCGAAATGGCTCATAGATGTGAAGGGGGTTGCGTCTGGGTGACAACTTTGGCACGACGCCTTAGCACGACACCTTGGCGCAAGGCACGAGCGTTCCTCGACACGACACCTTGGCGCAAGGCATGGGCTCTCCTTGGCACGCGCCTTGGCGCAAGCACGGGCGCACCTTGGCACTGCTCCTTGGCATGGGCACGGGCAAGACTTGGCGGATTCTTTGGCACGAGCAAGGTCGCGCCTTGACATGAGGCAAGGGTTGACAAATCTTGATTTGGGCGTTGACCAAGTCAAAGTACGCTTGGTCTCATTTTTGGATGTTTCCTATTGGAGCTGAGGAAACGACTTAACACCTACTATAGGGAGAGGTGTGCTCTCTCCCTGGGGCGACATGAGTGAAGTAGCAAGGACCTCGAGCATGCCTTGGACACAATGCCAAGGCACGACCCATAGACAGATCATGGCGTCGGCCATCCCGAGCAGGCGGGACTCGACTGAGCCTCGGCTAGCACCCGAGGTGCCTAGGCACGGCCAGGCACCACGGAGCAGTCCCTGTCCCGTAGAGAAGCATGGGCCACGAGGCGTGGATAGACCAAGTCAAGACGGTTTCAAGCGGTTGAGTAACTACCTCGGTCATGGGCAGGAGCCATGATCAAGGCACGACCAAGGGAGTTCCGAATACATGGAGCATGTTGCGATTGACCCTGTAGTGGTGGCGGTTATGGAACGATGTGGCAGCAAGGTAGAAAGGCAGTTGGATAACTGCCTTGACTACAAAGGGAGTGGTGTTTTACTTAGTCTATGGATCGATGTACACAAGACATGTGTCCTAGTTGGTTATGTAACTACCTGTTGGCTGGTCTATAAAGCCAAAGGGCTCTAAGCTTGGGGAAGCATAGAGTTCCAGTGTTGTATTCCCAATTGAGAGCTAGTAAAAACGCTTCCTTGTTGCCATTGCTTGTTGTTCCTTCAATTCGAGTATTGGTGTGCTGAACTAAGGTGGCCCTTAGGCACCACGGGTTTGATTGAGTGAGAAAATTTTCCTAGTGAAAAACCCCTCTTTAATTGGCCCCGTGATAGTAAGATAGATGAGACATCACTTGCTTAAAGACAAGACTTGAAGAGGTCATTATTTGACTAATTAATTTTTTTTTAAAAACAAAGAAAATATTTAAAATGATAATGAGTAAGTCACACTTCAAGATATATTAGCCGACGTGAGCCCTTTTAGATGGTATCGACTCGTGTGTTATGCATCAAGATTTTTGTGTACTTGCATCACGAGGTACGCATGAACTGCTCAAAGGCTCAATGTGACTTCTAGTCTTACCTCCTTGTTGTCATTCTACCACTTCTCAAAAAACCAAATCCCAATTATACCTAACAATCCTAGAATGACAACATATGTGTCATGAAAGTGACATCACCCTTTGAGTCATTCGTATGCACTTACTTAACGAAGGTCGAGGTCACAAGAACCGCTTCTATGGGGAATGTAACTTCGGATGTGAACATTCTAGTATTTTCCTACTAGGATAGCAATGGTGCACCTCAGCACGTGACTACTAAAGAAAACCATTATACGATAAAATTAACAAACACGAGGAGATTATTTAATTGACGAGTAGGCTCGTGACATGTAATGTGCATCAATGAATGATCAACAAGAAACACAGGGAAAGTACATTAATAAATAATTTGAAAGAGATTTCTGATCACCTGAAGTATGCCCACTTAGGTGAGAATGAATAATTTCCAGTAATCATTTCTTGCAAAATCTCAAAACTGGAAGAGGAAAGACTAGTGTGCATCATTGAGACTATATGGAAGCAATAGGATGGACACTAGCTAATATTAAGGGATTACACCCTTCCATATGCAAACACAGAATACATATAGAGGATGACTGCAAACCCTCGAGATAAGCTCAAAGGCGATTAAACTCGCCTATGATGGAAATATTCAAGTAGGAGATTCTGAAACTTCTTGATGCAAGGATGATTTATCCCATTTCTGATAGCAAATGGGTTAGCTTAGTATAATTTGTACAAAAAAGACTGTAATAACCTTTATGACCAATGCCCAGGGAGAGTACCTACCAGTGTCCAAAATGGATGGCGAGTTTGTATTGACAATAGAAAACTTAATGCGGCCACAAAGAAATATCATTTCCCCTGACCATTCATAAATTAGATCCTTGAGCATCTAGCTAGGAAATCCCACTACTATTGGTTAGATGGGCATTCAGGGTTTCATTAGATTCCAGTCGCAGTAGAAGATCTGGAGAAGACCACCTCCACCTATCTTTTTGGAACACTTGGTTACAAGCGCATGTCGTTTAGGCTATGCAATGCACTCGCAACATTCTAGCAGCGCATCGTAAGCATTTTCTCTGATTTTGTTGAGAACTTCATTAAAGTCTTTATTGATGATTTCACCATTTGTGGAGAATCTTTGATAGTTGTTCTATTTGTCTTTGATGATGAATGTAAAAAGTCTTTTTCCATACTTAAGACTGCGCTCATCTCCACCCCAATCATCAAAGTGCCTAATTGGTCCATTCATTTTGAGATTATGTGTGATGCAAGTAATTATGCTGTGGAAGTCGTGTTAAGACAAAAAGTAGGAAGAAAATCTCAAATGATTTCTTATGCATCTAGAACTTTAGATGCTGCTCAAATGAATTACGCCACCATTAAGAAAGAACTCCTTACACTTACCTTTGCACTTGAAAAGTTTATGCCTTATCTGCTGGGTACCAAAGACATTATCTATTCAGACCATACAGCTTTACATTACCTAATTTCCGAAAAGGAGCCTAAGCCTAGACTAACAAGATGGAAACTCTTACTTTAAGAGTTCAATCTTACAATTAAAGACAAGAAAGGTGTCGATAATCTAGTGGCAAACTATCTCAGTTGCCTAGAGAATGAAGAACCACTACTGCTCTTTTGACTTGATGAACGCCTTAATGTAGTATCTTCTTGAAGTTCCATGGTATGCTAACCATGTTAACTATATAGCCATTAATTAATTACCATTAGACCACTCATGTGCCCCAAATTAAAAGCATGTGTATGATTGGAAGCATTATCTATGGGACAATCCATATTTATGGAAATTTTGTGCCGACAAAATGATTGACAAATGCATTCTTGAGTAGGAAACACATTCTATGTTAAGTCACTATCATTTATACGCAGCTGGTGGTCATTTCGATCCATGCTGTACAACTAGGAAAGTTTTCAAATGTAGATTTTATTGGCCCATACTGTTCCATGATGCTCATGTCTTTACCAAAACTTGTCCCAACTGTCAAAAGTATGTGTTATTATGACCAAGAGATCAGATGCCAGTGATTGAGATTTTTTTCTGCAAGATCTTCGACATATTGGGTATTGATTTTATGGGTCAATTCCCACCTTCTAATGGGAATACTTATATCCTATTAGCAATGGATTATGTCTTAAAATGGGTTGAAGCCAAAGCCACTAGAAGTAATGACTTCCAAATAGTGGTCAATTTCCTAAAGTCATGAATCTTTTCTGGATTTAGAGCTCCACACTCAATCATTTGTGATAGAAGAACCAACTTCTGCAATAGGATTGTAAAGTCTTTGTTTAGGAAATATATTGTCACCTATAAGGCATCTATAGGCTATCATCCCCAAGCCAATGGTCAAGCCGAAGTCTCTAATAGAGAGATCAAATCCATCCTTGAGAAAACTGTTCACCCCTTAAGGAAAGACTGGAGTCTATGCCTTGTTGATGCATTTTGGGCATATATGATAGCTTTCAAAACAACTATTGGAATGACTCCATATAGGTTGGTTTTTGGAAAAGCATTTCATCTTCCTATAATGTTTGAACATAAAGCATATTAAACAGTCAAACACTGTAATATGAATTACAATGAAATTGGTATTGGATTACAACAATAACAACAACATAGCCTCAGTCCCAAATTAACTGGGGTCGGCTACATGGATCAAAATTTTCCATTGTGCTTGATTAAGTGCAATTGATGGTGAGCTTTGAAAACCATTCAAATCCCTCTTAATTAATGCATCCCATGTTAACTTTGGTCTGCCCTTACCTCGTCGAATTTCTACAGTTTCTATTGAGTCAAGTTTTCTAGTTGGGGCATTTGTAGGTCGTCTTTGCAGGTGACCAAACCATCGCAACCGCCCTTCCCTAATATTTGTATCAATTGGTGCTACTCCTACTTGTCTTTGAATTTCTATATTTCTTATTCTATCTTTACGAGTTTTACCACACTTCCATAGACCATAGCTGGTCTAATTGTGGTCCTATAAAATTTTCCTTTTAACTTAGTAGGAACATTTCGATCACAAATCACCCATGTTGCACTTCGCCATTTCTTCCATGCAACTTGAATTCTATGTGTGACATCATTTTCAATGTTACCATCATTTTGTATGATTGATCCTAGGTATCTAAAGTGGTTTACCTTAGGAACTTCTACTTCCCCTAATTTTACCACACCGTCATATTAATGTCTAGTGCTTCCAAACTCACAATGCATGTATTCGGTTTTCGTCCTACTCAACTTAAAGCCTTTAGATTCTAATGTATTCCTACAGAGTTCTAATTTCCTATTCACTCCATCTTTAGTTTCATCCACTAAGACAATATCATCTGCAAATAGCATACACCATGGTATATCTTCTTGAATATGTCTAGTTAGTCAATCCATAACTAAAGTAAATAGATATGGGTTTAAAGCCGATCCTTGATGTAGTCTTATCGTAATGAGAAATTCTTTTGTAGCTCCTCCAAATGTCTTTATACTCATTACTACTCCATCACACATATCCTTAATAGTGTCTATGTATCTAGCATGCACTTTTTTTCTTTTTAAAACCCACCAAAGAACATATCTAGGGACCCTATCATATGATTTTTCTAAATCTACGAATACCATATGCAGATCTTTTTTCTTTTCTCTATATTTTTCTAACAATCGTCTTACAAGAAAAATCGCCTCCATAGTTGACCTCCCAAGCATGAAACCGAATTGGTTCTCTGATATTGTTGTTTCTCTCCTTAGTCTATTGTCAATTATCCTCTCTCAAAGTTTCATAGTGTGACTCATAAGTTTAATTCCCTGGTAGTTTGAGCAACTTTGAATGTCTCCTTTGTTTTTGAAGATTGGCACAAACGTGTTTTTTCTCCAATCCATTGGCATCCGTTTTGATTTTAAAATTTTATTGAAAAGTTTTGTTAACCAAGTCAATCCAACTTCTCCTAAGCATTTCCAAACCTCTATGGGTATTTCATTTGGGCCACATGCTTTCCCTATTTTCATTCTTTTCAATGCCTCTTTAACTTCTACAATTCTAATATTGCGTGTATAGTTTACATTTCTTTCTTGGTGTGGGTTTTCATCTATTATAGTATAAACTTGGCCATCATTAAATAAACTATCGAAGTAACATCTCCATCTCTCCTTAATATCCTCATCGCGCGTTAAAACATTTTGATTTTCGTCCTTAATACATCTTACATGACTTACGTCTTGTTTCTTTTTATCTCTTAATTTGGCTAGCCTATATATAGGTTTTTCGCCATCTCTATTACCTAACCTCGTATATAGATATTCCATGAAATTTATTTTAGCTTGACTAACTACTTTTTTAGCTTGTTTTCTAGCTTCTCTATATTGATTGTGCACATCTTCATCTTGACGCTTATGTATTTTCCTATACATCTCTCTTTTAGTCTTAATTGCTCATTGGACATCCTCGTTCCACCACCATGTTTTCTTCTTTGGAGGTCCTAAGCCCTTAGATATAACTAATATGTTTGATCCCACTCTCCTTATGCAACTACTCATTTCTAGCCACATTGTATTAGCATCTAAGTCAAGATTCCAAACATTTCCCTTTAGTAGTTTTTCACTAAACTCTACTTGTTTACTATGTTTTTGGCTTCACCACTTTATTCTAGGGTCGCTAACTCTTTTATTCATATTATATCGTTGTGTTAGCTTAATATCAATTACTACTAAATTATGTTGGGTAGTAAGTGCTTCACCAGGTATTACTTTGCAGTCTTTACATATTTTTCTATCTATTTTTCTTGTTAAAAGAAAATCTATTTGACTCTTGTTATGACCAGCAGTAAAAGTAATTATATGCGACTCCCTCTTCCTAAAACTAGTATTTACTAAGACAAGATCGTATGCTAAAGCAAATTTTAAGATTGATTCTCCTTCTTCATTTCTATTACCGTAACCAAAACATCCATGAACTCTCTCAAACCCATCGTTACTTGCCCCGACATGCCCATTTAAATCTCCTCCAATAAAAATCGTTTCATCTAATGGTATACTCTGCATTAATCCAACAATATCGTCCCAAAACTTGCGTTTGATGCTCTCGCTTAATCCTACTTGTGGTGCATATGCGCTAAGTATGTTAGTTTTTTTGTCTCCAATAATTAATTTAACTAGAATCAATCTATCCCCCATAATTTAACCTCTACGACCTTATCCTTATAATTGTTATCCACTATGATTCCTACTTCATTGCGTTTTCTATCTATACCAATGTACCACAATTTAAACCCTGTGCTTCCTATTTCTCTACTCTTTTCTCCTACCCATTTTGTATCTTGGAGGCAAGCAATATTGACTCTCATTCTAATCATGGTATCTACTAGTTCTATTGACTTCCCCGTAAGTGTTCCTATGTTCTATGTTCCTAAACGAATTTTTTCTCCCCTTTGTATTTGTTTTCCTTTTCTATTTTCTATTTTGTCTAAAAGATCTAGTGTTCATATCTATGATTTTTTTTTTGTTTTCGTATTTGTTTTGAACTAGCTTCTTTACCTACACCCGTCTTTTATGTGGGGACCCTTGCTCATTTTTCTTCACATCCGGGCGACGATGTGAAGGGACTAGCTTCTTTACCCACACACGTCCTATGTATGGGAACCCTTGCTCATTTTTCTTCACACCCCGGCGGCGATGTGAAACACACCCTTGCTCATTTCTCAATACACCTGGGCTCCGATGCAGCGCGTCGATAGGTGGGAATGCCCCAACGTTTATATATGTTTGATCCATTTCATGAAAAGTGACAAAATTTTTACGCTGGCTATCAAACTTTTCGCAACCATCCTCCATTTCTCAAGAATCGAAATTGAGCTTGGGGCCTCCCTCCCTCACTTTTCGGGTATGAAAAGTGAGTTTGAGACCTCCTTTACCCATTTCTCGGTGTGAAACAAATGGGCGTCAGAGTCCTCCTCCTTTATCCAGACTTAGGACTGGCTATGTAGCGCACATAGTGTACAACATAGGTGGATTTGAAATTGGTATTGGATTAAAACTAGATATTCAGGAAGTAGAAGAAATTAGGAATGAGGCATATGAGAATGCAAGGATTACAAGGATAAGAAGAAAGCTTATCATGATTGTCATTTGACGAGGAAGTCCTTCGTAATAGGTCAAAAAGCCCCATTCAATTCTAGCTTGAGAATCTTCCAGGGTTAGCTTAGTCTAGATAGGTGGGTCCATTTCTTGTTGCTAATATCTTTTTCCATGGTATTGTTAAAATACATAGTATGGAAATTGGAAAAACTTCAAATTGAACGGACATAGCCTTTTAATGAGTACTTCTATAGGTCCCTGAAAGACGGAGTTGACTTGGAGGCAATTGAAGCACCGTCTAATCATACAAGAGGGATTTGTAAGGCATTAGATGTCGTGACTTTGGATAGCAAGCAAAAATAGGAATGGCGGTTGAAGGCAAAGCCATAAGAGAAAACTGAGGAGAATACAACAGGAAGTAAGAAAGAGAATATATAAAGAATGTTGAGGTCTTTATCTAAGGGAAGCTAAAAGCACAAAAGGCCATAGTGAAAAACATGTAGAAAAAAAGGGTATCGATACAGAAAGTAGCGCTAATGCCGGCTAAGAAAATGGAGGATCCAGGTTCTATAAAGATTCCCATGAGAATAAATGGAGAAAATTTTGAGAAAATACTTCTAGACACTGGACCTGAAATCAATGTCATGCCTTCATCAATTCTTTAGGAGACCCGAGATTCCACCTATGAACATTAAAAAGATGGAAATTACATTGGGAAATGGCAAGACCATCACCATAGTCGAAACAAAAAAGAATGTCCGCATGTATGTCACTCGATTCGTATATGAGGTGGACTTCTACATTCTTGAAATTTTGGATTTGATGAAGCATACCATGATACTTGCGAGACCTTTTATTCATTCTGCTAAGATATTGATTGATGTGGAAAATAAGGCTATCTTAATGAGATGGCACGAAAACATCATTCTAATGCTAGATAGGAAAGTTATTACCCTTCTTGAAAAGTATGATTTGATGCTGACACCCCTGGTGCCATATTTTGATAACATGAAGTTCCCAATGATCGAGTTCTTAGGTACTGACATATCACCTAGTTAGGAATAAGTGGCGAATGTCATAGTTGGAAAACAATTGAATTAGATTTGAGAAATTTGACAAACTCACTTGCCGAGTGATTATTCATCAAAGTGTACTAATAATGATTCTTTTTAATTTGTTAAGTGAGGATTTCATCTTTTTATCTCACAGTAGTTGCGTGTTATCTGATTTACTTTTACCACTTCATTTAATTTCATTTCTTACCTTATATTTTGATTTCACTTGTTCTTTTAAATTGTGTATGGTTGTCCAATTTTCTTAAAACTTGAAGACAATGTTCAAGATAAGTTTAGGGGTTTGCAGGTATGCATTTGGATGGAATGCATGGATGAACCTTAAGGATTTTCGATAATTTTTTGAAATTTTTTAGATTTATTTCAAATTTTTTAGTGAAGTACATGTAATATGTTTTCATCTATTTCATGGATTTGATGGTTTAGTAGGTTGTTACATATTTTAAACTTGTGAATTCTTTTTTTTTTTTTTTTGGTTTTTCCATTTGTTTTAAGCCTAAATGAATACCAATTCTAGATTAGAATAATGGTTGAGAATTTGAGAATTCTATGTGGATTGATGAATGCCATAAAATAGACAAGACCTTAGGTAGATCATAGGTGAAACATCATGTTCTTGTAATTTGTATACTGACTGAGGCTACTCAACGAGCTAGTGTGGAGTCAATGCTCTATGCTAGATATGAAAGCACGTAGAAGGTCACAATAGGACGAAAGTCAACTTAATCTCTATAGATTCTAGAATAGGTTTGCATCCATTTAAAACTGAGTATAACTTAAAAATAAGTTTGGGGGAAGATGTAGGCTGCGTCTGTTTAGCCCTTAACCTTAGCTCACCTATAATTTATCCCTAATTAGCCTAGTTGAGCCAACCCAACCTGATTCCTTCATTACTTATCATGAAACTCATAACCCAAAAACATTATAATCCTTTTCCCTACATTTGAAGGCTAACTTAATCACATTGAAAGTGAGATCCACTAATATTAGTTTTTAAATAAAAAATAGAGTGTCCCACATGTTCCATTGGAAACGTAGAAGGAAACTAACATTGGGAAAAAGTGAGAAAAGCGAAATCCATTAGAAAAGGAGTAAGGACCCTACTAAAAAAATATTTGAAGAAAAAGAATATAAAGAATATATATTAGTGAAATGAATAAAGATGGAAGTCTATAAAAGTCCTTAAATAAAATGATTTAGCTCGAGCACTTGTAAATAGATTAAGTAAGTTTTTTCCATGCTTTGAATCCTTTAATATCCATTTCCTTGTTACCCAAACCTAACCATATTAACCCAAAAGAAAGTCCTATTGACCCCAAATGATGTTTTGAATATTTCAGTGGAATGGTTGTAAAAGTTTATAGTTATGAAATCTTGGTATTCAATGCCCTATTTAGAGATTGTATGTTTTTGGTTGTTAAGATTTTCGAGGTAACTCATGATTAATAGATGGCTTTAGTCTTGATGAAGCTTGGTGTTTGGCAGAGTATTCCTTAGGAAAGTGACCAATTATCTTTACTCAAAGTAACCAACTTTGCTTGAGTGTTCTTGTTTATTTGGCAAGTTTGTTGAAACAAATTGGAAGAAACAATTTAAATTAGAGTTATGCATTAGAAGGGTTGAATTTTAATTTGTGTATGCAAGTTGATTATCTTATACTCCATTGCACGAGAGGTGCAATTATCTAAGTTTAAGGGTATTCGATAAGTCGTCAGATATGCTATGTTTTTATAAACATTTTTTTTTTATAAATTCCTACACTTTTATTATCATTTATACTGATAAATAATTATTTTTTTGTTTTCTAGGTTAAAATAGGATATTAGATGAAATGGAGAGATTTTCCAAAAGAATCAAAGAAAAAAAGCTAAGAGAAGGCTCAGCGCCTTCACAATGCCTCTAGTTGGTCAGACATCACCATGGAATCGCTGGACTTAACTTATGCGTATTAAAGATTTGACGCTGAACTTGGAGCAAGAAAAGATTTACAAAGACCCAAGAGAAAATTGAGAGTCAAAGAGTCAATGCACACGTAGTGCCTTGGAATGTATGTAAGGCACTGCGATATCACTAGATTCGATTTAGAACAAATTAGGCAAAAAATTGAACATCGCAACGATTTAGCAGCGATTCTTCAAAAATGTGCTTGTTATACGTATGATGCTAAATGAATCTAAGGACTTAAAATTCCAGATATGGTGGATTTGGTGAATATATTCCATTGTATTTTCAACCCGTATAAATACTTAGGGTTGGACATGCGAAAGGTCTCATCTTATTCTATATCTAGTTCTTAAGTTTAGAAGAGATGAGCACTCTAAATTTTTGGGGTTCGTTCTTCTAATTTTAAGGTATTGTTTGATTCATTTTATTGTTGTAATTAGTTTATATGTGTATTAGTAACTAAGTCAATTACTTGTCAATTGTGAAAGATCTCTCAATCTAGGCTTTTATTATATTGCTGGAATTATTGTTTTTAGTTGTCTATGCATTCTTCTATTGTTTAGTGTAAGTTGTTAAGTTTATCTCTTTTAGTTGAGGTTAACTAGAAACCCAAACTCCCATTTCCATTTAGTTGTAGCCTAGGAATCATTCTCAGTCTATGTGGGTTCGACCCCGTACTTGCCTCACTACATATCCAAGTAGTCGGTAAATTGGGACTATTATTGGTGTTGTACGACACGACATTAGGTAGTATATTTTGTTTAATTCTTTTTCATTTACTTATTATTTAAATGTGTATAAGTAGTATATATTAGGTTATATATAGTAGTATAGTAATTAATGAATAAAGTAATTCATTTGCAAAGTTCATGCTTTTAATTAAGGATGAGTAAGAATACAAATATCTAGTTGATATGAAACTCAAGAGAATGTTTTCATTTTTGGAGAAAATAAAAATTGAAGAAAACAACAATATAATTTCATGATTAGAAACTTAGAGTTAAGGAAGACTACGAACTTAAAACCAAAGCAAGAAGAATACCAGGACACTTCTTGAGGAAAAAGCTAAATCTCTTAATAATTATATAATAAGTATGAATTTTACTTCAGTTTAATATAAATAAAGACTTAGTATAAGGGGAAAGAGATAGACATGGTGTTTAATGAAAAGCTGGAATTAAAACTTGCTTAATAAAAGTGAAAGTGAGAAGTACTAACAAGAGTTTTTTTTTAAAAATAGAAAAATACTACAATGACAACAACAATATCATACCTTAAGGCACATTAGTTCACGAAATCCCTCCATGTGATCTTGATCTACATGTTATATATTGGGATCTGTATCTCGCATCTCAAAGTACATATGAATGGATTTTATAAGCCAATGTGTCTTGTGGTGTGACATGCTATTGTCATTCTAATAGTTCTCATAAAAATAAGAGAGTCCCTTAAGTTCTACAAGAAAAGGAGCAGAGGACTTAAAGGTTAGAGAAGTAAGAAAAACAAAATCCAAAGGATAAGGAGTAGGGCCCGTACAACTAAAAAATATGAGAAAAAATAGATATATAGAAATAAAGAAAGGCGGAAGTCAAATAAAAACTCTTTAAATGAAAAGATTTAGCTCGAGTACAAGAATTAAGTTAAGCTTTCCCTTCCTACTATATGAAGTCTTATGGAATCTTGAAGTATTAAAGTCTACAAAAAATAGTATGATCTATGCTTATTTGTGAACTCTTGAGCTTAATGAGTAATCATAAAATTGTACACTTACTCCTCGAGTGTTGAGGATAAATAAACTCGTGAGTAGTAATGGTCTTGGTTGTGAACTACTTTTTAGTTTCGGGAGTAAATTATGTATTGTTAAAGCTATGTATTTTGAAAATGTTAGTTTTTATAAAGAAAAACTCTTGAGTGGATTATTTACCTAAACTTATTTGAATTGAAGGATACTCCATAAACTATGTAAAATGAGTAAGGACTATAAGAAGTATTAGTATTCGTACTTAGTAGAATACAATTTTGCTCCTGTTGTGCAAAATCCTAAGTTTGGGAGTATTTGATAAGTACTTAATTAGAATTATATGTATAACTAGTTTAGTTGTATAATTGGTCTAAAATATCCTGAAATAAGCTCTAATCTTTGGTAATTATGTGTTTTCAGGTCTACAAGGCATAAAAGAGACAAAAGAGTTATTTCATGATGAAACCAGGAGTAATAGCACAAAAACACATGTGACGCTGTGGAGGACACAATTGAAACCGTGGAGAATGAGCATTAGGAGTGGAGAAGGCATGAAAATCAAAAGAAAAGATGCATGAGAGTTGATGATGAGCATACAGTGGTGGCACTATGGGTTTACATAGATAACGCCAAGCAGTTGTACATGCAGAGCCGAGTCCACTGAAAGGAGAAAACGCACATGAAAGATTGATGCTGTGGCGGCCCTGTCACTTTACACAGGGAGTATGGACACTTAAAGACAATGTCGGGATTGAAAAACATAAAGTTTTGGAATTCTAGTTCATTTGGAATTGTTAATTAGGGTTTCTAATAGTACTTTTGAAAGTCTTAGGAGTATAAATATGTATTAGAATGTGGTAAACTTATAGATTATGATAGATTATAATAGATAATGAGAGATTAGCCACCACAATAGACTAAGGAAGATAGATTAGCATAGTTCACATTAGATTTGAATATTGAGAAGAGTTTTGAAGGAGATACATTGAAGATTCCAATTGTTGTGATTCTGTATTGTACTTTGATTTAATTAAAGTTATTTGACTTAATCTTTGATTTCGATGAATACCATGATTTGTGTGTTTTTCGTGATAATAAGAGAGTAGTCTATTTATCTTAGGGATAAATGAATCCTGTGATATTAATGCTATGCAAAGAATTATGAATTGATTAGAATAGTTAGAAGTGCAATGGTTAAAACTTGTTTTTGATTCTACGTGTTATGCTATGAACATATTGATCACATGTTTGTTGATAAAAAGGTTTTAGAATTTACGATAGCCATGGAAACTTTAAGCTATATATGAACAACGTAACCGTAAAATATATAACATCGATCGATTGTTGTTGAATATAGAGACATGGACAGTAAACTTAAATGTTTATGAGTCTAAAGATTTGGTACTTAATGCTACATCAGACTTACGTTATTTATACTGATAGGTGGAGTTCTTGTTTGCACATTAGGATTTTCTCACCTTGACAGTTGGTTGAAGTGAATATTAAGGAAATCTATCTATTTTAATTATGCTTTTCACACACATACGAAAGTTGAATGAAGTTCAATAAGGAAGCATAGTAATTCATTACCGAGGTGAAGTTGTGAACTAAAATTTTTCTCAATATAAGAATAAAAGTTAATCTACATTGATTTTATAAAATAGAGTAGTTTTGTTCAAATCAAAACAAAAGAGACATTCTTAACAATATAATGTGCTTAACAAAGTGCATGTGTCCATATAAACCTTTCATAGAGGAACGATATCTGTAATCAACTTTTATTAATCACATTATTACTACAATCGAACTGTTATACTTGCGGTTATGATCACATATCTTACTTTCACTTCTATTAAGAAAGTTTTAATTCTAACTTTTCATTAAACACCATGCATATATCTTCCCCTTTTAGTACTAAGTCTTTATTTCACTTTATACTCAATTAAGATTCATGCTTATTATAGAATTCTTTAGAGATCTAACTTTCTCCACAAGAAGTATTATGATATTCTTCTTGCTTTGGTTTCAAGTTCATGGTCTTCCCGAACTTTAAGTTTCAAATCATGAAATTACACTGTTGTTTGCTACAATTCTTATTTTTTCTAAAATAATAACATTCTCTTGAGTATCATATTAATAAGATACTTGAATTCTTACTCATCCTAAATCAAAGGCATGAACTTTGTAAATGAATTACTTTGATCATTTATTACTATACTTCTATATATAACCTAATTTATACTACATATATACATACTTTTATATCCTAAATATATAAATAAGTAAATGAAATACACTACCATTCTTTCCTCTTTAACTGCTTAAAAAAATGAAAATCTTACAATCATATCTGTAGTATTTATCCTTAATTCATCTCTTCTTACCACTATCCATAGTGTTGATGTCTGACATCCGAGAATTTTATAAACTTGATTAGGCAGCTGCTAATTAAATATTTTCGGATTTAATTTGAGATTTAGGTATCCGAGGTGAGACCCATGTGATACAGATCGGAGATCATAAATCTTAATATTGTTTTTGTGTGTCCTGTGCATATTTCATGTATTATATACTATTTTGGCACGAAATAGGGTCAAATGGAGTGTATATGTAGTGTCCGTGAGTTCTGTAGTGCCTTGGAGAATTTGTTCCAATTTTGTTTCTTTAAGGGTTTTATATCGAGATGCATGTCAAGATAAGTGCCGAGATTGTTCAAACGTTAACCACAACTATCGTTTCGAGTTTCACAAAAAATAATTGTAATTAGTTTTAAAAATTTTGAATTTCTATATTTAAATGAACTTAACGAGCCGATGTGGGCCGCACACCTCTATTTGCATCCGAGACAAGTTGTTTGAAAGTTTTGGAGCGCTTTGATTAATTCTATGACTTTTGGTGAAATTAATGTTGGGGTATGTGCCCTAAGCCAATTCTCTAAACGTTGTTTAACTATTATAAGTATATGCATGTTTCTTTTATGATAGTATCCATGGTAATTATTGTATTATTCTAAGATTTCCTAGTCATTTATTATTGTGAGAACAATAATAAATTAAGACTAGTATGAGTCTTGATTGATAATCATGTGATGATTAGGCGTATATAGATATGGATCAAGATAATGGGTATCTATTGGGAACATATGGTGGACGATCCTCTATGAGAACACTACATGGTTAATGTCATAAGCTATTCTCATGAAAGTTATATCATTTAGTCATTTGACTTGAGATCACCAAAGACTCCAACATTAGGAGCATAATGATTTGATATAATCAAACGTTATCTTTAACCGGATGACTAAAAAATATTGTGATTGGTCATTGTTCGACTATTATGTGGATGTTGTGTGATTAAGATGGAATTTGTCCCTCTCTTTTAGAGAGAGATATCTATTGGGCCCCTCGATATGTTAGACTGATAAATGGCCATGTCTAGTGAATTAATTGGATCAATGTCACTTGACAATTTCAGTCTACTCAGAGATTGAGACTAGTAGATTAAACTATAAGGGTGACATTCCATGTCTAATGTTCATTCAAAAGACATCGCGTGACAAAGGGATATGATATACACTGTCTATTAGGTTATATCGATTTATTGATCCTCATGCTACTTAGGAAGTCATAATACCTTGCTAGAGAACGCTTTTGACTTGTGTACCAAAATGATTTTGGTTAACTGCTAATGTTGTATGAACCTATTGGGTTGGACATAAAGAACAAATTTTATGCAACTTAATATTATCTGGCTTAATGAATTTTATTTGATAAAATTCATTTTGAAGATTCTCATTAAATGTCCTAATTTGACTACAATTCAAGATTCTCCTACATTTTTAGTGTGACTAGAAATTTTATCTCTTAGTCAATCCTATTTGGAATATGACTCTAATTGGAATTATAGTATGACTTTAATTCTTATTTGAGTTTTAGATAAATAAAAACTCTTGTTGGATTAGTAATTGTAGAATATCTATGACTCTATCCCTTTTAGAGTTGGACTTTATCTAGTACTCTATTTAGAGTATGACTAGGAGATGGAGTTCTTTTAACACAACCTAGAGTACTATAAATAAGACATTAGGGTCATAGTTGTGAAGTGATTTTTCTCGAGAGAGAATTCTCGAGAGAGATTTTTCCTAGAGAATTTTTGTCCTAGTAATTTTTGGGGCTAGCACTCCGGATTGTGATCGTCCGTTTGTGTGTGGATTTTTGGTGGAGGACGTTTGTCTCTGGCAGTGTCTTAAAGGAATCAATCAACACGAAACAAGGCGTACATGAAGTTATTCTGGCTAAGGTATGATTTTTTTATTGGCACATCAATTTAATGGAATCAATAAGATTTTGGTTCGAGGATGTTTGAAAAGGTTTTGAAAACTGCCTCTGCGCATGATCCCCAAAACCCAACAATTAAGGTATTTTTTGGGGTTTAATTTTGACATAAATTGAAAAGATAATCATAAAATTAAGTAAAATAATAAATAAATTGATGAGTGCCTAGTGACACGTGGAGTCGAGGGTGACACACATGGGATGTATAATAGTATGCACGCCCGAGGATGGTCGTTGGTGCGTATGGCGAATTTATAGCTACAAATATATATGTTTCTATGTATTTATATATAATATAGTTTATATATATAAATATAAAAATCAATCATATAGTTTGAATTAAATACATTGGTATAGATGGGATGTGCCTCGAGATACGAGTGTGTGATCATCGAAAAGTTAAATTGGTTGGATGGTTCAGTGGTTGTTGGTGAGGTGTTACATGTCTCGAGATGCGTGTTGTCCAATCTCGAGGAAGAACAACAAATCAAAATATGTGAATCATTATCTTTGTCTCGAGATTCGTGTGATTCGAGTCTCGAGGTAGGCTACATATATATATATATATATATATCTCCAATTCAACAATCGCTTCATTAAATATTTTAGAGACAAAGATTGTCATCGAGATCAAAAATTTATATTATGAAATTGAACCATTTGATTTGTCTCCAAATTTGCATGATGCGAATCTCGAGAAAATATAATATATTTTTTAGCAAGCAAATAGTAGCTTCTTCTCCATTGTTTTCATTCGAACAAGAGATGATTGAGAAATTAGGAAAATAAAATAAGGGAGACTGAGAGGCAGAGAGGTTTCGAGATTGAGAGATCGAGGAGCCGTGAGTTGAGTAGTTGTTTATTGTAGTGTTTTTGTTGGGTTAATTTCTTGTTGATCGTTGGTTTTGTTATATGTTGTTTGGGTGTCAATGGAGAAGACGAATAGTGGGAGAGGGAAGTTGGTATCGTGAGGAAGAAGAAAAAAAGGGAAAAACAGTTGGAGGGGAAAACCTATAAGCTTTCCCACCCCGACCTAATTAAAAATAATAATATCAATATGGGAATGAAACATTTTTGTTTCGTTCCCAGGGAATGAGGAAGGGGATGACCCCCTTCCCCTTATTTAAATAAATAAAAAATAAAAAATAATAATGATAATAATATATGGTTTTAAAAATAGGAAAAAAATTAAATAAAATGTTGGAGATTAGGATAAAACATGAAAAATGGGATTTTTGGACAAATATATGAGAATTGGAAGTTTTATGAAAAATGAGGATTTTGAAATTTTGTCGAGGATTTTTATCGAGTATTTTTCCTCGTAATGCATGTTACGAAACCCAAAAATATCCGAAATTTGGAAAATCATTTTAAAGCCTATTCTAAGTTAATTTTTGATTCAAAATCATAATTCGGAGTCAATATTGAGATCTGGATATCCGAGAAGTAGATTTAGAGGAATTCTGGGGTTTTCGAGTTATCGAAAGATTGATAAAAAATATGAAAAAATTGGAAACATTAATTTTGAGTCAAAAATGAAATTCGGGCATCATAGACATTTTTTTGGAAGGATTTGAGGGGTTTCGGGATGCCATTATGCTTAAATTACAAATAATTGGAAAAATGATGAATTTGTTGTGAAGACTTATAGGAAGTATTAATGAGTTGTAGGACTGTGATTAGAGCCCTATGTGGACTAGTTTACCGACTCGGAGCGCGAGGGAGTTAGGATATCGCCTTTTTAAGGTTAACTAAATCCCATAGTAACCTTTACATTGTATGATTATAATTTCATATAAATTGCATTGATCCTTGAAATTGCATTTTTGTTGTACATGCATATATGGGTTTAGAAGATAAGGCAATTCGAGTCTCCTTATAGTGTATGTCTGACTATATTACAAGGTAGAACTATTTAGTATCTACCTAACTGTGTGCACAGGGTATACTAAGCTATTTGACTATGTCTTACAGGGTAGGACTTATAGTTTGTACCTGACTATGTACATGATGGAATTATATTATGCTTGAAGGGCTTAAGTCACTTATACTTTGCATCGCGTGATTATCATGAGATCACATTGAGCCACACCATAATTTGACAGACTAGAGGTATGAGATTTGATTGGTTACTCTCACTGCGCATGAGTCCTTATTATTGTTTACTTACCACTTTCGGAGAACGTTATCTGATTGTGGTTGGATAACGAAAATAGGATGGATTCTTGCTTGTATTTAAGTTCCTTGGATTATATTATTTGTTTAATCTCTTGGATTATTATGCAATTGATTATTATAAGTGTACTTGATAGTGTGGGATTTACTTATCTGACATTATTGAATTGTTATAATTGGATAATGACATGTTCAGCAGTGACAAAGGAAACGAAAACCTTTTCGATTATATGTTACTTGCTTAGTTCGTTTCTCTCTGTATATATTGTTTTTGAATATATTATATGGTATAAATGGGTTTTTAGGTTTGAGTGTGATTAAGACTTTTTTTAGAATGGCTGGAACAGTTTGAAGATGAATTGAAGAATTTTGGAATTAAGGTAATGTTAGTTCAAGAATTTTGATACTTTAAATCAAGTTAGAATGAGAATATGACTTAGTTGATGCAATATATATTGTTATGGGTGGGTTGTGAGTCCTTCGACATTTTCACCAAAGTTGACCAGGTTTTGTTGAAGATTTTTGAAGGCCAAGATTTCTAATGTAGGCTTAGAAACAAAGGAGGTGTTGCTGAAAAATCTTTACTAAAGTTCAAGGACTATCTAATTCATCAAAATGAACTTTAAGGTTTAAGACTCAGTTTAGAATCTTTTGTGGTTGATAAAGTTTTATAATTGATGATAATAAGATCTTAATATTAATTATTTATTGATGAAGAGATAAAGGCTGTTAGATTATCCAGGGGTTACGGTAATCCGGGCCGGTTAGATGCCCAAATTTGGTGGGGTTTGACAATGTTGGTATCAAATTCTAGGTTTGGCGCAATTGAGGGTGAAGTTTTAGTTGAGAAGCAAAAGGTGATGGAGCGCGATTAGTTGGGAAGTAACGAGATGGAACAAGGTTAAAAGGTTAAAAAAATTATTATTGTGTTATATTTGTGTTGTATGTGTGTATTATCTCTAGATATGTGATATAAAGTTTATTCTCCTTCTCCGTTCGATACTTAACTCATAAGATATGATGAGTAAGTTTAGAAATGGATAATTAAAAGAGAGAATAAGCTTAAGAAACGAAACTGAGTGTAAATGGATGTGAAATAGATTTGTGAAGTCTGAATTCGCAAAAGTGTTGTAAGTAGTTTGGTACTGATATAACTGATGAAGGTGTAAATTATGAAACCAATAGAAAATTTGTTGAAAAGGAAGTCTAAATGATTAATGTACAAACATTGAACATGGATTTCTTGGAAATTGAAATTATTATTACAATTTTGAAACGATATGGAAAATATTAAAATAACCTTAAATTAAGTCTTAAGCAATTGAGAATTGTTCGAAAAACGTAATATGAAGTAGAGACTTGTGGGAAGCATAAGATATGGATTATCTTGGGTTTTAAAATAAGGTTAGTATCGATGACATGGTTAACTCAGGAAAACATATTCTATAAAATATCGGTATATTTATAACTAATTGAGAATTGCTTTCGAACGAATCTCAAATGAAAGAAAATAGGAGATATGTGGTTATCAAAAATATAAAATGGAAATTGATTAGACAAATCGAATCTTGACTTGGAAATCACAATAAAATTGTGATTGGATCACTCAAGTTGTATAAGTTGGTTTCTAAAAAAAATTCTTTGTAGTAAAGTATTGTCTCCTTTTTGAAACAAAACGTCAAGTGAAAAATGTAACATAACCATATTGTAAAACAATCAAACGACTTCTATGTAGAAGTAATGAAAAGTTTGATTGTTTATTACTCAAGTTACTTATCCATAAGTGACGTTGAGTATATTGGTTCAAATCGAATATAATACTGATAAAATGAATGGAAATACATGAGTTAGAAGTGATCTTTGTTAACACTAGATTATGTGTTATTATGAAACAAAGATTAGTGAAATTTCTAACTTGAAAATGAAAAAAAATTTCGTGATAATATAAACGTGTTAGAAGTTAAGGTGTTGGAGAAAATGGTCTAATAATAGCTTGGGTTAGCTATTAAACATCAATACTAATGATTGTGCATTGAGATTCAAAGTATCCAATAGTCACTTCTAATCAAATTAAGTAATGATATCTATCAACACGACTTAAAATATAACCAATAACGAGATAGATATACTGATTGAGTATCAATAACTAAGTTGTATAGGATATTAGTATGAGATCCTATATTGTGAAAATTTCTATTGATAAAACATAAAGGATTGAAATAACATCCTTTAAGAATTTGATTAGCCATTAAATTAATCAAAGTTTGGAAATTAAAATTCTACTATCTCTTCAATGGAATAATACTGGAAAGGTGAACTCATTAATGGAAATTTCATGAATAATAAGATACAAATTTATTTTGCACAGTTTCTTGAAAAGTACCGAATTTCTTTTTGAGAAATAGAATAGTCGGGATATTTCAGATTAATGGAAATAACATAAGGCAATAAAAAATAATTTAACTGTTTAAATTGTGAAATTTCTTTGTTTCGAGTTAAGATTAACTAAAAAAGACTTCGATTGATTAAATGATAATAAGAATTTACACTATCCTTAGCTATATTTTAGAAAAGAGAAGAGATATAAATTGCTTTTTTAGGTCAAGATTAAAGAGCTGTAAGTGGTCTGGTTGTTGATCGAAAGTCATGGTAAGTTTATAAAGGGTGAGAATAGTTAAGATTTTAAAAAACTAAACGAAATAGACTCAATGCATAAAATAAAATGAGATGTTGAGATGACTTGTGACTGCTGGAAGTGACACGGAAAGACTCCTTTAGTCAAGTTAAGGCACTTGAGTAGTTGTGCATAACCAAAAGTCCAAGCAACTCTATTTCATAATCGCAATTTATTCACAGCGCAGAAGACTGATGTTTGACGCCCACCTTTCTTTGAATAATCAAATTAATTGATAATAGTTAGAATAAAAGAGTCTATGAAGTTTTGTTTAATTTAATTGGAAGCTTAAGTATATGTTAATAAATATTTAATAAATTCTCACATGAGTACGGAGAATGAAAGTTTTAGGTGAATGAATATTCTTCAATTGTAGTTAAGTAGAAATGCAAAAGAAATAGCATATTCATACAAGTTTAAAAGTTGCGTATAACCATCGAATATGTTGATACCTCTGTTTAAAAATGTATATCTACTCAAGTTAAGGATAACTGTATCTATTCAGGCAATGAGAGAAGTTAGTGAATAGTAAGTGATTAAGACGTATGTTTGTGGGAGATCTCAGTTAAGTGAAAGGAATTAGGTTCTTGATGAACTCATCATTAGAGAATGATACGACGAAGTTAGAAAAGTAGATGATTTTCTAACCAGTCGAAAGAAGTTAAGTGAATTGGCTAAGAAGTTGGTATTAGTAATTGCTTTCTAGTCCATAATATAAATAATATTTTGAGTAGACACGTAGAGAATGAATGAGAGTTGCATGATGTGTCTGGTTTCATTTTCTGATCAGATTGAAATTCGATATCTCTTGTCATGGGATTACATATGTTTATGAGCTTTAGAGTCATGGGATGATTTGTGCAATTCTAGGTTTTTGGTGGGGAACGCTGAATGATCATGGATAAGATAGATATGCAACTCTACTTAGTATCTAATATTGTGCTCAAATATTATTTGCATCAATATGCAATTTTAGACTGATGATAGACTAAGAATTAATCGGTTGATATTGAAATAAAAGGGATAGTTAATGATGGAAAAGTAAACCAGGATGTGTACCAGAGTTTGGGTAGATATGGAAAGAATTATCAATATTTTGTGGAATAGTATGCATATTATAATGAGAATTGTATTATGAAAAGCAAGATATGTAAGGTCTTGCTATGTATTAATACTTGAATGAGATTCAAGTTATGAGATGAGAAATGAAGTAATATTATCGGATATTCCATAAAGTTGATTATTTAACTCGTTAGAAATTCACAAATCACCAGATGGAGATAAATTTTCGTTAAACCAAAGATTTGGAAATGAGAAGTTGAAGTGTTTTTGATCTCTACCACCGAGTTGTTGAATACAACGAAAGTGATTCGTTCCATTTGATAGTTCACCTTGGAAATAGTTTTACATGTTTGGATTAAAAGAGTTATATATGAAGAATTATTTTCTCATTTCCCTTTTCGTTCAGTAACCTATAAGTTTAAATTTCGAGGACAAATTTTTTTATTAGTTGGGAAGATTATGACATTCGAGAATTTTATAAACTTAATTAGGCAGCTAATTAAGTATTTTCAGATTTAATTTGGGATTTAGGTATCCGAAGTGGGACCCATGTGTTACGGATATGAGATCAAAAAATTAAATATTATTTTTGTGTCTAGTGTGCTTATATAATGTATTATATACTACTTCGACATGAAATAGGGTCAAGTGGAATGTATACGTGGTGTCCGTGAGTTCTGGATGGTGTTGAAGATTTTTTCTCAATTTTGGTAATTTAGGGTTTTTTCATGAGATATGTGTCGAGATAGTTCCAATGTTTACGTAAACTATCATTTTGAACTTTGCGAAAAATGATTGTAATTAACTTTAAGAATTTAAATTTGTATATTTAAATGGACTTAACAAGCCGACGTGGGCCTTACACCTTGATTTGCATGCGAGACCAGTTGTAAAAAAGTTATGGTGCGCTTTGGTAAATTCTCCAACTTTTGACGAAATCGGGATATTTTTTAAGGTTTTATTTGTATGTAAATTGAAAAGATAATCATGAAATCAAATAAAATAATAAATAAATTGGTGGGCGCCTAGTGGCAAGTGGAGATGAGGGTGACACGCATGAGATGCACATTAGTGTAGATGCCCGAGGATGGTCGTTGGCGAGCGTGGCGAATTTATAGCGCGAATATATAGTTGTATATGTATTTATATATAATATAGTTTATATATAAATCAATCCTATAGGGTAAAATTATATTATGCTTAAGGGACTAGATTCATTAATACTTTGCATCATGTAATTATCATAAGATCATGTTGGACCAGATCATACTTTGATAGACTCGAGGTACGAGACTCGATTCGTGCATGAGTCCTTATTGTTATTTACTTACCAATTTTAGAAAATGTTATCTGATTCTGGTCGGATAACAAAAAATGGGATGAATTCATGATTGTATTTAAATTCCTTAGATTATATGCTTTGTTTAATCTTTTAGAGTATTATGCATTTGATTATTACATGTGTACTGGATAGTGTGGGGTTTACTTATCTGACATTATCAAATTGTTATAATTAGATAATGACAGGTTCTAGCGGCGTAAAAGGAAAGGAAAAGCTTTTCTATTATATGTGACTTGCTTAGTTCTTTTCTCTATGTATGAATTGTTTTTGAATATATTATATGGTATAATACCAGGTTTTTGGGCTCGAGTGTGATTAGGATTTCTTTGGAATGGATGGAACGATTTTAGGATGAATTGAAATAATTTTGGAATAAAGGTAATGCTAGTTTAAGAATTTTGATACTTCAAATCAAGTTAAAATGAGTATATAATTTAGTTGATGCAATATATATTGTTATGGGTGGAGTGTGAGTCCTTCGGCATTTTCACTAAAGCTGAGCAAGTTTTGTTGAAGATTTTTGAAGGCCGAGATCTCCAGTGTAGGCTTTGAAATAAAGGAGGTCCTGTCAAAAACATTTTACGAAATTTTGAGGATTATCTAATTCATTTAAACGAACTTTAAGGTTTAAGATTCAGTTTGAAATCCTTCGTGGTTAATAAAGTTTTATAATTGATGATAATAAGATCTTATTATTAATTGTTTATTGATGGAGATATGAAGGATGCTAGATTATCAAGGGGTTAAGGTAATTTAAGTTGGTCAGATGCCCTAATTAAGTGGGAGATGATGCCCCCAAACTTAAACCAAACCCTGTCCTTGAGGTTTAAAAATGCCTGAAATATTACACACTAAACAAAATAAACATATAAAATATAATTTCATAACTGCATAATAATAAGCATAAAATGCATAAAAATAACACTTACCTAACTATTAATGTAACTCTCATCTCCCTAAGAACTAAAGAAATCTTAAGACTCATACTTTAGGATTGTGCATCATTTGCATCATCATCATCAGCCCTAATAAAAGATGGTGTCAAAAGACACTCAATTCTTCTACTCTATACCACTTGATAAGTCGGTAATAATAATATATTTTAGGTGTTCATTTTATGTGTTTTTAGATCTCAATGCCTATTTTTAATAATTAATTCTCTTTTATTCATATTTTCATTGGCTCATAGGCATTTTGATGAAAAGGAAATAAATCAAGGTATTTTGAAGTGTTCTTGGTGTTTGGCATTGAAATGTGAGCTTAGACCCACTTAGAGACAGCTTGGTGGAACCCGCATTGGTTCGTATTAATGATATGAGGGTTTAGAAAAAAGTTTGGTGGTGCGTTAGTTAATGAAAGCCTTTAAAAATGACTAATTTATAAGTCATTCCTACAATGTGTTCAACTACTCTCTAATATACCTCGAGACACGCAGTGTATGATGGACTATAAAAGATGGAACAACCAAGTAATGCAGCACTAAACACATTTGTAATACTTAACACTCCAACAACCTTTAATCCGCTTAGAGATTTGCACACCATATCGTATCAGATTAGGAATAAGGATCTTCACCTTACCTTGGAATACGCGGCAGCACATGTTCCAACAAGTTCGTCCCGTCTTCTCACGCCTCTTCTACCATTTGCCAGCTACCACGTGTTGTCTTTCAATTCCTCTACCACGTCTCACATCAATTCTCCACTAATCAGAGCATGCCATGTCAGCCAAGACACTAATGTTCAGCTAATCATCACTTGATATGTGTCTGAAACTCCAAAAGTAAATGTGTTACAACCGTTTGATCAGCCTAGGCGCATGAGACTAGAAAATACCCACGAATTTCATTTTCTCTTTCTTTATGAGAGACCAAATTGAATGATTATATATAAATAGAACTTAGGGTTTTAAATAGATACACTACACACTAAAAAAATACTTATTTTCTCTTTTGTTTTCTAGTTAGTTCCCTTAGAATTTAATGGAGTTCTTCAAGACGATGTCTAGCTAAGCACTATTTTCCTAGGTCGGAGGCGAGGCAAGTTCAGATTCTTGGTTAATAGCATCACTTGTGAGATCTTTTATTTATAAATTAATTTACTTTAATTCTTTTTATTTTATTTGTCGTCGTTTTGATGATTATGGTGCAAACTAAGGGTATGTATGTGGCCAATGCATGCTTTTATGTAGATTTATAGTTAATCAAAATAATCGTATAAGTAATTGTATGATTAGACTGATATAAGTGACAATCACTCACCCGTTTGCCATTAAAAATTTTTAGTTCCCGATTGTGCAATAAATAAATCTAGGTTAAATTGAAAACATACCCGATACAGTTATTTAGAATTAGTATTCCCACAAATCTTTATGTTGTTAATACATTAAACCTTATTGGCGAATTTCAAGGGTTATATGTTTATTAAAGAAGTAGTTAGTAGTATAACTATCGAGACTAAGGGAATTATGAATTTCTAGCAGATGTTGATTTCTTATAGCTAATCTCGGAGGAATTGAATCAACAATTTTTTAGAGGAGAAAGATTGAGGACCATGATATACTATTGAACCTTGACTTGGATTTGTGGGATCGTAGACCTATGTGTTTTCTCTTATTGAATTCATTCTCTCAAACTTTAATTTCTAGTAGTATTAATTAATTGCCTTTTTAAAATCAATAAAAACCCATAATTTCTTTTTTTTTATTTAATTCAGAGTTAAACCTAAATCATGTGGATTCGACCTCGTATTTCCCACTACTACACCCCTGTGGGATTGATAACTTGAGTGTAGGTTATATTTGACATGAATGACACGTGAACAAATTTTGATGCCATTGCCGGGGACTTAGTCTTTTGTTTTAAGTTTAGTTTCTTTTTCTTTTTCTTAGTTTTATGATCCATAGACTTACTTAATCACAATCGACCGATTCATTATTGCACTGAACCCGAGAGAAAATCCCAAAGGTTAAATAGAGAGCCCTAACTTAGGCAACAATAAGGCCAAAATCCTATAGACATGGCACAAGCTGGAAATAGACAAGTCACTATTGGGCACGCCAATAGAGACCTTTAAACTTTTTTGGCACAATAACCCCTCTACATTAATTATCAGAAGAATTCCAAAGAATTTGAGTTAAGGTCTAGGCTTATTCATTTCCTACTTTCCTTTCATTGAAGCGAGAATGAAGACCAGTTACTTTTTTGAAGGAGTTTTAGGCTAACTGCAAGTCCATGAATCCTTCTATAGCGGATGAGGACACGGTAAAGCTTATGTCTTTTCTGTTTTTGTCTTAAAAAAGGCAAGGGAATGACTTTTCTATTTTCTGCTTGGTTGCATTCACTCCTGGAATGAGATGACAACTAAGTTTTGAAAAGAGTATTTTCCCGAAGATAGAGTTGCTTAGTTCATCAAGGATATATGCAAAATCAAAATGAAAGCAGGGGAATCATTTAGTGCATATTGGGATCACTTTAAGCGATTGATTGTCGCAGCATGGCCAGACCGAGATGGCCATTGTCCATTTTTTCTATGTTGGCATGACGCCCATAAAGAGACAAATGATTGATAACACATGTAGGGGTCATATTCGAGATAATACACCGATTCAGATGTGGTAGTTATATGAGGATATCACATAATAGTCACGCCTTTATGGAGATCTTGACAATACTGCGTACGTAAGTCTCACAGTAAGAGTAGCTACAAATTCTACTAATATAAAGAATTGACCAACTAACCTCCATGATGGAGCATCTCCTAACTTCTGGCAAAGTGCAAGTCCAGGCTTGTGATTATATGCAGCCATAACTCACACAATATCCTACTTTTTTTAAAAGATAATCATTAAGGCAACGCCATGGGTAATCGGTTCTAGGGATTGCTTATGGCCTTATTTGGGAAAACCTATAATCATACGATGACAAGGAACAATGTGAACTTCAATTATGGGCCTCGAAATCAGAACTGCTACACCTTTATCCCTAAAGGTCAACCATTGCATGAACCATCCAATAACCCCTATTCATTTGAGGATATGATGAAAGCTCTTATGGCTCAGCAAAGCTAATTCTCGAGAGATCTTACTCAATTCGAAAGCTAACACTAATAAATCTATCAATGAGACCAATGCGACGGTTCATAATCTTGAAGTTCAAATGATTCTGATCGCATTGAGATTAGGGAGACTTAAAGATCAAGGGAAGTTGCCATCATAACCAATCCCAAATCTAAGGGCTCATATGAATGCTATATCATTAAGGAGCAAGATCACGGTGAAAGATTCTAAGGCTTACAAAGAATATGATACCTCATCAAAAGGATGGCCGCATGAGATAAAAATTAGGCTTACTTTCCTATAAACACTACAAAAAAATAGCAAATCAGAAACGGAATTTTTCGTCTCTGATTTGCATAAATTCCGTCTCTAATTGAAATCAGAAACTGAACAGAAACGGAATAAATTCCGTCTCTAAAATCGTCGTCACTGATTCAATCAAAAATAGAAATTTGATTCCATTTATGATTAGAGACGGATTAGAGACGGAATAAATTTCGTTTCTGATTAGAGACGGATTTAGAGACGGAAATTAGAAACGGAATAGAGACGAAACAGAAATGGAATTTTTTTCAAAATGGTACATTTGTAATTGCATTCTGTCTCTGATTCCGTTTCTAATCAGAAACGGAATCAGAGACGAAAATAATAAATTCATGAATTCCGTCTCTGATTCCGTTTCTGATTAGAAACGGAATCAGAGATGGAATTTTTGCATTCTGTCTCTGATCCGTCTCTGATTAGCAACGGATCAGAGACGGAAATAAAGAATTCCGTCTCTGGTTCCGTTGCTGATTCATGATATATTCCTGGAAAATTAGAGACGGAATAGCAACAGAATGTCTGAATCCCGTTGCTAATCCGTCTCTAATTTTCCTTTTTGTTTAATTTTCAAACATAAACATAATCCAATTGGTTCTCCAACCTATAACTTGAAATTACAACCATAGGACCTACTCTATCGCCTGCACCCCCTCCAACAACTCCTTGGGGGTGCTAACATCCCCCAAAAAAACAAAACTTGACATTCATACATCGACAATATATATCAACAAATATTCAAATGAGAGAAAAAAATGTAAAATTCAAAATTAGAAAAAGATTTATATATCCACGAAAAATTGTCTAGTATAACAAATGCTCCAAATTTCTAAGTATTCACAAAAACCACCAATCCTATTGTTCAACAACCACAAAAAAAACTTACAATCCTCTAAATATGCACAAAAAGAATTATCAATCTAAAAGTCATATAAACAACTATAAAAGTTACATGATATGCTTTAATTTCCTCATCTCTCACTTGGAAATCTGATTATGGCAGGTATGGTCACAGGGATATGGGCAATCAATGGCACTAACTCCCACTCGATCGAAGAACCAAACCTACCGATAGGGTCACGCTCGCAAATATTGCAAAATAGATCAAACTCATGATAAAAAATACGAAACCGCAAAAAAACTATCTCCATTTACAGTGCAAAAGAAAACATTATATTTTACTATAATTTTCGACGGTACATGGCTACTTGTGTTGCATACTTGCATCCTTCACATGGACAGTCACAAAGGGAGAATGAATGATAAAACATGCACAACAGCAAAGAACATAATAAAATAAAATAAAAGTTTTTAACAAAGAACAATTGGGAGCGAAGTTCTTCCTTACATACTAAGAGATGACAAGACAAGTTTCTTTCGTATGTATTGGAAGAAATGATAAAGTTTGAAATTCAAATGAATGTATAAAGTGGCAGTTAAAGTAAGTGACAAAAAACAAGACAAAACAATAATATCCTAACCACTATTTGGGTAAGAAAATTTTCAAACAATATCCACATCAAGTGGCATTTACTAGAGTTGACTAAAGATTTCAAAATTATAAGCTGTAGCCAGCAGTGTGGAGTGGATAGATTAACTATCCTTTGTTTTTGTTTAAGTGAATTCGTGATTTTTTAGCATGCTTAGATCGGGAGGTTTCACTCCTATTGACGCAGCAAAACGAGCGGCTGTTTTACTTCTTGCTATTTTCAAGTGATGTATCAAAAAATTATTTGTTTCTTCTCCTAGAAATCATGAAAGACAATTTGAGATGAAATATGAATGAAGACCATAGAGATATCTAAAATCCACACCGTCTACTCTAAGAAAATTATTAATGAAGCAAAAAAAGCTCAGAACAATACAAATGGTGCACTCACAGCTTCCTTCAAGCATTTTCAACAAGGCTCGAACAACACCTCTCTCCGAGATACATCTCTACTAATGTTCAAGCTCTCTCTGCACAAACAATTGAGGATATATAAGGTTATTATCATGAAGAGTCCGAAAATAGTACATGAATCAAGTATAGGACCTTCTTTGTTATCTTATCAACTTCATCAATGTAGACAATGCCTTGTTTGAGCAAATTTGCACATTGAACTTAGCAACCGAAATGCCAACATAGAGGAGGAAACAAGACAAATGAGAAAATTGTACGTGCTAAATGAAAAAGGCAAAGGCTTTGTCGTTATAGAAGACTAAAATGTCATCCAAATTCAGCGATTGGCAAGCAAAATTCCAAGTTGAAGATCTATTCTTCAATTGTTCCATAGATTAGAAAAACAAAGCAAGCAAAAAAAAGAGCAAAACAAAGAACCCAAAAAAAAAAAATAGCAAAACAAAGAAAAAAAAAAAACTAAAGCCTACACATTGTTCACAACTAACACTTCGAAAAACGAAGCACAAAAATAAACAAAGAAGCCGGTGGCACTAATGGCGTGACTCTAAACAAACCTCTTCATCTTTGAAAGGAAACCAATACTCAAACAATATACAAACAAGTAAATCCCTTAACAAAGAACCTAAGGAAATTACAAACAAGTAAATCCCGTAACAACAAAGAAAAAACAAACCAGATGAACCGAAAATACATTACATACAAAGCCTCTCAATCGATATGAAGAGGCAATTTCAACCAGAGAAACTCACTAGGAGCCATTCCAAAGACCATTCCAACCTTGTAATGCAACCCAAAAAAAAACAAAAAAAAAAAAAAAAAAAAGGCAAAACAAAGAACCAAAAAAAAAAAAAAAAAAAAACAAGCCCTACACATTGTTCACAACTAACACTTCAAAAAACAACAAGCACAAAAATAAATAGCAAGCCAGTGGTAGCCAAACAACCCAAACCATGCTACAAGGCAGTTCAAAAGAAGTTTTAGCATAACGTAGTTTGCAGAATGAGGACTCAACAATGAAACGCCAATTTCACAATGTGGTAGCTGACCAGATGTAACAGATTTTGCACCTACGACGCTAATTTGGGTGGAAAATCTTACACATTGTATTTCAAAAGTCCACCGGGATTATTTTGAAAGTTGTAGCGGTTGAAAAGAGAGAGGTAAAAAGCGTGAATAGAAAAATGCTATAACATGATACAAGTTTTCGGGAGAAGGGCTTTCAAAAGCATTACATAGTATTCCATAAAAAAATGAAATTGATGTTATCTAGTTAATACAAAGAATTTTGTGCTTTCTTCAAAACTAATGCAAAAAAGAAATGACCAACTCAGCCAACTTAACTTAAACTGTACTTAGGAAAATGAATTTGAATACCGATCTATTGTTGAATCTTATCCTATACCAACACATCCCCATCTATTACAGGTTTGTTTTCAACTTTCAACATGGTTACTCTCCAACTTAATCATTTAATCATTAGTCAAACAACCTTATAACAAGTATTGAAATAAAATATCCATCAGAAACTGCGTAGCCACAAACTCACCATCTCTTTTCTACACGGATTAGGTCAAGCTCAAACTAAAAAAATATGTGGTGGGAGAATTTGACATTAACAGATAATGGTGCGAACTTAGTTTTGACAATTGAGCATGCAGATATGCGGACATTTATAAATCTTCAAGTAAAACTTCATGTTGACATGCGAATGAACCATGGAAAGTTGACATGTGAATGGACCACAGTTAACTATTTGAAACATAAGTTCTAGAAAAAAAAGAATAGTAGCAAGAAATTGGCGCGCCTTATTGAAGATGTTGCTAACATCGAAGAAGGCACACGCCCTTAAAAACCTCTACTTTGGAGTTGACTCAAGAAAAAACTATCTTGGTCAATACTAATAAATGCATCCAGAACATAGAAGGATATTGTTTTTCCAGCTTCACTTCCTTGATTTGCATCTCTGGTTACCTCATAAATAGCAAATCTGTGAAAATAAGTGCAACAAATAAATACCTAATAAAAAAGCTATCTCACAAGAGGAATGCCTCTCACTGCAGAAAAAAAAGAAATAAAAAGAGAAGCTGAAGGATGCCTTTTGGGCTGACCTGCATCATTAAGAACCGAGTAAAGCCCTTTTCGCTTTCAAGTACATACCTTAATCCTCATGTCCAGTTTCTAATCGATGCCTAAATTTCTATTCATTATCGTGCAGATCTCTTGCAATTAGCTCATGTGCAGGCGGTTGTTGTTGGGAAAAATCCTAAAGAAGAATCAAAATGCAAAAAAAGTAAATGTAAGAGCTCGGTGTGAAGAACAACTTAGAACCGATTCCAACTATCCCGAATGCAGTTAATTGAGAGATTCAAAAGAAATACAAAGACACCATGGTAGATTAGCAAAATTTGTCACATATCTAATCGATTTAGAAAATGGAAACATAAAATTAGATCAATACCAAATACTAGTCGGGCATTTGTAAAGGGAAAATAAGTCATGGGAGAAATGCTTCACGATCAAACAATATCTAATGGATATTTAAACAACACCTGATCAATTCCACGCATTTTTAAGACTATATATGAAAATTTGGGCTTCTTTTCTTGTTTTATGTTCACTTTAAATCCCCGTATGTGCTCATCAACCAGGGACATCCTTGTCTTTGTGATCGTAATGATGTGGAGACCTTCCACGATCCGTTACTCCCGCTGAGCTGCTCAACTGCCGCGCCCAGTATTAGCCTTCTCTAAGAATCGCTCAACAGAGAAACCTTCAAGTTTAGAGTCAAAAACGGATCACTAACAAAAAAGAAGAGGAAAACAATATTTACTTAGAATTAAAGTTTAAAGAATAGATAGCAAGAACGTTGAATTACCTTAATTGACTCAAGCTCGGGGATTTAGCAAGTAATGATCTAATATATAAAATCCTTACACGAGAAACAAGCATTGTATCCATCACTCTCTTAGGCTCGACAATAAATAAATGAAGGAGGAGAGAAAGGGAGACGCAAGAAATATCAACACGCATTGTATTTTTCAGTAATTTTTTTGTGTAGCCAAAGGAGTGTGAACACCTTGTCCACAATAGCCTATCTTTTTGTAACTAAAGTCCTATAAATATATATATAGTCTCTTTCTCTAAAAAATATACTAGTCCAGTCAAGGGTCCCTATTAATATACATAGTGATGTGGACTTTTTCTTATTGAGAATAAGAATAAGACATCAAAACAATGCTAACAGATGCAAATTTCAAACACTTTCAAGGTACATGTGAAAAAGAAATAAAAGAGGAAAGGAAAAAAAAATGTATTCTTGCCTGACACATATAACCCGATCCATGAGTTGCTTCAAGCTTATCAAGTGTGCCTTCGGGTTAAGAAGCCTCCACATCTCTAAAGCATAGTCCAAATTAGTACACTACAATGATTAGACATGGAAATAGAAGGACTATTTATAAAATAGCTGTACAACGAACCTTCAGCAGGACTATTTTTAAACATACATGATAATCTATTTCAAGTAGAGAAGCAACCAAGCCCCGATAGTGATCAAAATGAGCTTGTGGAGCAATAGTCAAAAAGATCAGCAGTAAAATCAGCTAAAATGTAAAGTGCAACAGATGTCTGGCAACACACGATTCATGTCATTAAAATCTTATCACAATTTTTAAGATAAGAAAATTTTCTTCAAAAAGTCATGCGAACAATTGCTAAAGTTATCTACAAAAGCAAAGGTATAATCTCAAAATTTACACAAACAACAAGAAAAATACATATGTATCACCAAGCTGCTCATCTCTCGTAAGCCACTCTTGCGTCTCTCGCTCAACATTGTCCCCTTGTTGTGGTGGATCGACAGGATCTATTTGCGGCGGCTGTTGCTGGTCATGAGATGGTGGTGGTGGTGGTGGTGGTGGTTGTTGTTGCTGAGATAGGCCTGCTCCGTCCATGTTCATCCCGAGATGCTAATGCATAAACTCCATAACCTTTCGTAATTGCTCGGCAACGACATTGAACTCTGAACGCGGCACCATATCCGGCATCTGGGACGTGCTAGCACCAGGATATGCATATCTCCTCTTCTTTCTCCCTAAAGACCCGAGACCGTAGACACGTCCTTTGGGACACTCACTCGCCACATTGAGGTACACCGCCTCTTCATCCACCGATTGGTCCGGTGTAGCCAGGGTCAGCTCCAGACGTCTCCTCTGGAGCCTATCCTGCAGGTATCAACAACAAACAACATACATGATATGGTTTAAAGTAAACTTAATACTATTTAACATTTCATTTCTATACTTACATAGAACCGTTCTGATCTAGTATCGATGAATGTCATTCCGTCGTGATTTACGGTGTGGAGATGCAAATACAATTCATTCACGGTAGGTGGCGTCTAGGATGAATTAGTTTGCGTACAGGACCAGTCATAAATTTAGCATAGTGAACAAGTGTATAAATGTAAAAAATAAACAATAGGTTAAAAAAAAACTTACCAATCTTTCATGGGTAGTCACAAAAGATACGGAACCACCACCGTGCTTCGAGGGTCCAGTCCCAGGTCCTTCGACCTCAGTGTTCCTATTCGCTGTCGCTTGCCTAGACCTGGCAAGGAAGTCCTCGCTCTCCCAGTACTCCAAGTATCTACTCCATGCCTCATCTGTAACATAAACTGGCTGCACACAATTCTTCTTTAACTTGTGCATCAATGCGGTGTACCTTATGCCTGCAAGCGTGTCGTACGCCGCTCGAATGAGATCCTCGGGAATCGCGTCATCCCATCTAAAAAATACCTACAAAATGGCGATTGCAATTGTTACGAGACATTGAAAAAATAGTATAAATCATAAGACTTTTAGTAGTCCTGTTTACCTTCCATTGGCGCCAGTATTGGTCTTTATGATGATTCGGTACCGACTTCCAACAATACCCTTAAGGAATCATCCATCTTTCGAAAACTTTTGTCATCCTCCGTGCACAAAAATGAGAAGGATGCAACTCCCTGTGTTTCATGAAAATGCATAACTTCTTAACTACTTCTTTAATAATTTACATCCATATTTAAAAGTACATATATGAATCAAATACAAACTTACGTATCATTGGCAATCAGTGTGATCGGGATCCGCTGCACGCGAGGGGGCTCTATCCCTGCCATCGCATATGTTTTGCCGTTGACTCAGACGCATACAATCGTTGCAACCGAGGGCCCAAAGGGAAGTAATACATTTTTTTGCAAGGGCGTTTTTTGGTGTTCCGACCACGACCTCGTCGATGTGCAATGTAGCGTGATTTCCCACAAAATTTACATGACGTCAACTCAGAGTCCACTCCCCAATAAATCATACATTGGTCCTCACAACAATCTATTTTCTCAACAGGTAGACCAAGACCTCGCATTAGTCTTTTAGTGGCATAAAAATTTTCAACCAATGAATTGTCATTTGGCAAACAATACTTCATGAATTTAATGATTTCATTATACCCTCGTTCAGATATATGATGTTCAGACTTGATCGTAAGTAATCTTGCCATTGCGGACAACGTTGTCATGGTTTCGCAACCCGGCCACAATTGTTCGCTACTTGCCTCAATCATGTCATATAGTTGGCGTGCTTGGGGGTTTGGTGATTCTTCTACGTGATTCCAATTGAAACTTGGACCTGCCACGTTGTGTAGCATCTCGTGGTAAGTTGTCGGATCGTCTCCTCCCACATCAGCATCATCAATATGGTTATCCATTTGGTAAAAGTTTTGCGGGCCTTCATCGCCGTTCTCACCATGTTCGTACCAACAGTGATATCCCGGAACAAATCCATACCTACATATGTGGTACTCAACCGTTTCGACGTCCAGGTACGGTACAAGTCGACATTTCTTATAATTGCACGGACATCTAATCTTCCTTTCACTTTGGTATGTACGACAATGTTGCTTAGCAAATGATATGAATTTTTTAACCTTCGCCGCGAATTCAATTCGAACGTAGCCGTTGTCGAGCCGGTTGTACATCCAGTCTCGACTTGTAGTCGACATTCCTATTGTAATTGTGCAATTAAATTAGTCAACTAGTTTCATAATTTCCGATGGTACATGGCAACTTGTGTGTCCAACTAACACAATTTATTAGAAGGGGGAATCTGAGGACCTACCTAACTACATGAAGAAATAGCTTTGCTTCTAGCCATTGAATAGAGGGGGTTGGAAACAACTTTCTTAATACCTAGCTCGGTACATGACTGATACCAAACAGAGTATGATAATTGGTCGTAAAAATATAAGCAACAAGGAGTTCAAAAAAAAAAATAAATCATAAGTTATAAGAAGCATACAAATACCACATAGTATCAAAACACCTACTACTTGTTCACTCGTACCTCCTTAAGGTTATAGGTTTATTCAATTCTCTACAAATTTTATGTGAAATAGCAACATTAACTAAAAGAGTAATCCTAGTGTTTCGAATCCTAACTAGTAGTAGAAATTATATAATTATAGGTACTATTCAATCGTAACCAACAACACCTAACTAATCAATCATCCCTAGCAAGTGCATGAATATGAAATTACTAACAACTATAACATCAAACGACCAAGTAATTACCTAAATACATGATTCTAATGTATTATAATGTTGATCATGACATGCTTTACCGATAAAATAAACATGAAATACCTACCAAATACGAAATCAATAGAAATCTTGAATTGCTCAATTAAAACGTTGAAATGAAATATTAAATATTAATAAACCTAAAAATAGAACAATCATAACCACAAAACACTAAGCATGCAAGAGAAGAGCAGAACAAAAACTTCTAAACCAAACAAAAAACACAACATTAACTTAATAGATCAAGTGAAGAACACCAGCAAATGCACATGAAAGCCAATCCGGGGGAAAATGTGAGCAGATACAATTTCAAGCGAATTCGGGTGTTAAAAATATTTTTTTTTATTGTTACCTTGACGAGCAGAGAGCGGAGCGGTAAGCACAGAGCGACCAGAGAGCAGAGAGCAATGAAAGAGACGGAGATTCAAGATCGAAATTCAAAAATATTCAGAACGCTGTGCACTCATTCACTACACAATCAACCACGTGACAAATCAAATCACTCAAGAACAGTTAAAATAAAACCTGCAGAAGCAATCAACAATTAAAAGAACTGAACTCTTTAAATTTGTCACCTGATCAAGAGTTTGTTCCTTCACATGTCATAGACAATAAGGTAGTTATACCTTTCCAACATCCGCATCATAACAACTACCCTTAACCGCATCAACATAACAACAAAAATTTAAAATACCTCCAAGAATAAACAAAAAGCAAATCTTACATAGTGCACTATGAAAAAACATTATTAATTTATTACTACACATAAAATTACCAAACCATGGCGCTAACATGTTTACCTCTTTATTTAGTTACTCATTTATCATGAAAAAGGTCATACAAATCTCTATAGCTAATCATGCACAATTAGTTTATTCCTATACTATATCATTTCCTTTGTGTAATCAAACAAGTTTTACTTTCAGCAACAATTGCTTCCTTGTTTGGATATAAGCACCAAAGCAATACAATCAACCAAATAAAAGAATTACTTCCAAGTCTGACAAACTAGAGAATATGTGCACTCTTAATATAAAATAAAAAGTTTTGTCTAAATCAGTTGCGAAGAAAAAATAAAACAATTAATAACTTGCAGAGCTGAAAAAATGGTCATTATCAATGATGATATTATAATATCCACTTCAAGTATGATAGCTTAGACACCCAAGAGAAGCCACCACTTTTGACTCAATTTGATCCCAAAATTTAAATCACAGTTATTTGCTTCCACTTGAACTTAGTGACATTTCTGATTTTTCAAGTTAAGATAGTAGTATAATGGAGTGATGTATTCAAACAAGAAAAGAAAGACAATGGGACTCTTAAGGAATCCCAAAAGGCTTTCCAGTATAGCTTCCCACTCTGAGCATATTGACACACTGAAGTGAAGTTTCAGGTCGGCTAGATGAGTCGAAAACACTAAATCAAAATAGAGAATATGCAACTCAAATACAGTTCTAAATGTCAACTCATTGAGTTTTTTCTAGTAAGGGTCGACCGAGGGAGTCAAAAGGGCAATGAGATTAGAAATAATACAAAGATCAAGTAACTAAACACGGAACAAATTCCATAAACCTCTTTGGCATATCCAAATCCATAACGTCTTCAAGTAATTCGCAGATTTTCTTTTTTAAGACGTAGAGCTTTGTGTAGCTAAAAAGATTTGAGACATACATATAAATGTGAAACAAATACTTAATACAGTCAAGGAACAAAGAATAACAAAGATCGCCCCCATTACAAAAATTACTTTACAATCATGGTAAGAAAATACTTTAGAATTCTTCGAACATCCCCAAATTAATTAGCTTTTATGCATTAAACAATAATTAGACATAACCACAACTTTTATAAAAGCATTTTAAACAATGCAAGACTACTAATCTAACTGAATAATTTTTCTTCACCTTCAATTTAAAAAGTCTTTGTTGCCACATCAATGCACCCCACTTACAATACAAAATATCAAGTACAAGAATAATCCCATCTCAAACACATAAAAATATACAAACAAACCAAAATTCAAACCACCAAAAAAAAAAAAAAAAAAAAAAAAAAAAAAAAAGCACACTAAAACCCCAAATCCTTCTCGTCCAAAATCCCCCAAAAAACCCCTAAATATCACTAGCTTTGTCATCATATAAAGTTAGATTTCAAGAGCCGAGACGGTAAAACTAAAACAGTACAACAATTAGCCAGAGTAATTCATTTAAAACATATTACTCAGGACAAAAGTCATTGCTTCTTATTTTTTGAGAACTATACAATAAAGATCTCATTTAGACCTGCATGCCCATATTGTATCATTTTAATTCACACAATCACCAAAGTCATACAATACTCTGACCTATACCATGTATCAAAAGTCCAAACCGTTTTCAACTTTTCGCTTTGATTTAGTCACATTGGCCCCCAGTGGCCTGTACATTGCTTGACTAGTACATGAAAGTCACATATACTAATCACCAAAAAAGAAGTCAAATACATACACACATTCAAGTGATCAATCCCCACAAAATATTGTAAAATCCAAAACAGAGAAACAACAGATGTTAATGGGCAGTGCTTGATCTGAATACCAACTTGTGGAGGAAAACAAACTAATAAAGCAACAAAAATAACCAAAAGAATTCAAAAAGGGGTGTAAGAAGCTCAAAAGGTCATACAAGATTCATGAGAGAGTAAGCATCGTTGCCAAAAGTCATGTTAAAATGAAGCAAACTCTTACCGATAAGAGAACGGAGAGCCTTGACCGAGCAAGAGACAGAGAGACCAGAGAGAGAGAGTTGAGAGCCGATGACGGAGACCAGCGCGACGAGACGGAGAGACCAGAGAGACGGCGAGACCAGAGACACCAGAGAGACCAGCACGGGACGATCGAACGGGATTTGGGGATTTTTGGGGAGGGGACGAGACGATCGAACGAGACGATCATATTTAGGGATTTTGGACGAGAATGATTTGGGGTTTTTTCTTTTTGGTTTGGGGGGGGGAAGAGGAGGGGGGCCTTGATCCAAGCACACACAAATCCCGAGGTTTGATGAACGGTCATAAGAAAAGAAATTTCTGGTGGGAATGTTGGCGCCATTTTTTAGAGACGGAATTAAATTCCGTCTCTATTTTCGTCTCTGATTCGTCTCAATTCTGTCTCTAAATTATTCCGTGTCAATTCCGTCTCTAACTTTTTTTTTTAGCGACGGAACTTATTTCCCTTTCTAATTCCGTTTCTAAATTTCATTTTCCTGGTAGTGAAAGGCTGTATCTAGAGAAGTACAAGTAGTTGGAACAAACTGAGAAGGTGGTGGATACCCCTTAAGATCAAAATGAAGCTCAATAATTCAAGACTCAAGACCAGAAGTAGGAAAATAAAGTTGAAGTCTCATCATAAGTTCTAAAGCTCGAGCAGATGAAGAATGATCCACCTTAAAAGTTTTTACTTTCACCTTTGTTTCCACAACGGTTAGTGAAAGTCAAAAAGGTAGGGGACGAGAATGAGATCTTGATATTTTTTCAAAAATTGCACATCAACATTTCATTACCGAATGCAATTAAGTAGGTGCCTTGTTATGCTAAACCGTCGAAACAATTCTGCAAGAATAAGGGCAAGTTTGTAGGTACCAAAAATGTAAGTTTGGGGGAGTGTGTCTCAATTGTGATTGAAAAGAAGATTCCTCCTAAGTTTTGAGATCATGGTATGTTTGCTATTCCATGCAAAATAGGGAAATTTGATGTTAAGAGTGCCATGTGTGATTTGGGAGCATCGATTAATGTCATGTATCTCTCCTTATATAAATCAAATTATTCGTCTTCGATAAATTTCACTCCAGCCTTCAAACACATTTGGGTTATGAGGATTGGAAACAATTTGTTGTCTCTTTCAATCAAGATTGACTCCCTCAAATTCTTGTAAATGATTTCCCCTTCATTGATCCTCCCATTCTTTATAATTTAATATAAACAAGGTGCCTTAGGTTTGTTTATCTCACCCTGCTGAGTAGTCAGTTGTATTGAAGCAATCGTAAAATGTTGCCAAACTCTATAAACTTTCCATACACTCCATTCTTAATGTGTTTTAGCACATTCACAGCTCCTAATGTCCATCCCTTTTATCTTAGGACAGCTAATGCCCTCTCTATTGTTCTTAAATGGTATAGGTTATATGGTCTCTTATATAAGTGAAATGGGAAAGTCTGTGGGTCTCCATTCCTATTCAAATTGTCTAACCTATAGATATCATTTATGTATTGCTCATTAAATGGGACATTTACTCCTTTCACCCTTATTAGATCTCATTTTTTTGTAAACTTGGTATTGACATAGAATTCATACACAATCTTACGCACTCTATAAACCTCGTTCTTCCTATAGTCTTTTGTGAGTTGTTCCTATCCCCATTGCCCAATAAATTTTTGGCTCTCTCATCATATATGGCCAGGAGTGTGATTCCTCTTTCATAAATAAACTCATTGTTTTCTATAGTTTCATACCTCCATTTGGGCTCTTTAATAATAAAGTTCTTTTATTAAATGGCCTCGAGGCATTATCATGCCTAGCCCCAAAAATAGATTCCTCATGATCATTAGCCCTAGCTTCACTAGCTTGACTAGCTTGTTTCCTTGTTCTTTCCATTTCAAAAGCTTTAGAACAACACAACAACAATGACAGGCTTCAAATTTCTAAAAATCAAAATTTCATGCATAAGGTCATTCACACTCTACAATATGCATAATGACTCACACTAATCCACAATAATCCACATTATGCTCTAATATACACAAAACTTAATATTCCTATCCAAAAACCTAAATTTCCATAATCCTTTCAAATTTCATCTTTAATATCAAAACTCAAAACATAACCAATGAAATTGAAATTTTACCTCAATGTCCGACTACTTTCTGGTGTATACTTCTCCAAACTTCTATTAATCAAGGCCCTCTTACTATGCTTAGTATTTTCTACCCTATTGCTATCATGTCTCACTTTTCAAAATTGATGCCCTAGCTTTCCAACTTATGCAAAGCCATAATGTGACTTTCCTCTTCACTCTTAATCGCTAGGAACACTCTTTTCTCACTTAAAATCACTCAAAATATGGTTTTAGAGAGGTATATGCTTGGTAAGTAGGGTTTGAGATAGGTTGCAAGTGTGTAGAAATTGATTGAACTAGGGTTTAAAACCCTGCCCTGAGGTCGACACTGTCTATTTATAACGACGACACTGTAACAGTGCGGTCGCGATGTCAGTACCTATGAGAGCATTTTATGCTTCCATCTCGATGCCGTCTAGATGCTTTTTATGTATAATCACAACGTCGAGACCGCATTGATTTGTCCTTATATAAAAACTCACATTTTCACTTACCTCCTTATTGGCGTTGTCTCGACGCTATGTTTTAATACATACGTCGTCACGACTGCGTGATTGCCTTGTTTAATAAAATTTTTAAAAATTTTACCCATGTTTCGTTTCTTTTTCTATTCAATACCACTTTAACTCCTTGATTCTCATGTGAATATGCTGAATATGTTGAGACTTTGCCATTCTGATGAAAAATCACCTGGCAAATGGTTCTTTCTACAAAACTTTGTAGAGAAATTCGTCAAAGTTAGAAAAATACTACTACAACATTTGGATTGATGTACTTATTACTTAAGAGTAAAACTAAATTTAAAAAGTCCTAGGCTGCCTCTCAGTAGCATTTGTTTAAAATCCTTAGCCAGACGCCTTTTCGCTTGTTTTAGTCTAAGTCTAGATCAAGTAACTCCATCTTCAAGTCCGAAATGATGATGTCTCGCCCGTTACGATGGACTTCTTTTCCTTCCAAAAAATAATCTTCTCACTTTCTTCTTCGGTGTGAATACTCATGGTGATTTTTCTCTTTTCAATTTCCATGATAGCATTTGCCGTAGTAAAGAATGGTCGTCCAAGTACAAAAGATATGTCATCCATCAATATATGGTCCATGACTTCAAATTCAGCAATGAATGTGAATCTCCTACATCGACGTGCACATTTAAGATACACCAAATCGTCGGTACCAAATTATCATCTACCATATGCAATTGTGTTCCCTTTAGAAAGTTAATTTTCAAATTCGCCTCTAACATGAAATGAAGTGGTGGCATCACATTCATAGAAGCTCCCGAATCATATTACACATCCTTCAATATTGTTCCTTTAATGTTTATAGAAATGCCTATATATATCAAATCTTCCTTTTTGATTGGTTAGAGTCTTTGTATGAACTTGTACTTGAGTTCCACCCTCTTTAGTGCCACCTTGATCGCATTTTCTTTGAATGAGTCAAGAGAGGCTCCTTCATTTGGTTGCTTAGCTATCCATTATTTCTTTCCCTTGTTTCTTCTTCTCACGGTGTTGATTTTTGTTTGTTTGAGCACTTTAAGTTCTTCCTCTCTCACTTCTATTGATGGTGTCTTCACACTTTCAAACTCTCCAACTCTCTTGACTGCTATTGTATTCACTTTTTCTAGCTTGGTTACCACTCGTATATAACTTATGTTTTCCTTAAGATTTGTGATTGTGTTACTTGAGAATGGTCCTTCCTTCCTTGAATTCAATGGAATTGCTAGCAAAACAATTTGTCTATCCAAATTCTTAATGGATTTGTTTCGTTCATTATCTATTCATTTAAGAGTTTGCTTCATATTCTCCATATTTTTCTCATTTCTTTCATGATGTTCTCTATTGTTGATATTAATGGCTTGCAAGAATATCTCAATTGACTTTAACGAAGTCATTTCTTTACTTTAGCCTAGCTTCCTTTATTAGACTTGTTGATCAAAACTAGAGGAAGCTTCGATGCATTATCGGGTTTTCCATATGAAAAGTTCTGGTTTTTGTACCCTTGATAGATCTTTGAGGAGCCATTCCTCCTTGCTTGAAGTTTTTTCTATAATTCTGATTATTCATTAAATTGAAATCTTCAAACTCCATCCCTTGTTGCATATCTAATAGATTAACCACCATTTCTAGATGATTAACATGCTGCTGAATTGCTTGTATTTATGGACTTAATTGTCCAATTTGTAGCTTAATCATCTGACTACTCAGGTTAGATAATTGTGTCATGATTGCTGCTTGTGAACCAATCGTAAAAACTCATGCTGACTTTCTAACAATGAAACGAGTTCCTACTATGGAATTTCAGGATATAAGATCTTGAAGATCTAGTGCTCCATATTCAGTCTTAGTTAGTATAGATCCACCTACGGTGGCATCCACTAACGTTCTTGTGTCATAATTACTCCACAGTAGAATAATTGCAATTTTGGCTATTTAACATATCCATGTCCTAGACATCTTCTCAACATCTCTCTAAATCTTTCCCAAGCCTCACTAAGATACTCAGTATCATAGTTCTTGAATTGGTTTATATCTGAATTCCTTTTAATGACTTTCTCTGGGGGAAAGAATTTGTCTAAGAATATCTCATTAATATTTTTCCATAAAGCCATGCATCCTACATTCAGTCCTTGAGACTAGGATTTGACTTTCCCACCCAATGAGAATGGGGAAAGTCTCATCCTAATTAGTTCCTTTGTAATTCTAGTAATGTGAACAATATCAAACTTCTCCAAAATTTTTTCCACATGTGCAACTGGATCCTCATTTGCTAACCCATTAAATAGGTTATTCTGCACCATGTTGATGAGAGACGGTCTCAACTCAATTCAATGGTGTCGGTTGGAAACCTTATCGTTCCATTGTATGTCTCTTGCACTTCTGGTTTGAAGTAATCTCGAAGTCATTTTTATCTTCTTTCTTTTTTTTGTACTACTAGATAACCTTTAGGTTGATTGTTCCCATGGCTTGATTTTGGTTCCGATTTCTCACTTGATCATCTGCCAACTCAATCCCTTTCTTCTTTTTTCCTTTATTGTTACTTTTGCTTGTTTTGTCAATTTTCAAATCGTAAGGCACTAAATCCTTATCACCTTGACTACATATGCACTACCTGTTTCCTGAGAAAGAAAACCAAAAAAGATCAAGTGTAGATTGTCAAACTAGAAACAAAAACTTTTTAATAAACTTAAAAGTAAATCGCTGAAAATGAAATTCTTAACAATTGTGTAAACTAAACTAATTTTGGCTACATATCCCCGGCAATATCGCCAAAAATTTAATCATAACAACAAATATAACAATTCAATTATAATAATAAATTGATTAACAAAGGTTGATTACGAATATTGTTCCTCTAAGAAAGGTGTATATGAAAACAATTACTTAGTCAAATTCACTATATTGTTAAGAAGGTGTCTTTTTGTTTGATTTAAACTAAAATACTCTAATCTATAAAATAATGTAAATAAAGTTGAATTCTTATATTGAGAAAACTTTTAATTCATAAGTTCACCTAGGTAATAAATTACTATGCTTCCCATATCACACTTCCTTCATCTTTCTTATGTATTTGCAATACATAATTAGAACAAACAGATTTCCTTAATATTCACTACAACCCATTGTCATGGTGAAAAAGATCCTAATGTGCAAACTAAAAATCCACCTATCGGTGTAAATAACGTACCTCTCACAAAGCTTTAAGTACCAAATCTTTAGACTCATAAACAATTAAGTTTACTATCTTTGTCTCCATAATCAACAACTATATATCGATGTTATATATTTTATGGTTGTGTTGTTCATATTCGGCTTAAAAGATCCAAGGCCATGGTAACTTACGAAACCCCTAATCAACAAACATGTGATCAAGATGTTCATTACATTATGCCTAGAGTCAAACTCATATTCTTATCATTGCAAATCTAAAGCATTATAATCAATTCATGACTTTGCGTAATTTTCACACCATAAGTTTCATTGATACCTAAGATAAATGACTACTCACTCATCATTGAAATCAACATTATACAATTCATAAACATCATTGAGATCAGAGATTAAACTAAATTATACCTTTAATTAAATTAATGAAACAAAGATTGAATTGCAAATAGGAGTTCTTCAATGTGTTCTCCTTCAAAAGCTCTTTTCAATACTTAAAACTAATATAAACTATGATAATATCTTAAAAAAGTATGATAAAGTATGGTGGTTGTTGCTAATGTGTACTATTGTGTATGTTTGCCATGTTCTAATATCTATTTATACTCTTTAGATTACTAAACGTACAATTAGAAACCCCAAATAACAATTACAAATGAAATAGAAGTAAAAAACTTTCTATTTTGTTGTCTTGAGGCTGTTTGTTAGTGATCTACACTGTTTGTGTTAAGTGACTGTGCCACCACAACACTATGTCTTCTCTACATTTTCAATCTCAATACACTTGACACTACCTGTGTTAAGCTCCGATGCTGTATGTATTGAGCTACAGTGCCATGACTGCATCACCTCCACTGCATCATTTCTTATGATCTCCACGTTTTCTATTCATTCTTGACATGCATCGCAAGTATAACGGCTTGCTTACAGTAATAGTGCAAATAACTTATGTTGATCATGGATATCATCCTTAAGGAAATGTTATTGCGCTAGTTATATATCACCTACTTAACCTGAACTATTGCTAAGGGATTCTCTTTTAATTTATTATATATATAAACTAAACTATTCTAACAAATCACTTTAAAATTTAGTTGAATTCTTATAATAAGTATAGCTTAGTTGACAACTTCACCTAGGTAATTTAATATTATGCTTTGTATTCATGTGTACATCTCAACGTGTTATATGCAATGCCTAATTATAATAGATAAATTTCTTTCAAATCCACTTACTACGTGACGTAGGAGATTCTAATGTGCAAACTGGAACTCCACCTATCAGTGTGAATAACATAAGTTCCACATTGCTTTAAGTCTTAAATCATTGGATCAATAACCAACTAAGTTTACTATCCGTGCATCCATAATCAACAACTATCTCTCGATGTTGTGTATTTTATGGGTGTACCGTTCATGTCTGGATTAGAAGTTTTAATGGCCATGATAACTTCTAAAGTCTAATTTCATTGAACACGTGATCAAGATGTCTAAAGCATTCACTCAGAACCAATACAAATTCTAACCATTGCACTTTTTATTATTACTTTTATTCCTATTTCAAAGCATAACATTCATACTATAGGATCCATTGATCCCTAAGATGAATAGACTACTTGCACTTCATTGAAACACATACATTAAAATTCAATATAGAATTCATTGCAAAATAGAGATTAATATTAGTATTACCTTAAATTAATCAATAAAACCAAAAATTGATTGCAAATGTGGAGTCTTCATGGTTTCTCCAACAAATGATCCTTAATACTTAAACTCAATGCTAAATTTCTGATGTACGTTTATCTCCTTTTATGTGGTTGGTTGTCCTTTGTTTATCACGTCCTAATACCTATTTATACTCCCTAATAACAATTAGAAACTCTAAATTACAATATAACCTAAATTTAAGCTTCAGTTTCTAATTTCTGCAAAGTTGGCTCTGTTACAAATGCCCCGAAACTGTGTGTGTTAAGTCACGACGCCAACACTGTGCTACAACTTCATTGTGTGATTTTGAGCTCCTGGAGCCTTGGCACAATCCGCTATGTGTCTTGGTGCTGTCCCTTGTTAGCCATGACACCACCATTGCACTGGACCTTCAGAGTTGGTTTTCTTCATTTCTTCTTCTCTCTCATGCTGCGCCTTTTATCCCAACGTCGTGCCTTGTCTTCCCACATTGTGAATACATGCTCCTGTGGCACCAACTCAGATTTTTTGGTTTTTGCTCTGTTTCTTCTTGTTTTTTCTTGATTTCTTCCAATACACAATAATTCCATAAAAATTCAATAATACCATGAATTAACACTCATTTGAAGATATTTATATTGACTATACTACTAAATTAACCTTATATAAATGTATTAATAATTACTTATCAAATACCTCTAAACTTAAGGTTTTGCTCGTCTCAAGAAAATGTGTATTCTATTAAGTCTCATCATACCTAATTCTCATTCAATTCACATTGTTAATGGAGTATCCTTTAATCTATTAAGTTTAAAGTTCACAATCCATTCAAGAGTTTTTCTCTGCAAAACTCATATTTTTAAGACATGTAACATTAACAACTCATATAACTTCACTTTCAAAACACTAAAGTAGATCTCAACCATAAACCATCACTATTTACAAGTTTGTTTAGTTTCAACACTCAAGTATTGAGTATACAATCTCATGATTTCTCATTAAGCTCATGAATTCACAAATAAGCATAGACTGAACTCATCTTTGATAGACTATCGCACTTTAAGAGTCTATAAGACTTTTACATAGTTGGTATGGAAAGTTAACTTAATTAGCTACTCACACTCGAGCTAAATCTTTTATTTAAAGAGTTTTAGTTTACTTCTTTTTTTTCTCTATTTTCTTTTTCATGTCTTTTCTATTTTCTTTCTCAAGTCTTTTCTTTCTCTATTCATTTTTATTTAACAATCCCCGCTCCTTTTTCTATAGATTTATTCTTCCTTACTTTTTCCAACCATCAAGTTCTCTCTCCATTTCCTGTAGAACTTGTGGGATTCTCCCATTTTTCTCTTTATTTTTAAAACTCTTGGTAGCACTTCTCACATTCACTAAATCAACTAAGTTAACTCTAACTTTTACTATCTAATGCTTGTTTCTTCCCTTCTTTGCACTAAGTCTTCCTTTGCTTTGTATTTTTAAGTAAGATTCACACTTATTATAGAATCCTTATAAATTCAATTTTCTCTTTCTTGCTTTTATTTCAAGTTTAAGGTCTTCTAATCATGAAATCACATTGTTGTTTGCTACATTTCATTTTTTATTTTTCTTTAAAATCTCGAAATATCCTTTTGAGTTTAATATCAGCAAGTTTAAGGTCCCATCTGAATTTTACTATCTGACTGCTCAGATTTGATAGTTGTGCCATGGTTGTAGCTCACGAGTCAATCTCGTAATCGCCTACTAATTTCCTGACTATATGACAAATATAGCAGGTAGAATTTTGAGACATAAGATCAAGAAGATCCAATGCTCCATTCTCATCCTTGGTAAGTAGAGAGCTGCCTAATGCAACATCTACTAGTGTTCTAGTGCTCTGGTTCATCCCATAGTAAAAAATCCGGAGTCGCGCCTATTTCACGTATCCATGTCCCGAACATCTTCTTAGCATCTCTTTAAATCTTTCCCAAGCCTCACGAAGATACTTGGTGTCTTCTTGCTTGAACTGATTAATATCAAGTTTCATTTCGCTGACTTTCACTAGAGGAAAGAACTTGTCTTGAAATCATTCATTGATATTTATCCATAAAGTCAAATTCCCTGCATTCAACACTTACAACTAGAACTTGGCTCTTCCACTAAGTGAGAATGGGAAAATTCGTATCCTGATCACCTCTTTTGTAACTTCGATGATGTGCACAGTGTCGCACTTCTCTAAGAAACTCTCAACATGTGCAACTGGATCTTCATTAGATAATCCGATTAACAAACTATTTTTCACCATGTTTATTAGAGATGGTTGTAGCTCGAACTCAGTGGTGTCGGCCGGAAGCCTCATCATTCCATTGTATGTCTTTTGAACTTCTGGCTTGAAGTAGTCACGAATGCATTTTTGTCTTTGCGCTCTCTCCTACACAACCAGATCACTTGCGGGTTGGTTATTCCTTTAGCCCTAAAGTTGGTTTCTAGCTTGCTCCTCAGCCATCTTGACTTTTTTGTCATTCTTTTAGTTGTACTCTAAATATTCGAATCATAAGGCACTAGGACCTTCTATCCCTTGCTAGCATGCACTATGTGTCCCTTAAAAGAAAACATAAAAAGATCAAATGCAAAAAGTCAAACTGAAACTTAAGCCTATATTTTTTTTTACATTTTATGAACTAAAAAGTAAAGTACTAAAAATAAAACTTAGAAACTATTCAAACTAAGTAATACCAATGGCTACCAATCCTCAACAACGGTGCCAAAAACTTGGCATGCGCCGTAAGTATAACGACTCACTTGTAGTAATAATGCAATCAACTTATGTTGATCACCGATACCGTCCTCAAGGAAAGGTTTTTGCACTAGTTGTATATCACCTACTTAACTTGATCTATTGCTAAGGGATTCTCTTTTAATTGATTTTATATCTAAACTAAACTATTCTAACAAATCACAGTAAAATTTAGCTGAACTCTTATAATAAGGATATCTTAGTTCACTACTGCACCTAGATAATTTAAAACTATGCTTTGTATTCATGTGTACATCCCAATATGTTTTGTGCAATGCCTAATTAGAATAGATAGATTTCCTTCAAACCCACTTCAACCCTTTATTATGACAAAGAAGATTCTAATGTGCGGACTAGAACTCCACCTATCATTGTGAATAACGTAAGTTGCACATTGCTTTAAGTCTCGAATCATTGGATTCATGACCAACAAAGTTTACTATGTACGCCTCCCTAATAAACAACTATCTCTTGATGTTGCGTATTTTACGATTGTACTGTTCATGTTCGGATTAGATGCTTAAATGGCCATGATAACTCCTAAAGCCTAAGTTCATTAACACATGATCAAGATTTCTAAAGCATTACGCTTAGAATCAATACAAATTCTAACCATAGCACTTTTTATTTTCACTTTTTATTCCTATTTTAAAGCATAGAATTCATATCATGGGATCTATTGATCCCTTAGATGAGTAGACTACTCTCACTTCATTGAAACTCACGTATCACAATTCAATAAAAAACTCATTGCAAAATAGAAATTAATATAAATGATACCTTGAATTAATCAATAAAGCCAAATATTTATTGCAAACGCAGATTCTTCAACGTTTCTGCAACAAAAACGCTTTAATACTCAAACTCAATGCTAAGTTACGCTAATGGAGGCTAATATCCTTCTATCTGGTTGTCTCTCCTTTGTTTACCATGTCTTAATACATATTTATACCCCCTAATAACAATTAGAAACCCTAAATTACAATTTAACCCAAATTTAAGATTCACTTTTTAGTTTTTGTGAAGTTGGCACTATCACAAATGCCTCGACACCATGTGTGTTAAGTCGTGATGTCGCCACTGCGCTACAGACTCATTATGTGATTTTAAGCTCTTGGAGCCTTGGTATCGTCCCATCTATGACCCAGCGCTATCCTTTGTGAGACATGACACCATCACTGCGCCTGACCTCTTGAGCTAGTTTTCTTTATTTCTTCTTCTCTCCCGCACTGTGCCTTTCATCCCCACATCATGCCTTGTCTTCCCACAACGCCAATACATGCTCCTACGACACCATTTTTGATTTTGTGGGTTCTTGCTTTGTTTCTTCTCGTTTTTCCTTGTTTTCTTCCAATACACCTTAATTCCCTTAAAATGTAATAATACCATGAATTAGCATTCATTTAAAGATATTTATATTAACTATACTACTAAATTAACCATATATATGTGTAAATAATCCCTTATCGATTCCCCAAGGAACCGTCTATTTATACCAACAACATCAACTTGTATTTTGTGTTTTTTCTTATCTTTCTTCATGATTTTTTTCCTTTGTCTCTTCTATGCCTTGTAGACTCGAAAACACTAAAATACCATTAATTAGAGCTCATTCGGGATATTTGGACTAATTATACAACTACACTATTCCAATATACTAGTATAATTAAGTACTTATAACCTAACCGCTCTAAATACTTTAAAAATAAAAAACCCCATAGTTCTAGTGGCCAATTTCTCTCCTAGAATAAAAATTTTGCCTGAATTGGCAAAACAACATCCCAACAAAAATCACAAAATTAGGGAGTCTTGAGAAATTACTTACTTGGGAATGAGTTCCCAAAAGCTTAGTGAGCTTTCTTACCCTAATGGATGCCTTGGGAGCTCAGATTTTGCAACTACTAAATTGCGGCTTCATCGAGGCACTCACTAATCACTCGATTTCATGGCTCAATATGATCTCCACTTGATGGTGAATTGAAAATCAGTGAGACTGGAGCTTAATATGATGAGATTAGTTGTGGAGGTGGGTTTTAGGATGTAGGTGGTAGTGTAGGGGCCATAGAGTGTGGTTTTAGGAAAGAAGATGAGGTTTTGCTAGTCTTAATTGCAAGTATAACAGTTCAATTACAGTAATAATGTGATCAACAACGGTTGAATATGGATATCGTTCATTTTGGAAAGATGTATATGGACACAGTTATTTAGTCAAGTTCACTATATTGTTAAGAATGTCTCTTTTTAGATTTAAACTAAAGTACTCTAATATATAAAACACTAAAAATTAAGTTGTATTCTTATATTGAGAAAACTCTTAGTCTACAACTTCACCTTCGTAATAAATTAAAAAGCTTCCCATATCACATTTCCTTCATCTTTCTTATGTATGTGCAAAACTTAATTAGAATAAATAGATCTCCCACTATCGTGGTAAAAAAGATCCTAATGTGCAAACTAGAACTCCACCTATCGGTGTCAATAACATAAGTCTCACAAAGCTTTAAGTACCAAATATTAGACTAAAAAATAATTAAGTTTACTATCCATGTCTCCCTAATCAATGACTTTCTATCAATGTTATATATTTTATGATTGTATTGTTCATATCCACCTTAAAAGCACCAATGCCACGGTAACTTCTAAAACACTTAATCAACAAACATGTGATGAAGATGTTCATAGCATTACGCATAGAATCAAACACAAGTTCTTATCATTGCACATTTAAAACATTATAATCGATTCATAACTTTGCATAGTATTTATACCATAGGATCCATTGATCTCTAATATAAATAGACTACTCACTCATCATTATAAAAAACACACAAATTATGGTATTCATTGCAATCAAGTATTAAATAAAGTAAAACTTGAATTAAATCAAAGAACAATAAGGAATCTTCAATTTATCTCCTTCGAAAGCTATTCTCAATACTCAAATAAAACTCTCAACAACTCAAAACTAATGTAAACTATATTATGCTATGGTAATTGATATGTTTACCAAAAGTCCTAATACCTATTTATACTCCTTAGACTACTAAAAGTATAATTAGAAACCTGTAATAACAACTTCAAACGAAATAAAAGTCTAAAACTTTCTATTTTTCTATTTTGACTCTTTTTGTAAGTGATCCATGCTCCCTGTGAAAGTGACAACACTGCCACAACACTAGCTTTTCATGTGTATTTCTCCTCTAACTAGTCTTGACGTCGCCTGTACAACTACTCAGCGCGCTTGTGTTAATGTCACAACCCTAACTTTACATGCACAATGTCACTACTACTACATTTCTTCCTTTAATCTCCATGTTATCTCCACACCTTGTGTTCATTTCCCACAACGTCAAATGTCTTCTCCACGGCATCGACAAGTTTGGTTTCGTACCTTTTCTTCTCTTTTATAACTTGTAGAACTGAAAATACATAAATACCAACAATTAGAGCTCATTCCAGGATATTTAGACCAAGTATACAACTAAACTAGTATTATACTAAATACGCATACTAATACTACGTATAGTCCCTTACTCATTTTACATAGTTCATGGAGATCCTTTAATTCAAATCAGTGTCAAATTAATAATCCACTCAAGTGTTTTTTTCATAAAAACTAATAGTTTTAAAACACGTAGCTTTAGCAACAAATATAATTTACTTTCAAAACTCTCAAGTAGTTCACAACCAAGACCATTACTGCTCACAATTTACTTCACCACGACACTCGAGCAATAAGTGTACAATCTTATGATATCTCTTTGAGCTTTAGAGTTCACAAAAAAGCATAAATCATACTAGTTTTGTAGACTTTAGTACTTCAAGAGTCCATATGACTTTATATAGTTGGAAGGAAAACTTAACTAAGTAAGTTACTTGTACTCGAGCTAAATCTTTTTATTTGAAAAGTTTTTATTTGACTTTCACCTTTTTTCTATATATATATATATATTTCTTCTTTTCTTTTTATATATTTTAGTTGTACGTTCCCTGCTCATTTCCTTTTGGATTATAGTTTTCTCACTTTTTCTAACCATCAAGTTGTTTGCTCCTTTTTCCTGCAGAACTCGTAGGACTCTCTATTTTTTATTTAAGACTCTTGCTAGAACTTCTCGCTTTCATTTTTTACTAAGCAAGTTTTAATTCCAACTTTCCATTAAACACAATGCATATCTCTTCCTTTTCTAGTACTAAGTCTTTATTTATGTTCTACTCAAGTAAGATTCATACTTATTATAGAATTCTATAGAGATCTAACATTTTATGCACAAGAAGTGTTCCGGTATTCTTTTTCCTTTAGTTTCAGATTCATGATCTTTTTCTAACTCCAAGTTTCTAATCATGAAATTATACTATTATTTGCTACAATTCTTATTTTTTTCAAAATTTATAACATTATCTGGAGTTTTATATCAACAGATACTTGTATTCTTACTCATCCTCAATCCAAGGCATGAACTTTGCAAATAAATTACTTTATTCATTTATTACTATACTACTATATATGACCTAACCTATACTACTTATATGCTCTATATCCTAAATATCTAATTAAGTAAATGAATTACACTACTAATCTTTCCTCTTTAATTACTTCAAAAATAAAATTTTATGTTCATAACTAAAGTGTTTATCTTTAATTCATCATTTCTTACCACTATCCATTTTGTTGATGCCCCCAAACTCAAACTAAACTTTGTCATTAAGGTTTAAAAATAAGCTCATATTTCATCGCTTTCCCTATTCAATACCACTCTAACTCCCTGATTCTCGTGTGAATATACTGAATATGTAGAGACTTCACTATTCTGATTAAAAATCGCCCAGAAAATAGTTCTTTCCAAAATTTTTGCATAATATTTTTTCCAAAGTTACAAAATAGTACTAAAAATGTTTGGATTACTATACTTATTATTTAAAAGTAAAAAAACTATATTAAAATTGAAATTTAAAAACCCCTAGGCTATCTCCCAATAATGTTTCCTTTAATTTCTTTAGCTAAATGCCTTTTTGCTCATTTTTGTTCAATTCTAGATCAAGTAACTCCATTACTTTGAATGTTCGAAATAATTGCTCATCTACAAATACTTCGGTTACTGGCTTCCATGTATCACCTTCTTTATGAGGTAACCTAGATAGATGGTCTGTAACCAAATTTTCACTTCTTTTTTTATCTTTAATTTCCAAATAAAACTCTTGCAATAGTAAAACCTATCTAATCAACCATGGTTTTCCATCATTCTTTGTAAACAAGTAACGGGTTGCTGCATGGTTAGTGTACACAATGACTTTTGATCAACTATGTAAGCTCTTAACTTTACACATGCAAACACTACTGCCTATAGCTCATTTTCTGTGGCAGTATAATTTCTTTTACTGAATTCAATATTTTGCTTGCATAATATATAGCTCTAAAGGTTCTATCTCTTCGCTGGCCATACACTATTCCTATTGTATATTCACTTGCATCATACATTATTTTAAAGTCAGACTCCCTATCTTGTACTACCACTATTGGTGCTCAAACCAAAGCTACTTTTAAGGTCTCAAATGTGTTTAAAAGTGCAAGACTCATTTCAAATGGGATATCTTTTTCCAACAACGTGCATAATAATTTAGTTATCTTTGAAAAATCCTTGATAAACCTTATGTGGAGACTTGCATGTTTGAAAAAGCTCCTTATATCTTTAATACTTTTTGGTATAAGAAGTTTCTTGATTGACGTTATTTTTGCACTATCAACCTTTAATCCATAAGCAGACACTCTATGTCCCAAGAAATTTCCTTCTTGAACCATGAAGTGACATTTTTCCTATTAAGTACTAAATTTTTGTCTTGACATATTTTCAATAACAAGGACAAGTTTTGTAAGCGTAAGTCGAACGATGGACCAAATATAGAAAAATTATCCATAAACAACTCCATAATATCCTCCACCATATCAAAGAAAAAAGCCATCATAAATCTTTAGAAATGTTGTTGTTGCATTGCACAATCCAAATGACATCTGTCTAAACTCAAATGTGTCATATAGACAAGTAAACGTAGTTTTCTTTGGATCTTCCAGTGCTATAATAATTTTATTATATCCCGAATACCCATATAGAAAACAATAATATTCATATCCTGCTAACATTTCTGACATTTGATCAATAAATGGTAAAGGGAAGTGATCCTCCTATGTAGCATTATTTTACTTTCGATAAGCAATGCAAACTCTCCAACAAGTTATTGTTATACTAGACAAGGTCTCTTTATTTTATGTTAGAACAATAGGTATTCCTCTTTTCTTTGGTACCATATGTATTAGTGAAACTCACAAACTATCAGAAATAGCGTAGATAATTTCGGCTTTCAACCATTTTAAAGTCCTTTTCTTTACCAGTTCTTTCATTACCGAATTTAACTACCTTTGAGACTCAATTGATTGTTTATGATTATCTTCCATTAAGATCTTAAGCATGCAGACAATCAAACTAATTCCTCTTAAATCTTTAATTGTCCATCTTAATACTGACCGGTGCTCTCACCAAACTTGAAGCAATTTTTCTTTATCTAATTCTGTCAAAGTTGTAGAAATAATAACATGATACATAGAGTTTTCTCTTAAGTAAGCATATCTCAAATGCTCCAGTAAAGGTTTTAACTCTACTATTGGTTCAATAACTACAATTTCAACTTTCATTTCTAGTTTCTTAAAACCTTTATGAGAAGTTGGGGTCTTAATGGTGATAGGGCATTGATTACCTCCTGATGTTCACGCTAAACTATAGAACTTGTTGTTAAGCTTTGACAATGTTCTAATGGGTCTTCTGGTTTATATTCCTTTGTTATCTTAGAAAAAAATCATATACTAGATCTTTGACTTCAATACATTTACAATGGTTTCCCTCACTTTGAAATTTCAAGGTTTTATAGATATTGAATAAAACTTATCATTTACTTGTAACCTTAATTTTTCCTCTTGAACATCTACCAAAGCTTTTAGAGTTGCTAGAAATGGACTCCCTAGAAATAATGGTGCCTTTGCATCCTCTTCTATATCAAGCACTACAAAATCAATGGGAAAAATGAACTTATCCACTTTTCCCAATACATCTTCAATCACTCCTTTTGGATAAGTCACTGATCGATGTGCTAATTGCAAAGTCATATTGATTGGCTTAAATTCTCCTAAACCTACCTTTTTAAAAAGTGATAATGTCATCAAATTTATGCTTGTTCTTAAATCACATAAGACCATATCAAACAAATGTACTCCTATAGTGCATTGAATAGGAAAACTTCATGGGTCCTTCAACTTTTGAAGTAACTCCTTTACAAAATAGCACTGCATTCTTTTGTCAAGTTTATCATTTTATATTCTTCCAATTGTACTTTCCTTGCCATTACATCTTTCAAAAACTCGAAATCATTATGCATCTATTCCAATGCATCAACTAACAGGATGCTTATGTGTAGCTTGTCGAACATCTCTACAAACCTTTTTAACTATTCTTGATTTTTCTACTTCTTAAATAATTGAGTATATGGTAGCTATTAAGTGAGTAATAGTGGATGAGTATATTGTAGTTGACACAACTTTGTTTTGATTACTGATGTTACTTTCCATGTGTTCTGAATCCTTTTGATGCTGCTCTTCAATCAATTTCTTGTAGCATCTGTTGTTTTTCCAATTCTTAATTGGACTACACTTATGTTTTCCTTAAGATTCATAATTACGTTGCTTGCAAATTGTCCTTACTTCCTTGAATTTAATGCAATTGCAACCTGATCGATTTGTCTCTCCAAGTTTTTAATGGATTGATTTCTGTTATCATCCATTCACTCAAGAGTTTGCATCACATTCTCCATTTCTTTCTCGTTCCTTTTATGTCATCTATATTGTTGATGTTAATGGCTTGTAAGAATCTCTTGACTGACTGCAATGAAGTCATTTTCTCACTATGATGTTGTTTCCCTTGATGGACTTCTTGATCAAAACCTGGAGGTAATGATGTCGCATCATACATCACCAATAATAGACTAGATTTACGAACTACTTCGATATGTAATAAGGCAAGTACGAGGTCAAATCAACAAATACGGAGAAGGATTCCTGGGCTACAACTAAAAGGAAATGGAGGTTTGGATTTCTAATTAACCTCATCTAGAAAAGATAAACTAAATAACTTATAGTAAACAATAAAAGAATACTTAGACAACTGAAAACAATAATTCTAATAATATAATAAAAGCCTATATTGAGAGATCTTTCATAATTGACAAGTAATTGACTTAATAATTGGTTACAAAATATGTCCCTTTTATTGGATTCTCATAGGCGAGTTCGAGTGGAGTCATTCTATTCCAAGGTTAATGGTAGGAGCGAGCAACATTACCATATACTAACTAGACTCGCAAAAAACCAGATATGTCGTAGGCTTTCAACGAGCTAGCAGCCTTAACGTTCCATAAAAACACTTTACCTAAGTGATAACTAGCATGAGATCTTATCCATCTTATACTTTGAATGTACAAGAGTATATCGATCCTAATAGACAAAGCTCTATTTGTCACTTAGGTAAAATGTTTTTATGGAACGTTAAGGCTACTAGCTTGTTGAAAGCCTACGACATATCTGGTTTAGATGGTTGCATACACACATTATATTCCATATCCTCTAATGCCCAACTCTAGTTTAGATGGTTTCATCCAACTTGTTAAATGGAAAGAAGAACACTCAAGCAAAGCTGGTTAGTTTGAGTCAAGATATTTCGGCCACTTTCCTGAGGAATACTCCACCAAATACTAGACTTCATTAAGACTAAAGCCATCTATTAATCATGAGTAACTCGAAACTTTTAACAAGCCTAAAACACACAATCTCTAAATAGGGCATTGAATACCAAAATTCCACAAATAGAAACTTATACAACCATTCCACTAGCACATTTAAAACATCATTTGGGGTCAATAGGAATTTCTTTTAGATTATTATGGCTGGGCTGGGGTAACAAGAACATGGAAATTAAAGGACTCAAAGCATTGGAAAGACTCACTTAATCTAGCTATAAACACTCGAGCTAAATCTTTATAATATTTGAGGAGTTTTTATACACTTTCATCTTTATTCATTTCTCTTACATATATTATCTATTTTTTTCTCCAAATATTTATTTTCTTTTTTAGTATGATCCCTGCTCCATTTCCAGTGGATTCCGCTTTTCTCACTTTTTCGAACACTAGATTCCATACTACGTTTCATGGTGAGCTTGTGGGACACTCTATTTTTTATTTAGAAACTCCTATTAGCACTTCTCACTTTTGCTATGATTAAGGTTAGCCTTCCAATGTAGGTAAAAGGGTTATATGGCTTTTGGGTTATAGGTTTCATGATAGGTGATGAAGGAATCATGTTGGGTTGGCTCAACTGGGATAACTAGGGATAAATTATAGGTGAGCTAAGGTTAAGGGCTAAATAAACACTGCCTACATCTTCCCCCAAGCTTATTCTTATGTTATACTCAGTTTTAAATGGATACAAACATATTCTAGAATCTGTAGAGATTAAGTTGACTCTTATCCTATTTTGATCTTCTACTCGCTTTCATATATAGCATAGAGCGCTAACTCTAGACTAGAACTTTTTGGTGTAGCTTTTCTCAGTAGTCTAATCATAAGAACATGATGTTGCACCTATGCTCTACCCAAGGTCTTATATATTTTATGGCATTCATCAATCCACATTGAATTCTCGAATTGTCGACCATTATTCTAAGCTGGAATTGGGCATTCATTTAGGCTTAAAACAAATGGAAAAATTTAAAAATAAAGAAGTCATATGTTTAAGAATGTTTAACAACCTACCAAACTATCAAATCCATGAAATAAATAAAATCGTATTATCTATATTTAGCTCAAAATCTTGAAAAAACTTGAAAACTTGTGAAATATACTGAAAATCCTTACTGTTCATCTACGCATTCTATCCAACTGCATACTTGCATACCCCCAAACTTATCCTGAACCTTGTCCTCAAGGTTCAAGAAAGTTGGATTACCATACACAATTCAAAAGAACAAGTGAAATTAACATGGAAGGTAAGAAATAAAATGGAATGAAGTGGTAAAAGTAGAAGCATACACCAGGCAATTGCTATGAAACAAAAACATGAATTCCTTATTTAACAAATTAAAAACAATCATTATTACAACATTTTGATGAATAGTCACCCGATAAGTGAGTATTATGTCGAATTTCTCAAATCTAATCTGATTGTTTTCCAACTGTGGCATCCACTAATTTTTTAAAGCAGTAAATAACTATTCCTAATCCCTACCTACATCTCTGGGTTACTTTCAGGAGCGCCGGTGTTTCATGTCAATAGACCAACATTTTCAATCTTTAGTACCAGGGGTTTCGGCATCAAGTAATACTCTTCAGGAATTCGCATTAGAATGATGAAAGGCCACCTAGCTTTTCACATAAATCAATATCTTAGCAGAATGCATGAAAGGCCTCCTAAGTATTATGGTATGCTTCATCGAATCCAAAGTGTCAAGAATGTAGGAATCTACCTCATAAACGAATCGAATAGCATACATGTGGGCATTTTTTTCATCTCGATCGTAGTGATGTTCTTGCCATTTCCCTAGGTGATTTCCACCTTTTTAGTGTTCAAGGGTATAATCTTGGGTATCTTGAAGAATGATAAAAGCATGACATTAATTTTAGCTTTAGTGTCCAGAAGTGCTTTCTAGAAAGTTTCTTCATTGATTCTCACGGGAATTTCTTTAAGGCCTAGATCCTCCATTTTCTTGACCGGTATTAGCGCTACTTTCTATATCGATATCCTTTTTTCTATTTTTGCTACTCTAGCCTTTTGTGCTTTTGTTTTCATCAAGATAAAGACCTTAACTTTCTCTGTAGTAGTTTCCTTTTTCTTACTTCCTACTGTGTTCTCCTCAATCTTCTCCCCTGGATTTACCTTCACCCATCATTCCTATTTTGTATTACTATCCAAAGTCATGACATATAATGACTTACAAATCCCTCCATTATGATTAGCCAGTGCTTCAATTGGCTTAATCAACTTTGTCTTTTATTCGAAGTCTTTACAGAAGGGCTTCACTTATGTTCATTCATTTCGAAAGTTATCCCACTCTCCATACTCTTTATTTCAATATTACCAAGGAAAAAGATATTAGTAACAAGAAATGGACACACCCATCTAGACCTAAGCTTACCTTGGAAGATTTTCAACCTATAATTGAATATGACTTTTTGACATATTACAATGGATTTCTTCATCAGATGAAGATCATGATGAGCTTTCGTCTTATCTTTATAAATCCTTGCATTATCATATGCATCATTCCTAATCTTTTCTAGTTCCTTAATATCTAATTTTTGCTTAACACCAATTTCTTTGTGATTCATGTTACAACGTTTGACTGGCCAATATGCTCTATGTTCTAACTTTACAGGAAGATGACATGTTTGTTTTTCCAAAAATCAACCTATATGGAGACATTGCAATACGTTTTTTTGAAATCCGTTTTATATGCCCATAATGTATCAACAAGGCATAGACTTCAGTCTTTCCTTAATGGTTGAACTATTTTATCAAGGATGGACTTGATCTCTCTCTATTAGAGACTTTGGCTTGACCATTGGCTTGGGGATGATAGGCTGTTGATCTCTCTCTAAATTATATTTCCTGAACAAAGACTCTACAATCCCATTGTAGAAATGAGTTCCTCTGTCACTAATGATTGAGTTTGAAGCTTTAAATCTTGAGAAGACTTGTGAATTTATGAATATGACAACCGTTTGGGAGTCCTTACTTCTAGGGTTTTGGCCTTAACCTATCTTTAGACATAATCCATCGCTAATAAGATGTAAGTATTCCCATTAGAAAGTGAGAATGGACCCATGAAATCAATACCCCAGATGTCAAAGATCTAACAAAAAATGATCTTAGTCATTTGCATCTGATCTCTTGATCATAATAACCCGTACTTTTGACAGTTATGACATGTTTTGGCCAAGAAATAAGCATCATGGAACAATGTGGGCCAATAAAATCCATATTCCAAAACCTTCCTAGTTGTACGCTGTAAACTGAAATGAATGCCACATGCGTTTGAATGACAATGATACAAGATAGAATGTGTTTTCTATAGAGGATTACATTAGTAATTCATTTGATCTGCATAGCACTTCCATAAATATGGATCGTCTTATAGATAATGCTTCGAATCATACACAAGCTTTTGCTTTCGAGTATATGAGTATTCTAATGGTAATTGCTTAGTGGCTAGATAGTTAACAAGGTCATCAAACCATGGAACTTAAAAAGAAACTACATAAACACGTTCATCAGGGAACTTGTTGTTAAGAACTGTAAGTGGTTGTCCGTTCTCTAGACAATTGAGATAGTCTGCCACTAGATTCTTGGCACCTTTCTTGTATTTGATTTTAAGATCAAACTCTAAAAGTAAAAGTGTACATCTTATTATTCTAGGCTTAGACTCCTTTTTAGAAAATAGGTAACGTAAAGCTACATGGTCAGAATAGACAATGACTTTGGTACTTAGCAGATAAGACTTGAACTTTTCAAGTGCAAAAACAACTGGAAGGACTTCTTTCTTAGTGGTGGTGTAATTCAATTAAGAAGCATCCAAATCTCTAGATGCATAATAAATCACATCAGATTTTCTCCTTACTTTTTTCCATAACACGGCTCCCACAACATATTACTCGCATCACACATAATCTCAAATGGAAGCTACTAATTTGGCACTTTGATGATTAGGGTAGAGATGAGTGCAGTTTTAAGTATGAAAAAAGATTTTTTACATTTGTCATCAAAGACAAACTGAAAATCTTTATGGAGTAATCTACACATAGGTTGAGCTAGCTTGAAAAAATCCTTAATAAACTACATATAGAAGCCTGCATGACCTAGAAATGGACGTATCTCTTTCGCAGTGGAAGGATAGGGCATGGTACTAATGACATCCACTTTTGCCGGATCAACTTACACACCTTTAGATGAAACAATATTACCCAAAATGATCATTTGGTCGACTATAAAATGACATTTCTCGTAATTGAGAACAAGGTTCTTTTCAATGCATTGGGACAACATTTTGGTAAAATCGTCTAGACAACTGTCAAAATAATCTCCATAAACTGTGAAATCATCCATGAAGACTTCAATGAAGTTCTCGAAAAAATCAAAGAAATTCTTACCATGTACCATTAGAATGTTGTGAGGTGCATTGCAGAGCCCAAACAACATGCACTTGTAAGCAAATGTTCCAAACAAACAGGTGAAGGTGGTCTTTTCCTGATCTTGTGGTGCAACTAGAATATGATGAAACCTTGAATACCAATCTACAAAATAGTAGTGGGATCTTTTACCTAGATGCTCAAGCATTTTATATATGAATGGTAAAAGGAAATGATCATTTTTTGTGGCTGCATTTAGTTTTTATAGTCAGTACAAACTCACCATCTATATGGACATGGGTAGGTACTACCTCTCCCTGGGCATTGGTCACAACGGTAACTTCTATTTTTTATTACAACTTGCACCAGACTAACCCAATTGCTATAAGAAAATGAGTTAAATCATCCATGAATCAAGAAGTTTTAGAATCTCTTTCTTAACTACTTCCATCATAAGTGGGTTTAATTGCCTATGAGCTTACCTTAAAGGTTCGCAGTCATCCTCTAGATGCATTCTATATGTGCATATGGAAGGGTGTAATCCCTTGATATCAGCTAATGTGTATCCTATTGCTTCCTTGTAGTCTCATAGGATGCACATTAATCTTTCCTCTTCCATTTTTGAGAGTTTGCAGGAAATGATTGCATGAAGTGACTCATTCTCACCTATGTAGGCATACTTTAGGTGATAATGAAGCTATTTCAAATCAAGGTTTGGGGATTTTTTGAGCGAGGGCTCGAGCTTGGGACTAGAGGAGAACAAATCCATGAGGACAGAGAGTTCGAAATGGATATCATAAGACTAACTCCCTAATGACATCTTCGACAACTTTGTCAAGTGAACTGGTGTGCTCCAAATCATTAGAAGTCACTCCTTGACAAACAATTGAGTTCACTGTATCTCCCATAGGATAATCAATACTTGCTTGTACTAGTGAATGAATTGCATCCAAAATACATAGGGATGATACATCGGCAGGATATTTCATGGCATCACGAAGGTTGAATTTCACGACCTCGCCATTAAACTCTACATTCAAAGATCCGTTTGCAACATCAATCTTAACCCGTGCTGTTTTCTTGAAAGGGCATCCTGAGAGGATCGAAGAGGAATTGGGGAATAGTTTTTCTTTCATGTCTAAGATTAAGAAGTCACTAGGAAAGTATAACTATCTTAAAATAACAATAATATCCTCTAAAAATCTTTTATGGTATACAACAGATCTGTCTGCTAACTAGATCACTATCCTAGTTTCCCTGAGTTCTTTGTAATTGAGAGAATCAAATACATAGAAAGGCATGACATTTTTGGATGCTCCTAATTTTATCACCAATGGTGATTGGCATAAAGAACATTTTTGGATCTTTTCATTTAGGGGGAAGTTTCTTTTGAAGGATGGTCGAGACTATTTCGCCAACAACGACTCTTTCATGTTCATATAGGTTTAATTTGTTGCTAGATTACTCCTTTAAGACCTTGCAATCTTAGGCATGTTGGCTACAACATCTAGCAAAGGGATGTTAATCTCTAATTTCTTAAGAGCAACTATTATTCCTTTGTCTTGCTTTTTTTTTTTAAATTTTTTTTTGCAAGACATTGAGAAAATGAAGAATGAATAACAATAGGTTTGGTGATTGGTTTTGCCATACGTTTCTTAGGTATTGCGGCAATAGCTTCTATCTCTTGCTCAACCTCTGCTCTTACCTCTTTTGATTTACTTATTAGATCCGGTTGCTTAGATCCTTCGATTTCAGCCCCACTCCTCAAAGTAATCTTACTAGCCTCAACAGAATGCTGAGTGGGTAGTATTTCTTCCATGTTCACTTGAGCTTCAATCCTAACTTGCTAGATCAACTTTGCCCTCTCACTAAATCGCGTGTTACTTTTTTGACTATAAGACTCAAAAAGATTATGACGTTCTCCCACAATGACTACTTTAACCCGTATGGGTGATTGATATGCTTTTGTATGATACCCTCGAAAGTCATAGCTCAGATCATATTGACCTATTTCCTAAAGTGATCCTGGGAATTGCTGAACCATATCAACTTGACATCTATCCCTAAAATATAAAGGACAATTATCCATAGTATTTGTGTACTCATAACAAGTATTGCAAGCTTGGACTCAGCTTGATCCTAAGATTAATTGCTTCATCATGGACTTTAATTCAGGCATTTTGCTCTCAAGCCTATCCTCTCATGAATTGACTCATGCTCGACTTTTGTAAGTTTTATCCACTACACCATAATGCCTAGATTGATTTACCATTTTTTCAAAGATTTTCTTAGTAAAACTGTGTTGTGGTCAAGCATGATAGAGTCTCTTAAATCTTTCCTAATACTTAAAGAAAGATTATCTTTCCTTCATGTAAATGGCGAAGATTTGTCTCCTAATAGAGGTAATCTTACGCGTTGGCATATATTGTTCTTGAAATTGGAGGTGTAGATCCTTCCATGAATGAATAGATCTAAGAGGTATGTGGAACAACCAATTAAGAACATTACCTCTAAGACAAAATGGAAAAGCCTTCAGCTTAATTATATCAAGCTCAGTTGCAGTAGGCTTCATAGCTACAACAACCCATTCGAATTACGCCAAAACGTTTTGCGGATCCTTATCATCTCTTCCAAGAAATATTAGAAGATTCAAGATAAGTTTAGTCTTAAACATAAACTCTCCGGTTTAGGTAGGGAATTCTATGCATAAAGGTTGAGAACCTGCTGGAAGTTGGTTTGCTTCCCTAAAAATGAGTTCTTTCTCTTCTAAGCTAATTTTCCTATATTAGAGACCATTTAACGTAGTCCCCAACAATGTTGCCAAAAATTGATGTCACATCGTACAACATCAATAATAGTCTCGATTTACCAACTACTTGGATGTGTTGTGATCAAGTACGGGGTTGACACGTGTCGAGCGTATATATTAATTTCTCATATTTTACTTTTATTTTGTAGTAATGGTAAATGGTATATTGTCTCTACAGGTGATAGTCTTTAGCCAGCCACCAATTTTTCTAAATTCAATGGCAAAGTCACATTCTTATCATTGTAAATCTACTAATTGGATAAAATGTACACTATAGATATCCAATAGCATTATACTCCATGAAAATTATGAATAATATTAGCCAATATTAACTGAAGCCGCATAATAAACAACTTAGAAGACATCACCTAGAACATCCACTCGGGAAAAGCCCTGTAGATTAATCTTAGTTACTACTTCTATAATTGTTATCAATAACTATAGACATTGATTTGGATACTCCATATTAAGGAACATATTGGCCACTATGCAATCAATATAAAGAATCACTAGTTGTAATACACAAACATGATTGACATGTATGAATTGATCTAAAGTGTTAAGTACGTAATTCCATAATTATAATTGCATATCAATCCAAAGTATTTTACGTGTCTAGGGTTTGTTAAGATTAACTATCTATTCACTCATATTGGAAATAAACAATGCAAATGTATAATTAAAAATATAATGAAAAAATAAATAAATACTTCTTAATCAAAGCTCCAATGTTGCTTCACATATAAGATTAAACTTTAAAGACAGAAGGTTGAACAGAAGTGCTATAGAAAGTTAAAAAGAAAATAATAGAGAAAATAAAGAGTTATTTTGAAGCTTTCTGGTCCTATATATAGTTTCCCTAAAAGTATATATCCTAGATAAATACAAAGCCTTCATTTTTATCAAGAAACTCTATCACCGAACTTAATGATTTGTCAACGATTCATAAGTTGAACAAAAATTGGTAAGTTAATCACTGAGTTTAGCTCTCTATGCTCCATCGATTCTACTAGTGATTTCAAGTGTATTCTCCAATTCGTTGTAGATTCGCTGGCATTTTCCTGCCGTCGATTAAGTGGCGCTTTTTAGTTTAAATTCGAATCAATGGCTAAATTTTGGACTTCTTTTCCAGTTGATTGTTTTGCTATTCTTCCTCTTTTCTAATTATTGACTAATCAACTACCCTTAAACTCAACATTTTTTTGTCCCTAGCAAAGGAATACTCTAAATCATATTTTTTCTCATTCTTTATAAACTGATTTCAATCTAACTCATCTTAACTTTAAATAATAGAAATTCTAAAATAGAAGTAATTTTTCAACTGAAAACATATTACCCACAAGTAATTGAAAGTTATAAGAGAATAGAATGATTCATATAAAATGAAACATTCCTTAATGATAACTTAACTACCCAATGTAACACCCTTTAGAACTTAAAGTTCATTACCCAGGCTAGTACACAATATAGGTTTTCTTAATCTCCATTGAGAAGCATCAAGTTTACGATAACTAGTACAAAATCTCAAAACATAAAAGCCACTAGATTAATTTTAATTTTAGAAAAAACTTCATAATAGTACTACAACCAAAATCGATAGGAACTTTGCCAAGATACCAAAGAATAAATCATTTAAAACATGTTAGATTAAGAAATAATTTATTCAACTCTAGCTCTAAGAACTCGAGTTAAATCTTTTCTTCGAAGAGTTTAAGAACATCCATCTTTCTCATCTCTTATTCTCTTTTCTATTCCATTCTAATTATTTCTTATATATATATATATATATTTCTTTTACTTTTTTTTTGAGTCCCTGCTCCATTTCCTTTGGATGTTCTCATATTTTTCCCACTATAAATTCCCTACTCCATTTCCTTTAGAATCTATAGGACTCTTTATATCTATATTTGTAAAATCTTGTTAGCACTTCTCACTATCCACTAAAGTTGAAGAAAGTATTCTATCTAACTTATAGAATTTCATCGGTTTCTAACCCATTTATTCTTTCAAGCGTGGCATAATAACTTTCTATATATATTATAAAAATACTTAATCAATAGCTTTTGTATCAAAATATTCTTCGAAATCTGTATTGTTTTTTTTTGCATTATTGTTTCGATCTTCTATTTATTATCATGACTAACACAAGGTATTCAATTTAGTGTACACATCAAGCAGTAAAGTTAATAAAAGGCATAAAATTAATTCTTTCTATCATAAAATTAACTTTGGTTATAAAAATATCACTTCCATTTAAAATTTTATTATATGTTCATTATCTTTCTAACTAAGAATAAAGTAAATTTAAATTCATACTTACTTGAATTCGGAATAAATTTGAAAAATCTCATCAACTCACTTAAATATTGGATCAAAATTTAGAACATTTTGGATTAATTTTAAATTTGTGTTCTACTTTTATTTCTTTCTTTCCTTTTCATTGTCATAATTTACCTAACTTAACTTCATTCTAAACCTTATCCTCAATGTTTTAAAATAAATTTGGGTTTATAGCATAACAAACATACCATATGAATTAAGCGATTTGATTTATGCAATAAAAATGGAAATAAATAGACATATATGGAAGTCAACAATATTCAAATGAATGGAATGCTAAAGGGAACACAATACATTTATTGACAAAAAGTTCACAAAGAGCAATACATTGTATCATTCATTCATTGCATATAAGATAAAACAAGTTATACACAGTGATGTTTAGAAGTAAATCCATCATCAGGTTCATAATCTTCATCCATTCCTGTAGAAGGTTAGGAAACATAACTATCAGCTGGGTTGTAAGTCCCAGTTCAGAATTGCAACTGCAGAGATTGAATGTTGATGCTTCTCCTTAAGTCCTGCAAATGACTATCATGTCTTCTCTCGGATATAGAATGGTAACGTTGTAAGATCCTCTCTTTTGCTACTATCATTTATTCATTGTGATGAGTTTTCGTCTAGCTACACATAAGTGAAGAAAATATAGGCAAAAAATCATCTCGTCCTAAGCTGCGACGAAGATGGTGTCGAACTCGTAGAAACATTCGGTACATTCACCTTCTTGCTTCTCTTGCATTTATCAAATGAAATGATTCTCGTTCATCATCTGCGTCATTGTATCCTAACAAAATTCTCATTCGTTGTACTTTCGTATCATTCATGGTCTTCTTGAGAAATACATCGGATTCAATATTAAAACCTATGCCAGTTTTCCTATACAATTCAGTGATCAAAATTGGGAATGGTAGTCCTTCATTATATTTAGTTTGCATTGCAAACTTTATAGAATCATGCATAATTTTTTCAACATCCATATAACCTTTCTACATAACTATATTATAAAGTAAAGCACCTATAGAGTTCTTCACTTCGAAATGTTGTTTGGTTGGATAAAAAGATGCATCTATAATATAACTCCAACTCTTCATAATCTTTCTAATATACGTGGTTTCAATAAATCTCAAATATCCTTTACTATCAAACATAAATCCACTTCCTAAAGGTATCTCTAACCTGTCTCGGATTATCTAAAAGTGATAGTATTCCTTATCTTCATAATTGACATTAGGGTAATCCTCCTCCATTCTTTGTCTATTTTGTAGTAAACTAAAAAATTGATTTAACCTCGCACGTGAAATATCAATCTTCTTCCCTTTTACTACTACTTTGTCCCATTCTTTACTAACATGCACATTTGCATAAAATTGTCGTACAGTTTCCAAGCATCCACTTTCTCCTTTTCCTGCATAGTCTCGCAGAAGTCATCCCCATCTCATATCTATGATGATGGTCACAATTTTTCCTCATACTTGCTCATATTTTGAATATTGAACCCTCTCTTAGGAATGATGACTCTATTTTTGTCACTATAGTATCTCCTTTGAGATTTAGGTCTTACAAACAAAAAGAGGTCATATGGAAATAAATGACTAGGGTCCGAATTCTCAAAATATTCATCATTATACGCCAATGGAGATTGTTCTCTAAGCTCAGCCCTTCCAGGTCTAAGTTCTCTAATACTAACCCCGATATGTATAATATTCATTAGGTGGCCCACATATTTCTACTTTTTTTTTGCTTGCACTACCCCCTTCCCCTTGTCTTGCATGCTACTCGTATCTCTTCCTTTACCTCCTCCTACCATAAAGTAACTCAATTATCATGAAATAGGTAAATTGAAATCAAGTAGTTGAAAGTCCAAACTAACAAGGTAAAGGAAAACAAGTTTGTGAAAAGATTTTAGCATAGAGTCTCGAAAGTGTTGAAAGTAATATGTATAACCCAGTTATATCAACATATCCATATCATAAGTATTTATATATTGGATAAATTCTTAAAAACCTCCAAAATCATTTGAAAACCATATTTAAATTGAAAATTTGTATAACAAATCATTTCCAAAAACTATTTGTAATAAAAACTTAAAAATTACATATGTTTGAAAATGTAATCAAAAATCAATTTTTGTCCAAGACAACTATCTCAAAAGGATGTTAGAGTATTAGTTCATTACCTTCTTAAGAGTTAATCTCTGAAGTAAGATGCTCTATTAGCTCATTCCTCTTTTCTAAGCCTTAATTCGAAGCAAACACTCTCAAAGCCTTAACTAGGTTGTATGAACTTGGATTCGAAATTTATAGGGTTGAAAAACTCCTAAAAAAGGTGGGATGCACTTAAATAAGCTTTAGTTTTAGCTTTGAAAGGTTGAATCTAGGCAAAAATTGATTAATCAATCGTATATTTGTAAGATTTTTAGGTGCGAAAGGGTTTATTATTAGCGATTTGGCATTCTATTTAAAAAAAGGATTTGTGCTCAGTGAATCGAGGTATAAGTGAAATCACTGACAAACTTCCACTAAAATTGCTTAAAATTGGTCTTAATGGACGAGTGATTACTTCAGTGAATCGTAGTATAAAACTAAAATTGCTGATAAATCGTTGTGTTAGTTTTCACTCAAAACCAGCAAACAATTGGCGATTTACCCAGCAATCCTAGTGTTAACTAGTATTGGTGGGAAATCATAGAGTCATTTCCTACTGTTTTTCCATATATCCTATATTTTATTAACTATCACATATAGCAATCATAATTAAGGTATAATTGATCTATACTCAACGAGAAATATTATGAAAACGAATTTAGACTTGTAATTAGGAATACCATTCTAAATAAATACTTATTACTTAAAATAATTAAAGACAAAGAAGATTCAACTAAAAAACAAATGGATCATGCCCCTCTCAACTAGGGATATTCGAAAAGAAAGTTAAAAGGAGAGAGCATAAATATAATAACTATCATAACTCTAGTAATACTAAAACACATTGGCTTGATCAACCCCTTTAACCTAAAATTATTCTAGGATTGTAATCTTAAGTCACTTCATTATAAGGGTCAAAAGTTGAGATAATAAAAAAACAATTAACTAATCCTGCTACTAAAACTAAAAATAAAGATAAAGTATGGGCTGCCTCCCATATAGCATTTTTCTTTATAATCATTGGTTGGACTAGGTAGATAAGGTCACTTATTGTTCATCTTAAGTGAGTCAAACTGACCATTAGCCGATTCTTCATCGTTTTTGAGGTCTTCAACTTCTATATCATTCTCAGCATCTGCATAACGTCCTTTAAGATAATCATTACGATATGATGTTTCACTTTCATAATCATCATCATCATAATTGTCGTCATTGAAGTAATATTCCATCTCGTAATCATCCTAAAGATACATATAATCATTTCCCATCCTAAGTGTAACTATACATATTCCACATCGAGAATAGCTCCAGTTGTCTTGAGAAAGTACGTCACATCAATATCACATTATCTTCCAAATTTATGGTACTACCAAGAAGTTGGTGAGAAAATCGAATTGTTCCACTTACACTGGCACATTCATTGACATTCCTAGTGGAAAGATCTTATCACCATTTGCTTTGTGGACTGCAAAAGGTGGTATAAAATCAATCTTCGACTTTGCTTTTTTGCACCATTATTTCGGTAAGATATTTATATTAACACCTATGTCAAGTAAAACACCAGGGAAACTGATGCCATTGATCATCACCTGGAGGAAGAGTTTCCTTAGATCATCATTGTAAATTTCAATCATTTTTCATTAAATTTGAAGCTTTAGTTGCTCATTAATGAATTCTTCTTCCACCGTTTGCTTCTCTTCTTGATGTTGAACTTTAGGTTGCGGCTCTTCAGGTTACTGTATCTTCAATTTCTTCTTCTCATTAAATGGTTTCTTATACATCCATAGTGTAGTGGTTTCATTCTTAATGATTTCACTAGCATGAATGCAAACATTAAACTCTATTTCCTTACTTTGCAAACTTTGTTGCTTAGTCTTGAGATTGACGATCTCAACGTCATGTTCAACAAAACTTTCATGATAAGTCTTTAACCTATGATCTTTTACTTTGAATATTTGTCATTTGTCTAAGCGTTCTATTTCTATTGTGTCTTGAGGTAGTAAATTGACAATCAGATAAGGTCATATCCATCTCGAATGCAGTTTTCTATAAAATAATTTGAATCTTGAACAAAAAAGTAGAACTTTATCTCCTATTTGAGAACTTTTAGTAACTAATTTCTTGTCATGAAATGCTTTGGTTTTATCTTTATAAATTGATCCATTTTCATGGCGTTATTCGTGATTTCTTCTAATTTTTGAAGACAAAACTTACGTTGTTTCTTGCTTCATTGTAATTCATGTTACGTATTTTTACTGCCCAAAAGGCTTTATGTTCTAGTTCAGCTATTAAATGACATGTTTTTCCAAATACTAACCAGTATGGTGTCATGCCTATGGGTCTCTTAAATGCTATTTTATATGAACATAATACGTTTTCTAATATAAGCCTTCAATCCTTACGTGTTGGACTAACTATTTTTTTCAGTATTGACTTATATTTTATGAATGGTTTGCAAAGCTCACCATCAATTGCACTTAATCAAGCACAATGGAAAAGTTTGATCCATGTAGCCAACCCCAGTTAATTTGGGACTGAGGCTATGTTGTTATTTGTTATTGACTTATATTTTATACTCGATGTTTTAGCTTGTCCACTAGTTTGTTGGTGGTAGATGTCTGATGTCTTATGTTATACTTAACAAGTAGATTATCAACTTATCGATTGCGAAAATGTGAACCTCTATTAGTTACAAGTGTTCTAAAAACTGTTAAGATTTTGGATCTAAGGAAATCAACCACTATTCTTGAATTATTAGTTTTAGTAATCTACAGTAAGCAAAATATAAACATAGCCATTTGATGATGGAAAAGGTCCTATGAAATGTAAACCCCATACATCAAACACTTCACAAATAGAACATGAGTGAAAGGCATTTGATTTCTACATCCTAAGTTTCCAGTTCGTTGGCAATTTGGACAAGCTTTTATATAAAGAAAACAATCATGAAATAAAATGGGCCCAAAGAATTCGGAATCCGAAATTTTACAAGCAGTTCTACGTGAACCGAAATGTCCTCCACATACATAAGTATGACAATAAGATATAATTGATTGTACTTTTGAATGTGGTATGCATCTCCTAATTATTTGGTCGGTGCAAAACTTTCATAAATAGAGATCATCCGATAAATAATGTTTAGAATCATTTTTAATTTTATTCTTTTGAGCTCTCATTAAGTAAGCTGATAACCTATTAGTGGTAAGGTAATTGGCTATATCATAATACCATAGGTCATCAGTCTTCATACTATACATATATTCATTCGAAAATTCGTCCCTTAATGGTATAGGTCGTTTTATATTTTTAACCTACTTAAGTTATCTACTACTTGATTTTCAATTCCTTTCTTATCTTTTATAGTAAGCTCGAATTCTTATAGAAGTAGTATCCATCTCATTAGTCTAGGTTTTGCATCTTGTTTTGACATTAAATATCACAAAGTGAATAAACTATTACTTTTATTCCTAATAAATATGGTCTGAACTTTTCTAAGGCAAACACTACAGCTAAGATTCATTTTCAGTAGTGGTATCTTTCTTGTGGCTAGATCTAATGTCCTAGAAGCATACTATATATCATGAGATTCTTTTCCTACCTTTTGACCTAAAAACGCTCCAACTATATAGTTACTTCCATTACATATTATTTCAAAGGGTAATAACTAATCTAGTGATTTAATCATAGGTGTGGTTATTAAAGAATCTTTTAATTTATATAACTCTATCTTGCAATCATTGGTGAATTCAAAAGAAATGTCTTTTTGTAAAAGTTTGCATAAAGGTTGTATAATTTTGGAAAAATCTTTTACAAATCTTCTATAGAATCTTGTAAGCCCAAGAAATGAACGTATTTCTCTTACCGTGGTGGGTAAGTTAACGTTTTGATTACTTGAATTTTTGCTTGATCTACCTTTATTCCTTTATGTGACACTATATGTTCTAATATAAGTCCCTGATCTACCATGAAATGATATTTTTCATAATTTAGTACTTAATTCTTTTTAATGCATCATGTAAGTACTTTAGTTAAATTAACTAAACATTCATCTATGAAGACTTCAATGAAAATTTTCACATAATTAGAGAAAATACTAACCATACATACTGACCATACACCTTTGAAACATTGCAGGTACATTACATAAACGAAAAGGCATAAATCTATAAGGTATCAAAGGGCAAGTAATTTTTTTTTCATGATCTTTTTGGGCTATAAATATTTGTTGAAATCCTAAATAACCATCTAGATAACAATAATAGGTTTTTCCAGCTGGTCTTTCTAAAATTTGATCTGTAAATGGGAGTGGATAGTGTTCTTTCCTAATTGAGGCATTCATTTTCTATAATCTATACATACCCTCCAAACGTTTTGAATCCTAGTTGGTACTAATTCTCCATGCTCATTTGTTATTATTGTAATTCCTGTATTTTTAGGGACTACTTTTAGTAGGCTTCCCTGATTGCTATGGGCTATTGGAAGTATCATTCATCCATCTAATAGTTTTAATATTTCAATTTTTACAACGTCCATCATAGGCGGGTTTATTCTATATTAAGTTTGTGTAGAAGCTTGTGTATCAGTTTCTAGATTTATCTTATGCGTACACGTAACTGGACTTATTCCTTTAATATCAGCTATGGTGCATCCTATTGCTCCTTTAAATTCTTTTAATACATTTATCAACTTATTTTCTTCTGGACTTATCAGTTCATTGGAAATTATAACGAGTAATATATCATAGTCCCATAGATAAACATTTTTCAAATGATATAGTAAGGTTTTTGGATATAATTCTAGGGCTTTAACTATAGAAAGTAAAAGTTTTGAATGAGATTTAGATAATTCTAGATAATAAGTTTTGGTAGTTCAATATATGATTCCAAGGTACTTATTCTTTCTTTTGCTTCATCATCTCTATCATCATCTTCTTCTAAATCTTCAATTACTAGTTCCATTTTATCGATTTCATATTTTCAACAAGATTTGTTTGTTAACGTATCTATCATATCTACTGTGCATATCAAACAAATATCCATTGAATATTTCATTACATCATATATATCAAAATTCATTGTATCATCATCTACTTTCATTGTTAATGTTCATTTCAAAACATCAAATTTTTGCTTTTGCTATTTTAAAAAATAGTTTTCCTATGATTAGAAAATTCTTATTAGAGAAATTATCTTCTTTCAATTTAAGACATATAAATCTGCTAGGAAGACTAAATCATTAACCCTGATTAGTACATCTTCTAGTAACCCTACTGGTTGAACAATGGATCTATCTACTAATTGTATGGCTATACTAGTTTCTTCTAAATGTACATCTATCATTTGTAAATAAGTAGATAGTTGCATAAAATTTATGGAGGCTCCTAAATTACAAATGCTTTAGAAATTTTTATTTTCTCAATCGTACATGGAAAGAAAAATATCCCAAGATCAGAACATTTAGTAGGTAACTTCTTTCGAATTAGTGTCGATACATGTTCTCCTAGACTCACCTTAATATTAACCTTAATCTTATTAGTGCATAAACCCGTTATAAATTTAGTTACTTATGTACATTTTGAATGACTTCAAACATGGGTATATTAGCTACTACGTTCTTTAATGTATCAGACACTTGTTTTTCTTCTTGCAATTTATTAGCATTTTTATTATCTTCCGAATAATGAGGGAATGACAATTTTATATTAATTGTTCTGTCTTTATCCGATTCATTACCCTTTTCATTGGGGATCTTATAACTTTTTACTTCAATTTTTTTCTAGTTGTGCTTATATTTCTTTTCTGGAAACTAATCGGTCTAACATTCAAGGTTCATCCATCAGCTTACCGCTTCATAATGTTGTGGCTTCTGTTTTTTTCATATAAAGTAGGATATGGTTGAGATAATAATTTCCCTTGATTTACAAATTCACTCATTTGTGTTGCCATTTGACTCAATTGGTTTTTTTAATTCACTCATGTCATTTTATAATATTTGAATTATTTGGTCTTTTCTTTTTCTAAATTATTCGATGTTTTATACCTTTGATAAACCTCATTATTCATACGATTACCTACATTTGGTTGTGAGTAATTTGCATAGCTAATAAAGCTATAATTAGGATCAATAAACCCATCATATTGGTTAATTATAACATTAACTTCTTCTATTTTGGTTTGTTGGGTCAAAAAGTATTTATCATTAGACTGGCTTCATTCATTACAAGATTTTGTTTTGCTTGATTTATCTTTTAATAATAATTCAACCATTTCTTTTAGCTCGTCAATCTTATCGTGTGGTGTTTTATATGTCTTAATCATTTCACTTAGATTTTCTTTGATTAGTTCACTCTTCTCACTATATTGCTTTAGATTGTTTCACCATTTTATTTATAGCTTCTCTTTCTAAACCTGGTGTTTTAACGAGCAAAGACCCTCCACACACGGTGTCTAAGAACTTTTATTCAAAATGATTTAATCCTTTATAAAAATATTGCATTACAATTTTTTTTCCTGTAAATCTATGCATTGGACATTATGAAATCACTCTTTAATACCTATCCCCAAATTCATCAAAAGTTTCTCCAATTTCCATCCTAGCATTACTAATGTTTTGCCTATACAGACTAATTTGTCTTGCTGATACGTATTATTCGAAAAAGACTTGTATCATCTCTGACCAACTGGTTATGCAATTGTGATAGAGGTAAATTAACAATCTAAAGCTTGGCCTTTCAATATAGAAGAAAAAACTTTTAATTTAACATAATCTATTTCTATGTCCTCATGTTTTAACTTGCTTACTTTATCTACAAACTCTATAATAAACTTTTAAGCATCTTCATTATCTTCACCATAGAAACACATTAAAAATTTATGAGTCCGAACTTCAACTCGAATTCCGAAAAATCATTTGTGAAAGTTATACACATAGGTTCATAAGCCATGACATTCCTATTAGACTGCCTAAAAGTTAATTCTCCCTTGTTTTCAGCCACGTTATATGACTTTTAACAAGAAGGTTTTCAAGAGATTATTTTTAAAATCATTGTCAACGGCGCCAAAAACTCACACGTGTCAAGTGTGCATAATAATTTCTTATATTTTACTTTTATTTTGTATTGGTGGTAAGTAGGATTTCATCTCCACAAGGATTTTTCAAATTTATTAAAAATTAAGGCTACCCTAAAATTTTACCGAATTTAACTTTTTTTAATTTAATTAAACGAGAATTAAACGCTAATAATATGCAAACAAAATAAATAAATAATTAATATAACTAAAATATAAACAATTTAATTTTAATTAACTAGCCTAATACAATTTGAACTAATAATAAAAAATTAATAAATCAATATAAATGAAATATCTAAATAAACATCTAAACAATCCCCTACTAAATATTGTAATATACTTGGATTGCTTTAAAACACCAGAACATAACATTACTTCACAACATACTTATATTTACATCACATGGAATCTTAGAATCATTAAATTATTATTTATAATGGGTTGAGAGCCTTTAACCAGCCATCGATTTTCCTAAATTCAATGGAAAAGCCACATTTTTATAATTGTAAATCTACCTATTGGAGAAAAGGCAACACTGTATTAATACGATACATTACACTCAATAAAAGTCATGTCTAATCTAAGCTAATATTAACTAAGGGTGCATAATAAATAACTTAGAACATAATCACCTAGAACATCAACTCGGTAAAAGCCCTATAGATTAATCCTAGTTACTACTTTTATAATTGTTGTCAATAACTATTGACATAGATTTGGACACTCTATATTAATGAACATATTGGCCACTATGTGTTGGGTTTTTTTAGGGTTCATTCGCAGTGAAAAATTTAAAATAATTTTTGAAAAAGCCTAACAAGGTTGAAAGTAAGTTCCATTAAACTTGATCTACAAAAGTAAAACATACCTTAATCCATGATTTCATTCTCTTATTGATCGATCTCCAAAACATTCAAGCCCTCGTCCACTATCACGAAATCCACATATTAATGGTGACCACAATTTGGAATGCTTGCCCCAAGAGAGATTAAACTTTTTTCTTTCTCTCTTAAAATCCAGAAAACTTGAAAATAGTAAAAGAAAAATTATTATTTCGACTTAAAGTTTCAACCTCTTTTTTATATGCGTAGATAAGCCCTCACTTAAAACTGTATTTGTAATACAACTATTGTATTTAGTCAGTTTTAAGTTAATTAAACGTATGCCCCTATTAAGAAGTTATCATATAACAAATCGTAAGGGTTTTATGTCATTATTTTTTATCATATAAAATATTACTACAAACCAATTGAAATTTAGCAATGTCACTCTTTGTGTGCGACCCAATAGGTTCATGCGATATTGGTAGTGAATCAAAAATATTTTGGTACACACATCATAAGTAGACTTTAGTAAGGTATTATACCAACCCAAGTAGCATGAATATCAAAAATTGATATAACCTAATGAGTAACATATATCATATCCTTTTGTCGTATGATATCCTTTGGTTAAATATAAGGCATGGAAAGTCACCTTTAACGTTCAATCATACTAGTCTCGATCTTTAGGTAGTCTTAAAACATCCAAGTGACATTAATCGTATCAATTCGCATGGACTTGGCAATTATCAGTCTATTATATCGAGGGATCCACTGATTTCTCTCTATACGAGGGTGACAAATTCTTTCTTGATTACACACCTTCACGTATTACTCACATGTTAACCAATCACAAGCTTTATAATAATCTGGTTAAAGACAATGTTTGATTTTGTCAAATTATCATGCTCCTAATATTGAAGTCTATGGTAATCTCGAGTCGAATGACTAAATGATATACCTATCACGAGTAACACATGACTTAATCCATGAAGTGTTCTTATAGCGAATCAATCTAGTACCTTGTTCCCTAATAAATACATATGATCTCGATTCGTATCCATATACGTATGATTATCACATGACCATCAATCAAGATTCACATTAGTCTTAATTTATTATAGTTACCGACATAATGATCGACTAGGGACAATTAAGATCTTTCGACGAATACTTATGAATCTTATTATATGGTGACCATTCAATCACTTATATTAAAAACAACAAATGAAAAACTTCTATTTTATTAACTAAAATCATAAGATAAATAATGTTTACAGATAAAACTAGGGCAGATGCCCCAACACTATGCACTCAATGTAAAGAATCACTAATTGTAATACACAAAAATAACTTGTTTAATCCTTGATTGACGTGTATGAATTGATTCAAAACATTAAGTATGTGATTCCATAATTATAACTACTTAACAATCTAAATTATATTACATGTTTAGGGTTTGTTTAGATTAACTAACTACTCACTCATGCTAGAAATAAACAATGCAAATATATAATTAAAGGACATAATGAATAAATAAATAAAATACCTTTTAATCAAAGCTCCAATGTTGCTTCACATATAAGGCTAAACTTAAAAGACAAAAGGTTGAAAAGAAAAGTAATGGAAAGTTAAAAAAAGAATAATAAAGAAAAGAGAGTTATTTCGAAGCTATCTGGTCCGATATATAGTTTCCATAAGAGTATATATATCCTAAATAAATACAAATTCCTTGTTCTTATTTAAAAATTTGTCACCAACCTCATCGATTTGTTAATGATTCCTAAGTTATAAACAAATTACTAACTTAATCACTGAGTTTAGCTCTATGTGCTCCACCGATTCAGCTTGCAACTTCTAGAGTATTCTCCAATTTGCTCTGGATTCGTTGACATTTTCTTATTGCCAATATAGGTGGTGACTTCAATGTAAATTAAAATCTCTAGCTAATTGCTGGGTTTCTTTTTCTAGGTGATTGTTTTCCTCTTCTTCCTTTTTTCTTCCATTTCCTCATTTTTTTATCGAAATCATAAAAATAAGAGAATACCTAGTGTAAGATTACATTTATATAAAAAACCAACCTAAATTATATTATAAAACATGTCTAATTATTAACTTGTTAGGGGTCGAACCTATAAAGACTGAGAAGGATTCCTAGGCTACAACTAAAAGGAAGGGTTTAGATTTTGTATTAACCTCATCTAGAATAGATAAACTAAATAACTTACACTAAACAATGGAAAAATACATAGACAACTGAAAATAATAATTTCGACAATATAATAAAAGCCTGGATCGAGAGATTTTTCAAAATTGACAAGTAATTGACTTAATCATTGGTTACAAAAGATGTCCATTTTATTGGATTCTCAAAGGCAAGTTCGAGTGCGATCACTCTATTTTCCAAGGTATGTTGTAGGCTTTCAACGGGCTAGCAGCCTTAATGTTCAATGAAAACAATTACCCTAAGTGGTAACTAGTTTGAATCGTTATCCATCTTATACTTTGAATGTATAAGAGCACATCGATTGCTAATAGACAAGGTTCTATTTTTCATGTAACATAAATCCCCTTATTAAGCGTGGGTAGATTCACCAACCTAGATCTCCCATATCCACCTATGCAATGGCCACTACATAAGCAAAGCATATTCAATCTAACCTAAAGAAAAACCAACAGATTTATGGTCAATACAACTAAAGTTACAAGATTCCAATGAAAGGAGACTTTACTTTAAAGATTATAACTTCATGTCATTAATGCTTACAATTGTAGAAAACTTTCAATCCAGTAAAGACTTTAGTTATGAATACACATATAAACTAATAACATCAATAAAACAAATTAAACAATACCTTAAAAGTAAAAGAACGAACACCAAAATTCCAGAGAGCTCCTATCTTCCAAACTTAAGAACTAGAGATAGAATAAGATGAGATCTCATTTTCGCATGTCTAACCCTAAGTATTCATATGGGTAAAAAATACAACGAGATAGATTCATCAAATACAAATAATCCATGAAATTCAGGATTTAAAATCTTTAGACTTGTTTAGTGTCGTATGTATAACTCGTACATCTCTAAAGAATTGCCGCTTAATCGTTGCGATGTTCTATTTTCTACCCAATTTATTTCCAATCCAGTCCAATGATGTCATAGTGCCTTACGTACACTCTATGCCGCTGCCAAGGCGCTGGGTGTATTTTGACTCTTTGACTCTCGGTTTTCTCTTGGGTTTTTGTAAGGCTTTTCTTTTCTCGGTCCAAGTTCAGTGTTAAATATTAAATATGCATAAGTTAAGCCCAAAGATTCCTTAGCGATGTTTTACCAAATAGAGGTGTTGTGAAGGCGCTGAGCCTTGGCTTTTTTCACTGATTCTTGAGGGAGATTTCTCCTTTTTGTCTTATAGCTTCTTTTAACCATGAAAACAAAAAATAAAGATTTTTCAGTATAAATGATCATAAAAGCGTCGAAATTCACAACAGAAGTGTGCAAAAACATAACATATCTAGGGACTTATCGGGTAGCTTCAATGCATTATTTCATTATGAAAAGCTTGGGTTATTGTATCCTTGATAGTATCTTTGAGGACCCATCACTCTCTATCTGAAGTTATTTCCATAATTCTGATTATTCATGAAGTTGACATCTTCAAACACAATCCCCTGTTACTTAACCAATTGATTAACCACCATTGCTAGATGATTAATAGGTTGATGAATTGCATACACTTATGGACTTGATTGTCCCATTTCAAGCATAGCCATTTGACTACTCAATTAGATAATTGTGCCATGATTGCTGCTTGTGAATCAACCTAAAACGTTCATGCTGAATTTCTAACTGTGGAATGAGTTCCAACTTTTGAATTTTTAGACTTAAGATCTAGAATATCTAGTGTTCCATCTTCATTCTCAGTTAGTACAAAACCACCTGCTGCGACATCAACTAATGTTCTAGTGCTATGACTCATTACATAGTAAAATACTTGAAATTGTGCTACATGTCCTCGACAACTTCTCAGCATCTCATTAAATCTCTCTCAAGCCACTCCAAGAGACACAATATTATCTTTCTTGAATTGGTTTATCTTCAATTTCGTTTCATTGACTTGCACTGGGGGAAAGAATTTGTCTAAGAATATCTCATTAATATTCGCCCATGAAGTCATACTTCCTGCATTCAGTCTTTGAAATGAGGATTTGACTTTTCTACCCAATGAGAATGGGAAAAGTCTCATTTTAATTACTTATTTCGAAACTCTAGTAATATGAACAATATCACACTTCTCTAGAAAGTTCTCCATATATGCAACTCGAACCTCTCTTGCTAACCCATTGAATAACCTATTTTGCACCATGTTGATAAGAAGCAGTTTCAACTCAAATTCATTGGTGTCATCTGGAAGCTTAATCACTTTATCGTATGTCTCTTGCACTCCCAATTTGAAGTAATCTCGAAGAAATCTTAGTCCTCTTCTTCTGTCTTGCACTAGTAGATCACCTTCAAGTTGATTGTTCCCTCAGCCCTGATTTTGGTTACGATTTCATACTTGATCATCCACCATTTTAGTCCCTTTCTTCTTATTTCCTTTGTTGTTACTTTTGCTTGTTTTGTCAATTTTTGGATCATAAGACACTAAGTCCTTATCACCTTGACGACACATGCTCTACATGTTCCCTGAGAAAGAAAACACAAGAAGACCAAGTATAGGTTGTAAAACTAGAAACTAAAAGCTTTTTTAATTTTTATAAACTTTCAAGTAAATTGATAATAATGAAATTCTTAACAATTATGTAAAATAAAGTAACAGTGGCTAACTATCCCCAACAATGACACCATAAACTTGATCACTACCGCAAGTATAACAGTTCAATATATTGTTAAGAGGGTTTCTTTTTGTCTGATTTAAACTAAACTAGTAATAATGTTTTTAACAAAGGTTGATTATGAATATCGTTTCTCTGGGAAAGGTGTATATAGACACGATTACTTATTCAAGTTCACTATATTGTTAAGAAGATCTCTTTTTGTCTACTTTAAACTATACTACTCTCATCTATAAAATAATATAAATTAAGTTATATTCTTATATTGAAAAAACTTTTAGTTCACAACTTCACCTAGGAAATAAATTACTATGCTTCCCATATCATACTTCCTTCATTTTTCTTTTATGTATGTAATGCATAATTATAATAAATAGATTTCCTTAATATTCACTTCAACACATTGTCGTAGTGAAAATGATTCTAATGTGCAAACTAGAAATCCACCTATATGTGTGAATAACGTAAGTCTTACAAATCTTTAAGTACCAATTCTTTAGACTCATAAACAATTAAATTTACTATCTATATCTCCCTAATCAACAACTATCTATCTATTTTATATATTTTATAGTTGTGTTGTTAATATCCGGCTGAAAAGCTCTAAGGCTATGGTAACTTCTAAAGCCCCAAATCAACAATCATGTGATCAAAATGTTCATAGCATTATGCATACCGTCCAACACAAAATCTAATCATTGCACGTCTAAAATATTATAATTGATTCATAACTTTACAAAGTATTCATACCATAGGTTCCATTGATCCCTAAATTATATAGACTACTCACTCATCATTATTAAAAAAACACAAATCATGGTATTCATTGCAATCAAAGGTTAAATAAAATAAAACTTGAATTAAATCAAAGAACAATAGCATATCTCCATTATTGGAGTCTTCAATGTATCTCCTTCGAAAACACTTTTCAATACTCAAATAAAACACTCTATAACTCAAGACTTATGTAAACTATATTATACTATGATAATTGAAATGTTTAGCATGTCCTACTATCTATTTATACTCCTTAGAATACTAGAAATATGATAAGAAACACTAAATAACAATTACAAATGAAATAGAAGTCCAAGACTTTCTATTTTTCTATCTTGACACTATTTGTAAGTGATCCGTGCTCCTTGTGCTAAGTGACAGAGTTGCCACAACTCCAAATTTTCATGTCTATTTCTCTTCTCAGTGGTCTTGACACCGCCTGTACAACTGCTAGGCATCGCCTATGTTAATGTCACAACGCCAACTTTACATGCACAATGTCACTGCCACTGCATCTCTTCTTTTAATCTCCACGTTGTCTCCATGCCTTGTGTTCAACGTCAAATGTCTTCTCTATGACTTCAACTCTAGTTTTATACATTTTTTTATAATGAAATCACTCCTTTGTCTCTTTTATACCTTGTAGACCAGATAACACATAAATACCATCATCAATTAGAGCTCATTTTTGGATATTTAGACCAATTATACAACTAAACTAGTCCTATATATATAAGTCTAATTAACTACTTATCATCTGCCTTGGTTTTAAAAACAAGAATTCGTGACCAACATCATACATTCAAATGTCACAACGCTGGTGAGGCATTGCGAAATCGTTGGAAATTACACATAATTTCCATAATTACTCTCCATTATTGTGGCAACGCCTTACATATACCTCAAAATCTATAGCACATCAGTAGCTCAATTTTATGTCTTTTGAATTTGGTATAGAGCGATGCCAATGCCCCACGTGTTAACAAATGGTGCTGGTAAATTGCTAACCTTTAAAACTGAATTTATCCTCAAAAATTTTTATTCATGTTATTCATTATGTGCACTTTGTTGTGTATGCATATGATCTAATGCAGATGCATCAATTTAAATTATACTTTCCTTCAATTACATTGCCAAATGACTTTCAGACTTTGAAACATGCAAAACAAACCATTTTCTCCATTTTCACAATAAAATCTATGCAAAAATAAAAGAGAATAGAAAAACTCATTAATTTCTTTCACACTTTACTCAACTAACTAATTTAACATAGAGTATTTGTTCAAACTCAAAATTTATTGAAACTTAAACAAATCAAAATCGCATAAAATAAATGTTGGTTGCCTCCCTTGGAGTGCCGGTATTTAATGTTGATGGACCGATGTTAATCCGATCTTGGACTATCCATAATCTAATTTAATTATCTCAAGTGGCGACTTAATATCGTCTCCACCTTATGGTTTATTATTCTCTCGTTAGCTTAAAACTCTCGGTTCCTCTTTTATGCTCAACCTGCATGATACAAGGATGTTTTCTAGTGTTTTTGACTCTAACTTTATCGTATATGTGAAATTGGAGAATTCATAAACTTGATTAGTGACCACTTCCATATTATTTTTGAATTTTAATTGGAATTCAGATATCTTATATGGGACCCAGGCATTACGGACCGAGGATTATGAGCTAAAATATTTTTTTTATGTGTTGTATGATAAGTGTGTATATTATACACTATCTGTAGCGAAATAAAATTGGATTACTATTTGGGGGCGATGCCCGTATATTTCAGAGCGCATTAGTATTTTTTCATTTTTTTCAAAATTGGAGTATTTTTCAGGGTTTAATTTGGAATTAAAATATAAGAGATAATCAAGAAAGTAAAAGTAAAGTGTGAAATGACTAAAGAGGGCAGTAGCTAAAAAGGGTAATAGATAACTTTAAGGGGCATTTTGGTAAATTTCCAAATCATTATCTGAAATCAAAACAATATGATTTAAAATCCTTCTTAATGATTCTTTTCTCTTCTCTTTGTCGATCCCTCTCATTCTCGACCGTCATCTTCTTTGTTCTCTCCACTATTACAACTCACCGCTCTCTCCCCCATCACTCTCGGTTTCGTCCTTCTTGACTCTTACTCCCTCTGATTTTCAATACAACTCCACCATGTCTCACTGGCACTTCAATTTATGGAAATCTCTCACGAACTCATGCAAGAGAATATAAAACTATATTGGTGTCATTGCTGGGGTACGAGGTGAGGGAATTCATTTGGTTCGGTTAGGGAAGACTTGAATGGTTTTGTTATTGTTTGAGGTTGGTGTTAGGATATATTTCATAGCGATGAAGCTATTTTTGTTAGGTTGTTAGGAAAGAAATGGTGGTTGTTGTTGTGTGTATTGTTATTGATTATTTTGTGATTTGTGTTTCAGGTGAGAGGAGCAAAGAAGACAAAGAAAAAATATAGTAGCATTGCTGCTATTAATCTGGCCTAGGAAGGTCCTTGGGCAGTGCACTAGCACTGCTTAGAGCATCCCTGCCAAACCTAGGGAAGGCCTAGGTTCAGCTCAGGTTGATCCTTGAGATAACTCAGGGACCGCCGTGGTCTCCCTAGGGCATTACACCAAGTGTTAGGTGAGGCCAAGCCTTGGCCAAGCCGACGCTGTAGGACGGAGGGAAAAAAATAAGAGGAAAAATTTTGTCATGGTTGTTTTGGTGCAAATGTGAGTTTTTGTGGTTTTTATCAATAAATCAAGAATGGAGATAATATTTCTCGAGTATAATCGATAGAATTTAATGGATTTTGATATTTTAGACCAATTAGAATCTATTGTATCTGATTTGGGACTTCTTTGTTTTGATTTGATTAAGTTTCACAAAATTAGTGTATTTATATTAAGTTTTTCTGTCTTGTTTTATGCGATGTTGAGTATCGATTATGAATAATCAAACAAAGGCTTTTAAGTGATTTTTTTATGGAATTTTGTTTTTACGTGTCAAATGTGGTCCATGTGAATCAGATTTGAATTTGAAAGAAGTTTAGTATGTCTCATTATAGGGTTTTATTATGGCTTGAAATAGGCAAAACCTATGACGTGATAATTGAGTTCAAATAGACTCTTTAAAGGTTTTAATCAAAGTTTGGAATAGGCAAAGCCTATGATTTTGTAATTGAGTTATAACTCTCAATTTGGATGTCGTAGGCAAGTTATAAGTTGTTTTCATGTGAAAGGAGTGGTTAGGATCCTATTTAGAGTTGAATAAATGGTTTAGGGCCTCATAAATGTTCTAAAATAGGGAAAAACATTTGAAAAGGATTTTTCAGAGTTTATAATGATTTGAACTCTGTCTTGAGTTGGGAAATGAGTTTTAATCCACTTATGAATTGAAAATGGAATTCGAAGTATTAAAATAAAGTTATAATTCTAAAATGTGTATTTTATGGTTTAATAGGACTTACTGATGTACATAAAAGCCGGGGAACATTGTGCAAGGCTTCGCGACCAAATTTGAGTTAGTTTGATAGTAAGTAAACCTTACGGTGATCTTTACTACTTATGAAATTTATCTTTACTTGCATTTTTGTTTAGTCTGTATTGCTTTTCACATCTTTCTTGGTCATGCATTCATATCATTCCGGATGATGGCCTGTTAATGCTGCGGTTCATGAGCAAGTCGTAGAGCTAGGTTTTGCTCACCAGATAGACTGGAAAATGGAGGACCTAAGGCACACAAGTTTTTCGGGTAGCATGTATTTAGCTCATAATATAGTTTTAGATTCACTTCTGGGGTGACCAACCTATTTGTGAGCTTCGAATTGGAAATGAAGAATTCACATTGTTACATAAATTTTTTGTTATTCGAAAATGAAATTACATGTTTCATGTATTCAAGCCAACATTTGCTGGAGTACAGAACAATGTAGGAGTTTACTTACTTGACATATTCGAGTTGTTTTTTATGATGTAAAGTTCTCTACGAAAATAAGGAACAATGGATAATCATCGAAGATCTTGGTGATTATTTATAAGTTTAAAGTTTAATTTTTATTGTAAATCATTTATATATATTGTTGTAGGGTTATTGGGGGTGAGTGTAGCATGAAACTGATACATGTCGAGTGTGTATAATAAATTTCTCCTTTTATATTATAATTTAATTATTTTGTAGCTATGGGAAGTCGAAATCGTCTCCATAGGGATTTATCAAATCTCTCTAGGTAAAAGTACTTTTAAAGGTTGTTATTAGTTTTTTTTTATTATAATAAGAAGTAAACTAACTTAATACATTAATACTTAACTAACTATATTATCTTAATTAACCAACACAATACAAATTCATAATTAATAGAATATATTAAATTTAATAATAAATAAATATCTAAACAAATATTCAGAACAATGAAACATAAACTCGTTTTGCATTCAAAACATGTAAATCCGATCCATATAGTCGTGAGCATACATTATAAAGTAAGATAAATCATTAAACTCTAATTATAAACGTTGGGGCGTTCCCACCTAGTGACACGCTGCATCGGAGCCCAGGTGTAGTGAGAAATGAGCAAGGGTGTGTTTCACATCGCCGCCTAGGTGTGAAGAAAAATTAGCAAGGGCTCCCACACATAGGACGTGTGTGGGTAAAAAAGCTAGTCCCTTCACATCATCGCCCGGATGTGAAGAAAAATGAGCAAGTGTTCCTATACAAAGGACGGGTGTGGATAAAGAAGCTAGTTCGAAACAAACACGAAAACAAAAACAAAATCATAGATTCGAATATTAGATCTTTTAGACAAAATAGAAATAGAAAAGGAAAACAAATACAAAGGGGAGAAAATACTCGTTTAGGAGCATGGACCATAGGAATATTTACGGAGAAGTCAATAGAACTAGTAGATACCTTGATTAGAAGGAGAGCCAATATCGCTTGCCTCCAAGAGATAAAATGGGTAGGAGAAAAGAGTAGAGAAATAGGATGCATAGGGTTTAAATTGTAGTACATTGGTATAGATAGAAAATGCAATGGAGTAGGAATTGTCGAGGATAATGATCATAAGGATAAGGTCGTATAGGTTAAAAGAATAGGGGATAGATTGATTTTAGTTAAATTAATTATTGGTGACGAAAAAATTAACATACTTAGCGCCTATGCACCACAAGTAGGATTAAGTGAGAGCATCATACGTAAGTTTTCCGACGATATGGATGGATTTATGCAAAGTATACCATTAGATTAAAAGGTTTTTATTGGAGGAGATTTAAATGTGCATGTCGGGTTAAGTAACGATGGGTTTGAGAGAGTTCATGGAGGTTTCGGTTACGATAATAGAAATGAAGAAAGAGAAGCATTCTTTGAATTAGCTTCAGCATACGATCTTGTCTTAGCAAATACTAGTTTTAGGAAGAGGGAGTTACATATAATTACTTTTAGTAGTGGTCATAACAAGAGTCAAATAGATTTTCTTTTAACAAGAAAAATAGATAGAAAAATATGTAGAGACTGCAAAGTAATACCCGGTGAAGCACTTACTACCCAACATAAGTTAGCAGTACTTGATATTAAGCTAACACAACGACATTATATAAATAAAAGAGTTAGCGACCCTAGAATAAAGTGGTGGAACCTAAAACATAGTAAACAAGTAGAGTTTAAAGAAAAACTATTAAAGGAAAATGTTTGGAATCTTGACTTAGATGCTAATACAATGTAACAACAACAACAACAGCAACAACATAGCCTCAGTCCCAAATTTAACTGGGGTCGGCTACATGGATCAAACTTTTCCATTGTGCTCGATTAAGTGCAATTGATGGTGAGCTTTGCAAACTATTCAAATCTCTCTTAATTAATGCATCCCATGTTAACTTTGGTCTACCCCTACCTAGTTGAATTTCTACAGTTTCTATTGAGTCAAGTTTTTTAGTTGGGGCATTTGTAGGCCGTCTTTGCTGGTGACCAAACCATCGCGCCCGCCCTTCCCTAATCTTTGTATCAATTGGTGCTACTCCTACTTGTCTTTGAATTTCTATATTTCTTATTCTATCTTTACGAGTTTTACCACACATCCACCTAAGCATCCTCATTTCTGCTACATTCACTTTATGTAATTGTTGTCGCTTTCCTGCCCAACATTCACTTCCATAGAGCATAGCTGGCCTAATTGCGGTCCTATAAAATTTTCCTTTTAACTTAGTAGGAACATGTCGATCATAAATCACCCCCGTTGCACTCCGCCATTTCTTCCATCCAGCTTGGATTCTATGTGGGACATCATTTTCAATGTTACCATCATTTTGTATGATTGAACCTAGGTATCTAAAGTGGTTTACCCTAGAAACTTCTACTTCCCCTAATTTTACCACTCCGTCATCTCGATGTCTAGTGTTTCCAAACTAACAGTGCATGTATTCAGTTTTCGTCCTACTCAACTTAAAACCTTTAGATTCTAATGTATTTCTCCAGAGTTCTAATTTCCTATTCACTCCATCTTTAGTTTCATCCACTAAGACAATATCATCTGCAAATAGCATACACCATGGTATATCCTCTTGAATATGCCTAGTTAATTCATCCATAACTAAAGTAAATAGATATGGGCTTAAAGCCGATCCTTGATGTAGTCCTATCGTAATGGGAAATTCTTTTGTAGCTCTTCCAAATGTCTTTATACTCGTTACTACTCCATAGTACATATCTTTAATAGTGTCTATGTATCTAGCGTGCACTCTTTTTCTTTCTAGAACCCACCAAAGAACATCTCTAGGGACCCTATCATATGCTTTTTCTAAATCTACGAATACCATATGAAGATCTTTTTTCTTTTCTCTATATTTTTCTAACAATCGTCTTACAAGGAAAATCGCCTCCATAGTTGACCTCCCAGGCATGAAACCAAATTGGTTCTCTGATATTGTTGTTTCTCTCCTTAGCCTATTGTCAATTATCCTCTCCCACAGTTTCATAGTGTGACTCATGAGTTTAATTCCCCGGTAGTTTTAGCAACTTTGAATGTCTCCTTTGTTTTTGAAGATTGGCACAAGCGTGCTTCTTCTCCAATCCATTGGAATCCGTTTTGATTTTAAAATTTTATTGAAAAGTTTTGTCAACCAAGTCAATCCGATTTCTCCGAAGCATTTCCATACCTCTATGGGTATTTCATCTGGGCCACATGCTTTCCCTATTTTCATTCTTTTCAATGCCTCTTTAACTTCTACAATTCTAATATTGCGTGTATAGTTTACATTTCTTTCTTGGTGTGGGTTTTCATCTATTATAGCATCAACTTGGCCATCATTAAATAATTTATTGAAGTAACTTCTCCATCTCTCCTTAATATCCTCCTCGCGCGTTAAAACATTTTGATTTTCGTCCTTAATACTAGATGCTAATACAATATGGCTAAAAATTAGCAGTTGCATAAGGAGAGTGGAATCAAACGTATTAGGTATATCTAAAGGCTTGGGACAACTAAAGAAGGAAACATGGTGGTGGAACGAGGATGTCCAATGAGTAATTAAGACTAAAAGAGAGATGTATAAGAAAATACCTAAATGTCAAGATTAAGATGTGTAAAATCAATATAGAGAAGCTAGAAAACAAGCTAAAAAAGTAGTTAGTCAAGCTAAAACAAATTTCATGGAAGATCTATATACAAGGTTGGGTAATAGAGATGAAGAAATATATATATATATATATATATATATAGGCTAGCGAAACTAAGAGATAAAAAGAAACACGACCTAAGTTATGCAAGATGTATTAAGGACAAAAATCAAAATGTTTTAACGCGTGAGGATAATATTAAGGAGAGATGGAGAAGTTACTTTAATAGTTTATTTAATGATGGCCAAGTTGTTACTATAATAGATGAAAACCTACACGAAGAAAGAAATATAAACTATACACGCAATATTAGAATTGTAGAAGTTAAAGAGGCATTGAAGAGAATAAAAATAGGAAAAACATGTGGCCCAGATGAAATACCCATAAAGGTTTGGAAATGATTAGGAGAAATTAGATTGACTTGTTTAACAAAACTTTTCAATTAAGTCTTAAAATCAAAACGAAAGCCATCGGATTGGAGAAGAAGCACACTTGTGCCAATCTTCAAAAACAAAGGAGATATTCGAAGTTGCTCAAACTACCAGGGAATTAAACTTATGAGTCATACAATAAAATTTTGAAAGAGGATAATTGACAATAGGCTAAGGAAAGAAACAACAATATCAGAGAACCAATTTGGTTTCATTCCTGGGAGGTCAACTATGGAGGCGATTTTCCTTGTAAGACCATTGTTAGAAAAATATAGAGAAAAGAAAAACGTTCTTCATATGGTATTTGTAGATTTAGAAAAAGCATATGATAGGGTCCCTAGAGATTTTCTTTGGTGGGTTCTAAAAATAAAAAGAGTGCATGTTAGATACATAGACACTATTAATGATATGTATGATGGAGTAGTAATGATTATAAAGACATTTGGAGGAGCTACAAAAGGATTTTCCATTACGATAGGACTACATCAAGGATCAACTTTAAGCCTACATCTATTTACTTTAGTTATGGATGAACTAACTAGACATATTCTAGAGGATATATCACGGTGTATGCTATTTACAAATGATATTGTCTTAGTAGATGAAACAAAAGATGAAGTGAATAGGAAATTAGAACTCTGGAGGAATACATTAGAATCTAAAGGCTTTAAGTTGAGTAGGACAAAAATCAAATACATACACTGTGAGTTTAGAAACACTAGACATCGAGATGACGAAGTGGTAAAATTAGGGGAAGTAGAAGTTCCTAATGTAAACCACTTTAGATACCTATGATCAATCATACAAAATGATGGTAACATCGAGAATGATGTCACACATATAATTCAAGCCGGATGGAAGAAATGGCGGAGTGCAACAGGGATGATTTGTGATCGAAATGTTTCTACTAAGTTAAAAAGAAAATTTTATAGGGCCGCAATTAGACCAACTATGCTCTATGGAAGTGAATGATGGGCGATAAAGCAACAACAATTATATAAAATGAATGTAGCAGCAATGAAGAAGATTAGGTGGATGTGTGATAAAACTCGTAAATATAGAAAAAGAAATATAGAGATTCGAAGATATGTAGGAGTAGAACCAATTGATACAAAGATTAGGGAATGACAGTTGCGGTGGTTTAGTTACCTACAAAGACAACCTACAAATACTCCAACTAGAAAACTTTACTCAATAGAAACTGTAGAAATTCAATGAGGTAGGGGCAGATCAAAGTTAACATAGGATGCATTAATTAGGAGAGATTTGAATGGTTTGAAAAGCTCACCATCAATTGCACTTAATCGAGCACAATGAAAAATTTGATCCATGTAGCCAATCCTAGTTAATTTGGGACTGGGGCTATTTTGTTGTTGTATAAGCAAGTAAATAGCCTTTAACAAGCCATTTGTTCTCCTTATACATGTGGAAAAGCCAAGTTTTAATTATATTGAGCTAATCTTCCCTTTTTTTCTTTATATTATCCATTTATTACCTGGAATAATAAAAACAAAAGAAAACCCTATATAATATAGTCTTTTACATATAAAATTATCCCAAAATATAATATAAAACTGTGACAGCCTGGTTCTCCATACCAAATACCGCCCTACCTAATCTCGTCATTAAGCCTTAATCCACGCCATGTAGGACTTAACAATGTATTAGTCAGCCTTTTAATTCATTCACGTTATTCACATGGTTTACATAAATATTATTTACTAGTTGTTGATTATAATTTATATAGTTCATTAAAAAGTTAATAACATTATCTTAATTATTAGAGGAAGACTTAATAAAATTAGCAAAAGCATTTATAAAGATATCTACAGTGGAAACTAGGTAAACTACCGATCATATAAAGCTAACCAAAGTAATACATGAAACAGTAGGGAAGTTTATAAATGCACAAAATGATCACCTAAAAATGTAGCATAAACTATCCTCCGTCAGCTCAAAGCTAATCGTCAATCTTCTCCTTCCTTGGTCTACTACATAATGGATTTGCACCTACCATCATAAAAAGGATGGTGAGTATAATAATGTACAAAGTCATACTGAGAGACATTTATCCACATTTTTCAAATATATTCAACAAATACCTAAAACATAATAATAGCAATGAAAGTTGAACAAGAATCATGCTAAAAAGATACTTAAGTTAAACAATGTGAAATTGCTTAGCCGAGTGTCAGGACCATTAAAGAGATCTAATGACCTTGTGTCAACGTCGTTATGCTATTTAGGTGAGTGATTTGTGGTTGTAAGTTCTATTCCTTTGTAATCATTTGAGTTACCTTTATGGATTCCCTAATTGAGGGTCCAAACTCATTCTTTTTAATGGTCCTAGATATAAGAACTACTTTCACAACTCAAGAAATGAGACAATAAGGGAATCTATAAAGGTAACTCAAATGATTACAAAGGAATAGAATTTACAACCACAAATCATTCACCTAATAGCATGATTTTCTATTAATACTCTAAACAATCAAAGAATGACATAACACCTGATTATGAGGCAATGAAACTATTTAACCAATAAGCAATTCCATGAAATCAAACTTATGAAATGAGAGAGGACAACAAAGTCATGGCATCTAGAGTACAATAGCACATCAGTCCAAATGAACGTAGCAAAAAACATAATGGAAAGAAATGTAAATAGACATCTTAATAAGTTTACATACAAACTACACCAAGCTCCTATGCTAATCTGGCCTCTCGATACCTTAAACTCGTACTCGAACCTCCGAGACTCCTCCCTAAGCTCCTGGTATTGTTTGAAATGTTTTATAATATGTTTGGACCCTCAATTAAGGTGTTAAGTTTGTTTAAGGTGTTTATGTTTTAGTTAGGAAATTGTAAATTTTATGCCGTCAGAGCATCTAGCACGTTGGATATCATAACTAGTGCATTAATGACCGCATTAGCGCACAACTAAACTTTACTAGTGCGCTAGCTAGCACATCTAGCGCACTATGTGCTGGAAAACCCAAAATTTTGCACTTTGAATTCTTAGTTTTCTCCAAACATAGCTAACCCCAACACCTTGAGATCCTTGTTCTAACCTACCAGAGACCCGAGACACCCACCAAAACAACAAAAACAACCAACATTTTAATTATATCATAAATTCATCAAACTAAACTAAATTAATCACTTAGCTAAGCTTACCAAGTTGTAGAACACCCCTAGCTTGATCTTACACCTCTTAAACCCACAAAAACTTCTCCATAGTTGTTGAGCATTCTTCTAAATCTTTTTCTCCAACAACTTTTCTTAAAACTTAAGTTTTGAAAAGAAATGAATTGCATGGATTGATCTATTCAATTTTCTATATTAAGATAAGATTGTTTAATAGCCATTGATCTTAATGTACACACCTATCTCGAGACAAATCAAATGGTATACATCTTGACATAATTCAACTAACTCTCCACTAACTCAATTTAACTAACACAAACTAAAACTCATTTGGTCTCTTGATGTGTCAACACGTATATCGAAGATCATCACATGGCTATTATTTTAACTTGTTAACTTAGGTTTCATTTAATTTAAAATCATATACAACCACATTAATACTACTATTTAAGATACACTAATCTTAAATCAACTTACAACATCACTATCTACCTCGGTCCCATGTCAGCACGCATCTCAAGGCGTGTCCCCACTTATGTCTTGACATCTATATATCAGTAGGAGTGACTTACTAGTCTACATATATACACCACACTAGGCATCCATCACTCAAAAAATACTATAGTACTCAGTCCTCTCATTGAGTATTCGGACAGTGTACCCACTCTCAGGCCACGACACGGGCCAATAACCCTGGTTTGGACTAATTTACTATTAGTAAATTTTGGGCTATTATAAAAACTTATCTAATTATTGACTTGTTAGATATCCCTAAACTTAGCACTTTGTTGTCTCGAGCAAAGGAATACTCTCGGTCGCATTCTCTTTTTTTCCCTCATTCGAATTTCATAAATATATACTCATATTCTTAAACAAAAATTAATCTTAAATTACATACATATTACTTTCATAAAAATGAGAATCATGATAGAATAGAAGGAACTAAAGAACAATACCCTTTATTTGACATTTGAACCTCCTAATTATATAATACATCTCAGAATTCAAATTTAAATCAATCACTAAGGTAAGGGTACCACATAGGTTTTCTCAATTTTTACTGACAAGCATCAAGCTTATGATAACTAATATAGAATCTCAAGATACAAAAATCACTTAAGCGATCTCATTTTTCAAACAATACTTAGAAATATCACCACAATCAAAGTTGATAGGAGTTTTTATTCAGTGATAATCATCATTTAATATTCATTTGTTGAATAAAAAGATATACTGCACTTAACTTTGCTATAAGCACTCGAGCTAAATCTTTTATTTGAAGAGTTTGTCAGAACATTACTTTATTTCCTTATATCTCTCATTCTTTCTTCTTCAATTATATAAAAACTCATTTTATTCTTTATATTGTATTCCTAGAGTTCCTTACTCCATTTCCTTTGGAAAATGTTATTATTTTTATAGGAATTATTCTTCTCACTTTTCCCACAGCTAGATTCCTTGCTCCATTTCTTTTGGAATATGCGGTTCTCTCTATTTGTTTTCATTTTAATAACTCTTGTTAGCTCTGTTCACTTTCACTATAGTCAAGGAAGTATTCTTCCAACTGAGTAAAATGTATTGACTAATTTCCTATTTTTTCTCCTCAATTGTTTAATTATCTTTAAATGCATACACACACATACATACATATATATAATTAATCAATAATCTTTGTATAACAAGATTATTATAAATTTGTCTTGTTCATTTTGTACTATCGTTTTGACTCCTCTTGTGTATACATAATCTAGGTGAAGTCAAATGGGGTATAACAATTCATTTCCATCATAAATTTTTTTATTTTCATGGGTAACAATAATACATCATTTCCATTCAAGTTGTAATCATATTTCTATTCCTTACTAAATAAAGTAAAATGAAATGGAAAACATTACCTATATTGTGGAAAATTTGAAAAATTAAGTCAACATTAGATAAATAAATGGATTCTACCTCTCGTTTCTTCCATACTTCACATCTTCACACTTCACTTTACCTAATACCCCCAAACTCATTCCAAAACTTTTCTTTAAGGTTTAAAAATTTAGTCGGATGTTCCAACAAAAACAAAAATACACCATGAGCATAAACGAATAAATTTAATAATTACTAATATAAGAATGAATTGAATAAGTATAGACATTTGAAAAAAAATCCAAGCACTATTTAATAGAATATAATATATTAAACCATTTCATTGTATCAAAGTGTGAAATTATACCACATCAATCAAAGTATTACAAACATAAACCTCGCATGAGTAACATTCAGGATAAGATTACACAGAGAAGAATAAAAATGTCATAATCGCCGTCTAGACATCACATCATCACCATAATCCCCATGACCAAGCTGTTGGGACTAGTAGCTCGCCTCATGATCATAGAGGGTGTAGTTTACTCACCCCATCAAGTTATTATGAATAACAACTCACTGTTTGAGCATCCTTAGCTGGAGTGATGGAATGTGGATATTGGCTTCCCCGCCTTAAGTTCTTCTAGTCCTGCATCTTTTTGATCCATAGATGCTTCGGGCAATCTCGCATTAGTTTTGAAACATGAACTATTGATGTCTCAGTGTTCTCATCTGATTACGCAAAATTTACTACATCATGGCCATTTTTGTGTCCTCTGCATCTACGCCAATGAAGTCCTTTACAGGTGGCTCTGTGGTCTAGTTAGTCTGCTCATAGTACGCGACATTTTAAGTTTCCTTTAAGTTTCTTTGGTTATCTACCCGTACTCTTCGTCTCTATGTGTTCTCTCTCCTTTGTGTGGCATTTCTCTCTCATTCATCCTTTAAATTAACATATATCGTGACCTTCTTACTTTTCTTGATGACATCGTCAGTGATGGTCTTGTCCAAGAATACATCGAGTTCTACTCATCTCTTTGAAACTCGACCTCGCTTACAAAACAGAGTGATCATCAAGGAAAAAGGTAGTCCTTCATTTTTCTTTGTGGTCATGGCATTTGTAATCGATTCATAGATTATTCAGCCAACATCAATGTACTCGATCCCTTAGACTATGTGGTATAGGAGAGCAACCTAATAGCTCACTCTGTCGTAGTCTTGTAAAATTAGGTTGTAGGCTCACATTCAAGATAAAGCTCCAAGCTTTGGTTGTTTTCTTAAAATTTTTAGCTTGAATGTGTTTTGAGTACCCGACTGAATAAAAATTGAAATCATCCCCCGAAATAGCTTCTAAATCATTCCTAATGGTCTTGTGGGAAAACTCGTGTCTATACATATATTCAGGTTTAGGGTACTCATTATGTTGCTTGAAATGAAATTTTGGTAAACTATAATACTGGCTTATTCTTTCAAGTGTGTAGTCCACTAGTTTTCTTTGGACTATGGCAATTGTTTTATTCTTATCTCTGTGCCCTTTGCATAGAATTCTCTAAATAGTATTGCACTTACCTTTTCAACTGTGGACCACGCTTCGTTATCATCTTAGTAATACTTAGTCAATAATCACCAGTTCCTCTCCCTTATTATGTTTGAGATCCTAGGCCCGTACTTAATTTTTTTTTTTTTTTTTTTTATGTTGAAACCCTTCCTTGGTATAATATTCCTATTCTTGCTAATGTCGCTCTTTATCATAGCAATGGCTTTAGCGTTGATAAGGTTATAGGCATGGAAAGAAATGGTGCATGTCTCCTCTATCTCTTCCTCTCCCTTAAAATCATATTCAAAACTTAAGGGTGGAGAAGGCTCTCTAAGTACTCTAGTTTAGGGGTTGTTCAATGAAATTCCCGTTGGCCTAATTGCTTTGGGTGGATCTTTGAATTTTGTTAGGGTTTTTCTACAAGTTGTACCTTTCCCTTCTCCTTTTGAGAACTTCTATCTTTTTTCCTTCGGCCATGTTTCGGATTTCAAAACTCACAAGTTCAAAAACTTATGAAACCAATAAATAATATAAACAATGTTGTTGGAAATCGATTGGTAAAATTCAAGACTTTGATTTTAAAAGGATAAGTTTATTTGGAGACTTTAGTTTCAAATTCTTTGTAAATGTGAAATACACTAGGCATCGGAGTAATAGCAAAAATGTAAAAAAGAAAATTGATTTTCCAAATATTGTAAAGCAATTCAATGAAACAATTGTAGTCTTTTCGAAATCAAGGCAACTTAAAATAAAATAAAACCATAACCAAACCCCCAAACTCATTTCAAACTCGCATTTTAAGCCATTTGCAAATATACATAATTATAGTAAAAATTCTAAAATTGTTGAATTTGTAAATCAGTGATTAATGTGATCACTATTCCTAGTCTATTGGATTTAATGAAATTATTCTTGCAAGACAATTGAATAAATCCCAACAAAAATTCTAAAAAAAAAACTGAATAATTTGTGAAAATCTCTATATAAAAAGTTTTGTTGAAGAGCTAGGGTTGATGTAATTACCTTTTTGAGAGTGAATCTCTTAAGATTGAAACTCTTGAACTTCTCTAGATTGTCCCAATAAGCACTAGGTCGAAATTCGCTAAAATCCTAGTTTGGCTCAAAACCCCCAAATTCGAGATTTCTGGTTTGAATTAGACTAGGTTATTGTGAGAATCACTTAAATACTATAGGATTGAGCTTAGAATGGTTTAATCTAGGCAAGAAATTTAAATTTTGGTGAAGGGGTGCAATGGTTTGCTTGTGTGAACGGTTTGAAGTGTATTGTGATTAGGGGTTTTTGCTTTTAAAAACCAAAAATCATGCCTAACAATTCTTCTTTAAATGGAATCGCTAGGAATCACTGAGTGTATTGAAAATAAATAAGTTGCCAGAAAATGTTTTGAATTACCGATTTAACCAGCGATTCCTATTTCACGTGAATCGCTCTCACAAGACTCCAAATTATGCACTTATTTTTCTATGTACTACTACTGATTTTGCTAGTGATGATCACTGGGAATCGACAAACATATTTAACTATTTTTGTAATTGATCTTATAATAAACTTATTCATCATTAATAATAACTCATATCAAGGTAGAATTGACTAAAAATTTGAAAGTTTGAGTGGGATATATAATTAAATAAATACTTTAAACAAATAAATAAACATATAAGCAAGTAAATAATTCGACTTGCATAAGGGCCATATAAGTAGAAACAGCTCGACCACTCCCCCTCGATTGGAATCACCTTAAAGTTTGAATTCAGAAAATACTTCCAATACAAGAGTCAAAAAGTGAGAATAAAAACATACTAAACTTAACTAAACTAAACTCCTAATAAAATTAAATAAATAATAAAAAATATAGAATATGAGCTATCTCCCATAGAGGGCTTTGCTTATCATCGTTGGCTCGACTTAACCCTTTCAAAATTAGTTTGGATCTCTAAACTTGAGTCTAGGATCTTCCACTCTAGTGCCATTTCAAAAATTAGTGCTCGGCTATTGGTTATTAGATTAATTGTTTCATTTAAAATATCCATAATAGCATGAGTAGTGGCTAAGAAAGGTAGTCCCAATATTAAAGGAGGATCTTCATTAAAAAGTGTAGAATTATCAACAAGTTCGTGGGTATGATGTTGTTGTCCACTTCAACTGGCACATCCGTAACCACTCGTATTGGTTGAATTGTAGTTTCATCGGTAAAGAGAATAATTCAGAAACAAGTGAATTTAACTCCAATTGAGTATGTAGAAAGAAATGTATGGGCATGGGATTTGTATTAGAGGTTGTATCATTTTGAGCTCTATAATACAAGTACATTTTATTTTAATGAGCAAGGGTATGCCTCCAGGATCATTAAGCTACACTAACAAGTCAATGTAAATTACTTAAACTCTTATGCTACATTATCTTAGTTCACAACTTTACCTACATAATGAAATACTATGCTTTGCAACTCATTTTATCATCTATATTATGTGTATGAAATGTCTAATTAAAATAGACATGTTTCCTTCGAATCCACTTAACCATTATCGTGATGGAAAATATTATAATATGCAAACTAGAAATCTACATATAATTGTGAATAACTTAATCTCACATTGCTTTAATGTTCCAAATCTTTAGATTCATAACAAATTAAGTTTATTATATGTGCCTCCCTAATCAACAACTATCGCTTGATGTTATGTATTTTATGGTTGTACCGTCCATATCTGGCTTAACAGCTTGAATGACCATGATAACTTATAAAAGCTAATATCAACAAAAATGTGATCAAGTTGTTCGTAGCACTACACTCACAATTAATACAAGTTCTAACCATTGCATTTTTATTCATTACTCTCTATTCATGTTTATAGCATAGCATTTATATCTTAGGATATATTAATCCATAACATAAATAGACTATTCACTCATCATTGAAACAAATATGCGCATTGTGGTATTCATTGCAATCAAAGATATAATGAAATAACATCAATCAAATCAATAAACACAATATTTGAATCAACTCACCTATGTCTTTAATCTCTTCTCCCCATAAATTGTCTTAATACTCAAGAATAAAATAAACCTATGTTAAACTATGTTAATGGTGGCTAATTTCTTGTATGTTATATGTTTACCACATTTTCCTATCTTTTTATATTGTTGAATCACGTTTCCAAACAATTAGAAACTCTACTTCAAAATTTAACACAAAATAGAACTCTATTTTTTATTTTTTTCTCTCTTTGGCGTTGTCTCTCAAGTCTCGGCATTGTGTCTTCATTCCCACGACTCCACCACTGTGTCAGTCAATCTGTGTGCGTTTCCTCTTTTTAGTTGCCTCGGCGCTGTCCTTTTGGCTCCCCAACATCGTCCCTAAACCTCCACGGTGCTGCCACTGCGCAGAACTTCCTTGTCACTTTTCTCCACTTCCTTACACTCCCACTCCGTGCATTGATGTCCCACAACACTAACCATGTATAGCTAAAAATGCACAAATACATCAATTAGATCTTATTTATGGATTTTCATTCTAAATATAATACTAAATCAACTCTATATATAAGTCTAAATAATCACTTATCAAATACTCATAAACTTAGGATTTTGCACGTCTTAAGCAAAAATGTATTTTACTAAGTCTCCTTACTACTCCTATTGCCCAGTTGACGTTCATTTAACATTATTTATGGAGTATCCTTTAATTCACTAAGTCTCAAGTTAATCATCCACTCAAAAGTCTTTCTTTTCAAAAACTTATATTTTCAATATATGTAGCTTTAACAACACATACAACTCATTTTCAAAACACGAAAGTAGATCACAATCAAAACCATTACAACTCACAAGTTTGTTTTACCTTGATTCTTAAGTAGCAAGTGTACAATCTCATGATTTCTCATTAAACTCAGAAATTCACAAAAAAACATAGATCAAACTAATATTGGTAGACTTTAGCACTTCAAGAGTTTATATGACTTAACATAGTTGGAAAGAAAACTTAACTGAATAAAGTTACTAACACTCAAGCTAAATATTTTTTTTGAAGAATTTTATTTCAAATTTCACCTTCTTTTCTTTATTTTTATCTCTATTTTATTTTATTTTTCTCCTTTTTATTTGTTTAATTCTCACAGTTCTTGCTCATTTTCTTATGGACTCAGTTTTTCCTCACTTTTTCTAACCATGAAGTTCTCTACTCCATCTCCTATAGAACTTGTGGAACACTTTATTGTTTTTATTTCTAAAACTCTTGTTAGCACTTCTCACTTCACTTTATCAAGCAAGTTAACTCTAACTTTTGAATCAAAATGCCTATTTCTTCCCCTCTTTGCACTAGTTTTTATATTCTTTTCATTATCAAGTAAGAACAACAGTTATTATAGAATTTTTTAGAGATATAAAGTTTTCCACAAGAAGTGCTCTCGTAATTTCTTGCTTTTGTTTCAAGTTATTGGTATTCCATAACTCTAGGTTTCTAATCATGAAATCATACCATTGTTGCTACATTTCATATTTCCTTCAAAACTTCAAAAGTAGTCTCTTGAGTTTCACATCAATAAAACACTTATAATTTACTCATCCTCTATTAAAGGCATGAACATGCAAAAGAACTACTTATTCATTACATATTACTATATAAAACCTAATCTATATTAACTAAACATTTAAATAGTAAGTAAATGAAACAAATAATACACTAGCATGTTTTCCCCCTTAACGGCTTCAAAAATAAAATTGAAATGATCATACCTTTAGTATTTATCCTTATTTCAACATGTCTTACCACTTCTCATAGTTTGAGCCTAAATCAAGATACTCCACTTATAAATCATAGATAATTATGTCGTTTCCATTTGGATGTGCTTCTTTTCTATCATCAAATATTGTATTCTCTTCATCATCATTTTCATCGATACTCATTGTGATGTCCTTCTTCTTTGTATACAAGTTTCCATAGGCACTGTTTAGGAATGGCCTCCCAAGTATCATAAACAAATCATCGTCAATATTGTGATCTATAACCTCAAAATCGGTGATGAATATGTATACACCCAATTTCACAGGTACATTCAAGACTCTTCCTATAGTTGGTATACACTTTCCATAAACTACTAGCAAATTTTTTGTATCGGGACAATTGATCTTTAAATTGGTGTGCAACATGTCCATTATTGGCATGACATTGATTGAGGCTCCCATATCACGTAAGACATTCCTAAATCGGTGCCTATCGATGCTTATTGATATGCATATTTCTACAGGATATATCTTTTTGATTGTTTGAAGTCTCGGTATGAACTCAAACTTCGGTTCCGGCTTCCATAGAACCACCTCGATGCTATTTCTTTTTGGTGCTCTTTCGGAAGGTCCTTCATATTTTTCCTTAGCTTTCCATTATTTCCTCATCTTCTTGTTATTCTTCAAGGCATTGATTCTTTAATGTTTCAATGCTTTGAGATCATTTTGTCTCACTTCCATTCTGTTGTTATGCGTCTCTTCATGCTTCCTCATAGCCAAAGTGTTGACTTTTTCTTGCTTGTGCATCACTTGCTCTTATCTTGGCTTATTCGCCATAGTGCTCATCATGTGAATAACACTAACGGTTTCCTTCGGATTGGTGATCATGTTACTTAGAAACTATCCTTCCTTCCTTGAGTTCAAGGCAATGGCTAACTGACTAATTTTTCTCTCAAAATTCTTGATGGACTGTGATCTCTCATCATCCATCCTCTTCATGTCTTGCTTTACTCCTTCCATCTCTTTCTCATGCTTCTCATGGTGTTTCCTATTACTCATATTCGTGATGTGCAAAAGTTTCTTAATAAACTTCAATAAATTCATTTCCTCACTCTGCCCCAGCTTCCCTTGTAAAACTTGTTGATCGAAGAGTGGAGGTAACTTTAGTGCGTTATTACGAATTTCATATGAAAACTTTGGGTTGTTGTTGTTGTGTCATTGATATAATCTTTAAGGAGCCATTCCTCTCGGCTTGAAGTTACTTCCATAGCCTTGGTTGTTTATGAAGTTGATATCCTCATATTCCATTTCATGTTAATTTGATTAACCACCATGGCTTAGTAATTAATTGGTTGATGTATCACTTGCACTTGCGGACCTTATTGTCCTATTTGAAGTTTTGCCATTATATTGCTCAGGTTGGATAGTTGTGCCATTATTGCAGCTTGCGAATCAATGTCATATACGCTTACTGGTTCCTCACTATGGAATGAGTACCGACTTTAGAGTTTTGAGAAAATATTTAGGGGATCCAATGCTCTGTCCTCATCTTTGGTTAGTAGGGAACCACTTGCTGTGACATCTACTAATGTTCTCATGCTATGGTTTATCCTATAGTAGAAAGTCTTAAGTTGTGCTCATATCACGTATCCATGTCCCGAACATCTCCTGAACATCTCCTCAACATCTCTTTGAATCTTTCCCAAGCCTTTCCAAGAAACCCAACATCTTCTTATTTGAATTGATTGATTTCTAATTTCCTTTTAGTGACCTTCATGAGGGGAAATAACTTATCTAGAAATCTTTCATTGATTTCCACTGTGAGGTCATACTCCTTGCATTCAGTTCTAGGAACCGGGATTTTGCTTTTCCACCCAATGAGAATGGGAGAAGTCTCATCCTGATTACCTTATTTGTGAATTTGATAATGTGCATGCTGTCGCACTGTTAGGGTATGTGCCCTATACTAAATCTATAAATGTTGTTTAACAATTATAAGTAGATGCATGTTTCTTTTATAATATTATCTATGAATAGTTATTATGTTATTCTAAACGTCTCTAGTTAGTTATTACTTTAGGAGCAATAATAAATTAAGACTAGTATGATTCTTGATTGATAATCATGTGATGATTATTGATATACGAATACGAATGAAGATCATGGTTATCCTATTAGGAACAGAAGTTGGACCAACCCGCTATGAGAATGCTACATGGTCAATGTCTTAAGTGCTTCTCATGATAGTTATATCATTTGGTCTTTTGACTTGAGATCACCAGGGACTCTAATATTAGGAGAAAAACGATTTGATACAATTAAATATTTTCTTTAACTGGATGATTGCGATTGATCATTGTTCAACTAATGAGTGAATGTTTTGTGATCAAGATGGAATTTGTCCCCTTCTTTTAAAGAAATATCTATTGGGCCCCTCGATATGTTAGATTGATAAATGACCATGCCTAGTGAATTGATAGAAACAATGCACCTACCAATTTTAGTCTACTTGGAGATCAAGTCTAGTATATTGAACTACAAGGGTGACATTTAATGTCTTATGTTCAATTAAAAGATATCACATGACAAAGGGATATGATATACAATATCTATTAGATTGTACCGATTTATTGATCTTCATGTAACTTAGGTAGTCATAATGTTTAGCTAGAGGCCGCTTACGATTTGTGTGCTTAAAAAGATTTTGGTTTACTTCCGACTTTGAATGAACCTATTAGGTTGCATATAAAGAATGGATTTGCGCGATTCTAATATTTTCTAATTAGATTAATTTTATTTGATAGAATTCATTTTGAAGATTCCCATTAAGTGTCATAGTTTGACTATGATTCAAAACTCTCCTACATTTCTAGTATGACTAAAAATTGTCTTTTGGTAAATCTTATTTTGAATAGTACTCTAATTGGAATTATAGTATGAGTTTAATTCCTATTTGAGTTTTAGATAAATTATAACTCTTGTTGGATTAGTAATTGTAGATTATCTATGACTCTATCCTTTTAGAGTTGGACTTTATCTAAGACTCTATTTGGAGTGTGACTAGGAGATGAAGTTCTTTTACAACTCGACTTATTCTATTATAAATATGACATTAAGGTCATAAGTTTTGTAGAGATTTTTCTAAAGAGTTTTGTGTGAATTTTTGCGGTAGAATTTTTGGCGCTTGCACTACGGATCGTGAATGTCCATTCGCGTGTGGTTTTTAATAGAGGATGTTCATTCTAGCAGCATCTTGAAAGAATCGATCAACATCAAAAATGTTGACATGGAGTTGTTCTTGTTAAGGTATGTTTTTTTCTTTCTTGCTACATCAATTTAATGGAATCAATAAGATTTTGGTTCGGGAATGTTTGAAAAGGTTTCGAAAACTTTTGCTGTGCTTGATCCCTGAAACCCTACAGTGGTATCAAAGCCTTTTGGTTCTATTCCGTTAAACTTTTGTGTGTATTGTAGATCGATAAGCATATGTGATATGCCCCTGTTTGGTTTTATATGTGCGATATATCATTTTGATCGGATCAGAGTTAGTTCTAAGAGTTGGTTCCAATTAATTATTTTGCCTTGTTTTTGCTTGATTAATGAGATACTGCAACCACTCTAATTTTTTTGTTTACAATAATATAATATATGATTCTCACAATAGTGATTCTAATCCCATCTACATTTGAAAATCTAGAATTGAAGTCTTGAAACTTTAATTTAGGTCTAATGGATGAGTTACGCATGCACCTAATAGTGCATATGGTATTTGATCCGAATAGGGACACGCTAGTCATGCACGTCCAAGATTTTCAAATATAATAGGATATGTCCTAATGTATCACGATTCACATAATTAGATCTAGTGCGATGTTTCTGTGCATAACAATAAATAAAAGGATAATCATGTTCACAAGTAATCCCCTTTCCCAAGGATTCTAAGATTAATATGATCTAACTTATTGTGATATTACACATGCCTTACTAACAGATGTTTGCTCGTGTATGCGTGATTAATAATGTGCCATGTGTCCATATTGCAAGATTTTGTCCTATTACAAAGGGCCTAATTGTTGTAACAAATTTTACATGCGATTTTAGTTCTATAATTGTATATATAAAAATAAGGTTGGACCTTGATAAGATATTATGTTGCATGACACAGCACATCCACACATTAGTTTGATTAATTATAGTGTCATAAATCACTAAATTATAGTCATTTCTTGATGAGTTCAATAATGATGAAATTAGATTTTATGGCCATAGACATGAGAAATATTAATTAGATATTTTAATTAAAAAGGTTTTAATTAAGTTACTATCTATTAATATTGCATAGAGTTAAATTGGTCGATACAAAAAGTACTATTTAAAGGTGAATTTTTATTTTAAAATTAAAATTGTCTCCTTAAGGATGCCTCAGTCACCACGTATGCTTACTGGCTAGCCGAACCACCATTTTTTTTAAATTACGGTGGATTGAAATTTTCAATTTGTCTAGTGGCATTCAATTTCCTAATTTATTTTATGATGCTTTGCTAGAACGCGAAATTATTTCGAATTTTATTTATGATATTTATTCTATGCATATTTGGTATATAGGATATTCCTTAATTAAATAAATGCAAGTAGTCATACATACAAAGTAATCATAAAGTCTTCATAAAAACCCTTCGATTAAAATTGTAAGTCAATGCCAACCAATTTTAAAACACTTGTCAAGGCCTTAATCACAACAATATGGGTCTATCTCAGCATGGTGTATTGTGTTATCTTGGTGAAGCAAGCAAAGTAATGGTTACCTAGATGTTTTAAATTGGTTTGACTAAATAAAGCTATCAAAATAGTTTTGGACTTTAGGTATAGATGAAACATAACCTGTTGAGATATATGATGTCTAGGTCTCACAAAGAACTTAAGAGTTGCATGTGATGCAATTAGTAAAGGTTACCTACCTAAATAACTTGATTTTGAGTGTCATGCCCTATGTGTTTCAAAATTAAGTGAACTATGGATCTTATACAACTAAAATAATATTTACAAGGGTTATTGATTTAGTGAGAGTTTAATTACTCAGTAATAAATTGTTTCGCATAAACTTCAATGTGTAGATATTAGAATCCTTGTAACACTAATTCAGAATAACTATTTTCAATCCTTAAGAAGGATAAAATTATTTCTAAGAGTAATTTTCCTAATTTGATTGGAAAATAGATAAACGTTATCAACCATAAAAATAAGGATGTATGTCTTAAGATTAATGGTTCCATTTAAACTATCAACTATTAGTACAAAAATTATTTGTCATTTTAACAAACATAAAATTGGACTTTAGGAAAGATTTGGGAACGTGGAAGATAATTACATGACAATGACAATGAATGAAATGTTTCAACAGTAAGTTACACGGGAAGAGTAAAAGATTACAATATTCCTTAATTATTGTAAAATGGTTGAGAACCTATTAATATGTCTTTATGTTTGGAACTTGAAAGGACTATATTAATTATCTCAAAATGGTTAACTCTTCATGTGCCAACAGTTAGCAATAGATTTGATATATAATTCGTCAAAATAGTTTTGAACTATATAATATGAAAAACAAGGAGAAATCTGTTTATAGTTGCATATGATGTTTAAATTGTAAGAAAAAATATCAAAAAAATGGGGGCCTTAGACATATATTTGATGGTTCATAACATAAAGGAACTTACTAAAGAAAGATAAAGGGAAGTTAAAATCTACGAAATGTGTTTGTATCCGACAAAAAACATTAGTTGTGAGCTAGACTTTGCCCAGTTCTAAACATACACTTGATAGAATGGATTTATTTATTCATATATTGGAACTGTTCATTTTATAATGAATTACAAATCCTATCATGAAGACCTAATTTTTAATCGTCGCAAAAATTTCAAAATGGCTATAAAAATCACTTGGCAAACTAGTAACATATTTTGATAAGATAACCGTGGATAATATTTTAGCCAAAAGTTTGAATGACCATTTTCAAATTGTGGGATTGTCTTGCAATTAACGCTATTCGGAACGTCATTTGAAAAATGATATTTTAAGAGGAGAAATTGAACTATATAAGATATAATTTGATTTATGATGTGTGACATAGACCTTCCTATGATGTCCTATTAAAGCTATACTTTAGAAACCATTGCACTTCGCACTAAACCTTATTTTTTTTTAAAAAAAAATGGTTGATAAAACTCTATATACGATGTGGAATAAAAAGATCTCGTTTGTCTCTTCTTGAGATTTGAGGTGGCGAGACTTGTGTAACAGACAATCACATAAAGTTTGATGCTCAAGCTATTTTTGTGTAATTTTTGTTGAACATTATGATACTATTTTATATAATTAACAAATTGTTTGTTGCTCAAAATGATGTCTTTCTAAATAAAAATTTTATTTCAAAGACACTACTAGGTGTAAAATAAATCTTGAAATGTTAAAGAGCTATAAATGAGAACTGAACTATTTTAAGACGCTCAACAAAATGTTTGAGATATCCAAAAATTTTGTAAACTTCATTAGGATGGTAATTAAGTATTTTTAGATTTTAATTGGAGTTTAAGTATCTGAGGTGAGACCCACGCATTACAGATCGGAGATCATAAAGTAAAATATTATTTTTCGTTAATGAATGCCTAATGTGTGTATTATATGGTATTTTGTCGAGAAGTTGGGTTGTGTTGAGGTGTATCCTCAATTTTTCATACTTCGGGTTGTAAGTGTATCATAAGCGCACAAGTGACACAAAAAGTATTTGTTGCTCGAAAACTAATCAACCAAGTGTTAATCCTCACGTGAAGATTTTACCTCAATTTACATACAAGTCAAGATTGTGGAAATGTGAAATTGGAATGAAGTTGGTACAAGACTTTGCCTCCAGTCTCGTATTAATTGGTAGTGGTTGCAATTGAGATTGGGTCTAAACCAGTGCACGTTCAGCTAAGTATAGCAAGAAAATTGATTCGTAAGAATTTAGTATATTATAGACAAATGATAAGATTTTTGGGGTTTAGGCATGACCAAAATTAGTGTTACAAACATTTTATGAAGATGCACAATTTTGTCGAGAGTTTGGTTCAATTTAGTGAAAAATCTGATTGAAAATGAGCACTGGAAGTTAAAGCACATCAAAATAGAGATTTTGGGAATTAATAAATAAAAAGAAATTAAGTTGTTGACAAGTAGCTGAGGGTTTATATGTATATATATATATATAGAAAAATAAAAAAAGATGAAAAGGATCATTTCATTTCATTCATCAATAAAGAGAATGAACTAATTGTTCTCTAAACCCTCTCAACTCGGATTTACGCTCTGCGACCTACTGACATTTGATTTTTGCCTTATTCTTTTTGCAAAACTATAGAGCATCACAAGATGTTCAGTTTGAGCCAAGTTTCTACGATGGAAACAAGGTATTCGACTCGTAATTTGGTAAATACTCAATTCAATTTTAATTCTCGTGATTTCTTTATTTATTTTGCGAGGTTTTTATAGAACTTGATATGGATTATTGTGAATTGATATATTAGGTTGATGTGCACCAATTTGGAATAAATACCACTATCGCGCATCAGGGTTTTAATGAATTTAACTAATGCAATTCAGTTGATAACTATTTTAGAGATGTTTTTATAGTTGATATTGATTTACATTGGGTCTTTAGATGAATTGATTATTGATTTTAATCAAATTTGACTTCATAGGTATTGGAAATATATCAATGTTTGTATCGAGGGGTTTCATAGTATTTGTTGTTGACTTTTGAGGATTTAATTGTGAAAATATTGATTTGGATACAATTTTACTTCAAAATAAACAAAGTTTGCCTAGCTGACGGGTCATATTAGAAAATTCATAACTTCTACGTCGATGATTCGATTTAAGTGTTCTTGGATTCTATGAAAAGTATGACATGAGTACTATAGGTTCCTTTTGGGGGATCATGACAAATATTAAGGTTTTCATAGTTAAGAAGTTACCTCAAGTTAGCTAGTTGAAAGTTAGTTGAAATAGTCATATAAATTAATATATTGGGGAACTGTTCTCTAGCGTAATTTGGCCACAGTTTTCATTATGTTTCGTGATTTAATTTCACTTGAAGCTTGACCCATTGTATAATTGGGTATGCTGAGAAGTGATTGGATCCATTTTAAAGGTGATCCTAGAAAATTATGCTGAAAGTTGGTTTAGTTGTAAGTAAACCTTATAGTGATCTCTACTACTTTTGGAAATTATTTTCATAGTTGTAATTATATCATAGTTTGCATTGAATTTAATTATTCTTGGTCATTCATACGTAGACTGAGTGAGGGGAATAAGCTTATTTTAGAGTCTATTTGATTGAAACTGGGTTTCAGTCCTGCCTCTATGTTGTTTACTGAGATTAGTAGAGCCTAATGCAGACAAGTTGACTATACATTTCATAATCTCTTAATACTATCTCTGTACTATTTTTGGAAGTCGACGTCTAATTCTTGTTAGGAGACAACGACATAGTAGATTGCATGTCATATTATCGCATATATCTTTTTCTTTATTTAGAAATGCAATTACTCATGTATCCGACTAACAATTGCAGGAGTACAGATCAATGTAGGAATTTACTTGCCTGACATCGTTAAGTTGTTTTTACGAGGGAAGAGTGGATAAGACTCAATGATTATGGAGAATGTTTTCTCAAATTCAAATAAATTTGTATTTTAATTTGTTTATAAATTTCTTTTTGGGATTCTTAGGGTGAGCGTAAGATGTGAAGTTTCGTTGAATGGTTTTTAGAGTCTCTTAAGTTAGTTTAAAACATGTTGAGAGGTTTATGTTTCAATCTAGGTTTATTTTGGGATTGTAAACTTGTAATTAAGCTAGCAGGGACTTTGAGTCCTTTTTATGAACTGTAAGGAGTTACGAGTCCTTTTAGGCTTCTCCCTAATTTTGTTGTCTATTAGGTGAAAGTTTTCCAACAGGCCACCTTTAGGATGGTGTGCCAAAGGTTTTACAAAATATGGAGAATAATCCTTATGATTTCCTAATTTTCTTCGATTGAACAAATCATGAATTGAGTTTCATTGAGGATATAATTTAGTTTTAGATCCTTATTAAGGATTGAAATAATTCTTATTTTTAGGTCAAAGTTAAAAGAATGGAAAAGCTGACTAGATTATTAGAGGATTAAGGTAATCTAACCTGGTTAGTATTCCTAATGATGAGGGGGCCAAAAAACTTGGCATAAGAGTCTAGAGTTGGCTCAATTGAGGATAAATTTTAGTTGGAAACCAAAGGGTGATTGAGCATGATTAGTTGGGAAGTGATCATCAGATAGGGTATTTGAATTATTGTGTTATACTTGTGTCGTATGTATGTATTATTGCTAGATATGCGATGACAAGTTTATTCTTCTTGTCCGTTTGATAATTAACTCGTAAAATACAACAAGTAATGTTAGAAATAGATAATTACAAGAGAGAATAGGCTTATGAAATGAAGCTGAGCATAAATGGAAATTCACAATGTTGTTGTAAGTAGTTTGGTACTAATATAACTTATGAAAGTATCAATTACAAAACCAATAAGAAATTGGTGAAAAGGGAAGTCCAAATGATTCAGGTACATAAGTACTGAGCATGGATTTCCGAAAAAATTAAAAGTATCAAACTATTACAATTATGAAATGCTCAAGAAAATGATAAGATAGTCTCAAAAAAGAAAACAAAGGCACGTGGTTTTGAAAGTAGAAATTAATAAGATAAATCGAATTTGGCTGGAAAATCACAATAGTATTGTGATTAGATTAGTAAAATTGTGTAAGTCATGTTTCTATTAAAATAAAATAATTTAAAGAAAAGTATTGTCTCCTTTTCGAAACAAAACATCAAGTGAAATGTATAATATAACAATAGTTTATAACAATTAAACGAGTTGTAAAAGAAGTATTGAAACTTTTAATTGGTTATTACTCAAGTTACTTATTCATAAGCAACATTAAGTATAATAGTTCTATCAGTCGAATAAAGAAATAATAAAACAAATGGAAAGACACGAGTTAGAAGTAATCTTTGTAACACTAGATTTGGTGTTGTTATAAAAAAAGATCAATAAAATTTCTAACTTAAAAATGAAAAGTGTAGTGATAAGATCAACATGTTAGAAGTTAAGGTATTGGGAAAGTGATCAAATGATAGACTGGATTAACTATTAAAAATCAAAACAAGTGATTGTGTTTTGAGACTCAATGTACCGAATAATCACTTTTAACGACATTAAGTTATAACGCTTATCTCTATAATCTGAAATATAGTAAGTGAAGATATAGACGTGCAGATTGAGAATCAGTAATAGGATGTCACTATAATCTCCTATATTACAAGAATTTCCATTGATATAAATTAAATGATTGAAACAATATCATTTAAGAATTTGATTAGTTATTAAGTCAATCAGAGTTTGGAAATTCAGATTTTTCTATCTCTTTAGTTGAATTATAACGAAAAAGTGAAATTCATCAAAAATAATTTCATGATACGTAAGATGCAAAGATATCTTAAATAGTGTTTTGAAAAGTATCGAGTTTATTTTTGAGAAAGAGAAAAGTTGAGAAATCTAAGATTAATGAAAACAAATTAAGGCAATAACAAATATTTTACTTGTTTGAGTCACAAAATTTCTCTATTTCGAGCAAAGGTTAGCTAAGGAAGGCTTCAATTGATTGAATGATCATAAGAAGTTGCATTATCCTTAGCTAAGTTTTTGAAAAGAGAAGATATATAAATAGCTTTTCTAAGTCAAGATTAAGGAGGTGTAAGTGGTTTGGTTTTTGAGTGAAAATTGTGGTAAGTTTATAAAGGGACCGTAACAGAGATCAATATAAGAATAGCTAAAATTGACAAAAACTAAATAGAATGGACTCTATGTATAAAATAAAATGAGACTTAGAGATGACTTGTGACTACTGAAAGTGAAATGAACGGACTCCTTTAGATAAGGCCACACACATGAGTACTTGTGCATGACAAAAAAATCTGAGTAACTTTGTTATATAATCACGATTCATTCACATTATAGAAGACTGGTGATCGCGGCACTTGTCTTTGATAATTGAATAAAATGATGATAGTCATAATAAAGATTGTACAAAGTTTTGTTGGAGTCTATTGGAAGCTGACGTATAGACAACTAAATGGTCAAGACATTCTAACATTATTATGAAAAAGGAGGATTTAAAGTCAATGAGTCCCGATAAGTCTTAGGATGTAAAACTATAAGTTTGACAAAATTTAATATATATCTTCACATGGATCTTACGAGAAATCAAACTCCAAATGTTGAAAGTCTCAAACCATAGTAATATACAACTGATATTCGTGAATATACAATATATTAGTTCTAATGTAGTGCTACACCATGTGATTGGTCAGTGGTGAAATTTTTAAAGCACTATGTTATCTTAAATTGGAGTTGATGCAAGATACTTGAATGATGGAGAAGATACAAATGAAATGAAAAGAGACATACTACTTACAGTTTTGTTAGTCAATATTATCACTGATGGCTTGAAAATATAAAATCGAGTACAATTTGGCTAACTTGATATGTTTGAAGAATTGAATATTCTTCTACTATAATTGAGTAGAAATGAAAAAGACATAACATACTTACAAACTTATATGCAATGCAAGTTAAAAATTATACTATGTGAGTATGATCATGAAATAATTCGATATCTTATTATTAAAGTTTATGTCTACTCAAATTAAGGATAAATGTCTCTATTTAGATAATGAGAAAAGTCTAGTGAACATTGATGATCGAGATATGAAATATCTGAAATTTGACAGTTAAGCGAAAGGATGAGGTTCTTGGAAAACTTATGAATAGATATTGATTTGACAAAGTTAGAAAATGTGTTAATTTTCTAACCAATCAAATATAACGTTAAGTGAATTGACCAACGAGTTAGAATTAGTAATTTCTTTCTAGTCTACATATTTAAATGATATTGTGAGTAGACATTTAGAGAATGAGTGAGAGTTGCACGATGTGTTCTATTTCATTTTTTGATCAAATTTTAAATTTACATCTCTTGTCATGGGATGAAAAATGTAATTTGAGATCCATATCCATGTAATGACTTAGTTAATTCTAGGTTTCTTTTGAGAAACGCTAAAATGATGATGGATCAGATAGATATGCAACTGTACTTTGTATCTAATGTCGTGCTCAATTATCATTAATATCATTATGAAATTTTAGACTAATGATAGTCTAAGAATTAGATGATCGACAATTCAAATAACGGGTGATTTGTGATTAAAAAGTAAAATGGTATGTGTACACTAGAGTTTGGGTTGATAGGGGGAAAATTATCAACATTTAGTGAAATCGATATCTATTAAGAATGAAAATAATGTTATGAAAAGCAAGATAGGCTAGATCTTACTAAGTATTAATGCTTGAAGGGGGATTCAAGGCATGAAATGTGAAGTAAAGCAAGGTTTATCAAATATTACATAGAGTCGATTGTTTAACTCATAAGAAATTCACAAATTGCCCAGATTGGCAAAGTAATGGAGGAAACTTTTCACTAAACCAAGGATTTGGAAATGAAAATCTGAAATTTTTATGATCTCTGCTACTAGGTTGTTGAATACAACGAAAGTGATTGGGTCCACTTAATAATTCACCTTGAAAATAGTTTTATTATTTTGGATTAAAAGAGTTGTATATGAAAGATTATTTGTTCATATCTCTTTTGGTTCAGTAACCTGTAAGTTTAAATTTCGAGGATGAAGTTTTAATTAGTTGGGAAGATTGTGAAATCCAAGAATTTCGTAAACTTGATTAGGATGCTAATTAATTATTTCAAATTTTAATTGGAGTATAGGTATCCGAGAAGGGACCAACGCATTACGGATCGGAGAACATAAGGTAAAATAATATTTTTTTCGTTGATGAATTCCTAATATGTATATTATATGGTATTTTATTGAGAAGTTGGGGTGTGTTGATGAGTATCCTCAATTTTTTATACTTGGGGTTGTAAGTGTATCTAAAGGGCACAAGTGACGAAAATTATTTGTTGCTCGAAAACTAATTAACCAAGTGTTAATCCTTACGTGAAGTTTCTGCCTCTATTTATGTGCAAGTTGAGATTGGTGGTAACGTCAAATTGGAACAAAGTCGATACAAGACTTTGCCTTTCATTTCATATTTGTTGGTGGTGGTTGCGGTTGTGATTTGGTCCGAACCAGTGCACATTTGGCTAAGTATGGCAAGAAAATTGGTCCGTAAGATATTAATATTTCATGGACAAAGTTAATATCTTCGGGGTTTTAACATGATCAAAACTCGTGTTACGGACATTATATGAAGATGGACTATTTTTTCGAGAGTTTGGTTCAATTTGGTGAAAAATCAGATAGAAAACGATCGCCAAAAGTTAAAGCACATCAAAATAGGGATTTCGCGAATTAATAAATATAAAGAAATTAAGCTGTTGACAAGTAGTTGAGGGTTTTCATTTATAAAGAAAAATAAAAAAAAGATGAAATGAATCGTTCCATTTCATTCATAACTAGAGAGAATGAACAAACATTCTCTAAACCCTCTCCACTCGGGTTTAAGTTCCACGACCTCGCAACGTCTGATTATCACCCAATTTGTTACCGCAAAGCTAATAAGCATCGCAAGATGGCCAGTTCAAGTAAAATGGCCATAAGGGAAACAAGGTGTTCAACCTGCAATTTGATAAATACTCAATTTAGGGCATTTATCTTAATTCATTTTAAATTCTCGCGATTTCTTGATTTTCTTGTGGGGTTTTGATAGAAATTGGTAAGGATTGTTGGGAATTGATGTTTTGGGTTGATGTGCGCCGATTTGGAATAAATACCATTAGCGTTTGTTAGGTTTTTGATGAATTGAACTAATGCAATTTAGTTGATAACTATTTTGGAGATGTTTTTATAGTTGATATTGACTTACATTGGGTTTTTAGATGAATTGATTATTGGTTTTAATCCAATTTGACTCCACGGGCCATATAAATATTTCAATGTCGGTATCGAGTGGTTTTGTAGTGTTTATTGTCAAGTTTTAAGGATTCAATTGCAAAAATATTGATTTGGAGACGTTTTTCAGTTCAAGACAATTAAAGTTTGCCTAGTTGACATGCCATATTGGAAAATTCATAACTTCTCTATCATTCAACCGATTTGAGTGTTGTTGTAGTCTATAAAAAGCATGGCATGAGTAATAAAAGTTCCTTTAAAGTGATCATGACAAATATTGAGGTTTTAAAGGTTAAAAAGTTTACCTAAATTGGCTAGTTGAAAGCCAGTTGAAACAGTTATATAAATTAATATTTTTTGGAAACTATTCTCAAGTGTACTTTGGACGCAATTTTTATTGGGTTTTGTGATTTGGTTTCACTTAAAGCTTGACCTATAATATAATTTGGTGTGCAGGGAAGCTATTGGTTCCATTTTCAAGGTGATTCGACGCTCTTGGAACCCCCAAAATTATGCTTAAAGTTAGTTTGGTTGTAAATAAATCTTATAGTGATATCTACTATTTATGAAAATTATCTTTGTACCTGTAATTTTATAATAGTCTACATTACATTTTATTATTCTTAGACATTCATATATGGAGTAAGTGAGAAGGATAAGCTTGTTTTGGAGTCTGGTTTGATTGAAACTTTGATTTAGCCCTGCCTTTATACTGTCTAGTGAGACTAGCAGAGTCTAACGCATATACGTTTTCTCTGTATTTCATGATCTGTTAATATGATCTCTATACTATTTTTGGAAGTTGACATCTGATTATAGTTGGAAGATAGTGTCACAGTGGATTTCATGTCATGTTGACGATTGTTTATTTGGAAATGCAATTACCTGTCTCCATGTATCAAATTAACAACTGCTGGAGTACTAATATATGTAGGAATTTACCTGCCTAACATCTTTTGAGTTATTTTTGATGATGTCAGACTCCATATGATAGGAAGGGAAGAGTGAACAAGATTCAAAGATCGCGGTGATGTTTTTCACAAATTAAAGTATATTATTGTTTTAAATTGCTTATATATTTTGTTTTAGGATTCTTGAGGTGAGTGTAGGATGTGAACTTTTGTTGAATGATTTTGACAGTCTCCTAAGTTAGTTTAGAACACGTTGAGAGGTTTATGTTTCAATCTCATTTTATTTGGAATTGTAAAGTTGTAATTAAATTAGCAGAGACTTTAAGTTATGTTTATAAATTTGAATTTGCTACTGCGGGGAGTTACGAGTCCTTTTAGGCTTCTCCCAAATTCTATTATCTATTTGGTGAAAGTTTTTCTGCAAGCCATTTTTAGGGAAGGTGCTGACTAATGTTTTACAAAATATGGAGAATAATCCGTATGATTTCCTAATTTGCTCCAATTGGACAAATCATGAATTGAGTTTCATTTAGGATATAATTTGTTTTGGAGCTTTATTAAGGATTTAAGTAATTATTATTTTGAAGTAAGTTAAAATAATTGAAAGGCTTACTAGATTATCATAGGATTAATGTAATTTAGGCCGATCAGTAGTCCTAATGATGAGGGGGCTGATAGTTTTGAACTAGTTGAGTATATATAAGTAACATAATTTTTTGAAAATCTTGAATAATAAGAAATTGCTTAAAGAAATCTTGAATTTCTTATTATTGATAGTTGTGATATGTTTTTGATACTGGATCATAATGAATCACTACTTATTAAGAGACATGTCTCATCCATATTGGATAAAGAGAATGAGTGTTAATAAACTCAAAATTTTAATTCACATATGTTATTTAATTTTAGAACTTTATTTATTCATTTGAAAGTGTTATGACTATTAGAAGTAAATGATTTAAAATGACAAGAAATAGAAAATGTGCATACTTGAAAGCACGGGTTATTGAGAAATTTCAATCTAAATCAAGGCGTTATGTATGATAAGTTTTTTCACTGGTAGCTAAGCTTGAGTTCAAGAATTCTGATTTTCATTACATCATAGTTTGAATACAAGATATGATAAAGGAGTATCAAAATAGTATTGCTTTAAGCTCGTTAAAGATGTGTATGACACAACTTAAGGGTTTTGATTATTTTGAGGATTTTAGAAAGGTATGCAAGTTTAAAGGATCCATTTGTGGATTAAAATAAACTTATTAAAGTCGTGGTCTCTTTTTTGATGAAATATATAATGAATTATGTTCATTGAATAAAAATAAACCTTGTGTATACACAAATGTTAGTAGGAGCGCAATCATTTGAATTTGTGTGTCGATGATACAATGTTAATTAGAAACGATGTCCTAACCATGCAGAATGTCAAGTTTTGGTTAAGGAAAAGAATCTCAATGAAGTTCTTAGACAATTATACCTATATCCCTATGATATAGATCTATAGAGATAGATCAAAGATGCTAATTGTTCTAAATTAGAGTGCTTACGTAGACAAATAACTGAAAAGGTTTAGCGTGCAAGATTTTTAGAAGAATTCGTACTTATGTCTTATGACATAAGTCTTGGTAAAACTTAAAGTCTTAGGACAAATGAAGAGCCGGACAATGTGAGTGTGACTTCATACGCATTAGCAATGAGAATCATCAAATATATTATACTTTGCATTCAAGTTTATAGGTCATATGCTTTGGGCAAAGCATACATATATCTCATAGATTCCAGTGAATGTCACTATATATTTATTGATATCTTTCTTAAAAACTTCAAAAGCACTTGAGAAATGTTATTGGATTTGCAGAGATTTGAAATATACGAGTCTTATAAATGGTTACAAGATGTAAACTTTCAAGCTAATATAAATGATTAATGATCTCAATATGGATATGCGTTAACTTTGAATAAGGATGCAGTGAGTTGGAAACGTTTTAAACTCACCCAAACATGTTCTACAACATAAACTAAGTTTTTAGCCACAGTCGATGCAACAAAAGAAAAGGTTTGAATCATGAGATTCATGATTAAATTAGGTGTGGTTGCAAGTGTTGGAAAACATCGTTGGTCTTTATTGTTAAACCAATGAACAAATTCTGGTCATGGAACTAAAGACACTAAAAAAAATTTAAACAATCATTTAGGTGTTTATCACATTGTAAAAAAGATAACTTGATGATTTGCATAACATAAATATTTAACAATATAGCAGATACATATATAAACCTCTTCCATTAAGAACGCTTTAAGGCCACACAATATTATATACATGTTGGATTGTACCTAGTACAAGTGAGAGATGTTGGGGTATGTGCCCTAGCCTAATTCTGTAAATGTTGTTTAACTACTATAAGTATATGCATGTTTCTTTTGTAATAATATCCATGAATAATTATTGTTTTATTCTAGATGTCCCTAGTTACTTATTATTGTGGGAATAATAATAAATTAAGACTAGTATGAGTCTTTATCGGTAATCATGTGATGATTACGCATAAATAGATACAAATGAAAATTATGGGTATTTGTTAGGAACAAATGTTGGACTGACTCGTTATGAGAACGCTACATGGTCAATGTCATAAGTGTTTTTCATGATAGTTATATTATTTAGTCTTTTGACTTGAAATCACTAAAGACTATAACATTAGGAGCATAATGATTTGACACAATTAAACGTCAGTTTTAACCGGATGATAATAAAAGTTGTGATTGGTCATTGTCTGACTAATGTGTGTATGTCTTCGACTGATAAATGACCGTGTCTAGTAAATTAATTAGATCAATGTCTTTTGATAATTTCAGTCTACTCAGAGATCGATACTAGTAAATTGCATTAAATGTCTTATGTTCAATCAAAAGATATCAGTTGACAAAAGGGATATGATATATAATATCTTTTAGTTTGTATCAATTTATTGATCTTCGTGTAACTTAGGTAGTCATAATGTCTTGCTAGAGGTTGATTATGATTTGTATGCTGATAAGGGTTTGGTTTACTGCCAACGTTGTATGAACCTATTGGGTCGCACACAAAGAACTGATTCGTGTGATTTTAATATTGTCTAGGTAGATGAGTTTTTTTTTTGATAAAACTCATTTTAAAGAGTCTCATTAAGTGTTCTAGTTTGACTAGGATTCAAAAATCTCCTACATTTCTAGTGTGACTAGAAATTTTGTCTCTTGGTAAATGCTATTTTTAATAAGACTAATTGGAATTATAATATGACATTAATTCTTATTTGAGTTTTAGATAAATTACAACTCTTGTTGGATTAGTAATTGCTAATTATCTATGACTCTATCCTTTAAGAGTTGGACTTTATCGAATATTCCATTTAAAGTGTGACTAGGAGATGGAGTTCTTTTACAACTTGACCTATTATACTATAAATATGACATTAAGGTCATAGTTATTGTAGAGGTTTTTCTAGAGAGTTTTTGTGAGAACTTTTGCTCTAGAATCTTTGGCGCTAGCACTTCGAATTGTGATTGTTCGTTCATGTGTGGATTTTCGATAGAGGATGTTCATCTTTGGCAACATCTTATAGGAATTGATCAACACCAAATACGGCAGATCTGGAGTTGTTCTTGTTAAGGTATGGTTTCTATTTCTTGGTACATCAATTTAATGGAATCAATATGATCTTAGCTCAGGGAAGTTCAAAAAGGTTTCAAAAACTTTAGTTGAGTTTGATCCTCGAAATCCTATAGGCACTTCTTCAAGAAATCCACAACATGTGAAACTAGATATTCATTTGCTAGCCTGTTAAACAAGCTATTTTGCACCATGTTGATCAGAGACGGTATCAGCTCGGACTCAATGGTGTTGACTGGAAGCCTTAAACTTTGTTTTAAGTCTTTTGAACTTCTATCTTGAAGTAGTCATAAAGGCATTTCTATCCTTAGACTTTGTCCTACACTACTAGATCACTTTCAAGTTGGTTATTTCCTTGGCCCTTTTGTTGGTTTCTTGCACGATCCTCAACCATCTTGACTCCTTTCTTTATATTTTTCTTTTTGTGGTTTAGTCAATCTCTAGGTTGTAAGGCACTAAGTCCTTCTCTCCTTTGCTACGCATTCACTTGTTATCTCTGAAAAGATAACACAAAAGATCAAGTGTTGAAAGTCAAACTTTAAACTTAAACCTTTTGTTTTATTTTTTTATAAACTCCAAAGTAAAGTAATTAAAATAAAACTTAGCAAATTTTCAAACAAATTAAGTAAATCTAACTGGGTACCTATCCTCAGCAACAACGCCAAAAACTTGATGCGTATGTCACAAGTATAACAACTTGCTTCTAGTAATAGTGTAACCAACTTAAGTTGACTACGGATATCGTACTCAGGGAAAGGTGTATGCACTAATTACGTACTTGGCTAAAATTAATATATTGCTAAGGAAATCCTTTTAATTGCTTTTATAACTAAACTAAACTAATATATACTAAGAAATCAATGCAAATTACTTAAATTCTTATATTAAAACTATCTTAGTTCACAACTTTACCTAGGTAATGAAATACAATACTTTTCATCTCACTTTATTATCTTTATTATATGTGTTCAATGCCTAATTAGAACTGACAGATTTCCTTCAAATTTGCTTTAACCCACTGTCGTGACATAAAAGATTATAATGTGCAAACTAGTACTCTACCTATCATTGTCAATAACGTAAGCTCCACACTATGTTCCAAATCTTTAAATCCATAACCAATTAATTTTACTATTCGTGCCTCTCTAATCAACAAATATCGCTCGATGTTGTGTATTTTACAGTTGTACCATCCACGTCCGGCTTATAAGCTTTAATGGTCGTGATAACTTCTAAAACCTAATATCATTAAACACATGATCAAGAATTTCGTAGCGTTACGCTCCGAATTAATACAAATATTAACCATTACATTTTTATTCATTACACTTTATTAATGTTCACACCATAACATTCATACCATATGATCCATTGATCCCTAACATTAATGGACAACTCACGCATCATTAAAACAAACATACACATTGTGATATTCATTGCAATCAAAGATATAATGAAATTACTTCAATTAAATCAATAAACATAAAACCCGAACGTGGGTCTTTAATGTTATCTCTCCACAAATTATCTTAATACTCAAAAATAAAGTAAACATATGCTAAACAATGTTAATGGTGGCTAATCTGTTATATGTTATATGTTTACCATGTTTTCCTATCTATTTATACTCCCTAATCATGTTTCCAAACAATTAGAAACATTATTTAAAAATTTAACACCAAATAGAACTCTACTTTCTATTTTTTCTCTCTTCAGCATTATTACTTAAGTCCCAGCGATGTGTGTTCATTCCCACAGTGCCAACATTGCGTCAGTCAATATGTGTGCATTTCCTCTCTTTGACGGCCTCGATGCTATCCCTTTGGCTCCCTAGCATCGTCCCTATACCTCTATGGCATCGCCACCTCAACAAGCTTCCTAATCACTTTTCTCCACTTCATTGCCCTCCCACACCATGCACTATTGTCCTATAGAGCCAACCTATTTAGCTACTGTGCCAAACCTCATGAAGTGTGTTTTTGCTTCGTTTCTCCTATAATTTGCTCATTTCCTTCTTTTATGAATTGTATACCTGAGAATATACAAACACCATCAATTAAAGGTCATTTAGGGATATTTATATAAATATACTACTTAACTAACCATATATAAGTCTAAATAATCACTTATCAATTAATTGCATAAATTTCAACGTTAAAATTATCATAATAAGTCTAAGAATTCATTATCTTCAATATCCTTGTCAAATAATTCATCATATTCTTCATAAGGGTCATAGTTATGTTCATTATTCTTGAATTTGAAAAATCTTATCTTCGAACTCTACATACATTGTACCTTCATAAATATCTAACTTAGTCCTAATTATCTTTAGAAAAGGTCTACCTAATAGTATGGACAAAGGATTAGATGGTGCTGAATCTCTCATTTCCATGATATAAAAAATAGCTAAAAATACTAAATCATTTAATTGTACTAGGATATCTTCTAAGAATCCATACAGTTTAATAATGGTATTATTTTCTAAGGTAAGGTTAATAGGAGTAGTAATTAACGATCCGATTTTTAATGATTCATAAAGTTTAACTGACATAACATTAATTAAAGCCCCGTGATCACACATAGACAATTTAATAGAAGAATTGTCTATGCTGGTTGGTATGACAAACATTCTTGGGTCGAAACATTTCTCAGGCATTCTTGGTAAAGGTGGTGTCTTTTGTTCAAAATTTTCATTAATTTTTAATTTCCTAAATGGATTAGATTTGAATTCTTTAGGCTCTTCCTCCCTAGCATTTGCTAATCGTTATGGAATAGTAGAATTAGAATGCATATCTTCATTAAACTTATAATCATCATTTACGTTGTCTTGGTTAATTAACTCTTATTTTTGTAAAGATTTTTTGTAGGCTTCTACTTTGGCTAAATACCATGAGTATAGTCTTTCGAGAAAAGGTATATATTTCAATAGTTTGGCCATCGATTCCCTATTGGGAATGACAATTTTTATCATCTTTTTTTCTTCTTGTTCTATTGTCTTAGGTATTTTAGTTTTTTTTTTACCACTTTTTGGTTTCATTTGTTGCGTATTAGTTACTTTTTCATGAAATAAAGCGTTAACTTGTGCTCGATTAGTAGTGTTCGTATGCTGAGTAGTTGCTCTAGTTTGATTACATAGCTTGTTGATTTGTAGAGTCATTTGACATAATTCATTTTTCAGGTCATTAATAAATGTATCAATTTTAATTTGATCTTAAGAGATTTGCACAAATTTTTTGATGACTTTGGGTGATAATTTATGTAATATTTGTTCTAAGCCAGGTTGCGTAGGTTGAATAATTTGTTGAGGTTGTTGCATTGTTGTAGGTTGTGTTAGTATGCTGGGTCTAAAATTGGTATACTTTTGATTTTGTGGACTATAGCTTAGATTTAAATTTGGTTTTCTGGGGTAATAATCATTGTTGATGTATTGGTTTCTAAGAGGGCCAGAATATTGGTTCATAACCATGTTAACTTATTCATTGTTTTCTTTTTGTAATGTAGGACACAAATCCGTAGGATGTGTAACTTCATTACAAAATCCATATGGTTTAACTTGATTTGATCTATTTGTTATTAGTAGTTTAACCATGTTAGGTAATTCTTCAACTTTTTCATCAAATTTATTACTTGTTTGATTTATTAACCTCATAAAGTTTATTTCTCGATGTATTGGACTTTTCACCATATTTTTTAAATTTTTTAGCCATCTTGTTAATAGCTTCTTTTGCTAGTGTTAGTGTAATATCAAATAATGATCCACCATATACGGTAACTAATACTTTTTTTTTTCAAAATGATTTAGTCCTTCATATAAACTTTTGTCGGTCTTCATTGTCCTTACCATAGAAGTTTTGTAGAGCACTAATGAATCTACATTTAAGTTCAAATTCAGGAAATCCCTAAGGATAGGCAACACATATTAGTTCATAAATAGTGACATTTTAATTAGTTTGCTTAAAAGTGAGTTCTCCATTATTATTATTATTATTATTATTATTATTATTATTATTATTGAGATTAAAGTTATTATTGGGTTCCATTATGGTAGGTTGGTGTCCTCTACGTTGCTGTTATCTTAAATTATGATTAAATGTCCTATTTACCTCGAGATAAAATGAATGTAAGGATCCCATGGAATTAGAATAGCGAAGTGGATAGATCATACAATATCTAAAACTCCTAAGAAATTGTGTTTAAATCCTCTAAAACAGTGCCAAAAATCGACATTTTTCGGGCTTGTACAATAAATTTCTCCTTTTATATTATACTTAATTATTTTTTAGCAATGGCAAGTGGGATCGTCTGGGATCGTCTCCATATGGACTTATCAATGCTCTATACGAAAAAGGACTTTTAAAGGTTTTTATTCTTTTTATTTATAATAATAATAATTAAACTAATTAACTAATAAAAAACTATAATATAATAATACTTAACTAACATTATTATCTTAATTAACTTACACAATTCAAATTCACAATCAATAGAATAGATTAAATTCAATAATAAATAAATATCTAAACAAAAATCTAGAACAATGACACATAAACCCATTTTGCATTCCAAACATGTAAATCCAATCCATATAGTCATGATTATACTTTACAGAGTACGATAAATCATTAAACTCTAATTACAAATAAGTAAATATCCTTTAGCCAGCCATTTGTTCTTCTAATACCAGTGAAAAAACTATGTTATAATTCTATTAAGCTATCCCTTTTATTTACACAAAGACATTAACTTTATACAATAGAACCGCATTAAACTTTATGAGAACTTCAAACTTTTAATTCTAACATATTTGGAAAGCCACTTCAACACAAGATTTTGATCTCAAATTCACCTAAGATATTTAAACGGTGTTTGCCTTTCAAAGAATCCTAGTAACTACTTCAAATAGATCATGAAACTAAATATCACATAAACATTCTAGACTATGCATATAATACTTAAATCCATGATTAAAATAAATAGATATTAAACTATTAAACTAGTGAATCAAAGAATACAATTAAGTTTAAAGCATTTAGCACATATTCATCTTATCATTACAACATTGCAAAATGGATCTAATTCACATTAAGACTTTGTTTAGATCAGACAAACTACTCACTCGTAGTCATAAATAACATTGCAATAATATAAATAAAAGACATAATCGAAAATCTTTGAATTAAAATACATGAATCTTCAAAAGCAACCAAATAATAGACAATGTATGTAAACTATGTAGACTTTGGCTCCAAGCACAAGCAAGGTTTCTAGGGTTTTAAAGTACTATCAAGTGCATTTAAATTCATAACCCTAGGTTAAAATTTATAGTATTATTAGTAAACATCCTAAAACAACTCAAACTACTCATAGTTATCTAAAATTTTCATAATCTTACCTAGTGATTCATAATGATTTTAGCATGATAGGAATCAGTATTAAAACTCAGATTTCTAAGCTCACTAGTTTCTTTCTTATGTCGACCAATTTGACTAGCAATTCAGTGCCTCCCAAGAATTGCCAAGAATCGCTGGTTCATAAGTCTAATTCTTCTTTGCTTCCTCGGTGATAATTCTTTATATACTTCTTACATTTGATTAATTGCTTCATAATTTTTTGTTTTTTCTTCATTTCTTCATATTCTCCATTGATTACTTAAAATAACAAAAATAAGAGAAAACCCCATGTAATATAGTCTTTTACATAAAAAATCATCCCAAAATAAACTATAAAGAATGTCCTATTATTAACTTGTCAAAAACTCTGTTGAAAGGTTATTGGAGCTTTCGAAATTGATTCTTAGTAAGCCTTAAATTTATTTTGGTATTTGTAGGGTTTGTGGAGCTATTTAATTAGCCTTTGGAATTACAAAACATTAAATGAGGTTTCGAGGACTAGAATTCATATGTAATGCTTAAATTATATATATTGTGAACTGCAAGGAGTTGTGAGTCCTTCTATGTTACAACCCTACACCCTGAGGACGTTGGGTGAGTTGCTAAGTAGGTTCTGTAGCCCCACTAGCATCAATGCCACATCAACGTTCTTAAAATGCATGCTTGCTTATCTTTTAAAATTTATTATCTTTTAGTTTAGAATTATAAGCTGGGAAGTATGGCTTGTGTGTTATAGAATCTTTATCGTTAATAATCAATAAAATATGGCAATAGCCTTAAATAACAAACATCCTACTGCGGAAAACCTTGAATCAGAGTACCATGTACATAAGGCAACAAGATACTCCAAAAGTAAATATATTCATGTACAATTATCTTTCGAGTCCCCTAAATAGCCCATAATAAGCAAAATATCAAAGCAATCACCTACGAGTGTGTCCTCGATAGCTCGCAAGTCCAATAATAGTTGCTTAAGATCCCCTTGCCTCTACTCGTAGAAGGATATCCACTCAGTCATTCAACAAAAATGATGACGAGTCCAGTGAGTAAATTCCCTAGAGAAGACCACGCAATATTCGGTAGGGAAAGCAAATAATGTTACGAGACATGCATGTATTACATCTAGTATTTGAAAAATATACTTGCATGAATGTAGAACAATACAAAAACCAAAACATCAAGTAAATAATTGAAAAATAGAACAACATTATATAAATAAACATGAAATAGAAAACATAAATAGCCCCGATAAACCACTCAACAGGTTAATCACTCACTCCTATACCACATATTCTATAGCCTCATTGAACCACTCAACTGGTAATTCATTATGTCCTACACGATAACACAAGATAACCTCGGTGAACCAACACTACCGGTTATCAAAACAAACTCCGTTTAAACAACTAAAGCAATTAATACATTTAAATGGTAGTTAAATAAGACAATGAAATAAAAAATTCGATAATCATAAAAAACTTCAACAAAAACAAGAGCCACATCTATACAATGATTCATCATCAATTTATCTACTCATGCATTTATCAACATGAATCCTCAAAACCCAATTCCATTTAAATTATTTTGAAATCCTGAATTGAATGTAGAAATAAACTCGTATTTTTAAGAGAATCCCAAAAAACTAGTGACAAATTCACATAAATTCATTTTGAATATAAACACCAAAATCTTAGCACATAATGGTGCAATTAAGAAGATGGAAGTGATTATCTTGATTCGGTTTCTTGATTTCTAAAGTTTCCAGCTTCAAATCACCAATTTCAGTCCTTTAAACCTTTTAGAATTAACTTTAATTTCTTTTTTTGTTTGCAAGAGAGATTTTTGGGTGGATTTTTGTAAAAAAGTAGTAAGTGTTGGTTATATATTAGTTGATCTACTTGTATCCTGATGTGAGTCAATGGCTCACATTCAAACTCTCTACACATAGTTTAATGAACCTAATGGGGTATTTGACAACTTATTTAGTCAATTAGATCTCTTGGTTATTTGACATCCAACGCCTCAGCACGCATCTCGAAGCGCACCACATCCTATTGTTCGTAATCAATTAATTTAGTCTATGTTTATATTACTCATTTTAATTGATCAAAAAGTCATCTTCACTTGAATTAGTCGTGTTTTCTAGTGTTCCCTTAGTTGGTTTTACCGATATTTGCGTTAACATTCTTTACGTGGTGAACATCCATAGCACAATCTCACTCGATTACAACATTCTAGTACACACATACGGTGCAATATGATAATTAGACAGTTTAAACACTGCAATAGAATAATCATCACACAAAAATAGCTATTATATTTAGTCAGTCATTTCCTAATCCTATCCATGGTGTCCACATAAATCTGAGCTGTCGTTCTTGTCCGAAGTTTTTGAATAAACAAGATTAATAAATATTGGTCCATTACATTATAGGCATTTCCTCATTCTATTTTCTAATAGGTGAGTATTACGGCATGACACTTTTTGGGAAGGTGTTGCTGAGATTTTCGTAAAATCTTGGAAATTAAAAATATTATTTCCTAATTTGCTCAACTTTTCATAGTTAAGAATTTAAACTGTATGATTTCCTAAATTGCTATGATTATGTAAATCAAGAAATGAGTTTCATTAACGATCAAAATTATTTTTTGGTGCATAGTAATGATTGAAATAGAAAGTATTTTGAGGTCAAAGTAAATTGTATGGTTTAAGTACCAAATTAGGGAAATTAGACTAAGTCGGGACTTAGTGAGATGGGATGTGACAGAGTTGGTATCAGAGCCTAGATTTGGCTCAATTGAGGATAACTTTGGTTGAGAACCAAAAAGTGATTGAGCGCGATTAGTATAGAAGTGACTATGAGAGGGGATATTTTGCTATTATAATATTTTTGTTGTATAGTATGCATTATCACTTGATATATGTTAAAAAGTTTATTCCGATTGTCCGTTCGATAAATATGACGAGTGAGATTACGAATAGACAAATAAAAAGAGAATAGAATTATAAAACAAGCGTAAATAGAGGTGAAATAGACTTGTGAAGTCTGAATTCAAAAAAGGTTTTGTAAGTAGTTTGGTACTAATATAATTCATTAAAGTTATAAGTTATGAAACTAATAGGAAATTGGTTGAGAAAGAAATCTAGGTGATTGAGAAACATAAGTACATAACATATATTTCTTTGAAATTTAAAGTACCAAACTGCTACAATTTTTTAAATGCATAGGAAAATGTCAAAATAGATTTAAATTAAGTTTTAAGCGATTGAAAATCGCTTAAAAAGCATTACAAAGAAATTGGAACCTTAGGAAAGTACAAGATATGGATATTTTGGAGTTTAAAATGAGGTTAGTACCGAATAAGTCAGTAACTCGGCAAGACCTATTCTATAAAGCATTGGCTTATTTAATAATCAATTGCGAGTTGTTTTCAAAAATAGTGTCGATGAAATAAAAAAGAGACATGGTTTTTCGAAAAAAAAAATTAATTAGACGAATTACATTTTGAAAGGAAATCACAATTGGATTGTGGTATGTCCAATTAAGTTTTCCAAGTTAGCTTCTACAAAATTAAAATACTTTGAAGCAAACTATTGTTTCCTTTCCAAAACAAAATTCAAAGTGAAATTAGAATAGAACCATGGTTCAAACCAATCAAATGACTTCCTAAAGATGTATTGAAGAATTTTGATTGTTTATTTATCAATTCACTTAAATAAGAGACATTGAGTATAGTGATTTTATGAGTCGTATAAAGAAATTATGAAATGAATGGAAATATACAAGTTAGAAGTAATCTTTATTAACATCGGATTAGGTTTTGTTACGAAACAAAGATAAATGAAATTTATAAATTGAAAATGAAAGGTGTAGTGGTAAGATACACATGTTAGAAGTTGGTATGGTATGAAAATAACTAGGATTAGTTATTAAATAAAACATAAGTAGTGTGTTTTGAAATTCAAAGTACCATATAGTCTCTTCTAACCAACTTATGTTATGATGCATATCACTATGATTTAAAATACAACAAATGAAGAGATAGGTGTACTGAATGAGTATCAGTAAGTGATATACATAGGAAGTCTGTATGAATTCCTATATCATGAGAATTTCCATTAATAATACTTAAAGGATTGAAATAGCATCCTCTAAGAGTTTGATTAGGTTTTAAGTTGATCAATAGTTGGAAAATTCTAATTATTCAATCTCTTCAATTGAACAATAACAAAAAGGTGAATTTATCAAAAGTGATTTGACGAACAGTAAGATACTTTGATATCTTACATAATCTCTTGAAAAGTATCGAATTTCTTTTTGAGAAAAAGAAATGTCAGAAAATATGAGACTATTTGAAATAAATTAAGGCCAGAACAAATAATTAGTCTATTTGAGTTATGAATATCTCTATTTTGAACGAAGATTAACTAAGGAAGATTTCAACTCATTGAATGATTATAAGAAGCCATATCTTCCTTAGGGATATTTTGAAAAGAGAGGAGATATTGTTAGTGTCGTGATCATATCGACAGCTTAGATTTTTCACTCTAGCTGTTAAGATTGATGTTGCCAGTAAATGAGTCATCTATATTGAACACATAACACATGTGCGTAAAATAAGATCTGAAATAGTTGGAGATTGGATAAAGATAAGCAGTTGCAACAGATGGCTCAAAGAAGTTGTAACAGGATTTCTGAATCAAACTGTTGAAGATTTGATCTTATCCTTAACGGATTGAAGTCTAACTAAATATTATGAAGAGGTTTGAGATTGCTATTTAGAAGAATTATCACCACCTGTTAATCAAGGAGGAATGCGGTTATCTAGAGTTGGAGATTTTTTAGATCTTGCTAGTTTAGTTAAGATTATGTAATCAACATTGGTATATATTTGTGAAAGTAATTGAGTCGTTACACTATTTATTCAATTTACTTTGTATTTTGAACCTATTTTGTTTACTTCATTATCGAGTTATAAAAACACTATGGTCATTTGGGTGTTCCAATGAGGGGGAACCTCACACGGAAAATGAGTTTTATGTATGTAAGGTCCACAGAGAGAAGTATGAGAGAGTGATTTGTGGAGCTCAGTGAGGAGTCACGAGGAGTCCTCTAGTTTGATTCTTCATGTTAGTGGAGTTTACATCAAGGCGTGGCCCCCTGCAGACGTAGGTCTTGGACCGATCGTCGATAACACATCTGGTGTCTTGCTTTGATATATTTTCTCACATATTGTACATTTAAATATTTGAATTACTTTCAGTTTCCCTGTTATAACCAACATTCTATTCAGTTGTAACCGCATTTGATTATTTCAATTTTTATCAGAGAAGGCACCACGACGTCTTTGTTTATGGAGACAAGTGAGATCCGTACTAACCATAATGTCTCAGGAAAACCAATTAGACCAGCTTGAAGGCATCTCAAATACGATACCACCACTATTGACCAATAGGAAACCAGAAAACTTGTAAGGAGGGGTATACTCTGTCCATCGATATCAAAGAATATAGGGTTATTGAGAAAAGATACAAGCTACTTGAAGTTAATGGAGAACCAAAGAATTCTAATGATTGGATAACTGATAAGTAGAAATGTTTGTCAGCCAATGCCAAGGGATTGAATGCTATCTTCGGTGTTATCAACCAAGAGCACCTCATGCTAATTTCCTCATGTTGAGTGGCAAAGGAGGCCTGTCAGATTCTTGAAAACATTTTTGAAGGAAATGAAGATGTTCGTGAATCAAAGATTGTGTTGCTGGGATCTTACTTTGAAACGCTGAGAATGGGAGAGGAAAAAACTGTTACTGAATACACTGCCAAGCTCAAAGACGTTGCCAACCAAGCTTAACAACTGGGAAGAAGTACTCCAACAAAACGTTAGTCCATATGGCAGTCACAAGTCTCCTTGCCAAATATAATGTAAAATTTGTTGCTACTCAAAATAATCGAGGTTTCAAAGATCTAAAGTTCGAAGAACACATAGGGTCTCTTACAACACATAAGACGCATTCTAATCAATAAAAGATGTTTAGAGAATTTTACTTGAAAACAACATCTCAGTATTTTAGTCCTGATAAAGATGTCACTCATGAAAAAGATGACCTTGCTCTACTAACCAAAAGGCATGATAAAGTATTTCGAAAATTTTATAGTATGAAGATCAGTGGTAAAGATGATACCATAAAGAGAGAAGTCGAAATAATGCAGTAGGCAAAAGCAAGCTCACGTGTAGAGAATGTGGAGGATTAGGTCTCTTCCAGGCAGAATATCCATCTAGAAGAAAGGAGAAATCAATGACAAGCACATGGAGTGACTCAGAATTAGAAAGTAAAAGAGATCATGTAAATCAGCACATTGCCTTTACTACCTTGCATGCAGTTGCAACAACCACCTTTAAGCCAACAGTTGCAACCAAGGAACATAACTGTGCTAAATCAAAAGATGATGTAAGTGAATCAGATAATTCTGATTATGATTTACCTAATCACTCCAGCCATATATAGATGAAAGGGAATTATGCTAAAATGATCACGAAGTAGGAAAAATTTGTTGTATGCAATCAAACACTTGAACACCTCTTTAAAGAAAAAGAATATGGAGTTGATCGAATGCAAAAGCAAGCTAGAACATGTAAAAAGCACTATCAGCAAGCCGAACAAAGGAAAAGCCAAGCTCGATGATCTATTGCGGCATGTAAAAGCATATGGAGATCATAGGGGTCTAGGTTTCATCAAAAGATCTTCTTCCGAAGTATTCACTATAGTTGCTGTGAATTTTATTGAAGCACAAAGTGGCTCTAATGAACTGTAAAGAAGAAGGTTCAGACCTAGATGCTACTGCTTTAGGATTAAGGGACATATACATCCTAGGTGCTTTAAAATGATTCGAGAAGTAGCACGAAGACAACATGAGACCACTCAAAAAGTTGTTCAAGAAAAAGGACACCATCAACACAATCACCATAAATGATAGGTTCTAAAATGGATGTATGTCATGCTACAAATAAATAATTAAATAATTAAAGTCCCTATCATCCTTTGATAGGTACTTTGACAATGATTGCTCAAAGCATATGACTGATGATAAGGGTCTTCTCGTTAACTATCAATCATATGCAGGGGGATATGTCACTTTTGGAGATGTTGTTTAAAGCCAAGTCATAGGCAAAGGAACTTTAGAGGTTCATGGTCTACTTGTTCTAGAATGAGTTCCTTATGCTGAAGATCTAAAGGGAAATTTACTTAGTATTAGCCAGCTAAGTCATCAAATTTTCTATTTAAATTTCACCAAAAATAGATGTGATGTATATGATGTAAAAGGAAAATGTATTATGACCAGAAAACGTCATCTAACAATTACTACCTATTGCAACAACTTAGCAGGTCATGTTGCAACGCAGTAGCAAATACTACCAAAATATAGCATTAACGATTGTGACACATCCACTTTAGACACATGAGAAAGTTGCCAAACTTAGAAGTAGTATGTGGACAACCAAAGTTCAGTCTTTCCAAAATCAAGATCTATATAACATGTCGATTTAGTAAGTAGAAAAAGAAAGCCATAAACCAGCTGATAAATTATACGCTTAGCTCTCCTCAAGCTCTTACATATCAATTTAGTTGGACCTACTCAGGTGACAATTCTATCGAGGAAGAGATATATTCTTGTATGCATAGAAGATTTTTTTGGTTTCACATGGGTTCTTTTCTTGAAAGAAAAATCAGATGTTTTTAAAAGTTTCAGTGATTTGTGTTTAAAGTTGATGAATAGAAATACAATTTATGGAGAACATATTGTGACGATTAGGAATGTATAAGAAAGAGTTTGAAAACTCCAAGTTTTAAGAATTCTGTAGGACTTCATGAATTCATTGAGAATTCTCTGCTCCAATTATACCTCAACAAAATGGGGTGGTCAAAAGTAAGAACAGTCATGTTTTTGAAATGGCCAGAGTCATGCTAACATCTAAGAATCTTCCTACAAAAATTTGGGTAGAGGTTGTGGACACGGCATGTTATACTATCAACAGAACCAATCTTAGTCCATTTATCCGAAAGACAACTTACGAGCTTTAAAAAGGTAAAAATACTAAAATTGCTTACTTTCACATTTTTAGAAGCAAATGTTTTATGCTAAACGATAGTGAGGTGTTGAAAAAGTTTGACTTAAGAAGTGATGAAGTTATCTTCATTTAATACTCCACAAACATCAAGGCATATATAGTTCTAAATTAGCATATAGAGAAATGGAATTAATCAATGTGTCCTTTTATAATACTCCATCGGAATAGAAAGCATCACAAGCTGACAACAAAGATGATGAACCAATTCCAGTTGCAGCCACCCCCAGTATTCTAGCTACAATAGGAATAGAAACTTCAACCTACACAGATGGTATACAAAATTCACATATGAATGAGTCAGAGCTATCCATTGTCACTCGATAACCCTCAATTAGAATTTAGAAAGATCATCTACTAGATAACATTATTGGAGAGAAAGAAGTAGGATAAATGACTATAGATACATCAAGAATATACTAAAAGAGGTTAGTTGGGTATGTCTATTATGTTTCTAATATTGAGCCTAAAATTATGTATTTCTGAATGGTGCAATCAATGAATAAGTATATGTTGAACAACCTAAAGGATTCACAGATCCCTCCTTCCTAGACCTTGTCTTTCAATTGAAGAAAGCACTTTATCTGTCATTACAGGCTCTACGTACTTGGTATGATCGGCTTTCCAAGTTTCTACTAAATCATGGCTACAATCATCTAAATGTGGACAAGAAACTGTTTGTAAAGCAAAAGTCCACGTCCGTCCTTATAGCAAAAATATATGTTAATGAAATAGTCTTTGGGCTATTACAAAATGATTGGTAGAAAAATTTTTCAACAATTTGCAAAAGAAATTTGATACAAGCATGGTTGGAGAAATCTCTTATTTCCTTGGTCTACAAGTTCACCAGACCAGCAAAGGTTCCTTTCTTTCACTACATAAGTACTCTTGCTCCTTAGCCAGTTGATCATATTCGTCGTCTCCAACCTTAGACCATACGCCACAGATTTTATCAATTTTGGCATGCCATTGATACTTTTACTTGATCTTCATCTCTAAGTTCTATTTGAGCAGTTAGAACAAGATTAACACCATAACTTAAACTCAAAGCTCCGCAAAGGGCATTGCATGATAAGGCACTAGCTGAACCGAAAGCAAAGAAACCAATCAGAAAATCGATAAAGGTTTTGAGTCATACACCCCCAGCATTATTCCACCACCGTCACCAGTTCAGGAGAAATCTCAATCTTCATTAAAAGGACTTCCACCATTGTTGAAGAATAAGCCTAAATTGGTAAGCAACCCCCTTCATCATCATCAACAAAGTCAGACAACCCATCATCGGTTCAAATAGATAGCATGCATGTCACCTTTATGACTGATCAAGCCCAACCGTAAGTAGAAAGTAGGGAGAAACATGATGAAGGGTAGGTATAACTAGATGTTTCATAACCAAATTGTTACAAATAATCAAGCCCAATATGTGACTGGAAATGAAAATGTTCCAAGTACCACCACCGAGCTAGTCAAAGGTGGTTATGATGTTGTTCCTGATGAGTCTGCAACTGAAGAACCTATTCTGGAGCAATCAATTCCTAAGAAGCTCATGGATACTACCGAGCATGAGGCTCCTAATCAATCCACAAACACTTCTACTCCAACTACTACCGCTCAAGAAAGTGCAAGCCTTACTGAGGCTACATCAACGAAGCTTAAGCACGAAGCCTCTAAAACTCCTAATCAGTAAAATGCTCGAGATCAGGAATCCCTTTATGATTTAGGGGTGATTCATGAAGAGCCTATTATTCCAAAAAATGATGATGATGGTGATAATGAGACTATTTTACTGTCTTTACTAAAAAATAAGCTGAGCGAGAAAGCTTCAAAGAAAAAGGCCAAAAAGGCCAGAGTTACAAACTCCAATTACAACTTGTGAAACAAGTACAGCTACAATCGAAGTAGAGACTTGGGAAAGATTTATTATTGGTTATGATTCTTAAGGACTATATCCACGGAGCAGCATTCCAAATTCGGATAATGAGAAAAAATAACCTATAGTAAAGCTGGACAATCATCAAGGCCTGTCTCGCCAAATGCTTGATGATGAAACAGAACCTAGATATGAGGGCCTCAAAGGCAAGAAGTGTCACGCTAAGACATATCTTCATAAAAATGACTATGAAGTTGAGAACTTGGTAACATTATTGGCGTCTCGCGTTCTATTCAATTTTATTTCATTCTTAACCATATATAATATGAATTTGGTTAAAGAATTTTATGTAAATTTGAAGCTGGATGTCTATGACATTAAGTCTCCTCATTTTCAAAGAGTATATGTTAGAGGGAGATTTATTAAGTTCTCACCAAGAACCATCATTGAATTCCTTGAATGTCCTTTCAATGATGGAGGATAAAGATTTCTTAAACCTTTTAGGAAATTAGACACCATGTCTACCTTGACCACTACAATTACACATGGAAAGGAGACCGAGTGATCATAAAAAAGTTGAAAAAAGAGATAAATCACCACGCTACCTTGTACTTCATTCTTTATAACCACATCACCTATAGCCTACATCCTACAGATATGGGAATATAATCGATAGGAAAATGGGGATAAATTTGTATGGTAAAGGACAAAGGGCACCTTGTGACCTTAGTGAGATAATTTTTTGAGCTATATTGCTAAGGATCAAACTGGGGACTAACTATGAATTCTTATTCTTTCCATGTTTAATAACTAAGATTTTCAACTATCACAAAGTCCCATAATACAATCAGGATTCATGGAATTCTGCAAAAGTCATAGGTATTTCTAACAAAATCAAGAGACCAAACTCTCTACATTTCAATAACTTGCCTATTTCAAAGTAGTTAGCTACTTCCCCGCTATACATGTTACAACAGAGTGGTATTCCAATTACAATAGATGGTACGGATGCTGGCCCATCTTGAATTCAAAAGAAGAAGAAGAAGACACAGACTACATCTGAGGCAACTACTTCCTTTGTACCTACTCAGTCCTCACCAGTTTCCTGAGCTCGTTCTAATTTGGAGCTAGATGGAAGTCACTTTCTTGATCCAAGGAAAAAGCAAGAGAAGGAGCTCACAAAAATTTGAGCCTTACCTGATAATCTGACCTAATGACTATTCGAGTTTCTGAAGCTTATTGCTCCAACACCCCATTGAGACAGTAGATGGTATAAATCTCCTTGGTAATTTTATCCTAATGATATCAGAAAAAGGAAATTTAAATATTTTTAATAGTATAAAGGGGTCATTTCATTTCTATTGAAGATATTGTTTATTTTTTAATTACTTAAGTCTGGTTGGTCTAAAAATACTTCAACAAGTTTTTTTTATGTTTGGGTTTCTTTTCTAGACTATTTTGAGATGAGATAGCATGGTGCAAATGGATGGTTGAAGTAGTTAACCACCATGGAAGCTGTTGTTACATGTTTATATTAATCTTTATCGTTTTACTTTCATAAATTTTTTAGAAGAGCACGAAACATTATTTAAAACTTGTGTCACTCTTAATTGGATGGTTTTTAGGTCTTGCCACAACCTACTCCACCACAAGCACTAGTACTACCACCAGAGTACTTGACTCCATAATAGTAGAGGCAGTGGATAGCAAAGATGTATAGACAGTACAAAGAGGACAAGGCGTATTATTAGGCAACCGTATTGAGATATAAATAGGATATGGAAATGACAGAACAATATAGATGAAACAAGCAGTGCAATTTCATGTTGTTTATTGATCATTAGAGGGTAATGGATCGATATTGGAGGAGCAGACAGATAAGACCTACTAATAGGTCATCAGCATCAACGAACTTCGTGTTCGATCCAAATTTGGTATAGAGCAAGAGGGGGGAGCGTCCATTCACATCATCCTACGCTAGAATTGATTATGCTAATGATGATGATGACTGTAGTCCTAATGTTAGTGTATTAGGAACCTTGAAGATTTGAAAGTTGAGAGTGACATTGATACCATTTATTTTTGAATTTTCCATATTTTGTAACTATTTAGTTATTTCAATTCTATGTTTAGTTTACTTTATTATAACTTGTGCTATTTTATATGTTTGAGTGTTTAAGTGTTTTCATGTTTTCAGCCTATTTTCAAACATTGAGGACAAGGTTTGCTATAAGTTTGGGGGCATCAACACTACACAACATTATGAAAAGCGGTAATATACGATGATATACGGACAAACATTGTAGGTATGATTATTTAAATTTTAGTTTTGAAGCAGTTAAGAAGGAAACCATGGTAAAGTATAAGTTTTTCGTTTTTCTTACTATTTGAATGTTAAGTAGTGCAGATTAGGTTATACATAGTGAAATGTAATGAATAAGTAGTTCATTTGCATGTTCGTGCCTTTAATTATGGAAGAGTAGATTATAAGTGTTTTGTTGATATGAAATTTAAAGAGTATTTTAAATTCTTGAAAAAGAAATGGTGAAATGTTGCAAACAATGGTGTGATTTCATGATTATAAAATTAGAGTAAGGGAAGACCCTTAACTTGAAATAAAAGCAAGAAACTAGAGCACTTTTTGTGAAAAAAAGTTAGATCTCTAATGATTATATGATAAGTAGATTCTTACTTGATAATACAAAGCAAATAAAGACTTAGTGTAGAGAGGAGAAGAAATAGGCATTGTAAATGAAGAGTTGAAATTAACTTACTTGATTTGGTGAAAGTGAGAAGTTCTAACGAGAGTTAAAAACATAAAAAGTATGAGAGAATCCCACAAGTTCTATAGGAAATGAAGTAGAGAACTTGATGGTTGGAAAAAGTGAGAAAACAAAGTCCATAAGAATAGGAGGAAGGATTGTAAAATACAATTAAAAAGAAGAAGAAAAATAAGAGAGAAATTAAATAAAGAAAAAAAATGGAAGTAAGATAAAACTCTTCAAATAAAAGATTTAGCTCGAGTACGACTATCTAGTTGAGTTAAGTTTTGCTTTCTAACTATGTGAAGTCCTATAGACTATTAAAGTACTTAAGGCTACTAAAAAATCTGTTTGATCTATGTTTATTTGTGAATTCCCGAGCTTAATGAGAAATCATGAGGTTGCATACTTGCTGCTTGAGTGTTGAGATGAAACAAACTAATGAGTAGTGATGGTTTTCAATTGCGATCTACTTTGGTGTTTTGAAAATGAAGTTATATGTGTGATTAAAGCTATATATCTTACAATAACAAGTTTTCACAGAGAAAATCTCTCGAGTGGATTAGTCATAATGGGACTTAATAGAATACACTTTTGCTCTGAATGCGTCAAATTCCAAGTTTGAGGTATTTGATAAGTGATTATTTAGGCCAATATATAGGGTTAGTTTATGAGTATATTTTACATAATATCCCTAAATGAGGTCAAATCATGGTGTTAATGCATTTTCAACTAGATAAGGTATAAAGGAAGGAAATGAGCAAAAATGAGAAGAAACGGAGCAAAACCCACAAAAGCAAGGTTGGAGCCATGGCTACAGATGGTGGTGCTGTGAAGTACTAAGGTACAGTGTAGGAAGGAAAGGCATGGCGTGCAAGAGCAAATGAAGTGACAAAATCAAAACTGGAGGTTCGACACAATGGTGACACTATGACACACAAGGGACGACGCCGAGACATGCAGTGACAATTTTGAAGTATCAGGGAGTGAAAAATGTTGCACATAGTGGTGGGGTAGTGGCGGCACCAAGGCTTAACACACGACGCTGGGGCATTAGTAACAACGCCAAATACACATAAAATATAAATTTTGAGTTTTATTTCGAGTTAAAATGTAAATAAGGATTTCTAATTATTATTAGAAAGTAGAAATAGGTATTAGGATGTGGTAAACACACCACATATCAACTATTAGCCACCATTAGAGTAATTTAGGATATGTTTACTTTGAGTTTGAGTATTAAGGAGTATTGTGTAAAGAAAACATTAAAGACTTCATGTTTGCAAATCAAGTTTAGATTCATTAGGTTAATTGAAGGTAATATTTATATTCATTTCTAATTTGCAATAATTTCAATTATGAATTGTGATATGCGTGTTTTAATGAAGTGTGAGTAGTCAATTTAACTTAGGGATCAATGGATCTTATGGTATGAATGCTATGCTTTGAATATGATTTAAAAGTGAATATAAAAAGTGCAATCGTTAGAATTTGTATTGATTATGAGCGTAATGCTTTAGACATCTTGATCGCGTGTTTAATAAACTTTTGTTTTTGGAGTTATCATGGCCATTGAAGCTTTCGTTTTAGACATGAACGGTACAACCGTAAAATACACAACATCGAGTGATTGTTATTGATTAGGGAGGCATGTATAGTAAGCTTAGTTGATTATGAATCCAATAATTTTGGACATGAAGGAATGTGGAACTTACGTTATTCACACCGATAGGTGGAGTTCTAGTTTTTACATTAGAATCTTTTTCATCATGACAATGGATTGAAGTGGATTTAAATGAAGTTTTTCTATCCCAATTAAGCATTGCACACAAAATATTGAGATGTAAAAGTGGTTGAAAAGCCTTGTATTAAATTTCCTATGTGAAGTTGTGAACTAAGATATCCGTAATATAAGAGTTAAAATTGATTTGTTAGATTAGTTTAGTTGGTATAAAACAAATTAAAAATGGATTTCCATAGCAATAGTTTAAAGTTAAATAAGTAATTAACTAGTGTAAAAACCTTTCTCTGAGGATGATATCCATGATCAATGTAATTTGGTCACACTATTACTATAAGGTAGCCGTTATACTTGCGGAATGGATCAAGTTTTTAGCGTCATTCTTGGGGAGAGGTAGCCATTAGAATTACTTAGTTAGTTTGAAAATTAGCTAATTTTTAATTTTTTAATTTTACTTTTAAGTTCATGAAAACAAAAAATGATTAGAGAAGTAGCACGAAGACAACATGAGACCACTACAAAAGCTGTTCAAGAAGAAGGACACCATTAACAAAATCACCATAAGTGATAAGTTCTAAAAAGGATGTATGTCATGCTACAAATAAATAATTAAAGTCCCTATCATCCTTTGACTGGTACTTTAAGAGTGATTGCTCAAAGCATATGACTAATGATAAGGGTCTTCTCCTTAACCATCAATCTCATGCATGGGGATATGTCACTTTCGGAGATGTTGTTTAAAGCCAAGTCATAGGCAAAGGAACTTTAGAGGTTCATGGTCTACTTGTTCTAGAATGAGTTCCTCATGTTGAAGATCTAAAGGGAAATTTACTTAGTATTAGCCAGCTATGTCATCAAAATTTTTATTTAAATTTTACCAAAAATAGATGTGATGTATATGATGTAAAAGGAAAATGTATTATGATCAGAAAAAGGTCATCTAATAATTACTACCTATTGCAACAACTTAGCAGGTCATGTTACAACGTGGTAGCAAATACTTCCAAAATATAGCATTAACGATTGTAACACATCCACTTTAGACACATGAGAAAGTTGTCAAACTTAGAAGTAGTATGTGGACAACCAAAGTTCAGTCTCTCCACCATCAAGATCTATAAAGAATGTCAATTTGGTAAGCAGAAAAAGAAAGCCATAAACCATTTGATAGATTGAACACTTAGCACTCCTCAAGCTCTTACATATCGATTTAGTTGGACCTACTTAGGTTACAATTCTATCAAGGAAGAGATATATTCTGGTATGCGTAGAAGATTTTTTTTTCATTTCACTTGGGTTCTCTTCTTGAAAGAAAAATCTGATGTTTTTAAAAGTTTCAGTGATTTGTGTTTGAAGTTGATCAATAGAAATACAATTTATGGAAAGCATATTGTGAGGATCAGGAATGATTAGAAGAAAGAGTTTGAAAACTCCAAATTTTAAGAAATTCTCTAGGATTTCAAGAATTCATTAAGAATTCTCTGCTCTAATTATACCTCAACAAAATGGGGTGGTCAAAAGTAAGAAGAGTCATGTTTAAGAAATGGCCAGAGTCATGCTAACTTCTAAGAATCTCCCCTACAAGAATTTGGGTAGAGGTTGTGGACACGGCATGTTATACTATCAACAGAACAAATCTTCGTCAATTCACCCGAAATACACCTTATGAGCTTTAAAAAGGTAAAAAGACTACTATTGCTTACTTTCACATCTTTGGAAGCAAATGTTTTATGCTAAACGACAGTGTGGTGTTGAAAAAGTTTGAGTTAAGAAGTGATGAAACTATCTTCCTTTAATACTCCACAAACATCAAGGCATATAAAGTTCAAAATTAGCATATAGAGAAATGGAATTAATCAATGTGTCCTTTGATAATACTCCATCTGAACAGAAAGCATCACAAGCTGACAACAAAGATGAAGAACCAATTCCAGTTGCAACAACCCCTAGTATTCCAGCTTCAATAGGAGTAAAAACTTCAACCTACACAGATGGTATACAAAATTCAAACATGAATGAGTCAGAGCTATCCACTGTCACTCAAAAACCCTCAATTAGAATTTAGAAAGATCATCTACTAGATAACATTATTGGAGAGAAAGAAGTACGAAAAATGACTATAGATACATCAAGAATATACTAAAAGAGGTAAGTTGGGTATGTCTGTGATGTTTCTAATATTGAGCCTAAAATTATGTTCGATGAATTGCAGGATGAGTATTGGACCATATCATTACATGAGGAGTTAAAATCAATTTTAAATACCAACCGTCTATACTCTAGTGCTAAAACCACAACATGCCAATATAATAGGGACAAAGTTGATCTTTGAGAACAAATCTAATGCATAAGGAGAAGTGATTAAAAATAAGGCTCATCTCATTGCTTAAGGTTACAATCAGTTAGAAGGAATAGATTTTGATGAAACATTTGCACTAGTTGCAAGATTAGAATCTATTCATCTATTTCTTGCTATTGCATGCTCTTTTGGTTTTAAGATCTTTCAAATGGATGTTAAAAGTGCATTTCTGAATGGTACAATCAAGGAATAAGTATATGTCGAACAACCTAAAGGATTCGTAGATCCCTCCGTCTTAGACCTTGTCTATCAATTGAAAAAAGCACTTTATCCGTCAATACAAACTCTACGTGCTTGTTATGACCGGCTTGCCAAGTTTCTACTAAATCATGGCTACAATCATCTAAACGTGGACAAGACACTGTTTGGAAAGCAAAAATCCACGTCAGTCCTTATACCAAAAATATATGTTGATGAAATAGTCTTTGGGGCTATTACAAAAAGATTGGAAGAAAAATTTGTCAACAATTTGCAAAAGAAATTAGCATGGTTGGAGAAATCTCTTATTTCCTTGGCCTCCAAGTTCACCAGACCAGCAAAGGTATGTTTCTATCACCACATAAGTACTATTGCTCCTTAGTCAAACAACTTGGTTTGGAACTGGCTAAACATGAAAGAACACCAATGGGTACCAACGAGAAGCAGACCAAATATTAGCGTGTTAACCAGTAAATCCATGACCCAGATATCTCATTCAGTGTCATGTTATGCACACGCTACCAAGCTACACCAAAGGAATCACACATGACGGTAGTCAAGTAGATTATTCGATATGCGGCAGGCTCATCCAACTTAAGATTATGGTATTCATTAAACTCTAACATATTTTTAGTTGATTGCATTGATGTTAACTGGGCAGGTAGTGTTGATAATCGAAAGAGTACCACTATAGGTTGTTTTTTTGCTGCGACGAACATGGTGTCATAGTTCAGTAAGAAACATAAATCAATCTCGCTCTCAACAGCTAAAGTAGAGTACATTGTCATTGGAAGCTGTAGCACATAGTTGCTTTGGATGAAACCAATGTTAAGTAACTATAACATTCAGTTATAATAGCTTACCATTTTTGTGACAATCGATGCGCAGTTGCATTTCAAAAAATCTTATTTAGCACTCAAGAACTAAGTACATCGAGTTGAGGTATCATTTCATCCATGATCTGGTGGAAATAAAAGTAATATTTATTGAATATGTTCATATTGAAATACAATTGGTGGATATATTAGCTAAACTCTTGATGCTTACAGGTTTGAGTTTTTCAAAGGGGCTATTGGGTTGTGTCTTAGCCATTGTAATTCATAGTCGTCATTTTCCCCATACTATTTTTAATATTTTTTTTGGCAATAAAATTATTATAAAAGGGGAGTAACAATTTATATATGTAGATTAGTATTTTGTGTACGTAGATTAGTGGTGTTTTAGTGTTTTGATTAAGTACTGGTGGACATGTTGGACATTAACAGTAATTTTGATATTGCAATATTTTTTTTTCGATTTGTTTTGTTTTTATTTTGATTTTTAATTATCATGAACCTTATTAATTAAGGGTTGGTGAGAGTCTAAAAGTGGTATAAGCATCAAGGTAAACTAATTGAAGTCGTTGTTATTTCAGATGATCATATTTTTCGTCTTCAACCTTAGACCATACACCATAAATCATATCAATTTTGGCATGCCATTGATACTTTTACTTGATCTTCGTCTCTATGTTCTGTTTGAGCAGTTGGAACAAGATTAACACCATGGCTTAAACTCAAAGCTCTGTAAAGGGCATTGCATGTTAAGGCACTAGCTGAACCGAAAGCGAGGAAACCAATCAGAAAATCGATAAAGGTTTTGAATTCAACGCCCCTCTAGCATTATTCCAACACCGTCTCCAGTTCAGGAGAAATCTCAATCTTCATTAAAAAGACTTCCACCATTGTCGAAGAAGAAGCCTAGATTGGTAAGCAACCCCCTTCATCATCAACAACAAAGTTAGACAACCCATCCTCAGTTCAAACAGAAAGCCTGCATGTCACCTTTATGGCTGATTATACCCAACCATAAGAAGAAATTAGGGAGAAACATGATGGAGGGCAGATACAACTAGATGTTTCTTTACCAATTGTTACAAATAACCTAGCCCAATATGTGATTCGGAATGAAAATGTTCCAAGTACCACCATCGAGCTAGTCGAAGGTGGTTGTGATGATGTTCCTGATGAGTCTGCAACTGAAGTACCTATTCTTGAGCAATCAACTCCTAAGAAGCTCATGGATACTATAGAGCAGGAGGCTCCTAATCAATCCATGGACACTTCTACTCCGACTACTGCAGCTCAAGAAAGTGCAAGCCTTCCTGAGGCAATATCAACAAAGTAGAAGCATGAAGCCTCTAAATCTCCTAATCTGTAAAATGCCAAAGATTGGGAATGCCTTGATAATTTAGGGGTGATTCATAAAGAGCCTATTGTTCCAAAAAATAATGTTGATGGTGATAATGAGACAATTTTACTATCATTACTAAAAAATAAGCTGAGCAAGAAAGCTTCAAATAAAAAGGCCAAAAAGGCTAGAGTTACAAACTCCAGTTACAACTAGTGAAACAAGTATCGTTACAATCGAAGTAGAGACTTGGGAAAGATTTATTATTGGTTGTGATTCTCAAGGACTATATCCATGGAGCAGCATTCCAAATTCGGATAATGAGACATAATAACCTATAGTAAAGCTGGGCAATCATCAAGGCCTGTCTCGCCAAATTCTTGATGATGAAACATAAACTAGATATAAGGGCCTCAAAGGAATTAAGTGTCATGCTAAGACATATCTTCATAAAAAGGGACTATGAAGTTCAGAACTCGGTAACATTCTCTCGCTTTCTCTTCAATGTTTTCTCATTCTTAACCATATATAATACGAGTTTGGTAAAAGAGTTTTACGTAAATTTGAAGCTGGATGTCTATGACATTAAGTCTCCTCATTTTCAAAGAGTATATGTTAGAGGGAGATTTATTACGTTCTCACCAGGAACCATTAATGAATTTCTTCAATGTCCTTTCAATAATAGAGGATAAAGATTTCCTGAACCTTTTAGGAAATTAGACACCATGTCTACCTTGACCACTACCATTACACATGGAAAGGAGACCGAGTGATCATAGAAAAAAGATGAAAAAGAGAAAAATGACCTTACTACCTTGTACTTCAATCTTTATAAGCACATCACCTATAACCTACTTCTTACAGACATGGGAATATATTCGATAGGTAAATGGGGATAAATCTGTATAGTAAAGGACAAAGAGCACCTTGTGACCTTAGTGAGATAATATTTTAAGCTTTATTGCTGAGGATCAAACTGTGGACTAACTATGAGTTCTTATTTTTTCCATGTTTAATAACTAAAATTCTCGACTATCTCAAAGTCCCACAATACAATCAGGATTCATGGAGTTCTGAAAAAGTCGTAGGTATTTCTTACAAAATCAAGAGACCAAACTCTCTACATTTCAATAACTTGCCTATTTCAAAGCAGTTAGCTACCTTCGCGCTATACATGTTACAACAGAGGGGTATTGCAATTACAATAGATGGTTTGGAAGCTAGCCCATCTCGAATTCAAAAGAAGAAGAAGACAAAGACTACATCTGAGTCAACTACTTCCCTTTTACCAACTCAGTCTTCACCAGTTTCCTGAGCTCGTTCTAATTTAGAGCTAGATGGAAGTGACTTTCTTGATCCAAGGAAAAAGCAAGAGAAGGAGCTCATGATAAAAATATGAGTCTTACCTGCTAATTTAACCCAACGACTATTCGAGTTTCTGAAGCTTATTGCTCCAACACCCCATTGAGATAATAGATGTATAGTTCTCCTTGGTAATTTTTTCTTAATGATATCAGAAAGAGGAAATTTAAATATTTTTAATAGTTTGAGGGGTCATTTCATTTTTGTTGAAGATATTGTTTATTTTTTAATTACTTAAGTCTGTTTGGTCCAAAAATACTTCAACAAGTTTTTTTTATCTTTGGGTTTCTTTTCAAGACTATTTCAAGATGAGACAACATTATGCAACTGGATGGTTGAAGTAGTTAACCACCATGGAAGATGTTGTTACATGTTTATATTGATATTATCTTTATCGTTTTATTTTCATAAATTTTTTAGAAGAGCACTAAAGATCATAAAAAACTTATGTGACTCTTAATTGGATGGTCTTTAGGTCTTTCCATAACCTACTCCACCGCAAGCATTAGTACTACCACCAGAGTACTTGACTCCATAATAGCACAGGCAGTGGATAGCAAAGATGTAGAGACAGTGCCAAGAGGACAAGGCGTATTATTAGGCAACTGTATGAGATATAAGTAGGATATGGAAAGGACGGAGCAATACAGATGAAACAAGCAGTGCAATTTCATGTTGTTTCTTGATTATTAGAGTAACATGGCTCGGTATTAGAGGAGCAAACAGATAAGACCTACTAATAGATCATCAGCATCACCGAACTCCGTGTTTGATCAAAATTTGGTATAGAGCAAGAGGGTGGAGCGTCCATTCACATCATCCTACGTTGGAACTGATTATGAAATGATGATGATGACTTTAGTCCTAATTTTAGTGTATTAGGAACCTTGAAGATTTGAAAGTTGAGAGTGACATTGATACCATTTATTTTTGAATTTCCCATATTTTGTAACTATTTAGTTATTTCAATTCTATGTTTAGTTTACTTTATTATAACTTGTGCTGTTTTATATATTTTTGTGTTTAAGTGTTTTCATGGTTGCAGCCTATTTTCAAACTTTGAGGACAAGGTTTGTTCTAAGTTTGGGGGCATCGACACTACACAACATTATAAAAATTGGTAATATAGGATGATATATGGACAAACATTGTAGGTATGATTATTTAAATTTTAGTTTTGAAGCATTTAAGTAAAAAACCATGGTAATGTGTAAGTTTTTCATTTTTCTTACTATATGAATGTTAATTAGTGCAGATTAGGTTAGACATAGTGAAATGTAATGAATAAGTAGTTCAGTAGCTTGTTCTTTCCTTTAATTTTGGAAGCGTTGATTATAAGTGTCTTGTTGATTTGGAATTTAAAGAGTATTTTAAAATCTTGAAGAAGAAATGATGAAATGTAGCAAACAACGGTGTTATTTCAAGATTAGAAAATTCGAGTAAGGGAAGACCCTTAACCTGAATTAAAAGCAAGAAACTAGAGCACTTTTTGTGAAAAAAGTTAGATCTCTAATGATTCTATGATAAGTGTGATTCTTACTTGATAATACAAAGCTAATAAAGACTTAGTGTAGAAAGGAGATGAAATAGGCACTGTAAATGAAAAGTTGAAATTAACTTACTTGATTTAGTGAAAATGAGAAGTTCAAACGAGAGCTAAAAACATAAAAAATATGATAAAATCCTACAAGTTCTATAGGAATTGAAGTAGAGAACTTGATGGTTGGAAAAAGTGAGAAAACAAAGTCCATAGGAAAAGGAGGAAGGACTGTAAAATACAAATAAAAAGAAGAAGAAAAATAAGAGAGAAATTAAATAAAGAAAAAAAGTGGAAGTAAAATAAAACTCTTCAAATAAAAGATTTAACTCGAGTACAACTAGCTAGTTGAGTTAAGTTTCCTTTCTAACTATGTGATGTCCTATAAACTTTCAAAGTACTAAAGTCTACTAAATATCTTTTTGATCTTTGTTTATTTGTGAATTCCTGAGCTTAATGAGAAATCATGAGGTTGCATACTTTACGCTTGAGTGTTGAGATGAAACAAAGTAATGAGTAGTGATGGTTTTCAATTGCGAACTACTTTGGTGTTTTGAAAGTGAAGTTATATGTGTGATTAAAGCTACATTTCTTACAATAACAAGTTTTCACGGAGAAAATCTCTCGAGTGGTATAATAATTTGAAACTTAGTAAATTAAAAGATACTCCATGAATAATGTAAATTGAACGAGAATTAGTTATAATGGGACTTAATAGAATACACTTTTGCTCTGAATGCGTCAAATTCTAAGTTTGAGGTATTTGATAAGTGATTATTTAGGCCAATATATAGGGTTAGTTTATAAGTATATTTTACATAATATCCCTAAATATGAGGTCAATTCATGGTGTTAATGCATTTTCAGGTAGATAAGGCATAAAGGAAGGAAATGAGCAAAAATGAGAAGAAACAAAGCAAAAATCACAAAAGCATGGTTGGAGCCATGGCTACAAATGATGGTGCCGTGAAGTACTTAGGTACAGTGTAGGAAAGAAAGGCATGGAGTGCGAGAGCAAATGAAGTGACAAAATCGAAACTGGAGGTTCGACGCAGTGGCGACACTATGACGCATAAGGGACGACGCCAAAACATGTAGTAACAATTTTGAAGTATCGGGGAGTCAAAAATGTTGCACATAGTGGTGGGCGATGGCAACATCAAGGCTTAACACACGATTTGGGGCATTAGTAACATCGCCAAATACACATAAAATAGAAATTTTGAGTTTTATTTCGAGTTAAGTTGTAAATTAGGGTTTCTAATTATTATTAGAAAGTATAAATAGGTATTAGGATGTGGTAAACACATAAGATATCAACTATTAGCCACCATTAGAGTAATTTAGGATATGTTTACTTTGACTATGAGTATTAAGGAGAATTGTGTAAAGAAAACATTGAAGACTTCATGTTTGCAAATCAAGTTTAGTTTCATTAGGTTAATTGAAGGTAATATTTATATTCATTTCTAATTTGCAATAATTTCAATTATGAATTGTGATATATGTGTTTTAATGAAGTGTGAGTAGTCAATTTAAGTTAGGGATCATTGAATCTTATGGTATGAATGTTATGCTTTGAATATAATTTAAAAGTGAATATAAAAAGTGCAATCGTTAGAATTTGTATTGATTATGAGGGTAATGCTTTAGACATCTTGATCGCGTGTTTAATAAACTTAGGTTTTTGGAGTTCTCATGGCCATTGAAGCTTTTTATCTAGACATGAACAGTACAACCGTAAAATACACAACATCGAGCGATAGTTATTGATTAGGGAGGTACGTATAGTAAGCTTAGTTGGTTATGAATCCAATGATTTGGGACATGAAGGAATTTGGAACTTACGCTATTCACACCGATAGGTGGAGTTCCAGTTTTTACATTAGAATCTTTCACATCACGACAGTGGATTGAAGTGGATTTAAATGAAGTTTTTCTTTTCCAATTAGGTATTGCACACAAAATATTGAGATGTAAAAGTGGTTGAAAAGCTTAGTATTAAATTTCCTAGGTGAAGTTGTGAACTAAGAAATCCGTAATATAAGAGTTCAAATAAGTTAAAATTGATTTGTTAGATTAGTTTAGTCAGTATAAAACCAATTAAAAATGGATTTCCTTAGTAATAGTTTAAAGTTAAATAAGTAATTAACTAGTGTAAAAACCTTTCTCCGAAGATGATATCCATGATTAATGTAAGTTGGTCACACTATTACTATAAGCTAGCCGTTATACTTGCGGAATGGACCAAGTTTTTTGCGTCGTTCTTGGGGAGAAGTAGCCACTAGAATTACTTAGTTAGTTTGAAAATTTGCTAATTTTTAATTTTTTTATTTTACTTTAAGTTCATTAAAAAAATGATTCGAGAAGTTGCACGAAGACAACATGAGACCACTCAGAAAGCTATTCAAGAACAAGGACACCATCAACAAAATCACCATAAATGATAGGTTCTAAAAAGGATGTATGTCATGCTACAAATAAATAATTAAAGTCCCTATCATCATTTTATTGGTACTTTGACAGTGATTGCTCAAAGTATATGACTAATGATACCTTAACCATCAATCTCATGCATGGGGATATGTCACTTTCGGAGATGTTGTTTAAAGCCAAGTCATAGGCAAAGGAAATTTAGAGGTTCATGGTCTACTTGTTCTAGAATGAGTTCCTCATGTTGAAGATCTAAAAGGAAATTTACTTAGTATTAGCCAGCTATGTCATCAAAATTTCTATTTAGATTTCACCAAAAATAGATGTGATGTATATGATGTAAAAGGAAAATGTATTATGATCAGAAAAGGTCATCTAATAATTACTACCTATTGCAACCACTTAGCAAGTCATGTTAAAATGCAGTAGCAAATACTACCAAAATATAGCATTAACGATTGTGACACATCCACTTTAGACACATGAGAAAATTGTCAAACTTAGAAGTAGTATGTGGACAACCAAAATTCAGTCTCTCCACCATCAAGATCTATAAAAAATATCGATTTGGTAAGTAGAAAAAGAAAGCCATAAACCAGCTGATAGATTGAACAATTAGCACTCATCAAGCTCTTACATATCGATATAGTTGGACCTACTCAGGTGACAATTCTATCAAGTAAGAGATATATTCTGGTATGCATATAAGTTTTTTTTCGTTTCACTTGGGTTCTTTTCTTGAAAGAAAAATCATATGTTTTTAAAAGTTTCAGTGATTTGTGTTTGAAGTCAATGAATAGAAATACAATTTATGGAGAACATATTGTGAGGATCAAGAATGATTACGAGAAATAGTTTGAAAACTCCAAGTTCCAAGAATTATGTAGGACTTCATGAATTCATTAAGAATTCTCTGCTCCAATTATATCTCAACAAAATGGGGTGGTCGAAAGTAAGAACAATCATGTTTAAGAAATGGCCAGAGCCATGCTAACATCTAAGAATCTTTCTACAAAAATTTGGGTAGAGGCTGTGGACACAGCATGTTATACTATCAACAGAACCAATATTTGTCCATTCACCCGAAAGACACCTTTTGAGCTTTAAAAAGGTAAAAAGATTACTATTGCTTACTTTCACATCTTTGGAAGCAAATGTTTTATGCTAAACGACAGTGAGGTGTTGAAAAGTTTGACTTAAGAAGTGATGAAGCTATCTTCCTTTAATACTCCACAAATATCAAGGCATATAAAGTTCAAAATTAGCATATAGAGAAATGGAATTAATCAATGTGTCCTTTGATAATACTCAATCGGAACAGAAAGCATCAATATGTGACAACAAAGATGATGAACCAATTGCAGTTGTAGCCACCCCTAGTATTCCAGCTTCAATAGGAGTAAAAACTTCAACCTATACAGATGGTATACAAAATTCGCACATGAATGAGTCAGAGCTATCCACTGTCACTCGTTAACCCTCGATTCGAATTTAGAAAGATCATCTACTAGATAACATTATTGGAGAGAAAGTGGGAAAAATGACTATAGATACATCAAGAATATACTAAAAGAGGTTAGTTGGGTATGTCTGTTATGCTTCTAATATTGAGCCTAAGATTTTGTTCGACGAATTGCAGGACGAGTATTGGACCATATCATTACATGAGGAGTTAAATCAATTTTAGAGACCAGCCGTTTAAACTCTAGTCCTAAGAGCACAACATGCCAATATGATAGGCACAAAGTGGATCTTTAAGAACAAATCAAATGCATAAGGAGAAGTGATTAGGAAAAAAGGCTCGTCTCATTGCTCAAGGTTACAATCAGTTAGAAGCAATATATTTTGATAAAACATTTGCACTTGTTGCTATATTAGAATCTATTCATCTACTTCTTGCTATTGCATGCTCTTTTGTTTTTAAGATCTTTCAAATGGATGTTAAAAGTGCATTTCTGAATGGTACAATCTAGGAATGAGTATATGTTGAACAATCTAAAGGATTCGTAGATCCCTCCTTCCTAGACCTTGTCTATCAATTGAAGAAAGCACTTTATTCGTCAATACAGGCTCTACGTGCTTAGTATGACCGGCTTCCCAAGTTTCTACTAAATCCTGGCTACAATCATCTAAATGTGGACAAGACACTGTTTGTAAAGCAAAAATCCACGTCAGTCCTTATAGCAAAAAAATATGTTGATGAAATAGTCTTTCAGGCTATTACAAAAAGATTGGTAGAAGAATTTGCCAACAATTTGCAAAACAAATTTGATACGAGCATGGTTGGAGAAATCTCTTATTTCCTTAGTCAACAAGTTCACCAGACCAGCAAAGGTACGTTTCTGTCACTACATAAGTACTATTGCTCCTTAGTCAAATGATTTTGTTTGGAACTGGCTAAACGTGTAAGAACACTAATGGGTACCAACGAGAAGCAGACCAAATATTAGCATGGTAAACCAGTAAATCCGTAGCCCAGATATCTCATTCAGTGTCAGGTTATGCACACGCTACCAAGCTACACCAAAGGAATCACATATGACAGTAGTCAAGTAGATTATTCGATATGCGGCAGGCTCATCAAACTTAAGATTATGGTATTCATTAAACTCAAACATATTTTTAGTTGATTGCATTGATGTTAACTGGGCCGATAGTGTTGATGATCGAAAGAGTACCTCTAGAGGTTATTTTTTTTTCTGCAACAAACATGGTGTCGTAGTTCAGTAAGAAAGAGAAATCAATCTCACTCTCAACAGCTAAAGTAGAGTACATTATCATTGGAAGCTGTAGCACATAGTTGCTTTGGATGAAACAAATGTTAAGTAACTATAACATTCAGCTATAATAGCTTACTATTTTTTGTGACAATCGATGCGCAGTTGCATCTCAAAAAATCTTATTTAGAACTCAAGAACTAAGTACATCGAGTTGAGGTATCACTTCATCCATGATCTGGTGGAACGAAAGGTAATATTTATTGAATATGTTCATACTGAAAGACAATTGGCGGATATATTGGCTAAAGCTCTTGATGCTTATAGATCTGAGTTTTTCAAAGGGACTATTGGGTTGTATCTTAGCCATGGTAATTCATAGTCGTCATTCTCCCGTACTATTTTTAATATATTTTTTGCAATAAAATTAAAATAAAGGGGGAGTAACAATTTGTATATGTAGATTATTATTTTTTGTACGTAGATTGGTAGTTTTTTAGTGTTTTGATTAAGTACTGTTGAACATGTTAGTCATTAATAGTAATTTTGCAATTGCAATATTTTTGTTTAGATTTGTTTTGTTTTGATTTTTATTTTTCATTGTCATTAACCTTATTAATTAAGGGCTGGTGAGAGTTTAAAAGTGGTAAATAAGCATCAAGGTAAACTAATTGAACTCGTTGTTATTTCAGTTGATCATATTCATCGTCTTCAACCTTAGACCATACGCCATAGAATATATCAATTTTGGCATGCCATTGATACTTTTACTTGATCTTCGTCTCTATGTTCTGTTTGAGCTGTTGGAACAAGATTAACACCATGGCTTAAACTCGAAGCTCTGCAAAGGGCATTGTATGTTAAGGCACTAGCTGAACCGAAAGCGAAGAAACCAATCAGAAAAGTGATAAAGGTTTTGAATCCTATGCCCCCAGCATTATTCCCTACGGTCTCTAGTTCAGGAGAAATCTCAATCTTCATTAAAAAGACTTCCACCATTGTTGAAGAAGAAGCCTAGATTGGTAAGCAACCCCCTTCATCATCATCAACAAAGTCAGACAACCCATCATTAGTTCAAATAGATAGCCTGCATGTCACCTTTATGACTGATCAAGCCCAACCATAAGAATAAATTAGGGAGAAACATGATGAAGGGCAGATACAACTAGATGTTTTATTACCAATTGTTACAAATAACCAAGCCCAATATGCGACTGGAAATGAAAATATTCCAAGTACCACCACCGAGCTAGTCGAAGGTGGTTATAATGTCGTTCCTGATGAGTCTTCAACTGAAGAACCTATTCTTGATCAATCAATTCCTAAGTAGCTCATGGATACTACAGAGCACGAGGCTCCTAATCAATCCATGGGCACTTCTACTCCAACTACTACCGCTCAAGAAAATGCGAGCCTTCCTGAGGCAACATCAACAAAGCTTAAGCATGAAGTCTCTAAAACTCCAAATAAGTAAAATGCTCAAGATCGGGAATCCCTTGATGATTTAGGGGTGATTCATAAAGAGCCTATTGTACCAAAAAATAATGACGATGGTGATAATGAGAATATTTTACTGTCATTACTAAAAAATAAACGGAGCAAGAAAGCTTTAAAGAAAAAGGCCAAAAAGGCCAGAGTTACAAACTCCAATTACAACTAGTGAAACAAGTACAGTTACAATCGAAGTAGAGACTTGGGAAAGATTTATTATTGGTTATGATTCTTAAGAACTATATCTACACAGCAGCAATCCAAGTTCGGATAATGAGATAGAATAACTTATAGTAAAGTTGGGCAATCATCAAGGCCTGTTTCGCCAAATGCTTGATGATGAAACATAAACTAGATATGAGGGCCTCAAAGGCATTAAATGTCATGCTAAGACATATCTTCATAAAAAGGGACTATGAAGTTGAGAACTCGGTAACATTCTTGAAGTCTCGCTTTCTCTTCAATTTTTTTTTTTTTTATTAACCATATATAATATGAATTTGATAAAAGAATTTTATGCAAATTTGAAGTTGGATGTGTATGACATTAAGTCTCCTTATTTTCAAAGAGTATATGTTAGAGGGAGATTTATTAAGTTCTCACCTGGAACCATCAATGAATTCCTTGAATGTCATTTTAATAATGGAGGATAAAGATTTCCCGAACCTTTTAGCAAATTAGACACCATGTCTACCTTGACCATTACCATTACACATGGAAAGGAGAGCGAGAGATAAAAAAAAAAAGATGATGGAGGGCAGATACAACTAGATGTTTCTTTACCAATTGTTACAAATAACCTAGCCCAATATGTGATTCGGAATGAAAATGTTCCAAGTACCACCATCGAGCTAGTCGAAGGTGGTTGTGATGATGTTCCTGATGAGTCTGCAACTGAAGTACCTATTCTTGAGCAATCAACTCCTAAGAAGCTCATGGATACTATAGAGCAGGAGGCTCCTAATCAATCCATGGACACTTCTACTCCGACTACTGCAGCTCAAGAAAGTGCAAGCCTTCCTGAGGCAATATCAACAAAGTAGAAGCATGAGGCCTCTAAAACTCCTAATCTGTAAAATGCTCAAGATTGGGAATCCCTTGATAACTTAGGGGTGATTGATAAAGAGCCTATTGTTCCAAAAAATGATGATGATGGTGATAATGAGACTATTTTACTGTCATTACTAAAACATAAGCTGAGCAAGAAAGCTTCAAAGAAAAAGGCCAAAAAGGACAGAGTTACAAACTCCAATTACAACTAGTGAAACAAGTGCAGTTACAATCGAAGTAGACACTTGGGAAAGATTTATTACTGGCTATGATTCTTAAGGACTATATCCATGGAGCAGCATTCCAAATTCGGATAATGAGACATAATAACCTATAGTAAAGCTGGTCAATCATCAAGGCCTGTCTCGCCAAATGCTTGATGATGAAACATAAACTAGATATGAGGGCCTCAAAGGCATGAAGTGTCATGCTAAGACATATCTTCGTAAAAAGGACTATGAAGTTGAGAACTTTATAACATTCTTGAAGTCTCTCTTTCTCTTCAATTTTTTCTCATTCTTAACCATATATAATATGAATTTGGTAAAAGAATTTTACGCAAATTTGAAGTTGGATGTCTTTGACATTAAGTCTCCTCATTTTCAAATAGTATGTGTTAGAGGGAGATTTATTAAGTTCTCACCTAGAACCAACAATGAATTCCTTGAATGTCCTTTCATAATGGAGGATAATGATTTCTTGAATCTTTTAGGAAATTAGACACCATGTCTACCTTAACCATTACCATTACACATGGACAGGAGACCGAGTGATCACAAAAAAAGATGAAAAAAGAGATAAATGACCTTACTACCTTGTTTTTCAATCTTTATAACAACATCACCTATAACCTACTTCCTACATACATGGGAATACATTCGATAGGGAAATGGGGATAAATCTGTATGGTAAAGGACAAGGGGCACCTTGTGACCTTAGTGAGATAATTTTTTGAGCTATACTTCTGAGGATCAAACTGGGGACTAACTATGAGTTCTTATTCTATTCACGTTTAATAACTAAAATTCTCAACAATCACAAAGTCCTACAATAAAATTAGGATTCATGGTGTTCTGCGAAAGTCATAGGTATTTCTTACAAAATCAAGAGACCAAACTCTCTACATTTCAATAACTTTCCTATTTCAAAACAGTAAGCTACTTCCCCGATATACATGTTACAACAGAGTAGTATTCTAATTACAATAGATGGTACAGAAGCTTGCCCATCTTGAATTAAAAAGAAGAAGAAGACACAGATTACATCTGAGGCAACTATTTCCCTTTTACCTACTCAGTTTTCATTAAGTTCTCCTGAGCTCGTTCTCATTTAAAGCTAGATGGAAGTGACTTTCTTGATCCAAGGAAAAATCAAGAGAAGGAGGTCATGACAAAAATACGAGCCTTACCTGATAATTTGACCCAACGACTATTTGAGTTTCTGAAGCTTGTTGGTCCAACACCCCATTTAGATAGTAGATGGTATAGTTCTCCTTGGTAATTTTTTCCTAATGATATCAGAAAGGGGAAATATTCTAATATTTTGAAGGGGTCATTTCATTTCTGTTAAAGATATTGTTTATTTTTTAATTACATAATACTGGTTGGTATAAAAATACTTCAACAAGTTTTTTTTATGTTTGGGTTTCTTTTCAAGACTATTTCAAGATGAGACATCATGGTGCAACTGCATGGTTGAAGTAGTTAACCACCATGGAAGCTGTTGTTACATGTTTATATTAATATTGTTTTTATCATTTTATTTTCATAAATTTTTTAGAAGAGCACTAAACATTATTAGAAACTTGTGTGACTCTTAATTAGATGGTCTTTAGGTCTTTCCACAACCTACTTCACCACAAGCACTAGTACTACCACCAGAGTACTTAACTCCATAATAGCGCATGCAGTGGATAGCAAAGATGTAGAGACAGTATCAATAGGACAAGGCATGTTATTAGGCAACCGTATTGAGATATAAGTAGGATATGGAAAGGACAGACCAATATAAACTAAACAAGCAGTGCAATTTCATGTTGTTTATTGATCATTAGAGGGACATGGCTCGGTATTAGAGGAGCAGACATATAGGACCTACTAATAGGTCATCAGCATCACCGAACTCCGTGTTCGATCCAAATTCGGTATAGAGCAAGAGGGTGGAGCGTCCATTCACATCATCCTACGCTGGAACTGATTATGAAATGATGATGATGACTGTAGTCCTAATTTTAGTGTATTAGGAACCTTGAAGATTTGAAAGTTGAGAGTGACATTGATACCATTTATTTTTGAATTTCCCATATTTTGTAACTATTTAGTTATTTCAATTCTATGTTTAGTTTACTTTATTATAACTTGTGCTATTTTATATATTTTTGTGTTTAAGTGTTTTCATGTTTGCAGCCTATTTTCAAACCTTGAGGACAAGGTTTGTTCTAAGTTTGGGGGCATCGACACTACACAACATTATAAAAAGTGGTAATATAGGATGATATACGGACAAACATTGTAGGTATGATTATTTAAATTTTAATTTTGAAGCAGTTAAGAAGGAAACCATGGTAATGTATAAGTTTTTCATCTTTCTTACTATTTTAATGTTAAGTAGTGCAGATTAGGTTATACATAGTGAAATGTAATGAATATGTTGTTTATTTTCATGATCGTGCCTTTAATTTTGGAAGAGTAGATTATAAGTGTCTTGTTGATATGAAATTTAAAGAGTATTTTAAAATCTTGAAGAAGAAATGATGAAATGTAGCAAACAATGGTATGATTTCATGAATTGAAAATTAAAGTAAGGGAAGACCTTTAACTTGAAATAAAAGCAAGATCACTAGAGCACTTTTTGTTAAAAAAGTTAGATCTCTAATGATTCTATGATATGTGTGATTCTTATTTGATAATACAAAGCAAATTAAGACTTAGTGTAGAGAGGAGAAGAAATAGGCATTGTAAATGAAAAGTTGAAATTAACTTACTTGATTTATTTAAAGTGAGAAGTGCTAACGAAAGTTAAAAAAATTAAAGATATGAGAGAATCCCCACAGTGCTATAGGAATTGAAGTAGAGAACTTGATGGTTGGAAAAAGTGAGAAAACAAAGTCCATAGGAAAAGGAGGAAGGACTGTAAAATACAAATAAAAAGAAGAAGAAAAATAAGAGAGAAATTAAATAAAGAAAAAAAGTGGAAGTAAAATAAAACTCTTCAAATAAAAGATTTAACTCGAGTACAACTAGCTAGTTGAGTTAAGTTTCCTTTCTAACTATGTGATGTCCTATAAACTTTCAAAGTACTAAAGTCTACTAAATATCTTTTTGATCTTTGTTTATTTGTGAATTCCTGAGCTTAATGAGAAATCATGAGGTTGCATACTTTCTGCTTGAGTGTTGAGATGAAACAAAGTAATGAGTAGTGATGGTTTTCAATTGCGAACTACTTTGGTGTTTTGAAAGTGAAGTTATATGTGTGATTAAAGCTACATTTCTTACAATAACAAGTTTTCACGGAGAAAATCTCTCGAGTGGTATAATAATTTGAAACTTAGTAAATTAAAAGATACTCCATGAATAATGTAAATTGAACGAGAATTAGTTATAATGGGACTTAATAGAATACACTTTTGCTCTGAATGCGTCAAATTCTAAGTTTGAGGTATTTGATAAGTGATTATTTAGGCCAATATATAGGGTTAGTTTATAAGTATATTTTACATAATATCCCTAAATATGAGGTCAATTCATGGTGTTAATGCATTTTCAGGTAGATAAGGCATAAAGGAAGGAAATGAGCAAAAATGAGAAGAAACAAAGCAAAAATCGCAAAAGCATGGTTGGAGCCATGGCTACAGATGATGGTGCCGTGAAGTACTTAGGTACAGTGTAGGAAAGAAAGGCATGGCGTGCGAGAGCAAATGAAGTGAAAAAATCGAAACTGGAGGTTCGACGCAGTGGCGACACTATGACGCATAAGGGACGACGCCAAAACATGTAGTAACAATTTTGAAGTATCAGGGAGTCAAAAATGTTGCACATAGTGGTGGGCAGTGGCAGCATCAAGGCTTAACACACGACGCTGGGGCATTAGTAACATCGCCAAATACACATAAAATAGAAATTTTGAGTTTTATTTCGAGTTAAGTTGTAAATTAGGGTTTCTAATTATTATTAGAAAGTATAAATAGGTATTAGGATGTGGTAAACACATAAGATATCAACTATTAGCCACCATTAGAGTAATTTAGGATATGTTTACTTTGACTATGAGTATTAAGGAGAATTGTGTAAAGAAAACATTGAAGACTTCATGTTTGCAAATCAAGTTTAGTTTCATTAGGTTAATTGAAGGTAATATTTATATTCATTTCTAATTTGCAATAATTTCAATTATGAATTATGATATGTTTGTTTTAATGAAGTGTGAGTAGTCAATTTAACTTAGGGATCAATGGATCTTATGATATGAATGCTATGCTTTGAATATAATTTAAAAGTGAATATAAAAAGTGCAATCGTTAGAATTTGTATTGATTATGCGCGTAATGCTTTAGACATCTTGATCGCGTGTTTAATATACTTAGGTTTTTGGAGTTCTCATGGTCATTGAAGCTTTTAATCTAGACATGAACAGTACAACCGTAGAATACACAACATCGAGTGATAGTTATTGATTAGGGAGGCACGTATAGTAAGCTTAGTTGGTTATGAATCCAATGATTTGGGACATGAAGGAATGTGGAACTTACGTTATTCACACCGATAGGTGGAGTTCTAGTTTTTACATTATAATCTTTTTCATCACGACAGTCGATTGAAATGGATTTAAATGAAGTTTTTCTATTGTAATTAGGCATTGAACACAAAATATTGAGATGTAAAAGTGGTTGAAAAGCTTAGTATTAAATTTCCTAGGTGAAGTTGTGATCTAAGATATCCGTAATATAAGAGTTAAAATAAGTTAAAATTGATTTGTTAGATTAGTTTAGTTAGTATAAAACAAATTAAAAATGGATTTCCTTGGCAATAGTTTAAAGTTAAATAAGTAATTAACTAGTGTAAAAAGCTTTCTCTGAGGATGATATCCATGATCAATGTAAGTTGGTCACACTATTACTTTAAGCTAGCCGTTATACTTGCGGAATGGATCAAGTTTTTGGCGCCATTTTTGGGGAGAGGTAGCCATTAGAATTACTTAGTTAGTTTGAAAATTTGCTAATTTTTAATTTTTAAATTTTACTTTTAAGTTCATGAAAACAAAAAAAATTTAAAAAAAGGCTTAAGTTTCGAGGTTGGCTTTCTGCACTTAATCTTTTTGTGCTTTCTTTTAAGGGATAATTAGTGCATGCATAGAAAGTGAGAGAAAGACCTAGTGTCTTATGACATGGAGATTCAAAGAACAAACAAAAGATAGAAAAAAACGAATCAAGATGGCTGAGGAGAAAGCTAGAAACCAACAACAGGGCCATAGGAATAACCAACCTGCAAGTGATCTGGTAGTACAGGAAAGAATGCAAGGACAGAGATGCCTTCATGACAACTTCAAGCCTGAAGTTTAGGGGACTTAAAACAGTGTGATGAGGCTTCTAGCCAACACAACCAAGTTCAAACTGAGATCGTCTCTGATAAACATGGTGTTAAATAGCCAATTCAATGGGCTATCCAATGAAGATATAGTTGCACATGTTGAGAATTTCTTGAAGAAGTGCAACACCGTGCACATCTTAAAAGTTACAATAAAGGTAATCAGGATGCGAATTGTTTCCAATCTTATTGGTAGAATAGCCAAATCCTTGTTCCAAGGGCTGAATGTAGGGAGTATGAAATCATAGGCGGAAATCCATTAAAGATTTCTAGACAAGTTCTTTCACCTAGTGAACGTCAGCGAAAAGAAAATTTGAGATTAATCAATTCAAGAAAGAAAATATTGAGTCTCTTGTTGCGGCTTAAAAAATATTCAAAGAAATGCTAAGGAGATGTCCGAGACATGGATTCGTGATATGGGCACAACCGTCGATTCTCTACAATGGGATGAATCACATCAGGAGAATGCTAATAGATGTCGCAGCTGGTGGCTCTCTACTTACCAAAGATGATAATGGAGCATTGGATCTCTTTGATTTCATGTCTCAAAATTCTACTGCCAGTACTTGTTACACAATAAGAAGAATAGCAGGTGTCTATCAGACTTACTCACAAGCTGTAATTATGGCATAGGTATCAAATTTGAGTAGTCAAATGGCAAAACTTTAGATTGGACACCAAGGTCCACAAGTAACATAATAACACGTCCATAAGTAGCACAACAACCCATTAATCACCGAGGCATGATGATTAACCAAATGGACATACAACAGGGAATGGAATATGAAGATATCCACTTTATGAACAACCATGGCTATGGGAACAACTTCAGGCCAAGTGGAATGACTCCTCAATGGTTTTGTCAAGGATACAACAACAACTTGAACCTATCTTACAAAAGTCTTGATAATGCATTGAAGTTACCTTAATGGTTTGAGCAGTAAGTCCAAAAAGTAATGTTAGGGTAAATGAAAAGATAAATTCTTTGAAGTCAATTAAGAAGTATTTGCAAGCCATGGACATGGGAAATAGGGAGCGCTACGAGAAGCACGGAAGGAATAAAGCAAGCCATGAAGAAGACGAATAATGAGCAATCACAATCCATCAAGAACCTAAAGAGACAAATACGTTTGCTTGTTATAGTGTTGAACTCGAGGAAAGATTGGCATTTTCCTAGCAACACTGTAACCAACCCCAAAAAATTAGTATTATTCGCATGATGAGCACTATAGCAACAAAGGAGCTAAGACAAGAACAAGTGATGCACATGCCGAAAAAGATTTAACACTTTAGCTATGATGAAGCATGAAGATATGCATGAGCATGGGATGAAAATGAGGCAAGATGAGCTTGATGAGCTTGATGATTTCAAGAAACAAAGAATCAGTGCCTTGAAGAAAAAGAAAGGGAAACAACCATGAAAGGCCAAGCAAAAAGATGTTGGACTTTTCAAAAAAGTCCCATAAGGCAATGACATTATGTCTGTTATGTACAAATCGGAACTAAAGCTCAAGTTTATCCTGCAACTTCAACCTATTAAAATGAGAGATCTTAGAGAGATAAGAATACTAATAAACACCGAGAGGCACCAATTTAGGAATGTCTTATGTGAAATTGGAGCCTCGGTCAATGTCATTCCACTTAAGGACATGTTGCACATCGACTTGGAGATTAATTGTCCTAATATGAAGAATTTTCTAGTAGTTAATGGTAGCTTGATACCTATTATAGAAAAAGTTTTAATGTGCATGTTAAAGTGGGTAGATTCACATTCATCACAGATTTCAAGGTCAGGAACCACAATATAGACAATCATGTGTTTATGATACTTGGGCAGCCACTCTTGAATACTACCAAAGCAAGTTTGTACATAAAATAGAGGAAGATCAGAATGAGTATCGACGAGGGTGATAATGTTGAGAATGTTGTCTTTCTCGATGGTGAAGAAGTAAATCCAAACAAGAATGACATTATAATCTCCAATTTGTAAATGGAGCTTCTCAATTTATATTTGGACTAAACGAGTGATAAGGAGTTAGGCTAATGCATTAAATTAAGCTCTAGTGGGAGGCAGCCTTGGGTTTTTAAATTTTAAGTTTTTAAATTTCAGTTAATAGTTAGATATTTAGTCAATAATTATAATTAACAAGTTTTAATTATAACTTTCAAGAATTTATATCGAATGTGCAGGAAAAAACATTCGTCGATGATGATTCATTAGAATGGAAATGTCTCGCTAACTCAATAAAAAACAAAAAAGAGCATAGAAGTTCAAAGCAGTTGAGGTAAGTTGAACGACCAAATAAGTTTATTAATTTTTATATTTTCATGGATTTCATTTGGATACGACACCTCGTGTGAATGATACACAAAGTCGGATAAGGGCTAGAGAAGGATTAGTGAAAAATATACATGGAGTACGTTGGCAGATAAGTCGATCCTGCGGGTATTACCCGGGACATCGTGGAAAATGACCACAATGCTGAGATGGTAGTAAGGCAGCAAATAAAAAACACCCTACGGCGTCGTTGAGGCATTAATAGCTTTAAGGGCTTTAAACCCCATTTTTACCCCATTCTCATTCATTATTCACACTTGTACTAAAACCCTACCATAATCACCAAGCATATATCCCTCTAGAGCTAAAGTTTTAAATGAGTGAACGGTATTATTTTTGAATTTTATGCTAATGCAAAGTTCAATGCTAAGGATAAGCCAGTTACGGTGAGAGAGGTTTTTGTTCCCTTTAATATACATAAGATCAATAACTTCTATGGGCTGGAGCACTTAAGTCTATATAGATCTGAATCGACTTTCTCGAAGAAGTTATATGAGAGACCCTATAACATATACCCTTTTAGAGCCATAAAGAACGTATTGGTTGTCTCAGGAAAACAAGGATGGGTTATGGGAGCCGAGAATGTGCCGAAGCATATTAAGAAGGGGAGTATTAGAAAAGCTTACAAAATGTGGCAATATTTCATTGTTGCATCACTATACCCAACTTCTCAGCAAGACGAGATCAACAAGGCGAAAATGGCTTGTCTTTATGAGATTGCAATGAACGAGGAGATTAACATTAGAGAGATCATTTCCAATAGTTTAGGGGAGTTGATCATGTCTAAAAGAGACAACAAATTGTTGTTTTCTATCTAGATTACTCATATGTGCTTAAAGGCTTAAGTGCGATTAAGAAATGATGAAGAATTCAATAAAGAGGCCTAACAAACCATGGATGAATTTTTCATGCTTGCATTAAAATCACCACCTAGTTGTCAAGATTTTAAAAAGGAACAAGAGAGAGCCGAGGGATTTAGACTTCAAGTCGAGGTGTTGGCTAAAAAGGCAAAAGGATGAGGTAGCAACATCAGTAGCAAAATTTGCCTAGAAGCTAGAAGATAAAGGATATAGAGATGAGGATGAGCAACAATAACAAGGAATTGCTAAGGAATATGAGTTTGTACACCCAAAGATTGAAGAGTGGGACTTGGATGACTTAACTCCATGATCGAAGAGGTTGTGGATAGCACAGATGCGGAAATAGTACCAAGAGGATATTATGCATTATCAAGCAACCGTGTTAAGATATGAATGACATATGGAAAGGAAATAGCAACATAGACAAAATGAGTAGCGTAATTTCATGTTGTTTATTCATTATCAGATGGACATAGTTAGGTATGAAAGGAACATAAGGATAAGAACTACTGATGGGTCATTGGGCTTTTCAGTAGCACTGAACTATGAGTTTGATCCATATTTGGTGCAAAACAAGAAGGTGGAGCATCCATTCACACCATCCTACGCTGCAGTTGATGATGCAGATGATGATGATGATGTGCAGTCCTTAAGTTTGTGTATTAGAAACCCTTAAGACCTGGAAGTTGAGAGTGACATTGATACCATTTATTTTTAACTTTGGATACTTTGTTAACTATTTAGTTATTTCAATTCTATGTTAGTTTACTTTATGATAACTTATGTTATTATATATGTCTATGTGTTTTAGTGTTTTCATGTTTCGGGCTTATTTTCAAACCTTGAGGACAAGGTTTGTTATAAGTTTGGGGGCATCAATACTACACAACATTACAGGAAATGGCATGATAGGATGATACAAGGATAAAAATTGAAGGTATGATCGTTTAAATTTTAATTTGAAGCAGTTAAGGAGGAAATTATAGTAGTGTATAAATTTATCATTTTTCTTACTATTTGAATGTTAAGTAGTATAAATTAGGTTTATATAGTAATATGTAATGAACAAGTAGTTCATTTGCATGTTCATGCTTTAATTGTGGATAAGTTGATTACAAGTGTCTTTTTGATATGAAACTTAAGAGTGTATTTTAAAATTTTGAAGAAGAAATAATGAAATGTAGCGAACAATAGTGTGATTTCATTATTAGAAACTTAGAGTTAGGGAAGACTTTGAACTTGAAACAAAAGCAAGAAACGAGAAAACTTTTGTAGAAAAAGTTAGATCTCTAAGAATTCCATAATAAGTATGAATCTTACTTGATAATACAAAGCAAATAATGAGTTGGAGCAAAGAAGGGAGGAAATAGTCATTGTAAATGAAAATTTGTAGTTAACTTACTTGTAAGTGATTATTTAGACTAATATATAAGGTTAGTTTAGTAGTATATTTTATATAAATATCCTAAATGAGCTCTAATTTATGGTTTTATTGCATTTTCAGGTAAAAAAGGTATAAAGGAAGGAAATGAACAAAAACAAGAATAAATAGAGCGAAAACCCACAAAAGCATGGTTAGAGCCATGGCTACACATAGTGGCGTCATGAAGTACTAAGGCATAGTGTGGGAAGGAAAGGCACGACGTAGGAGAGCAAATGAAGTGAATAAATAGACACTTGAGTTCCGTAGTAGTGGCAGCACTGTGACATGCAGAGACATCGCCGAGACATGCAGTGATAGCACCGAGGTACCAGGGAGTTAAAAGAGATGCACACAGTGGCGTTGGAGTGGCGATGTTGAGGCTTAATACACACGGGGTCGGGGCGTTAGTGACAGTGCCAAACAAGTACAAAATAGAAAGTTGGAGTTCTATTTCATGTTAAATTGTAAAGTAGGGTTTCTAATTGTTATTAGAAAGTATAAATATGTATTACAATGTGATAAACTCACCCCATACCAACTATTAGCCACCATCAGAGTAATTTAGCATAATTTTATACTGAGTTTAAAACATTGAAAACTTCACGTTTGCAATTCAAGTTTGGTTTCATTTGGTTAATTGAAGGTAATATTTATATTCGTCTCATATTTGCAATGATTTCCATTAAGAATTGTGATATATGTGTTTTAAGGAAGTGTGATTAGTTGATTTATCTTATGGATCAATGGATCATATTGTGTGAATGTTATGCTTTGAATATGATTCAAAAGTGAATATAAAAAGTCCAATGGTTAGAATTTATATTTATTTTATGCATAAATCTTTAGCCATCTTGATCACGTGTTTGATGCATTTAGGTCTTAGGAGTTGTCATGGCCATTGAAGCTTTTAATCCAGATGTGAATGGTACAATCATAAAATACACAACATCGAGCTATAGTTGTTGACTATGAGGCGTGGATAGTAAACTTAGTTGGTTATAAATCCCAAGATTTAGGACCAAAAGCAATGTGGAGCTTACATTATTCACACCGATAGGTTGAGTTTTAGTTCTTACATTAAAATATTTTTCATCACGACAGTGGGTTGAAGTGGACGTAAAGAAAATTTGTCTATTCTAATTAGGCATTGCGCACAATATATTGAGATGTAAAATTTGTTGAAAGGAATAGTATGAAATTAGCTAGGTGAAGTTGGGAACTAAAATATCTTTAATATAAGAGTTAAAGTAAGTTTAAATTGATTTTTTAGATTAGATTAGTTAATATAAAACTAATCAAAAAGTGATTTCCTTAGGAATAGTTCAAAGTTAAAAAGGTAATTAACTACAAAAGCATTTCCTTGATGATGATATCCGTGATCAACGTAAGTTAGTTGCACTATTATTACAAGCTAGTTGTTATTCTTGCGGTACGCATAAGTGTTGAGCGAAAGTCATAATAAGTTTGAAAGGGGGCCAAAAAATAAGATCAATAGGAGAATAGCTGAGATTGACAAAATGGAATTCAGTTGAATCTGTATCATAATCATGATATATTTATAGCGTAGAATAATAGTGTGGCACTAACTTGTCTTTTAATAATTGAATGAATTGGTAAGGTTCGTATAAAAATGTTTATGATGTTTTGTTGAAGTCAATTGGAGGCTTAAGTACAGGCAAATGAATTGTTAAACAACTCTCACATATGTATGAAAAATGGAAATTTCAGGTTAAAGAGTCAGAATAAGACTTAGGATGTCAAACTATAAGTTTGATGAAACTTAATATATCTTCACAAGGATCTGACAAAGAGTTAAACTCCAATAGTTGAATGTTCTGAACAAAAGTAACCTACACCTAATTTTAGTAAATATGTTGTATAGTGGTTCAAATGTAGTGCTACACCACATGATTAGTCAGTGTTGAAGTTTGGAGCACTAGTTATTTTAAATTTGAATTGAAGAAAGATATCTAAATGATGGTCAAGATACAAATGAAATGAAAAGATATGCACAATTTATAGCTCAGTTAGTTAGTATTATCTCGTTGGTTAAAGATATTAAATAGAGTACAGTGTATCTGGCTTAACATGTTTGAATAATCAAATATTCTTTTAATGTAATTAAGAAAAGTCAAAGATATGTATTGAGTAGAGATGAAAATGAGATAAAATATTTATAAACTTGTTTGGGATACAAGTTAAAAGTTATACATTGAGAGTATAATCATGAAATATGTTGATATCTCTATATACAAATGTATATCTACTTAAACTAAAGATAATTGTCTCTATTCAAGTAGTAAAAGAAGTCTGATGAAAAGTAAGTGATTGAGATTGAGATGTGAAGTCTAAAAAATTGAACGAATGATAGAAAGCGAAGAAGTAATCAAGACAATTTGAAGAGATTGAAGGATAAGTGAAATAATAAGGTTTTTGGTGAACTCATGAATACATAATGGTTTAACAAGGTAAGAAGAGTTGTTTATTCTCTAACCAATCAAACGAAAGTGAATTGACCGATGAATCAAAATTAGTAATCGCTTTCTAGCCTACAACCTAAATCCTATTGTGCTTAGACATTTAGAAAATGAGTGAGAGTTGCATGATATATCAAGTTGCATTTTCATATCAAATTAATTGAGATTTCTTGTCATTAGATGACAGATGTAATTCAAGATCTATATTCATAGGATGACTTATATAATTCTAGGTTTGTGTTGAGAAATGCTGGAAAGGTGACGGATTAGATAGACATGCCCCTCTACTTTGTATTTAATGTCATGCTCATATATTATTTGCATCACTTTAAGTCTTTAGATTATTGATAGTCAAAGAATTGATCGATCGATAATCTTAATGAAAGGATTATTGGCATTGAGAAGTAAACTGGGATGTGTACCAGAGTTTTACGAATAGAGAAAGAATTACCAACTATTAGTAGAATTGTTATAGTTAATAATGAAAATGGTTTTATTGAAAAACATGATAGGCTAGATCTTTCTGTGTATTGATGCTTGTATGGGATTTAAGGCATGAAATATGAAATGAACTAAATTTATTTGACATTCCATAAAGTTGATTGTTTAACTCGTCAGAAATTTACAAATTGTTAGGATTGATAAAGTAAAAAAGATAAATTTTCATTAAACCAAGAAGTTTGAAATGAAAACTTGAAATGATTATGATTTTCAACACAAAGTTGTTAATTACAACAAAAGTGATTAGGTCCACTTAATAGTTTCACATTGGAAATGATTTTTACTATACCCTAGTTTATTGTGTTTGGGTTGGTCTATTCTTGTCGGCACTATATTATCAAAAGTAGTTAAGTTAGTTAGGTAAATGTTGTAATGTAGATGGAAGCCTAACTAAAAAATATGTCTAAGTGTAGATACAACTCAGAGATAGATTACAATGCTAATTTTAATGAAGATTACAATATTAAAGTTAGAGTTGATGACGAAGAAAGATCTGAAGTCGAAACAAAAATCGAATACGAGTTGGATAATAAAAGCAACTATCAGTATTAGTCTATAACAGTGAAGAAGTTTGACACTGCAAGAAGAAGACTTTGAGATGGATTACAACTACAAATTTGACAGAAATATGCATAAAGGACTGAAAGAACTTTATCTAAACAATGAGTCAAGATTCTTGAAAGAATAGAAGACTTATTGGTTGAACATTGGATGATTCCAATAAAATTTACTGTTGGAGACCGTGGAGGTTTTCTGAGTTGTATTTTATTTATGATTGAATTGCAAGATATAGTAGATAGAATAAGTCAATAAATACTCAAGATTGGCATTGTGTGGATCATCGTTTATTATTTGAGTTTTGTGAGAATGAAAGATCGTTATAGTGGATTTGCACATTATCAATTTGATTAATTGATTGTTTAGGCTAAGCCTATGCAGAGGAAGTCATTCAAGTTTTAGGGTAATATCAATTCTTGTTTAGTTTTGATGTGTGTATACTAGTTCATCAATTATTCGTTAATTTCCTAAGTTCCTCTGGTTTCAAAAACTTTAACAAGTATTAGAGCTTAGTCACTTTGTTATTTCTACAAGCCTATAAGATTAAGATTATTGAGATTTTTATCACCTTAGGATCGGCTGATTAGTTTTTCTGACAAGGAAATGGTAAAGGAAGTGAAAGTGGACTGATAACTCGATAGCCATTGATGGCAAGAACCAAGTATACATACTGGAAGGTTTAAATGGTTCATTTTGTCTCTACCATTGATGAAATTGCTTGAGAATTATTGGTGAGAAAATACACTACTCCAATGCAACCAGATGCAGATGGAAAAATTCTTCCAAAACCTGAATCTCAATGGATAGACAATGAGAATAAGGAGAAGGTTGCCAATCATAAGGAAATCAATTTTATGTTCAGTTTTGTTGACGCTCAATGCTTCAAATAGATTGCAAATTCTACTGCTACAAAGCAAGCATGGAATGTTCTGAAGACAATATTTGTGGGTATGAATTCCGTCAAAATTTTCAAGTTACCACAATGAAGTTATATGCTTGATCATATTAAGATGAAATATGAAGAAGATATTTCCTCTTTCAGTGGCCATTTACGAGACATTGCTAATCAATCTTTTCAACTTGGAAAAAATTCTTTACGGGACTTTGAGGTTTAAGATTCACTTTAGAACCGATTTTGGTTAATAAAGTTTTATAATTGATTATAATAAGATCTTAATATGAATTATTTATTGATATGGAGGTGAAGGCTACTAGATTATTGAGGGGTTAAGGTAATCTAGGTAGGTCTGACAAGCAAATCTCATACTATCCAGTACACCTATAATAATTAAAATGCATAATAATCTAAGAGATTAAACAAATAATATAATCCAAAGAATTTAAATACAACCATGAATCCATCCCCTTTTTGTTATCCGACCACAATCAGATAATGTTCTCTAAAAGTGGTAAGTAAACAATAATAAGGACTCATGCGCGGGGAGAATAATCAATGAGTCTCGTTCCTCTAGACTATAGGAGTATGATCTAGTTCAACGTGATCTCATTATAATCACGTGACGCAAAGTATCAATACTCCGGCCCGTCAAACATAATATAGTGTTCTATAACCACGGTATAGTCTACACTATAATGAGACTCGTAAAGCCTTATCCTCTCAAACGGTGTATGCATGTACAACAAAAATGCAATTTCAAGGATCAATGCAATTAATACAAAATTATAATCATACAATGTAGAGGTTACTATGGGATTTACTTAACCTTACAAACACCTAACTTTGAGCTTAATTCTTGGGTTTCCCGAAGCATTTGATCACCGTGAAAATGTTTCCAATATCTTCCCTGCATACCTAATTATATTATGGGTCAGGCTTCAAGGGAAATCATATCACGAAACCCAATGAAAAATGCGGTTAAAGTACACTTAGAACAATTTTCAAAAATATTAATTTACATAACTATTTCAACTAGCCAACTTGGGGTAACTTTCTAACTTTTAAAACCTAAATATTTTTTGTGATTATCTAAAAGGAACTTGTAGTACTCATATGCTACTTTCCATGTAGTCCAAGACACCAAAATCAGATCACTGACAGAGAAGTTATGAATTTTCCCATGTGGCCTATCAATTAGGCAATTTTTTTTTATTTTGAACTGAAAAACTTCTCCAAATCAATATTTTCCCAATAAGATCTTCAAATCTTGATAATAAACGTCATGAAACCACTCGATACCAACACCAAAATATTTCCAAAACACGTGAAGTCGAATTGGATTAAAATCAATAATCAATTCATCAAGAAACCCAATATAAATAAATATCAACAATTAAAACATCTAAAAAATAGTTATCAATTGAATTGCATTAGTTCACCTCATCAAAACCCTAACCCTCGTCGGTGGAATTTATTAAAAATTGACGCAAATCAATCTAATATACCAATCAACAACAACTCCTACCAATTTCTATCAACCCCGCGAAAGAAATAAAAAATCGCGAGAATTCAAATTGAATTGAGGAAAAATGCCCGACATTGAGAATTTACTAAATTGCGGGCCGAATAACTCATTTCTACTACAGAAATTTAGCTCGAACTTATTGTCTCACTCTACTCTATGGTTTTGCAAAAAGAAATCGAGCGAAAATTAGACTACATAAGTGTGCAAAGTGAAAGAATCGGCGGAGGGGGTTTGGAGAACGTTATGTTCAAATGTTATGTTGGAAAGTAAAAAAAAAATGAATCGATTGATTTGTTTTTTTTTTCATATTTATGTATAAATCCTCAGCTGTTTGTTATTAGCTTAATTTTATTTTTATTTATTAATTTCATTAAATCTCTATTTTGACGTGCTTTAATTTTCGGTGCTCATTTTCGATCTGATTTTTCACCAAATTGAACCAAAATCTCAATAAAACACTCCATCTTCAAGAAACCTCCATAATGCTATTCTACAAACCGTTGATAATTCTTTCCATATCCATCAAACTCTGGTACACATCCTAGTTTACTTTCTCATCACTAATCATCATTTTTATTTCAATTATCAGTTGACTAATTCTTAAACTATAATCAGTCTAAAATTACATATTGATGCAAATAATATTTGAGTATAGCATTAGATACGTCCTAATCACTTACTATTCACCAACTTCTCTCATTGCCTGAATAGAGACAGTTATTCTTAACTTGAGTAAACATACATTTCTAAACAGAGATATCCACATATTTGATGATTATACTCTCATAGTATAACTTTATTAACTGGTATTTCATAAAATTTTATGAATATGTTATCTATTTTTTTCATTTTTACTCAATTAAAATTGAATAATATTCAATTATTCAAACATAACAAGTCAGATACGTTGTACTCTATTTAATATTTCCAACCTAACAGAGATTTTACTTATATTTTCACCAACATATAAGCACCTCACATCATCTCCAATTTGCAACAACAAGTATTTTAAACTTTACCACTAACTAATCAAGTGGTGTAGCATTTCAATTGAACCAATGTACAACATGTTTAATGATATTAGTTATACAATATTTTGGTTCAAAACTTTCAACATTTGAAGTTTGACTCTTCGTAAGATCCTTGTGAAGATATATTAAGTTTCATCAAACTTATAGTTTGATATTTTCATTTGATCGGGACTCATTAACCTTATATTTTCCTTTTCATACTAATATGAGAATATATTGACCATTTAGTTTCCTATACTTTAGCCTCTAATTGACTCCAACCAAACTTCATAGACTCTTTTTTACAGACTGTTACAAATTCATTCAATTATTCGAATATGGATGGATGCATCACACCAATCTTCTACGCTGTGAATGAATCAAGATTATGAAATGGAGTTACTTAGACTTTTGGTCATGCACAACTACTCTAGTGCCTTACCTTGACTAAAAGAGCCCGTCTGTGTCACTAGAAGCAGTCACAAGTCATCTCAAGATCTCTTTTTTTATACATTGAGTCTATTCCTTTCAGTGTTTTGTCAATCTTAGCTATTCCCACATTGATCTCAATTTTTGTCACTTTGTAAACATATCATGAATTCTGCTTAACAACCATGCCACTTACAACTCCTTAATCATAACGTAAAAGGACGATTTATATCTTTTCTCTTTTCAAAAATATAGCTAAGGATGGAACAAATTCTTATTATCATTTAATGAATTGAAGTCTTCCTTAACTAATCTTAATTCAAAACAAAGAAACTTTGCAACTTAAATAGTTACACTGTTTGTTATTACCTTACGTTATTTCCATCAGTCTCAAATATCCTGACTTTTCTTTTTCTCAAAAAAAAATTTGATAGTTTCCAAGAGACTTTGCAAGATAACTTTTTATCTTATTATTCATCAAATTACCTTTGATAAATTCACCTTTTCGGTATTATTGCACTTAAGAGTTAGAAGAATTTCAATTTCCAAACTTTGATTAACTTAATAACTAATCAAATTCTTAAAGGATGCTATTTCAATCATTTAATTTATATCAATAGAAATTTTTGAAATATAAGATCTCATACTAACGTCCTATACAACTTACTTACTGATACTCAATCAATACATATACCTCTTCATTTGTTATATTTTAAGTCGTAGTAATAGACATCATTACTTAATTTGATTAGAAGTGATTATTGGGTACTTTGAATCTCAAAATACAATAATTTGTATTGATGTTTAATTGCTAACCCAAGCTATTATTAGACCATTTTCTCCAACACCTTAACTTCTAACACGTTGATCTTATCATGACATTTTTTTCATTTTCAAGTTAGAAATTTCACTGATCATTGTTTCATAACGACACATAATCTTGTGTTAACAAAGATTACTTCTAATATACCTATTTCTATTCATTTTATCAGTATTTTATTCGATTCATAGAACCAATACACTCAACTTCATTTATTGACAAGTAACTTGAGTAATAAACTATCAAAGTTTTCATTTCTTTTACGTAGAAGTCATTTGATTGTTTTACAATATGTTTATGTTTCATTTTTCACTTGACGTTTTGTTTCGAAAAGGAGATAATTCTTTGTGATTCCAAGTCATGATTTAATTTGTCTAATCAATTTCCATTTTACGTTTTCAATAACTACGTCTCATTTTTCCTTTCATTTGATAATCATTCCAAAGCAATTCTCAATCGGTTATAAATTAAACCAATATTGTATAGAATAGGTTTTCTCGAGTTAACCATGTAACCAGTAATAACCTTATTCTAAAATCAAAGATATTTATATCTTGTGCTTCCCAAGAGTCCAAATTTCATATTATGTTTTCCAAACGATTCTCAATCGCTTTAGACTTAATTTAAGTCTATTCCAACATTTTTCTGAGCATTTAAAAATTGCATTAGTTCGATACTTCCAATTTTAAAAGAATACTTGTTCAGTACTTACGTACATGAATCATTTAGACTTCTCTTTCAACAAATTTCCTATTGGTTTCATAACTAATACTTCCATCAATTATATTAGTACCAAACTATTTCCTATTGGTTTCATTTAGACTTCACAAGTCTATTTCACATCCAAACATGCTCAGTTTTGTTTCATAAGTTTATTTTCTCATATATTTATCTATTTCTAAACTTACACGTCATATTTTATGAGTTAAGTATCAAACGGACAAGAAGAATAAACATCTAATCGCATATCTAGCAATAATACATACATAAAATACAAATATAATACAATAATAATTTTTTAAAACTTTTTAACCCCGATCCATCAAGTTACTTCCCAACTAATCATACTTAATCCTCCTTTGCTTCTCAACCAAAGTTTTGTCCTCAGTTGAGCCAAATCTAGGCTCTGATTTGAACATTGTCAGACCCCACATAATTAAGGCATCTGACTGACTTAGATTAACTTAACCCCTTGATAATCTAGCAACCTTCACCTCTCCATCAATAAATAATTAATATTAAGATCTTAATATAATCAATTATAAAAATTTATTAACTATACAATTGATTCCAAATTAAACCTTAAACCTCAAAAATCCATAAAAATACAACACTTCCTCAATGTTTAAGCCTAAACTGAAAGACATGGCCTTCAAAAATCTTCAACAAAACTTGCTAGCTTTGGTGGAAATGCTGAAGGACTTACAATTTACCATATAACAATATATATTGCATTCACAAAAATAATTTATTCATTCTAACCTATTTTAGGTTTTCAAATCCTTAAACCCTTTACTTTAGTTCCATAACATTCCATTCCATCCCAACACAGTTGCCGCCATTCCAAATAAAAAATCCTAATCATACTCGAACCCAAAAACTAATTTTTACAATTTTCTATATTTAAAAACAATACATGAATTGAGAAAAAACTAAACAAGTCACAAATAGTTAGAAAGTCTTCCCTTTCTCATGTTGCCGCTAAAACCTGTCATTATCCAATGTTAAAAATTCGATAATGTCAGATAAGTCCCACACCATCATGTACATCTGAAATAATCAAATGCATAATAATCCAAGAAATTCAACAATTAATATAATCCAAAGATTTTAAATACAACCGTGAATTCATCCCATTTCTGTTATCCGACCACAATTAGATAACGTTTTTCGAAAGTGGTAAGTAAACAATAATAAGGACTCATGCGTGGGAGAGTAACAAAACGAGTCTCATTCCTCTAGACTTTAGGATTATGATATGGTTCAACATGATCTCATGATAACCACGTGATGCAAAGTATCAGTGACTCCAGCCCCTCAAGCATATTATAGTGTTCTATAACCATGGAATAGTCTACACTATAAGGAGACTAGTAACGCTTGTATGCATATACAACAAAAAAATAGCTAAATTCGAGCTTAATTCTCGGGGTCCCGAAGTGTCTGATCACCTTCAAAATGCTTCCTATAACCTCCTTGCATACCCAATTATATTATAGGTCAAGCTTCAAGTGACACCCTATCATGAAACCAAATGAAAATCGCGATCAAAGTACGCTTGAGAATAGTTTCCAAAAATATTAATTTCATAACTATTTCAACTTAGCTCTCAACTAGCTAAATTAGGGTAACCTTTTAACCTTAAAAACCTCAAGATTTGCCATGATGACCTAAAGGGAACTTGTAGTACACCCAAATCAAATCACTGACAGAGAAATCATGAATTTTCCTATATTGCCTGTTAATTAGGCAAACTTTTTATTTTAAATTGAAAAACTCCTCCAAATCAATATTTTTGCAATTTAATCCTCAAAACTTGACAATAAACGCCACGAAACTACTCGATATTAACACCAAAATATCTCTACAGACTATGGAGTCAAATCGGATTAAAATCGATACTCAATTCCTCCAGAAACCCAATATAAATCAATATCAACAATTAAAACATCTCCAAAATAGTCATCACCTGAATTGCATTAGTTTACCTTATCAAATCCCTAACCCACATCGGTGGAATTTATCCAAAATTGATGCAAATTAATCTAATATACCAATTAACAACAATTCCTACCAATTTCTATCGAAACTTGTAACGGCCTATATTAAATTTATAGACGTGGACGCCGGCTTGGATCTACGTGGATGCCGCTATAGGCTAAGACACACGGGAACTTAGGTAGGGATGTTTATGGTGTTGGTTGCTTATTTGCGCTATAATTTATTTAGATACATCGCATGTGTGTATATTGCAAAATAATACGTGTGAGGGTGTGTGAATGGTATTCACCTCGATATGCGTGTCAACGCGGGTGTCAGGTAGTTGACGAGATCGAATATTAGGACAGGGGAAACTAACACACAACAAGATTATGTGAACTGCATTCGCCTCGATATACGTGCTGACTCGGGTATCGGGTAGTTGACGAGACCGAACATTAGGTCGGGGAAACAAAAACACACAAATTGAATAAAAAATTGTCAAGTAAATTATATGGAATATATATATTGAGTGACTAGCGATGCGGCGATACGCGGATATCACGGTTCGGATGCGAAACTGGGTGTCGAAACGCCCGGAAACACGAGCGAGTGTCTTAGCGGTGTCACGATTAGGTGTGACACTTGTACAACCCCAAGTAACACTTATCCAATTTAACACCACGTTTCCACCACCCTACCTACACCTACACATCACACACACACCCCATGCACACACACACAGAACCAATCGGGCAAAGAGAGGAAGAAGAAAAAAAGGAGAAAAGGAGGAGAATAAGGGACGCGCCGTGAAAGAGAGGAGACGTCACGGTCGAGGTAAGTCTTAGTGGTGGTTGGTTGTGGGTTCAGTGGTTGACGGTGGGGTGGCCGAGAGTGGGGTTCGGCCATGGAGGTCGAACCCACCATGGCCGACCAAGGTGGAGATGGCCGGGTGTCTCCCCTGCCATTGGTTCCACCGGGGTTGGGGTGGAAAATAGCCCCAACCCATCACTGGAAGAACTTTAAAAAAAACAAATCCCTCCCGATCGAACCGAAGGTTCGATCGGGAAAAAAGAACCCAGTGGGCCGTTCCCAGAACGGGCAGAGCCTGGACCTATTTTGGTCCAGGGACGGGTCACGTCCGACCCCTTTGGAAAAATTTGGAAAAATTTCGAAAAAATTAGAAAAATCCGAAAAAAATATATTTTGACAAAATAAATAGAAATTGCTAAAGTTCTATGAAATGAAAATATGTGGGCATGTCGGACAAGACTTTTTGCGGGGGTTTTGCCTCAAAAAACGTGAAAGGGGCAATTTGGCCTAAAAATTTTAAAAAATTATTGTAAATTATCATGCTAACTTAAATTATTAATAAATGGACATAGGTTGACACGATCATAAATTAGCAACCAAGGACTCAGCGGACTTGGACCCAGAGGTTGATTGCGTGGTAGTGGAGCATGTTGTCAGGTTTGTAAAACCCAAAGGGAAAACTCTCGAGTAATTATTTTGTTTCGTATTTCCATTCATTTTCCAGTATTCCTTGTGCTTTATTTACATTCATATCTTGTAATCTTTTGGACGGTTGGTTGAGTTACTCCAACCAGATGTTCTTTCGTGTGTCTATGCATTCCAGATCATAGCATCTGTATCAGGAGTTCTCGGTGGATAACGACCCGAGCTATGGAACTGATACATGTGTCGGTGCATTGTAGGTCTACGCCGACCACCGAGAGGGATTAGGTGATAGCTAGTTAGGTTCGCCCACTAGTGGGATCCTGGAAGCAAATCCCGAAGTATGGTTTAGTCTGACTGGAACAGGCACACATATTTGAGCTTTATTGTTATTTATGCATGCTATGCCCTACTTACAGTTGTTTGTTTACATTCCGCATGTTTATTTAACAATATTTATTGACTTCCACTTATTTATATGAATGCTCATAGGAGTTCCTCGGGATTTTATTAACTGGACTCGTCATCCATTTTCTTCCGTGATGATTCAGTGCAGATCCGAGTACAAGTAGAGGCAAGGGGATCTTAGGCGACCACCTCTGACTGCCTACTTTTGAGGGGTACTTGTACGTGTGCTTATTTTGATATTTTGATTCTTTTGGGAATTGAGGAGTGACATGACCTTGTACATGCTTAGTTTTATATGGTATAGTTGTTTCCTCGTACTTCTCTGGGTTTTCCCATACTAGGATTTGTTTAATTGATTCATCAAAATTTTTGCATTTAAATACGTCTTTCGCTGAATATGTTATTTACACATTGTACACACACAAGTGGATACGTTTCGAGACAGAGTAAGGACGGATAGGTGTCGTACACGTGTAGTTGGGCCAGCAGGCAAGGAATATATGGAGACACGTCACCCTGGGGCGGCGAGGGCCGCCATAGTTGGTATCATAGCAAAAGACAAAGTCCTAAGACAATAAAACTTAATCAATAAACTTAGATGTGGAAAACCCGAAATTAGTGCCTTAGAACTTTAGTTGGGAAGTGATGTGAGGCGGGTAGAGTTAGAACTTATATATGTGTTATATTTTCATGTTATTATATGATATACGTATATACCTCGAGACTGATTTGGAGCACATTCTTGATGGAGATTATGGATGGACAGTCTGGTACGCATTTTGAGACTTGACAGACTAGAGATGCGACTAGTGATATTCCGATTACGACTAGTTTGGAGGATAGACTTTCGGTACAGGAGACACATATGGATGAGGTATTACGCCTATTACGCGAGCAGACCGCGGTACTGGCGCACTCACTTCAGCTAGAGAGCCTGTAGCTATGACTGTACTGGCGGAGACAACCGATGTTCAAGGGATGCCATAAATACCAGTTGAGGGGGTATGGGGCATAGGCACCCACAAATATAGCTATCGCAGTTATTCCTTTGGGGACGTCGATTCTTGCGCCTCCACACACGACGACAGATCAGGTTACTACAACCCCTACTACTGACACTCCTTCGACCTCAGCATTCATTTTGGCGCCAGAGGTGAAGTTATTGAGAGAGTTTCTGAAGTTCCAGCCTATTTCTTTTATGGCAGAAGTGATCCCGAGGCTGCAGGGAGATGGACAGTGTCCCGTCAGCGTTTTCATAAGCTGATGAATAATGATGAGACAGTATAGGTACCACTTTCGGGGGTCTGTTTGAGAGGGAATTCGGTAGTATGGTGGACGACATATACAAATACTCATCCGGAACTGACGACATGGGCTGATTTTAGGGAGCTATTCTACGATCAGTACATACCGATGGAGGTTAGGTTGAGACTGAGGGAGGAGTTCATGGCCCTGCGACAGGGGAATCAGACTTTGATGCAGTATATGGAGAGGTTCCGACATTTGATGCAGTTCTCTCTAGATGTTGTCGGGACAGAGCGCTTGCAGATCTATTATTTCACCAGAGGGATTGATGACAGGATTGCTTCAGCAGTTATCTCGACCGGAGCTAGGACTTTGTAGGAGATCTTTGACAGGGCATTGGCTCATGAGACGTATATACTGCAGAGTGCTGGTAGACGTTTGGCTGGTAGGGAGGTACAGTCAGGGACTCAGAGGTAGAAAAGACCGATGGAGCATCCGGATAGAGGCTGGACAGATGATAGACAAGAGAGGGGCAACCGAGACGATTTTCAAGGCAATTAGTTTCGATATGAGGAGCCACAGCCAGTTCATGCTATCACGTCAGCACCAGTGGATCGACAGAGGGCATAGCCACAGGAGTACCGTTAGGGTCGAGATCAAAGGGGACATGACAGGTGTCAGGAAGATCGGGTTCAGGGTTCGAGATCTGGAGACAGACAAACGGGTAGACCGGAGAGTCATAAATGCCACTAGTGTGGGCAAAGGGGACACTTGAGGGCTGATTGTCGGATACCATAATCGCCATGAAGAGCCTCAAACCGGGCTAGAGATAGAGTACATGTGTTAGCACAGCCAGTTAGCAGGGCGACTAGGCAACTCGTTAAAGGTACATTACTTATATTTGGTCGTCATATGCATGTTATGTTTGATTCTGGTAGTACTTTATTATTTCTTGCTGGACGTATTGTTGGATTGTTAGGGTTAGTTATACAAACACTAGAGCCACATCTTGTTCTCAGTACGGTTACTGGGGATAAGATATACCCTAACCGAATATGTCAAGACGTGATGATAGAGGTGGATGGACATCAGCTACTAGCGGATTTTTGAGTATTGGAGTATTTAAAGTTTGACACACTGTTTGGGATGGATTGGTTAGCATCCTATCATACATGGATAGATTGTTATGGCAAGACGATAGAGTTTCATATTCCTAGAATACCAAAGTTCGTATTATTTAGATCAGCAACTGACTTACCCATCACGAGAGGCCGACTAGCTACAATGCAGGAGATGGAGGCGTTTGCGGCGATAGATGAGCCAGAAGTTCCAATGGAGGTCCGAATTGAAGACATTCCGATGGTTCGGGATTTTATCGATTTATTTATCCAGTGCACGACCTGGAGCTTGCAGCGGTTGTCTTTGCACTGAAGGCGTTGAGGCATTATCTCTATGGAGAGCAATTCGTGTTGTATACATATCACAAAATTTTACGATACATTTTCACTCAAAGGGATCTGAATATGCGCTAGCGGAGTTGGTTGGAGCTCCTGAAGGACTACGGCGTCGTTATTGAGTATCACTCTGGCAAAGCCAACGTCGTAGGAGATGCATTGAGCAGAACTGGACTCGACATTCAGACTATTTTGCAGTGGATGACACATGAGCGTGGTTTATTACAGGCAGCATTAGTTATATGTATGGCCGAGTTGTCGACTATAGTGGAACAATAAATTTGTTGTCAGTTGAGGATATCGACCGTATCGATTGAACGGGTTGCCGAGTGTCAGAGGGCTGATGGGCTCTTTGAGCGGGTTAGTGGTCTGTCACAGAATCCGGAATGCACTGATTAGGAAGAAACCACAGATCGGTGTTTAAGATACCGAGGGAGATTGTGGATACCTACAAATCAGGAGATACGGTACAGGATTTTCGAGGAGGCACTGTATGGGAGGTCGTGTAGACCACCTGCTTGTTGGGCGGAGCCAGAAAATATAGTGATAGTAGGGCCCGAGATAGTTGTTGATCACACAGAGAAAATCCGACAAATTCGTTAGAAACTGCGAGCTGCACAAGATCGACAGAAGAAATACGTAGATTGCAAGGGTCTGAGCTATGATGAGGGCAATAAAGTGTATCTGAAGGTTTCTCATTAGAAACATCAATAGAGATTTGGCATTAAGGGGAAGTTAGCGCCGACATACATTGGGTTATACCGAATTGCACAGGGAGTATGCACCGTTGCATATCGATTAGAGTTACCTACCGAGTTAGCTGGGGTTCATCTGATCTTTCGTATTTCCATGTTGAGACTCGCTAGGTCAGGGCCGAGACCGACAATTGAGTTGGGATAGGTGGATATACAACCTGACGTGACTTGCGAGGAGAGACTGATGGAGATCGTTGACTGTCGAGTACAGATTATCTAAAACAATGAACTCGAGAAGGTCCTAGTTCGTTGCCAGCATCATATGCTAAAGGAACTCACTTGGGAGCTCGAGTCAAAGATGTGGACGTGATACCCTCAACTATTCTCTGGTATGGGACTTTAGTTACAGTTAAATTTCAGGATGAAATTTTATTTAGTTAGGAAGAACTGTAACGGCCTATATTAAATTTACACACGTGGACGCCAGCTCGGATCTACATGGACGCCGCGATAGGCTAAGACACATGGGAACTTAGGTAGGGATATTTATGGTGTGTTGGTTTCTTATTTGCGGTGTAATTTATTTAAATACATAGCATGTGTGTATATTGCAAAATAATACATGTGAGGGTGTGTGAATGGTATTCACCTTGATATGTGTGTCGACTCGGGTGCCAGGTAGTTGACGGAATCAAATATTAGGACAGGGAAAACTAACAGACAACGAGATTGTGTGGACTGAATTCGCCTCGATATACGTGTCGACTCGGGTATCGGGTAGTCGACGGGACCGAACATTAGATCAGGCAAACAAAAAAACACAAATTGAATAAGAATTTGTCAAGTAAATAATATGGAATATATATATTGAGTGACTAGCGACGCGGCGGTACACGGATATAACAGTTCGGACGTGAAACTGGGCGTCAAAACACCCGAAAACACGGGCGAGTGTCTTAGCGGTGTCGCGATTAGGTGTCACACTTGTACAACCCCAAGCAACACTTGTCCAATTTGACACCGCGTGTCCACCACCCCACCTACACCTACGCATCACACACACACACACCCCATGCACACACACATAATCGATCGGGCCGAGAGAGGAAGAAGAAGAAAATGAGAAGAGGAGGAGAAGAAAGGACGCGTCGGGAAGGAAAGGAGACGTCACGGTCGAGGTGAGTCTCAGTGGTGGTTGGTTGTAGGTTCGGTGGTTGACGGTGGGGTGGCCGAAATGGTTGACCGAGGTGGAGTTGGCAGGGGTGTCTCCCTACCATCGGTTCCACCGGGGTTGGGGTAAAGAACAACCCCAACCCATCGCCGGATGAACATAAAAAAAAACCCTCCCGATCAAATTAAAGGTTCGATCGGGAAAGAAAACCTCAATGGGCTGGGCCCAGAACAGGCCAGGCTCGACCCATGGGCCGAGCCCGGACCTGTTCTGGTGCAGGGCCAGGTTGGGTCCGACCCGTTTGGGTCGAGCCGACCCAAACCCAAACGGAAAGAAAGAAAAAGAAAGAAAAAAGAGGAAAAGAAAAGAAAATTTGGAAAATTTTCGAAAAAATTGGGAAAAATCCAAAAACAAATATATTTCGACAAAATAAATAGAAATTGCTAAAGTTCTATGAAATGACAATATGTGGGCATCTCGAACCAGACTATTTGCAGGGGTTTTGCCTCGAAAAAGTGAAATGGGCAATTTGGCCTAAACATTTTAGAAAATTACTGTAAATTATCATGTTAACTTGAATTATTAATAAATGGACATAGGTTGACACGATGATAAATTGGCGACCAAGGACTCAATGAACTTAGACCCTGGGGTTGATTACAGTGTAGTGGAGCGCGTTGTGAGGTTTGTAAAACCCAAAAGGAAAACTCTCGAGTATTTATTTTGTTTCGTATTTCCATTCATTTTCCAGTATTCCATGTGCTTTTAATTACATTCATATCTTGTCATCTTTAGGACGGTTGGTTGAGTTACTCCCACCGAATGTTTTGTTGTATGTCTATGCCTTCTAGACCACAGCATGTGTATCAGGAGTTCTCGGTGGATAACGACCCGAGCTATGAAACTGATACATGTGTCGGTGCGTTGTAGGTCTACGCCGGCCACCGAGAGAGATTAGATGATAGCTAGTTGGGTGCGCCCACTAGTGGGATCGTGGAAAGAAATCCCGAAGTATGGTTTAGTATGACTGGAACAGGCACACATATTTGAGCTTTATTGTTATTTATGCATGTGATGCCCTACTTACAATTGTCTATTTACATTCCGCAAGTTTATTTAATAGTATTTGTTGACTTCCACTTATTTATATGAGTGCTCGGAGGAGTTCCTTAGGATTTTACTAACTGGACTCATCATCCATTTTCTTCCGTGATGATCGAGTGCAGATCCGAGTACAAGTAAAGGCAAGGGGATCTTAGGCGACTACCTCTGACTGCCTACCTTTGAGGCGTACTTGTACGTGTGATTATTTTGATATTTTGATTCTTTAGGGAATTGGGGAGAGACATGACCTTGTACATGCTTAATTTTATATGGTACAGTTGTTACCTCGTACTTCTTAGGGTTTTTCCACACTAGGATTTGTTTAATTGATTCATGAAAATTTTGGCATTTAAATACGTCTTTCACTAAATATGTTATTCACACATTATATACACACAAGTGGATACATTTTGAGACAGAGTAAAGATGGGCAGGTGTCGTACACGTGTAGTTGGGCTAGCAGACAAGGAATCCATGGAGACATGTCACCCCGAGGCGGTGAGGACCGCCACAAAACCCCACGAAAGAAATTGAAATATCGTGAGAATTCAAATTGAATTGAGGAAAAATGTCGGTAACTGAAAATTTACCAAATTGCACGCCGAATACCTTTTTTCGACCCTGAAACTTAGCTCAAACTGGTCATCTCGTGATACTCTACATTTTTCCAGAAAGAAGCTGAGCGAAAATTGGACGTTGGGAGTATGCAGAGTGAAAGAATCAGTTGAGAGAGTTTAGAGAACGATTTGGAGTGTAAGAAAAATGAATTGATTGATTTGTATTTATTTTTTATATTTATATATAAACCCTCAGCTACTTGTCAGTAACTTCATTTCTTTTTATTTATTAATTCCATAAAATCCTTATTTTGACGTGCTTTAACTTTCGGTGCTCCTTTTCGATCCAATTTTTCATCAAATTGAACCAAACTCTCGACATAACAGTCAATCTTCATTAAAGGTCCATAACACTGGTTTTGATCACATCAAAACCTCGAAAATCTTAAACTTTATCCATGACATACTAAAATTTTCTAGACCAATCCTTTTGTCATACTTAACCAAACTTACACCAATTTGAACCTAATCTCAACTTCAACAATTGTTAACAAACACAAAACTTGAAATAAGATCTTGTGCAAACTTTGTCTCATTTCACACTACCTCCAATCCTGACTTACACACAAACTAACTCGTGTATAAACCTCACCAATAGTCACTCAATCGTCCATTATTTACTTCCTCAATGATTACGCTATGCGTATCTCGAGGCAAATCCAATATATAATTTATGTGATTTTAAACTATAATATTCATTTATATATATTTATATATATATATACTATATTATATTATAAATATAAATATGTATACATCAATATATTTTCACGGCTATAACTTTGCCACGTGCACCAACGGGCAACCTCTAGCGCGTATACTATTTTACATCCCACGCGGTACCACCTTCAACCTCGTGTGTAACTAGGCGCCTACAAATTTATTTATTATTTTATTTAATTTACTTCCAAATAAATCCCCAAAATTATCAAAATTAGAGAAAATTCTCCAACATGCTCCAAAACTCACAGACACCACGTATACACTCCACTTAACCCTATTTTGTGTCAAAATAATGTATAATACATCAAATAGGCACACAATACACAAAAATAATATTAAGATATATGATATCCGATCTGTAACACTTAGTTCGCACCTCAAATATTTAAATCCAAAATTAAATCCAAAAATACTTAATTAGTTGCCTAATCAAGTTTATAAAATTCTTAGATGTCATAAATGTGCTCTTCATTCTCTTCCTTCACGATTTGACTTAAAGATTACTATAATCAAAGTGTGTCATGATATTATTAAGATATCTATTGATGAATTAATGAGTTCTCTACAAACATATGAGATAAATATGTTTAAAAAGCTTAATTCTTCTAAGAATGCTTATTGTGTTGATACTACTATTTTTGATGACTATATGGGAGATGAGTTTGCTATGATGACAACAAAGTTTTCAAAATTTCTCCAAAACTAAAAAAGAAATCCCGCCAGAACTAATTAAAAGAATGGTAATGACACTAATAAACCTTCTATTTTTGATAATAAGACATATGCTAAGAATAACCTCAAGGGCATTATGTGTCACGAGTAGGAATAGTTGGAAATATTCAGATTGAATGTCCTACTTACAAGAATAAGAAATCCCTGAATGCTTCTAGGAGTAATGATGACTCAAATAATAGTGTTAATGAGTCGAATGATTCTACTATTGCACTAACTACTATGTTGACATAAACAAATACTAATGATGCTTTTTTATCTATTGTCGGTGTTTTGAACTTGATTCTTAAGTATCTTACACGAAAAAGTAAGGAAAAGGCAAATGATATATGTGATGTTGTCAATGATGAGGATTCCGCAAAGGATCTTCAATCTCCATATGAATTATAGTTCATTGAATGGACATTTCTTTATTATTAGGATTTTGACTTAAAGATAAAAAATTTCTATGTCAAATTGGACTATAAGACTCTTTAAAGATAACACTAGACTTGCCATGCGTTGCTAAAATAGCGTGAAATTAAATTCTCTATTTTGAATAAAGTTATTTCAGATTCTGAGGATGTTACTACAAAGTTCCATTCTGGTTCTCAAAAATTAAATAAAATGCTATAAACTATTCAATATTCCCAAGTTAAACGTGGTCTTGGCTATACTGAGGGATCTGCTAATGCTTCCATTATCTTTGTAAAAAGGAACTATAACCAATAAGGGTTAATCAAATAAGATTGAAGCTGGCACAGTAAAGGCAAAGAAGATTTTTCCACATAAAGTTACTGTAAGTGAAAATAAAAAGGTAACTTTTGTTGTTGATAATAGACCTTCTCCCACATGTCATTATTATTGGATTATTTGTTATATTCAATCACGATGCTATCAGATGTTTATAGATTTGAGTACACTTCAAAAGAAGACAACATCTAAGAAGTTTTTGTGAGTTAAATCACATATGGCAATGACAATGCATATGTGATTCTCAGCAGCTATGACTAGGTATTAGTATTTGGAAAGTGGTTTTTACCATCACATGACTGGTTACAAAAGCTTTCTTAAAAATAATGAATCTTTTAAGGAAGGTCTTGTTATGTTTGGTGATAGAAAGAAATTCAAGGTTGTTGGCGAAAGAACTCTTAATGTTGTAGGACCGCCTAATCTCAAAAGAGTTTTGCATATTTATGGGTTGAAATCTTATCTGATCAGTTTAATTCAGTTGTGTGATTAGGAACTATTTGTCACCTTTACTATAGATCATTATCAGATAATCAATGAAGATAGACAATGCATCGTGTAAAGGATCAAGACATTAGATAATTGTTATATGCTGGTTCAATATTATGTATCGCCTATTAGCTGCAAGTTATGTGCTACTTTATTTCACTAACTAATAAAGGGCTTTGGCACAAAAAACTAGGTCATTTTGATTTCAAGCAAATTTAGAAACTTTTCTCTCATATTTTTGTAAAATGTTCTCCTAAACTATTCTATGCGTCTGATTCTATTCATGAGCCATAAAAAATGGGTAAATATCGTTCAACCTCACATGTTGGCCTTAATGACATACTAACCTTATATCTGTTTGAATTACTACACATGGGCTTGTTTAGTCCAAATATAGTTTAAAGTCTCGGGAGAAAGAAATATGTTTTGGTCAATATTGAAGACTACTCCCGGTTTACTTGGAATCATTTGATGCATGGTAAAGTAGAAACATTTGATGATTTTAAGAAGTTAATTGTTCGTTTTCAAAATGAGAAAAGTGATGAGGATGTATCCATTGATCGAATACATATTGATCATGGATGAGACTTATTATTATGCTGAATCTAGGAGTATACATGAACTTTGTAATGGCTTAAACTAGGATTAATGTTAATCTCGAGGATTAACGATCGTAATTTGGACATTACGTGGACAACTCGGTTGACTCTAACACGAGAACCGAGGGAATATATTATTTGTGGATGGTGGTTGCATATATGTGTTGTTTAAAATTATTATTGTTATATTGCACCACATGTGTGTATGTTTCTATCGGGCTAGTTGGTGTGATGGGTGTTCACATCGAAAGGTGTGTTAAGACAGGTATCGAGTAGGTGAACTACATGTATGCTAAGAAACTCGACTAATTCATGTTAAGTTGACTAGTTAAAAAATTAAAATGGGTAATATAACAATGGGCCAAATAAATTCAAAAAATTATACAGTAGGCAATGGCGTGCCTCGAAATCCATGTCGAGACACGAGGCACCGGCTACCGGGTAGTCGAAGATTAGTAAGACAATAAGTTGGTTGATTTTGATGGGCCTACGCTAATGTGATCAAATTAAAATAAATCAAGGCCTATAGTTTAGTTAATTAATAGGAAACCATATGATGTACTTAGAGATGTGCATGGACACATCTAGGAACTAGGTGAGTGTTAAATTGGTTTCACTAGGAGACCATTAGTGGAGTGTAAGTGGGCTAAGTGGCTAGAGGTGAACCACTAGATGAATCTCAGGATACATAAATAGATGGAGAACGAGGGCTAAAAATCAATTCCACCTTAATATATAAGGATGGTTTGATCAATACATGCAAATGAAATCAAATTTTCTTTCAAAGTTGCTGGAAAAGAAAAGGAGATTGTCAAGGTGAGATTCAACAACCTTGGAGCTCAATTGGAGGATTAAGTCCTAGGTAATCTTCTCTTTTATCTCCCACATTTTCATTTGAATCCGAACTTGGTGCGTTCTTGATAAAACTCGAATTAAAGGGTTAGATCCCTGGTTTTAGTGAAAAATCGATGAGATATATGTTTTGTGGTCATTTTTAGTAAGGATTTGCAACTAGTTTTAAATAAATGGGTATTATGAAGAAATTGGAAAAATAGTGAATTTATGGGATTTGAGGAAATTGATCAAATTGTTGCTTTGAGGTTGTTCGAATTGCTATTTTAAAGTTAATTGTATATGGAGAGGGTGTTAAATGGGTTTAGGTAGATAATTGGAAAGTTTGGGACAGAATTCTCGAATTGAGAATTCTATCACAGAGGGTAATTAAGGCGCTAATGATTTTTGGGCACTTAACTATTTTCAAAATGAAGAACAGTAGCGCGCTAGACAGATCCCCTAGCGCTAATTCCAGCTAGCACACTTAATAGACCTATTAGTGCTCTAATGCGAGATAGAAACTAAATTTAAAGGGTTGGTTTGGTATTTTAACTTAAATACATACCCAAACACCTATAATCATACAAAATATGTAAAATTGGAATTTAGGGACATAGGGATAGCTCAGGTATCGAGGAGTTAGTCAGGTTAGATTTCGAGAGTCCGGAGAAGTAGGAATATAGATTGAGGTGAGTAAATCTATTGGTATGCCTCATAGAACTCATGGTTTTTTTACCAATATTGCATTCCATGTGTGACTACTGGTGGGCACACATGAGGTTTCACTCCTATTTCGATTTGCATATATATTGGTTGTGGCTAAATCACTTGCACAGGTTACTTGGGTTTAATGCTCATATCGACGGCGGTAGGATATACTTACTACCGTCGAGAGGGATTTAGGGTGTTCCCTTGACTTGAAATAGCATATGGAAGGGTTCATTCAATAATTGAAGTTGGGATTTACCCATTGTAAGCCTATAAGTATATACGTGTTTCTTATTCGATTTTATCGATTACTGTCTTGTTTAGGTCAAGCTTTTTTCGTGATTATACAGTTGTGTACTTTTTAATGCTCTATTTTCTAAACATATTTAGTTGGTATGTGTTGTTATTTATTACATGCTACTGATTTTGCTTGTCGTGTGCTGCCTAAATTCATAGGAATATGACATACTATTCCTAGGTATTATATTTGCATGTCTCGTAGTTATCAGTTTTATTTCAAGAATATTGTGTGGACTTTTCTTGGGGTTTTACTTACTTGACTCGTCACTGTATTTATTAGGTGACTGAGTGCAGATTCATTGACGAGCAAGGGCAAGGGCAAGGAGGTACTAGGCGACTACCTCTAAGATTGTAGAACCAGCTCATGTGTGACTACAGTACGTATGTATTTACTTTTTTTGGGTTTTTGGGAGTATAGAACACTGACTACATGTATGTAGAACTTTTGTTATGCTTATCTCGCCTTGATATATGCATGTATCTTTTTGCCGGATTTTCCACTACTAGGATTGTTAAATACTGCATAAGTTACTCATTAAAAGATTTCCGCAATAAAATAATAATATTACTCAATAAATTGAGTAACTGGCTAACTAAATTATTAATGCAAATGCAAAGATTATTTAGTGTAACTTAGGTTAACTAGAAAAGTGAAAATAGCTAGGTAGGTCATGCGACGTTAGGGATAAGCGGGCTATGACGTGGTAAGGCTCGGTGACGTGGGATGCAACATGGCAGATCCCAAGGCGGCTTAGAATTTAGGGCCGCCACAGTTTGGTATCAAAGCAAGGTCGAGCCTATGAGAGGAAGCGTAATTGTCCTTAACCCGATACAAAACGTCACAGTTTGGTATCAGAGAGAGGCTTCGAGAACGCCTCTAGATTAATTTAAAAAAGGAGAATAAAACTTAAACAAACCTTAGATGTGGAAACCAGAAGATCTTGACTTAGAATCCTAGTTGGGAAGCAATCTTGATATGGGTAGTGATAAGGTTTATATATGTGTCATGGTTTTCATTGTATGTATTATATATGCGTACATGGGAGATGATCCGACGCACGTTTTTTATGTAGATCATGATGGATGGCCTGCTAACTCTACTTACTACAGATGTAGGTCTGATGAGCGATCAAACCAAAGATGGGGGTTTAGATTCGATAGTAGCTATACGATTAGTAGCTCACGATAGATAGTTTTAGCTTTTGATTGATATGATGCATGTATAGACAGCAGCAATGGCATCACTCAGCGCCGCTAGAGTAAAAATCAGGGTTGCGATGACATTGCTCCAATAGTTCCATCGACTATCCAAGTTGTACCAACGCATGCAATGGTATACGAGACTTCGGTAGTGGTTGTTGCACCGATCGTAGCATAGATTGAGACATCAACTATTGCGCCGACACGGACAGACATGTTCGAGACTTTGATGACGACAGAGGTCAAGTTGATCAGAGAATTTATCAAATTTAATCCCAGATATATTCGTAGAGGCGGAGACTCAGAGGTAGGCGGTAAGTGGCTGATTGTACATCAGAGGTTACATAAGCTACTATAGATTCAGGAGAGCATACAGGCCAGGATATCGGGGCGTAAGCTGAGAGGGAATGTTGCCGTGTGGTGGATAGTGTATACAGATACTCACCCAGAACCGACAAAATGAGTAGAGTTTAAAATTTTGTTTTATGATTATTATATACCCATTGAGGCGAGGTTGAGGTTTAGAGAAGAGTTTTTGGCTTTGAGACAGGGCAGCCAGTTAGTTTCATAGTAGATGGAAAGATACCGGTACTTGATACAGTTTGCCACGTACGTCACAGGCACTGAGAATAGAATTATTACTCCATCCAAGGTTTGATTGAGGACATAGCCAGTGCCATTATTTCCTTTAAAGCTCAGACATTACAAGGGATGTATGATAGAGCACTTATCTATAAGACATATTTGATGTAAAGGCCCGATAGGTGTTTATCCACCGAGTTAGAGAGACAAAATGGATAGAGTTCTGGGAAAAACTGATCGAAAGATCGGGATGATAGAGACGACAAACAGTACGGTATAGGCCGTAGGGATGATGATCGGGTAGTCAGAGCTTAAGCTGCACCTTCACTACCGGCGCCACTATAAAAAACTCCGGACTAGGGAGGCAGAGACCGAAGATTCAGGGAGTCAGCATGCAAGACCACAATAGAGGATCACATGTTTGCGATGTGGACGGAAGGGTCACTTAGGAGGGACTGTTCACGGAGATCGGCAACTCCAGCAGTGGTGACACTGGTGTATACTCAGGAGCTGGTGCATGTGGTGACTTAGCTATGCCGAGAAACCATCATTAGGCTTAGGGTACGTAAGTTTAATTTTTTCTAATAAATTACAATTAAGGTTTATGCAAGCATGACGGGACGATAATAGATTATCCTGTTATGGCATGGGATTGTCATAGGCCATAGCATGACATGGAATTTCCATGGTGCGTAAGAGTAGGTCGTGGCATGGCATGGGATTGTCATGGTGAACTGAGGTAGGTTATGGCATGGCATGGGATTGTCATGGTAGGTTATGGTTGGTTAGGACTATCATGTTCGGATATATGATAGGGAGGTTTACAGTTCCTGGTGATTATGTAACTAGGTTCAGGAAACTTGAATTCGGAAATAAAACTATGAGTAGGTTGCAGAGATGTTAGGAAGAGAGTGATTGATTTTGATCACCTCGGCAACATGCGCTTATGTCTCAAGGCAACACTATGTTCCCTGCGATGGGAGTGGTGGGGTGTTTATGTAACTATAGAAGGGGACTATCAGGGTGTGACGAGTGGTCACACGGGGATAGGATATTTGTACCAAAGTTTATTCGAGATCCAAATTTCGAGGATGAGATTTCTTCTAGTTTGGAAGACTTTTACTAGCCTAAATTAATTAAACTAGGATCAGAGTTAATCTCGGGGATTAACGGTCGTAATTCGGGCGTTAGGTGGTCAATCTAGTTGACTCGGACATGAGAATTGAGGGAATATATTATTTGTGGATGGTCGTTATGTATATGTGGTATTTAAAATTATTATTGTTATATTGCACTGCATGTGTGTATGTTGCTATTGGGATAGTTAGTGTGATGGGTGTTCGCCTCGAAAGGCATGTCAAGTGGGTATTGAGTAGGTGAACTTTGGGTACGCTAGGAAACCCGACTAATTCACGTTTAGTTGACTAGTTAAACAATTAAAATAGGTAATATAACCGTAGGCTAAATAAATTCAAAAAATAAAATAATAGGTTATAATGTGCCTCAAAATGCGTGTTGAGACGCGGGGTACCTGGTACCAAGTAGTCGAAGGTTAGTAGGACCATAAGTTGGTTAATTTTGATAAATAAAGCACTAACCATAGGTATTATGATAGGCCTAAGCTAATGTGATCAAATTAAAATAAATCAAGGTCTGTAGTTTAGTTGATTAATAAGAAACCATATGATGTCCTTAGAGATCTGCATGGACACTTCTAGGAACGAGGTGAGTGTTAAATTGGTGTCACTAGGTACCATTAGTGGAGTGTAAGTAGGCTAAGTAGCTAGAGGTGAACCACTAGATGAATCTCGGGATATGCAAACATATGGAGATCAAGGGCTAGAAATCAATCCCACCGTAATATATAGGGATGGTTTCATCAATACATGCAAATGAAATCAAATTTTCTTTCAATTTTGGTGGAGAAGAGAATGAGATTGTTAAGCTAGAATTCAACCACCTTGAAACTCAATTAGAGGATTAAAACCTAGGTAATCTTCTCCTTCATCACTTACATTTTCATTTCAACCCAAATTTGGTGCGTTCGTGATAAAATTTGAATTAAAGGGTTAAATCCCTAGTTTTGATGAAAAATTGATGAAATATATGTTTTGTTATCATTTTTATTAAGGATTTACAACTAGTTTTGAATAAATGGGTGTTTCGAAGAAATTGGAAAAAAACTATTGAATTTATGGGATTCGGGGAAATTGATCAAATTGTTGTTTTGAGGTTGTTCTAATTGATGTTTTGGAGTTAGTTGTATATGGAGATGGGTGTTAAATGGGTCTATTAACTAATTCGGGAATTTGGGACAAAGTTCTCGAGTTGAGAATTCTTACAAAAGCTAATTAGCGCGCTAATGATTTCTTGGCACTTAAATATCTTTCAAAATGAAGAACAGTAATGCGCTAGACATATCCCCTAGCACTCTAACTCCACCTAGCGCTCTGGGTAGACCAATTGCCATGCTAATGCCAGATATAAACTAAACTTAAAGGGTTGTTTTACATACCTAAATACTTATAATCATACTAAATATGTAAAATTGGACTTCAGGCACTTAGAGGACTTTAGCAAAGGTATCGGGGAGCTAGTTCGGTCGGATTTTGGGAGTCCTGGGACGTCAGAGCGCTGATTAAGGTGAGTAAACCCATTAGAATGCCTCATAGGATTCATGGTTATTTTATCGATATCACATTCCATGTGTGATTGCTGGTGGGCACACATGGGGTTTCACTCCTATTTCGATTTGCATATATATTATTTGTGGCTAAATCACTTGCACGGGTTACTTAGGTTTAGTAGTCGTGTTGATGGCATAAGGATATACTTACGACCTTCAGAAGGGATTTAGGGTGCTCCCTTGACTTGAAATAGCGTATGGAAGGGTTCATCTAGTAACTAAAGTTGGGATTTAGTCACTATAAGCCTATAAGTATATACGTGGTTTTATTCGATTTTATAGATTACTGGCTAGTTTAGGTTAGGGTTTTTTCGTAATTATATGGTTGTGTACTTATTAATGCTTTATTTTCATAGCATGTTTAGTTGGTATGTGCTATTAGTTTTTTCATGCTACTGATTTTGCTTGTCGTGTGCTGCCTACATTCATGGGAATACGTCATACTGTTGCCAAGTGTTATATTCGCATGTCTCGTAGTTATCAATTTTATTTCATGAATATTATATGGACTTCTCTTGGGATTTTACTCATTGGACTCGTCACTGTATTTTTTTGGTTACTGAGTGTAGATCTTTCGACCAGTAAGGGCAAAGGCATGCAAGGAGATATTGGTCGACTACCTCTGAGATTGTGGAGCCAGCTTTTGTGTGACTATAGTATGTATGTATTTACTTTTGTTGGGTTTTAGGGACTGTTGAACACTGACTACATGTATATAGAACTTTCGTTATACTTATCTCACCTTAATATATACATAGTATATTTTCGTCGGGTTTTTCAATATTTAGGATTGTTAAATACTACATAAGTTGCTCATTAAAGAGTTCTACTTTAAAATAATAATATAACTTGATAAATTGATTAACTGGCTAGCTAAATTATTAATGCCTATGTAAAGATTACTTAGTGTAACTTAGGTTAACTAAAAAAGTGTAAGCAACTAGGTAGGTCGCAGGACATCAACAATAAGCGAGCCATGATTTGGCAAGGCTAGGTGATGTGGAATGCGACGTGATGGGTCTCAAGGCGGCCCAAGATTTGGGGCCACCACAAATTTGCTGCTCCTATGACACTACAATAAAATGGTGTTATTGAAAGAAGAAATTACACAATTTGAGAGATGAAAAGGGTCATGCCATCTAAAAAGAATATGCCTATGAATCTTTGTAGAGCAACAGTAAATATTGCATTTTATATTATTAATAGAGTTTATTTCAAACCATTGACTATAAAAACTCCATAGGAAGTCTAGGAAGGCAAAAAACTCTCTCAAACATCTTCATGTCTTTGGCAGTACTTCCTTCATATTGAATGATAGAGATAACTTGGGAAAGTTTGATTCTAAAAGTGATGTCTGATTTTTTCTTAGATATTATCAAAATAGTAAGGCTTATAGAATTTATAATAAGCTAACTATGATAGTGATGGAATCTATGAAGGTTGTGGTTAATGATTGTGTAAGAACAGAATAATTGTCCTTTCAAAATGATTATGATGATGAGTTGCCAACACCAATTAGCTCAGCACGTATCACTCAGCCTACTGCTAAACCATCTAATTTAGATTTCACTACTCCATCTAATGATGAAAATGATAATGATGATGATGATTCAAAATCACCTACTAGTACATCACCCGATTCTACATCTGTTGTTCTATAGTCAATAATGCTAAAAGATCATCTGATTGAGGAAATCATAGGCTCAATTAATGATCCAGTGCAAACTAGAGATATTCCTCCAATTAATTATAGGAATACGATTTGTTTTGTATGTTTTACATATCAGATTGCACTTAAAAATTTCAATGAAGCTATAATAAATGAATATTATGTGAATATTATGCAATAAGAACTCAATGAGTTTTTTAGACATGATATGTGGGAGCTTATTCCATGACCTACTACTGTGAATATCATTGGTACGAAGTGGATATTCTACAATAAGACTGATGAGAATGGCATTATTATTCTCTTAAAAACTAGATTGGTTGCAAAAGGACACACGCAGATTGAAGGTATTAATTTTGATGAGACTTTTGCTCCAGTTACCAGATTTGAATCTATTCGTCTATTTTTAGCCATTGCTTGTAACAAAGGTTTCAAGTTACAACAAATGGATGTTAAAAGTGTTTTCCTAAATAGATATTTGCAAGAAGAAGTCTATGTTGCACAACCTAAAGGATTTGAGGTTTATGACAAACTTAATGATGTTTGTCATCTAAAAAAAGTATTTAAAGATTGAAGCAAGCACCACTGGTATGGTGTGAAAGGTTGACTACCTATTTTCTACAGAAAGGTTACAACAGAGTGTCTATCGATAAGACTTTGTTTCTTAAAAAAGAATAAACGGTTTATGGTTGCACAAATTTATGTCGATGATATTGTTTTAGGGACTACATCTTCAAAGCTTGCTTCAAATTTTGTTGATTAAATGAAGAAAGAATTTGAGATAAGTATGGTTGGAGATCTTACATATTTATTAGGTCTACAGATTACACAGTCTCAAGATAGTATATTCATATCTCAAAATAAATATGCTAAGTCTCTTGTTAAGCATCTCGGATTAGACACTGCTAAGTCTATTCGAACACCTATGAGCTCTAGTGAGAAGATTATGAAGGATGAAAAATGTGTTAATGTCAATCTTACATTATACAAAGGCATGACTGATAGCTTATTATATTTTATTGCAAGTAGATCAAATATTGCTTTCGTTGTTTAGGTTTGTGCTCACTATCAGGCATGTCCATAAGAGTATCCTTTGGTTGCTATAAAAAGGATTTTGTGCTATGTGCACGGAATAATTGACTTTGGTACACTATTTACTAAAGGAGTTTCCATTTACTTAATCGGGTATACTGATGTTGATTGGGATGGAAATATTGATTATCGAAATAGTACTTTAGGTGGATGTTACTATATAGGTTCTAGTATTGTTGCTTGGAATAGCAAGAAATAGAACTGCATTTCACCATCTATTGTTGAAGCCGAATATATTGCTATTATCAATTATTGTATGCCATTAATATAAATGCAGTAAATGTTCAAAGACTATGGTATTGCTTAATCTCATTTAATAGTTTATTGTGATAATAAGAGTATCATTGATATTTCGATCAATCCAGTTCAACAATCTAGGATGAAGCATATTGATATTTTTCATAATTATATAAGGGATCTAGTGGAAAGAGGATTAATTTGTATTTAGCATGTTCCTACTAAAAGGAAATTAGTTGATATATTTAGAAAGGCTCTTTACACACAGACTTTTGAAAGGTTACGACATGACATTGGCGTATGTTCCCACTAGCAAGGGTTCTTAATGCAACCAGGTAGTTATGTGCATTTACGCAGATATATATATATATGTTTGACATTTCATTGTGAGTTGTTTATGTGTTTGACCAAGAAACTGCCACTTGGAATTACCTACAACACATGTTGCTCCTATTAAGTTAGCTGTAAAAACTTGTCGTTGTGAATATGTTGAGGAGGAGCAAATTCTATTTTGTTTGACACAACAAATTAATTTTTTTGGAATTTAAAGTATATTTCGATTATGATTTGGGTTATTCTTTGCTGATTTTATGATAATACCTTATTCTCATAATTTGGTCTTCCCAATTCAAGTTCTTATTTCTCGCTATGACCTTATTTCCTTCTCGACCATTTTCTCATCTTTCTTGCTTCATGTTACTGCAAAAATGTCTTGATAATTTTTTTCAACCTCCCATAGTGAATCTATTGCAATAGCTGATCTTTCGACGTTAGAGATGAAGGGCATTTACTATCATGTTGCATCAAATAAACTCTACATTGGTACGTCGTCAAATCCTAAATTTTTTGTATAGCATATATGGGTTAAACTAGGTGTTATCCAATGATGAGAATCAGTTTGGCACGCTTGCTCTTCCATGAAAGGCAAAACTGTATAAGGAAAGAAGAAGTTTGGTGATGATGAAAAGGTTACCTCTGACTCGTTAGAGATGACTCTTGATGAATCCGAGGCTATCATCAAGGCCTTTAACTAGAAGAAAATCGTGTTCATTTCACGGTACTTTGATGTGGTTTCTCCCTATGCTTTTGTTTATTTTCAGTCGCTGGAGCGCGAAAAGAAATTTAAAGTTACTGTGAAGAGGAAGTACTCGTTTGATTAATCGATCAATGAGTCACATTTTCATGAAGTTGGCTTAGAAAGGTTACTGATATAAATCGACATCTATGGTCTAGTGAGTAATGAAGGCTTCTATAATGACTCTATAGTTAAGGAATTCTACAACAATCTTTATAACAATTTTATGGATGCTTATGTGGACACGGTATTTGTTCATGGTTTCAATATTCTATTTAGTCCTACTTCTATCAACTATATGCTAGGACTTTCTAGATTAGAGACATGCTAATAAGGTGGGTTCGACGCTTAAGTTTGATGACGTTGTCGTTATGCTAGCTGAAGGGGTCTTACAAAATGGCCCTCTGACAATGCTTTTGGGCTTCCTGCTACATGGAATTGAAGGTCTTGACTAAAGTATAGTAAATAATTCCCACCAGATTCATGTATTTAAGGAGTGAATGTCAATGCCATATGCTCTCGCTTTAGGGAAGAGGTTCAACATTGGGAAGGAAATCAATGCCTCAGTTATGCGTTTAAGGAAGAAATGGAACATACATTATTTACCACGCTTCCTAACTTCTCTGTTTGGAAGATATTCAGTTATTGAGCAGACTAGTGACAAGATAGAAAATGTAATGGAGGAAGTTGGTTTGAATCATCAAATGAAGTCTAACAACAGGATTGTCAATCTTGACTTATCATGCCTACAGAAGAAGTCATCAGCTGTATCAACTTCAAGATCTCAATATGCTACTACAATGGCTGCTCCAACCACTGCTACTGTTACTACTATTCTTGATGCTCTTCTTCCTCCCCCTACTACAAAGTCCCTATGAAAGTCTAGAAGAATAATGAAATGAAAGATTGTTGAGGTTTCTCATTCTAAGAAATATTCTGATGTTGAGGTCACCAGTCCAATCGAATGGTAATCTTCAAGAGTGAAAATTGTAAGAGGGGAACATTCTCTTCTTATAGTTGTTGGATTGTAAAATCCAAGAATTTCTAAAACTTGAGTAAGCAATAAATTAAGAATTCTCAGGTTTTAAATTATGTTTAGATATTCGAGATGCAACCCGCTGGTTGTGGATTAGACATTGTCAGATATACTTTATTTTGCGTGTCATGTGTTTATTGCATGTATTATATAGTTTTTTTATGCAAAAATATGTAAATTGAAATCAAGACACATTGTACGAGTGTTTCAGAGTGTATTGGGATTTTTTCCAATTTTCCACAATATTGGAGAATTTTTTTCGAGGTATAATTTTAGTGTAAATTGAAGAGATAATATGAAAAACAAAAAAGGTGGAAAATTAGGTAAAAGGATAGTTTGAGTGAAAGGGAATTAATATACTTTGAGGGGCAAAATTGTCATTTTCCCCCTCAAAGGAATTGGGTTTTAACACCCTTCGATTTTCCTATCTTCCTCAACGAAATCACATCGAATCTTTTCGGGTCATCTTCATCTTCAACACACCATCTCCTTTTTCTCCCTCTCTCTCTTTCTCTCTCTCTCTCGATTACCAATTCCCTCCCTCACATTTCTCTCTTGTCACCCTCTCTACTTTCTTTTCTCTCGGCTTATGAAAAACATGGGAATCGATTCAGTGGAAATTTATATTTTTAAGGTAAGTATCGAATTTTTGGTTGGTTATTTAAATTGATTGATTGTGGAAGTTAGATTTAGTTGGGAGAGGAATCAGGAAGGTAAGAGGGTTGTTGTAGTTGTTGTTGGCTATTGGGGGGATGGTAAACACAAAGGAAATCAGGGAGGAATCGAAGCATTGATGAAGTATTTGGATTCGATTTTGTTGTTGGTGAAGATGATTCATAGTTGTATCAATGGATTGATTGATCAGTGTGTTATTATGTCATTAATGTTTGATTTGATGGGGGAAAAGGGTAGATGACGATAAACTATGAAATAAAATAATTATGTTTGTGTTAAGGATTGATTTGGGATTGAGGTATGTTGTTGTTGTGACTATCATTGTTGTTATAGTTGTTTTGTTATTAATATTATTGTTGTTGGTTTTTATTTGGGTTATTGGTTTAAGTTGATGGAGGATTGACTTTGGAGGTTGTTGTGATGTCACAGTTGGTGTCATTGGCCTTATTGAGATGAGGGAATTAAGAATATAATGGTGAATATTGATTATTGAAAACCCTAGTTCATGTTTAAGACGTCCCTAGTGTTTTTGCCTAGCTACCCTGCCAATATACATGGCAGTCATATGCCCCGAAAAAGAGATATGAAGTGCCTTGGTTGAGCCAAGGCCCTACCTATGTCAATTTGGGTCTTGGTTACCTAAGTCAATGCCAAGTCTAGTATATATTAAATAAAATGGTTAAATATGATGAATTTCGTTGTTAATTGAGGAAATGGAAACTTGTTTGAGTTCTAAATTGTAATAGGACCTAATTTTTAAATGTTGAGTTTAATGATGTTATTTATGATAAAACGAGTTCAAATGAACTCATTAAGGTTTCCTTTAAATATTTGGGAAATGTAATAGCTTAGAATTGTTAATCGGGATATAAACTTTAATTTGGGAATGTATAGACAAGTTGATGATTATTGTGAAGTTAAATATGTAGTTAAGTCCCTATTTGAGGTCCAATAAGTATGTTAGGACCTAATGTAAGTTTCATAGGTGAATTCTAATGGCTTTCAATTAAATGAATCGACTAACGCACTAGTTAAAGTTTAAGAATGTGGAAAAGAGGTGTAAAGGTAAATTGGAAACTTTAAAATGGTCATGGAGTTGGTAAAAGTGATTTAGACTCCGTTGTTACTTGAAATATCATTTTGAAGTATGAAAATAGATTTTTAACTCTAAAATAGAATTTTATTATTTAATAGCACTTATGAAAATACATGAAAGCCGAGGAACACGCGAGTGAGGCTTCGCTATCAATTTTAAGTTGGTTGGCTATAAGTAAACCCTACAATGGCCTTTACTACTTATAAAATTTATCTTTGTACTTGCATTTTTGTTTAGTCTGCATTGCATTTCACATCACTCTTGGTCATACATTCATGTCATTCCAGATGATGGCCATTTTTTTTGGAGGTGCTGCCGAAATTTTTACATAAAATATGGAGAACAATCCATATGATTTTCTAATTTTCCCCAACTAAAAAAAAACATTAATTGAGTTTCATAAAGGATATAAATTTAGTTTTAGAGTATTATTGAGGAATGAATTAAAAAATATTTTGAGGTAAGTTAATTGCATGGATTGTATGCCTAATTAAGAGAAATTAGGCTAAGTCAGGACTTAGTGAGACGGGCCCTGACTAGGATAGACTGGACTACCACCTACTTCAACAAAAAGTGCAAGTTCTACTACTCTACTTCCTAATTACAAAAAGGAAGTTACATCCCCTACTTAGTTTCATGTTGATGAATGTGGAGTTAATCAAGGTAACCTTATGGGTTTAAAATTTGAACTAAATTATGTTACTCCTATTGCTACTCTAGGGAAAATTATTCTAGATTCGCTTAGAATGAATTGTGGAATTGACGATGAAGATATTGTAACACCAAGTGAGGTTCCTTATAGATTCCCTTAGAATGAATTGTGGAAGTAATGGTGAAGATGCTATAACACCAAGTGAGGTTCATTATGAGAATGTTACTGAACAGGCTAAGTCTCTAGCAACATCAGAGATTCCTCCAGTTGAGGGTTTGACTACTGCTAACCTTGAGGGCATTCTGCTAGCTTCGGTTACTGCAACCATGGTACATACTATTGGGGCTCTAATGAACAATGTTATGCAACCAGAGCTAAGGATATCAGTCCATCCTTTTACTCACCTTGAGCCTAAGGATTTTGATGTCTATCAAGCCATTCCAACCACTTTAGTTGAGCTAAATACTCCGGTTGATGTTACTGCTACTTTCCCTACACCTTCTACTCCAACTACTACTGCTACGTTACGGATAGAAGGTACTGAAGAAGACTCTACTCTAACTCAGGATGAACCACAACAACAAACAAGTTCTCTCATGGTGATGACACTATGTCGGTTGTTGTTCAATTATTTCAAGGATCACATTGCTTATCTGACTGTCTACATAGAGGATGTATAAGCACAAATGTGACTATTGCAAGAAGAGATAGACATTGCTGACGTCAAACGTCACCGATTAAAGTGGTTGATTACCACTGAACTATTACCTCTTTGATGTTGTTTAGTCAAAAAGGAGGAGTGAGCAAGAGAAATCAAGGTTAAGTTTTGTTTTTTTTTTATTTTGTTATTGTAAGTAATGACCCTTATATTTTAATACTGCATTTTATGGATGTATTAGTAGCTTATAACATTTTTTATGTGTTTTTACTTTAATCCATCTATAAAAGTACTTTTATGAAGTGCTTAAAAAATTTGGTTAGCTTGCTAGTTACTGCTTTTGACAAATCTGCACCAAAGGGGGAGATTGTTGTACCCTAGTTTATTGTGTTTGGGTCGATTTATCCTTGTTGGCAGTATATTGTCAAAACTAGTTAATGTAGTAAGGTAGATGGTGCAATGTAGATGGAAAGCTGACTAAGCAAGATGTCTGAGTGTAGATAAAACTCAAAGATAAACTACAATGCACATTTCAATGAAGATTACAGTATCAAAGTCAGAATCAAAGGTGAAGACATATATGAAGTCGAAGAAGAAATTGAATACAAGTTGGATACTAAAATAGATCAATTGTTAGTATTATCCTACAATAGTGAAGAAGTTCGAAATTGCAAGAAGAGAACTTTGAGATAGATTACAACTACAAATACGAGAGAAAGATGCATAAAGGACTGAAGGACTTTACGGAAACAACGAGTCGAGATGTTTAAAGGAATAGAAGACTTAGTTATTAAACATTGGATAAATCCATTAAGATTTACAATTGGAGACTAAGAAGTTTATACGATTTATATTTTATTTAGGACTGAATTCCTAGATATGGTACATAGACTCAGTCTATAAATACTCAAGATCGTTATTTTGCGGATCATCGTTCATTACTAGAGTTTTGTAAGAATGAAAGATCATTATCGTGGTTGTACATATTATAATTTGATTAATCGATTGTATAGTCTAAGCCTACGCAAAGGAAGATATTTAAGTGTTACTACAATATCAATTCTTGTTTAGTTTTGATGTATGTTTATTAATTCATCACTTATTCGTTAATCTCCTTAGTTCCTCTTATTTTCAAAACATTAACAGTTTTTATAGGTTTGGAATAAAATAGTAGTATATAATGGATTTTTTTCTCAAATCTCTTTTGGTTTAGTAACTTGTCAGTTTAAGTTTCAAGGACAAAACATTTAATTAGTTACAAAGAATTGTGAAATTCAAGAATTTCATAAACTTGATTAGTTACTAATTACGAATTATTACCAGATTTTAATTGGAATTTGGTTATCCAAGGTAGGACCCATGCATTACGGAAAGAGGATTTTGAGTTAAAATACTATTTTGTGTTGTGTGACAAGTGCGTGTATTATACACTATCTGTCGCAAAATAAAGTTAAATTATTGTTTAAACGCGATGTCTGTGTGTTTCGGAGCACATTGGTAATTTTCCTAATTTTTGGCAAAATTAGGGTATTTTCAAAAGTTTAATTTGTGTTAAAATAAAATAGATAATCATGAAAATAAAAAGAAAAATGTCAAATGACTTAAGAGGGTAGCATCAAAAGAAGGGTAATGGATAACTTTGGGGGGCATTTTGGTAAACTTTCAAACCATAGTGTGTAATCAAAATAGGTTTAATTTAAGGTTTAATTTAAGGCTTAATAGGCAAATACATCTTAATATTTCAAGATTTTTGCATAAATATCCTAATGCTTCAATTTTTGCAAATATATCCTAACCTTTTAGTTTCATGCAATTGTATCCTTGTTTTATAATTATTCTGTATCAAACCACAATCAAAGTGATGAATGATCACTAGATTACATACCAGTTCCATTTATATGATGTAATATTCTCGATTGTATGCATAATTTATTATATTTTAAAGTGTAATTCACTAAAAATAGGAAGTGATGATACAATTTACAAGAAATCAAAAGGCTATGATATTTTTGCCAAAATTTAAACGTTAAGATATTTTTGCAAAAACTTTGAAACGATTGGATATATTTGCCTAGTAAACCTTGATTTAAAACCATTCTTTATGATTTTTTTCTCTTCTTTTAGTCAATCCCTCTCATTCTCGACCTCATATTCTTTGTTCTCTCCTCTCTCACAAGTCACTACTCTTTGTCCCATCGCTCTTAGTTTCGTCCCTGTTGACTCTTACTCCCTCTCATCTTCGCTAAAACCGCGATCTCATTACTACTTTAACTCATGAAAATCTATCACCAACTCACACAAGAGAATATAAAACAATATTGGTATCGCTGTTATGGTACGATGTGAGTTAACTCATTTGGTTTTATTAAGGAATTTATGAGGTTTAGGTTATGATTTAAGATTTGAATGGTCTTGTTGTTGTTTAAGGTTGGTGTTAGGACATATTATGTAACGATGAAACTATTCTTGTTGCATTGTTCATTCAATGAAAGGGGAAGAAACGATGGATTTCATTGTGTCGTTTATTATTGTTGATAAAGTTGTGATTGGTGTTTGAGGTAGGAGTACCGAAGACGACGAGAAAAAACATAGCACCATTGCAGCTACAGATGTGCAGCAGCAACAGCTGTTGTTACGCTGGCCTAGGGAGGTCTTTGGGTATTGCATTAGCATTGTTGGGTAGGGCCTTTCCATGGCAGGGCTCCCCTAGCCATGTTGGTCTGCCAAAGCTAAACCTTGGGATAACTCGAAGACTGCCCTCAGTTTCCCCTGGGCAGTACATCAAGTGCTAGGTGAGGTTGAGCCTCAGCCTAGTAGACGTCATGGCACTTGAGGACCAAAAAGAGGAGGAGAAAATTTATCTATGGTTATTTTGGTGCAAAGGTGATTTGTGGTTTTTATCGATAAATAAAGCATGGAGATCATGACTTTTTGGTAGAATCAATGGATTTTAATGGATTTTGAGATTTTACACAAATTATACTTGGTGGTATGTTATTTTGGGACTATTTTTCATTCATTTGATTAAGTTTCATAAAACCAGTGCATTAATATTAAGTTTTGGAGTCTGGTTATTATGCGATTTTGAATATCGATTATGGACAATTAAACAAAGGCATTTTAGCAAAAGTTTTTTGAAATTTCATGTTTTTGTGTCAAACTTGGTTTATGTGAATCAGATTTGAATTTGAAGGAAGTTTGGCAGGTCAATTGGGGTCTCATTAAGGGTTTTAATTGTTGTTGAAATAGGTAAAGCCTACGATGTGATAATTGAATTCAAATAGACTCTTTAAAGGTTTTAATCAAAGTTTGGAATAAGCAAAGCTTATGATTTTGTAATTTAGTTATAAATCCACATTTGGATATCATAGGCAAGTTCTAAGTTGTTTTCAATTGAAATGAGTGGTTAGTCCAATTTAGAGTCCAATAAGACCTCATAAAAGTTAGAAAATAGGGAAAAAAAGTCTTAAAAGGGTTTTTTGGAGTTTATTGTAGTTTGAACTCTATTGTGAGTTGGAAAGTGAGTTTTAATCTCATTATGAATTCAAAATGGAATTTGATGTATTAAAGTAAAGTTGTACAAACTCATAGATACGAACATATCGTCGCCTAGATGTAAAGGAAAATAAGCAAGGGTTCCCACACAAAGGACGAGTGTGGGTAAAGAAGCTAGTTCAAAACAAACACGAAAACAAAAACAAAATCATAGATACGAACACTAGATCTTTTAGACAAAATAGAAATAGAAAAGGAAAACAAATACAAAGGGGAGAAAAAATTCGTTTAGGAACATGGAACATAGGAACACTTACGAGGAAGTCAATAGAACTAGTAGATACCATGATTAGAAAGAGAGTCAATATTGCTTGCCTCCAAGAGAAAAACGGGTAGGAGAAAAGACTAGAGAAATAGGAAACATAGGGTTTAAATTGTGGTACACTGGTATAGATAGAAAATGCAATAGAGTAGGAATTGCGGTAGATAATGATTATAAGGATAAGGTCGTAGAGGTTAAAAGAATGGGGGATAGAATGATTCTAGTTAAATTAATTATTGGAGATTAAAAAATTAACATACTTAGCGCGTATGCACCACAAGTAGGATTAAGCGAGAGCAGCAAACGCAAGTTTTGGGATGATATGGATGGATTTATGCAGAGTATACCATTAGATGAAAAGGCTTTTATTGGATGAGATTTAAATGGGCATGTCGGGGCAAGTAACGATGGGTTTGAGAGAGTTCATGGAGGTTTTGGTTACGGTAATAGAAATGAAGAAGGAGAATCAATCTTAGAATTTGCTTCAGCATACGATCTTGTCTTAGCAAATACTAGTCTTAGGAAGAGGGAGTCGCATATAATTACTTTTATTAGTGGTCATAACAAGAGTCAAATAGAATTTCTTTTAACAAGAAAAATATGTAGAGACTACAAAGTAATACCTAATGAAGCACCTACTACCCAACATAAGTTAGTAGTACTTGATATTAAGCCAACACAACGACATAATATGAATAAAAGAGTTAGCAACCCTAGAATAAAGTGGTGGAGCCTAAAACATAGTAAACAAATAGAGTTTAGAGAAAAACTACTAAAGGAAAATGTTTTGAATCTTGACTTAAATGCTAATACTATGTGGCTAGAAATGAGTAGTTGCATAAGGAGAGTGGGATCAAATATATTAGGTATATCTAAAGGCTCGGAACCTCCGAAGAAGGAAACATGGTAGCGGAACGAGGATGTCCGACGAGCAATTAAGACTAAAAGAGAGATGTAGAGGAAAATACCTAAGTGTCAAGATGAATATGTGTACAATCAATATAGAGACACTAGAAAACAAGCTAAAAAAGTAGTTAGTCAAGCTAAAACAAATTTCATGGAAGATTTATATACAAGGTTAGGTAATAGAGATGGTGAAATATATATATATATATATATATATATGCTAGCCAAATTAAGAGATAAAAAGAAATAAGACCTAAGTTATGTAAGATGTATTAAGGACGAAAATCAAAATGTTTTAACGCGCGATGAGGATATTAAGGAGAGATGGAGAAGTTACTTCGATAGTTTATTTAATGATGGCCAAGTTGATACTATAATAGATGAAAACCACACCAAGAAAGAAATGTAAACTATACACGCAATATTAGAATTGTAGAAGTTAAAGAGGCATCGAAAAGAATGAAAATAGGGAAAGCGTGTGGCCTAGATGAAATACCCATAGAGGTTTGGAAATGCTTAGGAGAAATTGGATTGACTTGGTTAACAAAACTTTTCAATAAAATTTTACAATCAAAACGGATGCCAATGGATTGGAGAAAAAGCACGCTTGTGCCAATCTTCAAAAACAAAGGAGACATTCAAAGTTGCTCAAACTACCGGGGAATTAAATTTATGATAGGGTCCCTAGAGATGTTCTTTGGTGGGTTCTAGAAATAAAATGAGTGCGTGCTAGATACATATACACTATTAAGGATACGTATGATGGAGTAGTAATGAGTATAAAGATATTTGGATGAGCTACAAAAGAATTTCTCATTTCGATAGGACTACATCAAGGATCGACTTTAAGCCCATATCTATTTACTTTAGTTATGAATGAACTAACTAGACATATTCAAGAGGATATACTATGGTGTATGTTGTTTGCAGATGATATTGTTTTAGTGGATGAAACTAAAGATGGAGCGAATAGGAAATTAGAACTTTGGAGGAATACGTTACAATCTAAAGGCTTTAAGTCGAGTTGGACGAAAACCAAATACATGCACTGTGAGTTTGAAAACACTAGACATCGAGATGACGTTGTGGTAAAATTAGGGGAAGTAGAAGTTCCTAAGGTAAACCACTTTAGATACGTATGGTCAATCATACAAAATGATGGTAATATTGAGAATGATGTCACACATAGAATTCAAGCAGGGTGGAAGAAATGGCGGAGTGCAACTGGCGTGATTTGTGATCGAAATGTTCCTACTAAGTTAAAAGGAAAATTTTATAAGACCACAATTAGGCCAGCTATGCTCTATGGAAGTGAATGTTAAGCGGTAAAGCAACAACAATTACATAAAGTTAACGTAGCAGAAATGAAGATGCTTAGGTAGATGTGTGGTAAAACTTGTAAAGATAGAATAAGAAATATAGAAACTCAAAGACAAGTAGGAGTACCACCAATTGATACAAAGATTAGGGAAGGGCGGTTGCGATGGTTTGGTCACCTGCAAAGACGGCCTACAAATGCCCCAACTAGGAAAACTGACTCAATAGAAACTGTAGAAATTCGACGAGGTAGGGGCAGACCAAAGTTAACATGGGATGCATTAATTAAGAGGGATTTGAATGGTTTGCAAAGCTCACCATCAATTGCTCTTAATCGGTCACAATGGAAAAGTTTGATCCATGTAGCCGACCCTGGTTAATTTGGGACTGAGGCTATGTTGTTGTTGTTGTTGTTGTTGAAAGTAAAGTTGTAATTCTAAAATGTGAATTTTATGGTTTAATAGGACTTGCGAAGGTACGTGAAATCCAGGGAACATTATGTGAGCCATCATGACAAACTCATAGTTATTTTGATAGTAAGTAAATCCTACAATGATCTTTACTACTAATGGGATTTAGCTTTGTACCTCTATTTGTGTTTAGTGTGCATTGCATTCAAATCATTCTTGGTCAAGCATTTATATCTGTACGGACGATGTCATGTTAGTGCTACAGTTCACTAGCGGGACTCGAAGCTAGGTTTCAGACCAGATAGACTGAAACACGGATGAGCTAAGGCACGCGAATTTTTTGAGTAACATGCATTTAACTCATAGTACATATTTAGGTTCACTTTTGGGGTAGTGAGCCTATTAGTGAGCTTCAAACTGAGAATTAAGGATCAATTGTTGTATAAATTTGATGTTATTTTTAAATACAATTACATGTCACCATGTATTCGGACTAGCTTTTGCATGAGTATAAAAATGCAAGAGTTTACTTAGTTGACATCTTCGAGTTATTTTTTATGATGTCAGGTTCTCTTTGAAGACAAAGAAGAATGGACAAGACTCGAATATCTTGGTGATTATTTTCAAGTTTAAAGTTTAATTCTTGTTTAAATTGTTTATATGTATATTTATTGTTTTTGTGTTATTGGGGTGAGTGTAGGGCGTGAAACTCCGTTGAAACGTTATAGAAGCTTTCCAAATTGATTCTAAGTAAGCCTTAAAGTTATTTTGGTAATTATAGGTTTTTGAAGCAATTTAATTAGCTTTTCGAATTGTAAAAATGTAAATGAGGATCCGAAAACTAGAAGTCATATTTAATTTTAATATTTGATATATATTGTGAATTGTAGAGAGTTGTGAGTCCTTCTAGGCATCTCCCTATTCAGTTGTTTATTAGGTAACTTTTCTGGAAGGCCACTTTTAGGGGAGGTGCTGCCTAAATTTTCATAAAATCTTGGAAACTATAAATATGATTTCCTAATTTGCTCAACTTTAAAAAGTTAAGAATTTAAACTATATGATTTTCTAAATTTCTCTAATTATCTTGATAATAAATGAATTTCATCGAGGATCTAAATTATGTTTTGGAGCACAGTAATGATTGAAATGGAAAATATTTTGAGGTCAAAGTAAATTGCATGGTTTAAGTGCCAAATTAGGGGAATTAGGCTAAGTAAAAAGTTAATGAGACGGGTCGTGACAGTATACATTTTCAGAAGCCTATTGTCCTCCGTCAATACCCAACTGGCATGTATTCCTTCAGTATTTCCCCACTTTTTCCTATTCGTTTCTCATTCCTTTTTGCCCCTCTTCTACAAGTTTTCTAAAAAGGTTTCTATGGAATCCTACGAATCACTATCATAAGAAGTCAAATTATTTACATGGTGGAAACATTAGACGGTAAGTCCAAATTATCAGGAATAGAAAAATAAATTATTGTATTATCATGCATTAATGAAATTGAACCACTAAATACGTCTATCTTGTCTTTGACCATTTTCATATATGGTTGGCATAGCACAATAAAGGGATGATTAGACATATGTGTGTCCTTCATGTCAATGATATGGAGGCCGATGAGAAAATCTAAATTTTTGACGCGAACATTAAAGTCTTCCAACATCCTGATTAGTCGGATCGAATATCCATTCGCCAAATGAATGATGATATCAGAATGCTTTAAAGTTTTGTAATGCATAGATTACAAAATAGATGAAGAAATGATGTTAATAGACGCTCCTAAATCAAGTATAGCTTTTTCTATATGTGTATTTCCTCGCACGCAAAAAATACTACCAATACTTGGATCCTTACACTTTTTTGGTACGTCAGTGTTACCTGCATAGAAGTTCTCCTCATCTTTTTCAAATAATCTTGTTATTTCAAATTGTTCTCAAGGAACTTCAATTCTTAGCTTCACTTTTTCAAATTTCTTGACTACTTCCTTAGTTTTCATAGCTACCTCTTTTTGGTCATCAATTATTTGCGATCCTTGAACATGTTCACAAACTTTTTGGGTACAAACTCTGAGGAAATGGTACTCTGTGCATAATCGTATTCTTTCATCCTTTGCTCGAGTTATTCTTCTTATTTTTCTTTTCTTTAGAATTTTCCTGTTCCTCTGCTCTAGCAATTCCTATCTTAAGCTTTGTCGTGGTTTCAGCCACTGAAATGGCGTTGATATGTGAAATTTCATTAACATGTGCATCAGGATTTGAAATATGCTGGGATGGTAGCTTCCCTTGATTATTAGCCTGGCTTATCTGAAATGACGTATCAGAAGTCCTAGCCTATAATTCTTTAATTGAGGCCCCATTCCTAGCTTCATATTGTTGTTAAGACAAAATCAAATGTTTCATCATTCCTTCCAAAGTAGGATAATGTGGATAGGGTTGCTATTTTTGAGGAGATACTTGCATTGACTCTAGACATAAAATTCTGGAAGTTGGTATTCCTAACTGTATAGTTGAATTTAGGATTTCTATCCTTTCCTCCATTGTGGCTACTCTACAGCCCGTAATGTCCTGTATGTGGCCTTGAAAATTGGCCTATCAACTTGACTTCCCTAATATCCTCAAAAAGTTGGGGTCTTTGGTTTGTGAAATGATTCAGCTTAGAACATATACTACATGCTTTCATTATCCCTATCACGAAAATTATGTGTTTCATCATATATTTGAGTTTTGATAGACGATCACTCTCAAATCGATTTCCCTTTAAAAATGTTGTTGTTTTTTTCTCACTGGTCAGGCCATACTATTTGGCTTGATTAGCTACTTTCTCAATGTAAATCCTAGCCTCTATAGGTGTGATATTTGCAATTCTCCCATTGCACACTTTATCGAGTAGTCTTTTTTCATTATAAATCAACCCTTTATAGAAACTTCCTATTAAGGACTTGTCACTAAGATCATGTTAAGGAAATGCACCGCATAATCTTTTAAATCTATCCCAATACTGTGATAGTGATTCATCATTTTTCATAACATGAGATATATGTTTTATAAGTTGAGTAATCCTCTTGGCTGGCATGTAATCATCATGAAGTTTTTGATGTAGCTCATTCCAATTCTAGATGGAGTTGGTTGCTATAAATGAAATAACCAATCTTGTGCAATATCTTTGAGACAAAAGAGGAATGCCTTTAGTCTCACTAAGTCAGCATCAACTGTAGCAGGTTTTATGCATACTGCCACCATCTCAAATTCCGTGAGGTACTTGAGAGGATTCTCATTATATTTTCCATGAAAGTCAGGCAATTAGTGTATCAACCATGATTTAAGCTCAAACTGACTGGTGGTAGCTAGATACTCGATATATAAATGTAGCGACCCTACATGGTGTTTATTCGCCTCCCTAAATGTGTGCTATCTTTCCATACTCGATTCATGCCTCGCATTCTGCTAGTTGTTATGCTTAACATCCTGCACAACTAAGAGATTTTGATCTCTTCCATTGAAATCCATAGTTACCAGCGACCTTTCCCTTCTTTTGCTATCCCTTTTCCTTTTTCAATATGGTTGGTCAACTTTCAGATCTAGTGGAACCAAAGTGTCTACAGAAAGTGAACATCAGTAACCTCCAACTATAAATAAACCAAAATCAAATTGTAACAACCCTTCTTTTAAATTCGTTAATTAATCACTAATCACGAATTATTAGTGTTTTAATACCCGATCGAGAGTCGCGATAAGTGAAAGTGCTCAAATATTTATAAAACAAAACAAATAAAATGATTTTAATTTTTTTTTGGCATATTGCGTGTAGTATATGGTATCGCGAATTGTTAGGGTTAGTTAAATTGAATTCACATGATGATGAGGCTTAGACAATTAATTTATTAAAAATTGGCTAAGTGAGGTGAAGATAAAGGTTATGTTTGTTAAGCGTGTCGAGCTAGGGGTCATAAAGTGAATGAAAGGGTTGTAGACTTTTAAATCCATTTCTAATCTTAAGCGTTTTTCAAATCGAGGAAGGGATGGAGAAGTGAGATTGGTTGTCACTTAAAAAAAGAGATCAAATAAAAATGGGTTGAAACCTTATTTCATCTCAACACGCACAATGCACAATGCTAAAAGAATGCACCAAAAAGAGGCGGCCATGGAGAAGGAGCCCACACCTCTTATGAGAGCAGCACGATGACGGCACGGCTCCAGTAATGGCAGACAAGTTGGCTGGTCAGACGGCGAGCACGGACGACGGCTAATAGACGCGTGGATAGCAGTTGGCATGGATGGCTAGCGAGACGCAAAAGACTCGATGTCAGCGAAGAGCAACAGCTTCGGCAAGATATATATGGCCAGTTGAACGGTGAGTCGCGAATTACAGTGGCTCGACGAATGGCATGGTGCGACAACGGCACTTTTGCGAGGCTAAATGGCGACGTTGTTCGTGAAGTAGAGAAAAAGAAGCAACGAAAGATAGAGAGATTCCTTGCTAAACTTATAATCCCAAAAGGGAATTGGAGTTGAGACTCTATTAAGGCATGGTGAGGTTCTAAACCAAATTCAATTCAAATATAAGACCAATCTATAAATTCATAATAGATGTTGATAGTTGATGATTAAGTTAGAAGGTAGGATTTATGTTGTTCATATAAATGGTTTTATGAACAACTCAAGTGATTTTGCTAACTTAAGACTAATGTAGGTCGAATTAAGGGAAACTATTGCTATTTTACACTAAATGTTTGTTGAAACGCACAAAAGAGACCTACACAACCTAAAAAAAGTTTTGAAATAAGGATTGTGATTGTAATAGTACACCTTGATTTCTAATTAATTTATATGGATCTTTTGGCTAAAGAGTTAGTTGTAGAATTCAAAGAAAGTGTCATGAAACTCTAGTTTTGTCTAAACACTTACTTTCTTTAAGTTATCATGAAAAAGAGGTGTTACATTGGTGAAATCTTGATAGATATGGCCAATGCATTAGTATATTGCTATGTTTTGATTTCAACTCCTGGAAAGAATTTGATCATTATTAATTATTTGAACATATTTGTGAAGAACTTCAAGTTTTGCAAATGGTTTTTAAAGGGAGACGAACTCCAAATGTTTGAGGAAACTTTCAAAAAAGAGAATGACTTATTTATATAAGCATTTTGAACCATTTAGTCCCACTTTTATCCTAAGATCCAAGTGAAGTAGAATTCCATGATTATCAAGTTGTTGTCATGACTTTTTAGTCTAAGTATTTTGTTTTAAGTGGTATTAGTTCAAATAAAAATACTTGAGTTATGAACTCTTTAAAATAGACTTAATCTTTTTTTTGTGAAATATGGATGAAACTAATCGATTTGGATTGGTCTTGATCTAAGTCAAGAAATAAAAGATATTTTAATTCATTTTTCTAAAATTGAACTCGACTTGTTCAAGTTATGAATTTCTAACAAAAATTGGTGAATTGTGGGTTCTAAGTTGAACTTGACTTTTATGTTGTGATTTAGATTTCTTTAGTCGAGATCAGTCGACTTCAATCTATTTAAGCTAGAAAACAAAGTTTAATGGTTCTTACCTTGTTTTATTTCACCGCATTCTTTTTTTTTTCATTGAATCATTTGTTTTGATTTGAAGTGTTAGTTATTGAATTTGGAGTCATGGCCGATCTAAGTTGAAGGTAAGGAGTAGTGGTTTGGTTTTGTCAAACACTTTGAAAATGGTTTATTCAAGTCAAATAAAATTAGAAAAGTTTGTAATCTAAATGCCAACGTGAATAACTATAAATTTATTTTACTAACACGTGAAAGAGGCTACTTGGAAATTATAATTGGTAGATTCAAGAACTAAGGAAAGCGTAAAATATGAATAATTATTTGATTTAGTATGTAGTCCTTAAACAATTAAATATAGTCTCAATGACTTTGTCGTACCTATCACGAATGTAGATACGCAAGGACTTAACTAGGCTATTCGAACGACCAATTTGACATGATGATTTACGTGATTGTATTTTAAGTAAACTAGTAAGAAATCCAATATTAATTATTTTCCTTTCCTTGCATATTTTGATGGAAATGATACCAATTGATGGATTCTACTTCTTTACCGAGTGACCTAGAGTCTAAAGGGGTCGAATTGAGTTGTTGTTTACTCGTGGATTAAGCATTCGAGTCATGCTCAAGGCTCTTAGAAGAGACAAATCCTTTGAGCGAGCATTCACCATGTGTCGTGGCTCCTCACAGGACATTAAGGATTATATTGCGGCTAAGCATCCATTTGCGACTGTGGCTCTTTTTGGGATTTTCTCGGGTTGTGACTCAAGTGAGCCAATAGTATCGAACGGATTGGGTTCTGTTGAAGCGAACTTGGTCCAGTTGTACCAATATTTGACACTTGCTCATAGTCAAGTGGCTTTGAACCCACGTGTAGAGTATCAACGCCACTTAGGTGCCAATCCTTTGCTTTCGAGTCACTTTGTCTCACTAAATTATTCTATCCACGTGTAGAGTATCATTGACCATTATAGTATTTCTATCATATGTTTTATTATTCTTTTCAGTTTCTTTCCTTTCCTACATGATTTGTAAACTTGTTTATTATTTAATATGAATTATTGTTGAGCTTTTTCCGGATTTACTCACTAAATTTATCTCCTATTTGGTGACAATTGCAAGTCTAATCTCTGACCTCGAGAACATTGATGTGCGATATACGTAGGTCATTTCACGTATCTATATTATATTTATTATAATTTTATAAATGGGTATTGGGGTTAAGAGATACATGTATTTCCTCTTATCACTGTAATTTGTAAATTGTATCCGTTGTATAAGGTTTCCACATTCTAACTTCCACACTCAGAACTCGTTCTCTTTCCAAATTACTTTTCATCAGGTTTTCACTGCATTTAAATTTTGCAACATATAATTTCATATATATACTATGTTATGTAGACTATCAGGTACTAAAGATCAATTTATGAGGTTGACTAGGCCTTCATTAACTCTGTAGTGGTTTATCCAGGGTTAATGGAGGCCTAGTGTCGGGCGATGCCTAATTTGTAGGGTTGTGGTTGTCATAGATTGTATCAAAAACTAAAGTTTTGAATTTAGCTCTTGATAAACCTACAATAAGATTAGTTCGCGGACATGAACTTGTCGAGTTAGGAACACCAATGAACTTAATGTGGAAACCCTATGACCTTAACTTTGGGAAGCGAGCTAAGTTGAGTCTGGGGGAAATTTAAATAAACCTTATTATATGCTATTTAATTGTATGAATTGCCTTGTATCGATAGATGTACGATATAACCGCTTCTATAGTTGTATTCACTCTATTTTTTCATGTGAGGCACGTTGAGTAAAATTGGAAAAAATAAACAATAGATTTATCATATTCGAGGAAATTGATAATTAAAAAAAAATTGATGGTGATGATTAATCTTTGGATATAAGTAAAGCATGTAGATATTGTAGTATGAAATAAAGGTAATAGATTTTAATATATTAAATTGGAACTAATTATGAGAATCGAGTCAAAAGTGGTGAATAGTAGAACAAGTAGAGTTTGATGCTTTTTAAGTTGACAAATTCTTAGAAATTTTTGACACTAGTCGACTTTAAATCACTTCATACTATGTTGACATTTCCACGACCATCTCAAGTATGTAAATATGAGATAAGTATTCAAGTACATCTAAATTATATGAAATCCCTTGTTCTAAAAAAACGTAACTTTGTCAATTGCAATAAATATTACATTCTAGTATAGAGAATGAAATTAAGCACTAATAAAACTTATGATTTACACAACCTAAAATCTTGTTAAAGGAATGATGTGTAGCAAACAGTAATGAATACCTTAGTTAGGATCGATAGTTCTACCTTTTTGTTTATCCATGATATTTATATAAAGTTAGCATTGACCTTGATTCAAGCTAGCGCATACAAGATGTGTAGTACGTAGTCGAATGACGTGACTATAACCTATCTTAATGAAATTACGGATGTGTTAAATAAATGAATAAAGGACAAAGATTTGTAAGACGAGTGAGTTAAGGTAAATTCTAAGGAAGTCGAGTGTTGAGATGACTTAAGAACTAATGAAGAAGATATGTACGAACTCCTCTATAGTTTCAAGTCATGGAAAGTATTTAATCATTATTAATTATTTGAACTTATTTTCCAAGAACTTAAAGTTTTGCAAATGATTTTTAAAGGGAAATGAACTCCAAATGTTTGAAGAAATGTTCAAAAAAGAGCATGACTTGTTTATATAAGCATTTTGAGTCATTTAGTCCTAATTTTATCCTAGGAAATAAGTGAAGTAGAATTCCATGATTTTCAAGTTGTTGTCTTGAATTTTTAGTCTAATAAGTATTTTGTTTTAAGTGGTATTGGCTCAAATAAAAACACTTGAGTTTTAACTCTTTAAAATAGACTTAATCTCTATTTGTGAAATATGGATAAAACTAATCAATTTGGATTGGTCTTGATTTAAGTCAAGAAACAAAAGAGATTTTAATTCGTTTTTCTCAAAAATGAACTTAACTTGTTCAAGTTATGAATTTCTAACAAAATTTTGTGACTTAAGGGTTCTAAGTCGAACTTGACCTTTTATATGGTAATTTAGATTTTAGTTGCGATCATTCGACTTGAATCTATATAAGTTTGTAGACCAAGTATTATGGTTTTTACCATATTTTTTCCACCACATTCGTATTTTCAGCAAATCATATGTTTTGATTTAAAGTGCTAGTTATTGATTTTGGAGTTGTGAGCGATCTAAGTTTGAAGTAAGGAGTAGTGGTTTGGTAGTATCAAACCCTTCAAAAACCATTTATTTGAGTCAAATAAACTTTGAAGAATTTGTAACATAAATGCCTACATGAATAACTATAAAATTATTTCACTAACACATAAAAGTAAGCTTTGCTACTTGGAACTTATAATTGGTAAGTTTATGAAATAAGGAAAGCATAAAATATGAATAATCATTTAATTTAGCAAGTGGTCCTTAAACAATTAAATATATTCTAAACTACTTTGTTGTACCTATCATGAATGTAGATACGCAAGGACTCAACTAGCCTATTCTAAAGATCAATTTAATTATTTGATTTATGCAATTTTATTGAATGTAAACCAGTATGAGATTCAATATTAATTGTTTCCCTTCCTTGAATATTTTGATGGACATGATACCTATTATTGGACTCTATTTCCTTATCGAGTGACCTAGGGTCTAAAGTGGTCAAATTGAGTCGTTATTTACTCGTGGTTCTTAGACGAGACTGAATCCTCTTATTCAACATCCACCTTTTGTCTTCGCTCCTCACATGACTTTAAGGATTAAATTGCGGTTGAGCATCCGATTGCGACTATGGCTCCCTTTAGAATTTTCTCGAGTCGGGACTCACGTGAGGCGATAGTACCAAACGAATTACATGTCGTTAAAGCACACTTAGCCCATTGTACCAGTATTTGACACTTACCAATAGTCATGTGGTTTTGAACCCAAGTGTAGAGTGTCAAGAGTAGTTAGGCATCTATCTTTTGCTTTTGGGTCATTTGGTCTCTATCGTTGACCATTGTAGTCTGCTATCATGCACTTTATTGTTTTTTTCAGCTTGTTCCTTTCTTGCATTATTCATAGACTTGTTTATTGTTTAATCTAAGTTACTCTTGAGATTTTTCTGAATTTATTGATTGGAATTGTCTCCTATTTGGTAACTAGTGGAGGTCTAATCCCTAAGCTCAAAAACATTAATGTGGGACATACGTAGGTTATTTGATGTATCTATATTACATTTATTTTATTTAAAAATGGAAATTTGGGTTGAGAGATACATTTATTTCCCATCATCACTGTAATTTGTAAATTGTATTTATTGTGCGTGGTTTCCACATTTTAACTTCCCCGCCTAAAACTTGTTGTGTGTTTAAATTATTCATCATCGGGTTTTCGCCACATTTAAATTCCACTACATATGATTTATATACATATATATGTATATTTTATTATGGACTATTAGGCACTGAAGACTTTTTTTGAGAGGCTGACTAGGCCTTTATTAACTACGCACTGGTTTACAGGGGGTTAATAAAGGCCTAGGGTCGGGCAGTGCCCAATTTATAGGGTTGGGGTCATCATAAGAGCAAAACTAAAAAGAACACAATTTAGAAAAAATCCAAGGGCAACAACGCCAAAAAATTTTGGCCTTGTTGAAGGCACCAATAATAGTCTCGAATTCACCGACTACCTTAGATTTGCAGCTAGGAAAGAATGAGGTCGAACCCACAGGGATTCAGATGTTCCTTTTTGAATTAAGTAAAAATGGGGTTTCTTGAAAAAAGTCTTTTACTATACTAAGAATTAAATGTGACTAAAACAAACTCAATTACTTAGAAAATGAAAATCAATAAATATAAAACTCTAGAACACAATGTGCATTTATATTCAAAGGATTGGATTCGTTCGGTGGTATTAAAATATTTTTTTTGTAGTAATTTTCATAGATAGGCTAATAATGACTTTCGCAACCTCATTTGCCTCATGTCAATGGAAGGAATGTGAGACACAACTACATATTAACTAGACCCGAAAAACCTCTGGATAGGCCATATATGTTCAATGAAATAGAAGCATTAAACTATGTAAGAACACCTACCAAGAGCGGTAGTAACTAACATCAAACTTTTCCACTTGTCACATTGAGATTACAATACATCACTACTCTCCTCATATCTCAATGATAGAAAGGCACATCGATTGCCAATAAATACGCCCCCATTTGCCACCTAAAATGTGCCCGTAAGATCACTGGGATAGCTTTTACCCAAATCAGAGTGCACGTGCACTTACAACACAAGAAAGGAAAAGATTTTAAAACTTTATAAAAACAATTTAATTAAGAATACAAAAAATATAATTAAATAATATTAGAAGTAAGAGCACAAAACCTCCCGAATCCTTAAATCCTTAGAACTCACTCACATTGGTCTAGAACATGGAACTTAGCCACTCATTGACATAGAATATAATACGAAAATGAATAAGACTTACTAACAAAACCCAAAAGAAGTTTTCTCCCATTTTTGATATTTAGATCTAAGATTCCATGCTAAAGAAGTTATGGAAAAGAGAATGCTAATTTCATTTTAGGGTTTCCTATTTATAGTGGAAGTGTGATAAGAGGTAATCTAATCCTGAATCTTGCAATTTTGCAAAATACAAAACTGCCAATCTTTGGATCTATTTAGTGTCCTACATGCAAAACTTAAAGGTACTGGAAATCACTAAGAATGAGCTACGATACTTTATTTTTCTTCGACTCTATCTCGACTTCACAAGGGACTAGCCTTCCTTTAAGAATTTGAGCTTTTTTTTCTTTTGGGTTTTCAAAAGGCTTCGTACGCAACATTTCCAGTAAGTTTCCTCTGATTTGGTCAAATTATATCCAACAATTCATTAGCAATATATGTTCACTTAGAGGCACTAGGAAGGCGATAAGTCTATGTCTAGCTTTTTGATTGGGTTTTTTAGGGAAATCACTTCTTTTTGTCTAATATCCTATATTTTGAATCTTATATAACTTCAAAATAGGAAACTGCCAATCTTTGATTTTGTCAAGCATCATACATTGTAAGCCCCAAGGAATTGAGAATCGTTGAAGAGGTGCTACAACACTCTATTTTTCATTTGATTTCGTCCTAACTTGAATCTAGTACAGCGCCAGCACAGTATATACAAGCCATGACGATGTGAAGGCATTGGGCATTTTCTTGGAATTTGAGCTATGGTTCTCTCATAGGTTTCACAAGGCATCATCCGCAACATTTCCAATGAGTTTCATCCTATCTGATCAAGTTTCAACTAGCAATTCCTGATTTCTTCACACCTAAAGGAGTTATATGCCTACCAAAGAGGCTCTCCCTTATAGGTCTTCCATAGTTTATCTTTTATCAATACCATCTCTTCAGGTAGTGAACTTATCTCTGGTGGCAGTCTAACAGGGTATATTTAAAAAGAGATGAAGTAGAACCACGTCAAGATGATACAGATTAATCCTTTCTTCTTTATTTATGAATTTCATAGTAAAAGAAATGCATGTCCTACCAAGAGAGAATTGGTAACTTGCTATCCTCTTACCTAGCAAGCAAATAATTACCTTTATAGGGGTAGATTCATTTCGAATCGACATGAAGGTCCTACTACATTGTAGTGCTATGCTAGGAAGGTGTTAGGCCTTTGTTCAGCTTTTTGACAAAACTTTTGTGAGTATCACTCCTTTGCGTTCAATAGCACGTATTTACCCTTAAAACACAAAACAAAGGTTTACGAGTATAAATGGATATGACAGTCTTAGAATTTATAATATTATCACATAAAAATATAGCACAATTGGTGACTTATCAATCACACTTAACACTAATTCAAATAATAAGAATATACAAGAAACTTATTATACACGCTAAACATATGTCAAATTTTTGCGTCGTTGATGCCGAGTTTTACATTATTTCTTAGAAATCTTACAAATGTTTTATGGTCTACACACTTCATCATTCTAATTCCAAAGTATCTTTACATCTATTCGATCTTGAGGCGGATCGGACTTTGAATCGTAATTTAAGACAACAATAATGTAGGAACACCAAGCTACAACAATGCAATCCAATAACAATAATAATAATAATAACAATAATAATACTAATAACAATAACAACAACAACAATAATAATAATAATAATAATAATAATAACAACAATAAAAATAATAATAATAATAATAATAATAGAGAACTTACTTTTAGCCAAGTCAATCAAAATGTCATACCTTATGAGCCAATGTCCATTGCCTATCTTGAAAGATTTCTTCAATTTGAACTATTCATTAGTGTCGTACCTAACTTCTATAGTAGAGATAATGAAGACCCCCAGAAATTTAAAAGGGAATACCAACACAAATTCAATAGGACGAAACCTAAAAATGATACTTTAGAACAAGTCAAATTTAAGGATTTTCTTTTCACATTGAAAGATCAAGCATAAGATTGGTTATTTTATCTTCTATAAGATTCAATAACTACATGAGCTTAGATGCTAAAAGCTTTCCTAGATTAGTAAATGCCTGCAAGAAAGATTTTTTCCTATAGGAAACAAATCACAGTTTCAAAGATGAAAGATGATAAGAACATTAATGAATTTTGGGATAGATTTCAAAGATTAATTTCTCGCTGCCCTATTAATTTCGTTTTACCCACAACATGGATATACCGAAAAAACTTTATTGAAATAATTCTATGAATGATTCAATCATTTCGAGCAAAGGTTATTAGACACTTTATGAGGTCGATCTTTATTCGATGTAACATAAACTTTAGCAAAAGTGACTATTAATAAAATGGGTAAACATTCAAAGCAATATGGTGAAAAGAATTAGACATCAAGGAAGAAACTTTATGAAGTTAATAATAAAATAACTAGTAAATCTTATGAAAAAGTTAATGAGTTAGTGTGATGACCATTTTCCCCAAACGGGGTATCGACTGGCTCAATCCCATCATTAAGCAAAAATCCAAACCATATAAGACTAAATAATGTATCAGTTAGTTTTTTTAGAGGTATACATGTAAAGAATAAGTATTACTCTTTTTATCCTTATTCCTGATTTTAAAGTTAATTAAAAAGTCATTATCATTATCTTAATTATCAGCAAAAAACTTAATAAAATTTACATAAGCATTATAAAAACACCTAATTAGGAAATTTGGTAAATTAACGATTACTTTAAACCAACAAAGTAATACATGCATCAGTTGGGAATCTATTTTCTCAACCCATTCTACAATCTAAAATTATACCAAAAAGTTGTAGGTAAAAAATACACAAAATGACCAACAACAAAAGTAGCAAAACTATAAGTTGGGGGTTCAAAGGTAGTTGTCGGTCTTCTCCTTCCCTAGTCTACTACTTAATAGTTCTGCACCCACCATCATAAAAAGTATGGTGAGTACAGTAAAGTAGAAAGTAAAATCTAAAGGCTATTCATTTGTATTTCCAAAATATACTAAGAATAGTAACTGAAAGCATACAATAGCTATGAATAAGAAGAAGCTAAAAGGAAATTATGCAAACAACTGCCAAGCTTCTATAAGGAATGATAGGCAGAATGATCAAGCAAATCTAGGTTGAGTCAGCCGACATCCCTAGGAACTCTAATCCCGTATGTCGCTTTAATAGCATCAGCTGTGTGGAGCGCCGACATCCCCAAGGACTTTAACCCCATGATATATGTTACTTATAAATTAAGTTAAACATCAGGTGTGTGGAGTGCAAACATCACCGGGGACTCTAACCCTTGGTATTATGCAACTCATAAAGTTAGGGAACATACAAAGGTGAGCACCTCAAGTCATGCCTATTGAAGAGTTCATGTTGAGGATTGTCCAAACGAGTATCACAAAACAAACATAATGACATGGGTGTGTACAAATACCAATAAGAAAGTTAACCAAATCATGGCATGCTATTAAAAATACATTTCAATAGCTCTGAGATCAAAAACAATAAAGGAATCAAATTATAGAACGAAACCAAAACAAGGAATGCCATGCGATAAGTTATTACACTACGACTATAGCCAAAGAAATCATAAACATGAAAGTATATACAAGGTATGACATTAGGAATATAAGATTAGTATTAAAACAGTCCAAATGACTATACATTAACTTAATAATAGAATGAAATGGGGAGAATTTCCTCAATAGGTTTACTTACCTCAAATGTAGGTAATGTTTAGACCATACCGGCTCTTGACCATCCAAACTTGTGTTCTACACCCCGTAAGTCCTCTCTAAGCTTCTAATGTGTCCTAATAAATTTAATTTAACTTGTTTGAGGTTGGTTAAGTGATCTTAAATTATAATGTTTCAAAATTAGCTCCCTTAATACTTTGTTTATTTTGAAATCTATTTTAGTAAATAAAGACAGTTTTCGTGCAACAACTTATAAGTTAATTTCAATTATCAAAACATTAAACTTTTATATTATAGTATGAGGGAAGTTCTTAGAGCTACGTCTTAGCTTTTCAGAACTATAAGGTTTATGCAATTTTGATAAGAATCGAAAAAGATATGTAAGTTTTACTATAATGACTCAAAATAGTTTTTGATTCTGACCAGCAACTTTGTAAATTTCATTTCTCCTAAACCAAAACTTCAAAACTTATGATGTTTTTTTCCTGAAGCCTAAAAACACATCCTAGAATATTATAATTAAAGGCAAGCTCAATCCAATAAGAAATGAGAGGCTTATACTCAAAACAACGGGACATTAGCAAAACTATGAACCTAGAAATTTTAGATTCATTATCAAAGTTGCAAAGGATTTTTAAACATGAAAGCATTCGAATTTCAAAATATTTTGACTGGCAAAAGATGTTTCCCTTGGAGTAGACTTCCGTATGCCATCATAATGGGGCCATTTCAATTTAAGATGAGTAATTTATGTCCAACTTATAGAGACTGGTTCATAACAACAACTTGCAGAATTTCCAATTTTGTCGTACAACTTCAAAAATTCATAACTTTGTGAAAACAAATCCAAATCCAGAACTTCTTTATATTAAGATTAATGGAATTTTACAAGGAATCAGAATATGGAATTAGATTTTAATAATAAAGTTATTTGCCTATTGGAATTGAAGAAAAACCAAAATTGAATCAAAACTTATAATTCTTTATTGAATTTAACAAAATGGTGATGAAGATCGGCTTACCTAGTGGTAAAGCTTCTTTAATTTGATCAACCACCCTTCAATTCATAAGAATTTCCCAACACATTTGTTGCACTTTCACTCCAGATCTCTTTCTCTCCTCCCATTTTGTATGAAATGCAAACGAATTTTGCATTGAAATCCCACTAACTTCTTTATATAGCGGTGCAATTAAGTTGTGACCCTTGATCAAGTGTAAACATCAATCACTGGAATAATCAAATGACTCATAATTGGACCAATAATCTACTAACTTAGTCATGTTAATACCCATTTATACACTAAATTACATGGTGATGGTGACAACACGCATCCCAATGCATATCAATGCTTGTTTTATTTTCTAGTCTTAGGCCAGATTTATATACATTCAAATATAGGCACATGAAATTAGTTATATTAATCCTATTAAACTAGATTTGGACTTATCAAATCTCTCTACCCCGGTCCCACGTTGGCACGCATCTCGAAGCATGTCTCTGCTTGCATACTGAACTTAAAACATACAATACTAAATAAATATTCTTGGGTATAGTGTACATACATACATCACACTAGTTATCCATCACTCAAAAGTAATAAAGCTCTCAATTCTCACGCCAAATGTTGGGACAGTGTACCGACTATCAAGTCACGTCACGGGTTGGTTACCTTAATTAGGGACTAATTTGCAATTATTAAATTTTGGGCTTTTACAATCTTCCTAACTAATAGAAATCTCGTTCTTGAAATTTAAACTTAACTTAATCATATGTTAATCTCATAAATTCAATCCAATCCCTAAAATGGATTCATTCACCAACGACTCTTAGTTCTTCATCATTTAAAGAAAATGGGTTAATTTATTTCAATTACATTCTCATTATAATTACTTTAGCCAAAATTTCAATAATACCAGCCCAAAGCCCGTACTTCTCAATTACCACAAGTGGATCCATTGACTATTTAACCGGGGTTCAAATATTACGATGAGTGAGTCTTTGCTCGGCTACCACATCAACGTTATCACAATATAGACACTTTGGTCATAGTACTCTAGAGAAATCTTACTAGGCACAATTGTCCTTTGAAAGTGTTGAGTGTGCTTATCAATCAATACTACTTCAATTATCCCAATAATCCAACTTATGAAACATGGATTATGTTAGGTCACTCTCGACCGTTTAATCATCAACTTTCTCGAAAATCTTATTATGCAAGCTATTGTTATGTTCAGGCATAACAGTACGTGCATAAAGAAAAAAAGATAACTTACTCTTAATATGGTCGTGTGCCGCTTAAGGGCCTTACTTTGCCACTACGTGAGCTCTCTCTAGGCTATGATTGAATCGTAGGCTGTTAAAAACTCAAGAGTTGTGGATATTTTAAGACCTTGTGTCCAGTCTGTCCACGCCTATAACAAGCCTGTGGTCTAGTGTAGTTCTCCGATTTCCCTCCTCCTTGTGGACCGATGATGCTACCTCCAGCTCTACTCTTAGTCCCTGGCTAAGAGTAATTTGAGAATTGTAGACACGCCTAACTAATGTGTCCAATCCGACAACATCTAAAACAAGTTGGTTGCCTCATTCGCACTGTAGCTATAGTCTTGCTCTATATTGAGCTTTTCCATAGTTTAGTTCATTTCGGCCTCTATTCTTTAGTGTCTGCTGGATTTGTAATGGCGATAGTGCATTTCTTGCCAGATTTGGCAAGGAAGACCTATTCACTGAAGGTGGGTAACTACATATGATGTGCCCCTCTCAATCACCTCTAAAATATGATGCATGCCTCATGTGTCTTCGTTGTGGCTAGTATCGCCAATCGGATCCCTTGGATCCTTCATTTATTCCCTTCCATCCATTGACTTTCTTTCTCTTCCTATTGTTCTATATCGAAGCAGGTGAAGCCAGATGTGCTCGCATAATAGCAATGAGCTCCATCTGCTATTATCCTTGAGTAGTGACTGCATCAGTCCGACGCTCCATGTCGTTAGTAATGATAGTATGAGTCTCAAATGCCAAAAGTATTGTAGCAAGTAGTAATGTTGGTGGCGCCATGTGTAAGAGCCGTAATGGGTGCTGCCATAAAAGACATGAAATCAGCTAGCTACTAATGATGTGATGCAACTCTATCGAATAGCCTCTAAAAAACCTCAATTGATATCGTGTGCTGACTACTGTTGGCACTATTATATCTACCCTCGCGCTAATCTACCATCATAATATGCATGTTGATAGCGATCGGGACATCACCTACTACGTAAATATTGTGTATATATACATATAAAACATAACATGTACATATACAATACCCAATTCAAATTAACTCACTTCCTAACTAATAGTTTCTAGGAAAGGACCCTCTAGTTTCCACATCTAAGATTTATGTTTTATTCAATTTTCATTTTGTAATTATCGAGAATGTGGATTATATTATCAATAGTGATGTTAGTATCACATTATAGAATAAACTATACTTTATTACCTAGGTTCTACAAACCTACGCTTTGATACCAATTATGGTGGTATCATAACAGTTTTTAGCATAATGTTCGTAAAACATATTCTCTGATACCATCTTTGACGACCCTTTCCCCCTGACGGGGTACTGCCTAGCCTAATCTCATCATTAAGCTTTAATCCACGCCATATAGGACTTAACAATGTATTTATCAGCTTTATTGTCTCATTCACCTTGCTATACACGAATAGAATAAGTATAGTTCACTTTATCCTTATTCATGATTTTAGAGTTAATTGAAAAGTCGTTATCATTATCTTAATTATCGTTCAAATACTCAATAAAATTTGCGAAAGCATTATAAAAATACCTACTGTGGTAACCAGGTAAATAGTCAATCAGATGAAACCAATTAAGCAATACATGTATCAGTCACGTATTTATTTTCTCAACCCATTATCCAAATTAAAACCATATCAAAAAGATGAAAGTAATAAGTAAACAAAATGACCACCTAGAAAAGTAGCAAAACTATATGCCGAGGTCTCAGAGGTAGTTGTCGATCTTCTCCTTCCCTAGACTACTACTTGATAGATATACACCTACAGTCATAAAAAATGATGAGTATAGTAAAGTAGAAAGTAAAACGTGAAGGCTATTGATCAACATTTCCAAAATATACTAAGAACGGTAACTGAAAGCATACAATAGCTATGAATAAGAGAAGTTGAGAGGAAACTGTGCAAATGATTGCTAAGCTTCTACAAGAAATGATAGACGTAATGATCATGCAAATCTAGGTTTAGTCAACCGACAGCCTCATGGACTCTAACCCTGTGTGTCGCACTAACAACATTAATTGTGTGGGGTGTCTACATCTCCAGGGACTCTAACCTCTTGAGCCGCGCTACTCATAAACTAAGTAAGACATCAGCTATGTGTTGTGGCGGCATCTCCAAGGACTCTTGTTAAGGCATATGCCCTAGGTCAATCTACAAACATTGTTTATCTTATAATTTTAGTTAATAATATTAAAGTTTTCATTTCTTATTTTATTATAAGTAATTGCAATTTAACCTTTGAAATATCATAAATTTCCTTAGTTGGTCATTATACTGGGAACTATAAAGAATTAAGACTAGTATGAATCTTGATTGATGGTCATATGATGATCATGCAACTATGGATACAAATCGAGATCATGACTACTTGTTAGGGAACAAGGTACTGGACTGGCCCGTTATAAGAACACCACATGGATTAAATCATACGTGTTCCTCATGAAAGTAATATCATTTAGTCATTTGACTTTGGATTACCATAGACTTAAATATTAGGAGCATGGTAATTTAACATAATCAAACATTATCTTTAATGGGACGATTATAAAGATTGTAATTAGTTACCATGTGAATAATATGTGAATGTGTGTAATCAAGATAGAATTTGTCCCCCTTCTATAGAAAGAGATATCAGTGGATCCCTCGATATATTAGACTGTTAAATGGCCAAATCCAAGTGAATTGATATGATCAATCTCATTTGGATGTTTTTAGTCTACCTAAAGATCTAAACTAATATGATTGAACACTAAGGGTGACTTTCCATGCATTATGTTTAATCAAAGGACATCACATGACAAAAGAATATGATATATGTTATTTATTAGGTTGTATCGATTTTGATATTCATGTTATTTGGGTAGTCACAATACCTTGCTAGAGACCACTAATGACTCGTGTACAAAAATGGTTTTAGTTCACTACCAACGTCACATGAACATATTGAGTCGCATACAAAGAATCGAATTACGCAATTTTAATCGGTCTAGAGTCATGAATTTTATAAAATTCATGACATAAAAGCCCTTGTGATTTGTTATAAGATAACTTACCAATAAGGGTGTATGTGTAATTTGCTTAAATTTCCTAAATACAATAGTTATACTACGAATGAGATTTTAAGTTAAGGTTAATAGAAGTTGAAACCTAAAAAGAATTAAGATTTTTGTTTTTTGCAAATTTCAAGTTCTCCGGATTTGAGGAGATAGAGAAAAATGTTTTCAATCTCTCTTATGGAAATCACTCCAAATTATGGTCACCGTTCGTATATGAATTTTTGATAAAGGACAGGCGCTTGAACATATTGCAGATTAAATAATCAGATAAGGAAATCATTGATTAAGTTATGGTTTACTTTTGTAGATCTAGTTTAATGGAACTTATTTTCGATCATGTTAGGGTTTTTTAAAAAATTATTTTGAATTTTTTGCTGCATATCAACCCCAAAAACAAAGCAATGGTATCCGAGCCATAGGCTCGATTTTATTAAATATTTGCATATTTTCTCTTATGTATATATATATATATATATATATATATATATATATATATATATGTTATATGTGTAAAAAACATGATCTTGATTAATGTATATATGATGTACATATAGATTTTGTGATAATTGTTATCAATAATTGGTTTTAAAGCTTATTGCTAATTCATGTATATTGATACATACACATGATTTAATTCAATGATAGTATTCATGTTTAGAGTTTTTTTATTAACATATGTTTTTATTATTGAATGATGCGAATTTTGTATATTCATAGTAAAAGTCATGTTTAGGTTAATCTGATTCTGGTGTTGAATACATATTTTGTTTTTGTTCAAGAATTATGTATGTTTTCATGATAGAAATCAATATTAGGTTAACATGACTAATTTAATATGATTCTTGATTGAATACATGACTAATATTTCTTTTCTTGATTTAATTGCTTGTTTTATATGAATAAAATCAAAATTGATTTTGATCATATATCTCATTGTGGCTATCTATTATCGTATTTCTATTAGATATGAGATAAACTTGTAATCGGAAAAAAAAAATTGCAAATCCTATAAGATGGCGAGATATATTACAAATCTAATTGGATAAGGATTCAAAGTGTCTTAAATTCTAATTGGATTAAGATAAGATATTAAGTTAGATGTAGGCCCAAGTTAATTAAAAATGATTTAATTAATATTTTTAGGAATCAAACTAAGGGTTAGTTTTGGTTAATTGAATTAACTAAAATAATGAAAAATCTTAAGCAATTTTCAATTTTTGAAACTAAAATTCGTTGTCTAGAGATTGGTCGTAGCACAAGGAAATTGGTATAATAGTCAATATTAGTAAAATATCTTAACTCGTTTAGTGATTATACATGCATTTTAATATATCATATTTACCTCATTTAAATTATGATCAGTAAAAGAAATAAAAATCCATCTTCCAAGTTTTAAGTCAAGTGTCATCCATTCTCAAACACTAGTTAAGGTTTTGATCATGTTAATATGGGCCTGCCTCCGTAGAGTATATAGTGTTATTTTAGTGAGGCAAGTTGAGTAACGGTTACCTTATTGTTTGAAATGGTTAGACTTGATAAAGCAATCAAAACAGTTTTGGGCTTTAGGCACTAGATGTGATATAACATACTTAGACATAAGATATCATAATCTCATAAAAATAACTAAAAGTTACATATGATATAATTGGTAATTAGTACCAACCTAATTCAAAGTTTCATGCCTTAGTTGTCTTGGAATTTGGTGAAACGTGGATTTTAGTCCCTTAAATTTACATAGTACTTTTAGGAAGGTTGTTAATTTAGTAGGAGTCTATTCCTCTATACTAAAATGAAATTTAACGTAGTCTTTGTTGCAGATCTATGACCTCTTCAAATAACACTAATCCTTTTTCACTATGATCCATCCTCGAGAAGGATAAGTTGTCAGGGACAAACTTTCTAGACTAGTTCAGAAACTTGAGAATTGTTCTTAAGCATGAACACAAGTTATATGTCCTAGATAATCCCATTCCTAAGGAACCCCCAGTCAATGCTTTAAGATTTGTGTAGGATGTACATATTAAGCATGTCTACGACTCAACTAATGTTGCATGCATTATGTTGGCAACCATGGTTCCTGAACTTCATAAAGACATGGAACACATAGAACCTTACGATAGGGCTACGAGGCAAAAGGAAATGTTCCCACAATAAGCTAGGGAAGAAATGTTCGAGAGAGTTAAGAACTTTTATTCTTGCAAAATGGATGAGGGTGCGTTAGTTAGTTCTCACTTTATGAAAATGAAGGGCTATATTGACAATCTTGATAGACTCGGATTTTTCATAACCAAAAGTTAGCAACGAATTTGATCCTTAATTCATTGTCTGATAGTTATTCATAATTTGTGATGAACTAAAACATGAATAATATGAAGAAGTTTATCTCACAGTTGCATTTGATGCTTAAAACTACTGAGCAGAATGTCAAGAAACTCATTGCTAATGTGTTAATGGCTCAAAAAAAAGTTATGAAAAAGAAGGCCAAAAGCAAGGCTAAAGTTGCCAAGGCTGTTGTAACTGTATCAAAGCCTATAGAACAAGTCAAACCTAAGGTTGCTTCGACTTAAAAATCCCAAAAGGAAAAAGAAAAAGAATGAAATTGTCATTTTTGTCAGGGCATGTGCCCTAGGTAAATTTACATACATTATTTATCTTATAATTTTAGTTAATAAAATTGAGGTCTTCATTTGTTGTTTTATTATAAGTGATTGCATGTTTACCTTATAGTAAGATCCATGAATATTTGATGAAATATCCTACATATCCCTAGTTGATCATTATACTTGGAACTATAATGAATTAAGACTTGTGTAAATATTAATTGATGGTCATGTGATGATCATGCGTGTAGGGATACAAATCGAAAGCATGACTACTTGTTAAGAAACAAGGTGTTAGACCGGTCCGCTATGAGAACACCACATGGATTAGGTCATAGATGTTACTAATGATAAGTATATCATTTAGTTATTCGACTTGAGATTACCATAGATTTCAATAGTAAGAGCATGGTAATTTGACACAATCAAACTTTGTCCTCAACCGAACAATTATAAAGATTGCGATTGGTTGCCATGTGAATAATATGTGAAAGGTGTGTAATCAAGATAGAATTTGACACTCTCATATAGAGAGATACCAGTGGATCTCTCGATACTATAGACTGACAATGGCTAAAACCATGTAAATTGATATGATAAATGTCACTTGGATGTTTTCAGTTTATCTAAAGATCGAGCTAATACGTGAACATGAATGGCGACTTTCAATGTCTTATGTTTAATCAAAGTATATCACACAACAAAAGGATATAATATATGTTATTTATTAGGTTATATCGATTGTGATATTCATAGTACTTGGAAGTCATAATGCCTTGCTAGAGACCACTTATGACTTGTATATCGAAATGGTTTAGGTTCACTACCAACGTTGCATGAACCTATTGGGTTGCACACAAAGAATGGCTTTGCGCGATTTCATTTGGTCTAGAGTAATGAATTTAATATGATAAAATTCATGACATGAAATCCCTTATGATTTGTTATGTAATAACTTATTAATAGGGCATATATGTAATTTGCTTAAACTGTCTAAATAAATAGTTGTACTATGAATAATATTTTAAGCGAGGGTTTATCTACACATATAAATATAGGTTGAAACCCTAAAATGAACGAAGATTTTCATTTTTGCTATTTTTGAGTTCTCCGGACTTTGGGAGAGAGAGAAAAATATTTTCTATCTTTCTTGGGGCCAGCACTCCAAGTTTTGGTCACCATTCGTGTGTGGATTTCTAATAAACGATGGGCGCTTTAACGTCTTGAAGATCGAACAACTAGAGAAGGAAATCACGGATTAAGGTATGGTTTACTTTACTATATCTAGTATAATGGAAGTTATTATCGATTCCATATGGTTTTTTCAAAAAAAAATTTGAATTTTTCGTTGCATATGAACCTTAAAACCCAATAATTTTTGTCATGCACCTGGCCATTGGTTCAGAAATTGCAAGCTATATCTTGAAAGTTTAAAGAAAAAGAAGAGTAATGCGTCTACTGCTTTAGGTATTTACGTTATTGAAGTTAACTTATCTACTAGTGATCCATGGGTATTGGATACCAAATGTGGATCTTACATTTGTATTAATGTGCATGGTTTCACCAAAAAGAAAAAGCTAAAGAAATGAGAAGTCGTCCTACGAGTCATAAATAGAGCAAAGGTTAATGCATTGGTTGTAGAATGCTATGAGTTAATATTACATAATCGACTTGTTTTAGTTTTAAATAATTGTTATTATGTCACTACCTTGAGCAGAAACATCATTTTAGTTTCATGTTTGGATTTGAATGGTTTTAATTTCATTATTTCTAATAATAAATGCTCGATTTCTTATGCGAATGCTAATTTATGTGATGATCTTCATATTCTAAACCTGAAAAAATCCGCAAATACATTTATTCTTAATGCAAATACAGAGGTTCAAGTCAAATGATTTGATTCAAACCAACCTATAGCATTGTCGTCTTGGCCACATAAATGAGAAACGCATTTCTAAACTCCATAAAGATAGACTTTTAGATTCATTTATTTTGAATCATATGAAATATATGTATCTTGTTTGCTAAGCAAGATGACAAAGAGTCCCTTTACTAGACACAGCGAAAAGGAAAGTGATTTATTGGGTCTAATAGATACTAATGTATGTAGTCTTATAAAACCAATGGCTAGAGGTGGTTGTCAGTACTTCATTACTTTCACTGATGATTTCAGCAGATATGGTTATGAGTATCTCAAGAAACATAAAAGTGAGTCTTTTGAGATGTTTTGAACATTTCAGAATGAGGTGCAAAATAAGCTTGGTAAAATGATTAAAACACTTCGATTAAATGGAGGTAGTGAATATTTGCACCAATAGTTTGATGATCATCTTAGAAACTGTTAGATCATCTCACAGTTAACTCCTCTTGCAACTCCATAATGAAATGGTGTTTCCGAGAGAAGAAATTAGACTTTTTATTGGATATGGTTCGACTTATGATGAGTCATGCAGATCTTCCTATTTTTCTTTGGGTTATGCCTTAGAAATTGTTGCGTTTACACTAAATCGTATTCATTCAAAAGTGGATGATAAAACAGAATATGAGATATGGTTTGAGAAAAGACTAAGCTTGTCTTTCCTTAAGATTTGGGCTGTGAGGTTTTCGTATGACGAAAAATCTCAGAAACGTTATCAGCCAAATCTACCAAGTATGTATTTATTGGTTATCCAAAAAAACTAAAGGATACTACTTTTATAATCTCACTAAAAACAAAGTATTTGTTGCTCTGAATGGTATCTTTATAGAAAAAAGTTTATTTTAAAAGACAACAATGAGAATAAAGTAAGTCTTGAAGAAGTTCAAGAACTATAAATAAACATTCAATTGCAAGTGGGAGATCAACAAAGTTTTGAACTAGTTAAACCTCTAAAGGTATCAAAAGACCTGCGTAGGTCTAATATGGTAAAACATTAGCCTGAGAAATTTGGATTCCTTATTACCGATAATAGTGAAATGTTGCTTATGGATCAAAATGGGCCTACTACTTATCAGGAGGCTCTTTTTGGTTTTGAGGCAAATAAATGGCTAGGTGCCATGAATTCTATGATGCAATCCATGTATGATAACTACGTTTGGAACCTGATTTATTTACCTGAAGGTGGTAAGACCATTGGATATAAATGGGTTTTCCAGAAAAACAACTAAGATGGATTACAATGAGCATACTTATAAAGCATGACTAGTAGCAAAAGGTTTCAAACAGACTCAAGGTGTTGATTATAATGAGACTTTTTCTCATGTAGCCATGCTTAAATCAATTAGAGTTTTAATTGCCATGGTCGCATATTATGACTATGAGATATGGCAAATGGATGTTAAAATTGCTTTTCTAAATGTAATGTTACTTAAGGATGTGTATATGATATAGCCTAAAGGATTTGTGCATCCTGAGAATTCTAAGAAGGTGCGTAAGCTTCAAGGATCTATTTATGGATTAAAGCAAACTTCTCGGATTTGGAATCTTCATTTTGATGAAACAATTGAGGAATTCGATTTCAATAAAAATGAAGACGAGCCTTGTGTATACAAAAAGGTCGGTGGGAGCGTGGTTGTTTTCCTGTTACTGAATGTTTATGATATATTATTCATTGGAAATGACATCCCAACCTTGCAGAGTGTCAAGTCTTAGTCAGGGAAATGTTTCTCATTGAAGAATTTAAGAGATGCAGCCTACATCCTTGGATAGGTTCAATATGAAAGACTCTAAAATAATGTAAAATAATGTAAATAATGTAAAAGAAATTCGTTGCTAATGTCTCATAGTATAAACATTATAAATACTCAATGTCTGAAGACTAATGATGAGGGAGAGCTCATGAATACAATTCCATATTCATCAGCTATTAGATCTATCATATATGTCATGTTATGCACCAGACCTAATGTATCATATGTTTTAAGTGCAACAAGCATATATTTGTCTGATCTCATTTTATAGCACTAAAGAACATTCTTAAGTACTCGAGAAGGACTAAAGAAGTGTTCTTGGATTATGGAAGTTTGGAAGACAAGCTTGTTGTAAATGGCTACACAAATGCAAGTTTCCAAACTGATATAGATGACTTCTTATCGTAACCTGGATATGTGTTTATTTTGAATGGAGGTGCAATGAGCTGGAAAAGTTCAAAGCAATAAACTATAGTAGAATCTACAATAGAAGTTGTGTATGTTGTAGCGTTCCATGATGCTAAGGAGTCAGTTTATATCAAAAAGTTCATCTCTGAACTTGGTGTAGTTCCGAGTAAAGTTAACCATATTTGTTTGCATTATGACAACAACAGGTGGATAGCACAGGCCAAGGAGCCAAGATCATACCACCGATCTAAACATATATTTAGATGTTTTCATCTCATTCAAGAAATCATTTAGAGGGGAGACATGAAGATTTGCAGAGTTCCTGTAGAAGCCAATGTTGTAGATCCTTTAACGAAGGCTCTTCCATAAGCGAAACATGATGGTCATGTTAGGTCATTAGGTATTAGATACATGAATGATTGGCCCTAATGTAAGTGGGAGATGTTGGGGCATGTGCCCTAGGTCAATCTACAAACATTGTTTACCTTATAATTTTAGTTAATAAAATTGAGGTTTTCATTTGCTATTTTGTTATAAGTAATTGCATATTTACCTCATAGTAAGGTCTATGGGTATTTATTGAAATATCATAAATGTCCTTTGGCGGTCATTATACTAGAAACTATAATGAATTACCACTATTGTGAATCTTGATTGATGGTCATATGATGATCATGCTTGTAATGATGCGAATCGAGATCATGAGTACTTGTTAGGGAACAAGTTACAGGACTGACTCGCTATGAGAACACCACATGAATTAAGTCATAGGTGTTACCATGATAATAATGTCATTTAGTCCTTCGACTTGAGATTAACATAGACTTCAATAATAGGAGCATGGTAATTTGACACAATCAAACGTTGTCTTTAACCAGACAATTATAAAGATTGTGATTTGTTACCATGTGAATAATATGTGAAGGTGTAATCAAGATAGAATTTGTCCCTCTTGTATAGAGAGATATATCAGTAGATCCCTTGATATGTTAAACTGTTAAATGGCCAAGTCCAAGTGAATTGATATGATCAATGTCATTTAGATATTTTCAGTCTACCTAAAGATCGAGACTAGTACGATTGAAAATTAAGGGTGATTTTCCATGCCTTATGTTTAATCAAATGATATCACACGACAAAAGAATACGATATACATTATTCATAAGGTTATATCAATTTGATATTCATGCTACCCGGGTAGTCATAATGTCGTGCTAGAAACTGCTTATTACTTGTGTAGCAAAATGGTTTTGGTATTCTGCCAATGTCGCATAAACTTATTGAGTCGCACATAAAGAATTGCTTTGCGTAATTTCAATTAGTCCAGAGTAATGAATTTTATATAATAATATTCATGACATAAAAGCCTTTACGATTTAAGTGCATCCCACCTTGTTTAGAAGTGATTCGACCCTAAAAATTTCAAATTCAAGTTCATACAGCCAAGTTAGGGTTTAGGTGGGTGTTTTTCGAATCGGACCTTGTAGAAAGAGTCTAAGGAGCTAATAGAGCATATTACTTAAGAGATTCACTCTTGAGAAGGTAATAAATCGATAATTTAGCATATTTTTTATTTCGATGTTTTGCACAAAATCAGTTTTGATGATATTTTTAACGAATGTGATTTTTGAATTTTAATTGCAAAATTATTTTTGAAAATGGATTTAAATACAAATTTTTAATTTAAATATGGGTTTTCAAATAAGTTTGGGGGTTTCTACGGATTTTTCCAAATAGGAATAAGTCGATAAAATCATTTTAAACATATTATTTTCAACTTTTTCAAGACTCTATGATAAAACCATTTCATAAACTTGTTTTTCTTACCTTGATAGTTTGAGATTTTCAATTACAGGATCTCAGTTTACCTATTTCATCATAGTTGAGTTATTCTATTGAGGGAGGAGGCGGAGGAAGAGGTAAGAGTAGTAAGCAAGATAAAGGGAAGGGGGTAGTGCAAGCAAAACTCAAGCAAAAATATGTAAGTCGCCTAATGAATATAATACCTACTAGGGTTAGTATTAGAGAACCTAGACCTGGGAGGCCAGAGCTTAAAGACCAATCTCCATTGTCATATGATGAGGAAGAATATCTTGAGAATCCAAACCCTAGTCATTTAGTGGATTATGACCTTTCTTTGTTTGTGAGACCTATAGCTCAACGGATATACTATAATGATAAGAAGAGGGTCATAATTCCTAAAAGAGAGTTCAATACTCAGAATATGAGCAAGTATGAGGATAAGATTGTAAGCATCATTAGAGATAGAGGATGAAAGAGTGTTACAAAAGACTATGTGGGTAGAGGAGAAAGATGATGTTCAGAAATCGTACGACAATTTTATGCTAATGGCCATGTTAATAAGGAATGGGATAAAGCAGTGGTGAAAAGGAAGAAACTTGACATCTCACCTACGAGGTTGAATAGATTTTTCGGTCTACCATAAAGCAAACAGAAGACGAATGAGGATTGCTCGAATGTTATTTATGTCGATAAGGAATCATATCCCTTGAGATCATTCAAGATGCATTGAGATACCTCCGGGTAAGGGATTTGCACTTAATAGTGACAAACACTTGAAATTTATTGAAACCACCTATTTTAGAAAAATTAGGAAGAGTTAAACTTATATTATAGATGCATGTTTTTATCCAACCAAGCAACACTTTGAAGTGAAGAACCCTAGAGTTGCTTTACTTTACCGTATAGTTATGAAGAATGGTTATATTGATGCTGAAAAGATTATACATGATTCTATGAAGTTGCAATGCAAACCACTAAGAATGAATGACTACCATTCCCAATTTTGATCACTCAACTGTATAGGCAAGCCGGGTGGGTTCCAATACTAAGTTTGATGTATTGCTCAAGAATACAATTAATGATAATGGGGTACAAAGAATGAAAAAAATGGTAAGATATAATGACTCAGAGGATGAAAGAGAATTATTTGATGAGATAAATGCTAGAGAAGTAAGAAGGCTGATCATTACTAAAAATAGAAGGAAGATAAGAGAAGACGAACGAAAAGCGATAAGATTGATTGCTAGTATGAATGTACCGAGTGTTGATACAAGTTCGGCACCATCTTTGTCATAGTCTAGGATAAGAGGTTTTTTTCAGACCATATTTTCTTCACTTATGTATAGCCAAATGAAAATTCACTGGAAAGAAGAGATGATAGCAGTAAACGAGAGGAGTTTTCAAGGCTATCATTCTAGTCTGGGAGATGGCATGATAATCGTTTGCAAGACTCGAGGAGAAGCATTCACGTTCCGTCTTTGTAGTTATAATTTTCAATTGGGACTTACAACCCAACTGATAGTTATGTTTCCCAACCTTCTGTAAGAATGGATGAAGATGATGAAGATAATAAGGAATTTACCTCTACACACCATCATGTGTAGTTTATTTTCTCTTGTATGCAAGCAATGAATGATTGATTAAATGTATTGCTCTTGATTAAATTTTTGCTTATGAATGAAATATGTTTCCTTTTCATTCCATTCATTTAAAATTTGTTAAATTCAATATTTTCTATTTAATTACATTTTTATTACACATATTAATTCATTTATGCTTCACGAGGTATATTTATTTTGTTGGAACCTAACTTAATTTTAAACCTTGGGGGCAAGGTTTGAAATGAATTTGGGGTATTTTAGGTGAAGTATAGCATAGCAATAGCAAAAGCAAGAAAAGAAAACAATGGTAGAAGATAAGTTCAAAATTTCGATCCGACATTTAAGTGAGTTGATAAAGTTTTTCAAATTTCTCCCGAATTCAAGTAAGTATGAATTTCATTTTTCCTTGTTTTTAGTTCGAAAAAATATGAAAATGAATATATATATATATATATATATATATAATAGATTTTGAATGGAAGTGATATTTTTATTACCAAAGTGAATTTTATGATAGAAGGAATCAATTTATATACCATTTTTTATTAACTTCACTACTTGATATATACAATAGATTGATTGCCTTGTGCTAGTCATGAGAATGGGTAGAAGATCAAAACAATAGTGCAAGAAAAACAAAACATATTTTTAAGAATCTTGTGATACAAAGGCTATTGATTAAATATTTTTATAGTATATATATAGAAAGTTATTATGCCACAATTGAAAGATAAAATGAGTTAGAAACCAATAAATTTTATAAGTTAGAAAGAATAATTTTTTCAACTTTAGTGGATAGTGAGAAATGTTAACAAGAGTTTACAAATATATAGAGAGTCCAATAGATTGCATAGGAAATGAAGTAGGGAATCTATAGTGGAAAAAATATGAGAATGTCCATAGAAAATGGAGCAGGGACTCAAAAGTCAAAAACAAAAAATAAAAATAAAATAAATAAGAAAAAAATAATTAGGATAAAGTAGAAAAAGATATGAAAAATGAAAAATGCAGATGTTCTTAAACTCTTCAAAGAAAAGATTTAGCTTAAGTGCTTAAAGCTAGGGTTGAGTGAAGTTTTTCTTTGTTGAACACGTTTTAAATTATATATTTATCAGTATCTTAACAAAATCCCTATTGATTTTGATTGTGGTACTATTTATAAAGTATTTTCTAAAATTAGGATTAATTTAGTGTTTTGTGTTTTGAGATTCTACACAAGTCATTGTAAGTATGATGCTTGTTAGTGGAGATTGAAAAAACTTATATTGTATACTAGACTTGGTATTGAACTTTAAGGTCTAAGGAGTATTGCATTGGGCGGTTGAGTTATCACTAAGGGATGTTTCGTTTTGTTTAAAACACTCCATTCTATCATAACTTATGTTTACTTGTGGGTAATATGTTTCCATTTAAAAATCACTTACATTTAAAACTTCTATTATTTAAAGTTAAGATGAATTAGATTGAAATCAGTTTATAAAGAGATAAAAAAAAATATGATCGAGAGTGTTCCTTTGCTCGAGACGGCAAAGTGCTGAGTTTGGGGTATTTGACAACTCAATAATTAGTCATATTTTATAGTGTAATTTAAGTTGATTTTAGATATAAATGATGATATTACACTAGGTATTCTCTTGTTTTTATGATTTTAGGTTTTAATTGGGAAAAATGAATAAATGAAATAAAAAACAAACAACCAACTAGAGAAGAAGTCCAACAATTAGCAGCAATTTGAGTTTACACTAAAAATTGTTGGCGAAATCGACAGTAGAGATTAGCCACTGAGTTTTCAGCGAATTGAAAAATACACTAGAAATCTTTAGTTGAATCGGTGGAGTACAAAGAGCTAAATCTAGTGATTAACTCTTCAATTTGTATACAAAGAGGAATCACTGACAAATAGCTAAGGTCAGTAATGAGTTTTTTTAGATAAAAACAAGGAATTTGTATTTATTTTTCGTTTGTACACTTAGGAAAACTATAAAAAGGACCTTAGGGCTTCAAGATTTTTCTCTTCTTTCAGCCTTTTACCCTCATAAGTTTAGGTTTATTGTTTTAATGTTTGAAGTAACATTGGAGCTTTTTTATTTCATTGAGAGCTATTTTATTTAATTATGTCTTTCAATTATTTTATTGTGTTATTTATTTCCAGCATGAATGAGTAGTTTATTAATCTAAACAAACCTTAGACATGTATATATTTTGGATTACTATATAGTTATGATTAACGAATCATGTGTTTAATGCTTTAAATCTATTCATGTGCATCAATCGCATATTGAATAAGTTATTTTTGTATATTGCAACTAATGATTGTTTGGATTGAGTGCATAGTGGCCAATATATTTCTTAGTATAAAGTATCTAAATCTATGGATATGATTATTGACAACAATTATAAAAGTAGTAACTAGGATTAATCTATAGAGCTATATTCTCGATTAGATGTTCTAGGTGATTGTGTTCTAAGTTATTTATTAATTAACATATTCTAATTAATATTAGGTTTAGATTAGGCATGATTTTCATTGAGCGTTAATGCTATTGTATTTCTATTTTATTGCATTTTATCCGATAAGTATATTTGCAATGATAAGAATATGGCTTATTTTACATTGAATATAGGAAAATCGATGGTTTGCTAAAGGCTATAAACCTATTATGAATTAGAATTTAATGATTTTGAGATTTCATATGATATGATTATAATTAGGTTATGAAGTGATGTTATGTTCTAGTGTCTGAATGCAATCCAAGTATATTAAATTGTTTAGTAGGGGTTTGTTTAGACTTTTGTTTAGATATTTCATTTATATTGATTTATCGATTTATTTGATTATTTGTTTAAATTGCATTAGATTAGTTTATTGAATTTAGATTGTTCATAGTTTAATTATTTTAATTAATTGACTGCTTGTTTTTAAATTGGTAGTGTTTAATTTCCATTTTAATTAGATTAGTTAAATTAAAGCAAGTTAAATTCAGTAAAACTTTAGGGTAGCTTTAATTATTAAGAGATTTGTAAAATCTCTGTGGAGACGATATCACATTTACCACTACTACAAACAATAGGAAAATACGAGAGATTATTGTGCACGCTCGACATGTGTCAATCATGAAACGTTTCATCATTAACCTATAATCTTTTACATAGTTAGAAGCTAGTCTTAAACTTGAAATTCGAATAAGAAGAAGAAAAATAATAAGAATAAGGAGAAAAAAATTATAAGAGCAAAAAATTGTTTATACACCCAAAATAAAAGGAAAATTGATCATGATGAAAAACTCAACCAATCAAGTCATGATTATAGAGTTTCACCTTAAAACGGTATCCACGGGAAATATAGCAGGGAGCCGTGTGGTTAAAAAAATGAGTGTTTGATAAATGATTATTTACACTTATATATAGGTTTAGTTTAGTAGTATATCTAGTATAAATATCCCTAAATGAGCTCCAATTAATGGTGTTTATATTTTTTCATGTAATTAAGGTGTAAAGGGAAGAAATGAGCAAATACGAAAAGAAACAGAGCAAAAACCTACAAAAACTGTTGTTAGCATCGTGGCTACACATAGTGGCATTGTAGGCGCGTAAGGCACAAAGCGGAGGACTTAGGCACGACGTGGGAGAGAGGCAAAGTGAAGGAATCAAGGTTATAGGCTTGGCACAGTGGCAGCGCTGTGGAGTAACAATGGACGGCTCCGGAGGTCATTGGGACAACGTCAAGGTCACAGGAGATGGAAAATTGCAGACAGGAGACGACGCAATGGCGACATCGTGGCTCAACATACACCGCGTTGGGGGATAAGTGACGTCGTCGAATTGAAACAAATTAGAAATTTAGAGTTTTATTTTGAGTAAAATTATAAAGTTAGGGTTTCTAATTGTTATTAGGAAGTATAAATAGATGTTAAGATGTGTTAAACTCAACGCATATGAACCATTAGACACCATTAGAATATTTTAGCATTTGTTTACTTTGATTTTGAGTATTAAAATGATTTGTGTGGAGAAAACATCGAAAGACTCCACTTTTGCAATTCAAGTTTGGTTTCATTGGTTTAATTGAAATATTCATATTCATCTCTGATTTTCAATTGTTTCAATTATGAATTGTAATATGTATTTTTTAATGAAATGTGAGTAGTCTATTAATCTTAGGGATCAATATATCTTATGGTATGAACATTATACTATGAATATGATTAGAAAGTGAATGTAAAAAGTGCAATGATTAGAATTTGCATTGATTATGAGTGTAATGCTTTAGACATTTTAATCACATGTTTCATGATATTAGGTTTTAGAATTTATCATGACCATTGAAGCTTTTAAGCCAAACATAAACGGTACAACTATAAAATACACAACATCGATAAATAGTTATTGATTAGGGAAGCATGGATAGTAAACTTAATTGGTTATGAATCTAAAGATTGTGGACATTAAAGCAATGCGGAGCTTATATTATTCACATTGATAGGTGGAGTTCTAGTTTTCACATTAGAATATTTTCTATCATGACTGTGGGTTAAAGTAGATTTGAAGGAAATATGTCTATTTTAATTAGGCATTGCACACACCATATTGAGATGTAAAAGTGGTTGAAAGACATAGTATTTCATTACCTAGTGAATTGTGAACTAAGTTATTCTTAATATAAGAGTTAAAGTGAAGTGTATATTGTTTTGTTAGATAGACTAGTTTAGTATAAAACCATTTAAAAATATATTTCATTAGCAATAGTTCAAAGTTAAAAAGGTATTCAACTAGTGCAAAAACTTTTCTTTGATGACGATATCCGTAGTCAACGTAAGTTGATTACATTATTCCCACAAGCGAGTCGTTATACTTGCGGCACATGCCAATGTCCCATCTAAAATTGTATTCGTAGGAAATGGAACAGGAAGTTGAATAGTTGCAAAAAAGCGAGGGATGCACAATGTGAAAAGAAAAATTAAGTAAGGTGTAGTGTAAAGTCATATCATGTTTTCTGAAAATCCTTTGTCAAGTCTAAGTCCAAAATCTTCCAACATTTTGAATCTATTAATTACTTTTCTTTATCAACCAACCCAACTGTGATAATCTCAAAAGAAAGTCCTACTGACTCCAAACAATGTTTTGAGTATGTCAGTGAAATGGTTGTATAACTTCTATTTGTGGAATCTTAGTATTTAATACTCTATTTAGAGATTGCAGGTTTGTGACTAGTTAAAAGTTCTGAGGTAACTCGTGATTAATCGATGATTTTAGTTTTGACGAAAGCTAGTATTTTCGAAGTATTCTTAGGGAAAATAGCCAAAATATCTTAACTTAAAGTAACCGGCTTTGCTTAAGTGTTCTTAATTCTATTTGGCGAAAAATTGGACGAAACCGTTTAAGTTAGAGGTGAGCATTAATGAAGTTGAAGTATATGTTGTGTATGCAACTTAAATGTCTTATACTCCATTGCTCGGGATGAGCAATTGTTTAAGTTTAAGGCTATTCGATAAGTCGCCAATTGTGTTATATTTTAATGTGATATTAATATGAATTCCAAGACTTTTATTTCCATTTATACTCTAAAACCTTTTGTTTTTGTATTTTTAGGGTAAATACATGCTATTAGACAAAAGGAGTAATTTTCCACTAATATTCAGTTGAAAAACTAGATATAGGTTTAATGCCTTCCCAATGCCTCCAAGTGAATTGAGATCGCCAAAGAATCGTTCGACAAAACTAGACTGGATTAAAGGAAACTCCTTGGAAATGTTATGCATGAAGCCTTGTGAAGACCCAAGCGAAAAAAGAAGCACAAATTTGAAAGGGAAGGCCAATGACTTCATAGTGCCTTGATAATGACTTGAAGGCGCTGGTAAGGCACTAGACATGAATTAGGACAGAATCGAAGGAAAAAAGTACCGTAACACCTTTTTGGCGATTTCCAGCGCCTAGAGGTTTTTACACGTACAACGTTGGACAAATCCGAAGTTTGACAGTTTTGTATTTTGCCGATTTGCAAGATTCGTGATTAGATTACCTCTTATCACGCTTCTACTATAAATAGGAAACCCTAAAATGACTTTATATATCTTCTCTTCTCTTCTCTGCATTTTTTCTTAGCCCTTTTTCTTTTATTTTGTAATTATGATTTCTATAGCCATACTTGGCTAAACTATTGTCTAGATCAAGGAAACCTGCAAGTAATTTATGAGATTCATATATTAAAATCCATATTTTTCATTATTGTCCTGTATTTTTTAATTGCATTATTTATAATAGATTAGATTGATCACATTCATCATATGTAATCGCCAATGCTTGTGTGAGTGTAAGAAGCTTTTGTCAGTGATCTTACCGCCGCTCGGTAAAGGGGATCACGTTAGGTGGTGAGTGGGGGTTTTCCTTGTCTGTTGGCAATTAATGTGCCTTTGTGCAATTAGTGTTGTGTTTTGGGGTTCATACGCAGCGGAGATTACAAAACAATTTTGACAAAAACCCCAACAGGATCCGAATCTAATTCCATTAAAAACGTTTAAACCATGAAAACTTAATCATACCTCAGTCGCAATGTACCTTTCTGAAGGTTAATCGATCTCTAAGGCGCTGCCAATGACGAACGCCCTCTACCAGTAGTCCACGGCGGACGAGATTCGAAGTGCTAGCTTCGAGAGAATACCAAACCTTTTGTTTCTCTCCAAAAACGATCCAGAGCATACCAAAAAACCCTAAGTCGATTCTAAAATGAAAATAGAGTTTCGGCCTATTAATCTTTTTCGTCTGTGTGTTCTAACTTAAAGCGTATATTTATACAACCCTTGTATATAGACGGTTAAGTAAATTACACATATACCCTTACTTAAAGAAGTATAAGTGTAATACACCACAAGGACGTTTCTGTCATGAATTTTATCACATAAAATTCATTTTTCTGAATCATCTTAAAATCTCGCAAAACCATTCTTAGTGTGCGACCCAATAGGCTCATACAACGTTGGCAGTGTACCAAAACACATTTTGGTATACAAGTCATAAGCAGTCTCTAGCAAGACATTATGACTACCCAAGTTGTACGAATATCAAGTCGATACAACCTAATCAATAGTGTATATAACATCCTTTTGTCACACGATATCCTTTTGATCGAACATAAGGCATGGAATTGTCATCCAACATGTTCAATAGTACTAGTCTCGATCTCTAGGTAGACTGAAAACATCCAAGTGACATTGATCAATATCAATACACTTAAACTAGGCCTTTTAACAGTCTAACACATCGAGGAATCCACAGGATATCTCTCTTTATATGAGATGAACAAATTCTATCTTGATTACACAACTTCATCACATTGCTCACACAGTAACCAATCACAACCTTTATAATCGTCCGGTTAAAGACAACGTTTGATTGTGTCAAATTACTGTGTTCCTAATATTGAAGTCTCTGTAATCTCAAGTCGAGGACCTAATATATACCTATCATGAGAAACAACAATGACTTAATCCATGTGATGTTCTCATAGCGGGTCGGTCCAGTACTTTGTTCCCTAACAAGTACTCGTGATCTTGATTCGTATCCCTATAAGTATAATCATCATATGATCATCAATCAAGACTTACACTAGTCTTAATTCATTATAGTTCCCAGTATAATGATCGACTAGAGACATTTAGGATATTTATGTAAATACCCATGGATCTTATTATAATGTAAACATGCAAATTAATTATAATAAACAGCAAATGAAATCCTCTATTTTATTTACTAAAAGTATTCATAAAGACAGTTAATGGATTGACCTAGGGCACATGCCCCATCAATTAGGATATGAGAAGGGTAGCAGCATATTGTAATCTTTATGTGACAGGTGGAAGAATTTGATGCTAGTTACTACTCATGATAGGTGTTGTCACAAAGTTTAATGCTGCTAGTTCTTCGAAAATCTATGGCATGTCTGGTGGATTTGCGGGTCTAGTTAGTATGTTATTGTGTCGCACGTTCCTTCCATTGACATAAAGAGAATAAGGTGGTGTGAGTCACTATAAGCCTATCTATAAGACTTGATTAAAAATAATCTTATTGAATCGACAACTAAATCATACTTACATTGGTCTAAGTGTCTCATTGAATTTGAATTATTATAGTATTTTAATTTAATAGTGTTTATAGTTACTTATTCTTGCATTTATTTCCTAGCTCGTTAGTTAATTAGCAATTAGTTTAGATTAGTATAATTAATTCAAACCCCCTTTTTGTAACCTAAAGTTATCCCCAGTCTCTGTGGATTTGACACTGCTTACTGCTACTGCAAATTAATAGAACCCTGATATTTTGGATTATTATTAGTGTCATTCGGCACGACATCACGTACCAACAATTCTCTATTTAAATAAGTTAATTACTTAAAAAATCCTCATTTTGTTTCCAAAACACTTGAAAACTTTGATTGATCATAACTTCCTCAAAACAATTCCCAATCCAAAAACTTCTTTATAGCAAATTGAATAGAATTTCACAAAGAATCCAGTGGTAATATCAAATTTTAAATACAAGTTATTTACCTACTAAAATTTGAGAAAAATCAAAACAATGATGAAACTTAAATGAGCTCTATTAAACCTTCAATTCATTCATGAGAATAGTAAAAATCATCATTTATCTCATTTTCATCAAATACCTTTTATTCCATGTTCAAAACTTATGGTTTTTAATTGAAATAAGTATGAGTTTGTTACCTAAAGTGATGATAAACTCCTAGCTCTTGATTTCCCTCTTCTGAGTTGATCAATTGATCTTTTTCTTCCTCAAATTCTTCAAATGAGTTTCCAAAACTCAAAATCTCAGACTTCTATTTGTGTTTGCATGAACATGATAAGTAAGTCTATATATATATATATGCATCTCATTCTCCTTGGTCATCTAGATGAATAATCAAAGGATCACAATAACCTCATTATCTCAACTTGCACACTCAATCTAACACCAATCTTAACTCAATTCTCATGGATTCCATTCCCACACATATCTCAAGGCTTATCCGTGGTGGGCTCCGATCAACAGTCTAAGTAAAGGTTCGGTAGGCTCCAATTAACTTTCGAACTAGAAGTTTGGACGTGCTTGATTGAACCAATTAAAAAAAAGATTTTCACCTCTCTTACCAAAAATACTAAAAAGTCTCAAGAAATCGAAAAAAACACACATCTCCTTCTTTTCATAAGGGTGGGCAAACCGCGGTTTGGTGGTGAAAATCATAAAATTGCCACCAATCCGGGGTTCACAGTTTGGTCGTTCTACAAATCGCTACCAAACCGCGAACCCTTAAAACTACAACCAAATTGGTCGGTTTAGTTTCGTGGTTTTTCTACGACACATTTTCAACAAAAAAAAAATCATACATTCCATACGTGTTCATCGACAAAACATATGTCCATATATGACCATCCACAAAAAACACAATGAAACATACAAACTCAATCAAAATTATGAGTATAAATTCATTTAAAAATTTAAAACAACAAGAAAAAGCTTCAACTCTATTCCATTTCATTTCAAATTTGGAGGTAGTTTTGCGGTTTGGTAAATCGTAGCTTTCTATAAATGAAAACCACCACCAAATCATTAGTTTAAAAACCAGACTAGATCATGTGGTTTGGACAGTTTGAGTGGTTTTGCGGAGACCATTGCCCACCCTACTCTTTCATATCTTCTTTAATGGGATGTTTCTTTATCATTTCGTCCTAAAAAACACAATAATATGGCTAAATCGACAATGCTATACAACAACAACAACAACAACAACAACAACAACAACAACAACAACAACAACAACAACAACAACAACAACAACAACAATATAGCCTCATTCCCTAAATCCGCGCCAATGCTAATGCAAATCACAAAATGAATTCTTTAAATTACCATTTTCACCCAAAAATAGAAGAAAATTCTCAATTTCAAGCCTAAAGAATGATGTAAATGAGACTTGCCAACAAAAATTTAAGTACGCAATGGGTGACAAATTTCGGTGGCTTGGATGAAAGATGTTGGTGGGGTACACAAACAAGAGGAAAGGATGCGAGCAAGGGGAATATAAGGGGCATAAGGGTCTTTTTCACTGAGAGTATGACCGGCTTGCCCTTGAGGACGGGTGGGGTGGCTTATCGCGCGACTTCTTTTCTTAGTCCTTACCCTTAACGTACAATTGATCCATTATTTCGAGGGCCGCTAAGGGCACCCTACCATTTAATGAATGCACCCAGTTAATGCGGGCACAAATCGATTTACATGGGGCACCCAAAAATTAGACCCGAAATACCTAAACTACCCCTCGTGGAAATCCATCTGCACCCCACCACCCTCATGCAAACCCCTGAGCACCCCACCACCCCCTTCACCGAACTCCTTGTGGAAGAATCCATTTGTTTTGAACCGACCAGTGAGAGGAATCCCCAAAATCGTATTCTCCGTCCCTCGCCGTGTGTTTCTCCTTCGCTGTTCGAGTTTTCTGCATTTTGTAGGGTCCGGTGTGTGAGCCGATTTCGTCTCCAAATTAGGGCTCGGTTGAAGATCGTCGAATTAAGTTACATTTGGTAGAGTAGTTTGTAATGTGTGTGTGGCGGTTTGTTCAATTGTAAAAAAATTGGAAAATCGCGGTTCTCAGCCACACAGGGCAAATACGGTGTCAACTGTCTCGGCCAAGCATGGCCGAGACGGAAGCTAATATTTTTGGGAACTCGCAGTCTCGGCTACGTAGACCGGAAGAGTTGACAGCGTATCGGTTACGCATGTCCGAGAATACTGCAATTATCTCGGCCGTGACATGACGAGAGCTACAATTAGTGATAGGTAATGTGGCGTCAGTGGTGTACAACCGAGAATTTTTTCCTACACTCAGTTGTCCACTTCCGAGAGGGTCTCAGTAGGCTCGGTCGTCATAGGACGAGAGTAAGGCGAATTGAAATGGTCAATCCATCTCGGTGGTGTATAACCGAGAACTTGTTATTGGACTCGATTGTAAACGGCCGATATATTGGACTACTTGTCGGTCATGGGTGACCGAAAATATGGGTTGTTTCACGAACCTGCTTGACCGAGACATCAGAAATGGATGAATTTGAACATTACTTTTTGTAAAAAAAATTTGTGGTATGTCAAACTAACAATACAAAATTGAAAATCCAGCACGACAATTTGCACCGAAACTTAATTAATTATAAATCTCCGTAACATTCAAACTGACTCTAAAAATGGTCCATCCATAAGTAAACAACAATCAAAAGACAACACAACATTTGCATACACATAGAACATTCGGAGGAATTGGCAAAATTTCTAAATTTTTAGCCATCAAGGTTTCTAGGTACAAGCTTTAACCTACGATGTATCTAAATCTACAACAGGTATGGTGGCTTCATTATCAGCAGTTGCAATGGGCGCGATGTCTCGAAAAACGAATCCATCTCGCCAACCTTTGGCGCAGTCCTCAACGTACCGATCCCACGATGGATATAAGGATGAAAGCGGTGCATTCACACGCAACCGCACCTGTCAAAGTGAACAATAGAACATAGAAGATATTGTCACAAACCCGATTAAGGGGGAAACAAACCAATTCACAAAAAATCATAGAACTTACCATAACCCAATGGATATTCCTTTCATTTGCCATTGCAATGACAAGTATGTTGTGCAATGACGATGGTGGAGTACTACGTAGAGGTAGGAATGTGGAGGCACTCCCATGCGAGAGGTTGACGAGAATGACATTGAATGCGGTGGATACTAACAATCCCATGTCTGGAAGTGTCAACCATTCTTTGAAAGATGCCCCTTCTTGCTTCTCTGGGCAATGCACCGCATTCTTGACAGTCTCGAAACTCGAGCCAAGCACTTCCCGCCAAAAGGTCTTCATACCCGTTAATCTCATCGTACATCCTTCTACGCGCAATCCTCCACCCATCTACGTCGGCAAGTCCAAGCCCAGAGGCTATACACCGATATCCACAATTTCCATCGGAAACCACATCGATAATGGCCTCAACATGTGGCAACCAATCCGGTTCTAAGCAATGACCATAAGCCATGTTAGATCCACTTTGCGTGCGTCGACTAGCACGACGCATTTGTGGAACAACCTTGCCTTTCTTCCGCCTAGAAGTGGAGGCCTCTTTTGTGGAGTGGGAGGACTCAAATCTGCTCTCCACCCGTCTCGTCGAAGAATCGTCATCATCGTGTTTTCTCTTCGACACTGGGGTGCCTCCGATTGGAGACCCCGGTGTCCTCCCACCCGCATCCTCAACTTCCTGCTCGCACTCCATAAAAGACGAAGGTGGACTAATCTCCCTGAACTGCTCACTTTCAGTCCTCCCCCTCGCATCCTCAACTTCCTCCTCCCCCTTATCCAATCTTCCTGCGGTGTCGTGATAGTGCCTCCCACAAATCACTGTGACATACCATAAGGAGTCAGCATTTTCCTTTACGTTAATTTGGAAAGGGCATCCACATTTCTTCGTACCAGTGTGAGTCCTCGCCTTTTCATCATTCCTTGATTTCTTTAAAAAATTTGTCGTTTTTCCCTTCCCTACTCTCTGAGCCAGTCCCCTCTATGTCCCAGACCTTTCACAGGCAATTTTCACCATTCCCCTACGCTTAATGCCCCCGGCATCCGAACGCTTCGTTACTAACACAAACTTGTTCTCACCACCAATCATTTGAAGCCATGAAATAGCCGCTTCTTGAGAGGGGAATGACTTAGAAGGTGTAAAAGTGTCCTTGTAGTCTGGAAAATTACTAGATAACGGCATTACCTGCAATACAAACAGTGTAACATTATAATCAACCAAAATGTACCGCACAATCACAAAAAAAACCCAAAAAATAAGTTCTCGGTTGTACGGGTCCGAAACTTTCTTCAGAGTCTCACTCATGTACTACCGAGAGTTACTCAGTACTCTCGATCGTACCAGTCCGTGACCTACGTGAAACCTCTCGGTCCTCTATGACCGAGACATTACTATACATCTCGGTCCTGCGAGGCCGAAACAATCGCGCACCCAGACAGAAACTTCGGATAACCGCATAAAAAACACAAAAAATTTGCAAAATTACCTCAAGGACGACCTCCTCTGGCACCGAAGCATTACAATCTTCCATTATAAAGTGGAAACAACTTCGGATTTGAAGAAATTACCAAATTCTACGTTGACAAACAAATCATCATTTTCACAGTTATACACAACTAAACAGTTCTAAAAACCCCGAAGATGGTTGTCAAACATTGTTACCTCGTTGTCGGATGATGTCAATCCGCAAGAATCGATCAGCTCTTCGCCAAACGCAATGTGGCTTTGTGGTTCAAGCTTGGTGGTGGGGTGCCCTAACTCCTTGTTAAAATGATTAGAGGGGTTTGAACCATTATATATACATGGGCAAAATGGTCTTTTCCATTTTTGCTGTAATTTTTACAAATAAGTTGGGTGCCTTCATGAAAAGGTGGGGTGCCCTTCGCGGCCCTCATTATTTCTTAGGGCCGCTAAGGGCACCCCACCATTTAATGAGGGCACCCAGTTAATGTGGGCACAAATCGATTTACCTGGGGCACCCAAAAATTAAACCCAAAATACCGAAATGCCCCTGGTGCAAAAAACCCTCTCACCCACCCTCTTACAAACCCCTGGGCACCCCACCACCACCACCACCACCACTCTCGTTCACCGAATTCCTGGTGGAAGAATTCATTTGTTTTGAACCGAGCAGTGAGAGGAATCCCCGAAATCGTGTTCTCCGTCCCTCGCCGTGTGTTTCTCCTTCGTTCTTCTAGGTTTCTGCATTTTGTAGGGTCCGTTGTGTGAGTCGATTTCGTCTCCAAATTAGGGCTCGGTTGAAGATCGACGAATTAAGTTACATTTGGTAGAGTAGATGTAATGTGTGGTAGAGTAGATGTAATGTGTGTGTGGCGGTTTGTTAAAATGTAAAAAAATTGGGAAATCGTGGTTCTCGGCCACACAGCCGAAGATCGTGTCAACCGTCTCGGCCTTGGCGAGACATAAGCTAATATTTTTCTAACTCGCGGTCTCGGCCACGTAGACCGGAAGAGTTAACCACGTATCGGTTGTACACTTCCGAGAGGGTCTCCGTAGGCTCGGTCGTCATAGGACGAGAGTCAGGCGAATTGAAATGGTCAATTCATCTCGGTGGTGTTCAACCGAGACATTTAAATGGGACTCGGTTATACATGACCGATATATTGAAATACTAGTCGGTCATGGGTGACCGAAAATATGGTTCGTTTCACGAACCTGCTTGACCGAGACATCAGAAATGGATGAATTTGAACATTACAGTTTCAAAAAAATCTCCGTAGTAGTCAAACTAACAATACAATATTGAAAATCCAGCACGACAATTTGCGCCGAACCTTAATTAATTATAAATCTCCGTAACATTCAAACTGACTATAAAAAGGGTCCATCCAGAAGTAAACAACAATTACAACACAACACAACATTTGCACATACATAGAACATTCGGACGAATTGGCAAAATTTCTAAATGTTTAGCCGTCTAGGTACAACCTTACACCTACGGTGTATCTAAGTCTACAACAGTATGGTGGCTTCATGATCGCGATTGCAATGGGCGCGATGTCTCGAAAAACGAATCCATCTCGCCAACCTTTGGCGCATCCTCAACGTACCGATCCCACGATGGATATAAGGATGGCGGCGGTGCATTCACACGCAACCGCACCACAAAGTGAACAGAGAACATAGAAGATATTGTCACAAACCCGATTAAGGGGAAACAAACCAATTCACAAAAAAAATCATAGAACTTACCCTAACCCAATGGATATTCCTTTCATTCGCCATTGCAATGATAAGTCTGTTGTGCAATGACGACGTTGGAGTACTACGTAGAGGTAGGAATGTGGAGGCACTCCCATGCGAGAGGTTGACGAGAATGACATTGAATGCGGTGGATACCAACAATCCCATGTCCGGAAGTGTCAACCATTCTTTGAAAGATGCCCCCTCTTGATTCTCCGGCAATGCACCGCATTCTTGAGTGCTCGAAACTCGAGCCAAGCGCTTCCCGCCATAGGTATTCATACCCGATAATCTCATCGTACATCCGTCTACGCACAATCCTCCACCCGTCCACGTCCGCGAGTCCAAGCCCGAGGCTATACACCTATATCCACAGCTCCCATCGGAAACCACATCGATAATGACATCAACATGTGGCAACCAATCCGGTTCTAAGCAATGACTATAAGCCATGTTAGATCCACTTTGCGTGCGTCGACTGGCACGACGCATTTGTGGAACCTTGCATTTCTTCTGCCTAGAAGCTTTTGTGGAGTTGGAGGACTCAAATCCGATTGGAGATTGGGGTGCCTCCCACACTGGGGTGCCTCCGGTTGGAGACCCCGGTGTCCTCACACCCGCATCCTCAACTTCCCGCTCGCACTCCACAAAAGACGAAGGTGGACTAATCTCCCTGAGCTGCTCACTTTCACTCCTCCCCCCCGCATCCTCAACTTCTTCCTCCCTCTTATCCAATCTTCCCGCGGTGTCGTGATTGTGCCTCCCACAAATCACAGTGACATACCATAAGGAGTCGGCATTCTCCTTGACGTTAATTTGGAAAGGGCATCCACATTTCTTCGTACTAGTGTGAGTCCTCGCCTTTTCATCATTCCTTGATTTCTTTAAAAATTTTGCCGCTTTCCCCTTCCCAACTCTCTGAGCCGGTCCCCTATATGTCCCGCACTGTCTCGAGGCAATTTTCACCCTTCCCTTCGCTTAACGCCCCGCATCCGAGCGCTTCGTTACTAACACAAACTTGTTCTCGCCACCAATCAGTTGAAGCCATGAAATTGCCGCTTCTCGAGAGGGGAATGGCTTAGAAGGTGTAAAAGTGTCCTTATAGTCTGGAAAATTACAAGATAACGGCATTACACTCGCAATACAAACAAGTGTAACATTATAATCAACCAAAATGTACAAAGACAATCACAAAAAAACCCAAAAAAATCGGTTCTCGGTTGTACAGTGCTGAAACTTTCTTCATAGTCTCGTTTACGTGAGACCGAGAGTTACCAGTACCCTCGGTCGTTCCAAACCGTGACCTACCCTAAACATCTCGGTCATCTGAGACCGAGACATAACCATACATCTCGGTCCTGCGAGGCCGAAAGAATCGCGCACCCGACGGATACTTCGGATAACCGCAAAAAAAACACAAAAACATTTGCAACATTACCTCAAGGACGACCTCCTCTGGCACCGAAGCATTACGATCCTCCATTATACAATGGAAACAACTTCGGATTTGAAGAAATTACCAAACCCTACGTTGACAAACAAATCATCATTTTCACTGTTATACGCAACTAAACAGTTCACAAAAATCCGAAAATGGTTGTCAAACATTGTTACCTCGCTGTCGGACGAGCAAGAATCGATCAGCTCTTCGCCAAACGCAATGTGGGCGTGGCTTTGTGGTTGAAGCTTCTTTGGGGGTGCCCTAACTCCTTGTCGAAATGGTTTGTGGGGTTTGAACCATTATATATATACAGGGGCAAAATGGTCTTTTCCATTTTTGCTGGAATTTTTACAAATTAACTGGGTGCCCTCATTAAATGGTGGGGTGCCCTTAGCGGCACTCGATTTCTTAGTTCTACAGCTTATCACGAGGCGTAGAATAATAACCAACTCCGCCAAACACCATAACATACCCACACATATCTTATCATCAGATCATCGCCATCACACCATCGTCCTCATCCATCATCATCATCATCATCTTCATCACTGTTTTTTCCTTTACTGGGCCGTTACGTGTGCACATAAATAAATAAACAAAAACAAAAACCTACACGCACACACGCACACGTTTTCACACACAAATTTGCAAAACCATCACGCCAATCGATCGATCTATCTCTTCAATGGAGACGAATGAACGAAAACCCTAAATCTGCAAATGCGAATCGCGCGGAAGAAGAAGAACCCTAGGTAGGTCTCCGATCAGATCTCATTGATGAAGCTAGCTCTCAAATGCCAGAGGATCTCATTCCTCGTCCTCCTCTCATTCTCGGTCCTTTCTCCAATCGTCCTCGTCTCCCACAGATTGTCCAAGATCACCTCCTCCATTGGTAATCACATTCGATTGTTGTTGATTGTGTTTTTGTTGATTCGTTTGTCGTTGTTGATGATGATGATGGTAGATTTGTTGTGACAGCGCACAGAGAGTTCGTTCAAGACGTAGCGAGTATTGTATGTATCTGAATATGAATCTGTTGAATTTGGAGTTTCAGTTTTGTTATTGTGGTTTCTATGTCTTTGTTATGCTTGTTTTGGTGGAGTGATTTGGATAGTTGTTGTTGGTTTGCTAATCGGTTGTAGCAATCGAATGCCGAGATATTGAACGCGATCCAGCAGGTTGTTTACTTCTCCAACTTCAATTGAGTTTTTGTTTCTGTAATTATAGAGTGTAGTGTTCCGTTTCGCGTGGATTGAGATCATCAGTAGTGTTGTTTCATTTTTGTTGATTGTAGGAAGTAGAAGGGTTGAGGGAGCCGGCGCAAGTATTGTATAAAGATGAACATTCCGTTTCTTCAGTTGGTAGCATTGCTCAACAAGCTGCAGATTTAGTAGACGGAAATGGTTTGTTTTCTTCCCTTTGCACATTCGCATTCTCTTTGGAATATTCTGCTTTGTAAAAAATTAATTCTTTCATGTTGTTATTGGATCTCAAGTCTCGGGGAATAATCAGGATGGCAGTGAAGAAAAGAAACATGCTCAGGAGAAAAATGTATCGCTGCCTCTTGTGGAGGAAAAGAGATATGCTCGGGAGAAAAATGTATCTCCACCTCTCATGGGAGGAAAGGTATGAATTTGTTATGATGGGTAGTTTGATGACATAGTTGTAAACTTGTAGTCATTGTCATATCGAACGTTATTATGCATTGAGAGCTTCGTTCTATTTATAAGTTTAAGTTAATGGGAAACCGGATTGTGTTATAGTTCTATCCTTTTCTGACATATTAATAGATAGACCAGTAAGAGCTTACACTTCTTCCTCATGTATGTTATAACTACTAGGTTGTGCCTCTTAATTCATAATAGTCATTTGGTGAAACGTATAGGTTACGCACCTTTTAGAGTTGGCGGTATTGAATTGGTTTTTTTTTTTTTTTTTTTTTTTTTTTTTTTTTTTTTTTTCTAGAGGTCCCGATACCCTCTCGCTGTGAGCTGCTAGGGGAAAGCAGTTTACTCTTTGCCTGTCTCTGAAACGAGATCTGCGAGCTTCCACTTGCACAATGTTAACTAGAACTTAGGCCTCGTTTGGTTCGTTTTTGTTAACTTACAGTGGTAGTTCATAGTTATCTCCTTGTAGTCAACTCCTTGGAATTAATATTTTCATGTTTGGTTGAACTTTAAACTTATAGCGAAGTTTCAAATTTTTGAACAATAAAAAAAATGAATTGACACTATTAGTCTTCAAACAAGAGAGAGATGGGTACTAAAACAGTCATTAATGAGGGGTATTCGTGTCCACAACTCCTGAGAGATAACTCCCTAGGGGGATGGTGGGGAGATATCTCTTACCCTAGGGCGTAAGTTGGGAGATAACTTGCAGGCAAGTTGAGCAACCAAATAAGATTAGTTCCCAACTTCCTATAAGTTATCTCCCGGGAGGTAACTCCACCCGTAACCAAACAAGGCCTTAGTTGAAGGATCTTACACTGTTAAGTTACTGACGACTACAACTGGATCTACCTCTTTTAAATAGATGGCTTTTGCAGCTGATCAAGACCTCCACTTGGCTTGAAGGCCGAGAGGACTTACTTTTCTTTTTTTTCTTTTTTTTTTCCCTAACTCGATCTTTCTATTTGATGCTATGCAATAAATGAAGTTTATCTATAAATGGTTGAAAGTGGTCTTGAAAATAGAAGTAATTGACATTTTACTTGCGTTCCGAGAAAAGTTTCATTGATATAAAAAAGTTTTATTCTCAATTTTTTCTCTTCTACATTTGTGTTAATAAAGACTGATGACCCTGGTTGATATACAAGATCTCCCTTTTTCGAGGATGGTGCAAGCAAAATACAAGGTCACTTATCGAAGATCATTGTGTAACCTGTATCTACTGCAACCCATATCCAAGATAACGTGAATTAGTCTGATGCCATTGTGGTGCATTTTCTTCCTTGAGAAGGAATTAATGCTTTAATATTAAAGGGTTAGAAAGAATTCACGTCAGGGTTCTTGTCTCTTTATGCTCAATTGGGTTATTTGGTAGTTTTGGGGGGATTGGGATTTTGGCTTGTACAAGGCTATTGAATGTGCGAGATGCTGTTAAAATTATCGCCAAATGGTAGTCGTTTTGGTAGAGGGTGATAGAGCCGAGGAAGAAGGCTGGGCTTCAAAGTGAATCTTAGCTAGATGTGTAGAATGAAATGAAAAAGAAAAATAGTGTCATAAGTCATAATTGAGGATTAGCATGGCTGCTTGCTGGTACCATACAAACAGAAAGGTGTACGTGCAGCGAAGCCACCTCCTACTTTCATTATATATTTTTGGACTTAATCCTCAACGTGTCCTTTTTCAACTTAATTTTAACTAAAGAGACACCTACAATGACATTATGTGCCATGCAATAGATTTAGTAGGAAATGTACAAGGTTTTTAGTCTCTCTATTTCTGTATATCATTGACATATCTTTTGTCTTATGTTTAGAATAAACCCTCATCTCATCCCATGCCTTTGGAAAGGTTGAGAAGTTGATAACATTGGTTTCCAAGTATCATGTTTTAGAAAATATTGATTAAAAATGCATTCTTTATAAAGTAGGGCTTGTTAACTTCTTTTTGTGTTTTTTGTTTCTCTTAGCTCCCCTATCACTAGAAAAGAAGAACTGCATAAGTAGTTCCTAAGGTGAGGTCTTAGTTGAAATTTGTCTAGTCTCTTGTGCTGGTAGCATAGATACATCTGAGTTTGATTCTTGTCTTCTGTAAGAGTAGAGACAAGAATGTGTTAGGAAAGATTGATATTTCAAGTGCAAAGGCATGAAGATCAATTTTTTATTCAAGGCAGGCTCTTATGCATATGGTTTGGAAGAAACTAGTCAACTGCTCACAACAATAGATAAAGAGTTAATTCATTATTGACCTTGACTCATGTAAAGCGTATGAAATGGCATTTTCCTCTTTTGATTGTTTTATGCTTTTTTTTTGTCTTCGGAATCTTTGATCTATGGTTGTTACTTGCTTGCTTTCAAGTGTGAAGATCATGAAAAAATCTAGACTAGTGTGGATCAAAATTCTACCAAACATAACTTAGTAGTACTTGATATTAAGCTAAAACAACGACTTAATAGGAATAAAGAGAGAAAATAGTAAACAGGTAGAGTTTAAAGAAAAACTACCAAAGGAATACGTTTGGAATCTTGATGTAAATGCCATTACGATGTGGCTAAAAATGAGTAGTTGCATAAGGAGAGTAGCATCAAATGTGTTAGATACCAAAGAAAAAAAACATGGTGGCGGAATGAGGATGACCAAAGAGCAATTAAGACTAAAAGAGAGATGTATAGGAAAATACTTAGGTGTTAAGATAAAGATGCGTATAATCAATATAGAGAAGCTAGAAAACAAGCTAAAAAAGTAGTCAGTCTAGCTAAAACAAACTTCGTTGAAGATCTATATACAAAGTTAGGTAATATAGATGTCAAAAAATATATTTATAGGCTAGGCAAATTAAAAGATGAAAAGAAACAAGACCTAAGTCATTATATTGAAGGCAAAAATCAAAATGTTTTAACATGCGAAAATGATATTAAGGAGAGATAAAGAAGCTGCTTCGATAGTTTATTTAGTGATAGCCAAGTTGATATTATAATAGATGAAAACCCACACCAAGAAAGAAATGTTACCTATACGCGCAATATTAGGACCCTGAAAGTTAAAGAGGCATTGGAAACGATGAAAATAGGAAAAGCATGTGGCTCATATGAAATACCCATGGAGGTTTAGAAATGCTTAGGAGAAATTGGATTGACTTGGTTAACAAAATTTTTAACAAAATTTTAAAATCAAAACAAATGCTAATGAATTGGAGAAAAAGAACGCTTGTGCCAATCTTCAAAAACAATGAAGACATTCAAAGTTGTTCTAACTATCGGGGAATTAAATTTACGAGTCATACCATGTAACTTTGGGAGAGGTTAATTGACAATAGGCTAATAAGAGAAGCAACAATATCAGAGAATCAATTTGGATTCATGCTTGGAAGGTCAACTATGGAGGCGATTTTCATTTTAAGAAGATTGATGAAAATTATAGAGAAAAGAAAAAATGATCTTCAAATGATATTTGTAGATTTAGAAAAAGCCTATGGTAGGGTTCCTATAGATGTTAGATACATAGACACTATTAAGGATATGCATGAAGGAGTGATAACAAGTATAAAGACATTTGGAAGAACTACAAAAGAATTTTCCATTATAATATGACTACATTAAGGATCGACCCATATCTCTTTGCTCTAGTTATGGATGAACTAACTAGGCATATTCAAGAGAATATACCATGGTGTATGTTATTTGCAAATGATATTGTCCTAGTGGACGAAATAAAAAGATTGAGCGAATAGGAAAGTAAAACTTTGGAGGAATACAATAGAATCTAAGGGTCCGTTTGGTTCGGGACGTGGTTAAGCCTTTCACACAAACTTATCTAAACCAATTCACATGTAAGCAAGTTTGTTGTTCAGATGCTAGAACCATTGCATTAGGTAAAATACATTATTTGACTGTTATGCCCCTCGGCCTCTTCCGATGCTTCACCCAAAGAAACAATGAATGCCTTATTCGAGGCTCTCTTTGATGGATTTGCCAAGGGGCAGTCAAAAGAGGTAGCCAATAAGAAGGCTCATCTAGCTGCTGCTGTCTAGGAAGAGGGGTCTCAGATCCTTCAGTTCGCGCCATTAGAATAGAAAGAGTAGAATGAAGAAGAAGATGGTAACAGAGGAGCTCTTGAGAGACCCATTAATGGCATATTTGCTTCAAGAAGATGGGGCCTACTGCGATACTAAAGATGGGGCAATGCGATGGAGAAGATAGGGCAACGAAGAACCCATGAAGATGAGGCCTGCTGCAATGAAAATGAAGATGAGGCAATGGGGGTGAGGATAAAGTTGTATTTTTTGCCCACTTAAGTTGGGCTTACCAAAAGATGAGGGGGGAGGTGTCTTTTGGTAAGCATGAGAATAAGTGTTTAGGTAGCACCAAGTGTTAGTTAAGATGTGAAACAAACACGGGTCTTATCCTTAAGCCCAGGGTGTAGTTAAGCTACACCTCCAAATAGGCCCTAAAGGTTTTAAGTGGAGTAGGACGAAGATCGAATACATAAACTGTGAATTAAGAAATACTAGACATCGAGATGATAGAATGGTAAAATTAGGATAAGTTGAAGTTCCTAAGGTGAACCACTTTAGATATCTAGGATCAATCATACAAAATGATGACAATATTGAGAATGATGTCACCTATTAGAATTCAAGCCGGATGGAAGAAATGAAGGAGTGCTACATGTGTAATCTATGATCAAAATATTTCTACCAAGTTAAAAGGAAAATTTTACATGACCACAATTAGCCCAACTATGCTCTATGGAAGTGAAAAGGGCAGTAAAATAATAACAATTACATAAATTGAACGTAGCGGAAATGAGGATGCTTAGGTGGATGTATGGTAAAACTTGTAAATGTAGAATGAAAAATATAGAAATTCAAAGACAAGAAGAAGTAGCATCAATTGACACAAAGATTAGGGAAGGACAGTTGATGTGGTTTGGACACTTGCAAAGACGACCTACAAATATGCCCCATTAGAAAACTTGACTCAATAGAAACTGAAGAAATTCGACGAGGTAGGGGTAGACCAAAGTTAACTTGGGACGCATTAATTAGGAGGGATTTAAGTGGTTTGGAAAGCTCACAATAAATTGCACTAGATCGAACACAATGGAAGAGTTTGATCCATGTAGCAAACCCCAATTAATTTGGGACTGAGGCTATGCGATTCGGACATTTGAAAGAAGATAACTCCTATTTGTGGCTGTTAATAAATAATTAAATATGCTTACCTAAAAAGGATTTTAAAAATATTTGAGAAAAAGCTGCAAGATGCGATGATACGAGAGGGAAAAGAAAGAGGAAGAAAAATGAGCTTCTTAAGCACTATTCGTTCGTTCTCTTACTGAAGGTTTTTTATTGTCAAATGATACACAATTCCATACGTACAACATGGATTTACTGCTTCATTTTCTGAAAGTGAAGATGACATGGTTGTTATTAACGACTTATCCTGTTTGGTCTTCTTCAACTGCAAAATATTTGAAAATGACAAAATTTAGATATGTGAGTATATCTCCTGTGGTAAAATGAGTCCCAATAAGATAATAAGCAAACAGAATTTGTTGTATATCCCTGTTTGGTGCCTTTCGTGGCATCAGCAATATTCTTGATTGGTTGTGTCACTGTCATCTAACTTGAACATTTTAGGCATCAGCAAGTTTATGCCTATCTTAATTCTCGATTAGCGTTGTATTGGAGTTTTTTCATTTCTTTTTTAACCAGGCATAAACTTGATAAGTTGATTGGATCTCTTTCCAACGCCTAAAGGTGGACCGATTGATTGTTTCAAACAATAAAGCTCATTTTTCGAATTTGAAATTTAAAAGTAAAACACGTGAATGTCAATTGACCAACCTAATACATCAATTCAATGGTTTAGGTCTTAATATAATTTCATGAATACACTACATCCCTCATTGAACGTGTGTAAAATGACTGAATGTATTTGTACCTGATGCTCAAAAGATATTTTTTCTTAGAATTATATAATACATTTGACTTATTATACTGCCAGGTAAGAGTACAATGGTTATTGTTTACGATAATATGGTAAATGCATATACTACTCCACCTCGTATGGATAGAAAATCTTCAGGTGCTGCAGCTGAAGATTTTGCATGTTTATCCTTCTCTGACCAATTGTGTACTTATCTAAAAGGTGTGATGAAAATGATAAACTTTTAGTTGCATATAGTCATAGGGATTCGGAGAGTGAAAAGTAGGGAACTTTACTGGGAAAAGCATCTGTTTCTTCTGTTCATGTCCATCTGCTGTAGGCTTTTGTTAAATTTCGCGATAAATTTGAAACAGAGTTGTTTGTTCTTGTATTCATGTTAAAGCAGGGGCGATCAGACGAAACTGTAAGAGTACAAGCTAATCGGCGTATCCAGCCTCAGAGAGTAACTGATGAGAGGTTAAGGGAGATGAGAGATCAACTCATCCAGGCCAGGGCATATTTGAGCTTGGCACCACCAAACAGTAACTCTGCGTTAGTGAAAGAGCTGAGATTGCGCATCAAAGAAGTAGAACGATCATTAGGTGATGCTACCAAGGATTCGAACTTGCCTAGAAGGTAAAAAGAACAATCTTTTTCTCTTCTATATTTTATTTGGAAACGGTAGATGGAAGATCAAGATTTTTGAAGGAATACCATTTCTTGTAATTTGTTAAGGAAGAAGATTATTCTTGGTTAGCAACAATTCACTGAAATCCTGAAAAATATTTCTTCTGATGTATATAATAGAAAAGAAATTCAGTTCTTTGCAGAAGATGAGAGCCATGGAGGCTACACTATTTAAAGCAGCCACTATTTACAATGATTGTGGTGCTATGGCATCAAAGCTTCGAGCAATGGAACAAAATTTTGAGGAGCAAGTCCGGACACAGAAGAACCAGGCGACGTATCTCACCCATCTTGCTTCAAGGACTACACCAAAAGGATTGCACTGCCTGTCCATGCGACTCACTACAGATTACTTTGAGCTACATCCTAAAGACCAGTTATTTCCTAAGCAACAGAACTTAAATAATCCAGATCTTTATCACTATGCTGTCTTCTCTGACAATGTTCTTGCATGTGCAGTGGTTGTCAACTCGACAGTCTCTGCCTCAATGGTAATATATCATCTTATGTTTTCTGTGACACTTGAGTTTTTTCTTTTGGTTATTCTCTTTCGACCGGAACTGATTTTTTTTTTTTTCTAATTTTTTACTTGGGAGAAAATGGAAATAAGTAGTTTCTGTTTATTTTATTTACTCATTAGTTCAGAGGAGAAGTTTGTCTCTTTATCCTTTGTAGGAGCCAGAGAAAGTTGCCTTGCATGTGGTGACTGATGCTGTGAACTTCCCTGCTATGACCATGTGGTTCTTGTTGAATCCTCCTGGTAAAGCGACAATTGAGGTCAAGAACATTGATGATCTTTCATGGATCTCTTCTAAGCATGTTTTAATGTTGAAGGAGCATGACTCTGGGGACTCCAGATACACCTCTGTACTGAACCATCTTCGGTTTTATCTTCCAGAGATCTTTCCATCTCTAGATAAGATTGTGCTTCTTGATCATGATGTGGTAGTGCAGAGAGACCTCAAGTCATTGTGGAGAACGAATATGCAGGGAAAAGTTAATGGTGCCGTTGAGAATTGTGAAGGTAACTTGTCTTTCCGGCAGATGTACATGCTTATCAATATTTCAGATCCATCTCTAGGCAGAAATTTTGATGCCAAGGCTTGTGCATGGGCATTTGGGATGAATTTATTTGATCTGCGAGAGTGGAGGCGACAAAATATTACTGCATTGTACCATAAATACTTGGAATTGGTAAGGAATTCATCCTGTTAATCACTTAATGTACATTTACTAAAATTTCGTAGGTTTACGCTTGGATGTCCTAGTTGCCTCCGAAAATGACCTTAGTTTTTTATGTCCTCTAGGAAGTTGCAATCTTCATGTTTCTTTGAGTTCATCTATAATTTTTAACATTGGTGTGTTTACTTGTGTTTATTATCTCTTTGTATTGTGTTACCATTTGCCAGTACACCAGATGTGTTTCCATTGGTTTATAACCCAAAGAAAGCTTTCTGTAAGTTCCTGTGCGAGATATATGCATTTCCATTTTTATTGCCTGTGCGAAATAGTTTCTTTTCCTTCAGATGTTAATTCTATTGATTGATTGACTTTGAGCTTGAAATTAATATAAAAAGTAGCAATAAGAAGCTTTTTCCTTGTTTAATATCATTTTATAGTGCCAATGAGATCTCATTGACATTGATGGATTATTCCTCCCATCATCTAGTACCTTTTTCTTTGGCTGCTTAATGATATCGATCAATTTGTTAGAAAGAAAATGCATGGTTTGTTTTGTTTGTGTTAAATTATGACTTTCTTGTATCGCACCATGGAGTTGGTTTATATGACTTCATCATTTTGACTGGGAAGTTCTTGCCTTATTATATTTAGCATTTGATAAGATCAACAATAAGTATTTAGTGGTCAAGTACAAACCCTTGGATTATTGGACCTGGCCTAGATGACCTTAGTGGTCAAATGAAAATTAAGACAGTTTCTGTTGAATGATAAGATGCATGGTGCTTGTCCCCTATAAAGAAAATCGAAGATTTAGACGATTTAGCTGGTTTATTAATTTCACGTGTTTCAATCCTTTTTTTTTTTTTTTTCCCAATCTTGATGCTTTTAGTCCTTTTGCTAAATAGCTTAATGAATTATATTTATATTGAACTGAATGGGGGCCAAATCAGCTTTCCTATGAATATGGGATTCAGGGAAACTTCTATGAAGTGAACTGGGATACTTTATTGGGCAGGCAGGTTTAACAAGTAACTCAAAAACTCTCATAGTGGCTTTGAATCTGGTAGTCTTTCCGTTTTTTCAGCACATTTGTTTGGAGTGAGATCAAAATGTTAGGATCCTTGTGGCCGTGAGACTTAGACTTTGTTGTTGTAGTTGGTTATAGGGAACTTGATAAATCTCCGAATGTAGAGAGGGTAAGACCATGGTGGTTTGGTATTACGCTAAAGATAGTTTGGCAGTTTGGATGAGAATGATGGAAAAGTTTTTGGTTCTCTTATGATGAATGGAGAAGGAATTAGAAAGAATGGTGGGAGAGGTCAAGGGATACTTTTTTTTTTTTTTTTTTTTTTTTTTTTTCTCCATTTTTTTTTGTTTCTCTTCTATTAGCTTTTATTGTCATTTTTGACTTGTGCTTTTTGTATTTGCTTATTCTCATATAATTTTTATTTTTTTTTGCGTTTGGAATTGCAGGGAAAGAAGCAGCAGGTGTGGAAATCCGGGAGCTTGCCGTTGGGTTTAGTTGCGTTCTATAATCAGACAGTGTTTCTTGACCGGAGATGGCATGTCCTTGGCCTTGGCTATGAATCTGGTGTGCAGCCATTGGATATTGAACGGGCTGCTGTTATCCACTACGATGGAGACATGAAGCCGTGGCTGGAGATCGGAATCTCCAAGTACAAGAACTACTGGAGCAAATATGTCAACTACGATCGCCCATACCTGCAAAGTTGCAACATCCACGAATGATTCTTATGTAATATAGCAAATGACCTTAACATTTCAGATTCCACCAACTGCTGATTTTACATTCTTTCATTTTATAGAAATTTTAGGGTACTCACATGTAAATTTGATAACCTAGTTTTCCTTGACATTTCACGGCAACCATATTTAGGGGTGAATTTTTCAAAGTAATAAGTAGACTGGGAGACGGATCCCTGGGAATTTGCATTTTTCAAGTGTTGTAGCTCCAAACAATTCTTCTCATCATACTAATGAAGGCACATTGCTGATGACTAACATTTCCTTGCTTTTAATTACTTTAGGATCTCTGTAGTTTACATTTCTGTATGGAAATTGACCGCAGGGACTTTTGGACGTGCCTCGCGATGTGCGCACATGTAGCTCATGGAGCAAAAAACGTGAGGCCCAATGTGCTTCTAGCGTGCTTTCGTGATGTCATTTTAGCATTTCTATTTTTTGAGTCCTAGTGTCACGTGCATCCGTATCTTCATCAACAAAACGCTTAAAACAGTGAGACTTAACTTTAATACCAAACTGTCGTTTCCCAGCGCTTTGCGCAGGCGTCAGTGAAGATCTTCATGGTTTATATGTATGAAAAAGAGCAACAAAAAAATAGTAAAGTTACAAAATGATGAGTGTCGTAGTTGATCTTGCAAAAATTATATATAAAAATAATAAATAAAAATCAACGTGCTCGACCCTTTACACAAGTCAACTTATGATACTTGTGATCAATTCAACTACAAAAAAAACTCTACAAACATGTGCACTTGGAGACCAAAACAAAAATTTAGATGATGGCCAAGCACTTCCCAAAAATTCCTCAAACTGGATGCGGGAGAATTACAGCGTAGAAGAATAGATCAGAGGTGAAATTTATAGGGGCATAGAGCTTGCACTACACTCAATTCCATGTATTTGCCCATGATTTTTAAAAACTTTTATCACACTCCATTCCATGTATTTGCTCATGGTTTCGAGTAGAATGTACTAATTCTATTAATTCATTCGTTGATAATACAACTATTATTAATTATTAATAAATGCACACATAATAGATAATTATATATCTTGGGACAATCGATAATAGAAAAAAATAAATAATAAAAAATTAGAAAATTAGAATGGTGAGAGAATGTAGCTTTTGAATTTTCTCTCCTTCGACTTTTATATATATATAAATTTTCAGATCAAATTAAGATAGCGCTGGATTGGATTAAAACTTAAATAAATAAATAAATAAACAATATTTTTTTTTATTAACTTTTTTGTAGGAGTGTGCTACGAACGCTTGAATGCACTTGCTACACTCACGAAAATTTTATTAATCTAATAATTTATTTTTATATTTCAAAAAGTATACTATATTTTTATTCTTATTTTTTGACAACTAATTATGATTATTTGGATTTAATGGCGGGAAGTTGAAAGATTGATTATTCGTACTTACAGAGTAGACACAGTCGAGACCATGTTCAGCAACCCCCAACACCCCAAATCCATACATACAAGGCACCACAACGAAACAAGCCAGCGATTTCCAGCGCCTTCAGTTCAACACCAAAATCACTTAAAATTGTTGGGTTGGATATGGGAGATACGAGAAATAGAGCATGCCAGCGCCTCGCCCAGAGATACCTAGTGCCTTCCCTAGTTGTTCACTAATCGCTGGCCTGTCGGACAAGATATGGAGTCTAAAATTTATGATTTGGTTCGATTCGGATAACAAATACAACTCTATCTCGTGTTATTATAAATAAAAGTAGGGTCTCCCTTCAAATAGATCGATTTACTTCTCCTTCTTTCGACTTGTGTAAGGTTTTTGGATTCAAAACTCTTTAAGAGGTAACTTTTATATTTATTTCTCTGCATTAGCTTCAGTTCTTATGGCCTTTATTGGCTAGATTTCTTTCTAGATTGAGGAATATTGATTGTGTAGACATGGTTTGATGAGATTCCAGTTGTGAATGAAAAACCTTTCTTTTCAATTGTGCCGAACCCTAGCCCAAAGGCAAATTTGGCACCGCCACGTCACCAAGTCATGCCACGTCAGTGCACACTTATATATGACGGCCCGTGACTTATTACCATTTCCTTTAACTTTTACAAAAACTTAGCCTATTTCAATTCTTAATGAGATGTTTTATGAAATTAACTTAATCCAAGAGTTTTTACAACTTAATTAGTTAAAATTTTTGATTTAGTTGTTTTAAGTACAAAGTCTTCAAATGACATGCAAATAAAAAAATTATGAGTTTTCCATATATAACTCACCTAAGGGGTAGAAACCTCACAAAAGGATACCATATATGTGATAAAAAAGGCAAAAAATGTTTGCAACTGTATTATATATGTATCGGGTACAAACATTATTCGAAAATAACCCAAAATATAGTAAATAAGTAAATACAAACACCTATAAGTACTAGCAGCGGGGAGCTCTCTAGATCAGAGGTAAATCGCCAAGTACCGTGTTCCCCCGGCTCGTCATAGCATCTGCAATTTTTCATCAAAACAATGATGAATTCTAGTGAGTAAATCCCAAAGAAAATCAGTTAGTATTCACAAGAATCCCAAATAAAACGTTTACAATTCACGGATAATGAATGTAAAACTAGAAAAGAATGCATGAATATAAGTTGCAAATGAATAAGCAAAGTCGGAACACATGTATGGTGAATGTCTGTCGAACTCTGTGGATCGAATTCGCTAAACCAAGAAGTCTCAATTGGCCAGGTATTTCCTACAAAATGCTTCACGGTCGCGGAAGTTAGACTTTCGACCGACACCTCTCAAGAAGAAACTCGGGATGGAGGCAAGCCTCACGCCAACTCCTTCTCGTACCTACAGAACTTGCAGAGGCAAGTCTCACGCGTAATCACTAACAAGACACATACAACACGAAAACTCCCGGATTTCCATATATGAGGTGTCGGGATAAGTTTTGTGCTCGCGTCGTTGACTATACATAGACACATGCGAGAATGGAGTATAAGCAAGCCTAAAACTGGCGCAGTGTATATCATCAGACTACAGTGGTAAATTTGACAAGAATTTAAATGAATTATAAAAGAGTTTCTCGTAGGTTTACTTACCTCAAATAATCGCAAACCCTTTGAAACGTCCTGCTCATGCCTCAAAGTGCAAACTCAATACCCTACTGTAGTCTCATAAGTCACTAGTGTCCAAATATACTATTTTAAATATTTAGGGTTAAATTAATTGAGTTTATAATGTGAGACCAAAATTTTTTTTACAAAAACTTTTACAAAAACTTAGTTAATTTATAGTCTTAATGAGACGTTTTATGAAATTAACTTAATTTAAGAGTTCGTACAACTTAATTAGTTAAAAAACTCGATTTAGTTGTTTTTAAATGCGGAAATCTTTTAAATGACATGCAAATAAATAAATTATGAGTTTTGCTTATATAATAAACCTACAAGGTGGAAGCCTGACAAAAAGATACCATATATGTGATCATAAAGGCAATAAATGTACACAAGTGTATCACATATGTATCAAGTACAAAGAGCCTCCCAAAATAACCTAAAAGACAATAAATAAGTAAATACAAACACCTACAAGTACTAGTTGTAAGGAGCTCTCTAGATCAGAAGTAATCGCCAAGTACCGCCTTCTCCTGGCTCATCGTATGATATGCAATTTGTCATCAAAATAATGAGAAATTCTAGTGTGTTAATCCTAGAGACAATCAATTAGTATTCATAAGAATCCTAAATAAAATGGCCACAATTCATGCGGATGAATAAGCAAAGTCGCAATTGAATAAGCAAAGTCGAAACACATGTGTGGTGAATGTCTGTCAAACCCCGGGGATCGGATTCGCTAAATCGAGAAGTCCCCATTGGCGAGGTATTTCTTACTTAATGCTTCATGGTCGAAACAGAACCTCGTAGCCAGAAGTTAGACTTCCGATTAACGCCACTTGAAAGAAACCCGTGACGGAGGCTAGCGTCACGCCAACTCCTTCTCTTACCTACTGGACTTGCGGAGACAAATCTCACGAGTAGTCACTAACAAGACACACTGCACAAAAACTCTCGGATTGCCATATATAGGGTGTTGGGATTAGTTTCATGCCAGCTCCGTCGACCATACACAAGCACGGAAAAATTGAATATAAGCATGCCTAAAATTGGCGTAGTTTATATCATATAACAGTGGTATATTTGAAAAGAATTTAAATAAATCCTAAAAGAGTTTCTCGTGGGTTCACTTATCCCAAACAATCGCACACCCTTTGAAATGTCCCCCTCACACCTCGAAGTGCGCACCTGACACCCGACTGTAGTCTCATAAGTCCCAGTGCCCAAATATACTATTTTAAATATTTTAGGGTCAAATTAATTGTGTTTATAATGTGAGACCAAAATAAGTATTTTTAGTCCAAATATTTAGTGGTGGCACGCTTTACAGGTTACACACCCGGTGAAAAACCCCCAAACTTTTCTCAAAATTCAATTTCTTACTTTTTTTTTCTATTTTTCTAATTTTTCTTCCAAAAGTTTTGGATTTTCCATGAATTTTATCTATTTTTTCATAATTTATTTTATTTTACTTATTTTTTATAATTTTTAATATTAAATGGGGGTTTGGGCCTACCTGAACCGAGTTCAGTTCGCTAAGCCTAGTTCGCCCCAATTGGGTCGAGCCTGGGTTGGCCCAGCCTAAGGCTCGCATGCATGCACAACGTGCGTGCGACGCCATAGGCAACACTATAAAGACGAATTGCATTTTGAATGCTATTCGTCTCTACTCTGTCTTTGCTCTTTTTATTTTCATCATAAAAAACAACCACCACCACCATTAAACCTATATTAGCATCTAATTCATGCACAATTTCATTGACCTCAAGAACCCTAAATTTGTTTAGGAATTCATTTATTTTGAGAATCTTGAATTAATTTAGCCAAATCGGGATTCAAACAAATGGGAAGAAATTCTTGAGTTTTTTCCTTGATTAGTACATTTAGGAGTAAAAATTATCAACCCAACACACCCACCAAAATATTTACAAAACTAACACACTTGTAGCCACGTCAGCGCCACATCACGAGGCAGGTGGCATCGTGTCCGAAAATTTATTTTCTTAGAGAGAAGTCGTGACCTCGGGTCACGACTTCTATCGGACAGAACAGAAATAAAAACACACAAACAGATCTGAACTCACTCTTCCTTCCTTCCTTCAACTCCCCCAACGAACAGATCAACTCCATTTCATTCCTTCAACTCCCCGGACTGAACAATCTCCACTCTTCGTTCAAATCCACCGGACCCGAGGTCACGACCCCAGCTTGGCTCCATTAGTGCAGATCTTCTATCCATCTTCAACTTTAGATCCGAACCGCAACCCACCCCAACTCAATCTGTGTAGACAACACTGTAAGATCAACTTTTTTGGGGATTTTGTTTGTTTATGTTTCATGTGGTTCATGTACTATTGGTTGTTTAAATTTTTTTTTTTTTGTATCCGATAGTTGATATTGTATCCGGCTGTTTTTGAATTTTTATACGGTTTTTTTTTTTTGCCAAGTAGTCGATGTGAGTTCTATCATGATTTTTTTGTTTATTTTGCCAATTACTTGATGTTTCATGTTATTTTTGATTGTTTTGTTGCCAAATTAGTTGATGTTAATTCTATAGGCCTTGTAAAAATCAATACGCGCGATTATTTAATTAAATAGCTAGAAAGTTTAATTTTAGAACACATATATTTATATATATATATATATATATAGTACAATGTATACATTAATTAGTGTGGATATATGTCATTGACCCATATTAAGATGTAAAACATGTGGGGAACCCAAGGGGGGAGTAGAAATTGTTTGATTTGGGGTTTAGGGGGTATGGTATTAATGTTTTGTAAGGTAGTGTAGAGGAACGGTGGGATCAGTTTTCTATCTTTTTGGTTGCAGTTTTTGTCTATGAAACTGCAAGGATTGGCAATGCGGGGAGGGAGGGAGGGAGGGAAGTGTTGTTCATGATTTTAGTCCTACCAACGCCCGACCTTAATCTTTATTACCACATTTTCCCAATGTACTCCAATTTTATTTTTTAATTTCGGGTCCCATGTTATGCTGGATTCTCAATACCAACCATTAATGAAATTCACTAGGGTATTTTTATTTTTTTTAATAATTGCAGGTGCCCAAATCTTTTATGAATCCTCCCTACTTACATTCGAATAATCTCAAGAGAATTAACTAAGCAAACCAACATATTAATTTGTAAATGATGGCATGGTTTGATCACTAGGCTATTTAGTTACCATATATATATATATATATTAATAAATTTACCACTACACCAATTCTATTAGGCTGCCTAAGCAATATTTTTTTGAAAGAAAAGTGATTTCATTTTTAATTAATTAAGGTCATATTTATTTGAATTCTTTCTATAATGATTAATTTTATATGAGTGATTGGATGATTGCGAGATTTATAGCGCATAGTCGAAACTTTAATTAGAAGGTCTTTATAATCACTTCTGTTGAGTAACAATTATATTCTACATAAATAGATTCAAGCATGGTTGATCGAAGAGTAACGTTGTTGTGTTATATGAATGGAGACATGGTTGATGGACCATCAGGGATTTCGTACACGAAACCGCCCATTCGACATATCAGATCGAAGATGGGTTTAGGGTACGATGAACTTGTGCGTTGTGTCTGTAATTCATTGCAGATAGACAATGAATTACAGAGATTAAACATGACCTATCGATATCCAGCGTACATTGGAAGTGGAACGACCAACTACGTCCCTTTGCGAATAGATGATGAGTCGAGTCTCAAAGATGCTTGGGAGATTGTGGCAGAATTACCACCACCACATTGCATGGAGATTTATATCGATTTAGTTCCGAGGCAACCGTACAATAGTTCCAATTGCAATATGGCGTTAGATTCTGGAGCTGGACCTAACACTCAACCAATTTATGAACATAGTCATTGTGCATCGCCTCTGATGACCGCAAATCCCGAAATGGACGAGGATCTTCGTTCCTGTGATGATTTGAATACTAGTGAAGATGATGACTATAGCGGTAGTGACGGGGATACTAGTGAAGAGAGTAGCGATGATGATGCAGACGATGAAGGGGATGATAGTCATCATGTTGATGATGGCATGATTCGATATACGTTAAATCGAGTCATAGCGGATGATGGCTCATTATCTTGTCCTCCAATTTCTAACGAAATTGGGAACGATGATTTTTTCGATGAAGAGGCTGCTGGAATTGATGGTGCGCACGTGGGTGTAGGTGAATTTGTCGTACCTTCATCTGTATTTATGGAATCGAGTAGTGAGGCAATGCAACCTATCCATGAGAATGCAATGATCCCTTCTAGGTCTTTATGGAATGAGGCATCGAAATTTGAGAAAGGCATGCGGTTCATATGCAAAGTAGATATCCAGCATGCGGTGAAATTGTATAGCATCAAAGGACACAGGCGATTTGTGGTGACTCATTCTTCACCAAATGTATGGATTGTTCGTTGTAAGAAATATTTAGATGGATGTACTTGGAGGTTGCGGTGTTCGAGAAGAAAATCGCATGGAATGTTTGAGATTAGTACATATGCAGGACCACATACATGCATCTATGCAAAACTGTCCAAGGATCATGCACATTTGGACTCCACCGTTATATGCCGTGAGTTAGAAAATGTGGTGAGAAGAGATCCGTCCACCTCAGTTCCAGTGCTTCATCAGATTATCAAGGACAAATTCAGTTATGACGTTCATTATAAGAAAGTTTGGTTGGGGAAGAAGAAAGCAATTGCCAAAGTCTTTGGAGATTGGGAAGAATCGTATAAAATGTTGCCGCGGTGGATGACCGTTCTTCAATAAAGCAATCCAGGGACACTTGTGGAATGGCGGCATGGCGAACCTAATGCCAACAATGAGGTTGTTTTCAAATGGGTTTTTTTGGGCATTTGCACCTTCTATTGCAGGCTTTAGAGATTGCAGACCAATGATACAAATTGATGGCACATTCTTGTATAGAAAATACAAACATAAACTCCTAATAGCCACTATTGTTGATAGTAATAGTCATGTATTTCCTTTAGCATTTGCCATTGTTGATGAGGAAAGTCAAGACAGCTGGGGATGGTTTATGGCTTGTTTGCAACATCATGTGACTGATAGGGATGGTATATGTGTCATTTCTGATCGACACCCAGGTATATTGTTGGCAATGAACAATCCTCGAAATGGATGGACCCATGAAAGAGTTGAACACAGATTTTGTCTCCGCCACATATGCAGTAATTTCAACATGAGATTCGGGAGCAAAGAATTAAAGGATATGGTGTACTTAGCGGGTGCACAACATCAACCACGAAAATTTAAGCCATCCATGAAAGAACTCCATCAAATGAATCCCGAATGTATTACGTGGTTTACTGACCTAGATCGTGCACAATGGACAAACGCGTATAACAATGGTTATCGATACGGATGGATGACTACAAATCTCGCGGGTATTACGTTTGTTACTATTACTTACTTAATGTGTTTGATTTATTACGTTTACAAGCTAATACATATATGAATTTGTTTTGTCACAAATGTAAAATGCTTTAACGGGGTCCTTAAAGGCGCGCGATTTTACCCCATCACCGCTTTAGTGCAGCTTACATTTAACCGTGTCGTGGCGTACTTTAATAAAAGACGAGACGAAATAGGTGTAGCCCTAGGCAGGGGCGAAATGTACACAACGTACGCAATGAATAAGTTGTCACATTGGGGAAAGGTGGCTGGAGGGCACAATGTGACATTAGTAAATCGTGAGAATGGTACATTTGAAGTCATCACCGCACCACGTGGCTATCATTTGAGAAAATGGTGTAACAAGCAAGTTGTGAAATCGGAGGCCCGTAGGTGCACTTGTATGAAGTGGCAGTGTTTTGCCATTCCATGTTCCCATGTTCAAGCAGTTTGCGCTAGTGTTGCCATAGATCACTGTCGGTACATCGAGTCATACTACAAATTGTCTGTGTACAGTCAATGTTATGCTGCGAATTTCCAACTCATTCTGCACGAAGATTATTGGCCTAACGCCAGACTTCCACACACGTTGCTGCCTGATCCATATCGGAAGCGAGTCAAAAAAGGTCGTCCTCAATCAAGCCGTTTGCGCACTGAGATGGATTGGAGAGGCAATCAGAAATAGCCACGGCATATGCAACAAAAGAAGGAATGGAGAGAAACCCCAACAACGTCGCGATGTAGTAAGTGTAAGCAGGATGGACACAATAGACGCACTTGCAGTCGTCGTCAGCAAGGACAACCGTCTAATGCTTCATAGTGAAAGACTCTTTCAAGTCTTATGTGTCGCACTGACCTATATTTTCCTTGTATTTGATCGATTTCTTATGAATTGGTGGTACATGCTCTTATTTTCAATTTGATGTTAATTCCATCCGGTATCTTTGTTCTTTTTTCCCAATTAGTCGATGTTAAATTGTTATACCAAACATGCTAATATGCTATGTTTGCAGCACTATTCATCCATAAAGTCTTCAGTAGTTTTCATATCAATTTGATTGTTTGTTTTTTTTTTTTTTTTAAAGGTCTTATATGATCTGCAATGATACAAATGAAGTCACATTGCATTATACTCACATTGCTCGCATTTGCAACCATATATTAAATTATTCCTTATAGAATGTAAAGCACAATTGATAACTATATACCTCCAACATATAGGTAATTGTCTCAAATCCTGAAATTTGCAAACAAGGAAATGAAAACAAATAAATTTCAATTTAATCCATCTCTTTATAGTTAGTACATATAGTATTGCTACTTCTCATGTTTCTTCATTGCTACAATGGAATTAATGACAACATTGGTAATGATTTTAGGTTTAAGCGCGATATGGATCCTGGCCCTATAGATGACTCGGTTTTGACTATGCAAGCTCTCCATAGATCTACCCGCATTTGGAATGGACCGGTAGTACTTCTTTTCGCATGTTTCCCTACTTTTGTAGCTGCGTAGCTACATTTTAACTAATTTCACTTAAATCTCATATCTTCATAGGAGCCTGGTATATTGACTATCAAACGTAATTCAGCAACACTTCATCGGTTGGTCCCACTGGATGAACGCATAGTTGGGCATCTTCAGGAAGCTGGATTTTACGGGACTGCGCGAGTATGCTTCATATCAATTGATTGACATCTCATAACTGCCTTTGTAGAGAGGTGGAGGCCAGAAACTCACACGTTTCATTTTCCCGTCGGCGAGATGACTATAACCCTCCAAGATGTACAAATCATCTTGGGGTTGCCTGTCGATGGATTACCAATTACTGGCCGCGTCGACCAAGATTATGATGCCTTGTGCTTGACACAACTGGGATTCCCTTTCCCCGAAAATAACAGGACTGGAGGGCAGATTCAAATTCACCAACTTTCAAGGTGGTTTCCAAACCTCCCAAACAATGCTAATGATGTGGAAGTGCAACGCTATGCGAGAGCATACATCCTACAACTTTTAGGGGGAACGCTATTTGCAGACAAGTCGGACAACCTCGTTCACATCACATATTTGCAAATTTTGGAGGATTTCGAGGCGGCTGGACAGTATAGTTGGGGTAGTGCAACTCTGGCTCACCTATACATAAAATTATGTCTTGCAGCCGACATTGATGGAGCTGAGATTGCTGGTCCGGTCATCTTATTGCAATTATGGGCATGGGATAGGTTGCCGTTTCTTGCACCAATAATGGGAAACGTTCTTCGAGACGACATCTTACAAAACGAAGAATTATTTCCACCTCCTCCATTTGGTCATAGGTAATCACTATTTTCTCACAAAATAATTTCAATTTCCTCTTATCTATGTACATGTGCCGACATACATGCATTGCGTGATTTTTCTTCATTTGTGCAGGTGGAAACATGCTTTAGAGACAACGGGAGCATTAATGCACGTCCTGACAAAGTACAGAGAAATGATTGACATTCAAGCACCCGATGAAGTAAGAGATATACATAATTACTTCTCCACGTAGTGCTTTGGAGACATCATCGAAAATGCATTTCTTATTTCAAAATGTTTTTATTGACTACAGGTAATATGGGAACCATATCCTGAGGCACTGATAATGGACCTACCTGCGTACTGTAGCGGTGGTCGTGCTATTTGGCGAACGAGGGCACCTTTGATTTTCTTCTGTGTAGTCGAAATGTATCATCCCGATAGAGTCATGCGACAATTCGGTCTCAGACAAATGATACCACCTTTACAGAGCACAAACATGCAGCTACATAAGATTGACTTGAGAGGGAAGACGGATAAGGATTGGAGCGCAGAACATAGTGCTTATGTCTGTATGTGGAATGAACGTGCCTCCAATATTGCAACTGATGAAAGCTTAGAGGAGCCAATGGACTTTTACAACCCGTATATGCTATGGTATCGTCGCATTACATGACGATTCATGTCTCCCCGTGGAGCTATTGTTGAGGCCTTGGTAAGTACAATTTCATTTTTTCCAGTCATGAATCCTTGCCAAATAGTTGTTTTCCTTGTACTTTCGCATAAAACTTCATCAATATTTCATATGTAGGCACATGGAATTACTTCAATTCATCAGTTGACACTGGGTGATGATGTATCTATTGCACGTATTAGAGATGTAGCTGCATCGACTTTGACTGCAGTACACGCAAGTTATCGGATGCATAATATGCCCAGTTCATTTCAAGCTTCTCATCATTCTTCCCATGTTGATACACCTTCGAGGCATGACACTCCATTGTATACTCCATCAGTGCCTCTCAACGAGTTTAGGACTCCACATACTCCTTCAGTTCCTCCCAACATGACATTCGAGGCTATAGAAGCCTTTCCATTTGACAGGGCACCTACATCTTCGCGCCATTTTCATGCAAGTCCCATAATGATGAATTTATCTGGGAGTTCAAGTACTCATGATGGAGGAATGCGAGACAACGATGATATTCAACCAGAAGATGCTCAAAATCCGGCTGATGTGGGTCATTCGGATATTCCACTTGCTTTAAACCGTAATGTCCAAGTCGTCAAGAAAACACGGTGTGGGACTGGAAGTCATTATTTGGGGTCAGACTAGAACTTTTTCTAAACTGTTATAAGACATTTTCTCCTTATTCATTTTTGTTTTGTAGTTGATCACCTACCAATTTCATCATTTATATCAATTCAACTTTCAAGTTCTTTATTTTTTATATGTTTTAACTTATTTTTTTACCCTTTCACATTGTAGTGTTAGTTAATAAACACTTTCATGGTTTTTCCTAACTTTCCATTCTTAATATTGTTGTATTAATTACATTATTATGATTCTAACAATAATTAGACCATATTCTTTACATCTATAATTTTTTCTTACCTTTGAAGAATTTCATGGGCTTAAATCTAATGAAGTGTTCATGCCTTGAATTGCTAGTTTATTGGATCTTTCCAACAAATACACCAGACATACCAAGAGAGGGACTAAAATCTAATTGAAGTTCCTTGTCAAAGATCGATACTGTATACCACATGAGTTGGAAATTTGAATTTGATAAGCCCAATGGATTTCAAAAATGGTTGAACAGACTTCAATTTTCTTTGGCCTTTTAAATGTGTAACAGTTCTCTAGTGGGACCTTATGGACCTTGTCTTTCAATGCTATTTTACTCACTCAAACTATGATGACTTGTTAAGTAAGAGAGGTCCATCAATTCAATTAATGCAGTGCACGCATTCTGTGTCCTCTTTTCATTATTGTGCATTCAATATGAGAGCCTAATTGAAAGTAGATCCCTCGCTAACGTTATGATCCAGTCCAAGGAGTTTACAAGAAAATTTTAGTGGTCACCACTAGGCACTAGCAAATCCATCCACATGGATGGGTAAAGCTCTTCTTTGACTCCTAGAGACCATGCCATGGATAGGATCCTTCATTTTTTCTCGAGTCATGGGGTTGGAGTGTACCAAATGTATTTTTGTTTTTTTTTATTTTCTATATTTTTGTAGCCATTCGATTTGTTTTTAACTCCATTTAATTGGCCATGCATCTATGATCTGAGATAAACTAAAAATGATAAACTGTCAAAATTTCAGAAGGAAGTCGTGACTGCTTCGAGTCACGTTTTTCAGTGACCACAACAACCCCCTGAGGTGGCGCGTGATGTGGCAATGACGTGGCCAAAAGTGTGTTAGTTTTGAAAATAGTTTGGTGGGTGTGTTGGATTGATAATTTTTACCCCTAAATGTACTAATCAAGGAAAAATGCCAGAAATTCTTTGAAGCAATAAAAATCACATTCTTGGAGGCTTTGCTCAAAATCCCAAATTTTAAAATTATTTTGTAGCAACTTTTTGAGCAAATGAATTGAAAAGGCTAACCTAAATCTTGATCCTTTTCAATCTTCCTTGACTTAGTGCCTAATCCCCTTCTTTGAAACAAAAACCAAACCCTTCTATATTTCTTGCTCTTAATCTCCCTTTCTAGTTGTGTTAAAGCAAAGAAAAAACTCTAGATTTTAATTTTTGCTAAGGCATCTTAGCCTCTTATTTTACTCAAGTTGTACATCCATGACACATTTAAGGCCTATATTGAATCCATCCATGCATCCCTTAATTCTTACTAAATTCCCTAGAATTCTATTAAATGTTCATTTTTAGGAGGATTTAAGCTTCATATTTAGTCTATCAAAGCTCCAATAACCACTATTACCAACAACTTAGATTCCCTAGTTATGATGATCTCCATGCCCATTAAGAGTCTCAATTTAATTAATAGACAACTAAGCTTTATATGTACTTTAGGCTCTTATATTTTAATTATCTTAGTATATGGGATCAATTGATATTTTGTGCTCCATCATCCAACTAAGATACCGACTACCCGATGCCATGTGCCTATGTGCATCATGAGGCACGCCTATGGTCCTCATCTATTTGTTTATTTATTTATTTATTTTTAATTTAATACATAAGTCGATTTGGGTTAAATTAACCTATTGGTAATAGCTTAGAACACTTGTAGAACTTAATTATTTCAACTAAGCTATTTAGTTATCTAAGTAACTAACCATTTCCTCCCTACGCCATGTGCATCTCGAGGTGTCCTACGTTCTCAACACATACACACACAACGCGATAATGAAAATTAAATTAGTGCAACGCGATTTAAATAATAATACAACAATTATGAATGGCATCACGTAAAAATAACTTTTCAACTTCTTGTGCTCGAGGTTTTACCTATGATTTATACATTGGCTCTAATTATGGTTCCGTAACCCTAGTGATTAGGGCATAAACATGGTTTAATTAAATTCAGGTCATCGCAATCTTCCCATTCAAAAAAAATTTCTTCTCGAAATTTAAATTTAAGGAGATGCGTTCAATAAAATTGAGACTCAGCATAGTCGCTTGATTACAAAGTCCCTTATAGTCTAACTTAATCAGTTAGCTAGGTCTCGATTGCAAATCTCCTTAAAAGTTAAACTTATGTTGGCTCTAAAGTGGTGAGAATCTTCCATAGAGCTAGGTTTGCGATCCCATAATTTCGACCTCTCTCGGTACCGATATACGTCTTTCTCACCTGCTTGCTCAATAGTTTAAAATGCTGGCATATGCATCAGATCCCTTCTTGTGTAATCTTGCATATCTCAAGGCTCTACCTTAACTGAACCTTTCGATATCGTTTAATATCATAAAAGACTTAATCTAGTCTATACTACAAAGCCTTTATAACAATCTAATTATCCGAGACTGGAGTTCTTGTTTCAAGCGCTTCACACAAAAAGATTTCTTTTATAGATCACTGAATACTATTAGGTGTCCTGGGCATTCACACTAACCTTAATTTGGGGGTGTAGTGTCATATCAAGATGTATAGGTGCTTGCCAAAACTGACACAACTGGAAATCCTCTAAGGCAATACCTTTGCTCTTTTGTAACACCATTGGCAACTCGACGCACAGTCTCATCCTTATGTCCCTACCCAATTATCTATCCATAACCTAATCAGTAGAAAAATATTATCAAACATTCCTTCGATGCATTTATTTCTATTTCCTGCAAAACATCCAACACTTTTACGGTCATAAGAAATCACGAGTAACTCATTGTACATTACTTAAGGTTCGCAACGCTCAACCTTGTATATAGTTGAGTCTTTATCCCTGAACCTACTTAATAATGTTTGTCCTAATGCCATGCCTCTAGCACTAACTTCCCCAGCCATGCTTCAAAATACTCTGCATAAATTCATACCATAATATGACCTCGGTGCCCCTGCATTGTTTCATGGCATACAAAATCTCGATGAGATTTATAATTGTCACAGAATCAAACTCTACATAATGTAAAACTCAAGATCTATAGGTAACTAGTAACCACCTAACTCTATTGTCCTGCTCTCTAGTCTGTATTGGCAGAGCTGTAACTAGCACCACTGAATCCCTAGTACACTCACTCCTATAGTGCCCCTACTGCTCGCATTAAAAACAAGTAATGTGTTGTTTACGCCTCTGCCCAAAGCTCTGACCCTATCCACTAGCCTTCTAGCCTTGACCCTAATGTTTCCTGTCTCTGTCCCTCTGGTCGTAACCCTAGGTTTGTCTATGCGGTTGTGCTTGTGGAACTACCATAAGCTGCTGAGTGGTTATGGATATAATTGCCCGGGTAATGAATGCGTGACTATCGTCATGTTTATGCCTCTAACTGTCATGACCCCTATGGTGTTGGCTTCTCTTACCTCTCGTCTCATACGTACTACGTCTGGACTATCACTTAGATGTTGAAGTGGGATCAAAGTCACATGTCATCAGATACCTCTTGTGTGCCAATGCCCTCTCATATATCTTTTGCAAACACTGGGCTCCAATAGACACAACACTGGCTATCTCTGGCCAAATTCCTTTAGCGAAGTAATGGACATGTAGTCTCTCGGTCTCGACGACATCTAGGGCAAACTATCGTAGGTGTCGAAATCTCTCAATGTATTATATGACGGTCCAGATGCCCTGCCTCAAACTTATAAACTCTTATATCAGTCTCAGCTATATCTATGAAGGGATGCCGTAGAAAACTTTACAAAATTCTACAATTGTGGTCGGCTCACCGTGGGTGTCTACGTTTGTAGTCCTCCATACCACGGTCTTTCCTCGTAGCATCTAACCTGAAATCCTGGCCTTAATATTGTCGCATATCCTTAACAGTCCATGGAGTATCTCGTGCGAGAGAACTCACTTCCCTGCCGCCTCTGGGTATCTGCCTGATAAGTTATAAGTTGTTCGCATTTTATGGGACATTTTAGTATGTTTTATAAGTTTAAGTCATTAAAATATGGTCCTATTAGCTTATATTCGTCTATTTTAGGTTTTTAAGGTGTCGTACTATGTTGTATTTACATCGAAAAATATGTTGCACAGATCTTGAGGCAGTGAAGTGAGGCCTACATAGCTAATGTGATGTGTGATGACTTGACGACATGAAATTGGAATATATGAAGAAATAGAGTAAAACAGGAAGAAAGTGAAAGACTTGATTGAGTAGAAGTGGTTTGCAAAGAATCATCTAATAAATCAAAGAAGAACTTGGAATCACCGCCAGATATTCCACAACAATTCCTGATAAAACTAAGAATCACTAGTCGAATCGATGGAGCACAAAAACCTCATATCCAAGGATTTGGCCAGTGATTCCACTTAAACTCGAATCGCCAGGTAATCACTGGACCAAATATTATGGGTTTTAGATAAAAATGAACATTTCGAGTTAGTTTGAGATATTTACTACATAGAATACCATATAAATGAACCTTAGGCTTCAAAATCAATTGTTCTTGATTGCTCTTGGAGCCATATTTACTAGTTTCATCAAGTTCTAGTTGAGATCTATTGTTCATTGCTTTTGGAGACTTTTGAAGAGTCAAGTATTCAAGTAAGAGGTATTTATTTATGTATTGTATTTACTTTATTGCAATGTTATTTATGATAATGAGTGAGAAGTTTATTAATATAAATGAACTCCAAACATGAACTTGCTCAGTTTTACAATGTAGTCATGATGACATGATTTTGTGCTTATTTCATTAAACTAGTCGTATTCTTTAATTCATTGATTTTATAGGCTGTTATTTGTTGATTGCAATCATGAACTTTGTATTTCACACATAGTTGCAAATATGTATTGTGATATTTGGATTCATTATCTAGTTTAAAGTATGTTCATGACTATATGATTGAGGAAACATGGTTGGATGCAAAACATATTGATGTTTCATTGTTTAGGATGTTTGTTTAGATGTTTATTTTATATTGTTTCCATTGAATTGAATTGCTTTGAACTTAATAACCTTGATTTGTGTTAATTAAGTAAGTTAAGTTAGTTTAGTTTATTTCAATATTTAAAGATTATTAATTTAAATTATATTTTTTGTTAAATTAAATTAGAAATTAAAAATAATAAAATTTCTTTCTTAAGGAATTTTCAAAACCTACGTGGAGATGATCCTACTTACCACTATTACAAATTTAAGAGTATAATAAAGGTGAAAAATTTATTGTTACGCTCGACACATGTCAATTTTTGGCACCGTTGCTTAAAATAATTTCTTAAGAATCTTTTTCATTGTATGTCATACAATATGACAGAAGGCAAGCAAGAAAATGTCACAACTTACAAAAATATGTGTATTGCCATTCCTGCGGAATTTCTCGATTTTGAATTAAAATTCAGAATTATCTTCTTTTTACCTTACTTTAACTATGAAGATGATGAAGATCCTTAAAAATTTATTAGGAAATTCATGCATATAGTAAATGTAATGAAACCTAAAAACATAGAGTTAGAATATGTCACGCTAAAGGCTTTCCATTTTTCTTCAAGAGGTGAAGCTCAATATTGACTATTCTACCTTCTTCAATATTCCATAACCACATGATTTAAAATGTTAATACCCATTTCAGATCAATACGTTCTAGCATGCAAGATTAGTTTATATAGAAAAAAAATAGTAATGCGAGGACGGAAAAAGAAATGACTTTTAGTGAGTTTTGGGATAGATTTCAAACACTGATTTCATTATGTCCACAACATGGATATACAGAAAGAGCATTAATAGAATATTTTTATGAAGGATTAAACATTTAGAAAAAAAAATTCTACACACAATATGTGAATGATCTTTATTTGATCTAACAATGACATTAGCGAAAGAGGCTATTAATAAAATGGCTAAACAATTGAAGCAATATGGTAAAAAAAAACAAATTCATAAAAAATCTTGTGAAATCAATAAAAGAACAATTATGACAGATGACAAATTCAATGATTTAAAAAACATGGTAGAGCTATTACTAAAAGATAGATTAATCTTGTGCATTTCGCAATAAAACTAATCATCTAGATTATAAATGTCCTCTGATGCAACAAAACAAAATTGACGAAATCAATTTTATAATGATTCATTATGATAGGTTTAATGAACTTAATTATATCTCTAGTGACTAGACAAATTACCTACGACCGAATATAGGCAATAGTATGGGCAACCATTATTATCAAATATATGAAACATCCATATTAATTGAAAGAATAATTGCATTAAAAAAATCGAATAAGGAAAAAGATAAAAAATCTAAGCTTAACAAGATGATATAATTGAATTAAAAAAATTAAGAAGTTAGATGTACCTACAAATTAATAGGTTAAATAATTAAACTAAAACATTTACTCAAACTACTACTCTTACTAACTAAGCATAAGTTAATGCCTTATTTTGTGATAATAAAAAAAAAAACATGTAAAAGAAAAGATACCTAAGAGAGGTAAAAAGAAAAATAAAGTACAAAAACAATAGAAGAAGAAAAAAAGATGATGGCCAATGCCATTCCCACTAGAGAATGGATGGCTGAACAATTAAAATATACACCTTTTTCCTGAAAGATTGTACCCATGATATTTAGCCAGAGTTCAAGCTTATGAAAAGTCTTTAAAACTTCTGAAATAGTTCATCAAGAAACAAATGATAATATTCATGATAAATTAAATGAAAATATGTGTTCTATCTTTCGCATTCCACAATGATTAGCGGAAGTTGGAAAGGAAGAAACTAATAAAAACATTCTTGAAACATTTAGGAAAATAAACATTAACAAACCTGTAATAGAATCAATTATGAAATTATCAAGTTATGATAAAGTTTTGAAAGAATTCTCTGAATCTAAAGATAAGTTTTTAGAGGAGTTTAAAGATAACTTAGGACAAAAGGTGTCATGTTTAATAAAAAAAAAAATACCTTAGAAATGTTTTGACCCACGAATGTTTGTAATACCCATCACAATAGGAACTTCTTATATTGAATTTGTTATGCGGGATCTCAGAGCAAGAGTTAATGTTATGCCACTTAAACTATACGAATCATTGAAAATAGGATCTTTAACTTATAAGCCTGTTAATCTTACTTCATTGGACAACACAATTATTAAACTATATGGATTATTAGAAGACGTTTTAGTAAAAATGATTGAATTAACATTTCAAGTTGACTTTTATGTCATGGAATTGGAAGATTCAATATCACCTAATTTTCATATTATATTATTAGGTAGACCTTTCTTAAAACAACTAAAATTAAGTTAGATGTTTTTGAAGGGACAATGTCTATGGAATTTGAAGACAAAATTGCTACGTTTGAAATTAAAGATGAGCATAATTATGATGGTTCTGATGAATTACTTAATAATGAAATTGATGAGAATGATTCTCTAGAATTAAGTTATTATGATATTCTAAATGCTGAAATTTACCCAATTAATGAAGTAACAACAGAAAATGAAAAAGAAGTTCCAAAGAAAGAACAAATAGAAGACACTTCAAATGAAAAGAAAGTAACTGAATAATGGACAGTTAAGCAACCAGGGATTGGGTAGACTATTAACAAGCTCGAAGAATTTAAAGTTAAAAAGAAAAAAAGAAAAAAAAAAAGAAAAAACCGAGCTTAAGTCTTATGAAGTTTAATGATCTTGACGGTATACATATGAATATTAAAACTAAAGGGTACTTTAGAGCTCAGTGTGATACGGGTTCTAATGCAAATCTCATGCCTATATATTTCTTTATACACACTCAATTAGAGTTAGACGCACTTGCTTCTGATCGAGATTCTTTACTGCATGGTATCTCAATTCAACCAATAGGAGTGGTTGGGAATGTGCTAGTTCAAGTGAACAAAAACATCATATGCATGGACTTTTTAGTCATGCCACACTTTATTAATGAAGATCCTCCTTTAGTTTTAGGACGACTTTTCTTAGCCACTACATAAGCTGTCATAGATATTTTGAACAAAACGATTACTCTAACAATTAATGGCCAATTAGTCACTTTCTGGAATGGCACTAGAGTGGAAAATTCTAAATTCAAGTTTATATATCCAACTTAATCATGGAATGGTTCAGTCGAGCCAACAACAACAAACAAAAGTGCTCTATGGGAGACAATCAATATTATATGTTTATTTATATTTCAATTTTATTAGGAGTTTAATATTAGTCAAGTATATTTTTATCCTCTCACTTTTTGACTCTTGTGTTGAAAATATTTTCGAAATTTAAACTTCAAGGTAATTTCAATTAAGGGGGAGTGATCAAATTGCTTCTATTTATATGGCCTTTATGCAAGTTTGCATTATTCACTTGCATGTTTGTTTCTTTATTTATTTAATAAAATTATTAGTTAATTACATATCCTAATCAAACTATTATATTTTTCGTAAATTTTACCTCTATATTAGTTTTTACGGATAGCATATATGTTAATTATGAAATAAATTAGACAAATAGTAAAATAGGCTTAGCGATTCCTGAATGATTCCAATTAACACTAGGAATCGCTGGCCGAATCAATGATATAAATGAACAAATTATAAAAAAACTTGAGTCTAGTGAATCCTCACCGATTCACTATTTCAAAAAATCGCTACTCAGATCAGTGGGTTACTGCACCTCACAACTTATTGATTCTCCTAGAGATTTTTCAACGATTCCATTTCACACATGAATCGCTGGGCACGAGTTAGAGTTTTTAAAATATAAACCTCAAATCAATGTACACATTGCCATTCACACCATAAACCCTTGCTCCCCTTTGAGTAGGAAATCAAATTAGTGTCTAATTCAACCCTCATAAGCCTTATTATAGCTTATTTATGTAATTCCCACCTCGATTAGGATTACTATATGGTTTATACAATTTGATTTTTTTTTATATAAATTTCCAATTTTTGAATAGGTTTCAAATTATTCATGGTTTTTAAATTTATATGGCTTATGAATTATTACTAAATGGTTTATATGGGTTTAGATTGAATGGGTGGCGATTAAAGTTGATTACTTGATTTTCAGATTATTTAGTGAAATACTTTAAATTTTTACATGAAGTGTGATCTTAAACAAAATTTAGATAATGAAGGTTCTGTTTGACTTAGTAGTTTTAAGAAAATAAGTTCGGGGGTGTGTTTTGTCTTAGAAAGACTTGAATTTATCGCAAGATGGTTTCTCTTATGAGATGGTGATGCTTGGATATTTATATTAGTAATATTTTCCTTGCTTGTAAGAATTTATTCATATGATAATGCATTCATTAATTATTATTTCATATAGTTTATGCTTCACGAGGTATTTTTGTTTTGTTGAAAATCTGGCTTAATTTTTAAACCTTGAGGACAAGGTTTGGAATGAGTTCGGGGGGGGGGGGTGTTTAGGTGAATTGAAGCATAATAAAGCGACGTGTGAAAGGCTTAAGAGGTAGAATATATTTATTCAATGTCCAAAGTTGATGGAAGACTTGAGAGGTAGAATCCATTTATTTATTCGAAGTTGACTGAAATTTTCAAATTTTTGAAGATTCAGGTAATATCTCTTTATTTTACTTTATTTAGTTAGAAATATGAATTGAATATAATATGGATTTAAATGGAAGTGCTATATTATTATTACCCATGAAAATAAAATTTTTATGATAAAAAGTAATTGTTATACCATATTTGACTTAACCTAGATTATGTATACACTAGAGGAGTTTAATGGGTATTGATTGCTTTATGTTAGACATTATAATGGGTAGAAGTTCAAAACGAAAGTGCAAGGTAAACATGAAAGATTTCTAATAATTTTGTTATATAAAGATTATTGATCAAAATATTTTATATAATTATACAAAGATAATGAAAAGAAGTTATGCCACAATAAGAGAAAAACATGAAATTAGTCAATAAAATCTGCTTAATTGGAAAGAATACTTCTTTGAATATAGTGAAAGTGAGAATAGCTAACAAGAGTTATTAAAATTAAAAAAAAAAGAAATAGAGAGATCTACAGATTCTAATGGAAATGGAGCAGAGAATTTATTGGTGGGAAAAAGGTGAGAAAGAAGTCCTAAAAAAAGAATAACTGTATCCAAAGAAAATGGAGCAGGGAACCTTATGAATATGATATAAAGAAGAAAAAAAGAAAAGAAATGAATATAGAGAAGAAAGAAAAAAAAAGAGATATGAAAAAGAATAGAAGGAAGTTTGAAAAAAAACTCTTCAAACAAAAGATTTAGCTCGAGTGCTTATAGCTAAGTTGAGTGAAGTAGCTTTTTACCATAATTAATGTATATGAAATGATGATTATTGGTGATTAAAATTCCTATCAACTTTGATTGTGATGATATTTTAAATATTGTTTGAAAATAAGATTGATTTAGTGATTTTGTATCTTAAGAATCTATATTAGTTATCGTAAACTTGATGCTTGTCAGTGGAGATTGAGAAAACCTATATAGTGCCTTGACCTTGATTATTGATTTCACTTTAAATTTTGAGGTGTATTTCACAACTAGAAGGTTGACTTGGCGAATAAGGGGTTGTTCTTTAAATTCTATCACAATTTTTATTTTATAAGGCTAATATGTTTCTATTTCATCACGACTTCTATTTAAGGAAAATAATAAATAATTATGAAATTAGAATAAGGAATGAAAAGAAAATATCATTGAAAGTATTCCTTTGCTAGGGACAACAAAGTCCTAAGTTTGGGGGTATTTGATAACTCATAAATTATGCACATTTTATGGGACATTTTAGTATGTTTTATAAGGTGTGGTCTCTAAAATATGGTCCTATTAGCTGATATTTATCTATTTCAAGTTTTTAAGGTGTAGAACTGAAATTGGGGAAAAACAATATAAAATGCATATATGATAGTCCTACATTGGATTTACATTGAAAAACATGTTACACGAATTTTGAGGTAGTGAAGTGGAGCCCATAAGACTCATGTAACGTGTGATGACGTGATGATGTGTAACTGTAATATATGAAAAAATGGATTAAAAAAGGAAGAAAGTGAAGGATTTATTTGAGTCAATGTGTTAAACAAATAATCATCAATGAATCAATGAAGAACTTGGAATCACTGCCAGAGATTCCTCAGCGATTCCTGATAACACTAGGAATCGCTGACCAAATTGGTGGAGCATAAAAACCTCATTTCCAAGGATTTTACCATTGATTCTACTCAAACCCAAATCGTCGAGGAATCGTTGAGCCATATTTCATAGATTTTAGATAACAAAAAATAGTTTGAGTTAGTTTGAGATATTTACTACCTAGAATACCATATATATGAACCTAGGCTTCGAAATCAACTACCCTTGATTGCTCTTGGAGCCATATTTACTAGTTTCATTAAGTTCTAGTTGAGATCTATTGTTCATTTCTTTTGGAGATTTTTGAAGATTCAAATATTCAATTAAGAGGTTTTATTTATGTCTTGTTTTTACTTTATTGCAATGTTATTTATGATCAAAATCTAAATAAACTTCAAATATTAACTTGATCCTTTTTGCAATGTAGTCATAATAAGATGATTTTGTGCTCAATGCAATAAACCAGTAATATTCTTCAATTCACTAACTTTATGGATTGTTATTTTCGGATTGCAATCATGAAATTTGTATTGCATGCATAGTTGCAAATGTAGTAACTAGGATTGTTTGAAATGTATTATCGTTTAGATGTCCAAGGTGAATTTGAGATCTAAGTTTAAAGTTGAAGTGGCTTTTCGAAGATGTTAGATTTAGTTGTTCGAAGTTCTCATAAAGTGTAATGCGATTTTATTGCGTGAAGATAATGTCTTTTCCATCGGTATAAGGAGAACTAATGGCTGACTAAAGGCTGTTTATTTACTTATGATTAGAGTTTAATGATCTAGGATATTTTACAAAGTATGTTCATGACTTTATGATTGAGGAAACATGTTTAGATGCAAAGCGGATTGATGTTTCATTGTTTATGATGTTTGTTTAGATGTTTATTTTATATTGTTTTCCATTAAATTGAATTGCTTTGAATTTAGTGACTTAGATTTGTGTTAATTAAGTAAATTAAGTTAGTTTAGTTGATTTCAATATTTAAAGATTATTTATTGAAATTCTATTTTTATTAAATTAAATTAAAAATAAAAACAATCTCTTTTGTAAGGAATTTCAAAATCCATGTGGAGAAGATCCCACTTACCACTACTACAAATTTAATAGTATAATAAAGATAGAAAATTTATTGTACACGCTCGACTCATGTCATTGCCTTCATAGTAGTAACCTAGCTAGAACTTGAGAAATTCCTTAATTAGACTTACCTCAGCTGATAAGGAAGTCTGGAAGGTGATCTTCTGAGTCGGTGTCAATTACGGTGTAGCTGTCGTTGTTATTGCCGGTATGGTGATCTCAGTTGATGCAGTAATCCCAATAACAATCTTTGTAACTGTAGCAGTCAGGGTGGTGGTACTCAGTATATCAGCTCGCATTATCTTAACTGCAGTGTCCCGGATGACTGAGCCAATGATCATCTCCGGAGTGCTCAGTGTACATGTAGCAATAAGGGTCACGATCGTTGTTGATTGCGCGCTCATCAACTATGTTAACTATACGAGTTGTAGGTCATAAGTCGCGAATACGTTCGATATACTTTGATCAATCGCGACGGTATGAGTTGGTTTGCTAATCTGACCCCCGTCAGTAGCAGATGGAGTTGACTGTTCATCCATAACGTATCTACAATGTTGACGATGTGTCCGGATTAGCCTCGAATACTTTTATATACTATTACAGCCGAAATATATAACGTATAAACTCTAACAATACCCACCTCTCATCACTTCCCCACTAATGTTCTAAGTCAGAATCATCAAGTTTACACATATAAGTTTGTTAAGTATTATTCGAGTTATTTAAATTTTTCCCTAGGTTTCTTTGAACCAATGCTTTGATACCAACTATGACGGCCCCAAGCCTCGAGGCAAATTAAGAACTGCCATGTCACCGAACATTTCACCAAGTTAATCCATGTCACTACACGCTTATTAATGACGGCTCGCGATCTATTACCATTTCCTTTAACTTTTACAAAAACTTAGTCAATTTCAAGTCTTAATGAGATATTTTATGAAATTAACTTAATTCAAGAGTTTTTACAACTTAATTAGTTAAAAATACCAATTTAGTTGTTTTTAAGTGCGAATGTATTTAGAATGACATGTAAATAAATAAATGAGTTTTGCATATATAACAAACCTACAGGGTGGACGCCGAGAAAAAAGATACCATATATGTAATCGTAAAGGAAACAAATGTACATAAAAGTATAATATATGTATCCGGTACAAATAGTCTCCTTAAATAACCTAAAAGACAATAAATAAGCAAATACAAACACCTATAAGTACTAGTTATAGGAAGCTCTCTAGATCAGAGGTATTCGCCAAGTATTGCTTCCCAAGCTCATCGTAGGATCTGCAATTTGTCATCAAAACAATGAGAAATTCTAGTGAGTAAATCCCATACAAAATCAGTTAGTATTCATAAGAATCCCAAATAAAACAGCTACAATTCTTGTAGATGATTAAAATAAAAATGGAAAAGAATGCATGAATATAAGTCGCAATTGAATAAGCAAAGTTGGAACACATATGTGGTGAATTTCAGTCGAACCTTAGGGAAAAGATTCGCTAAACCGAGAAGTCCCCGTTGGCATGGTATTGCTCACCTAACACTTCCACTACAAGGAAAATGAAATTTAGAAACGGAATTAGCAACGGAATTAAGTTCCGTTGCTAAAAAAAGTAGTTAGAGACGGAATTGAGACGGACTAATTCAGAGACGGAATTGAGACGAATCAGAGAAGGAAATAGAGACGGAAATAGAGATGAAATTAAATTCCGTCTCTAAAAAATGGCGCCAACATTCCCTCCAAAACTTTGTTTTTTTATAATCGTTCATCTAATCTCGAGATTTATGCATCTAATCTCGAGATTTATGCATCAAATCTCGAGATTTGATGAGTATCCCCTCCACCCCCAACCCCCCCAACCAAAATCCCCAAATCCCACAAGTTCGTCGTCGCGTTTCGTCTCGGTCTCTGCTCTTCGGCTCGAGACCTACGGAGTCTGGCGCGCGTGGCTCGGCGACTCCAGCTACGCTGCCTTCGCGACCTTCCTGGCCTCGCAATCATCTTGGGATGCGTTCATGGGGACCGACGACTCCAAATCTAGGGCTCGGATTCGGCTCCGGCTTAGGGTTCGAGCTCGCTCTTCGACAAGGCCGTGTCTTTTTCTTTCTCCGATCTTCTTCGTCTTCGTCGCGCTTGCGGCTCGTCGTCGTTGATTCACTTTGCTTCGAACCTCAATTCCGCATGTACGAGTTTTCGGTTTTTAAGGTTTTTTTTTTTTTTTGGTGTGTTTTGGTTGGTTTCGGGGTTTTTTGACTGTGAGTTTGTGAGGTGTTTTGGCTTTACTGATTTGCGGTTACATGGAGGTGATGTGTATTTCTCTTTGGAGGATTTCGGTTTTGGGCTGGCTGATGGGGCTCAAGCTCAAGCTCGGCGGAAAGATTCGCATTCAAAGGTTCGATTTTTAGGTTGTTTTGATCTTCAATTTGTGTTTTGAATGCTTGTTTTGATCACTATGTTTCGCGGCGGAGCAGGCGAAACAAAGTTTATTGTTTTATTAACTGCTTTGCAAATGCATGAATCCTAAGTATGCCATCCAATGACTTCCCTTCCTTTTTTAAATTTCGTGAAAGTCCCTCCTCTTGAATTATTTATTTTTATTATTCATTACAATTCCTTTTCCATTATGCTGCTATTCAATCCATCTTTTGTAGTTTAAGTATGTCATTTTTATTTTCTAATTTTCTCTAATTTTTCAGTCATGTTTAAAAGTTGCTCTTGATTTTGTATCACCGGAAAATATGGAAGAGTGCATTCGTTTGACTTATTTATTGTTTTATTTTTCAGTCATGTTTAAAAGATTTGTTGGGACCTTTACATTGAGGGTCTTGTGATCAATGCTGATGGAAACCTACTCGATGCATTAGGCGCCGCGATCAAGGTAGCCATTGTACCTTTCTTTTCTTAGAACACACATTTGTGGATTTTTTCGATTAGTATCTTCAATTGTTTGAGCCTATTGGCCTCAATCTCTTGTAGCGTTACTTTTAACTTTCCTTCTTCTCGATGTCTACATTTGTAAGTTTGTTACTGCCAATGGAAAGTGATACCATATCTAGCTTTGAAGCTTTTATGGACTTGAAGTTGAAATCCTGTTGTGACAAATGTCTATATAAAAGCTTTTTTCATATTAGTTTCGTTGACCCTAATGAAACACTAGTAATTTCTTCTTCCCTGTCTTATCGATGCATTGATCCTCCATGTGATATCTATCTACTCTCGGGTACCATTTCTCTTCGAATCAAAATTTATAACCATTACCTTTTTGTGCTTTAGAAAACCACTATTGATGCTTACTAAATTTCTGCTATGCCATGTTTCGTGAGTCGTGAAGAAGGATTGTAAAACCCCTAGTTTGAGAAAACAAATGAAGCTCCCGTGGGAAGCTCCCATGTTTTGTGCATTCGTTTGACTGAAGATTTTCGTGTGCTTCCTGAAATACTTTTATTCTCTTTTGTTGTATATTTTCAGTTTTCAATCGGTGAATCACTAGCATTTACCGAAAACTGTAAGTAGCAATGTAGCATATATTTAGCCATTGCTCTGTGGCTAAATGGTGCTTTAGGCTTGTGAAAACATAAATACATAGATCTAAACTGTTTTGCATTGAACATGTTTATTCGAAAAGGTTAATTTTCGTGTAGGCTTGTGATTGCTCTCTACACTGTCTATTTCTGCAAATACATCGCATTGTAAAAATCCCATGTAATGGTGTATGGAGGGTGTTGAATGGATGTAAGAATACAGAAAGAGAGTTCTTGTTTTTGAACAAAATGAATGAGATAACTTGCTTGCAAGCACAGCTTAGTTTGCACTCTAGTAACTGCAGTTCATTTGTTTTTTTAGTTTTGATTTTGGCATTCTACTAGCATATGATTAAAACTCGACTCAATAGAAACTGGATAAATTAGATAGGCGTATTGATTAGGGGGATGTAAGGACTTGGAAGCACTTCGACAATTGCACGAAGTTGAGCATAATGAATGATTTTGATTCTTGTAGCCAACCTCGACTAATTTGGAATATTCAATTTTCACCATTTCATGAATTTGGGTTATTCAGCTTCTTCACCTCATTTCGCTTCCCTATATGTTTTGGGCAATTTGAATTACCATTTTCTCACACTTTTTTGATTCTCCAATTCTTTGATGATTACAACAAGGCTACACAGTAATAGCAAGGTTTGTGAATTTTTGAGTGCGATCTTTTATAGATTGATGAGTTGATACCATTGATTGGTCTATGTTTCCTGCATTTCTAAATACTTGTAATAGACCGAACTAAATTAAACCGGTAAGTACGTAGCTGAATTTCTTCAAACTATGTATGGGGAAAGATAAATGTTCAACAAACCAGTAAAAGGACAACAGGAAAAGAAGAAACTGAAACCATAATTTGTCGAGTCTAATCACGCATGCTCCTAGCTATACATGATATAGATCAAGTTTAGTACAAAATTTAGAAGGAATCCACCAAATATTCAACATTGAAAACTTTTAGTCGACATAATAATCTTCTTTAACTATGTCTCCATTTACTGTCAATTGATAAAAGTAAACCATTCTCATGTAAATTGACTGAAGCTACCACAATCACTAGTTAATTAGCAATAAAGATCTAGGTGCTTAAGGAGGACAGATCAATTATCGCAGAGAAAAGCATAGTAAACTCTTCCATTGTGCTCAATTTTTTTTTCCTAAAATTATTTAGAGTGCATGTTAAAAATTTTAAGACGTTGTAGTATACCCTTAATTTATCTTCTTCTATGATATACACATCCATCACACGTGTCACTCTTTCATTGGTGTACCAACAAAGAAGCCCATCATCCATACATCCATTCTTTCCACCATCACCTCTGAAGATAAGTTTTTTTTTTAGCTCTTTTAATGAGAAGAACAAGAAGGAGAAGAAGAGAGAAATGTTGGGTTGAGATCAACTGAGACAACAATGGCAATGTCCATAGCTTCCACTGCAGTAGTGTCAAACCTTCATCCAAGGTCACTCACTCGGTAACACAGCTTAATTTCTTTATAGCTAGTTCTCTTATAACATGCACTATATATATATTGTCATATTTTTGCATTTCAGCTATAATCAATTAAAGTCCAACTTGAGTAGTTTTATTGCTTCCACATGTGTGTATGGCTTTAAATTCACTAAACTGTGATAGAATCTTGGTTTATTTGTCTTTGCAAAACTTGGGTAATATCTGTTCATCTGTTTATTGTGATCACTGATTTCTTTTTTAATGAGTTGTGTACTTGGACTTTGATAGTGCTTCCCCACCAGAGCATGCATGGAGGAGGAGATTAAACAACCATGCTAATCTTCTTAGGGAATTCAGTGTTACTTTTAGGGAGGCAGTGAAGATGGTGAGGCGCCTTGTACTTTAATGAATTTTGTTTTACTTGGAGAATGTTTTACGTGTTACTTCATATAGAGCTATGTAATTTGGGCTTTGGTGGATCTTTATCATGATTGCTAATGATAGGTTTGCATACAAAAGAAAAAAAAAACAATCGAAATGCAAATGCACCCATATACATGTCGTTAAGGATCCGTTAGGTTGTAATTGAAATGCAAATGTACCCATCTTTGGTAGCATAATGCAACTATACATGCTTTCTTTGCAGTGAAATCCATAACTTGTGCTTCGTTGAGAGTTTAAGTACTGCCAGGTTCTCTCTCAACAAATGCCATATAAATCTCCTGCATTCTCATCGAGTTAAATTTTTCTACATTGTTTGCGGGTTCCCGATATACTTCTACTCTAGAACCCTCGAAACATCTCAACAAATGCCATATAAATCTACCCCGCATTCTCATCAGGTTAAAATTTTCTACATTATTTGCAGGTTCTCTGATAGACTTCTACTCTAGAACCCTCAGAAACACATTTAGTATCTTTCCCTTCTTCCACTAATTCAAACTTGTGTTATGTGCTTGTTAAATTTTTCTCTCTCCACAACACAACACAAGCCTTATACCACAACAGGTCTAATGGCTTCATTGGATGAGTTTTATAAACTGAAATGTGAATGCCAACTGAATTCAGGTCCTGGCATGAGAATTTTCTTGCTGGAAGGTCTCCTTGACCGATCATCAAGTAATATTGGGAGTTATGTGTTTTATAAACTTGTATTATGCTGAATTTGCTCATTGCCCTTGATTTATGTCACTCTTTCATGATATGGGTGTATGCAGGTACACATTTATGATTCTCAATCATCAACATTATGTGTATTGGCATTATTTCCAATTATTGTAATTATTTTTGTATTAATTGATCTATTTCTTTGTCTGTTGGAAGCATGAAAAATCTCCTAGAGTTATTGCTAGTCAAGAGCAGAGTTTTGGAGTTATGTCTTCTAGTTTTTTATGTTAGTTTTGTTGAATCTTTTCATTCAATGAGTATTAAAGGGTTCTAGAGTTAAAGTTTGTTCATTTGGAGTGTTTTTTTGTTTTTTTTTTGGGCAGGTAGTTCCACCTTACGAGCTCCCAGCTTTGACGAAAGGATATTTGTTCCCTTTGTATTATAAACTAGCTCGCCCACCTGTAAGATCTCTTCTTGATTATTTAACCAACTAATATATCTCTTTTTAACCTGTGTTTGGCTCATACACTTGTGCTTGCGATGATACGTAGTTCGCCCATAATATAGTTTATATTCCTATTATTGTTTGTATAATTTAGTGATTTTTTTCTTTTCGATCTTTTTCAGGTGTTTTGTACGAAGTCAAGTATTATTTGAAGCACAATCAACTTTATATAATCTCAGAACACTTCATTTTTTTTCATTTAGAACAATTTTTGCTTTTACTTTTGTAGAAAGATACGATATAGAAACTTTGTAGATTGTTTTTGTTGTTTCGTGTACAGTACATTGAGAAAATATAATGTTAAGGATATGTTAAGTTTATATAAACTGTGCGATATCAATATATTATTTAGCTATGATTTTTATTATATATTGGCAGGTTAAATGTGCTTGGATTGAGACCTATATATATATATATATGAATTCTGAGACGAAATTAAGATGGATTTGAATTCAGAGACGGAATTAACAACGAAATTCAGAGATTCCGTTGCTATTCCGTCTCTAATTTTCGAGGAATGAATCAGCAACGGATCAGAGACGGAAATAATGCATTCCGTCTCTGATCTGTTGCTAATCAGAGACTTTAAAAACTAAACAAAAATGAAAAGTAGAGGCGAAAATAGCAACGGAATCCAGAGATTCCGTTGCTATTTCCGTCTCTAATTTTCGAGGAATAGATACAAGAATCAGAAACGGATCAAATTCCGTCTCTGATCCGTCTCTGATTAGCAACGGATCAGAGACGAAAATAATCAGAAACGAAATTTATTCCGTCTCTAATCAGAAACATAATTTATTTCGTCTCTAATCAGAAACGGAATTTATTCCGTCTCTAATGAGAAACGGAATTTATTCCGTCTCTGATCCGTTTCTAAATTAGAAACGAAATCACATTTCCGTTTCTGATTGAATCAGCGACGACGATTTTAGAGACGGAATAAATTCCGTCTCTATTCCGTTGCAGATTTCAATTAGAGACGGAATTTATGCAAATCAGATACGGAAATTTCTGTTTCTGATCTGCTATTTTTTGTAGTGTTCATGGTCGAAAGTGGACCCCGTGGACGAAAGTTAGACTTCCGATTGACGCCTTTCGTAAAAAGACCCGTGATGAAGGCAATCCTTATGCCAACGGAGGCAAGTCTTATGCGTAGTCACTAATAAGACATGCTGCATGAAAACTCCCGAATCACCATATACAAGATGCTATGATCAGTGTCATGCCCCCTGTCGACCATACACAGACATACGCGAGAATGGAGTATAAGCAAGCCTAAAACTGTCGTAGTTTATATCAAAAGACGGTGGTAAATTTGACAAGAATTTAAATAACTCTAAAAGAGTTTCTCGTGAGTTTACTTACCCTAAACAATTACACACCCGTTGAAATGTCTCACTTACGCCTCGAAATACGCACTTGACACCTAACTGTAGTCTCTTAAGTCCCTAGTGTCTAAATATAATATTTTAATTATTTTAGGGTCAAATTAATTGTGTTTATAATGTGAGATCAAAATAAGTGTTTTTAGTCCAAATATTTAGTGGCGGCACGCTTTACAGGTTACATACCTAGTGCAAAACCCCCAAAACTTTCTCAGTATTCAATTTCTTACTTTTTTCCATTTTTCTATATTTTCTTCCAAATTTTTTGTATTTTTCATAATTTTTATCCAATTTTATTATTTTTTGTAATCTATTTTATTTTAAATTGTATTTAATTTATTTTTATAATCTTTAATATTAAAAAGGGTATGGGCCCACCGGAATAGGGCTCGATTTGTTTGGCTTGGATCGGTCCAACTGCATAGACGAATTGCATTTTGAATGCAATTTTTCCCTGCCCTTTGTCTTTGCTCTTTTTTATCCTTTTTTTTCATCGACAACAGCAACACCAACAACAACAACAACAACAACAACAACAACAACCATTAAACCCATATTAGCATCTAACAACCCCAATTCATGCACGATTTCATTGAAAGCCTCAAGAACCCTAAATTTGTTTACGAATTCATTTATCTTGAGAATTTTGAATTAATTTGGCCAAATTAGGGTTCAAACAATAAGAAGAAATTGTTTTTATTAATGAAAATCACATTCTTGAAGGCTTTGGTCAAAATCGCAATTTTTAAAACATTTTGTAGCAACATTTTGAGCAAATGAATTGAAGAGACTTACCTAAATCTTGACCCCCTTCAATCTTCCTTGAATTAGTGCCCAACCCCTTTCTTCGAAACCAAAATCCAACCCTTTTATATTTCTTGCTCTTAATCTCCCTCTCTAGTCGTGTTATAAGCAAAGAAAAAACTTGAGGTTTTGATTTTTGCCAGAGAATTCAATGTTAAGTTCCATCTTATATAGTTCCCTTACTAAGGCATCTTAGCCTCCCATCCAACTCAAGATGTACATCTCATGACACTTTTAAGACCTCTATTGAATCCATTCATGCATCCTCTAATTCCCATTAAATGCCTTAGGATTCTATTAAATTTTTATCTTTAAGATGATCTAAACTTTCTATTAAATCCATAAAAGCCCTATTAACCACCACTACTGACACCTAGGACTCCTTAGCTATGGTAATCTCCATGCCTAACAAGAGTCTCAATTTAATTAATTGACAACTTAGCTTTATATTTACTTTAGGCTCTTATTTTTTAATTAGCTTAGTCTATGTGATTAATTGATATTTTGCACTCCATCACCCAACTAAGCTAGCGACTACCCGAAGCCCCGTGCTTATGTGCATCATGAGGCACGCCTATGGTCCTCAACTATTTATTTATTTATTTCAAATTTAATATTTAGGTCACTTTGGGTTAAATTAACCTATTGGTAATAGCTTTTGACACTTGTAGAACTTCATAATTTCAACTAAGCTATTTAGTTATCTAAGTAACTAATCATTTCACCCCTGCTCTACACGCATCCCGAGGCATCTCACGCTCTCAACAAATATGCATGACACTATAATGGAAACTAAATTAGTGCGACATGATTTAAATAATAATACAAAAATCATGAATGAAATCTTACAAAAATAAATTTTTGAACCCTCGATTATTGTGCCTAAGGTTTTACCTAAGATTTATATATCAGCTTTAATTATGATTCACTAACTCTAGTGATTAGGGCATAAACATGGTTCAATTAAATTTGGGCAGTCACATTAATGCTCGTAACTTTGATTTCATAGTCTTACTAAACGTTTTGCTTGCAATTGAGTCTACACTACAAGGAAAATGATATTTAGAAACAGAATTAGCAATGGAATTAAGTTCCGTTACTAAAAAAAAGTAGTTAGAGACGGAATTGAGACGGACTAATTCAGAGATGCAATTGAGACGGATCAGAGATGGAAATAGAGAAGGAAATAGAGACGAAATTAAATTTTGTCTCTAAAAAATGGCGCCAACATTCCCACCAAAACTTTCTTTTCTTATAACCGTTCATGAAATCTCGAGATTTGTGCGTGCTTCTATCAAGGCCCCTACCCCACCCCCGCCCCCCAACCCCCAAAAAGTCGACCGTTTGTGTCTCTTGCTCTCAACTCTCTCTCTGGTCTCTCTCTCTCACCGCATTCAGTCTCTTGCTCACGGCACTCCGTTCTCTCTTCGGTCACCGGTCACCGCTCCCAGCTCTCACCAGTCTCCAATCTCTCATCGGTCATCTCCGCTCAACGCTCTTTTTCTTTCACTGCTCTCTGCTCTCTGGTCGCTCTGTGCTCACCGCTCCGCTCACAGCTCTCTGCTCGTCGAAGACGTTCTCTCCCCGTCTCACCGCCCTCGGACTGACATTTCCTAGCTCTCCCTCTCTCACCGCTCTCGTCGAGGACGTTCTTTCCCAAACCCTAAATCTCTGTCGTCGCTGCGATTGCAGTTGCGACGAGGCCGTCGGCTTTGCCATCGCCGGCTGCCGGAGATTGGAGCCTCCGAAGCCCTAAGCTGTCGCCGACCTACGCCCCACCCTAAGCCGTCGCCGAACTCGTCAAGGTAACACCCTAAGGTGTTAGTTTTTTTTTTTTTTTTGAATGGGTGTTACAATTTGGATTGAATGATTGGATACTCGTGATTGTCTGATTGTTGGTCTTGAAGAAGAATTATGCTCTCTGATGGTGCTAATTGTGCTAGTGATGGAAAAATAAGTAGACTAACTACAATGACAGATTTTAGCATAACATATGGCAAAGATTGACAAATCACCATACTTAATTATCACTAGTGATCCCTAATCTTAACTGAAAACATAGAAAGATTAATGATGAAGTTGAGAAACGATATGTACAATAATTATGAGAGTTAGTGAAAAAGAGATCTAAGAAGGCTGGGAATCCGCAAAGAAAGAGTGTAGGTAGCTACTCTGAAGTGATGTTGGTGTTAGTTCTGTGAGAGTGGATCGAGGAGCAGAGTTTTTAGATCTGGTGCAACAAATATTGATTAATAATTCGTTTAGGCAATACAAACTCGTCTAGATGCTTAAATGAAGACAATCAAAACTCTGAACGGCGTTAAAAGCGGTGGCTACCGCTTTGACCACATTAATAAATCGGAACCACAAGTATATTATACGTTGAATCACGAGAAGCATTAAAATGCAACCAACCTATTAATTTTCTTCACTGCAATTGTCTGATTGTTGTTGGGCTACGTACCTTTGAAAACTGTATCGAAAGCTCCTCTTCCCACCTCCTCCTTGAAACCATTTGTTGCTTGTTCTAGTTCTTCACACTAGAATGATCGCATAGATATCTCTTGTGCTGATCCAGAGCTCATTAAAATCTTTTTATATGCCGTGTGTTTTTTATTGAGAAGAATACCACAAATGACTAAGACAACCAAGATTGGTTTTTACTCCAATAATTCCGTTCTATTATGAAAGCATCTAAATCCTCTGTATTGTAGTTGTTGTTGTTGTTGTTGTTGTTGTTCTGGTCATCATTGTTGATCTTTACGAAAGTTATAGTTAGGTCACCATTTCTTTTCGCATACATCATTGTTGTTGTCTTGCCTTCACATTTCTTCTTTCAAGCACAATTTAATTTTAGTCAGTATGCCTACTGCTACTTCCACTATTAAATTCACCTTCCTTACCAATTTCTATCTATTACAGGACCTTGAGAGTACTAAAGTTCTTCCTGTTGGGAGAGTCATAGCCGACTTGTACATCATTGATTTAGTTTCCTTCACTTTAGAGCTTCCTCAGTCATTTACGGTAAGTAATCATAATTGTTCATGGCATCATAGACTTGGTCAACCTTCAGCTGTTGTAACTAAACAATTAATTCCATTGATTCCAGGTCATGTTCCTATTAGTTCAGATTTTGATACTATGTAGGAATATGATTGATTGAAGAAAAAAAAACCATTTTTTGTGCATTGGGTTTCTATGTGATTACCTTATTTTATTTTATTTTGAAGATTGGTCTTACATTATTAAATTGGTTTGATTTGATTTGAAATGTAGATCGTTTAGCGGAGTTTGTTTGCAACTGTGCACAAATTTAGATGTAATGCTGGAGATAGGTTCTGCAAATTGTTTAGGGAGCTTTGGTTGCCATTAAGCAACAAGCATTCACTGGTTTTCGAGCTGCCAATACTGAAAGTTTTGCTATATTTTATTTTTTAATTTACATTCTTTGATATTGTTATGCTTCATGTTTTCATGTTTTCAGCTCATGAATAACCCCTAAGGAAGACTTGTACATATATGCATATATGAGGCGTGGCAGCCAATGCACTTTATCTTATTTTTGAAGAAAATTATCTTATCTTATAAACTGTTTCTTCAGTTAATGAATTGCCTCATTTCGGCAATTATGTTTACCACCTCAATTGTCTATCTCTATCAGTTTTTCCCTGGCTAAGCTCGTTACAATGACAATTTAACTGATTTTAGTGCTGATATTTTTGACAAGCTCAATAGATATTGCCATTTGGTTGTCCCCAAACAAGTTAGTCGGCGAAGGAGAGGTTGAAAATGATGATCCCATGCATCTTGTGGATGACATACCTGTTGGAGGAAGTGCATACTTAGTGTATGTGGAGAGGGTGTTTGAACCAAATGTTTTCTTATGGAGGAATCAAAATAATTGGACAACACTGGACAATGCTCTTGGGGAAATAATTCCATGGCCAAAAGAAGCTGTCGTAGTTATTTTCACTTAAAACAGGTATAATTTCGCCACTAATTTTTTTTTATTAAAGTAAACTACTTAATTATATATATATTGATGTTGCGCAATCTTATTTGGAATGGTCTTTATGTTTTTCTTTTGTTACGCGATTGCTATGGTTTTTTTTTTTTTAATATAAGGCATGTGATTCCTATGGTTTTTACTAGAGGTCCCCAGTCAACAAAAGTTGTCGTGTCTCACAGGTTAGGTCCCCACCTTAGCACTTCATTTCTCATTGATATTGGGCAAACTTGTTTTGAAGTCTACTTTCTTGATTGATGACAATTATTGTTTGTCTTGGATGTGATCTCTGTGCACAGTGCAAGTTCCTGTATATTGGAGGATAAAGTACAATGGAACATTTCTTGAAGGTATGAATCTTACTCATTATTTGTTAATTCTGATTGATGATTGATATCGTGGTGCAAATGCTCAAAATGTTTCAACCACTGCACATGATCTAAAAGAAATATGTTCAAGCAAGTGAGAGAGTTGAATCTTTAATCTGCATTTTAAGCACACAAGTAGCTAGGGTGATGAGAGGGTACTTTCTTCGCCTTTTTCCCCCTTTAAGGGAATTAAGGTGTTTAGTATATGTCTTTTTAAAAAAAAAATCTTTATGAGTATGATTTTTAATACTGTGCTTTGAATAGAATACAATGTGCATAATTAGTTAGGGTGTTTCCTTTGCCATTGGAATAAATTGCATTGCAAAGTGCCAAATGAAAGCTTTGTTCTTGATAATTAATTACCAAAACCTTAATTTGTGTAGGTGAGACTAAACCTTTGTTGTTTCATTAGTTTCTTCATGTTGGAGCCCTAGCTTTCTCATATCTTATTACGTGCTCCTGACAATTGTTCTATATCTGTTTGCATCTTTCACAACTTTCAACTGCATTATGCGATGACTTGAATTTTATGATACTTGTAAGGAAACTCACACGGAATTTGTAGAACAGTTCAGAGGCATTGCTGAAGATTTTATGCAAAATATAACTCCCTGACTTATGATAGTTATGCAAAATCAGTCTTGGACGGCAAATTAAAATCCAGATTATGCCTAGCCAGAACATCCAATTCTGGCTTATCCTTAGTTTGCATGTTGGTTATGTAGTTCAACTCATTTTTAATTTTATTCAATAACATCTCAATCGGCGATGGGCCGAAATTACTATGGATGTGTTGACTCGCTTCCTGCTTACTGATGTTAGAGCCTTGAATTTTACTTTTAAACCTTTTACTTCTTTCTTGTATAATGCATTCTTCGGAGGTTCAATGTCGTTGTTGCATAGCTATCTTGATTCTTATTAATCTGTTTGCTCTTGCTTTTTGGCAGTGATGTCTGCTGTTAGTGGCTTGCAAGGTCAAATACAGGGATTTAATACAAGTGGGTAAAATCGTTCCTTTTCCATGAATTCTTAAAAGTGCTTATGATATGATGTCGTGATGAGAGTTTATTCCCCCTTGCATTTCTTCTCAAGGGAGGTAGCTTATGTTTGTGGAGTACTTTTTGGTTTATTTTTTTGGGTTTATCTCTTTGCCTCTCAAACATAGATATAACCTTGACTACCTAGGCTGTCCTCTCGATCCATGTCTTTTGGATCATTGGATGAAAAGTTAAATGTGTATCTTGTAATGATTCAACAACGCCATCAAAAGTCAAACGATTTAGTTGGTTGCCTTGTGACATTATGTGTCATTCTATGAAAAGGCAACCTGCAATGAGTAGTATGAGATTACTATTAGTCATCTAATAAGTAGTATTCGTTTGCAGATGTAAGTTATCAATCTAAAGATTCTAAACTAATATCTCAATGTTTGATGCATGAGCTAAAAGCTATGAGATCGTTTATTCTAACCTCATAGTAGCTGCATATATATATATATAAAGAAATGTGCCAATGCGAGAGGCTTGAGTCATTTCCAATACTTTCAACTACTGATTGAAATTGTATAAATCTGCTTTCATTGCTTGCAGATGTTGTGGTTATCGTCTCTATTCTTATCCTCATAGGATTGTTTAGCATACAAAGTTTTGGTACATGCAAAGTGGGATTCTTATTTGCTCCTGTGCTGGCTCTTTGGTTCTTCAGTCTGGGAACAATTGGAATCTACAACATAATTAAGTACGATTGGACTGTCATGAGGGTTTTTTAACCCAATTTACATATATTTCTTTTTCCAAAAGAATGGAGTAAAAGCATGGTCAGCTCTTGGTGGTTGCGTTCTCTGTATTACCGGTACTGCACAACTTGAGATTGCTTGAAATTGCTTTTCGTTGCATCTTTCTCTTTATATTAATTAAAAATGTGGGCTTAGAGGAAGATGAAGCATCTGTAGTTACGTTACTCTTTCCTGTCCCAAAGAGAAAAGAAAAAAATTGGTGATTGTTTCTATCGTTCTATAAACATAGAAAAATTTGCAATATTCTTATTTTTCTCAAAATTTTCAAAAAAATATTCTATTTGTTCTCGTCTAATCATGTAACTCTGTTTGTTGTGCTGCTCCTTGTCTTCTTACCCTTGTTCATAAGGATCTCTACCTAATAATGCTAGTAGCAAATCTGATCGTCTGAAACTTGCACCTAGAAGTTGAATCAAACTAATCATCCAATAGATAAATATATGGTCTTCCTTGCCAGTCTGCAAAAGTTCACAGGATTCACTCTTCCCCTTGCAATTAATGGAATTAATGAGACGTTGTAGCAGTTGATTGTCTTAACACAAAAGTCTATTTGTGTGATTGCAGTCTTTGAGGCAATGTTTGCTTGATCTTGGTCATTTTTCTGCGATCGATTCAGGTTTTTACCATGCATTTGCTTTTACAGTTCTGATTTTTTTTAATTGCTAACAATCGATGGTTGTAGTACATTATAAACTATATAATGTCAGCTATGTGCAGTGCAATGCACGACTGACATGCTAACTTCAACTAGAGGATTATCCTCGAAAGACAACAAAGAAACCTCTTCTTCACTTGAAGCTGATTCTTGTATCATGGTAGCAGAGCATGAGTTGGAGATGCAAGAATCAAAGGGATCTGTTTCGTGAAAACAAGTAATCATATGCATAATTCTTTTCATTTCAAAGTTATCAATTAGTCGCTAATTCTTTTTAGAGTTGGAGATGGCGCTAATTAGCATTTTTGAGTAAATTATTTAACTTGTACACTTTATCATCTGTTGTGGTAACATAATTTGAATATTTTGCCGCCTTCTCACCTTAATGCTAGTTTAATTTGATCTCAAAATATTGTTGATCCATGTAGGCTAAGCATCAAAGGAGACGTCAGGAGCTGACCTAGACTACACCGGACCAGCTGCTGGATGATGAGGCGGTGTACTACAAGGTGGCGGGTGACTGTCCCAAAGGATGTGTCTACAGTCTCAGGTCGTTATGGAGAAAGAAGAGAAGATACGTAGATCGTGATGCTAGCACATCCCAGGTGCTAGCACAACGAGGAATGAACAAGTTTATGATACTTAGGTATTTTTATCGTTGTCGTAGAACAATGAGAATTGTAGTTTTTTTATGGATACTTAGGTATCTTTAACATTTATTATACTTAACTACGTTTCGTGAATACATAAATCTTTTTTAATATCGAATTTTATGTTTTTTTCTCATTTGAATATTTGTTGTTGATATATATTGTTGATTTGTGTATGTAAGTCAAATTCTATTTTTTGGGGGGATGTTAGCACCCCCAAGGAGTTGTTGGAGGGAGTGCAGGCGACGGAGCAGGTCCTATGGTTGTATTTTCAGGTTTAGATGTTATGGAGAACCAATTGGATTAAGCTTAGGTTGGAAAACTAAACAAAGCGGAATCGATACGGATTAGCAATGAAATTTAGAGATTTTGTTGCTTTTCCGTCTCTAATTTTCGAGGAATAGCTACATAAATTAGCAACGGATCAGAGACGGAATGTATTAATTCCGTCTCTGATCCGTTGCTAATCATAGACAGATCAGAGACGAAATTATTGGATTCCGTCTCTGATCCGTTGCTAATCAGAGACGGATCAGAGACGGATCAGAGATGGAATTAAGGCATTTCGTCTCTGATCCGTCTCTAATTAGCAACGGATCAGAGATGGAATGCAATTACAATTGTACCATTTAGAAGAATTTTCATTTCTGTTCTGTCTCTGTTTCGTTTCTAAATTTCGTCTCTAATCCATCTCTAATCATAAACGAAAACACATTTCCGTTTCTGACTGAATCAGCGACGACGATTTTAGAGACATAATAGATTCCGTCTTTGTTCCGTTGCAGAATTGAATTAGAGACGGAATTTATGCAAATCAGATACGGAAATTTCCGTTTCTGATCTGCTGTCTTTTTGTAGTGCTAGGTTTTCTGCATTCTTGTTGTGTAGTGGCTAATGTACACGACTTTGTTAGAAAGCAAAATTAGTTGTTTTACCGTTGCACAATAAGGATAAATATACTGGTAGTAACTATAACCATTAATTGTTTGCTTTCAATAAGTCCTACGTGTTTTTTACAAATAGGTCGAGTAGCCACGGTTAGTTAGATATTGCCCAGGGTAAATGTTTTCACGGAGCTTAATGCTGCTAGATTGTTAAATCTGCAGAGCACTCGGGGTTACATTTAGTTAGTATATGATTTTGCCGCACGTTCCTGCCATCGACTATATGAAAACAAGGTGAAGGGAAGTGTGTCGTTCACTGGACCTTACCTATGAGATTTTGTTGAAAAATAATCTTTACGAATCGATGATTAATTTCATGCATGCATAATACAATATCTTCCTCAATCTAGGTGCTCAATTATATTGTTTATTCTCATAATTGCATGATTTATTTATATTTACATTTATTCTTAATAGTTACTTATATCTTAGTTAGTTTTGTTACTTCGAATCCCCTTTTATGTTCGACGTACAAATTTTTCAAAGTCCCAAGGATTCGACCTTGCTTATCATTACTGTAAGTCCATAGTAGCCTGACATTTAGGATTATTATCTGACGCGCTGGCCGAATGAAATTTCGCCACGCGGATGCACATTGGAGCAGCTGGAGTTGCGAAAATCACCGAAATTCTGGGATTTTGTGTGGAACGCATCCCGAGGTCGATCGATAGGCTGCCGAAGCGAGGACAAATGTCTTGCAAGTGACGTGGTTTCTCTGGTGACGCATGGCATCTCCTCATTGGTGGTTGGAGTTGCGGTGTTGACATGGCGACGCTGGATTGGTGGAAATCGTCCGGATGACACAGTTGTTATAGAACGTCCATGTGGCAGCGTATGATTGGTCCAGAGTGGCTTTTCACGCTGACGTGGCATCACCTGATTGGTTGAAACATATTGTCGGCTATTCGACCTACCGAGCAACACGTATTTCGAGGCAAATTGTCCGGCATCCAATCACTGTAATTAAATACTCCATTTTAAATATTTTTCCGCCAGGAATTCAACCGCGCACTCTGTTTCACCTAAAATTGACCAAAATATAATTAAATATATATTTTAAATACTTTCAATAAGTAAATATATTAAAATAAACTACTAATTACCTATAAATACTGACTTATCAAATACCCCCAAACTTAAGACTTTGCACGTCCCGAGCAAAGGTGTAAATGAGAACACAAACTAAACTAGACTCCTAATATAATAATGCACTGACTCAACTAATCCTATACCCGACCCAAATTCATGTAGTTCATTTGGTTTACATAGTCACCAAATTAACAAGTAACTCAAAAAATTTCGGAGTTATGATATGTCAAGTCTCGCAAGTCAAACGTAATTAAGACGTCACTTTTAAAACATAGACTCGGTCAAAACAAAGGCCATCAACTAATCACAAGTTTTATTGGTTTATACATTCAAGCACATAAGTTCAAATTTCACTTAATATAGTGAAAGTACTCGAACTAAATCTTTTATTTGAGGAGTTTAACAACTTCCGCCTTTATTCATTTTTTTCATTTTTATTTTATTTTATTTTTCTTCTCCAAATCTTTATTTTTCTTTTTTTCAATTAATACGGTCCTTGCTCCATTTCCTATGGATTGATTTTCTCGCTTTTTTCCACCACAAGCTTCCCTGCTCCATTTCCTATGGAAACCTGTGGGACGCTCTACACTAAGAATATTCCTGTTAGTACTTCTCACTTTCACTATAATCAAGAAAATCCCCCAATGTGGGTTAAAATAATATAACTTGCATAAATTTGACCGTTTACTCATTTTCGTTATCTAGCACTAAGTCCAACCATCATCTAAGTCTCTAATCATGAAATCATAAAAATGCTGAGCTACGAACTTGATTAAATGTTTCTCCTGATTTTCTCTAAGTTTCGAGTTAAAAAGACAACTATAATTTACTCATCCACAACCAAAGACATGAACAAAGTTTCGAGTGACTCTAAATAAATAATAAAATAAAAATATACTAAACATATATATATATATACATGAAAGTGTATCAAATCCTAATGAAATGAGAATGGAATATGAATGGACAAGAAATGAAAGAAATGATATAAAACACCACCATTACCATCCGATATCCGCATATCCGCATATAACAACATAAAAAAATTAAAACGATCTCACCTGCGGTCTTTCGCAAAGGAATCCATCCAAATCAATCCACATTCCCTAAAATACCCCCAAACTTATTCCAAACCTTGTCCTCAAGGTTTAAAACAAGTCAAGAAGTCCAAACATATAAAACAACCAAGACGGTGAAAGAATATGATAAAAATAAAATGAAGGAAATGATACAAATTAATGCATAATATAAAGTTTCTAAAAACTAGTGAATGCACTAAATCTCTCTTGTGTGGGTGACTAAGGAAACTATAAAAGAACAATTATAAGAAGAGCAAAAACTAGTAAACATAGGAGTTAACTGAAAATAATTCCAATCAAGTCTTGCGAGCCCGAAGTCTGTCAACTAAGGGTAAAATCAACAAGATGATGGAATGAAATTTAGGGTTTTGGGTCTACTCAAAAACCTGCCACTAATGCAGTGACTTAAGTTAGGTATGTCCCAACCAGGTCTCAAAACACCTAAAACCCTATAAACATGTTAATTCCTTAAAAAATAATGCTCAAATTATGTTAAAAATGTAATCCAAAGTCAAACCTACAAAACTTAGCGCTCCAACCCTCCAATGAACATTAAACATTATATATCACCTGTAAAAATAAAGAGACCAAATTAGAGTGTTATTAAAAATAATAAAAAACTAAAACTGAACTAAAACTAAAATAAATGCAAGAATTGAATAAAATAAAATAAAAATAGAGCTGGGTTGCCTCCCTACGAGCCGCCTTTCTTTTAAGTCTTTGGCTAGACTGAACACGATTGGTCACGTGAGGCCCTCTCCTTTAAAGATGGCAATAACGAATGGCACATCTACGTATTTGGGCAATGAAGCATGCATGCCCTCTTTCAGATTTAGGAGCTCATTCGGGACTTCCAACACAAAAGAATCTATCGTATCAGGCTCGTCCAACACAGAGATGTCGACATTGTAGAAGATTTGCAAACACTCCCTTACTTCCACCCCCTTATAAGGTGTACCAAATGTGCATGAGAGGGTGGGTGGTTGTACCAACACTAGAAATTGGTCTTCCTCGCTCTCCATTTGCGGCTTCTCCGGCTTGTCTGAATTGACATCAATGTTCATCTCATCTTTTCCCTCATTTAGTGCAATGACAATCTCTGGCTCAATTTGAAAGACTTCACATGCTTCGGATGTTTCTATCAAATAGTCTTCCATCTGTGTATCCTCTTTCACCTCAAGACTCGTCAATGTATCAACGCTCACATCCTCCTCTGAGTTAAAAGTTGGTTGTGTACTACACAACTCTGCTTCATCAATTTTTCTTTGACGATCGGCAATATGTTGATCTAAGTCAGTTACCAAGTCCTTCGAGCCTGGAAAACTAAAATCAAGTTTTCATATGTTATGACAAACTCATCGACAGTCTTACACACTTTCTACCGTTTGATATATCATTTGCATCACCATATCTTCTAAGGATAGGCTTTGATGAAACTGTTGATTTCCTTTATGTTGAGGAACCTGTGGGTGTGACATGAATCCAGAGAAGTCGGGTTGTAGCGATGCATAATTAGAATAGTGATAATTCTCATATTGTGGATAATAGGGACAATTGTGTGCGGAATAAGAATAGTCTCCGCAAATTTGCTAACCTCGACCTGTTGCACAAAAGAATTCATGTTAAAATATTGATATCTATTATGTGGCATACCTACCCCATTCACATTATAATAATGTGGGTCTTCATATCGACCATAATTATGGGGGTAGGAGAAGTCCATCGCGGGGTTAAGTTGCACTTCACCAGAGGAGAGGAGATGTTCCATCATGGAGATTATTCGGTTAAGTTTTTGGTCAGTGGAACTCGAGATATTGCCTGGATACATGTTAAGAGCAAGGAACTAGATAGGCAAAATAAAAAAATAAAAAAATAGATAAATAAATAAATAAAAACAAAAATAACAATAAACCAAAGAAACAAATATACTAGTCCCCGACAACGGCGCCAAAAACTGACGCACTGGCCGAATGAAATCTCGCCACGTGGACGCACACTAGAGCCGCTGGAGTCACGAAAATCACCGAAATCCTGGGAGTTTATGTAGGAACGCATCCCGAGGTCAATCGATAGGGTGCTGTAGCGAGGACAAATGTCTTGCAGGTGATGTGGCTTCTCTGGTGACGCATGGCATCTCCTCATTGGTGGTTGGAGTTGCGGTGCTGACATGGCGACACTGGATTGGTGGAAATCGTCCGGATGACGCAGTTGTTATAGAACGTCCACGTGGCAGCGTATGATTGGTCCAGAGTGGCTTTTCACGCTGACGTGGCCTCACCTGATTGGTTGAAACATACTGTCGGCTATTCGACCTACCGCACAATGCGTATTTCGAGGCAAACTGTACGGCATCCGATCACTGCAAGTAAATACTCCATTTTAAGTATTTTTTCGCCACGAATTCAATCGCACACTCTGTTTCACCTAAAACTGATGAAAAATATAATTAAATATATATTTTAAATACTTTCAATAATTAAATATATTAAAATAAACTACTAATTACCTATAAATACTGACTTATCAGTGCAGCACACCCACCTTCATCCCTCCATACACACTTCTTATGATTAGTAGGGCATCATCTCGTGGCTTGACCATGCAGGTCCAATTCTATAGTTGGAAAGTTGGAAAGTTGGTCAGAGCTCATCAAACTTTTTGGAGAGTCAATTGGAGCCCATCGAACCGTTAATTGGAGAGTCATACAGAACTTTCTGAGATTTTAGGTTAGTAGTTGTAAACCAAATTCCACTTAAGAGGTTCGATTGGATAAAATGGAACCTAAAAAATGGCTTAGTGCCGTTGAACTTAAAATAGATGTCTCGACCAAGGTTTTAGAGTCGAATGCTCCGTGTTGAGACGAAAGGGTATTTTGAGAATCCTGAAAAAAAAAAGTCGCATTGCCTTCATAAATTGGGATTTGAAATTGGGGTGCACTAAAAATTTGACTTCCCTTATTGAAGGTTGGTTGCCATTAGCCGAGTTTAATGTTTTTTTCTTTGACTTAATTACTAAATAGTTTTTAAAAGAGCCCTGAGCTAAATTTCATAGTAGTTGAGAGTGTCAATTTTTCAAAAAATGAGTCTCTCAATCATGATAGGATCTTAATTAATAGAGTGATGAATTCATGGGAGCCCCTATCACTGTATTATCAAATTTGAGATTTGGGATCTCGAAGACCCATCACATTGGCTTTTTTTTAAGAAAATGATAATGTAACATTCCAAAGGACATATAATCACTACATTTTAGTATGTGGCACACTTTTTTTAGAGTAGGGTCCACTCATTAGAGTTAGAGACAGAAGGAAATAGTTTCACTCTATTTTCATATGGGAATCACTTGAAAACCAATATACCTGTGAACAACTGTGATGACCATCACCTAACCTAGGGACGGGTTGCCCGACCTAAACCGCCACCTAGGCCCAATGCCTGAACCGGGTCTGAGCAAACAGTCCAGCTCGCTTAACACATTGCAAAACTACTCAACTATACATATGAAGCAATAATTGCGAAATTTAAAACTAAAAGGTTTCATATGTCAAATAATAACTTTAAACAAGGTGTTTAAGTATCCCAAGGTAACTACACCATCATACTACCAATGTATTAAGTGTTGGGTTTTTGGGGGTTCAAAACGCAACGTGAATTTTGAATTTTTATTTCTAAACCCAATGGGATCAAATTCGAATTCCATTAAAGTGATTAATAAATGTGAACCATTCCTCAAATGCTAGTTTGCTTCTCTGTGTCGATCGATGTTTAAGACGCTGCTAGAGACGAAAGTCATCTATCAGAAACCCATATATGAATGACGATTGAGAATCTGAATGTTAGCCTGACACGAAAAAAAAAATTTGTTCTCCCAAAAAATACTTGAATGTGTGAGAAACCAAACTTGTTTTCTAAAAATGAAAATTAGATTCCAACTTTAATTTCTCCCATAATATGAATTTACTTAGCCAGCCTATTTATACAACCCTTGTGTAAAGTCGGGAAAGTGAATTACCATTATAACCTTACATAAGGTGATATTAATATGACATGTGATAAGGACTTTTATATTAAGAATTCATATAAAATTCATTGTTCCAAGTCATTTAAAATCTTGCAAAATCATTTTTTGTGTGCAACCTAATAGGTTTATACAACATTGGCAGTGAACCAAAACCATTTTGGTGCACGAGTCATAAGCAGTCTCTAGCAAGGCATTATGACTACCCAAGTTGCATGAAGATCAAAATTAATATAACCTAATCAATAATGTATATCACATCTTTTTGATGTACGATATCCTTTGATTAAACATAAGGCACGAAAAAGTCACATTTAATATTTAATCATACTAGTCTCGATTTCTAGGTAGATTGAAAAGATCCAAATGACATTGCTTATATCAATTCACTTGGTCATGACCGTTTTTAGTCTAACATATCAAGGGACCCACTGATATCTCTATCTAAATGAGTGGATAAATTATATCTTGATTACACACCTTTACACATTATTAACATAATAACCAATCAAAACCTTTATAATCGTCCGGTTAAAGACAATGTTTGATTGTGCTAAATCACTATGATCCTAAGATTGAAGTCTCTGGTAATCTCAAGTCAGAGGACTAAATGTTATACCTACCATGAGTAACATGTGGTGTTCTCATAATGTTTTGGTCAAGTACGTTGTTACCTAACATGTACTAATGATCTTGATTTGTATTCTTATACGCATGATCATCACATGACCAGTAATCAAGACTCACACTAGCCCTAATTCGTTAAAGTTCCTAGTATAATGACCAACTAGGGACATTTAGGATGTTTCAACAAAAATCCATGGATTCTATTAAAATGTAAACATGCAAACCAATTATAATAATGAACAACAAAGGAAATCCTCTATTTTATTAACTAAAATAGTAACAGGAATATTGTTCATGAGATTGACTTAGGGCACATGCCCAACGCTAAGCCAACAAGTGTCAGGGATTAGAATCTACCCCATTAAGTACTTGATAAGCGATTATTTATACATATATATAAGGTCAATTTAGTAGTATATTTAAATATCCTCAAATGAGTGCTAATTCATGGTATTATTGTATTTTCAGGAAAATAAGGTATATTGGAAGGAATCAAAGAAAAACAAGAAGAAACGGAGCAAAAACCCACAAAATCAGAGTTCGCACCATTTAGAGCATGTATTGATGTTGTAAGGAGACAAGGCATGGCCTAGGGATGAAAGGCACAATGTGAGATAGAAGAAGAAATGAAAAAAAATCAACTATGGAGATCCGTGCAGTGGTGGCGCCTTGACAACATCGGGACACAAAGGGGACGGCATCAAGGCTCTAATAGCTCAAAATCATACAATGAAGTTCTGGCGCAGTTGTGGCATTGTGAATTTACACACATGGCGCCGAGCATTAGTGACGATGCCAACTTCACAAAAATTAGAAATTGAAGCTCTAATTTGGGTTAAATTGTAATTTAGGGTTTCTAATAGTTATTAGGGAGTATAAATAGGTATTAGGACGTGATAAACTAAAGGGATATAACCACATAGAAGGAGATTAGCTTCCATTAGAGTAATTTAGCTTTGAGTTTGAGTATTAAGGAGTTTTTGTTGAAGAAACATTGAAGACTCCATGTTTGCAATCAATATTCGGTTTCATTGATTAATTCAATATAATATTGATATTCATATCTATTTTGCAATGAATTCTATAATAAATTTTAAAGTGTGTGTTTCAATGATGTGCGAGTAGTCTATTTATCTTAGAGATCAATGGATCCATTGGTATGAATGCTATGCTTTGAAATAGGAATAAAAAATGATAGTGAAAAGTGCAGTGGCTAGAATTTGTACTGATTTTGCGTGCAATGCTTTAGACATACTAGCCATATGTTTCATGAACTTATGCTTTAGGAGTTATCATCGCCACTGAAGCTTCTAATCCAGACATGAATGATACATCTGTAAAAAACACAATATCGAGAGATACTAGTTTATTAGGGAGGCGCGGATAGTAAACTTAGTTGGTTACGAGTCCAAAGATTTAAGAATTAAAGCAATGTGGTGCTTACGTTATTCACACAATAGATGGAGTTCTATTTTGCACATTAGAACATTCCCCATCACGATAGTGGGTTGAAGTGAGTTTGAAGAAAATCTGTATATTCTAATTAGGCATTGCACAAAACATATTGAGATGTACATATAAATACAAAGCATATTATTAAATTACCTAGGTGAAGTTATGAACTAAAATATTCTTAATATAAGGGTTCAACTAAGGTTTAAAGTGATTAATTAGAATAGTTTAGTTTAGATATAAAATTAATTAAAAGACCTTAGCAATAGTTCAAGTTAAGTAGGTGATATACAACTAATGCAAAAACCTTTCCCTGAGGATGATATCTGTGATCAACATAAGTTGATTGCATTATTACTACAACTGAGCCGTTATACTTGCGACGAGTGTCAAGTTTTTGGCACCGTTGTTAGGGAATAGGTAAACCATTAGATTTACTTACTTAGTTTGAATAGTTGCTAAGTTTTATTTTCAGTACTTTAATCATCAATTCGTATAACAAAAAAGTTAAAAAATAATAGGATTGAGTTTTAGTTTGACTTTCTACACTTGTTCTTTTAGTATTTTCTTTTTAGAGATATTCAGCAAGGGGAAAATGACATAGTGCCTTATGATTCGGAGATTGATAGAACAACCAAAGGAAAGAAAAAAAAGGAATCAAGATGGCTGAGGAGCTAGCTAGAAACCAACAGCATGGCCACGAGAATAACCAACCTATAGGTGATCTGGTAGTGCAAGAGAATGCGAGGATAGAGATGCCTTTGTGACTACTTCAAACTAGAAATTCAAGAGACATACAACGGAGTAATGACGCTTCCAGTCAACACCACCAAGTTCGAGCTACGACCGTCTCTGATAAACATGGTGCAAAATAGTTTATTAAGCGGGCTATCTAACAAAAATCTAGTTACACATGTTGAGAATTTTTTGAAGAATTACGACACCGTGCACATTACCATAGTTATGAAAGAGGTGATCATGATGCAACTTTTCCTATTCTTATTGGGTGGAAAAGCCAAATCCTGGTTCCAAGGGCTAAATGTAGGGAGTATGACTTCATAGGTAGAAATCAATGAAATATTTCTTTACAAGTTCTTTCTCCCAATGAAGTTCAGCGAAAGGAAACTACAGATTAATTAGTTCAAGCAAGAAGACATTCAATCTCTTAGCGAGACTTAGGAAAGATTTACGGAGATACTGAGAAGATGTCCGGGATATGGATACGTGAAATATACACAACTCCAAATTTTCTACTATAGGATGAACCACATCACGAGAACATTAGTAAATGTTGTATGAGGTGGCTCTCTACTGACCAAGGATAAGGATGGAGCATTGGATCTCCTTGATATTATGTCTCTAAATTTTACTGCCAGTACTCATTCCATAGTAAGGAAACCAGTAGGCGTCTACAAGACTGACTCGCAAGCTGTAATTATGGCGCAACTATTAAATTTGAGCAGTTAAATGGGAAAACTTTAGATGGGACATCAAGGTCTACAAGTAGCACAACAACCCATGAATCATCAAGGCATGGTGGTTAACCAGATGGACATACAGAAAGGAATGGAACATGAATATATCAACTTCATTAACAAACCAAGGCTATAGGAACAACTTCATGCCGAGAGGAATGTCTCCTCAATGGTTTTATCAAGGATACAATAACTATAACCTGAACTTCTCTTATAGAAATCCTGATAATGCACTGAAGGTACCTCAAAGCTTCAATCACTAAGTCCAATAGGGGAAACTGAGGTAAAGCGAAGAGATGACTTCATTGAAGTCAATTAAGAAGCATTTGCAAGCCAAGAACATAAGAAATAGAAAGCGTCATGAGAAGCATGAGAAAGAAATAGAAGAAATAAAGGAAGCTATAAAGAAAATGGATAATGAACAATCACAATCCATCAAGAACCTAGATAGACAAATTGGTCAGCTTACCAATGCTTGGAACTCACAAAATGAAGAACAATTCTCAAGTAGCAACATTAGCAATCACATGGCAAATGCACATGCAGTCTAGTTAAGGAATGGCAGGAAAAACAATGATCCAATGTGACTAAAAGATATAATGAATGACACTAGGAACCAAATCAAGGAGTTGCAACCACGAGATGCAAAACACTTGGATAATAACAACAATACCAAAAAGGAAGTAGTAGAAGAATTATAATCAACTCAAAGGAAAACAAAAGGAAATATGCAAAAAACGAAGTTCCAGGGAGTGTCACATTTCCTGATAATCCATCGTTAATAAACCCATCCCTACCTTATCCTTAACGGCTCAAGAAACGAAAAGATCATGTATAGTTCAAAAAATTTGTAGAAAGGCTTAAGAAGCTACAAATAAACATCTCATTCACAGATGCGTTGGAACAAATGCCGAACTACACAATATTCTTGAAGGACATAATGACGAAAAAGGTGTGACAAGAAGATTAGAAAACACTTAATTTGACCGAAGAGTGTAGTGCAATCCAACAAAGAAAATCACTACCAATGTTGAAGGATCCATGAAGTTTTTTTAATTCCAGATAGGAGTACATTTGTTAGATAAGGTCTAGTGTGATTTAGGAGCTAGTATAAATTAAATGCCTTTGTAAGTTTTTAAGAAATTAGGATTGGGAGAAGTAAAGTCAACCTGTATGACTTTGCAATAGGTTGATCGATTAGTGACATATCCAAAAGGAGTGATTAAGGATGTGTTGGTAAAAGTGGATAAATTCATTTTTCTCATGGATTTCGTAGTATCGGGTATGGAAGAAGATTCAAAGGTACCATTAATTTTAGTGAGACCCATCCTAGCAACTGCACGAACACTAATAGATGAGTAAATGCTTTAGCACTAATAGGATCCCCTAGATTTAGGCTATGAGTAAATGACAAGGAAGTTTTGTTCAAAATCTACAAAACCTTAAAACTTCTAAGTGAGGGAGAACATTGTAAGAGCATTGAAGTTAATGATGTAATTTTTTATTGTGTTACTAAGATAGTCCAAGAGTATATACCAGAAGATTCGCTGGAAGAATGTCTAGTCTAGAGCATAACAACAAGTTCTGCAGTGAAGGGTGAACTTAAAGATGTAGTAAATGCTTTAGCACCAATCGGATCCCTTATGTATCATAAAGGTTTCGATAAATTAGAGACGGAGGTGGAAAGTGTAGTTATTGAACCAATAATGGAATTAAAGCCTTTACTAGAACATCTGAGATAAACATATTTTGGAGAGAATTCAACATATCCAGTGATTATTTATGTAGCATTGACGGAGTTGGAAGAAGAACAATTACTTCGAGTTATGAGAGAGCACAAGTTGGCCTTAGGATGGACAATTAAGGACTTAAAAGGGATAAGATAGTAATGAAAAATGCGCTAAAGAAAAGAAATATTAAAATGGTTGAATGTTGGAATCATTTATGCCATTTCAGATAGTTCGTGGGTTTCACCAATACATGTTATACCTAAGAAAAGAGGAATGACCATTATTCAAACTAAAAATGAGGAAACCTTGTCCACAAGAACAATAATTGGCTGGAGAGTTTGCATTGATTGCAGAAAGTTAAATAAAAAGAAATAATCATTTCCCATTGCTATTCATTGATCAAATGTTGGACACACTAGCATGATATGAATATTACTATTTCTTAGATGGGTACTCATGATACAATCAAATTACCATAGCACCAGAAGACCAAAAGAAAACGATGGCTACTTACCCTTATAGAACATTTGCATTTAAATGGATGCTATTTGAATTATGCAATGCACTGACTACTTTTCAACGATATATGATGATGATTTTTCCTAATATGGTTGAGGATATTATAGAGGTATTTATGGATGTCTTTTTTTGTATTTGGGCATTCTTTTGATTTATGTCTGTAAAACTTGGCTTTGGTATTGAAAATATGTCAAGATGAAAACCTGGTACTTAACTAGGAAAAGTGTCATTTCACGGTTCGAGAAGGAATTATTTTGGGACATAGAGTGTCTACTCATGGATTGGAGGTAGATAGAGCAAAAATAGTGGCAATTGAGAAACTTCCTATACCAAGAAACATTAGAGACCTAAGGAGTTTTCTAGGGGCTGTAGCTTTTACAGAAGATTTATTTTGGATTTTCTCAAAAACTACTAAACCATTGTGCGCATTGTTGGAAAAAGACGTTCTATTTGAAATGAGCCTGACATGTATAAAAGCATTAGAGACTCTGAAAGTAGCTTTAATTTTGGCACCAATAGCGGTAGTACCAGATTGAGATTCTAAGTTTGAAATAATGTGTGATGCAAGTGATCACGCTGTAGGAGCAGTGTCAGGCCAAATGAGAGATAGAATGTCTATAGCTATATACTACATGCAAGTAGTACACAAGATCAAGCACAATGGAATTATACTACTATAGAAAAGGAGCTATTAGCATTGATGTTTGCATGTGACAAATTTAGAGCTTATATAGTGGGGTCTAAAGCCACAGTTTATATTAATAATGGACCAATCCGATACTTTTTTGCAAAGAAAGATGCCAAACCAAGGTTGATTAGATGGGTGCTATTATTATAAGATTTTGACTTAGAAATCAAATATAAGAAAAGAAGTGAAGATTTGGTTGCAGAACATTTATCTAGGCTACCTCATAAAGAAGGCGATACATGGAAACCAGTAACCAACATATTCGTGGATGAGAAAATATTTCAAATCTCTAAGTTACAAATGAAGCTTCTCAATTTAGACTCGGTCTAAACGAGCTAACAAGGCGTCGGGCTAATGACATTAAAATAAATGCTATTGGGAGGTAACCCAGGGTTTTTAAGATTTTAGCTAGTAGTTTGTTATTTAGTTTAGTTTATTATAATCTAAACATTTTAGTTCTAACTTTTATAATTTTTGTGTCGAATGTGTAGAAAAGACCATTTGCCAGTTGAAATTTTATCGGAATGGATAAGCCTTACGAATTATGCAAATAGCCCTGTAACATCGAGAAGTTACTATTTATTTATTTTAATTTCATTATAACTTTTGTTATCACATATGTTCGTGTGTTTTAGTGTCTAAATATTTTAGGCTTACTTTTAAACCTTGAGGACAAGGTTTAATTTAAGTTTGGGGGCATCGAAACTACACTACATTATTGGAGTGATAAGATAGGCCGAGAAATAATGATAAATACTGCAGGTATGATCGTTTAAAATTTTAATTTGAAGCAGTTAAGGAGGAAAGTATAGTAGTTTATAAACTTTTTATTTTATTTACTATATGAATGTTTAAGTATATAGATTATGTTATATATAATAATATGTAATGAATAAGTACTTCATTTGCATGTTCATGCCTTTAATTGTAGATGAGTAGATTTTAAGTATCTTGTTGATATAAAACTCAAGAGAATATTTTAGATTTTTGAAGAAAAAATAATGAAATGTAGCAAACAACAATGTGATTTCATAATTAGAAAACTAAAGTCAGGGAAGACCGTGAACTTGAAACAAAAGCAAGAAATTAGAACACTTCTTGTGGAAAAAAGTTAGATCTCTAAGGATTCTAGAATAAGTTAGATCTCTAAGGTTTCTAGAATTAGTGTGAATCTTACTTGCAAATATAAAGCAAAAGAAGACTTAGTGCAAAGAGGGAAAGAAATAGTCATTGTATAGTAAAAATCGGAGTTAACTTACTTGATTTAGTGAAAGTGAGAATTGCTAACAAGAGTTTTAGAATAACGAAAAAAAATGAGAGAATCCCACAAGTTCTGCAGGAAATGGAGTAGAGAACTTGATGGTTAGAAAAAGTAAGGAAGAATATGTCCATAGGAAAATGAGCAGGGACTTTTAAATAAAAATGAAAATAAGAAGAAAAGACATGAGAAAGAAAATAGAGAAAAGAAGGTGGAAGTAAATTAAAACCCTTCAAAAAAAAAACTTAGCTTGAGTGCGAGTAGCTAATTAAGTTAAGTTTCCATTCCAACTATGTAAAAGTCCTATAGACTCTTAAAGTGCTAAAATCTACCAAAATTTTTAATTGGACTAGAAAATAGTTAGTCAATGTGTTTAAGTTATTTCGAAGGTTAAGGCTTACTAAGTTGTCGCTTGACATTGCTTGGTATTCGAGAAGGTTAAGTGGCGGTTTAGGCCGGGTGACCCTTGGTTAGGAATTAGGGTAGTCACACATAAGTTCAATTAGATTTGTTAATTAATTCCCAAAATAATTTTCCTTTAGGGCCCACTAGTGTGGGACACGCGGGTCCTCCATCACTCGATGTGAGGGTTGAGGGATGGGACCCACCCAACTCTTTTTCTAAAGCGCAGGAGTACGCCATCGAATGGTTAAGGCTACAACAACTCCTTTTTATTTTATTTATTATTTAATATATATATATATATGTTTTTTCTTATATTCGTTTTATTTTTTTATCTTTTTAGCCTAAGAGCTAGTTGTCCCCTAACTCCCAATCCAGGGGGTCGTCACCCCCTGGTTAGGGTGGCTTGGGGTTGATTTGTGCCATGGCCAGGGTTGCCCAACGATCTTATCCTATTAGTCAATAATCAGAAAAAGTTTTATAGTATATTTTAAGGTGATTTTAGATGTAAATGACTATATTACATTGGGTTTTCTCTTGTTTTTTGTGATTTCAAGTTATATTAAGGTAATATGAAGAAATGAAAGAAAAAGGAAAGAAAAGTAAAGAATTCAGTCAATTGACGAAAGTAACGACTCCACAATGATGCAAGAAATACACTATGATTCATTACATAAATCGGTAACATAAAGTCTATCGATTGTAGCGATTCATAAAATGAACTAGGATTCGCTACACAAATCGGTGAACCATAGAGACTTAGTTCCAAAGATTTAAGTGAGATAGAGGATTAGGTCAGGATTCATTGATGTTAGCCACGAGAATTTTTGATTAAAACAACGAATTTGAGTTCGACTGGAATGTGTATTACTTAGAATACTATGTATACGACCTTGGGGCTTCGAAATTAAGTGCTCCTTGATTGCCCTTGATTACTCTTGGGAGCTATTAATTAGTTTTATTAAGTTTAGCTTAGTTTTAGGAACCGACTATTCACACCCAACTATTTGCTTCTTATACCGTATTTTTGAATTCTTACTATGTTTACACAACTTTTTCGTAAATTATTTGAAAAGTACCTCCACCCTCTACGAATGCACCCCGTTTCCTACCCTCAACCCAACACCCCTCAATCCACTCCATGTCTTGGTTTTAGTCATTGTTGATCTCTTGTACTAGGTCATAAAGTGTATTAGAAGTATTTTTTTAAATAAGGTCGAATGAGGTTGCGTCATGTCATGGAAGTGAAGAAGTTTCATTTGCAGGGTTCGTACACACAGGGTCGAGAACTCTAAAAAAATGAAATGGCAGGTCTCAGTCGACTCCGACCGAGATTACATGTGTCCGACACCGCTTTAAAATTTTCAGCCCGATGTGTCCGACACCCGAGGCAACAAAAGTGAACAAATAAAAATTTCGAAACTTTTAAAAAACACATGACAACAACCAAATAAATAGTGGCTTTTGCTCGAAATTGCTTGATATTTTTTATTCCATTGAAACTTTACACAAATAATGCATGACTCAACCCCTAAATTGAATCCATAAACCAAACAACAAAATCATAAACAGTATCGACTAAAAAATGTAAAAAAAAGAAAAATAGCCTCGAAATTGACTCTAAAGGGATAAAAAAATGCACCCAACTGTGTGAATCAATGTGGTTTTACTTGGATTTTATCGAATTTGGGTTAGTAGTGAGATTATAATTTGCGATGGGTGATTGAGGCGTGGGTGAGTGGGGTGAAACCTTTTTATATGATGGGTAGTTGGGTAATTTCATTAGAGGTTGAAAAAAATTAATAAGAAGGGTACGAAAGCCAAAAGTGGGATGCGAATAGCCACCTCTTTAGTTCAATTGCTCTTGCTTTTGAAGACTCTTTGGAGATTCAAATACTCAATAAGAGGTATTCTTCATTAATTTCTTTTATTTATTTTATTGCAATGTTTATTTTGAATATGTGTGAATAGTTTATTAATTTAATAAAGTCTGAACATAAATTTAAACCATTTTGCAATATAGTCATAATGAAAAAGCACTTGCGTTTAATGTTTAAACTTAATCGTTTATGTCAGTTCACAGTTTCAATAGATTTGTTTTTGCATATTACAATAAAAGAAACTTTGTATTGCATTCATAGTCTAGAATGTGTATTATGATATTTAGATTCTAAATCTAATATAAAGTAGTACATAAGATTAATTTAAAACGTCTTTTACTTTTTAGATCTTAGGTGAATTGTGTTCTAAGTTTGATAGTGATACGGCTAATTTCGATAATATTAGCTTAGTAGTAAGAAGTTTTTATAAAGTATAATGTTTTTCGTTTCTATTAGTCATCTTTGAGCTTTTGAAGAACTAATGGTGATAAAATCAGAATGTGGCTTTTCATTGATATAACAAAAATATATGGCTTGATAAAGGCTATCAATCTTGCTTATGATTTAGGTTTAATGATTCAAGAATACTTAATAAGATGATGATAGTATAAGTATTAGTGAATTTAAATTGTGTTAGTTTAATTAGTTTAATTGATTGCCATAGTTTAATTAGATAATTTTAATTCCCTTTTTGATTAAGTTACAGTAAAATAATAAAAAATCTTCGAAAATTTTTTTTCTTAGGAAGTTTGCAAAATCCTTATGGAGATGATCTCATTTACGACTACTACAAATAATAAGAATATACAAAAAAATTATTGTACACACTTGACACATGTCACTGTCTTTAGGTGCCTAAGTGCTTGGAGGGAGCATTGCTCTCCTTGCCCTCTGGTCGGGGGTGCCCATATCGGCCAGGCCCTTAGCGGGGTTTCCAAGATGAGGGGGGTTGGAGGTTGAGGTGCCACCCCCTCCCTTGGTCCCTTTTGGGGGCCAAGGTGACACCACCTCCTTTTAGTCAAGCTACTACTTTATTACTTTATTTTTATTTTATTAGTATAATATGCTTTCAACCTCTCACCTTTTGACTCTTGTTTTGAAAATATTTTCGAAATTTAAACTTTGAAGTAGCTTCAAATAAAAGGGGGATGATCGAGTTGTTATGTCCTTTATGCAATTTATACTATTTGTCTAATTATTTAATTAATAAAGTAATAAAATTATTTTCTAGTTACATATCCTACTCCAATTTCGAATTTTTAGTGAGTTTTACCTTTATATTGATTATTATAAGTGATATATATGATAAATATGAATTTAATTGGATAAACAATATTTACTGTCTAGTGAATCGTATGTGATGTGAGTTTATATCGCTAATTGTTGGCCAAATCGGTAATAATAAACAATTTATTTTTTTGCGAAATTCAAGTGTAAGGGCCCGATATTTATTGACGCCATTATTTCATTTAATTTCAGACTCGAACGCCAGCTCAGGCTCAGGTGGACACCTCAGATAGGCTAGGATACGCCTGACTAGGCATAAAACGTTATTTTTGTCTGTTGGTTGCATAATTGCGATGTTAATTATTATTTATTGCATAACTCATCGCATGTGTATTTATATTGCCATACCGTGTGAGACTGTATGACGGGTAAATGCATCGTAAAACATGTTGATGCGGGTACCGGGTAGGCGTAGTACAAAAATATTATGGCTAGACAATATAACTTGATTAAATGACCATAAGTATGATAATTATGGGTTAAGACGATTAAATAAACTTTAGTCTAACTCATGTTGGTCACGTACACTAGTAATGGTGCGCCTAAAGAAGTGTGCCAGAATGCGGGCACAAGGTGTCGGGTAGTTGGGAGTTGGTGGGATCACAAATGTGTCAACAATGAGGCTAAATACACTAACCACATGAATTTAAGTGTCTAAGTTTGTAAGTTTGATTAAAATGGATCAATGAGACTATAATTTGGACAAATAAATTGGAGACCATTGATTTGTATGGAAATGATGATGTGTAGGAATTTTAGGCTAAATAGTAACTAGTAAGTGGAGGCATGCATTCTCCATGTGGGACAAGTGGCATTAAGAGAGAGAGAGAGAGGATACATGTTCTAGTAATTAATTTAGTCAAATTAAATATTTGCTTAATTAATCAAGTTGCTAATCTAAGTATATAAAAGACTTTGGTTTTCATGCAAGCACGAGAAAACATAAATCTGAATTTTTAAGAGCAAAAAGAGCAACAATGTGCTGAATTTTTGGGACTTCAAGAGTACCTAAGCTTGGAGGATCAAACTACAAAGGATTAAACAATAGGTAACAACTTCTACTCTTTATTCGTTTCGATTTCGATAAAAATGTTTTCGTACATGACAAAGAGGTGTGGAATAGTTTTGATTTGCCGATTTCATGCTTTTTAAGGTTAAAGATTAGGCGGATCTTTTAGTATGTCGTTGTTGGGTATGTTAGATGACTTGTGCGCAAACATCATGACTCTTGGAGCTATATATTGGGAGAAATGATTTTTACAATCTTGTTGGTCGAATTTATTTCAAATTTGAGCTATTTTGGTAGAATTACGGTATCATTTTTGTTTTAAATTGGAATTTTGCAAAACAAACCTTTTCGAAAAACTAAGATAAAGATCAATAATTTTTTTCTTGGCAAGTTTTTGAGATTCGAACGTTTTCATGCCAAAAAATACGCGGCAACACATAATCGAAATTGAAGCTTTTTTTGTTTTTAGGGTATGTTTTGAAGACTTGACCTACACACTTAAATTTAAATACCTATAATCAATCTAAAAAACTTGAAAATAATCTCAGTGGACTCAGGGACTATAGTATGATTGTCGAGGGCATATTGTGGTCGCATCAGGTATTTTTGGGACTTTAGAGTGCAATTTGAGGTGCGTAATTCCTTTTAGAAACACATCATGAGTATTTAACTGTTTCAATACTATTTTTTACTATTCATCTCCATTTTCTATCAATGCTTTGGTTTTGTTTAACGGTCAGTAGTTTTATTCATGGCTGAATTTTATTCGGTGTTGTGTTGTACTAGCTCTTGGACGCTAGACTATAATACGTGTCACTTACCCCCTCAATGAATGGCAACCCGAGCAATGGTGCATGTGTTCGATGGGTTGTGATATGGATCGAATCTCTGCTAGTACTGGAAGTGAGCGAATGTGGTATGGGTGCTGGGATCATTCGGATTGAGGAAGTATGGTCTAGTCTGCTACGCACGACACAACCATTTAGTTTTCATTGGTGTTATTTATGTATGTAATGATCTTATAATTTCCTATTTATCTCAGCATATTTATTTAACATTATTATTTGCTTCCCTATTAAATATTCGATTATTTCTTTTGGGAGTTTACTCACTGGACTTGTCATCTATTTTTGTTGTGATAACCGAGTGCAGATCCTAGTACCAGTAGAGGCAAGGAGATCCTGAACGATTACCTCTGATTTCCTATAGTCCAGGACCAACTCGTACGTGTTCATTTTGGTATTTTGCTTTATTTTGTGGTTAAGGGAGACTTGAGATGTGATATCCGAGAATTTCGTAAACTTGATTAGGATGCTAATTAAGTATTTTCAAATTTAATTTAGAATTTAAGTATCCGAGGTGGGACCCACACATTACGGATCAGAGATTATAATTTTTTATTATTTTTGTGTTGCATGACTAATCGGTATATTATACTCTATTTGATGTGAAATAGGGCCAAGTTGAAGTGTATACGCAGTGCTTGTGAGTTTTGGAGTGCGTTGGGAATATTTCTCAATTTTTTACGAAATCGAGGTATTTTTCGGGCTTTAATTTGGACATAAATTGAAGAGATAATAATGAAATTAAATAAAATAATTAATATATTGGTAGGTGCCTAGTGACACGGAGGATCGAGGATGACATGCGTGGGATGTACAATAGTTTACACACGCGTGGTTGGTCGTTGGCGCGTGTGGTGAATTTATAACCACAAAAATACATAGGTGTTTATATATATTTTTATATATAATATAGTTTATATATATATAAACCAATCCTATAGTTTAAGTCAAATAAAAGTAAGCATTGGATTCGCCTCAAGATACGCGTAGTGTGAGCATTAAGGAAGAAAATGGGTGATACATTAATTGTTGGTGAGGTGTACTCACGCCTTGAGATGCATGTAGTCCAATCTCAAGGAAAATAAGGTGGTGTACAGTTATGAAACCATAAGATTTACTTCGAGATACGTGATATGTATCTAGCAAAAATTAAATACAATTGGTTTTGTTAAAGGCGGTTAGTGGTGATTATCTTGTTAATAACCATAAGATAGACCTCGAGATATGCAATACATATATCAAGAAAAGAAAAAAATATAAAAGAAACATTCGATTTGTCTCGAGACTCATGCGACACAGATCTTGAGGCAACTCATATTTATCCCCAAACCATAATAGAATTGCCTTATCTCTCAAAATGGAAACTCGGGTGTGTTGCATCGTCTTCATCTTCTTCGTTTCATCCCCTCAATTGTGAATCGATTTCCCTATATGTGCTCCCTCTCGTCTCCATCTTCTCTTTGTCTCTCTTTTTTTCTCTCTTTCTCACTATTATTGATCAAAGATGAGTCGTGAATCGGGGGTTAATTACGGTTTTTAGGTACGTAATGGGATTCTAACTTTTCATTTAAGAGACTGTGGGGTGTGTATGTGATAAAAAAGAAGTTGTTTTTGTTGTTAGTTTTGTTGGACAGAGAGGTGAGTCAAAAAAAAGAAAGACAAACTGTGAGGGAAGAGAGACTAAAGGAAGAAGAAGGATGAGGGGGGGACACGGTGGGGAGGGGGAGTCATAAGCTCCCATTGGGCACCTCAAATCGATTAAGAAAAAGCAATTTGCAGGGACGAAACAGTCTGAAGATGGGGGGTTTGAACCCTCTATACCGGATCGAACCGGGTTCGGTTCAACTGAATTGAATTACCATTCCTAAATAAAATTTTTTTTTAAATAGGAAAAAATTAAATAAAATGCTGGGAATTTGGATAAATTATGAAAATGAGATTTTTGACCAAATTGATGGAAATTGTGGATTTTTATAAAAATGGGGATTTAGAGAGTTTCTTGATGATTTATACTAGGGTTTTCATCTTAATGCGTGCTACAATATTCTAAAAATATCTGAAATTTGAAAAATTGTTTAAAAGACTAGTCAAATGTAATTTTCAATTTCGAATCACAATTTGGAGTTGAAATTGAAATTCAGACATTTGAGAATAAGATTCGGAGAGATTTTGAGTTTTTAAGTCGAGGAGGACCAAATAAAATATAATAAATTGAAAATTATATTTAAGTCTTGACAATGTAATTTTTTATGCCAAATAATCATTTTGAGTAAAAAAATGAAATTCGGGCATTGGATAATTTATTTTGGAAGTATTTTAGGGGTTTTGAGACACGATTGGGTCAATTAAATTGCAAATAATTGAAAAAATGGTGAAGTTGTTGTGGAGGCTTACAAGACGTATTAATAAATTGTAGGACAGTGATTGGAGCCTCGTGTGGACCAGTTCACTGACTCGGAGCATAATGGACTTCTAATATCACGTTTATAAGGTTAAGTAAATGCTATAGTAACCTTAACATTGTATGATTATGATTTCATATAAATTGCATTGATTCTTGATATTTCATTTTTATTCTACATTGATAAGTCGGTATTTATCGGTTTTTAATAGTTTAATTTAGTATATTAAATTATGTAAAGTGTCTAAAATACATATTTAATTATATTTATTGGTCATTTTCAGGCGAAACGGAGTGCGCAGTTGAATTCGTGGCAGAAAAATACTCAAAATGGAGTATTTACTTGCATGGATCGGACACCAAACAATTTGCCTCGAGTCACGCATTGCACGCTAGGTAGAATAGAGGATTAGCAGACTAATTGACACGTGGCAGCGTGTCATTGGTTTTCATAGGACACGTGGCAACCCTCCATTAGCGATCAGCATCTTGAAAATGTCCTACACATACCAATTCTTCTCTCTTCCAACTGCCAAGTGTCAGATGCTCACCCTCTCTAAGCACACCATGCAAGCAATCTCCACCAATCCCGTGTAGCCACATGGCGTCTCACAATCACCACGTCACAAACCATTTCTTCTCCTCATTCAGTAGCTCTTTGATTTCCTCGGGATGCGTGTGAGCACTGTCTCCCAGAATTTTGGTCGAGTAGTGGGAGAATTCCTCACCGCCTTTTGCTGACACGTGTCACGCTCCACTACACTAGCACATCATCACACATTTTCTTCACCAATTAAATGGCGCCACGTCAGCTGCACAGCAGTAAACGGCCAATCGCACTGCGACACATAGACAGAACGTGATTTCAAGCCAAAAACAACCATACGATGCTCCTCAACGCATGAGTTACCTCACCAACACCAAGATTAGTTTCTCTCACATCCCTCGACTAATTTTTAGTAGTTTAATATATTAGGAGCCTTAGGTTTGATTGAGAAAACCAAACACCGATTTTTATATTTTTAGCATTGACTTCTCTTCACGAATGCCTAGGTCGGTGAGAAACAAGTCGGGATTATGGATTCATGGCATATTATGTGAGATATTTTATTTATTAATTTAATTTAACTTAATTCTCATATTTCATTATTGTTGATTTTAAGGAATATAGTTTAGATCTAGGGTATAAGTGCAAGCTTTTAGGGGGGCAACCTAAATTTATTACGACCATTAGTATCCGTGTAATTGTGCTTTTGAACCAATAAAGTGCAAACATTCACTCGTTTGCCTCAAAACCCTTTTGGTTCTTGAGTGTGCAAGAATTGAATCTAGGTTAAATCGGAAGCGAATGCGATCCGAAAGCGGATGCGATCCGGTTATTTAGGATTAGTGTTCCCACATATCCATATTACTGTGGTTAGTGTGTTAAACCTGATTGGTGGATGTCTAGGGTTATGCATTAATTAGGGAAGTAGTTAGTCGCGGACGTCCTAGCTATCGAGATTGGGGGAATGAGGAATTTCTGGCGGATGTCGATTTTCTATAGCTAATCTAAGAGAATTTAAAATAATATCTTTTTGGGAAAGATTAAGATCATGATTGTCATTGAGTCTTGATCCTGATTTGTGGAACTGTAGACCTAGGTGTTACTTAGGTGTTTTCTTGAAACTATTTCAAAGTTATTTTAGTTATTTTATTTATTTAGTTTAGTTAGATTACTTAGTTAAATTATTTATTTAAAAGCCCTGATTTTCCTTTCTCGTTGTTTTTAACCTTAGAAAGACCATCAATATTTATGAGATCGGCCTTTTGCCACTATTCTACAAAATAGTTGGTTTAAGAAACTTTATTTTATTGACGCATTTGGCGCGCGTCAATTTTTGGCGCCGTTGCAGGGGATTGGCTTTCTTTTTTGGTGTTTTTTATTTATTATTATTATTTATATTATTATTATTTATAATATTTATTTGTCTTTATTTATTTATTTTAATAAATTGGTGCACCTCGTGTGTTTTGTTAGGTTTGACTATGGGTTATATTTTCTTTTAGCATAACATGAGCATTTATTTTTAGGAATTGACATGTTTATAGGATTTTAGGTGTTTTGAGAATTGGTTGGGATGTATCCAACTTAAGTCGCCGCATTAGTGGCGGGTTTTTAAGTAGACCCAAAACCCTAGACTTCATTCCATCATCTTGTTGATTTCACTTTTAGTTGAAATACTTCGAGCTCGCAAGACTTGATTGAAATGTTTTTGAGCTAAGTCCTATGTTTACTAGTTCTTTCTCTTGTTATAATTGTTCTTTTATAGTTTTCTTTGTCACCTACACATGAGATATTTTGTGTGTTCACTGGTTTTTAGAGACTTTTTGTCATGCATGCATTTGTATCTTCTTCTTATCCATGTTTTTCTTCACCTCTATCTTTTTCTTTTTGTTATATGGATTTCTTGACTTGTTTTGAACCTAGAGAACACGGTTCGGAATAAGTTTGGGGGTATTTTAGGGATTGTGGTTGGACTTTGGATGGGTTCGTTACGAAAGACCGCAGGTGAGATCGTTTATTTTTTATGCGGTTATATGTAGTTTTCGCATGGTAAATGTGGGGTTTTATATCATTTCTTTCATTTCTTGTCCCTTCATATTTATTTCTCATATCATTAGTACTTGATACACTTTCATGTATGTATTTAGTATAGTTTTTTATTTATTTTTTATAGTACATAGAGTCGCCCGAGATTTTTTTCATGCCTTTGGTTGTGGATGAGTAAATTATAGTTGACTTTTTAACTTGAAACTTAGATAAAATTAGGAGAAACATTCAATCGAGTTTGTACCCTGCATCTTTTTTATTTCATGATTATAGACTTAGTTGATGGTTAAACTTTGTGCTAGATAACGAAAATGAGTAGATGGTAAAATTCATGCAAGTTATATTATTTTAACCCATATTAAGGGGATTTGCTTGATTATAATGAAAGTGAGAAGGGCTAACATGAGTTTTTTTGTTTATATAGAGAGTCCCACATGTTTCCATAAGAAATGGAGCAGGGAAACATGTGGTGGAAAAAAGTGAGAAAAATAGTCCTTAGGAAATGGAGTAGGGACCGTATTAATTGAAAAAAGATTTGGAGAAAAAATATATAATAAATAAGGGCAGAAGTTGTGAAACTCCTCAAATAAAAGATTTAGTTCGAGTGCTTTCACTAGATTAAGTGAGACTTTAAACTTCCGTGCTTGAATGTATAGACCAAGAAAACTCGTAAGTACTTGATGACCTTTATTTTGATCGAGTCTATATCTTGAAAGTTGGATCTTAATTATGTTTGGGTTGCGAGCCTTGACATATCATAACTCCGAAATTTCTTGAGTGGCTTGTTAACTTGGCGATTATGTAAATCAAAGGAGCTCCATGAATTTTGAGTAGGGTATATGATTAATTAGGCCAGTGCATATTTATATTAGGAGTCTATTTTAGTTTGTGTTATCATCTGCACCTTTGTTCGGGACGTGCAAAGTCTTAAGTTTGGGGGTATTTGATAAATCAGTGGTATTTATGGATGTTTAATAGTTTAATTTAGTATATTTAATTATGTAAAGTATCTAAAATATATATTAAATTATATTTATTGCTTATTTTCAGGTAAAATGGAGTTCGTGGTTAAATTCGTGGCGAAAAACTAATCAAAATGGAGTATTTACTTGCAGTGATCAGATGCCGAACAATTTGTCTCGAGTTACGCATTGCGTGATGGGTAGAATAGAGGATCGGCAGACCAATTAACACGTGGAAATGTGCGATTGGCATTCATGGGATATGTGGCAACCCTCCATTAGCAGTCAGCATCTTGACAACGTCACACACACACACACACTAATTATTCTCTCTTCCAGCTGCCAAGTGTCAGCTGCTCACCTTCTCCAAGCACACCATGCAAGTGATCTCCACCAATCTCGTGTAGCCACGTGGCATCTCACCATCACCACGTCAAAAACCATTTCTTCTTCTTATTCAGCAGCACTTCGATTTCCTCAGGATGCACGTTAGCACCGTCTCCTATGATTTTGGCTGAGTCGTGCGAGAATTCTTCCCCGCCTCTTGCTGACACGTGTCACGCTCCCGCTACACCATCATGTCATCAAACGGTCTAATCACCAATTACATGGCGCCACGCCAGCTGGACGGCAACAAACAACCAATCGCGCTGCGACACGTGGACAAAACGTGATTTCAAGCCAAAAATAGCCATACGATGCTCCTCAATGCATGAGTCACCTTACGAACACCCAAAATTAGTTTCTATCACCTCCCGAGATCAATTTTTATTAGTTTTATATATTAAGAACCTTAGGTTTAATTGAGAAAACCAAACACCGATTTTTACATTTTTAGCATTGACTTTTCTCGACGATTGCCTAGGTAGGTGGGGAAATAAAGCGGGATTATGGATTCATGGAATATTACGTGAGAACTTTTATTTTATTAATTTAATTTAATTTAACTCTCATATTTCATTGTTGTTGATTTTAAGGAATATGGTTTAGATCTAGGGTATGTATGTGGCTTGTGTTTCCTTAAGGGGGACAACCTGTAGTTATTTGGACCATTAGTATCCATGTATTTGTGCTTTTGGACTAATAAAGTAAGACAAACTCACTCGTTTGCCATAAATCCTTTCAGTTATTAAGTGTGCAATAATTGAATCTAGGTTAAATCAGAAGCGGATGCGATCTGGTTATTTAGGATTAATGTTACCACATATCTATATTACTGTGGTTAGTGTGTTAAACCTGATTGGGGGATTTCTGGGGTTATGTATTAATTAAGGAAGTATTTAGTCGCGGACGTCCTGGCTATCGAGATTAGACGAACGAGGAATTTCTGGCGGATGTTGATTTTTCCATAGTTAATCTAGGAGAATGTAAGTTAATAATTTTTTTTTGGAAAGATTGAAGTCCATGATTGCCATTGAATCTTGATCTTGATTTGTGGAATTGTAGACCTAGGTGTTACTTAGTTGTTTTCTTGAAACTATTTCAAAGTTATTTTAGTTATTTTATTTATTTAGTTTAGTTATATTAGTTAGTTAAATTATTAACTTAAAACCCTCGATTTTTCCTTTTCGTTATTTTTAACCTTAGATAGACCACCAATTTCTGTGGGATCGACCCTTTGCCAATATTCTACAAAATAACTAGTTTAGGAAACTTTATTTTATTAACGTGTTCAGCGCGTGTCATACATGCATACATAGATTTAGAGGATAAGGGCAATTCGAGTCTTCTTATAGTGTATACTATACTGTGGTTGTATAACATGATATTATGTTTGAGGGGTTGGAGTTATTGATACTTTGCGTCATGCGGTTATCTTGAGATCACGTTGAACCATATCATACTCTCATAGTTTAAAGGAATGAGACTCATTTGGTTATCCTATCCGGGCATGAGTCCTTATTGTTGTTTACTTGCCTTTTGAAGAACCTTATTCGACTGTAGTTGGATAACAAAAACAAGATGGGTTCACGATTATATTTAAATTTTTTGGATTATATTCTTCGTTTAATCTCTTGGATTATTATGCATTTAATTATTACAGGTGTACTGGATAGTGTGGGATTTATTTATCTAACATTATCGAATTTTTATAATTGTATAATGACAATTTCTAGCGGTGACAAGGGAAAGGGAAAGTTTTCCAACTATTTGTGACTTTCTTAGTTTTTTTTCTCTATGTATGTTTATATTTGAATATAAAATATTATATAAATTTTAGGTTCGTGTGGGATTATGACCTCTTTTGGAATTGTTATAATGGTTTTATGTTGGAGTGGAATGTTGCGGAGCTAAGGTAATGATAGTTTAAGGATTTTAAAAATTCTAGATAGGTTAGAACGAGTAAATAACTTTTGTGAATGCAATATATACTGTTATGGGCAGATTGTGAGTCCTTCGGTATTTCCACCAAAGCTGAGGATTATTGAATTCATCTAAATATACTTTGAGGTTTAAGATTCACTTTAGAATCAATTTGGTTAATAAGTTTTATAATTGATGATTATAAGATCATAATCTTAATTGTGTATTGATGGAGAGGTTAAAACTGCTAGATTCTCAAACGATTAAACTAATATAGGCTGGTCAGATGCCCTAATTAAGTCCAACACTTCTAAAAAAAAGTACTGAAACTTTTGATTATTTATTACTCAAGTTACTTATCCACAAGCGACGTTGAGTAAGTGGTTCTATGAGTTAAATAAAGAAATGATAAAACAAATGGAAATATATAAGTTAGAAGTAATCTTTGTTAACACCAGAATAGGTGGTGTTATGGAACAAAGATCAACAAAGTTTTTAACTTAAAAACTGAATGGTGTAGTGATTAGATCAACACATAAGAAGTTAAGGTATTGGGTAATTCCTCTAACAATAGCTTGGATTAGCTATTAAACATCAAAACAAGCGACTGTGTTTTGATATTGAAAGTATCCAATAATCATTTCTAACGACATTTAATTATAACGCCTATTACTACAACTTAAAATATAAAACCAATGAAGAGGTAGATGTACTGATTGAATATCAGTAAGTGATTGGTATTTGACGTTAGTATAAGCTCCTATATTGTGAGAATTTTCATTTATAGGACTTAAAGGATTGAAACAACTTCCTTTAAGAATTCGATTAGTTATTAAGTTAATCAAGGTATTGAAAATCTAAATTCTACTATCTCTTAAGTTGAACAACAACAAACAAACGAAATTATCAAAAGTAATTTGATGAACACTAAGAGATATAGTTATCTTAAATAATCTCTTTAAAAGTACCGAATTTCTTTTTGAGAAAAAGAAAAGTCCAAAAAGTTTGAGACAAATGAAAACAACTAAGGCAATAACAAATAGTTAACTTTTTAAGTTAGGAATTTCTCTATTTCGAATAAAAGTTAGTCAAGGAAGACTTCAATTGATTGAATGGTTATAACAAGTTACACCATCCCTAGTTATATTCTCGAAGAGAAAAAAGATATGAATTTCCTTTGTCAGTTAAGATAAAGGAGCTGTAAGTAGCCTAGGTGTTGAAAGAAAGTTGTGATAAGTCTATAAAGAGAGTAAGAACGAGATCAATGTGGGATATGAAAGATTAACAAAAATTGAACTGAATAAACTCCATGTATGAAATAAAATAGGATGTAAAGTTGACTTGTGACTGCTGAAAATGACACGAACAAATTCTTTTCCTTAAGGTAAGGTACTGGAGTAGTTGTGCATGACCAAAAGTTCAAGTAACTTTGTTTTATAATCACAATTCATTCACAGCATAGAAGACTAGTGTAACACGCTCAATTATATTTGAATAATTGAATAAGTGGTGAGGCTCAATGTAAAAGAATCTATAAAGTTTTGTTGGAGTCAATTGGAAGCTTTAGTATAGGCAAATAAATGGTCAATAAATTCTCACATACGTATGAAAATGAAAATCTCAGGTTGACGAGTCCCAATCAAATTAGAGTGTCAAACTATAAGTTTGATGGAACTTAACATAAACGACTAGTTGCTTAATAACGAAGGGGCTGACATGAGAGACACCGTACATGTATATATTTACTTTTCACAATATGTTGTCACTTTATATACGTGGTACTATTTTCGGGTTTTCCACATAAGGATGCTTGCTCATGAGACATGACCTTTACATATATTCCATGCAATTTTATGTCATTTAAGACTTTCGTTGTAAATTATTGGTTGTCTACTTACAGCTCTCTAAAATATAAGCCACACTTGTAAATAGTTGATTCAAGCTAAAAGATAGTAAATCCTAACTTGTAACATAATGAATATCTAGAATAACTGGCAGACGCTATAAAGGATACGACAACTAGCATGCACATCGAGGAGCATTATCATGGCAATAAGCATCAGTGGGGTTACGAAACCCGCGCAAAAGCTTACTCGGTGGCCTCGAGGCGCGGGGCCACCATATAGGTATAACAATTCAGTAGTGAATTGACAATATAACTAAAAAATGCTTGGTAAATCGATGAGGTACATAACCTTATTTCCACCTATTTAAATAGAAAATCTACTTAAAACCTTGATTCACTGATGTCGAATTAAAGTTTTTAAACAAAACTCCAATTTTGCCACATATAGCTCATTTCACACATACCAACCATTGCACCCACTCGATTCAAAGATTAAATTTTTGCATAGATTTAACCTTTATAAGCTAGAATTTGGTGTATTTAAGTGATTCCAATAATCAAACATGATAATGATAATTATTGGTGTCTAAAGAATCCTACCGACTTTGATTATTGTTGGATTTTTAATTATTGTTTGAAATTGAGATCAATTTAGTAATTTTTGTATCTTGAGATTCTATATTAGTCGTCATAAGCTTGGTGCTTGTAAGTAGAGGTTGAGATAGCCTTAATAATGACCTAGCCTTGGTATTGATTGAACCTTAAGTTGTGAGGTGTATTGCATAATGAGGGTTGAATTGTTATTTAGAGAGTTGTTCTTTAAATCTGTCTATTCTATTATAATTTTAACTTATATGAGGGTAATATGTTTGTATTTAATGATCACTTCTGTTGAAGAAAAGAGTAAGTAATTATAAAATCAGAATAATGAATGGAAAGAGAATATAATTGAGAGTATTCTATTGCTCAGGATGATAAAGTGCTAAGTTTTGGGGTATTTGATAACTTAATAATAAGACATTGTTTTTTATTATATTTTAAGGTAATTTTAGATGTAAAAGGCTATATTACATCGAGTTTTCTCTTATTTTTGTAGTTTCAAGTTATATTAAGGTTATATGAAAAAATAAAAGATAAATGGAAAAAAAGTAAAGAATTAAGTCAATTGAAGAAAGTCATAGTGATTCCATAGCGATTCAAGAAATACATTAGGATTTTCTATATAAATCGGCAGTAGAGAGTCTAGCAATTCGTCAATGATTTAGGAAATGAGCAAGGATTCTCTACACAAATCATTGAACAACAGAGACTTATTTCCGTTGATTTTCTTAGCGATTTAGCTGAGATAAAGGATATGGTCAGGATTCGCTGATGTCAGCCATAAGAATTTTAGATTAAAATAAGGAATTTTAAGTACTTGATAAAATGTGTTTTTCATTAATGCCTTTTATTTATCTTATTGCAATGTTTATTTTTAATATGTGTGAGTAGCTTATAAATCTAAAAAAATTATGAACATAAATTTAAACCATTTTGCAATGTAGTCATAATGAAGAAGAGTTTGTACTTAATGCTTTAAACTTAATCAAATACATCAATTCACAGTTTCAACAAATTTTGTTTTTGCATATTACAATCAACAAACTTTGTATTGCATGCAGAGTCTAGAATGTGTATTGTGATATTTAGGTTCTAAATCTAATATAAAGTAATAACTAGGATTAATTTAAAAGGTATTTTACCGTTTAGATGTCTTATGTGAATTATGTTCTAAGTTTGATATTGATATGACTAATTTCAATAATATTGGCTTAGTAGTAAGAAGTTTTCATAAAGTGTAATGTTGTTTTGTTTCTATTAGTTATCTTTGAAGTTTCAAAAAACTAATGGTGATAAAATTATAATATGGTTTTCCATTACTATAAGGAAAACTGATGGCTTGATAAAGGCTATCTATCTTGCTTATGACTGAGATTTAACGATTTAAGAATACTTAATAAAATGATTATAATATGATTATAACTATATAATTTAATTAATGCGTTCGGATTCAAAATAATTTATGTTTCATTGTTCTCAATATTTGTATAGATGTTCGTTTTATATTGATTTGATTTGAATTTATGATATTTAGTATTAGTGAATTTAAATTGTTAGTTTAATTGGTTTAATTGATTGCTTTAGTTTAATTAGATCATTCTAATTCCCATTTTAATAAAGTTAAAGTAAAATAATAAAAAATCATTTTCTTAGGAAGTTTGCAAAGGCCCAATGGAGACAATTCCACTTCTCACTACTACAAATAATAAGAATATATGAGAGACTTATCGTACGTGCTCAATACATGTCGCTGTCTATGAGCCCTCTGGTTCGAGGCGCCTTTGGCGGGCTTGTTATGATGATTGGTGGTGGGGGTGGCAACCAAGGTGCCTCCCCACCCTTTGTCCTTTTAGGGGGTCTCTTAATGGAGGCCCCACCATAGGGCGATGACGGCAACCTTTCATTGTCGCTCTCTAACAGTGATGTCGCATCACCTCATTGGCCGTCGACTTTGATTTTTCCCCAAACCTCTCAAAAGAAGGGTTTTACGTACAAATTAGGACTATTAGGGCACCAAAACACATCTGTAGTAGCCCTACACTTCGAGGCTACCGGATGAGCTGTTATGTGGGTCTTGTAGCCCTACCGATGCCAACACCACGTTAATGCTCCTTGATAGTCATGCTAACTCATTAATATATGATAATATCAACCAATTATTCAATTATTAGCTAGCATTTCGTTTTTTCATTTAAAGAGTTGCAATTGAATAATCATATATTTACAACGTAAGCCTTAACATACTATAACCATAAATTTTTAGCACTTTCATGTAATAGAGCATCAGTCATATTGTGGAAAACCATGAATAAAGTGCACAGCATATAAGGCGACAACATACTATGAAACATAAATATATACATGTACGGTGTTTATCAAGTCTCTCATAACCATAAAAGTAAAACAAAATATCAAAATGAACATGTTTTAGTAAGTCTCAGACTGTAGGCAATTAGAGATAGTCACCTAAGACCTCCTTGCCTTTACTGGTACTAGGATCTGTACTCAGTCATCACAACAAAATAGATGGTGTGTCCAATGAGTAAGACTCCAAAAAACCACTAAAAATTCAGTAATAGAGAAGCGAAGAATAATGTTAAATAAACATGCGCAAACAAACATGCAACTGGATGATAATTGCATGCATAAATAACACTAATAAAAATCAAATAATTGTGTTACGCGTTGCAAACTTGACCACACTTCGTCAATCCGGATGATCTCAGCGGCCCGTATAACACTGGCTCACATCTGGACTACTAGTGGAGGATTAATCTGTATCACAATCTGCTAAACACGTGCATCAATGAGGTCAGCAGCTTGGCTTGGTTATCACTGAGGGCGTAAGTGAAATATGCTATGGTATATCATACTAGAGCATGTACACCACAATATCCGAGAAACTCTGAATGCGAATAAAACTACCAATCATTATACCAAATCAAAGCAATGATAGAACATGTATAATGAACAAGAAAGAATAAAAGATAGCATAATGAAAACAATTAAATACTTAAAGTGTGTTTCTTAAGGCATTACGCACCTCAAATTGCACTTTAAAGCCTCCAAAACACCTCGGTCCACCCCCGCTACGCTCCCGACTATCGTAACATAGCCCCTGAGTCCCATGAGATCCATTTCTAGTGTATTAGAATGACTTAAGATGTTTAAATTAAGTTTAGAGTTCTATTTCTCAAAACAACCCCTTAAAGACTAAATAAAGTTTCAACTTTCAATTTGGGATCATATGCTACAGCATAAATTAGACCATTATAAATCCCAAATCATCAAAGAAACTTTACAATAAAATTTTTGCTCTATGTCTTTGCTTTTTGAAAAGGTTTGATTTGCAAAATTTCGATTTAAAAAAAAAAGATATTGAACTTCTACAAAAAATTGCTTTAATTGGAATCAAATTCGACCAGGAATCTTATAAATATCATTTCTCCCAATTATAGTTCCAAAAATTGTAATTTTCAGTCACGAGGAAGCTAACATACCCAACCATAGCATACTAAAAGATGAGCTCAATCTAATAAGAATTAAAAGTGTAATGCCTTGTCAAAATATATTTATAAATATCTCGTAATAGCATTTAAACTAGCTGATTGAAAAACATTGTTTAGCTAGGAAGAGTTTGAATTTCGAAAATATGCTGGAGACAAAAGTTGTTCATCTTTAAGTAAGCTTTCCAATGACGTATGATCCACCCCATTTGGAAAATGTGTGAGAGAGTTATGCTTAAATTACAGAGGATATGTCAAAAACCTATCATGTAAGCATCAAGAAACTTTAAGAACCATTCCATTTGAAAACTCAGTTTCAAATCCTTAAATCGGTGAACATAATGTACTCTCCATTCATAAAGACACTCAAGAAATTAGTGAACAAACTTATAAATTCATTTTTGAATCAAAACCCAAATTTCGAAGTGTATTTTCATGGAAAAGAGATGGAGAAGATGATCACCTCGATTTTGATCTTCCTAGCTTAATTCCTCTAGTAGATGGCCTCCATTCCTCCTAGTTCTTACAAAAGTCATTAAATCAATCTCAATTTCAAGCAATATTTAAAATGCTGCCACAATTAAAGTTGATAGAAATATTTAATCACCAATAATTATTATTATCATATTCATTTGTTGGAATGTTGTAATAAAAATACACTACACTCAACTTAACTATAAACACTCAAGCTAAACCTTTTATTTGAAGTGTTTTTCATAAATATTCTTCCATTTTTTTCTATATTACTTTTTTCTTTTCTTCTTTCTTTCTTTCTTTTTTTTTGATTTCTTCTATATATTATATTCCTACGGTTCCCTACTCCATTTCCTTTGAAATTTGTGGGTTTCTCTATTTTTTTCTTCTAAAAACTATTGTTAGCTCTTATCACTTTCACTATAGTTAAGGAAACATTCTTTCCAACTAAGTAAACTTTATTGGCTAATTTCCTATTTCGTTGCTTCAATTCATAAACTCTTTTCATTATATATAAATACAAAATCCTTGATCAATAATCTTTGTATAACAATATTCTTAGAAATCTATCTTTCTTATCTTGCACTTTTTTTTCGATCTTCCACCTATTATAATGTCTAACATAAAGCAATCATTCTCTTCCAAACTCCTCTAGTGTATACATAATCTAGGTTTAATTCAAATATGGTATAATAAAAAAATTTTATCATAAACTTTCTATTTTCATGGTTAATAATAATATCACTTCTATTTAAATCCAAATTATATTCAATTCATATATTTCCTAAATAAATAAAGTAAAATGAAGAAATATTACCTGTATCTTTAAAAATTTAAAAAATCTCAATCAACTTTAAAATTTGAATAAATAGATTCTACCTCTCCAATCATTCATACTTTACTTCTTTAAACTTCACTTTGCCTAAATACCTCCAAACTCATTCCAAAACTTGTCCTCAAGGTTTAAAAATTAAGTTGAGTTTCTATCAAAATAAATATACCTTGTGAAGCATAAACGAACTAAATAAAAAAATAATGAATAAATTATCTCGAGAATGAATTTCATAAATAGGGATAACATGAAAAATATTAAAATTTTCAAGCATCATGTTAATAGAGTATGTATCACATCACATCGCATAGATCAAAGTATCATATTATAAAACTAAGACCTCACACTGTTTCACTCAAGGTAGACAAAAAAAGAAGAAAGTAGATCGAATCGCCGCCCAGAAGTCACATCATCACCATCATCCTCTTGCTAATGTTGTTGAGATAGGTAGCTCACTGAGCCTATAATCTGCTTCTGCCACTGAATTATTTTGTGAAAAAACTCCCTCATTAGGCAATCTTAATTGGGTTGATCATATTAAAATCTCGGCTACTTAAGGTTGCAATTTCTGGGCCATACGTTTCTTAAGCCCGTGCATGTTTCTCGTAATTTCACATTGGTTTTGAAACATGAACTCTTGATTTCTCAGAATTTGCATTTGGTTCCGTAAGATTGACCCTATCATGGCCATTTTTGTCTCTTTAACATGCATGCCAGTTAAATCTTCGATACGTGGCTTTGAGCTCTAGTTCATCTTTTTATTGTATGCAATAAATTGCGTTCCTTCCAAGATCGCCTATTTTCTATCTGTATTCTTCTTCTCTTTGTGTTCTCTCTTCTAAATATCTCATTTCTCTCTCGTTCCTATGAATCTACATAGCCTGACATTTATTTGGTGCTTTCTATGTATTCATCAGTGATAATTCTATTAGAGTCAACATCCTACCCAAAACCTTACATGAGAACTTGGCTTTGTTTGCAAAATTCAATTATCATCAAAGGAAAAGGTAGCCTTTCATTATTGTTTGTGGCAATAACATTCCTAATTGAATCATATATGATCTTACCAACATCGATGGAACCTATCCCTTGAAAAATGTAATATAACGATGTCACCTCGTACTTCACAACCTCGTAGTATTTCAAACTTGGCTGTAGGTTTGCATTTAGTTCCATGCTTTGATGGTTTTCCTAAAATATTTAGTTTGAATATGCTTTGGATACCCATCCTTATCCAAAATGAATCCATCCCCCATAATTGCTTCTAAACCATTCCTTATGGTTGCATGAGGAAATCTATGTCTGAGTCCATACTCAGGTTTTAAGTATTCATTATTTTCTCTCCTATTCAATTTTGGTAAACTGTAGTACTAGTTTATTCTTTCTAATGAATAATCCACTGGTTTTCCTCCGACCATGGCTACCGTTTTATTCACTTTCATGTCCGTTTGCATAAAATTCATGGACTAAAATATCATAGCCCATCTCTATAGAGATCCTCGTGTCATTATCGACATTGTAATCACTAGTCAACAATCCCCAATTCCACTCCCTTATCATGTTTAATATCCTAGGTATGTACCTAATTTCATTCTCCACATTGAAGTCCCTTTCCTGAAGTATTTTTCTATTCATACTAATGTTACTATTTAGCCTCACAAGAGACTTTGCATTTATCAAGTTATTCCCCAAGAAAGGAATATGTAGAGTCTCTTTAACCTCATCATCTTCCTCCGACTCATCACCAAACTCTAAAGGTGGAGAAGGTTCTCTTGGTGTTCCAACTCTAGGAATGTTTATTGAAATCCTTGTAGGCCTAATAGGTGTAGGTTGAACTTTCGATTTTTCAACTAATGTTCCCTTTCCCTTCCCCTCTCTTGAAATTCTATCCCTTTCATTTCAGAATATTTTTTTGAACTCAAAATTTACAAGTCCAAATAACAAATTAAACCTGTAGAGCATAAAAAGAAATGTTTATTGGAAATAATTTGGTATTATTCAAAAATCTAATTAAAAAGAGAAATTTATTTGGAAAGTTAGCTTGAAAATCAATTGGAACCTTAAATAAAATTGGCAACAAAATTTAAACTCAATTATAAACTTAAAATCAATTTTTCTAAATCTTGTATAACATGAAGCAATTGTGTGATAAATTCTAGTCTTTTCTAAAACAAAACAAATCCCCAAACTTATTTGAAACTTAATTTCAAACTAATTGCAAACACATATTGAAAAAATATGAAAATGTTGAAAATGTTGAATTCGTAAACCGATGATCATCGTAATTGCAATGCCTAGTCTATTGGAATCAATGAAATCATTTATCAATGGAAACAGTGTGATGGCCTAAAATTCCGAGGCAAATCGGACACCACCACTTTGCTTGCACACCTATCCATGACAGTCCTCGAACTAACCATCAAATGACTCGACTTAGTCAATTTCAATGTTTAAATGATAATATTATCGAAATATACTAAGTTATCAAGTTTTACAACTTGATTTGTTTGTTTTGACTCGTTTAAGTTGTTTTGGCAGTGAAAGTCTTAAAGTATGCAAATAAGTAATGTAAAAAAGTTTTGCGTTGATGAAAAAACCTACGGGGTGGAAACCCAACGAATGGATGTCATGTATATGTAATGAGGTGACAAGTCACAAAAGATGTCAATATACATGTATCTGGTAATAAGTATCCCAAAATGATCCCAAAAAGTAGTACATAATTAAATACAAACCTACAAGCGAAGATATGGTGGCTTTTTAGATTCGGCTCGTCGTATGATTTGCTACTTTCCACAAGAAATAATGATAGGTTCCAATGAGAAAATCCCAGAGAAATTCAGTTTGTATTCACAAGAAATTCAAATAAAGTGCATATAATTCATGCAGGTAAAGTAAATGAACGAAAATATAAAACATGAATATAAGTCGCTGAGATAAACAAGAATATGGAATGCGAATATGGTGTATAGCGGTTGAGCCCTGAGAAGCAAATACTGAATCGAGAAGTCCCTGGTTGCGCGGTAATCCCCGTTTCCTCTTTACAGTCGAAACGAGGAACTCTATGGACGAAAGTTAGAGTTCCATCCAATGTCTTGAATGAGAGGAACTTTGTGACGGAGGCAAGCCTTACGTTAACCCGGTAACGATATCATCGAATTGCAGAGGTGCGCCTCATGCATAGTCTAAGCATGATAATACTACACAATAAACCTCGAATCTTCATCAATGAGAGCGTCGGGTTGAGGTCATGCCGCCCTTTCAACCATACACAAACATATGCGGGAATGGATTATGTAAAAAACTTCAACTGGTGCATGAAAATAGTAATAATAATATTAATATTATTGAACAAAAATGAATACTAAACTGATGTTCTCATGGGTTTACTTACCTAGACGATCGTGAAAAACACTTTGAAAGGACATACTCGCCTCTCGAACTGCGCAACCGACACCCAACTAGTCTCCTAATTCCCTGATATCCAATTTTATCATTTTAAAATGTTTTAGTGTCACATTTAGTGGATTTTATAATGTAAAATAAAAACTATACTTATTCCAAATTTTGTTGTGGCATGTCTTTCGAGTTACATTGGGGTGCCAAATGCCCGAAAAAGTCTCGAAACCCATTTTTCTATCTTTTTCCAATTTTTCATATTTTCTCTAATTTTTTTTGGATTTTCCCATAATTTTCTACATATTTTTATTTTTTTTAAAATTATAATTAAATTATTTTTAAAAATAAATTGTTAATTAATATGGGGTTGGGCCTGAATCGGGCTCGATTCAGCTAGGCCTGGTTCGACCCAATCGGGCCGCCCGGCTCTAAGCTGGCTCACTTTGATCTACTGGGGGTAGCTAGACCCAGCCTACCTTGCTACCCCCCTCTCCAAATTTGTCTCTCGATCATTTTTTTCTTTTTTTCTTTTTTTCTTTTATTTTTGTAAACTTAAAACAACAACATAACAACTATAACAAAAATAACAATATCATCAACCTAAGCACCATTAAAGCTCCAAAATTTCTCCAAAACAATTCGTAACAACCACATCCACTTACCTTGGACTAGAATTTCGTAGGCAAGAGAGGTGGTGATGTCGAAGTCGAGCGTTTCATGGGAGGAGAGCTTAGTGAGGGTGAGATGAAATTTGATGATAAAGTAGAGTTGTAGAAGAAGAAGAAGAAGAAGAAGAAGAAGAAGAAAAAGAAGAAGAAGAATGATCGAGAGAGAAGAGATGATCCGCTATAGAGAAAGATAAGGGTTCTTTTTATTTTTTTGATTTATTGATGAGAAAGAGAGTGAGAGAAAAGTAAAGGATGGGTGATGTGATCTCTAAACCCTCGACTACCCTATACACCCATGTTATGCGCACCCCTCAACGTCATACGCTCTTATCACAAAGCATGCACAATACAACCAATTGAAAAGCCTAACAAATGTGTGACGCGAATATTTAATAATCTTTACCTTGAAACAATTGGGAGTATCGCTCCTATTTTGTAAATTGTCACTCCTAAGTAAGTCCCTCGTTCTTATAGTACTGTTATTGAATGAGTACTAGCGATATTTCTTTCCTCTTGAAAGTATGTATTATGCAATGCACAATCTCAATAGGTTGTTTCTCTTACATCACATCTAGTTTTAACTCGATCGTAGTCATATCAATCATTGGTCTCGATTCTGATTTTACTAAGCTCAATATAGAAATATGAAAAATGTCATGAACTTTTAACAACTGGCTCGAGAGTCTCAACTGATTGACAACCTCCACAACTTGTCAAACGATCGGAAATGACTTTTAAAATCTCGGTAAATGTTTCCCTCGATCCCTAATCATTGATGACCTTTCAATTAAGAAAACTTCAAGTAGACTAGTGGTCTACCTCATAGCTCACCCCATCGAGGTACTTATTCACATATTTTTTCCTGATTGCTCAATAGCCTAGAAAACCAGTGTATGTGTCTGATCCTATTCATATGATCATGTGCATTTCGAAGCTTTATCCCGACTCAACTTTTCAACATTATGTGATATAGTATGAGACCTCAATGTGGTCTTTACAACAAAGGCTTTTAAATTTTTTTTTGATGAATCAACAACTGGTAAATCTCATTTTAACCACTCACATAAATAATATTCTTTTCACATGTCATTTGACTACAACTGGGTGCCTTAAACATATACGCTAATCCTTATATATGAATCGGAAGGTAATAGTGTTTTCTCGATACAAAGGTGCTTGCTAAACTGACATGGGAGTAAGACTTCAATAGTGATATTTTCACTCTTCCATCATTTATGTTGGAAATCCTGCAACGTACTATCTTGGCGCATGACCTACTCAAAAACTTGTCAAGTTACTCGATTATAATGAAAATATTATCAGACGCTTCGTTATTTTGCTTTATTATCACCTTATAAAGTATCCAAAACTCTTATATGGTTCTAAAAAAGCACGATTAACTATTGAACTACTCTCAAAACTTCATATGCTTAACCTTATTTGAAGGTGAATTCTAGATTCTCAAACATGATTGAAAGCGCGCATCCTTATGCCTGGCCTCTAGCACTGACTAGACTAGCAGTACTTTTAAAATTTATGTTTGAGTCCGTAAGAAAATATGACCATATTGTTGCTAATATGTTTCATCGCATACATAATCTCAAATGAGATTAGTAATCGACATCGAATCAAACTTGTTCGAATACTTAAACTCTGGTGATATGAATCCATAGTCAACTAACTGTGTCATTATTAAGTGTTTGTCGTCGACTCCAACTTATGCATCGGATAGAAACATAACTGTGTTATTCTCTGCGCACATGTGTACACCTATGTAGCAATATTATCCTAACTAGTCAGTGAATATGTCCGTTGTGATTAACACACTCTCATGTATAAGTCATATATTATCTCATCACGCTTCTCAGTTGGGGCATATGCCCTAGGTCAATCTACAAAAAATGTTTATCTTATAATTTTATTTAATAAAATGGAATTTTTCATTTGTTGTTTTATTATAAGTGATCGCATGTTTACTTTATAATAAGATCCATGTGTAATGTTGAAATATCTTAAATGTCACTAGTCAGTCATTATACTGGAAACTATAATGAATTAAGACTTGTGCGAATCTTGATTAATGGTCATATGATGGTTATGTATATAAGGATATGAATCAAGATCATGAGTACTTATTAGGGAACAAGGTACTGGATCGACCCGCTTTGAGGACACCACATGGATTAAGTCATAAGTGTTACTCATGATTAGTATATCATTTAGTCTTTCGACTTAAGTTTACCATAAACTTCAATATTAGGAGCACAGTACTTTCACACAATAAAAAATTGTCTTTAACATGACGATTAAAAAGATTGTGATTAGTTACCATGTGAATAATATGTGAGGGTGTGTAATCAAGATAGAGTTTTTCTCTTTTGTATAGAGAGAGATATCAGTGGATCCTTTGATATGTTAGACTATTAAATGGCCAAGTCCTAGGGAATTGATATGATCAATGTCACTTGAATGTTTTTAGTTTACCTAAAGATCGAGACTAGTAAGATTAAACATTAAGGGTGACTTTCCATGCCTTATATTTAATTAAAAGATATCACACTTAAAAGGATATGATATATGTTATTAATTAGGTTGTATTGGTTTTGATATTCATGCTCTTATGTAGTCATAATGCCTTGCTAGAGACCGCATATGACATGTGTATGAAAATAGTATTTGGTTCACTGCCAATATCGCATGAACCTCGCATACAAATAATGACTTTGTGAAATTTTAATTGGTCTAGAGTAATAAATTTCATACGATAAAATTCATGAAATAAAAGCCGATATTTGTTATATGATAACTTATTAATAGGGGCGTTTAAGTACATTGCTTGAATTGCCTAAATAATAGAGTTGTATTAAGAATTGGTTTTTCAAGTGAGCTTATCTACACATATAAATAAAGGTTGAAACCCTAAAATTGAAATAAGATTTTTCGTTTTTGCTATTTTTGAGTTCTCTAAACTTTAAGAGAGAAAGAAAAACATTTTCAATTTCTCTTGGGGATAGTACTCCAAATTGTGGTCACTGTTCATTTTTTTTTATTTTCAAAATAAGATTTTTGTTTTTGTTTGAATTGCCTCCATACAAGAGTTGGATTTTCTGCTGCATATGAACCTAAAAACCTAACACTCTATGCGACATATACATACTAGGTCGTACCTCGCGTGTAACAGGACCTAAAGAGAGAAACTACTTATATGATAAGGTTGACCCTTGCTTCCCTAGATTCTCTAATAATACATGCATGTATAGATTGTTGATTTATTGATAACACACCACTTCCGTTTCCTATCTGGATGCCATACCATAAACTTACAAAAAATTCATCCCGCTAACTTTAGTTTCATCTATTAACGTCTTCTCTTGGAATTCTTAAGTTAAAACCCTAAACTCCATCTTTAATGCGTATATAGAGTATTCAACTTATCAACATAATGATTAAATCTTTATTTTAAATTTTGATAAATTTTTTTGACTTCGAGTTAAATGATAAGTCAAAAATAGATGTTTTATAGTACATTTTAGAATAACTTTAGGTGTAAGAGACTATTACACAGGTTTTTCTCTTATTTTTGATACTCTAGGTAATAAACGAAATATATGAATAAATGGAGTAAAAATGGAAGATTATGAAGGAGTTAATCAAGTGGAAAAATTATTCAAAGAATCATCAACAAGCGAAGTAAAAAATTGGATTTCAACATCAGCGATTCCTGATCGATTCCTATATACCCAGAATCACTACTTTGATCAGTAGAGCACTAAGACTACAATTCAAAGGATTCTCCTAGCGATTCCACTTAAACCTGAATTACAGAGGAATCACTGGAACATATTTCAAGGATTTTAAATAACAACGATAATTTTGAGATAGTTTGGAATGTTTACTACCTAAAATACTATAAATACGACTATAGGACTATGAAATTAGTTGCCCTTGAGTAGTTAAATCAATATTTTATTGCTCTGGGAGCCATTGTTTATTTTCATAGTTTATTTCTTCATTAGTCATTGCTTTTGGAGAAGACTTGAAGATTTAAAGTATTTATTTTAGAGGTATTTGTCTATGTATTTTATGTATATTATTGCGATGTTATTTATGAATATGAGGGAGTAGTTAATTGATATAAAGAAAGTCCAAACTTGAACTAAGTCTGTTTTGCGATGTAGTTATGATGAGATGAATATGTGCTTAATGCTTTAAACCAATCGTATTCTTTGAGTCACTGATTTAATAGGTTATTAACTACTAATTTTAATGATGATCTTTGTACTATATGCATAGTCTAGAGTGAGTACTGAGATATTTGGATTCATTATCTAGTTTAAAATAGTAACTAGAATTATTTGAAAGTTGTTACCGTTTAGATGTCCTAGGTGAATTTGAGATCTAAGTCTAATATCGAAGTCGCTTTGCAAAGTTGTTAGATCTAGTAGTTTAGAGTTTTCATAGAGTAATATTGTTTTATTGAGTGAATTTAATGTCTTTGTGTACTCAAAAGGGTTCAAACAACAACAACAACAACAACATAGCCTCAATCCCAAATTAACTGGGGTCGGCTACATGGATCAAACTTTTTCATTGTGCTCGATTAAGTGCAATTGATGGTGAGCTTTGCAAACCATTCAAATCCCTTTTAATTAATGCATCCCATGTTAACTTTGGTCCGCCTCCTACCTCGTCGAATTTCTACAGTTTCTATTGAGTCAAGTTTTCTAGTTGGGGCATTTGTAGGCCGGCTTTGCAGGTAACCAAACCATCGCAACCGCCCTTCCTTAATCTTTGTATCAATTGGTGCTACTCCTACTTGTCTTTCAATTTCTATATTTCTTATTCTATCTTTACGAGTTTGACCACACATCAACCTAAGCATCTTCATTTCTGCTACGTTCAATTTATGTAATTGTTGTTGCTTTACCGCCCAACATTCGCTTCCATAGAGCATAGCTGGCCTAATTGCGGTCCTATAAAATTTTCCTTTTAACTTAGTAGGAACATGTCGATCACAAATCACCCTCGTTGCACTCCGCCATTTCTTCCATCCAGCTTGAATTCTATGTGTGACATCATTTTCAATGTTACCATCATTTTGTATGATTGATCCTAGGTATCTAAAGTGGTTTACCTTAGGAACTTCTACTTCCACTAATTTTACCACTCCGTCATCTCGATGTCTAGTGTTTCCAAACTCACAGTGCATGTAGTCGGTTTTCTTCCTACTCAACTTAAAGCCTTTAGATTCTAATGTATTCCTCCAGAGTTCTAATTTCCTATTCACTTTATCTTTGGTTTCATCCACTAAGACAATATCATCTGCAAATAACATACACCATGGTATATCCTCTTGAATATGTCTAGTTAGCTCATCCATAACTAAAGTAAATAGATATGGGCTTAAAGCCAATCCATGATGTAGTCCTATCGTAATGGGAAATTCTTTTGTAGCTCATCCAAATGTCTTTATACTCGTTACTACTCCATCATACATATCCTTAATAGTGTCTATGTATCTAGCATGCGCTCTTTTTCTTTCTAGAACCCACCAAAGAACATCTCTAGGGACCCTATCATATGCTTTTTCTAAATCTACGAATACCATATGAAGATCTTTTTTCTTTTCTCTATATTTTTCTAACAATCGTCTTACAAGGAAAATCGCCTCCATAGTTGACCTCCCAGGTATGAAACGAAATTGGTTCTCTGATATTATTTTTTCTCTCCTTAGCCTATTGTCAATTATTCTCTCCCACAGTTTCATAGTGTGACTCATAAGTTTAATTCCCCCGTAGTTTGAGCAACTTTTAATGTCTCCTTTGTTTTTGAAGATTGGCACAAGCGTGCTTCTTCTGCAATCCATTGGCATCCGTTTTGATTTTAAAATTTTATTGAAAAGTTTTGTTAACCAAGTCAATCCGATTTCTCCTAAGCATTTCCAAACCTCTATGGGTATTTCATCTGGGCCACATGCTTTCCCTATTTTCATTCTTTTCAATGCCTCTTTAACTTCTACAATTCTAATATTGCGTGTATAGTTTACATTTCATTTTTGGTGTGGGTTTTCATCTATTATAGTATCAACTTGGACATCATTAAATAAACTATCGAAGTAACTTCTCCATCTCTCCTTAATATCCTCCTCGCGCGTTAAAACATTTTGATTTTCGTCCTTAATGCATCTTACATGACTTAGGTCTTGTTTCTTTTTATCTCTTAATTTGGCTAGCCTATATATATATTTTTCGCCATCTCTATTACCTAACCTTGTATATAGATCTTCCATGAAATTTGTTTTAGCTTGACTAACTACGTTTTTAGCTTGTTTTCTAGCTTCTCTATATTGATTGTACACATCTTCTTCTTGACACTTAGGTATTTTTCTATACATCTCTCTTTTAGTCTTAATTGCTCGTTGGACATCCTCGTTCCACCACCATGTTTCCTTCTTTGGAGGTCCCAAGCCCTTAGATATACCTAATATGTTTGATCCCACCCTCCTTATGCAACTACTCATTTCTAGCCACATTGTATTAGCATCTAAGTCAAGATTCCAAACATTTTCCTTTAGTAGTTTTTCTCTAAACTCCACTTGTTTACTATGTTTAAGGTTCCACCACTTTATTCTAGGATCGCTAACTCTTTTATTCATATTATTCCGTTGTGTTAGCTTAATATCAAGTACTACTAACTTATGTTGGGTAGTAAGTGCTTCACCAGGTATTACTTTGCAGTCTCTACATAGTTTTCTATCTATTTTTCTTGTTAAAAGAAAATCTATTTGACTCTTGTTATGACCACTACTAAAAGTAATTATATGCGACTCCCTCTTCCTAAAACTAGTATTTGCTAAGACAAGATCATATACTGAAACAAATTCTAAAATTGATTCTCCTTCTTCATTTCTATTACCGTAACCAAAACCTCCATGAACTCTCTCAAACCCATCGTTACTTACCCTGACATGCCCATTTAAATCTCCTCCAATAAAAACCTTTTCATCTAATGGTATACTCTGCATAAATCCATCCATATCATCCCAAAACTTGTGTTTGATGCTCTCGTTTAATCCTACTTGTGGTGCATATGCGCTAAGTATGTTCAATTTTTCATCTCCAATAATTAATTTAACTAGAATCAATCTATCCCCCATTCTTTTAACCTCTACGACCTTATCCTTATAATCATTATCCACCACAATTCCTACTCCATTGCATTTTCTATCTATACCAAGCAGTGTACCACAATTTAAACCCCGTGCTTCCTATTTCTCTACTCTTTTCTCCTACCCATTTTGTCTCTTCGAGGCAACCAATATTGACTCTCCTTCTAATCATGGTATCTACTAGTTCTATTGACTTCCCCGTAAGTGTTCCTATGTTCCATGTTCCTAAACGAATTTTTCTCCCCTTTGTATTTGTTTTTCTTTTCTATTTCTATTTTGTCTAAAAGATCTAGTGTTCGTATCTATGATTTTGTTTTTGTTTTTGTTATTGTTTTTGTTATGAACTAGCTTCTTTACCCAAACCCGTCCTTTGTGTGGGAACCCTTGCTCATTTTTCTTCACATCCGGGCGACGATGTGAAGGGACTAGCTTCTTTACCCACACACGTCCTATGTGTGGGAACCCTCGCTCATTTTTCTTCACACCCAGGCGGCGATGTGAAACACACCCTTGCTCATTTCTCACTACACCCGGGCTCTGATGAAGCGCGTCGCTAGGTGGGAACGCCCCAATGTTTATATATGTTTGATCCATTTCATGAAAAGTGACAAAAGTTTTACGCTGGTTGTCAACCTATCGCAACCCTCCTCCATTTCCCAAGAATGGAAAATGAGCTTGGGGCCTCCCTCCCTCACTTTTCGGGTACGAAAAGTGAGTTTGGGACCTCCCTTACCATTTTTCGGTATGAAAAAATGGGCGTCAGAGTCCTCCTCCTTTATCCGGACTTGGGACCGGCTATGTAGCGCACATAGTGTACAACATAGGTGGAGTTGTGTACTCAAAAGGGTTAGCTCAATAAAATTAGAACATGCTTTTCCATAGATATAAAGAGAACGGTTGACTAAAGGCTGTTTACTTACTTATGATTAGAGTTTAATGATCTATGATACTTTATAAAGTATGTTTATAACTATATGATTGAAGTAACATGTTTGGATGCAAAACAAATTGATGTTTCATTGGTCTGAATATTTGTTTAGATATTTATTATTGAATTGAATTTATTTGGTTGATATTGAATTAGAATTGTGTTAGTTAAGTTAGCATAATTAGTTAAGTATTATTATATTATAGATTCAATTGGTGAGTTTAATTACCATTTTAAATTAATTAAAGTAAAGTAAAAATAATGAAAACTATTAAAAGTCCTTTTTCCTTGAGAAGTTTGTAAATCACTGTGGAGACTATTCTCACTTCCCACTGCTACAAAATTTTAAAAGTGTGATATATGTGGGAAACTTAATGTACACACTTGATACGTGTTAATTTTTGGTGTCTTTATCAGAGATTTAAACATAATTTCTCGGGATTTTTAGACGTTGTATGGTATATTCATTTCGTCCTTCTAATTCTATGGGATCTTTACATCCTTTTGATCATGAGGTAGTTAATCATAATTTAAGACAACAATAATGTAGAGAACATTGAACTACCACAATAGAAGCCAATAATAACTTTAATACTAATAGTAATGATAATAGATAACTTACTTTTAGGCAAGTTTATCGAAATATCACTGCTTATGAACCATTGTGCATTGTCTATCCTGAGGGTTTTCTTAAATTTGAACTTAAATTTGGATTCATTATTGCTCTACCTAAATTTTTTGATAAGGACAATGAAGACCCACAAATATTTATAAGAGAATACCAACACAAAGTCAATGGGATAAAACCTAAAGACCTCACGTGAGAACAAGTCAAACTTAAATCTTTTCCTTTTGTATTGAAAGATCAAACACAACATTAATTTTTTTATCTTCCTTAAGATTCGATAACCACACAGGCTCAAATGTTAGAAGCTTTTCTAGATCAATATATGCCTACAAGAGAAATTAGTACTTATAGAAGATAAATCATAGTAGTGAAAATGAAAGATGATGAAAATTTTAATGAGTTTTAGGATAAATTTTAAATAATAATTTCATCTTATCCACAACATGGATACACCCTAAGAGGTTTATTAGAATACTTCTTTTAAGGACTAAATCATTTTGAACAAAAATTATTAGATACTATGTGGTGGATTATTATTCGATGTTACATCAATTTTAGCAAAATAAGCTATTAATAAGATGACTAAACAATCTAAACAATATGGTGAAACGACCCCAAGAAAGAAAGTTTATGAAGTAAATAATAAAAGAATTAACAAAATCGAAAAGAAAAGTTGATGAATTACCTAGCATGGTTAAACTACTATTAAAAGATAGATCAAATCAAGTTAAACTATATGAATTTTGTAATGAAGTTACACATCCTATGGATGCGTTTCCTCTTTACAAGAAGATAATAATGAAGAAGTCAATAAAGTTATGAACCAATATTCTGGTCTCCTATGAACCAATATATTAATAACAATTACTACACTAGAAAACCAAATTCGAATCTTAGCTATGACTCACAAAATCAAAACTATACCATGTATAGACCAGGAGCACATATACCACCTATAGCAATGCAACAACCACAACAACCTATTCAAATTGACACAACCAAATTTAGAACAAATACTAAATAGCATTATGATCCAAATTCATCAAAACTTTATGCAAATTTATTAAAATGAAATTAAAACTGATGTGTCTATTAATGAGCTAAAAAATCGATTAAGTCAAATGACTCTATAAATCTACAAGTTAAGCAATTAAACTAAAGTATCTACACAAACTAAAAACACTACTAATCAAGTACAAGTTAATGTTTTATTTTGCGAAAACGAAAAACAAGTGCATATGCGAGAAAATACAAGAAAAAGAGGTAAAAAGAAAATCAAAACACCTCGAAAAATAAAATAAGAAGAAGAAGAGATGCTGGCAAATGTAATTCCCACTAGGGAATGGATGCTCGAATAATTGGAATACACACCTTTTCTAGAAAGGTTATACTCATGGTATTTTGCCAAAGAGGAAGCCTATGAAAACTCTCTACAAAATTTTGAATTAACTAACCAAGACAAAGTAAACAATAATTATGAATCGAATGAAGGTATGCATTTTAATTCTATTATGCCACAATGATTACGAATTATAAACAAGAAGAAACAAAAGAAGACACATCTAAATCATTTAAGAAATTAGATATTAATGAAATTTTAATGGAGCCAAAAAATGAATTATCTGAGTTTAAGAAAAGAATGCATGATAAAGGTTTCGAACAAGGAATGTTTGTCATACCCTTCATAATAGAAAATTTTTCTATTAAATTTTTTATGTGTGATCTTGGAGCATCAATTAATGTTACGTCACTTTTTACTTTATGAATCATTGCAAATAGGATTGTTAACTAATATGCCTATTAACCTTACTTTAGTAGACAACACCATTATTAAACCATATGGATTATTAGAAGATATCTTAATATAAATACATGAATTAGTGTTTTCAACTGATTTTTATGTCATAGAAATGAGAGATTCAATATCACCCGATTCTTTGCCTATACTATTAGGTAGACCTTTTCTTAAGACGGCTATAACTAAGTTAGATATTTTTAAAGGAACAATGTCTATAGAGTTTGAAGATAAAATTATCGAATTCAAGATTAATAATGAACACAATTATGATACCTATGAAGAATATGATGAGTTATTTGATAATGAAATTGATGATAAAAGTTTTTTTAACTTAAACTATTACGATAATTTTAATGCTGAAATTTATGCAATTAATGCAGTAACAATAGAAATTGATAAAGGGGTTCCAAAGAAAGAACAAGTTGAAGAAACTTCAAAAGAAAAGAAAGTAAGTCAAGAATGGAGAATTAAGCAATCGGAGAATGGTAAAAACATTAACAAGTCGGGAGTTTCTAAATCTAACACAATAAGAAAAAGAAAAAGTTGGATTTAAGTCTTATAAAGCTTAACGATCCTAGAGGTATAGACTTGCACATTAAAATCAAATGGGATTGGTATTTTAGAGCTCAGTGTGATACGAACTCTAATGCAAATCTCATGCCTATACATTTCTTTCTACATACTTAATTTGAGTTGAATTCACTTGCTTATGATTACTCAATTTACCGGATGGAGCTTCGATTCAACTAATAGGAGTGGTCACAAATATGCCAGTTCAAGTCAACAACAACATCGTACCCACAGAAGTTCTAGTCGTGCCATACTTTATTAATGAAAATCCCCCTTTCATGTTAGGAAGACTTTTCTTAGCCACTATGCATTCTATTATGAATATTCTAAATAAAACAGTCGCTCTGACGATTAATGGCGAAGAAATTACTTTCTAGAATGGCACTAGAGTAGAAAGTCCTAAATTCAATTTTAAAGATCTAATATAATTCTAGAAGGGTTAAGTCGAACCAAAGATAGTAAACAAAAGTGTTACATATGAGGCAGCTCATATTGTATGGTTAGTACCCCATAATTCATTGTTTAGTCTATGTTGATTTAATTTAGTTATTTTTGTTTAATATGATTTTATTCTCACTTTTGACTCTTGTATTGGAAATATTTTTAGAATAAACCCCGAGGTAATTTCAATTAAGGGGTAGTAAACGAGTTGTATTTGCTTAAATGGCCTTTATGCAAGTTGCATTATTCACTTGCTTATTTTTTACATTTATATATTTATTTAATTAATAAGATTATTTATTTAGTTACATGTCCCACTCTAACTTTTGAAATTTTAGTCAATTATACCTTAACATAAGTTTTTATGAATAATATATAAGTTAATTATTAAATAAATTACAAAAATAGTGAATTAGGCTACCGACTCCCTAGTGATATGGAATAACACTAGGAATCATTAGCAAAATTGGTAGCAATAAACATGAAATTTAGTGCAAATTTAGAGTCCGCCGAATCCTAATGATTCGCCTATCGTTGCTCAGATCGGTGGGTCTCTGAATCTCATAGACCATCGATTCACCTATTGATTTCCCAGCAATTTCGCTTACGTAAGAATTGTTGGCCATGATTTTTGGTTTTTAAAACCAAATCCCCATAAACACAAACCCCTTCACACTAACAAACTGTTGCACCCTTTCACAAAAATTTCAATTTCTTGCCTAGATTCAACCATCCTAAGCTCAATCCTATAATATTTACGTGATTACTCAAATTTGGGAGTGTCGAGCCAAACTACAGATTTAGAAAATTTTGACTTAGAGCTTTGAAGGACGGTTTATATGAGTTTGAGAGCTTAAATCTTGAAGGATTCACTCTCAAGAAGTTAATTACATCAACCCTAGCTGTTTAATTTAACAAATTTTTTATTCGAAGGATTTTCACAAAATTCTCAATGTTTTTCGAAATTAACTTGTTGAGATTTACTCAATTATCTTGCACAAACGGTTTTATTGATTATAATAAGACTAGAAATTGTGATTATATTGATAATTGATTTACGAATTCAACAATTTCGAAATTTTGCTATGTTAACACGCATTTGCAAATGGTTTGAAAATCGATTTTGAAATGACTTTGGGGATTTAGTTATGATTTTGTTTTAACTCAATTTGATATGGTTTTGAAAGACCTAAGATTTGAACACAATTGCCTTACGATATTTAGAAAACCGATTTTAAGTTTATATTTGAGTAAACACTTTGATGTAAATTTGATTTAAAGCTTATGATGAATCTCATGCTAGCTTTCCAAATGAATTTCTCATTTTTAAAAGAAAGTTTTGGATTTTACTGAATTATTTCCAACTACATTGTTTCTATTATTTATAAGTTTATTTTGTTTTTGGACTTGTGAGTTTTTGAAATTTGAGGCAATGGCTGGAGGAGGCAGGGGTAGAAACATAAGAGAGGAACCATTAGTTGATAAACCCAAACAAAAATCGAAAGCTCCACTGACACCAATTAGACCAACGTTGATTTCAATTAATAACACCCAAACTAGAGTACAGAGAGAACCTTTTTCGCCTTTAATTTTTACTGACGAGTCAGAGGGAGAAGAAAAGATTGAGGAGATACCTAAAATTCACTTCTCACCTTAACACCTAATCAATGTTAAAACTCTCGATAGGATGCAGAGCGACATTAGTAAAAAGACAAAAATCGTACTGGATAGGGTTTTAATGTTAAAAATGAAGCTATGTATGGGCCTGGAATCATAAACATAATAAGGAAGTGGACCTGAAGGTAAACCAGGGACTATTATGCCGACAATGATACAGGGTCCTCGGTTGAAATATGTTGTGAAATTCTAATAAGGGAGTTTTATGCAAATGGTCACATAGATGAGAATAAAATAGTAGGCATAGTCCGAGGAAGACTAGCACACTACTCACCCTAACGAATAAACCAGTATTATGCTTCACCAGAATTACATATGAGACAAAATAATAAGCACCCTAAACATGAGTTTAGGTATAGACACGGATTTCCCCACGAGACCATTAGAAATGGTTTATAAGCTATATCGAGGGATGGGTTTCTTTTTGCCAAAAACGAGTACCTAAAACACATCCAAGCCAAATAGTTTAAGAAAACCACAAAAGCTTGGACCTTTTTTCTAAACTCGAGCTTACAACGTAGATTACAACACTATGATATAGTGAACTATAAGGTGGATCTTTCATAACATATAGTGTTGGGTTTTGGGGATCAAGCACAATGGAAGGTTTCAAAACTTTTTTGAATATCCCCAAACTAATATCGTATTGATTCCATTAAACTGATGTACCAAGAGAGAAAAACCATATTCTAACAAGAACAACTCCATGTCTGCCGTGTTTGGTATTAATCGATTCCTTCAAGACGCTGCTAGAGACGAACGTCCTCTTTAAAAAATCTACACATGAACGGACGTTCACAATCCGGAGTGCCACTACTAAAAATTCTAGGGTGAAAATTCTCAGAAAAACTCACTAGAAAAATATTTACAACAACCGTGACCATAATATATTTTTTATAATACAATAAGTTAAGTTGTCAAAGACTTCCATATTGTAGTCACATTCTAAATAAAATCTTAGATAAAGTCCAACTCTAAAATGATAGAGTCATAGATAATCTACAATTACTAAAACAACAAGAGTTGTAATTTGTCTAAAACTCAAATAAGAATTTACCAAGAGATAAAACTTCTAAGCACACTAAAAAAGTAGGGAGTTTTGAATCCTAGTCAAATTAAGACACTTAATGAGAATCTTCAAAATGAATTTTATCCAAAAAATTCATCAACTTAGAAAATATTAACTCGCACAAATCCGTTCTTTGTGTGTGATCCAATAGGTTCGTACAAAGTTGGCAGTGAACCAAAACCCTTTTCGATACACAAATCATAAGCGACTTTTAACAAGACATTATGACTACTCAAGTTGTACGAAGATCAATAAATTGATACAACCTAATAGATAGTGTATATCAGATCCCTTTGTTACGCTATATCTTTTAATTGAACATAATACATAGAATGTCACCCTTTTAGTTCGATCTACTAGTCTCAATCTCTGACTAGACTGATTGTCAAGCGACATCAATCCAATCAATTCACTAGACATGGCCATTAATCAAGCTAACATATCGAGGGGCCCAACATATATGTTTTTCTAAAAGAGATGGACAAATTCCATCTTGATCACAAAACATCAACACATTAGTCAGACAATGAACAATCACAACTTCTATAATCATCCGGTTAAAGACGACATTTAATTATGTCAAATCATTACTTTTCTAATGTTAGAGTCTCTGGTGATCTTAAGTCAAAGGACTAAATAATATAACTATAATAAGAAACATTTATGACATTGAACATGTAGAGTTCTCATAATAGGTTGTGCCAACATCTGTTCCCAACAGAGACCCACATAATCCTGATTTGTATCCATATATGCATAATCATCACATGACTATTAATCAAGACTGATACTATCCTTCAGTTATTATTGTTCCCACAATAATAAATGAATAGGGATGTTTACAACAATAAAATAATTATTCATGGATACTACTATATAAGAAACATGTATCTACTTATAATAGTTAAACAACGTTTGCATAATTGGCCTAGGGCACATACCCTAACACATAGTGCAAGGGATAAGCTATATTGATGTTGGTAAAATAATCAATGATTCAATTAGAAATGGAATGACCACCAAGAGAAATGAAGGATTGTTTTTTCCCTTAATGATTATGGAGTGTTCCAAGCAAGACAACATTCAATAAAGAGGTCTACGATTAGATGCTTACTCAGATATGACCAGCACTGACGAAGTCATTGAAAGCACCTTGAAAGTGTCAGGATATATGTATTCGAAGGAGGAATGGGAAAGAAACAACACATATAGGAAAGAGACCATAGAGAGAAGGAGAATACGGGTAGAAAATCGAAGAAATTTGGAAGAAATGTTGAATGTTGCATATCATGAGTAAATGAGCCGTAGCCCCAAGCTACTTGCAGAGGACTTCATTGGCCTTTATGCGGATGATATGGAAATGGCCATGATGGGCATCTTGCAAAATCAGATTAAAATGCTGAGACATCAAGATTTCATGTTCCAAAACCAACAGGAGATTGCTAGGAGCATCTATGGGTCTGATCAACAAAGGACCAGGAGGATGCAAGGTGGGGGGGCTAACATTCAAATCCCATTTACCAAACTGATAATGCCTAAACAGGGAGTCTTTTTAGAATGTAACTCGATGGTGGGAGTGGATTACATGTTATATGATCCTACAAAGAGCTTTTAATCTCATCAACCAGATCAAGCGGATGATGGGGACAATGCGACATCTGGACGGCGGTTCTGAAATTTAATTTTTCTCTATGTAATCTATTTATGAATGTTATTGTGAGAGGTTTATGTTTGTGATGGTTTGATATGAATGATGTGGTATGTATGAATTTATGATACTATTGCTTTGGTGTTCACATTTGATAAAATGGTTTGATGTGCTGAATTTATATTCTTTAATGCTAGGGAATTTTTAGATTTATCAAAATTTTCTTTACTTATGCAATACATTCTTATGTTATTTATTTATTTATTTATTCGTTTATGCTTCACAATGTATTTTTATTTTTTGATGGAAACTCGACTTAATTTTTAAACCTTGAAGGCAAGGTTTGGAATGAGTTTAAGGGTATTAGATGAAATAAAGTACGAAGATACAAAATATAGAAGAAACGAGACGTGGAATCTAGTTGAACATTGTGAATTTTTCAAAATTTTCTACAACACAAGTAATATTTTTCTATTTCATTTCACTTTATTTAGTTAGGAACATGAATTTGAATATGATTTGGATTTAGATGGAAGTGATATATTATTATTACCCATGAAAATAGAGATTTTATAACGGAAAGGAATTGTTATACCGTATTTGACTTAACCTTGATTGTGTTTACACTAAAGAAGTTTAGAAAGGATTGATTACTTTGTGTTAGACATTATGATGGGTAGAAGAAGGGAACAAAAGTGCAAGATAAATAAGATAAATTTCTAAGAATGTTGTTATACAAAGGTTATTGATCAAGTATTATATATGTATTGAAATGAGTTTATGCCACAATTGAGGAGAAAAAAGGAAATTAGCCAATAAACTTTACTTAGTTGGAAAGAATACTTCCATGACTATAGTGAAAGTGAGAAGAGCTAATAAGAGTTTTTAAAAGAAAAACTAGAGAGATCCACGGATTCCAAAGTAAATGGAGTGGAGAATCTAGTGGTGGTAAAAATGCGAAATAATTCCTATAAAAGTAACAGATTCCAAAAGAAATGTAGTAGGGAACCGTAGGTATAAAAGAAAAAATATATAATTGAAGAAAGAAAAAAGAGATATAGAAAGTGAAGGAAGTTTATGAAAAAGTATTCAAATAAAAGATTTAGCTTGAGTGCTTATAGTTAAGTGAAGTATATATTTTTATTCCAGCAAACGAATATGAAATGATGATTATTAGTGATTAAAAATTGTTATCGACTTTTATTGTGGTGATATTTTAAATATTATTTGAAAATGAGATCGATTTAGTGATTTTGTATCTTGAGATTCTATACTAGTTATCATAATATTGATGCTTGCCTGTAGAGATTGAGAAAACTTATGTAGTGCCTTACCCTTGGTGATTGGTTAAACTTTGAATTCTGAGGTGTATTGACCATTTATAGGTTGAGTTGTCAAATAAAGATGGTTGTTCTTTAAATCTTTTTATTCTATCATGATTCTTATTTTTATGAAGATAATATGTTTCTATTTAAAGATCATTCCTATTTAAGAATAAAAATATATAATTTTGATATCAAAAGGAGAGAAGAAAAGAGAATATAATTGAGAGTGTTTCTTTGTTCAAGACAGCAAAGTGCTGAGTTTACAGGCATTTGATAAGTCAATAATTAGAAATATTTTATATTAGATTTTAGGATGATTTTAGATGTAATAAACTATATTACATGAGGTTTTCTCCTTTTTTGATATTTAAGGTAATAAATGAAATATATGAATAAATGGAGTAAAAAGAGAATATTATGAAGGAATCAATTAAATGGAAAAGGTATGCAAATAATCATCAATAAGTGTAGGAAAAAACTTGAATTTCAACACCAGCGACTCCTGACCAATTCCTATGTACTTAGAATTGCTATTCGAATTAGTGGAGCTTTGACTAGAATTCTAAGGATTCTCCTAGTGATTCTATTTAAGCCTAAATTGTTGAGGAATCGCTAGAACAAATTTTGAGGATTTTAGATAACAATGATTAGTTTGAATTAGTTTGGGATGTTTATTATCTAAAATTCTATAAATACGACCATAAAGCTATGAAATCTGTTGCCCTTGATTACTTTGATCAATATGTCTTTGCTCTAGGATCCATTGTTTATTTTCATGGTTTATTGCTTTATTGTTCATTACTTTCGGAGAAGACTTGAAGATTTAAAAGTATTTATTTCAAAGGTTTTTATCTATGTCATTTATTTATATTATTGTGATCTTATTTATGAATATGAATGAGTAGTTAGTTGATCTAAATAAAATCCAAACGTGAACTAGATCTGTTTCGCAATGTAATTATGATGAGATGAATATGTGCTTAATGCTTTAAACCAATCCTATTCTTTGATTCACTGATTCAATATGTTATTATTTATTGATTTTAATCATTATCTTTATATTGTATGTATAGTCTAAAATATGTATTATGATATTTGGATTCATTATCTAGTTTAAAGTAGTAACTAGGATTCTTCGGAAGGTTTTACCGTTTACATGTCCTATGTGAATTTGAGATCTAAGTCTAATGTTGAAGTGACTTTTTGAAGGTGTTAAATTTAGTACTTCAAATTTTTCATAAAGAGTAATGCAGTTTTATTGCGTGAAATTAATGTTTTTGAGTATTCAAAGGGGTTAGTTTGATAAAATTAGAACGTAGTTTTTTCATTAGTATAATGAGAAGAAATGACTGGCTAAAGGCTGTTTACTTACTTTTTATTAGAGTTTAATGATCTATGATCATTTATAAAGTACGTACATAACTATATGATTGAAGTAACATGTTTCGATGCAAAAATGATTGATTTTTCATTGTTCGGGATATTTTCTTAGATTTTTATTTATTATTGAATAGAATTTATTTTATTGATATTGATATTGAATTAAAATTGTTTTAGTTAAGTTAGTATAATTATATAAGTATTATTATATTATAAATTGAATTAGTGAGTTAATTACTATTTTAATTAATTAATTAAATTAAATTAGAAATAATAAGAACTATTAAAAGTCTTTTTTCATTGAGAAGTTTGATAAGTTCATGTGGAGACGATTCCCACTTACAACTACTATAAAATACTAAAAGAATAATATAGGAGGGAAATTTATTGTACACGCTCGATACGTGTCATTAAGTATTATGTTATTCTCTTCATGTAGGCATCCCACTATCCAGTTCTACTCGATGAAGTCCAACTCTTTCTGAATTGGCTCGGTGGATCTTTCTTAGATCTTTCAAATTTCTCTTCTAGACTAGTCGAAAAAACATAAACGACCAAAAACTTAAAGAACTATTTGTTGTCTTGGCGAGTCTAAACTAACTATTCAATACCTGAATAATAATACATCACCTAGAACCTTTCCTGCTTCACCACACGAGTTAAAACTTTTGACATTCTGAACAAGTGACTCGCACACGCTTAGTTTGATCCTAACCTCTAAGCTCTTAAGGCTTTCTATGTCCATTTGAGACATTGTCCCAAACTTTTTGCGATTTCCCATTTGAATTTTAGACTACCCTTCCTTACTCTTTGCAATAACTAACCTACTGGCGCATTACACTCGGAAGTCCTGGCTTATGGAAACTTTATTGACAATTATTGTTTGCCAACCTATAATAGGCCTTCCATACCAAATTCGATAGGGTAACACCTTACCTTCAGCTACTGTGTCAAGACTAAGGTGTGTGTTGACTATAAATATAATTGAAACCTAACTCACCTATCTCACAACTCGGTATAAAATGATATAACATCACCATCTCTATAGGAACTAGTATTAAAATTTGGCTCTTAGCGTACTATTTCGATGCCTCTTGAAATGGTCGTTTTAGCCCATAGCAGCAGCAGTAGTATCGATGATGTTACAACTGACACCACTAAGCTTCTATGAACATTTAATCTTGTACTGTCATAGTTGCTCACATCCGAAGTAAATAACTAGTTATTTCTCTTCTAATTATGTCTTCTGACTACTCAGTGGTGGTGCGGATGTCAAAGTCGTTGGCCTATACTACACTGTATATTTTTATGTTCTTTATGGCCACATGGGAAACTACTACGTGTTTGTCTTGACATTGGCCGACTATTTCCTAAACTGCACCTCGTCTCCATTTACCCCTCTTCACTATTTTAGTAATTCGCTCGACCGGTACTATCTTTGGCGAAGGTGCATGTATCGTTGTATGAGTCTTCTACTTTGTCACATCTACGTCAAACACCGTATGTATCTCTAGTCACATCAACTAGTCACTTGAGCCCTGAGGAGTGTGTGTATCTCTGTCAACTGTAAATCATGTGACCATCTTACGAAAGGTCCGATCAGAAATAACTACAAGCATAGTATCACTCATCATCGCTCTAATGCCAGCTGTAATTGGTTGCCACCCATTAAAGTATGTAGCGGTATTCATGATTAAGATCATACAAATACGTGTAAATATATAATAGGCACTACACTTCCCAACGTAAGTTCTAAGTTAGGATCTTTGGGTTTCCTTATCTAATGTTTATTTATTAAGTTTTATTCAGTTATATTAAACTTTCTCCTAGGTTAGGTAAACCTAGGCTCTGACACTAACTGTGATAGCCCTAAATTTCGAGGCAAATTAGGCATCGCCATATCGTCAAAAAGGTCACTAGGTCATGCCACGTCACATGCACACATGTCCATGATGGCCCACAAACTAACCATCAAATGATTCAAATTAGTCAATTTTGATGTTTAAATGATTATTTTGCCGAAATATACTAAGTAATAGAGTTTTACAACTTAATTTGTTTGTTTTGATTCATTAAAGTTGTTTTAATAGCGAAAGTCTTAAAAGTATGCAAATAAGTAATGTAAATAAGTTTTGCATTTAGTAACAAACCTACATGGTGGAAACCTAACAAATAGATGTCACGGATATCATAATGAGGTAACAAGTCACAAAAGATGTTAATATACATATATCAAGTAATAGGTATCTCAAAATGATGCTAAACAGTAGTACATATAAAAATACAAACACCTATAAGTGAAGCTACCTTGGCTCTGTAGATCATACGGCCGTGATGAAGGCAAGTCTCACATCAACCAACTCTCGATATCATCGACTTACAGAGGCATGCCTCACCCATAGTTTAATCATGAAAATAATGCACGACAACTCCCAGATCTTCATTAATGAGAGTGTTAGGTTTAGGCCGTGCTGCCCCTTTGACCATGCAATAACATAAGTGGGAAGGGATTATGTTAAAAACTGCAACTGGTGCATGAAAATTGTAATAACAACAGGTAATATTATTGAACGAAAATGAATACTAAATTATTATTCATGTGTGTTTACTTACCTCCACGCTCATGAAAATCACTTTGAAATGACTTGTGATGATGCGTCGAACATCGTTAAAAATGTTCCTGATTTCACTTACTACAATTGATTTGTAGTGAGGCAAGTACGAGGTCGAACCCACATGGATTGGGATATTTTTTAGGTTTTGTGAAAAACTGGGGTTGTTGAAAAAAAAACTAAATTATACTAGGAAATAAAATGCAAGTAAAATAAAGCACTTAAAAATTGAAATCAATAAATAAAAGTCTCTAGAATAAAGCGTGAATTGACATTCTAGGGAATAGATTTGATCGTCAGTTATTCAATTGTGTGTCCTAGTACTAATTCTCATAGACATGCTTATAGTGACTCTCTTCACCTCGTTCTTCTCATGTCAGTGGAGGGAACATGTGATTCAACCACATACTAACTAGACTTTCAAAGCTACCAGATATGTCATAGGCTTTCAACAAACTAGCAGTATTAATGAACGATGAGAACACCTATCATGAGTGATAACTAGTGTCGAATTGTCAACCTGTCACGTGTGGAAATTACAAATTACTTCCATCCATCTCATATGCTAACAACATAGAGGCACATCAATTGCTAATAGATAAGGCCCCACTTGCCACCTAATGTGATCCCCTTTATTGAGTGGCGGTAGGATCACTGGCAATAGTTTCTAACTGTAATCGTTGTGCACGTACACTTACACAAAGAAAAATGGAAATGCAGGCTAAAAAACGAAATTAAAAACCTCATAACAGTGATGCAATTAATAATGTAAAAATCAACAACAAACAAATTAATGATTGGAGTGCATAAACCTCTCGAATCCTATAAATCCCTAAAACTCAAACACTTTGGCTTAGATAGTGGAAGTTAGCCACTCATTATCATAAAAATAACTCTGGAATTTATTCAATCAATAAATCAGAATGTAAAATATAAAAACAAAGTAAGAATTTACAAAGACATAATGGTTGAATCCCAACAAGACGTTTCTACATAATAATTCAAAACTAAAACCTAATACAAAAGTAGTCCTCACTAGAATTCTATATATTCATCTTCATTCTGGGGTCTCCTATTTATAGTAGGAATATGATAGGATAAGATATGAAGATAAATATTGAGAAAGGACTAAATTCGAAAATAACATTATCCGGATCTTTCCGGCGCCGTATATCTACATGGCCACATTGCAGAGAGATCGCTTCAACATAGCTACGACACTTTGTTTCTATACAATTCTATTCTAAGTCGAATCCAGTGATTAGCCAGCACCGTACGTACAAATGAAATTGCTATGAAGGCATTGAGGTTTTCCTCGAGATATGAGCTCCGTCTTTCTCCTGGGTCTTTATAAGGCCTTTCCCGTCACATTTCTAGTTAGCTTCCTACAATCTAGCCAAGTTTGATCCAATGATTTTTTGGCGATCTAGCTTTGTACTGAGATTGCTGCCAAGGTGCTAGGCCTATTATCAGCTTTTTGACTGAATTTTTGTGGAAATAATTTTTTTATAAAAGCCTATTTTTGACCTGAAAACAAAAACAACAATTTAACAGCATAATTGATGACAAAATTCATGAAATTAGTGGTTAAATCACCCAAAAACATATTGCAAATGATGAATTATCAAATACCCCCGACTTAGACAATTGCTCGTCCCGCACAAAGGAGCATAAGATAATCAACTTTCACACACAACATACATTTAAGCTTTTCTATTGCCCAACTCTAACTTAAATGGTTTCATCGCCAAATAGGGAACAAGAACACTTAAGCAAAGCCGGTTACTTTGAGTCAAGGTATTTTCCCGCTTTTCCCAAGAATACTCCGTAAAATACTAGGCCTTATCGAGACTAAAGCCATCAATTACTCATAGATTACCTTGGAACTTTTAACAAGCCAAAAACTTAATCTTTAAATAGGGCATGGAATACCAAGATTTCACAAATTGAAAATTATGCAACCATTCCACTGCTTATCTTTAAAATTTCACTTGGGGTCGATAAGACTTTCTTTTAGGTTGTAAAGGCTGGGTTAGGCTAACAAGGATGGATATTTAAAGGATTCAAGACATTGGAAAGAATTACTTACTTGCCTTTATGGAACATTTGCATGTAGACGGATGCCATTTAGATTATGCAATGCATCGGCTACATATAAATGATGTATGATGGTGATTTTTTTTATACGATCAAGGATATTATGGATGTATTTATGGATGAATTTTCTTTATTTGGGGCTTCTTTTGATTTATGTCTGCAAAATTTGGCTTTGGTATTAAAAAGATGTCAAGATGTAAACCTGGTACTTAACTGGGAGAAGCGTCATTTCATGGTTTGAGAAAGAGTTTTTTTTTTTGATATAGAGTGTTTGCTCATGGATTGGAGGTAGATATAGCAAAACTAGTGCCAATTGAGAAACTTTCTATGGTAAGAAATATTAGAGACATAAAGAGTTTCTAGGGCATGTGAGTTTCTACATAATGTTTATTAAGGACTTTTCAAAAATTACTAAAACATTGTGCAAATTGTTGAAAAAAGATGTTCCATTTGAAATGAGCTTGACATGTATACAAGCATTTGAAACATTGAAAGTAGCTTTGATTTTAGCACCAATAGTGGTAGGACTAGATTAGGATTCTATGTTTGAAATAATGTGCGATATAAGTGATCGCGTAGTAGGAGTAGTGTTAGTCCAAAAGAGAGATGGAATGTTTAGAGTTATATACTACGCAAGTAGAAAACTGGATCAAGTACAACATAATTATACTACTACAGAAAAGGGCTATTAGTAGTGGTGTTTTTGTGCAACAAAGTTAGAGCATATATAGAGGGGTACAAAGTCATTGTGCATACTAATCATGCATCAATCTGATATTTTTTGCAAAGAAGGATGCCAAACCAAGGTTGATTTGATGGGTGCTATTATTACAAGTTTGAATTGGAAATCAAACATAAGAAAGGAAGTGAAAATTTGGTTGCAGACCATTTATCTAGTATTCATGGATGACCAATTATTTCAAGTCTTTGAGCTGTAGATGAAGCTTCTTGATTTAGACTCGATCTAAATGGATAAAAAGGCATCAGGTTAATTACGTTAAAATAAGCATTACTGGGAGGTAGCCCAAGTTTTTAAAATTTTCAGCAAGTAGTTTGTTATTTAATTTAGTTTATTACAATTTTAACATTTTAATTCTAACTTTTGAGATTTCGCATCGAATTCCCGTGAAAGACCATTTGTCGAGTAAATTTCATCTGAATAGAAAAGCCTTATGAATTATGCAAATAGCCATGCAACATCAAGAAGTTACATTTGGGATATTTGTTAACTATTTCCTTATTTATTTTTATTTTAATGTTTAGTTTAGTTTATTATAACTTGTGTTATTACATATGTTTGTGTGTTTTAGTGTCTTCATATTTCATGCTTACTTTTAAACCTTGAGGTTAATGTTTGGTTTAAATTTGGGAGCATCAACACTACACCACACTATGGAAAGTGATAAGATAGGTTGGGAAATAAGGATAAACATTGCAGGTATGATCGTTTAAATTTTTAATTTGAAGTAGTTAAGGAGTAAATTATGGTAGTGTATAAATTTTTCATTTTATTTACTATATGAATGTTTAAGTAAAATATATTAGGTTATATAGTAGTATGTAATGAATAAGTAGTTCATTTGCATGTTCACGCCTTTAATTATGGATAGGTAGATTACAAGTATCTTATTGATATGAAACTCAAGATAATATTTTAAATTTTTGAAGAAAAATAATGAAATGTAGCAAACAATAATGTGATTTCATGATTAGAGATTTAGAGTTAGGGAAAACCTCGAATTCGAAATAAAAGCAAGAAATTAGAACACTTCTTGTGGAAAAGTTAGATCTCTAATGATTCTATAATAAGTGTGAATCTTACTTGCAAATACAAAGCAAAGAAAAACTTAGGCAAAGAGGAGAATAAATAGGCATTGTATAGTAAAAGTTGGAGTTAACTTACTAGATTTAGTGACAATGAGAAGTGCTAACAAGAGTTTTAGAATAAAAAGAAAAAAAATGATAAAATCCCGCAAGTGCTACAGGAATTGGAGCAAAGAACTTGATGGTTGGAAAAAGTAAGGAAGAATAAGTCCGTAGGAAAAGGAGCAAGGACGGTTAAATAAAAATGAAGAAAAGAAGAAAAGATATGAGAAAGAAAATAGAGAAAAGAAGGCGGAAGCAAACTAAAACTCTCTAAATAAAATATTTAGCTCGAGTGTGCGTAGCTAGTTAAGTTAAGTTTCCATTCTAACTATGTAAAAGTCCTATAGATTCTTGAAGTGCTAAAGTCTACCAAAGCTGAGTGTGATCTATGCTTATTTGTGAATTCCTAAGCTTAATGAAAAATCATGAAATTGTATACTTGCTACTTGAGTGTTGAAACTAAACAAACATGTGAGTAGTGATGGTTTTTTGTTGAGATCTACTTTAGTGTTTTGAAAGTGAAGTTATATTTGTTATTAAAGCTACATATCCTAAAAATATAAGTTTTTGCAAAGAAAAACTCTTTAGTGGATTGTTAACTTGAGAGTTAGTAAATTAAAAGATACTCCATGAACAAAGTGAATCGAATAAGACTAGTATTAAGAGACTTAGTAGAATACACCTTCGCTCGGGACCTGTAAAACTTTAAGTTTGAGGTATTTGATAATTAATTATTTAAATTTATATATAGGGTCACTTTAGTAGTATATATGGTATAAATATCCTCAAATGAGTGCTAATTCATGAAATTATTGCATTTTTAGGGAATTAAGGTGTATTGGAAAAAAATCAAGGAAAACGAGAAGAAACAAAGCAAAAACCCACAAAGTCAGAGTTGGCATCATGGGGGAGACAAGGCATGGCATAGGGATGAAAATCATAATGTGGGAGAGAAGAAGAAATGAAGAAAACTAACTCTGGAGGTTCGACATAGTGGCGGCGCTGCGGCTAACAAGGGACAAAGCTAGGGCATAAAAGGGACGTGCCAAGGCTTTAGGAGCTTAAAATCACACAATGAAGTTGTGGCAGAGTGGCGGCTCTCTGACTTAACACACACGGCACCAAGACATTAGTGAGAACACCAACTTTGCAAAAATTAGAATGTAAAGCTCTAATTCAGGTTAAATTATAATTTAGAGTTTCTAATTGGTATTAGGAAGCATGAATAGGTATTAGGACGTGGTAAGCGGAGGAGAGACAACAACATATAAGGATATTAGCTTGAATTAGAGTAACTTAGCATTGTGTTTGAGTATTAAGGAGTATTTATCGGAGAAACGTTGAAGACTCAACAATTGCAATCGTTATTCGGTTTCATTGATTAATTCAAGGTAATACTTATATTAATCTCTATTTTGCAATGAATTTTATATTGAATTATTATGTGTGTGTTTCAATGACGTACGAGTAGTCCATTTATCTCAGGGATCAATGGATCCTATGGTATAAATGTTATGCTTTGAAATAAGAACAAAAAGTGATAATGAAAATTGCAATGGATAGAGTTTATATTGACTCTGAGCACAATGCGTTAAACATATTGGTCACATGTTTAATGAAATTAGCCTTTAAGAGTTATCATGGCCATTAAAGCTTTTAATCCAGACATGAATAGTACAACCATAAAATATACAACATCGAGAGATAGTTGTTGATTAGGGAGGTGCGGATAGTAAACTTAGTTAGTTATGAATCTAATGATTTGATACTTAAAGCAATGTGGTACTTACATTATTCACACCGATAGGTAGAGTTCTAGTTTGCACATTTGAATCTTCTCTGTCACGACGGTGGGTTAAAGTGGATTTGAAGGAAATATGTCTATTCAAATTAGGTATTGCACAAAACATATTGAGATGTATACATGAATACAAAGCATGGTATTAAATTACCTAGGTGAAGTTGTGAACTAAGATATCCTTAATATAAGAGTTCAACTAAAGTTTCAAGTAATTTGTTAGAATATTTTAGTTTGAATATATAATCAATTAAAAAAGAATCCCTTAGCAAATAGTTGAAGTTAAGTAGGTTTTATACAACAAGTGCAAAAAACTTTCCCTGAGGACGATATCCATGATCAACATAAGTTGATTGCACTATTACTATAAGCGAGCTATTATACTTGCCGCACTTGTCACGACCTTTATCATAGAAAATGTGGTCATCAGAGTTGAAGGTAGATAATGCATTTTCTATTATAATAAATAAAATGTAAATTGGTTATACTATGTTCATAGAAAAAGATGTATGCTTAAAAGAACTCATCTTTCAGGTGGTTTTGATTTCCAACATGCTTATAATGTCTTTGATGATAGGTGCAACTACACATGTTTACTTCGTTCCATGTTTTTAGTCATTTTTTATATAATTTTTGTTGGTAGATAATGCAAAATCTATTATTGTGAAATGCAAATATCATTCTCATATGGCTATTGAGGAAACTACATAACTAGAACAAATTTCTACATATCATGCAACATTAGGTGACGACGCTAATGGTGGATTTGTAAGTGGTATTTCCTTGTCCTCCCCTTCACACACAATGTCAAATATATGAGCATGCACTAAATTATGTGACCTTTTAACAAGTTATATATACGGATCAATGGTTATTAATTTGTGAAATATGAATTAATTTGTGTATATGATTTAAGAGATTAATTAGTGGTGGAGATGAAATGAATGAAAGAAGAAAATCAAATGCATTGAAAAGCAAGGGTCTTAATCATGAGCGACATGCCAAAAAACTTGATGTAGGTGCAACAATTCTATAGGGAAAAAGGAATAATTGTCCAAAACCTTCCTACCAATGTAGAGTTGCAATCGTAAATTGTACAGTTCAAAAACATGTATGTATGATTATTTCCTTCATCTTTTAATTTTTTAAAGAAAATTAATTTGGATTTGTGGATAGATTTAAAGACTACCAGTAGCAATATTTGGAGAAGGCATCAATGAGTAACCTACGATAGAGTCAGCCAACATTTTTATGGGGAGTGGTAATGGAAAATACATTACCATTGAAGAAGCTGATATTATACTAATGAATAGCAATCTAGAAAATGTGCTCAATGCAATCAACTTCTCCTATAAAATGTTCTCGCTGATTTGTATCAACTACATTTTCCTTTACATTGTGATCTCCTCGTCATTACTATAGCTTTAAGGGTTTAGTTACCTAGCACTAAAATTTATTTGCCTCCATGGTTTGCTAGAGCAACCTTGTCAGCCTCTTTTGTCAGTGTTGTGCTCTACTCTCTATTTTGAAAGACCTAATTAAAGCATAAAGTCTTAGACAAGCTTGAAGTATGTGAGGAACTGATTGAGAGTTTGTAATTGATATGCTTTAAAAACTGCCTTCTTAGTCTTTAGTATCCAATTTAGCAGTAAAGTTAGTACACGATAATGTTTGGCTTCAAAATTTTAGGAGAAAATAAAAATGCTTGTTTATTTTCTCCTTTAAAAATTGAATTTTTAATAAGTGATTATTTAGACTTATATAGAGGTTTAATTTAGTAGTATATTTAGTATAAGTATCCCAAAAAGAGCTCTAATTAATGTTGTTTATGCATTTTTAGGTAATTAAGGTGTAATGAAAGGAAATGAGTATAAAAAATGAGAAGAAATAGAGAAAAATCCACAAAAGTATGGTTGGTGTTGTGGTTACACATGGTGGCGCAGTATAGTACTAAGGCACGGCGTGAGAAGGAAAGGCATGGCATGAGGAAGCAAAGCAAGTGGAGAAAATGAGTCTAGAGGTTATGCGCAATGGCAACGGTGTGGAGTACTAAGGGACTTTACAGGAAGACATGGCGACAACAATGAGGTCATAAGAGCAAAAATGTGCGCATAAGAGTTGGCATAGTAGCGGTACCGTGACTTAACACACAAGGCGCTGGTGCATAAGTGACAGCACAAGACTTGAGGAAATTAGAAAGTTAGAGTTTTATTTCAAGTTAAATTGTAAAGTAGGGTTTCTAATTGTTATTAGGAAGTATAAATAAGTATTAGGATATGGTAAACTTACAACATATCAACCACTAGCCACTATTAGAGTAATTTAGCATAGGTTTACTTTGATTTAGAGTATTAAGATGATTTGTATGGAGGAAGAATTGAAGACTCCATTTTTGCAATTCAAGTTTGGTTCATTAGTTTATTTGAAGGTAATATATTTATATTCATCTATAACTTGCAATGATTTCAATTATGAATTGTAATGTGTGTGTTTCAATGAAGTGTGAGTAGTCTATTAATCGTAGGGATCAATAGATCATATGGTATGAGTGTTATGATATGAACATGAGTAGAAAGTTATTATAAAAAGTGCAATGGTTAAAATTTGTATTGATTGTTAACATAATTCTTAGACATCTTAATAACATGTTTATTGATATAAGGATTTAGAAGTTATCATGCCCATTGAAGCTTTTAAGCCAGAAATGAATGGTACAACTCTAAAATACATAACATCAAGTGATAGTTGTTGATTAGGGAGACGTGGATAGTAAACTTACATGGTTATGAATCCAAAGATTCGAGACATTAAAGCAATGTGGAGCTTATGTTATTCACAGCGATAGGTAGAGTTCTAGTTTGCATATTGGAATCTTTTTCATCACGATAATAGGTTAAAGTAGATTTGAAAGAAATGTGTATATTTTAATTAGGCATTACACACAAGAAATTAAGATGTAAAACTTATTGAAAAGCATAGTATTATATTACCTAAATGAAGTTATGAACTAAGATATTCTTAATATAAGGGTTAAAGTAAATTTATTAGATAAAGTAGTTAAGTATAAAATCATATTTAAAAGGGATTTCCTTAGCAATAGTTCAAAGTTAAATAGGTAACTAACCATTGCAAAAAAATTTACTTGAGGACGATATATGTGATCAACGCAAGTTGATTCACTATTACTACAAGCGAGCTATTATACTTGCAACACACACACACACCAAGTTTTGGTATCGTTTTCAGGGAATGGTAACCACTTAAACTTACTTAGTTGGTTTGAAAAGTTTCTAAGTTTTATTTAAAGTACTTTACTTTCAAGTTAACAAAAATAAAAAAAGTCTTAAGTTGACTCGGCCTCCTGCACTTGATCTGCTTTCTTTTATCTTCGGTGTTCCTGGGATGTAAAGAATGTATAGTTATCATGTTAAGGAATCAAATAGTAAATTCATTGATCGAATCTTTAGGTCGGTCTATCAAAGCGAAGTTGTTCGAGAGAATACCACATACCAAGCATAACCAATCGCGAGTGGTTTGGCATAGAGGGAATATCATCAACCATATTATGACCCGTATGGACTTCCATGATTTGTGGGAAGTCAAGAGCTGTGCAACTACACATAAAAGAAGGAGTTATGTCATAATTATCAAAGCTTCTACAACCCTCATAATCAAAATATCTATTAACTATCATGGAGTTCTCATGACAACTAGCAATCACGATAAAATCAAGAGATGGATGAACAAGCTTCTATTACAAGTTTAGAGGAATTTGATAAGAAAAATGGTTGATTAAAACAAATATGATCTCAAGAAAAATGAATAAAGATTAAATATTTCTGCACAATCATTTAATATAATGGAGGAAGAAACAATAAATCATTCTTAAGTTTAGAGAAGAATTTAGAAGAAATTGCAAAATCTTATAATTCAAGACTAGAGGTTGTGATTGAGTCCAAGGAGAACCAACTCGAAGAGTTGTTTACAACTAAAGAAGCATGTCATATAATATATGAAGTAGAGAAGTCCAATCAAGAGGATTATGACATTATTGATGCTTCAAGGCCATATGATTTAGTTGACCATGTTAGAAAGGATATTTATATCGAGGATATTAAGCAATATAATAATTGTGTTGATCTAGAGAAACTTGAAATAATAATGAGTAATGAAAGCAAGGAAAACTTGAGATCACATAATATAGAGTTTGAGCAAGGGACAATAAATCTTGTTGTATCACCATCTTTGTTTCATCAAGAATTGCAAGAGCAATGGATTGGTGGGACAATTGGAGTGTGTGCGATAATATTTGAGAAAATTACAAAAATAATCCATTTTGTAAAAGAATAGAAAGTTGTGTTAAATTACAAAAGGTTTATGAAGGATAAGATAGCATGCCAAAAAAGGATTAGAGGATATGAGGAACTTTGCAAGGACACATTATTGAAGTAACCTCGGTGCATTACGGTGATCATTTGAGAGCCATGGTGCATACATCAGGTTAATGACATTAAATTAAGTGCAATTGGGAGGCAACTAAGTGGTTTTAAAATTTTAAGTTTTAAATTTCAGTTAGTTAGTCTAGTAAGTAAAATTAATATTTTTTAGTCTCTAACTTTCAAAAGTTCGTGTTAAATGTGCAAGAAAAACCCATTTCCAAGTGATGTTTCATTGGAATGGAACTGTCTTGCTAACTCATTAAAGAGTGAAAAATAGAGAAGGAGTTTAAAATGGTGAAGGTAAGTTGCACTGGCAAATCAAAGGTAAAATTTATTAATTTTTATATTTGCATGGATTTCATGTGGTTACGACATCTTGTGTAAGAGATACACAAAGTTGAAAGAGCATCGGAGAGGAATTAATGGAAAAATACATGCAAAGATATTGGCAGACAGCTCGACATCGTGGGTATTACCCATAACATCATGGGTGCTAGTGACAGTGTCGAGAGGGTAGCAGGCACAAATAGAACAAGCACTCCACTATGTCCTTGACGCATTGGTGGGGCTGTCATAGTGTCGTGCTTATAAGGCACGACACTGGGGTTGTGTTAAAGGGTTTAAACCCCATTTTCACTTCATTTTTCACATTTGCACCAAAACACCACTACAACCACCAATCATACATCCCTTTAGAGCCAAAGTTAGATATTATATAAGTGAGATAAGATAGATCCTAGTAGTTTAGAGTGAAAGAGATATGTGCATTGTGGATTTGCACAAGTTGGAAAGCTAGGGCTTGATTTGAGGATTTCGATTTCAAGGAGAGCTAGAGTTCGAGTATGTGAGAAAAGTGAGAGGGCTTGGATTGATAAAGACTTGGAGGAGTTTTATACATCAAAAATTAATCTGACATTAAGGTAAATTTATTATTTCATCTAGTTATGCTTTGAGTTTTGAAAATTTTGATTAAATTGTTTGAATTGTGGATTTGAGGTTGTAATATAGGTTTTGCAAGATTGTGTGAATGTAGAGCATTAATGTTACCCATGGAGACTTAGTTGATGTCTTTACATAATCTTTCATATGAATAATCTGTGTGATGCAAATTTCAAGTTTTTTAGGTGATTTGAAGATCTGAATTGCTAGTTGCATTGTCGTTGTGTTATTTGAATTTGAAGAAATGGCAAGAATAAGGAAACAAGTTAGCAAAAGTAGCAAATGATTTTGAGGCATCTACTTCAAGAGATCCCATAGAGGAGCCTAAACCAATTAAATGCAAATTTTCATTAGTAGAAAGGCTAAGGAGAGATATGAGAATATTTAACTTAAGGAGTTCATTTTTTAGTGAATAACTTAATTAGGCAACAAAATTAATAGACGTAAAATCAATATCATCTATGGATCGAAGCATTTAAGTTGTTATAGAGCTGAACCATTTTGCCGAATCGGTTATATGAGAGACCCTATAACCAATGCCCTTTTAGAGCCACAAAGAGTGCATTGGTTGTCAAAGGACAACAAGGATGGCTCATGAAAGTTAAGAATGTGCCAAAGCATATTAAGAATGTTATTGTTAGGAAATTTTATAGAATGTAGCAACATTTCCTCATTACTTCATTATACCCCACCTCTCGGAAAGGCGAGACCAAGAAGCAAAAAATAGCTTGTCTATATGAGATTAAAAAGAATGGGGAAATTAACATTGGTAAGATCATTTACAACAATTTGAGGGAGACTATCAGGTCATAAAGATACAACAAATTGTAGTTTCATATCTTGATTAATTAAATGTACTTGAAGGCCAGAGTGCGATTGAGAAATGATGAAGAATTCAATATTAATGCCTAACTAACTATGGATGAAGCTTTAATGCTCACACTGAAATCACCAACTAGTTACAAAGACTCTTACGAGGAGAGAGAGAGAGAGAGAGAGAGAGAGAGAGAGAGCCAAGGGAGGTAGACTTGAGGCCGAATTGTTGGCCAAATAGCAAGAGGATCAGGCATCAGTAACAACAATAAAGGAATTAGCCTGGGAATTGCAAGACGAAGGATATGGTGAAGAGGAGGAGCAATAGCAGTAGGGATTTACTGAGGGCTACAAGTTTGTAGATCTACAGATTGGAGACCGGGACTTAGATGGTCTTGAGGTCTTTCCACCATTTCCTCTCTCACAGCACCAGTACCACCACCAGAAAACTTGACTCTATAACAAAAGAGGCTATCGATAGTCGAGATGAGGAGATAATACCAAGAGGACATGATGCAGTATCAGGCAGCTGTGTTGAGATATGAATATGATATGGAAATGATAAAGCAGTATTGACAAAATGGGCATCATAATTTCATGTTGTTTGTTGATCATCATAGGGACATAGCTAGGTATGAAAGGAGCAGATGGATGAGACCTACTGATAGGTCATTTGGTTTTTCTAGTAGCACCAGCTTATGAGTTCGATTTAGATTTGGTGCAGAGTAGGAGGGTAGGGCATCCTCCGACATCATCACATAATGGAGCTGATGATGCAGATGATGATGACGAATAGTCCTGATTTTGTATATTAAGAGTCCTTTAGACCTAGGGAGATGAGAGTGACATTGATACCATTTATTTTGAATTTGGGATATTTTGTTAATATTTAGTTTTTTAAATTCTATGTTTAGTTTAGTTTATGATTATATAACTTGTGTTATTACATATTTTTCTGTGTTTTAGCGTTTTCATGTTTCAAGCTTATTTTTAAACTTTGAGGACAAGGTTCGGTCTAAGTTTTAGGGCATCGACACTAATATACACTATGGGAAGTGGTAAGATAAGTTGAGTATTAACAATAAACATTGCGAGTATGATTGTTTAAATTTTATTTTGAACTAGTTAAAGAGGAAAGCATAGTAGCGCATAAATTTTTCAGTTTACTTACTATTGGAATGTTTAAGTAGTATAAATTAGGTTATATATAGTTCTATGTAATGAATAAGTAGTTCATTTGCATGTTCATGCCTTTAACTGAGGATGAGTATATTACAAGTATCTCATTAATAAAAAACTCAAGAGAGTATTTTAAATTTTGAAGAAGAAAATAATAAAATGTAGTAAATAATGGTATGATTTCATGATTATAAAATTAGAGTTAAGGAAAACCTTGAAATTGAAACGAAAGCAAGAAACTAGAACACTTCTTGTGAAAAAATGTTAGATCTAAAACGATTCTATAATAAGTATGGATCTTACTTGATAATACAAAGCAAATAAAGACTTAGTTCAATAGGGGAATAAATAGGCATTGTAAATGAAAGTTCGGAGTTAACTTACTTGATTAAGTGATAGTGAGAAATGCTAACAAGAGTTGTAGAAATATAAAAAATAAGAGAATCCCATAAGTTCTACATGAAATGGAGCATAGAACTTGAGGGTTAAAAAAGTGAGGAAAAATGGACCCTATAGGAAAAGGAACAAGGACGGTAAATTAAAAAGAAATGAAAAGGAGAAGAAGAAAATAGATAAAATAAAGAAAAAAGCGAAAGTGAAATAAAACTCTTCAAATAAAAGATTTAGCTCAAGTACGAGTAGCTAGTTAAGTTAAGTTTTCTTTCCAACTATATGAAGACCTATTTGAAGTACTAAAGTCTACCAAATATGCTTATGATATATTCATATTTGTGAATTCCTGAGCTTATGAGAAATCATGAGATTGCACACTTGATACTTGCGTGTTGAGGTGAAACAAACTTGTGAGTAGTGATGCTTTTGGTTATGGTCTATTTTGGTATTTTGAAAGCGAAGTTATGTGTTGTTAAATTTATATGTTTTAAAATATATGTTTTTGCAAAGAAACCCCCTTGAGTGGATTATTTACTTGAAACATAGTGAATTAAATGATACTTCATGAATAATGTATAATGAACGAGAACTAGCTATTAAAAAACTTAGTAAAATACATTTTGCTCGGGACGTGTAAATTCCTAAGTTTGGTAGTATTTGATAAGTGGTTTTTTAGACTTATAAATAGGTTAGTTTAGTAGTATATTTACTATAAATATCTCTAAATGAGCTCTAATTAATGTTGTTTATGCATTTTCAGGTAATTAATGTGTAAACGATTGAAATGAGCAAAAAAATGAGAGGAAACAGAGCAAAAAGCTACAAAAGCATGGTTGCCACCATGGCTACATATGGTGGCGCTCTAGAGTACTAAGGTGCAATGGTGGGAAGGAAAGGCACGACGTGGGGAAGTAAAACAAGTAAAGAAAATGAGTCTAGAGGTTTGACGCAGTAGTAGCGTAGTAGAGTATTAAGGGCCTGCACCAGACGACATGGTGACAGCACTGAGGTCACAAGAGCAAAAAAGTGCATGTAGGATTTGGCATAGTGGCAGCCCCGTGACTTAACACACACGGCTTCGGGCCATAAGTGACCACGCCAACTCGAGAAAATTAGAAAGGTAGAGTTTTTTCGATTTAAATTGTAAAGTAGGGTTCTAATTGTTGTTACGAAGTGTAAATAGGTATTATGACATGGTAAACTTACAACATATCAACCATTGGCCACCATTAGTGTAATTTAGCATAGATTTATTTTGATTTTGAGTATTAAGAAGGTTTGTATGGAGAAAGCATTGAAGACTCCACTTTTGCAATTCCAATTTGGTTTCATTGGTTTAATTGAAGGTAATATATTTATATTCATATATGATTTGTAATGATTTCAATTATGAATTGTAATGTGTATGTTTCAATGAAGTGCGAGTAGTCTATTAATATTAGGGATCAATGGATCCAATGGTATGAATGCTATACTATGAATATGAGTATAATGTGATTAGAATTTGTATTAATTCCAAACATGATGCTTATACATCTTGATCACATATTTATTTATATTAGGTTTTAGAAGTTTTCATGTCAGTTGAACCTTTTAAGCCGGACATGAACGATACAACTGAAAAATACATAACATCGACCAATAGTTGTTAGTTAGGGAGGCACGGATAGTAAAGTTAATTTGTTGTTAATCTAAAGATTTGGGATGTTAAAGTAATGCGGAGCTTACGTTATTCACAACGGTAAGTGGAGTTTTAGTTTGCATATTAGAATCTTTTTCGTCACGATAGTGGGTTAAATAGAATTTGAAGGAAATCTATCAATTCTAAATAGGCATTGAACACAATATATTAAGATGTAAAAGTGGTTGAAAAGCATAGTACTATATTACCTAGGTGAGGTCATAAACTAAGATATTCTTAATATAAGAGTTAAAGTAAGGGTTATCTTGTTTTGTTTGATAGTGTAGTTTAATATAAAACCATCTAAAAAAAAAGGATTTCCTTCGCAATAGTTCAAAGTCAAATAGGTGACTAACTAGTGCAAAAACCTATTTTTAAGGATGATATCCGTGATCAACGTAAGTTGATTACACTACTACTACTACTATAAGAGACTTGTTATACTTTTGGCGTACACACCAATTGTATGGTGAATAATTTATATAACAGAATATGTAATTATTCATTGAATGCCTAGCCACGCTCATGGCGGCTCTATTATGACTTATCTCCTTTTTGATTAGTCGGATTTAATTATTTGCGTTGTAAACTCTTTATTGTATGTGCTACTATGTGTCAATACATAAGAACATGTGTAAGCAATGTTAACCAAGAATGAGCGAGAGATAATTATAATGAGTTTTCAGTTTTAAATTTCTTTACTCAATCAGTATGCATTTGAAGGAATCTTATGTGGGACTCATCTTTGCGCATTCAATATTACAAAAAAATGATTAGTAGCTCAAAATAGGCAAAAAACCAAAGAAAAAGACACATAAAAACTCAAGAAATAGGCGACAAAACAAAAATAAAGCACATTACCATTTGTTCAACCCAATTCATGAGTTACATAATTGGAGATAAATAAAAGAGTAATTGAATCCATATACCATAAACATTATGTTCCATTGCTTGCTTTGCAAGCAAATGTGTCACTTTTCTTTTACTTGGAGCTCTCAGAGATACACAATGTCATAGATGAGTGACCCGAGTTTCCCACCAGATTGTCATTTACGATAGCATTTGTTACACATTAGTTCACTGTGTTTGGGTCAGTCTATCCTTGTTGATAGTATATTGTCAAAAAAAATAAGTTTATTAGGTAAATGCTACGATGACGATGGAAGCCTGACTCATCAAGATGTTTGAATATAGATACAACTTTGAGATCGACTATAATGTGAATTCTAATGAAAATCATAGTGTCAAAGTTATAGTCGAAGACTAACAAAAAAATGAATTCGAAGCTGGAATAGAACGTGAGTTGGATACTGCAATAAATCAACTGTCGGTATTGTTCTACAACAATGAAGAAGTTCAATACTGTAAGGAGAGAACTTCAAGATGGATTACAAAAACAAATCCAAGAGATAGATGCAAAGGACTAAAGAATTTTATGGAGATGATGAATCAAGATTCTTGAAGGAATAGAAGACCTAGTTGTTAAACGTAGTATGATATAAAATTTACAATTAGAAACCGCTGAGGTTTTCTGAGCAGTATTATATTTACGATTGAATTTTTAGATAAAGTAGATAGACTTAGTCTAAAAATACTTAAATTTGCCATTGTGTGGATCATCATTCATTACTTAAATTTTCTAAGATCGAGAGATCATTATAGTGGTTGTTCATATTATCAATTCGTTTAATTGATTCTTTAGGCTGAGCCTATGCTAAGGAAGACATTCCAGTCTTACTGGGAAATCAATTCTTGTTTAGTATTGATGTGTGCTTGTCAGTTCATCACTAATTCATTAATCTCCTTAGTTTTTCTAATTTTTCAAACATAAAGAGTGGTATTAGAGGTTGTCACTTTATTATTTCTACAAGCGTAGAAAAGTGAGATTCTAGAAAGTTTTATTGCCATGGGATCAATTGATGATTTGTTACGACAACAAACTAGTGAAGGATGTGAAAGTGGATTAGTAACTCGACAGCTATTACTGGAAGGAACCAACTATGCCTACTGGAAGGTTCATATGGTTCACTTTGTCTCTGCCATTGATGATATTGTTGGAGAATTATTGGATAGAGAATACAGTGCTCCAACACAACCAAATACGAATGGTAATGTTGTTCCAAAACCTGCATCTCTATGGATAAACGCTGAAAAGCAGGAGAAGATCGCAAACACAATGCAATCAATGATGTCTTCAATGTTGTTGATGCTCAATGCTTTAAAATGATTGCAAATTGCACTACTGCAAAGCAAGCATGAGAATTTCTAAAGACAATCTTCGGAGGTATGAATTTTGTCAATGTTTCCAAGTTACAATAATTAAGGTCTATGTTTGATCATCTTGAGATGAAATGAGATGAAGGTATCGCCTCTTTTAATGGTCATTTACGAGATATTGCTAATCAAGCTTTTTAACTTCAAGAAAAGTATATTGATAAGCAGTTAATACGATGTGTTCTTCGTGTTCTTCCTTCATAATTTGACTCTAAGATTACTGCAATCAAAGATTTTCATGATGTGACTCAGATTTCTCTTGATGAATTAATGGGTTCTCTGCAAACATATTAGATAAATATGTTTGAATAGCCCAGTTCTCCTAAGAATGCTTATCATAGTGAGACTACTTTTCTGATGACTCTATGGGGATGATATTGCTATGATGGCAAAGATGTTCTCAAAATCTCTCAAAAAATATAAGATAAGTTATGTTAGGACTAATTACAGGAAAGAGTAGTAATAAGCGTTCTATAAATGATAAGAAGACAAATGCTAAGAATAAACTCACGGGCATTAAGTGTCATGAGTGTGATGGAGTTGGACATATTCATATTAAATATCCTACTTACAAGAAGAAAAAAGTCTTTGAATGATTTTTGGATTGATAATGACTTAGATGATAGTGATAATGAGTCTAATAATTATACTACTGCACTCATTACTATATTGACGGAGTTAAATACAATCAATGCTTCTCCATATACTGTTGATGTTTCTAAACTTGATTTCGTAGTATCTGATAAGGAAAATTGTAAGGAAAAGTCTAAGGATGTATGTGCTGCTATCAAGGTTGAGGATTCTACAAAGGATATTCAGGCTTCATATGATCTATTGTTCGTTGAATGGAGATCTATGTATGATCTGAATTTTGAGTTAAAGATGAAACTGCTCTTTGTTAAATTAGAGTTTAAGACTCTTGAAAGAGAACACGATACTTATAATGCATTGCTAAAAGAGCGTGAGGCTGAAATCTCTACATCAAAGAAAGCTCTTTCTAATTATGAGGTTGTTATGGCAAAGTTAAATTCTAGTTCTAAGAAATTAAATAAAATGCCGCAAATTAGTCAATCGTCACAAGTTAAGCATGGCCTTGTCTATACTTAAGGATCTACCAATGCTCTTACTATCTTCGTCAAAATAATGTAACCAATGAGATTCAATCAAATAAGACTTAAATTGATACAATAAAGGGAAAGTAGATTGTGCCACAAAAAATGTTGCACGTGCAAAAAAAGTGATTGTTGTTACTGACAACAGTCCTCCTCCTACTTGTCATTATTGTAGGATTATCAGTCATATATGACCATGATGCTATTGAATATTTAGGATCTTAGTACACTTCAAAAGAAGAAAACATCTAAGAAGGCTTGGGGAATTAAATCTCATAAGGCTATGATATCATTTTTGTAACTCTCAGCAACTACAATTGAGTTATGGTATTTAGATAGCGGTTGTTCTAAACACATGATTGGTAACAAAAGTATTCTTAAAAAATCATGGTCTTCTAAGGAAGGTGATGTTACTTTCGGTGATGGAAATAAAGGAAAGGTTGTTGGAAAATGAACTCTTAATGTTGTGGACTACCTAACCTTAAATGAGTTTTGCATGTTGATGGGTTGAAATCTAACCTAATCAGTATGAGTCAGCTATGCGATTAGGAACTATTTGTCAAGTTCACTAAAGATCCTAGTCAGATAATCAATGAAGAAATACAATGTATCATATATGGGATCCCTACATCTGACAACTATTATATGCTGCTTCAATATTCCGTATCGCCTCATAAGTTGCAAGTTTAGTGCAACTCTATTTCTCTAACTAATACAAAGCTTTGGCACAAAAGGCTTAGTCATACTAATTTCACGCAACTTCAAAAATTGCTCTCTCGTGATGCTATTAGAGGTATTCCTAAACTATCCTTTGAGCTTGATTCTATTTGTGAGCCATGTCAAAAGGATAAAATCATTCAGTTGCACATGATGTCCTTAATGACATATTGACAACACGTGTCTTAGAATTACAACACATGGACTTGTTTGGTCCAATGCAAGTTAAAATTCTTGGGAGAAAGAAGCATGTTTTTTTCGTTATCGATGACTACTCAGCATTTACTTGGGTTTGTTTGTTGCATTATAAAGCAGAAAACGTTTGATGAGTTTAAGAAATTAATTGTTCGACTTTTGAATGAGAAAAATAATAAAGACATATCCATTGATCGAATTCGCAGTGATCATGGAAGAGAGTTTGAAAATCGGAAATTTGTTGATTATTATGCTAAATTTGATATTATGCATGAGTTTACTGCTCCAAAGACACTACGACAAAATGGTGTAGTGAAAACGAAAAATTGCAAAATTTAGGAGATGATAAGGGTCATGCTAGCTAAAAACAATGTACCTATAAATCTTTGGGGGAAGCAGTAAACACTACTACCTATATCATCAATAGATTTTATTTTATGCCACTTACTACTAGAACTCAATATGAGATTTGAAAAGCCAGAAAACCATCTCTTAAAGATTTTCACATTTTTAGCAATACCTACTTCATATTGAATGATAAAGATCACTTGGGAATATTTGATTCCAAAAGTGAAGTTGGAGTTTTTCTTGGATATTCTCATATTAGTATAGCTTATATAGTCTACAATAAGCAAACTATGACTATGATGGATGCTACTAAGGTTATGGTTGATGATTGTCCAAGAACAAAACAGTTGTCCTTTCAAAAGAATGATGAAGATGAGCTGCTAATACTAATAAGCTCAAAACCTATTACTCAACCTACTACTAAACCATCTGATTCATAGATCATTACTCCATTTAATAATGATGATGATAATGATGATGATGATCCAAAACCACTGACTACAGAACCTGGTTGAACATCTACTGCTCCATAGTTAAGGATGCTGAAAGATCATCTAATTGAGCAAATTAATATCTCAGTTAATGATCCAGTGAAAACTAAAGATATTCATCATGTTGATTACAAAAACATGGTTCACTTTGCATGTTTTACATTTCAAACTGATCCTAAATGTTTCAGAGAGGCTTTAATGGATGAAAATTGGGTTAATACTATTTAAGAGGAACTCAATAAGTTTGTTAGACAAGATGCATGAGAGCTGCTCCAAGACCTACTAATGTTAATATCATTGGTACTAAGTAGATGTTTTGCAACAAAACATATGAGAATGATGTTATTATTCACAAGAAAGCCAGATTACTTGCACAAGGATACACATAGGTTGAGGGTATTGATTTTGATGAGATTTCTTCAGTTGCATGATTGGAATCTATTCGTCTATTGCTTGCCATTACTTGTAACAAAGGTTTCAAGCTCCTAAAAATATATGTTCAAAATGTTTTCCTAAATTAGTATTTGCAAGAAGAAATTTATGTCACACAACCTAAAGGATTTGAGGTTCATGATAAACCTAATGATATTTATCATCTGAAAAAATGCACTTTATGGAATGAAGCAAGCACCACGAGCATAGTATGAAAGGTTGACTACTTATTTATTGCAGAAAGGTTACAATTGAGGGTCTACTGACAATACTTTGATTCTCAAAAGGCAGAATAAAAAGTTTGTGGTCGTGTAGATCTATGTTGACGATATTATATTTAGGGCTGCATCCGCAGAGCTAGCTTCAAAGTTTTTTAATTTGATGAAGAAAGAACTTGAGATGAGCATGGTTGGAAATCTTACATATTTTTGTGGTCTACAAATTACACAGTCTCTCGACAGTATATTCATATCTTAGAATAAATATGTTAAATCTCTTATTAAGCATTTCGGATTAGACATTACTAAGTCTATTCAAACACCTATGAGCGATAATGTGAAGATTCATAAGGATGATAAAGATGTTAATGTAAATTCTACATTATACAGATGCATGATTGGTAGTTTATTATATATTACTACAAGCACACCAAATCTTTCTTTCAGCGTTGGGATTTGTGCTCGCTATCAGACATGTCCGAAAGAGTCTCATTTGGTTGCTATAAAAAGAATTTTACACAAATGTTCACGGAACAACTAACTGTGGTGCATTATTTACTAAGGGAGGTGTTAGTGACTTAATCAAGTATAGTTATGCAGATTGAGCTAGAAACATTGATGATCGAAAGAGTACTACAGGTCGATGTACTACATGGGTTAAAATCTTGTTGCTTAAAATAGCAAGATGCAGAATTGCATTTCTTTATCTGCTGTAAAAGCTGAATATATTGCTACTGGTAGTTGTTGCACGCAATTAATATGGATGCAGCAAACGCTCAGTTAATAATATAATATGATAATAAAAGTGCCATTGATATTTTGAAGAATCCAGTTTAACACTTTAGGATGAAGCATATTGATATTCGTCATCATTATATCAGGGATTGACGCGTACCGAATGTGTCAATAAAATATATTACATAAATCAACTATTTTGTAGAATAGTGGCAAATGGTCGATCCCATTGAAATTTGTATTCTTTCTAAGGTTAAAAACAACAAAAAAAGGAAATCATGAGTTTAAGGAAATGACTTAATTAACTAATCTAAACAAAATAAATAAATAAAGCAATGAAAATAGTTTTGAAAATAATTAATGAAAAACACCTAGGTCAAGACATAAGTTCGGTTCGATAAAACATTTGATTTGGTCATCAATTTATGTAAAATATGCAAATTAAAATATCCTAGTGTAGCTATAGACCTGGTAACGTACGCGGTTTCCTCGCACTTCCTAATCTCGATATCCAAGGAAGGATGGTGAATATTTCCCTAGCCAATCATATAACCCCATACTCAAGCACATTGGATTTAATATGATGACGACAATATGTTTCGTGAAGGCACTACACCTAGACAATCGGATCACTAGTGTCTCCAATTTAGCCTAGATTCCTAAGGTATTCAATCGGTCCCAAAAGAGGTCAATCAATTGGTAGGGTCGATTGCCACTAGTGCGGTCTTATTGCACAAGTACAGGTGCTTACGACTCATTGAGTAATAAATCAAGGTTTAAACATGAATTTAACCTTGATAATTGAAATAATACCAAAGAAAATAAAAGAATAATGAAAAGAATGAAATTAAAATAAATAAATCTCACAAATCCACTAATAAGCGTAGTCGAATCTCCCTCGCAGTTTTGCCTAGGCTATGAACTTAGCCCTTCATGGTTGAAGAACACCAAGAACAAAAGAAAAGAGAAAATAGTAGTAAGGGAGAGTTAGCTGAATAGAAGAGAATATAATATAAAAATAGTCGTCGAGAGTAGTTGAGAGTTTGAAATATATATATATATATATAAGTCGACTTCCCCAAAAATCTCTAAAGTCTTAATTTCAAAAACCACTAAAACTTGGTCTCTTGAGGTGAGAGAAAATGAAATTGGCAATTTGGTTTGTGACACGTGCGTCGAGGACAATTAGATGGCTATTGGGTATTTTCTGTTGGTCCAGGACACGTGTCGCGAGTTGATTGGGCGAGCTGCTTGCTAAGAACACGTGGCGTTGATCGATTGGATGAGAGAGCCTCTGTGAAGACGTGTTGGCGAGGTGAGAGAATGGAAGAGTGCCACGTGGCAGTGCAGGTGGGCAAGGAGAACGAGTTGCATGAGTAAGAAGTGGCAAAACGTACCGGCATGCATCCCAATGCATATCCACAGCTGCTGGACGTGCTGTGTTGGCATCTGCTGACGTGCTGGACCAGTAGAAGATCACCACGTGGAAAGTGATGGGAAGGAAAGAATTTGCTCAATTCCTGCGAATTAATGGGAGACGTTGATGCACGGATCATAATGATGGTCTCCATGGATCAGGAGCACCGTGTGATAAAGTGTGTCACTATAGTGCGTTACTCAGTCACTCCTTATCACCAAACCGGAATTGTGTGTCTCGAGGCTTATCCAACAGTAACTGTTCACACTGCACATAAATACACTACTTTGCATAGTTTTTTGTCTTGAATTCAACAACGTACTTTGTTAACCCTGAAAATAACAAATAAATATAATTAGACTAATATTTTGGAGACTTAGGGTGTGTTTGATAGCAAAGAAAATGAAAAAAATCATGAAAATTTGTTTTGTTTTTTAGTATAACCGTTTTTTTTTGTGTTTGATACACTTGTAACCGCATAGAGAAAAAAAAACCCACCCTCCTAATTTTTCTCATTTATTTTCTCTTATTTTGGGATGGAAATTCGAGAAAAAAAAAGACTGAAGAAATTCTAGCATATGTACGATGTATACCAGAGTGCCCACCTAATGGGGAAGAATGTAACTCTTGAAGTAAAAAGGAACGAAGGGCTGAGGAGTCAGGTACCACTAATTTTGAATGGTAAAACACCAAACCGTCTTTGAAAGACTATCCCTCATGAGAGGCAGGGCTAGTACTGATAGATTGAACAAGAGACAAACCCTATTTGGAAGTAGTATAGTGATCGCGCAAAGCTTGAATGAGGGTTGCCACAGGTTGGGAAGTAGAAGATAATAGCAGTGTGGACTCCTCATGACACAGTGACAGAGCATCAACTGGAATATTGGTGTTCCCAGGCCTATATATAATTTCAAAATCATAGCTTAAGAGCTTCGCAATCCATCGTTGCTTTGATTAGTTGTGTTAAGGTCCAGTGGATGATGGAAAGAAGGCTCTAATGCTCAAAGTGACTATAATGAAATGTCTACCAAACATATATTGTCTCCACTTACTGGACGACCTCGGAATAGCGAAAAACTCTCTTGCATAGGCGGACTATAATTGCATTCGAGGGGAGAGAGTCTTGCTAAAATAGGCAATGGGATGACCAGACTGAGAAAGAACAACACCAATAAAAGACTAAAGAAATTCTAGCATATGTTTTCGATCTCTCCGATCTAGTATTTTCATGAGTGCTTTTTTGATTGCGACCCTATTTTCATGAGTGCTTTTTGGCAAGAATTACATTAGTTATCAAACAGTAGAAAATTGAAAAAAAAAATTCTCACGTGCAATCAAACAGCAATGAGAAAATTCTTTTAAAACAATTTTCTACAAAAAATTTGCCTAAGTAAATACTTTTTTCTCATTGAAAATTCTCTTTGCTATCAAACACACCCTTAACAATAAAAAAATATGTAAACAACCTATATAAAATTACGTAAATAATGACTCATTAAATACCCCCAAACTTAAGATTTTGCACGTCTCGAGCAAATGTGTAAATGACAAAGCACAAGTAAACTAAACTCCTAATATAATTATGCATTTACTAAACTAATCTTATACTCGATTTAAAATTCATGGAGTTCCTTTGGTTTATATAGTTGTCAAGTTAACAAGCCACTCAGGAAATTTCGGAGTTATGATATGTCAAAAACCGCAACCAAAACACAATTAAGATCACACTTTAAAGACATAGATACGCTCAAGACAAAGTCCATCAACTACTCACTCGTTCTCTTGGTCTATACATTCAAGCACGCAAGTTTACAATCTCACTTAATTTAGTTATAAGCACTCGAGCTAAATCTTTTTATTTGATGAGTTTTCATAAACTTTTGCCTTTTTTACATTCTCTATTTTTTTCCATTTTTTTCAACTAATACGGTCCGTGCTCCATTTCTTGTGGACCATTTTTCTCAATTTTTCCAACCACAAGATTCCCTGCTCCATTTCCTATCAAAACTTGTGGGACTCTCTATATTTTGAAAACTCCTACTAGCCCTTCTCACTTTCACTATAATTAAGCAAATTCCCTAATGTGGGTTAAAATAATATCACTTGTACAATTTTGACCATCTACCGATTTTGGTATCTGGGACAAGGATTAATTATCATACTAAGTCTCTAATCATGAAATTATAAAAATCCTAGTCTATAAACTCGAGTGAGTGTTTCTCCTAATTTTAACTAAGTTTTAAGTCGAAAAGACAACCATAATGTACTCATCCACAAGCAAATGCATGAAACAAATCTCGGGTTACTCTAAATAATATAAAAAGGAAAACTATACTAAACACATGCATGAAAGTATATCAACTCCTAATGAAATGAGAAAGAGACGTATAGAGGGAAAAGAAATGGAAGAAATGAGAGAATAAAAGACATAAAACACCACCGTTACCATCACTCAACCCCATGTAACCGCTTATAATTAAAAAATTTAAATTGTCTCACCTACAGTCTTTTGCAAAGAAATCCAATCGATCTTAATCCACAAACCGTAAAGTACCCCCAAACTTATTTTAAACCTTGTCCTCGAGGTTTAAAGCAAGTCAAGGAATCCATGCAACAAAAAGAAAAAGAATAGTGGTGAAAAAGAATATGGATAAATAATAAGAAGATGATATAAATGCATGCATAACAAAAGTCTCCAAATACTAGTGAGTGCACAAACTCTCACATGTCTAGGTGACTGAGGAATCTATGAAAAAAATAATCACAATAATGAGAGCAAGAACTAATAAGCATATGATTTAACTCAATTGACTTCTAACAAATCTTACGAGCCCGAAGTCTTTCAACTAAGGGTGAAATCAACAAGATGATGGAATGAAGACTAGGGTTTTGGGTCCAATCAAAGACCGCCACTAATACAAAGACTTAAGTTGGATATGTCCCAACCAAGTCTCGAAACATCTAAAATCCTATTAATATGTTAATTCCAAGAAAAATGCTCAAATCGTGCCAAAAAAATGTAATCCATAATCAAACCTAATAAAACTCAGGGGGTGCTCCAATCCCTCCAGTGCTCATCAAACCTAACACCTGCAAAAATTCAAGGGACCAAGTTAGGGTTTATTAAACATAAGAAAAACTAAAAATAAAATAAAACTGAAATAAATGCAATAAATAAAAAATAAAACAAAGCTGGGTGGCTTCCCAACGAGCGCTTTTCTTTTAAGCCTTTCAGCTAACGTTGGCGTGATTTTCTCATGTGATGCCATCTCCTTTTGAGATGTCAACAACAAATGGCGCATCTACATATTTGGGCAATGAAATAGGCATGCCCTACTTCAGATATGGGAGCTCATTTGTGACTTCCAATACAAAAGAATCTGTCGCATCACGATCTTCTAACACAAAGGTGACGACAGTGTAAAAAATTTGCTAACGTTCATTTACGTCCACCCCTTGTAAGGTTTAACAAATATGCATGGGAAGGTGGGTGGTTTCACAAACACCAGAGGTTGATCTTCCTTGCTCTCTATCTACGGCTCCTCTGAACTTTCTGAAATGACTTTAATTTTCATCTCATTTTCCTCCTCTTCATCTCGTGCAATGACAATTTCTGGCTCAATTTGAAAGACTTCAAGTTGTTCTGCAGTTTCGCTCCAATAGTACTCCACTTGTGTAACCTCATTCACTTAAACATCAATGTGTCAACACTTGCATGCTCCTCTGGGTAAGAAAGTGTTGTGTACTACATAACTCTTTCTCGTTAGTCATTTTACCTAAACCAACTATTTTATAGAATAGTGGCAAAAGGCGATCCCACATATATTAGTATTCATTCTAAGGTTAAAGACAACCAAAAGGGAAATCGGGGGTTTAAGGAAATGATTTAATTAACTAATCTGAATAAAATAAATGAATAATGCATTGAAAATAGTTTTGAAAACAATTAATGAAAAAACCTAGGTTAAGAAATAAGTTCAGTTCGATAAAATATTTGATTTGGTTATCAATTTATGTAAAATATGCAAATCGAAATATCCTAATATCGTTATAGACCCGGTAACGTACGCGGTTCCTCGCACTTCCTAGTCTCGATAGCCAAGGTAAGACAATGACTATTTCCCAAGCTAATTGTATAACCCCATACTTATGCGCATTGGATTTAACACGATTACCGCAATGCATTTCGTGAAGGCACTACACCTAGACAACCGGATCTGATTTAGCCTAGATTCTTAAGGTATTCAACCGGTCCCAAAAGAGGTCAATCAATTGGTAGGGTCGATTGCCACTAGTGTGGTCTTATTGCACAAGTACGAGTGCTTACAACTCACTGACTAATAAATCAATGCTTAAACATGAATTTAATCTCTATAATTGAAACAATACCAAAGAAAATAGAATAATATTGAAAAAAATGAAATTAAAATAAGTAAATCTCATAAATTCATTAATAAGCGCAGTCAAACCTCCCTCAGAATCTTGCTTAGGCTATGAACTTAGCCCTTCATGGTTGAAGAACACCAAGAACAAAAGAAAAGAGAAAATAAAAGTGAGGAAAAGTTGGCTGAATAGAAAGGAATAGAAGATAAAAATATTCATTGAGAGTAGTTGAGAGTTTGAAATATATATAAGTCGACTTCCCCGAAAATCCCTAAAGTTCTAATCTCAAAAACTACTAAAAATTGGTATATTAGAGAAAATGAAATTGGCAATTTGGTTAGTGACACATGCGCACCTTATTTTGCTTGATTGACACATTATATGGAAATATATATCCCAATAACACACGCGAAGAAATATTTACAAATCTAACACATTTCGTGCCAAGTCCCTGCCACGTCACTGCAAAGTCATTTTTTTTTTGTGGAGTAGGGAAAACGTGACTTGTAGTCATGACTTGCATTTGAAGCAATTTTTTTTTGTCGCATAAGCGATTTTTTTTTGTTTGTTGAATATCATAAAATCCAAAGTTCTAAAACATGGTTTCCTGTTTGGATGTCGAAATGTGGATCGAAAAGAATCGCCCATTCGAGCTAGGTAGGTTTGGTCACCGGAGAATATCCTATTGGAAAAAGAAAGAGGGAGAATAGCACAAGCACGCCTTTGAAGTCCCGATGTTTTCTTTTGAAGCAAGTCGTCTGTCGTTGTTTTGATTATTTTGTTAATACAAACTAGTATAGAATATGAAGTTAAAAGTAATTTAAAAAATTCATAAAAGTAATGTCAGTGATGCCGAAAATATGTGATGCTAGTGGTGAGTACAAACTCAAGTCGCCATCATTAAGTAACAAAGAGATCTTTTATATATCTAAATATTGGGCCACGAGAAAAAAAAATAAAAAGAAGAAGATATGGCTTTTATATATTATCATTTAACTAATAAAAAGGAGAAGAAGAAGAAGAAAACAAGTCACTCTTCAAATTTTGATTTATTTGATGGCATTGATGTGCCACTCACTCAAGTTTTTTGACATTAATTTCTCGTGTCCAATAGCTCTAGCTATAAGCATGTGCATCAATGAATTAGACTTAGATTTTGAGAGCTGGGGCCTATGAAGTGGGCATAACTATGAAAAGTGAATTTCAAAGTGGGATTTCTTCAAAATAAAGGTGAGGAAACATGTCCCACCAAAGCACACATGGACTTATTACATTGTTTTATAGGGAAAAAGTTTCTAAAAACTATTTTTAAAAATATAAAATAAGGCACCCAATGTAGTGGCACATTATTTACCTAACATGGTTTAGATAGTGCATGAGAAAAAGGCACACAACACTAAAATTGGATTTCTATTGGTGCACCTTCAACGATGGAAGGCCTTATGGATTTTTTTGTTTCAAGATTTTTTATAAAAAATTTTGACCTCTAGATTAAAGACATTGACTATATTTCAAGAATACCTTTGACGCTAAGCACTTTTGTTCATTCAACAACAGTAAACCTTTGATTCCAAATTAATTAAAATCAGCAAAATGAATCAAATTTCTTCACTCTACTCGATTTAATACAGTTGATGGAGTGATCGAACACAAGGAAAATAGAAGTGGATGCGAAACATAAGACTTGAAAGAGCCTATCACTATGAAGCACTAGGCGGTTGTTCTTGCTGACGACGAGAGCAAGTGCGTCTATTGTGTCCATCTTGCTTACACATACTATATCGCAGCGTTGTTGAGGTTTCTCTCAATTCCTTCTCTCGCTGCACATGACGTGGATGTTTCTGATTGCCTCTCCAATCCATCTCTGTGCGCAAACGTCTGTGGTGAGCTCTTTCACGGGTCCATCCATTTTGAGGATTGTTCATTGCCAACAATATACCAGGGTGTCGATCAGAAATGACGCATATACCATCCCTATCAGTTACATGATATCGCAAGCAAGTCATAAACCATCCCCAGCTGTCTTGACTTTCCTCATCAACAATGGCAAATGCTAAAGGAAATACATGACTATTACTATCAACAATAGTGGCTATTAGGAGTTTTTGTTTGTATTTTCCACACAAGAATGTGCCATGAATTTGTATCATTGGTCTACATGCCTAAAGCCTGTAATAGAATGTGCAAATGCCCAAAAAACCTATTTGAATACAACCTCATTGTTGGCATTAGGCTCGCATGCCTCCATTCCACACGTGTCCCTGGATTGCTTTCTTGAAGAGCGGTCATCCACCGCGGCAACATTTTATACGATTCTTCCCAATCTCCAAAGACTTTTGCAATTGCTTTCTTCTTCCCCAACCAAACTTTCTTATAATGAACGTCATAACTGAATTCGTCCTTGATAATCTGATGAAGCACTGGCACTGAGATGGACGGATCTCTTCTCACCACATTTTCTATTTCACGACATATAACGGTGGAGTCCAAATGCGCATGATCCTTGGACAGTTTAGCATAGATACATGTATGTGGTCCTGCATATTTACTGATCTCAAACATTCCATGGGATTTTCTTCTCGAACACCGCAACCTCCAAGTACATCCATCTAAATATTTCTTACAACGGACAATCCATACATTAGGTGTAGAATGAGTCACCACAAATCGCCTGTGTCATTTGATGCTATACAATTTCACGGCATGCTGGATATCTACTTTACACATGAACCGCATGCCTCTCTCAAATTCTGATGCCTCATTCCATAAAGACCTAGAAGGGATCATTGCATTCTCATGGATGGGTTGCATTGCCTCGCTACTCAATTCCATAAATACGGATGAAGGTACGACAAATTCACCTACACCCACGTGCGCACCATCAATTCCAGCAGCCTCTTCATTGAAAAAATCATCGTTCCCATATTCGTTCGAAATTGGAGGACAAGATAATGAGCCATCATCGGCTATGACTCGATTTAATGTATATCGAATCATGCCATCATCAACATGATGAACATCAACCCCTTCATCGTCTACATCATTATCGCTACTCTCTTCACTAGTATACCCGTCACTACCACAATAGTCATCATCTTCCTCAGTATTCATATCATCACATGAACGAGCATCCTCGTCCATTTCGGGATTTGCGGTCATCAAAAGCGATGCACAATGACTATGTTCAAAAATTGGTTGAGTACTAGGTCCAGCTCCAGAATCTAACACTATATTACAATTAGAACTATTATACGATTGCCTCAGAACTAAATCTAAAAATAGCTCCATGCAATTTGGTGGTGGAAACTCTGCCACAATCTCCCAACCATCTTTCAAAGTCGATTCATCATCTATTCACAAAGGGACATAGTTGGCCGTTCCACTTCCAATGTACGCAAGATATCGACATGTCATGTTTAATATCATTTTTTCATTGTCTATCTCCAATGAATTACAGATAAAACTCACAAGTTCGTCGTACCCTAAACCCATATTCGATTTGAGATGTCGAATAGGCCGTTTCGTGTACGAAATCCCTGATGGTCCATCAACCATGTTTCCATTCATATAGCACAACAAAGTTACTATTCGATCAACCATTATTGAATCTATAAATGTAGAATATAAATCTTAATCAATAGAAGTGATGATAATTATTACACTCACTTGGCACAATTATAAAAAGTTGGTCTTGATTAGTCCAAGCAATTGTACTAAAGGAGCATTCAACAATAGCAACAATTAATATGAATGTTGGAGAGTTTGGCTTCGTAGCTAGTATGTTATAACCACTACATTGAGGTAATACTTGGTAAACTTCTCTACTTAGCCTTTAAGGGTGGATTTGTCATTTTGTTTGGTACCAAAAAAGTTTACTTTAACTACCTCATTTACCTATTTCTTTACTTTAAACAATGAAAATTGATAATATATAATAAGTTTTATTCAGTACAACTCCAACTGATTTTATTTCTTTACCAATAACAGGGATAGCGTAGGCTATTTCAAACTTATTTAGGTGTAAAAATAAAAATAAAAAATATTGAAAATAATGTCCATTATGGCTCCAAAATTCACTTCTCAAAAATAAAATTTATAAAGTTATATATATATATATATAGATATTTATATTTTCATTTATGAATATATTAGTTTAGTATATGCTAATACTTATAATTTAGCTGTCAATTTTTAGATAAAGAATCACTTGTCAAAAATAAAATTTAGAAAGTTTGTCAGTTCTTCTTTAAATTACAAAAAAAAATGGAAAATGATATTGTCGAATCTTGCCCAACTAAGGGTACACATCAAAAGAACTCTTAGAAGTACGATTAAGTCAGGTTGCAATAATTATTGCAACCTTACAGGTACACTTAATCTAATTTAACTAATCTTTTTAAATTCTTTTTGTCACCTTACAAGTACACTTAATCTAATTTAACCAATCCCTCTAAAGAACTTTTGGTTTACTCTATGAAGCAATTAGTTTATGGAAACTAAGATATATGTTCATAACACAATAATCTCCCTTGAATTGTTTATATGAATAAACCAGCCAGCTTTAATTAATTAATTAATTAACCATCAGAATCTTAGACCAATACGTGAAAGTGTTGAAGTGGCTCCTATGGCTCCTATATATTAGTAATGTATATAGTTGCTACAAATTAACAATGGAATCGTGAGCTGTGATTTATCAATCTTGTCTTAAGCAGAGACAGAGCTAGAGCTTCATTTAATTAAAGTATATGAACCTGATTATTCTATGTGGCTAAATGGGCAGCACATACTTAGGGGGTCTAGCTATGCACCCTGCTCACCACTCATGCTCGCCCTAAACCCTTATCAACAAAATCCACAAGAACAAAAAAAAAAATTCCACATAAACAAAAACGCAACAGTTGAATCGAACCCTTAAAAATCAAAACCCTAAAATATCAAAATCTCTAAACAAAATCCACAATAACCCTTAAATCAACAAAATTGACAAGATCAAGAAAAAGGAATAAAAACAAAAACGCAACAGTTCACAAACCACAGGAACCCTAAAAAAACAAAATCCCCAAACAAGTTGATCTTACAGTATTCGATCGATTGATTGATTGACCTCCCTTAGCACAACAGTAGAGACGATCTGGACTTGAAGATGGAGAGAAGATGGCGTACCAACTGTGGAGACGAAATGCCACGAAATGGTGAAGCTCGGCTAGTTTCTTTCGGGAGTTGAAGAAAACGTTCTGGTGTGTTTTAGTTGAGGGAAAATCGTGACCCGAGGTCACGATTTCCCTTCGAATAAAAAAAAAGATAAGTTGAGTGGAAATCGTGACCCGTTCAAATAAGAAAAAAAAAAAAAGAAAACGTGACCTTGGGTCATGTTTTTCTTTTGACACGCCACCTCTCGCGTGATGTGGTAATGACGTGGTGAGAAGTGTGTTAGTTTTGAAAATATTTTAGTTGGTGTGTTGGGTTAATAATTTTTTTCCCTAAATATACTAATCAAGGAAAAAATCCCACATGCGCCGAGGATATCAGATGGCTGATGGGCATTTTCTGCAGCTCCAGGACATGTGTTGCGAGTTGATTGGCGACCTGTTGCTTGAGAACACGTGGCGTTGATGGATTGGATAGTGAGATTGGAGATCGAATGGAAGAGTGCCATGTGGTAGCATGGTAGGTAACGAGAACAATCGAGTTGTACGAGCGAAGAAGTGGGAGAACGTACCCGCACGCCTCCCGATGCATGTCCATAGCTGCTGGACGTGCTGTGTTAGCGTGTGCTGACGTGCTGGACTAGTAGAAGATCGCCACGTGGCGCGTGATGGGAAGGAGAGAATTCACTCAATTCGTGCGAGTTAATGGGAGATAGTGACGCACGGATCCCGATGATGGTCTCCATGGCTCTGGAGCACTGTCTAATAAAGTGTATCAGTATAGTGCGTCACTCAGTTACTCCATACCACCAAATCAACTCGGTGTTTTTCTAAAAGTAAGGTTGGTTTACAATTTATTTCACAAAATAGGGAGGTTTTTTTATATCACGAAAGTAGGCAATAATGCCTTTTGAGAAGGCGTTATTGGGTGGGATGTTGGTTCGTGGTGCTGAGGTGGCGATGACGTGGCAGGGTTTTGTACAGATAGCGCCTTTTGAGAAGGCGCTATCCGTACATGTGGCCGCCATGTAACCGCCACCTCAGCGCCACCTCACATACTTCAATAACGCCTTTTGAAAATGCGTTATTAGCTAAAAGTCAAGTTGGTGAGGTGGCGGTTACGTGGCAGGGCAAATATAGATAGTGCCTTTTGAAAAGGCGTTATCTATTCAATGTCGCCGCCACGTCACCGCCACGTCACCAACTTGACTTTTCGATCTGTCCGCGATCGCCGCTGCCGTTGGTCCGCGACGTCCCTGCGATGCGGCGTTTACACAGCTTGCGCCGCTTGCTTGCTGCCAATCCGCATGAGTCATTGGGCCATGCGTCGTCCTCGATCAGCTTCCGCCACTATGCATGGCTGTCGTCGTCGTCGTAGTCGAGCGTTCTCGACAATTCCAAGCAAAGGAGTTTATATTTGTATAAAAAAGAAATCAATTTTGAAAATATATATACATTGATTTCAACCTTCAACTCTCTTTTCTAAACTTACTAACCTAACCTAAGTAAACTAACTAACTAAATAACTAACTAACTAACTCACTAACTAAGTAACTAAACTAACTAACCAAACTAAACTAAATAACTAACTAACGTTAACTAAACTAAATAACTAACTAACTAACCAAGGTAAACTAACCTAACTAACCTTAACTAACCTAACCAAACTAAACTAACTAACTAACTAAACTAACTAACCTTAACTAACTAACCTTAACGAACTAACTAACAAACTAAACTAACTAACCTTAAGTAACCAAACTAAACTAAACTAACTAACCTTAACTAACCTAACCAATCTAAACTAACTAACTTAACTAACTAACTATAACTAAGTAACTAACTAACTAACTAACTAAACTAAACTAAACTAACTAACCTAACCAAACAAACTAAACTAAATAACTAACTAACCTAAACTAAACTAACTAACCGAGTAACTAACTAACTAACTAACTAACCAAAGTAACCTAAAATAACTATATATATATATATATATATATATACATTAGTTCCAACCTTCAACTCTCTTTCCTAAACTAACTAACCTTAACTCACATTAAATAACCAAACTAAACTAAACTAACTAACCTTAACTAACCTAACCAATCTAAAATGACTAAGTAACCAAACTAACTAACTAACCTTAACTAACTAACCTTAACTAACCTAACCATACCAAACTAAACTAACTTACTAACCAACATTAACTAAACTAACCAACTAACTAATTAACTTACCTTAACTAACTACCTAAACAAACTACGCTACAATTACTAACCTAACCAATCTAAACTAACTAACTACCTAAACTAACTAACTAACTAACTAACTAACTAACTAACTAACTAACTAACTAACCTTAACTACCCTAACCTTAACTACCCTAACCATACCAAACTAAAGTAACTAACTAACCACCGTTAACTAAAGTAACGTACCAACTAACTAACTATGTTAACTTAAGTAAGTAACTAACTAACCAAACTAAACCGAACTAACTAATCATGCCCTTACCTAACCAAAGTAAACAAACCAACTAACTGAACTAACTAACTAACTAACGTTAACTAAACTAAGTAACGTTAACTAACCTAACTGACCTTAACCAAACTAACCACCTAAACAATACAAACTTAGTAAACTAAAATAACTAACTTAACTAACTACAAACAACCAATAAACGATGAACTAAACTAACCTACACAAACTAAGCAAACAACGAAGTAGATCGAGATTCATATATGTTAACAACCTAATATAACCTATGTGAACTAAACTCGACGAACGTAACCTAACCTAACTATGTAAACTAAATTAACTAAACTAGACTAAGGAACATACCCTAACCTAACTACACTAAACTAAACTAACCTCAACACCTAAACTAAACTAACTTAACTAAGGTAATGAACCTAACCAAACTAAACTAATATAACCTAACGACCTACACCTAACCAACTTTTATAACCACTAAGGTTAAATTAAACATACCAGCTAAACTAACTTAACAAACTAATCTAACTATTGAAGAGTAATCATAGATACGACATTATTTTCTTATGGACAACATGAGAAATAAGTTTATTCAATGAGAAGGTTGTATACACGTACTTCGTTCACCCAAATCAGTAGCTATCTACAAATCACCATGACTTGAAGAAAAGTCATCATGCAGGTCTATTCCTGCGGTTACGTTGACGTCGTTGCTCGGTGATGCAAACCGGACGTACTCTTTGTCTAGTTGGTCGACGTGTTTGTACATCCGGTTGAGGTTGTTGAGGTAGCTGGTCTTGCATTGAATCACGTCGAGTAGATTCATGCGTTTCCTCTGGTGCTTCACTCGACTCACCTCTGCTACTGATGCTCCCAAAAATTGGAGGTGGAACCATCCCAAAAAACTGGCTCCCTGTATGGGGTTGGGGAAAAGGAATATGAGGTTGTGGCATGGTCAACAAGTTCATGAAAGAGGGATCCCCACCATATGGCATATTGTAAGTATGAGGAGTGTATATGGACTAGGCATGTACTGAGGCAGTGACGGATACATTTGAGGATGAGGCATTCCATGGTCCACATTTGATGACGACGGCCCAGGTGCGTATGGATCAAAATAGTAAGGAGGAAGATTCACGCTCGGCGGCCTGGGTACAAACATTTGAGGTTCTTGCTGGGGTGTGGACGATCGTTGGCTACTCTCACCAAAAGTCTCTGTTCTACTCGCTCTCGAACGGGATGAACTTGCTGGAGGAGATCGTCTGCTACTTTCTGCAGCAATCTCAGTCTAAGTAGATGGACGTGGTGGACGAGGACGCCTGGTGCGTTCCCGCACAATCTCTGGTCGTGTTCGTCTTCTTCTCGCCTCTATGTTTGGTTCGGCCTGATCGTCTTATTCATCGTCCTGTTCATTATCCTCATTAATGTCTTGCTCGATGTCAATTCCGTCTTGCGAATGATTAGACCTTTGCCTTTCATCTTCGTCTAAAATCTGAATCCCTTCATCAAGCGCAGCAAGACCTTGCTCGTACCCATCATCGATAAACACTCGCCTCAGTCGATGCACCAAGTTGCGCTGATATACAAAATATAAGAGGTCATAGCACGCAATATAAGATATTGAATGTTCGAGGAAAAGAAAGAGTTAAAATATTACCGAGTAGTCATGTAACGCCCCGTCGTGTCCAATGAATCTCCTAGTGATCGAGCGATACCACGTCATGTAGTCTTGGTGATCGTGGCCTTCATTAAGTGCCGCTGTGGCAATGTTGTCCCCACGATTCTCCTACATGTATGTAGCTTGCGTGGAAGGTCACCCAATTTTCATGATGATGTCCACGTAATTCGAGGCGGTGCAGTTGGGCGTCGTAAGCACAATTAGGCGGCACCACTTGTACCATGCCGAATTGTCTCATGACCCTTTTTGGTCGATGCCACTCCATAATGTGGAAACAAATAAGGGGACACGTCGAGAGCCAACTTCCGTGACCCTTTGTACAGTAATCAGGAAGAGACCCCATGAGTTCTGCATAAGGTTGCCAGACCACGTCATCCTCATGCCTTTGCGAGTTGAGTGCATCACGGTAAGCCGATACGACGTGCGTCGCACTATGTGAAACCGAAAATGCATCGAGCCATCTGTGTAGAAGACAATAAGTTAAGATAAATGAAATTGGATAAGATTTTTATGCAAATTAATGACAAATCGACTTTAATACCTGTGTCGGAGTGGAACGTCCATAAGCATATTTTGGCCGTCCACAGTTCGCTGATGAGTTCTAGATACACGCAGGCGCCACGGTGCTATGAATGGAAATTTGTCCCATGCCCAAAGTTGTAAAAGAATTGACGCGCCAGCAACCTCATGTGCCCCTGCGCGAGATCCGCGACACAACTCCCTGTACAAATAAGCTAAACAGGCACTCCCCCAACTATATTATCCAGCTAGTTGGAAATCCTCCAGCAATGGTAGGAACATCAAATGTACGAATCGATTGGACTTGTCGGCGAAAAGACAACTACCGATGAGTTGTAGTATGTACGAGCGAACGTAACGTTGGACCGACTCCTCATCGCTATCATCATCTATTGTTGGTACGTGCCGCTCGAGCCAATCGACCTTAAGTTTACAACCAACAGTGTCATCTCCACCAGGAGTTCGTCCAAGTAGCCTCTCGCAGACATCAGCACAGTCTGCGTCCGTCGTTCCCGTCACAGGCATACCTTCGATAGGCAATCCAAGATGTACCTGCACGTCTTGGAGTGTAATGGTGCACTCCCCACAATGCATATGAAATGTATGCGTCTCAGGGCGCCATCTCTCGCAGTACTCAAAGCCCAATCAAGGCTGAAAATGCTACCCGAGATATCCCATAAAACCCACTGGAACGAAGATATGGGATCATCCTAGAATGATACTGCATCGTTCGATCAACGACCCCACGTCTTCGACATACGCGCATTGTTTCGTACACCTTGTAGTTGAAAATGTATTAAAGTATGTTTTTGATACATTATTGGGGTAAAAAATGACGTATTGAGGAAAAACATGTTACCTCGCCCCTCCAAGTTTGCGTTGATCTGTGCGTAGATTGGAGTTGCAATAGTGATGGATCTGAAGGACCTGGATCCATTGCAGTACAACTAAAAAGAAGGTTAGAAAAAGAAAATGAGTGTTGTACGAAACCTAACGATAAGTATTTACTAAATTTTCACACAAAAACACACGACTAAAATTTTCAAACGCAACATATGTAAGAACATAAGTTACTTCACACATTATACAAAATCGATTATAGGTTCTCATTGGATGGTTGAGGTCTCATTGGACAATTTTTTTTTGTTATGTCCCTCTAAACAACAAATACCACACCGGTTCTTCCTAGTTGGGACTCGTTCACGGTCTCTATTTGGACATGTTGTTCTTCTATGTCCTTCTTGATGACATATCCCACATCGCAAAGGTCTTTGGACATTAGGCAGATCCATCTCGGTATGTCTTCGCGATCCCTTAGGTCTCGAAAAAGGACGTTTCTTTGTGACATGACCTACAGAGGTTTGGGAACTTGTTTTTAAAAAAGTTACAGACAAATGTACAAATTTTGTAAGGGAAATAGTTGAAAATCATGTAGTTATATAGCGCAATTGAACTTTCTGATGTAGAAGATCGCAATAATAGCGCAACTACAGAGCATACTCATTCTTTCGCACTTACATTCTCTGTGTAATAACGTTCCATTAATAAACATATCAACCATTCTTCATAAACACAATAGCTATGTCCTTATATATCATGCAAATCATAACCTAACCTAAATAAATAATAATGAAACTACTAAATGAATGAACTTACTTGTTTCCTCCGCTTTTCCTCTTGAACGTAATATTCCTACAATAACCTTGTATTCTCGTTATTTTAGAACACAAAGAGTGTAATAATGGCCTATAAGAAAAATAAACTAAGCAAATAAAAGTAAACATTTACCCAAATAATGAGTCATAAAGAAATGTAACCTAAAATAACCTAATAAAACGTAAACGTAACCTAAACAAAAAATTTTTGCCAAATATTTGTAGATGTCTTCATGAAACTTACGTGGATCGGAACAAACTTAAAGTCTAAATGAGCTTAGTCTACCTCATGCATGGTTTCATAAAATTTGGGGCTTTCCTTCACATAAAATAGAACATATATGGTTGGTCGTGGCAAAACTGGCGTCTCTCGATTACTTTCAGATCAAATGGTCATTCTATCTTCTTATTAGCACGCATGCAGTTATGTGTAATTGCGATTCAATATTGATCTGCGAATTAACAACACCTATGTCACTATATATTAACAACCTAAACAACCTAAACAACCTAAACTATACTAACCTAAACAAATTTGGAAAACATATCTTGCAACATTGTCATAACTAAACAAACTACACTAACTAAACTAACTTACGTAAACTAACATAAATACCTCATCTACCTAAAATAAACAACCCAAACTAATACATAAACTTAACCTAACTTAAACAAACTAACTAAACTAACTTATACAAACTTAAACAAACTTAATTACCTAAACAAACTACCTTAAGTAAACTAATCAACATAAAGACCAAAAATAACGTAACGTAATTAACTAACTTAGAGAACTAAAATTGGCATGGTCAATCTTTTGGAACTAACAAACACATCATTTAACCAGAAATTGAAAGTTAAATCTACTTTGAGAAGTGGTTCAACTAACTTTCTCAGCAAAGATTTTCTGATAGAATTACTGAACTATAACTATAACAATGCTAACAAACAAAACAAGTGAAAGTAGAAACTAGGCCGCGAAACTGTTCCTTTAGTGTTTTCAACTAAAACGTCGTGTCCTAAGAAAATTAAAAAACTATTAAGTAAACATACTAACTAAACTAAACTAACTAACTAAACGAAAAATAACCAAAATAAACTAAGTACCCTTAACTAATTGAAATACATTTACTAAACAAAACAAAACAAAACTAACTTAAATAACTAAACGAACTACCTAAAAACGGTGAAGTAAATTAGTAAACGAACCTAAACAAACTTACCCGTCTTAATAAACTAAACAAACTACTCTAACTAAAATAACTAACCTAAAGACCAAATTAAACTAACTTAATCGACTTCACTCACTAAACAAACTAACTAAATTAAACTAACCAAACTTAGTTAACGAACCTTAACTAAGCTAAATACCTAAACTAAACAAACTAACCCGTACTAAACTAACTAAACAAACTTAAACCAAATTACACGTACCTAAACTAAACAAACTAACACATACTTTAACCTCACAAATTTAATTTTTCCTCCCGTACATACCTCCTCCTCCTTTACTGGACCTCCTCCTTCTCCTCCGCTGAACGGACTGGTCCCCCGCCGCCGCCGCTCCACGCTCCCCTGCCGCAGCTCTGCTCCTCCGTTGATCAGCTGCCACTTATTCATGCCTCACCTCTGCCGCGGACCTCCCTGCTCCCCTGCTTCGTGTCCGCTCTCCTCCCCGCTCAGCGCAGCAAAACCTTCCTCTGCCGCTTCTACCTCCTCCGCTGTGTCCCTCTGATCAACGTGACTTGGCTGCCCTCCTTCACGCTCCTCCGTCCGTGCTCTCTCTCCACCGAGCTCCCCGTCCCCTCCTTATATAGGCGGGGCTCCAATTATCATGCATGGTCACAGGATTACTATCCCGTGACCCCTACGTCCCCTAACCCCGCATCCCTACCCCTACGTCCCCTACCCCTGCATCCCTACCAAAACCGACGCAGAGATTCTCTACGTCGGTTTCGGGAAGACGATGACGTGGTGCGCTGATAGCGCCTTCTGAGAAGGCGCTATCACCGCACCCCACGAAATGTGGACACTTTCATATCAATAGCGCCTTCGGAGAAGGCGCTATTGGTTGTTGCAGTCCACGTGGATCCACGTGGACAGACCAATACACGATAGCGCCTTCTCCGAAGGCGTTATCGCTTTGTAGACCGCCACGTGGATCCACGTGGCGCCCCGAATCACGTGGACATCGATAGCGCCTTCGTCGAAGGCGCTATCCGTGCCACGTGGCAATATTCGGGTTAATTTCACCGACGGTCACTCAAGTTTGCAGTTTGTAACACTTTGGTCACTAAACTTTCATTTCTCTCAAATATATCAATCAACTTTACAAAACGTTTCAACAAAGTCACTCCGACCACTCTCTGGTCAAAAACCCACCGGCGCTGCTAACGTGGCTGCACGCGCGATTTCATGGGAGGTCACTTAACTTTTTAAGTGATGACATGACATGCCACATACACACCCACCCCACCCTTAGTTCACCCCATCACCATTAAACAAATTTCTATTCTTCCTCTCCAACCCCCTGATTTTTTTTCCTCTTTGAATCGACTTGCTCTCTCTCTCTCGCGAATCCTCTCGCGGTCGTGCTCTCCAACCCCATGGATCGTCTTCTTCGCCGTGCTCTCTCTCTCGTGGTTGTGCTCTCCCCTCCCTCTCCCCTAACTGGTTCGTCTTCTTTGCCGTGCTCTCTCGGGGTCGTGCGGTCGTCCTCTCCCCCTCCCCCAACTGTTCGTCTTCTTCGCCGTGCTCTCTCGCTCGCGGTACATCTCTGTCTCTGTCTCGGGGAGCAAGGTCTCTGTCTCGCGGAGCTTTGATCCTGCGCAACCAATCGACCTCGACTTCACGGGGCAAGGTTTCAATGTAAGAGATTTATTCTTAATTCATATTGATAATGCCTGTTCTAGATGAAATTTTTACAGCCTTAAATGGCTATTTTTTGTTGGGTTCAATCTTTCATTATTTATTTTTTATATTGCTAGTGTTGGATGAGTTAAAATACACAGCGCAGAAGAATTGATAAGTCCAATAGTATGTTAGAGGGCAAATGACGAAACTGTCCGAAAATGAGATTGCAAATTCATGTGGATAAAATGCAAATAAGATTTTGGATGCTCACGTACTGGATATGTTATACATTTGCATTGAAACAAGGAAATATGTGGATAGTGAGTAATACATTGTTTAAAAAAAATCAGAGATGATATGTTTAAAAAATTAATGTCACAAAACATGATTAATGTGATGTTTTAGATGGTTTTTGGGGCCATGTATGTCAACTTAGGGTTGTGACCTTTCGAACATATTTAACTGTTTGGTTTTATGGTTTTGTATATCTCAAGGGACATTTTTAACATCATTATCATTGCAGGAATCATTTTCATAATGGAGATGATGGTAAAAAAGAAGTGGAGTCTGTCTTAGAACAAAGATATTTTGGGTCCCCGGATATTAGAGAGCAAGAATTAATGGACTTAGAGGTTAGTCAGCAAGAAGAAGTGGAACCTCCAAAAGAACAAGACGATGGAACAATTCAACATGAAGAAGTAGAAGCGGAAGAAGGCCATGATTTTTTCGAGAGTGACAATGATGTTGAGGACGATGATGACTATCAAGAAGTTGTTGACGAACAACTGCACAGTAGAAAAAGAGGAAGGCCTAAGGTTATTACTCCACCTCGTAATTGGAAGAGGCGAAATAATTGGAAGAGGTGGATGATGTACAAAGGATGTGATTGTTTTCTGGATATATGGGTGAAACTTTCATGTTGGATGATGTACAAAGTATGAGACTATTTTTTTGGTGCATGTGTAATGGCAACCCATTTTTTGTATTGACAATCTATTTTAGAATGTATGGAAACCGATGTGGAGTCGTGTTCTGACTCATTGTTTACTTCAGTTTGCATCTCTTGTTGAACTCTTTAATGTATCCAAATGCTTAATTAAGAGTCAAATATCAAAATTCATGGGCATCAAGCAAATTGAATGTGCTCGGCTTTGAACAAACTGGCAAAAAAAATCTTGAATTCATCTTTTTTTTTGAGATTAACCATAAACCTTATTAATGAAGCTATAAAACATGAAAAAAACAGCAAAGAAAAAAAAAAGATTTCAAACGGCAAAGAAAAAAAAAATCTTGAATTCATCTTCTCTTTTTTTTTAGCCTGATTATTCATGCAGGGTATTCAATTTTCATTCATAAGCTACAAAACCACGATACATGGTTTGGCATAAGTTTTACACAAAATGACACTACAACTTTTCCATTCGATTCCAACCAAAGATGACTACTTCGTTTCTCCTCCAACCGTTGTGTTTACTTGTATACAATGAAACCAAAGTTGCGTAGTGCATTCTCCTCGGCATTCATGCAACAATTCTCTTCACAATGTCAGCTCAATCCAAGTAAAAGAGAGTCACAATCTTCCTGAGGTTCTTTGCTTCTTGGCATGTTTCCATGAGTAACTTACTGTCATGAAACGCAAAGCAAATGACTTGTTGTACATATGAAATTATGTCCATGTTGCATAGCCTGTTACCATTTACCATACCCAAAAGAAAAATAAAAAAAATCAATTCCTTCTAATAATATTATAAGTTGCCATCAAGCACAACTTTTGCTCAAATGAAGCCAATGGCGTAAAAACTCCTTCAATATAGGCAACAAATTCAATCAAAGAATACCATCAACAGTAAAATAAGAGGTCGTTAATGATAGAATAAAACCGGGAATACCATCAGCAAATTGACATCCAGAAATAGGGAAGTTCACAAAAACCAAAAAACAGCTTAAGAAATTTATGAAAGGGAAACAAGGTCAGGGTGCATTTTAGTTTTGGGGATTGAAATACATATCCAAAGTTTCATCTGCTTAATCAGGTATTAAAAAATGAAAAACCATTCTTTTCAAAACAGCCCTCCTTCCCAATACCCACAATTCAAATTAATTAATGGTTCGAACAAGCATGAGCCTTGAGTTTTTGGTTGTTATGAGGAATCTCATTTGAGTCCCTCAGAAAAGAAAACATGCCCTTTGCAGCAGGGGCTATCTCCAAGATACCGTTGAAGAAAAAAAAAACATGGGATAAGTTTAGGTGTTTCAATCCTTTTGAAATACCTAATTTTTACAACGGATACTGTCCAAAAGTTGATAAAATCATTTCAAACAATCCCTTTAAGCAAGCAGTAGTAAACTCAACAAAAAGTCACACAACTCGGAAATTGGTTCTTGGACTATACACATGAAACGAAACGTAACACTTTTTCTTCTTGTAATGAGAATTAAAAAGGTAGATAATAGCAGTTCTGTAATGCTAATAAGCATTGCAAAAAGTAAGGATTTTTTTACGTGGTAAAGAACAATTGTTTTTTTTTTCCCAATTGCCTTCATATTTTTTCCCTATATGGTCTAATTGCAGAAAATATATCTGAGACCCTTCCAGTAATCACTGCAAAATTTTGGTCTAATTGCAGAAAATCGATCTAATTGCAAAAAAAAAAATCTGAGGTAGAGGACGAACCAGTGGGGGGGAGGGGAAGATGTGCGAGATCGAAGGATCGCGCGTGGGACCGCACGACCGCGAGCTAGCACGGCGAAGAAGACGAACAGTTGGGGGAGGGGGAGAGGACAACCGCACGACCGCGAGAGAGCACGACGAAGAAGACGAACCAGTTGGGGGAGGGGGAGGGGAGAGCACGACCGCGAGAGAGAGAGAGCACGACGAAGAAGACGAGCCAGGCGGTTGGAGAGCACGACCGCGAGAGGATTCGTGAAAGAGAGAGCAAGCCGATTCAAAGAGGAAAAAAAAATCAGGGGGTTGGAGAGGAAGAATAGAAATTTGTTTAATGGTGGTGGGGTGAACTAAGGGTGGGGTGGGTGTGTATGTGGCATGCCATGTCATCACTTAACAAGTTAAGTGACCTCCCATGAAATCCCACGTGGCGCCACGTCAGCAGCGCCGGTGGGTTTTTGACCGGAGAGTGGTCGGAGTGACTTTGTTGAAACGTTTTGTAAAGTTGAGTGATATATTTGAGACAAATGAAAGTTTAGTGACCAAAGTGTTACAAACTGCAAACTTGAGTGACCATCGGTGAAATTAACCCGGCAATATTTCGAAAAAAAAAAAAAAAACCCACATCAGCAATAACGCCTTTTGAATAGGCGTTATTGCTTAGTGTGGGAAAAAAAAGAAAACCCCCCTACTTACCTCTTTTAAAGTACAAAGTATTGTACTTTGGTAAACTTTTACTCTGCATTGTATGTCTCGAGGCTAATCCGACAGTAACTGTTCACATCACACATAAATACACTACTTTGTGTAGTTTTTTGCCTCGGATTCAACCGCGCACTCCGTTAACCCTGAAAATAATAAATAAATATATTAGACTAATTTTTTGGAGACTTAACAATAAAAAAATATTTAACAACATATATAAAATTACATAAATAATGACTCATCATGAACCTAATGGAAAGATGATTAATTTGTATTCAACATATTCCTATTAAAAGGTAGTTATCTGATATTTTTACAAACGTTCTTGAAACATAGACTTTTGAGAGGCGGAACCATGACATTGGTGTATGCTCTCACTAGCAGGGGATTTTACTACAAAATGGCAGTTATGTGCATTCACGTAGATATCTATGTTATTTGACATTTTCGTTGTGAACTGATTTTGTGTTTGACCAAGATACTGCCATTTGGAATTACCTGCAACACATTTTTCTCTTCTTTGAGTCGGCTATAAAAACTATTTGTTTTAAATGGTTGAGGGGGAGTAAATTTTATGATGTTAGTCACAACGAGTTAAATTTTTGGATTTAAGAGAGATTTATGTTCTTATTTGGGTTTATCGTTGTTGATTTTACGAGAATACCTAATATTCACAAATCACTCCTCTTAATTCAAGTTCTTCTATCTTGTTGTAATCTCCTCTCCTTCTCTGCCAAATTTTTCATCTTTCTTGCAAGATATTACTGCAAGAATGACACAACAATCTTCTTCATCTTCGTATGGCGACTCTACTGCTATTGTAGATCTTCTGATGACACAGACTATCAACATTTACTACGATGATGCTATAGATCGAGTTCACATTAGTTTTTCATCAGATCCTGTTATTGTTATAAAGAATAAAAAAGTGAAGAAAGGGATTGTCCGTCCTCGACAAGTGCTTATACAACTTGGTTTTTTCAAGAATCCTAGAACTAAGGGAAATAAACAAGTTGCTGCAGCTGAAATGGTTTCCTCTGGTTCTTTAAAGAGGATTCTAAATGAAACAGATGCCATCAGTAAAGCCTCCGATTAGATGAAGATCATGTTCTTATCTTAGTACTTTTTGTGCCAGTTCCCTCTGATTTTGGTCATTTCAGATTATTGCAGTGCGTTGAGAAATATAAAGAAATGATGAAAAGTAAGTATTTGTTTGATCAACCGATCAACGTTTCTCATTTTCATGAAACTATCGTAGAGAGGCTACTAGTTCAGAATGACATTTATAGGTTTGTGTCTTATGAAGGCTTCTACAATGACTCCATTATCAAGGAATTCTACAACAATCTTCTTAACAAATTTGGAGATGCTTCTATGGACACGATATTTGCTTGTAGTTTCAATATTCCATCCACTCCTACTTCCATCAATTATATGCTTGGACTTTTTGAAATGGATTCAATTGATGATATGTTGGGTTCAACACTCATGATTGATGATGTTGTCTATTTATTGAGTGGAGGGGTTCTTACTAAATGGCCCTCCGACAATGCTTTTGGGCTTCCTAAAATTAAGCTAGTATGAAAGGTTTACATGCTAATGAAGATCTTGACTACTAGGGTTGTAACTACTACCCATTAGACACGTGTTTAAGTAAAAAATGTTACTATTGTATCCTCTTACTTTACGAAAGAAGTTTAACTTTGGGAAGGAAATCTACGACTCTGTCGTGCATTTGGGGTAGAAGCAGAATAATATATCTCTACCTTATTTTCTAACTTCTTTGTTTGGGAAATACTCGATCATTATGCAGATTAATGACAAGCTGTAGAAGATGGAGGAAGAAGTTAAGTTAAATCATCAAATGTAGTCTAATAACATGATTGTTAATTTTTGGATTTTTATGCCTTTAAAAGAAGATGTCAATTGTATCGGTTTTAGGTTCTTACTCTATTTCTACTATGGATGTTCCAACTCTTGCTCTTCTCACTGCTATTATTGATGCTACTGTTCCTACACCTACTACAAACCAAAACAAAAGTCTAGACGGATAATGAAATGAAATATTTTGAAGGATTCTCAATCTAAGAATTAGGCTGATGCTGAGGACATCAGTCACATTTAAGTACAATCTTCAGGTGAGGATGTTGCATAAAGGGAAGATTCTTTTCCTACTACTGTAAGATAGACAAGGCTGCCACCTGCTTCAATATAAGGTGCAAGTTCAACTACTCCATTTCATGATGAAAAAGAGGAAATTACCTCCCCTACTAAGTTTCAAGCTGATGAAATTAGAGTTGATCAAGGTAACTTTATTTAAACTCTGATCTTAGTTCTGTTACTCTTATTATTGCTACTGGGAAAAATGTTCTTAAGTCCTTTAGAAAACATTATGGAACTGATGGTGAAGATGATGTAACACAATATGAGGTTCTTTGTAAGAAAGTTTCTAAATATTTAAGTCTTTAGCAACATAAAGATCCCCCCTGTTGTGGACTTAACTATTGCTAACCTAGAGGGCATTCTATTGCCTTTGGTTATTGCAACTATACTGTTGAGGCTCCAGTGAATGATGCTTTGCAACCTAAGCCAAGTGTTTTAGTCCATTCTCTTACTCACCTTGAGCAAGAGGATTTCAATGTCATTTAATCCATTAGTACCATTTCAACCAAGCCAACAACTTTGATTGATGTTACTGCTACTGCACTAGTGGAGATTGCCATTGTGAATTCTGACACTATTGTTATTGTACCTGCGACTTTTGAACATGCTGTTGTTGCAACGGCATAAACAAAAGTTCATGAAGATGATTCTGCTCCTACTCTAGAAGAACCTTTGCAACAACCAAGTTATTCGGTTGTGGTGAGACCACACCCTCCTTTATTTGATTACTTCTTGGATCTCACTGCTTATCTGACTACTTATAAATAAGAGGTAGCTACATAAATGCATTTATTGTAAGAAGCATTGAACATTACTAATGTGGAGCTTCAACACTTGAGGTGGCTGATTAACACTCAACTGTAATCTCTTTGACATAGTCAAAAAGGGGAAGTGAGTAAGCATGGTTAAGTTTTTTAGTATTTTGTGATTGTATTCAAACTGTATTTCATGGATGTACTTATTGGCTGATGACTATATCTTTTGGGTATTTTACTTTTGTGTATTGTTACTTGATCCATCGATAATAATACATTTTATGAATTTCCTAAAAAATCTTGTTATCTTGCTATTTACTGCTTTTGACTAATCTACTCTAAAAGAGTAGATTGATAGACCCTAGTATACTATGTTTGGGTCGGTCTATCCTTTTTGGCAGTATATTGTCAAAACAAAAGTTAAGTTAGTGAGGTAACTGTTGCACTGAAAATAGAAGCCTGACTCAACAAACCTTAACTTTATCAGGTACTAACGAAGAGGCTGTTGGCTTTAGTTATGTTTTGCTGGGTTACTCGGGCATAATTATGGTTTCAGAACAAGTATCAACCTAATCGGAATAGGGGATGCTACAGCTTTGATACAGCTTGGTATCGGAGCCTATGGTTTATCACTTTTAAATTAAATGGTTACTTTAATATAATTTGGTATCATAGGTAAGGCTCTAACCTCAATATCACATTTGAAATGTTTTCGAACAAAATAATAACATATTTTATTAAACCGAGACTTAAGTTATTGACTTTGAGAGTTATCTCGAGTTACGAATAAGCATAGGGTGTGCTAAACAATGTTTATCGAGTTTTGGGGGAAGATGAAATTAAAAATATTATTATACATTATTTGCTGCACTTATTGCTATTTATTATATAGATATGATTTCCTTATTCTCTATGAATGTTACCAAATGATCTTATCCCTCCCTTGACTTCAGAATTTAATGGCGGATCAGGTAGAGGGTTCATAAAGCCTTAACCTCAAGGTAACATGGAAAGTGAGGATTAATGGAAATATAGAATGAAGCAACAAATAAGGGAAATTATGGAGTCTCAGGTGAGACTTATGGCTATACTAATGGCTTAGATGAGACCACCAGTATAATGACTCAGACACATCTTGCAACCAATTCTGAGGTTGGCAAAGCTAAGGGAGGACCTGAGACAATAGCAACTCCAGCTTAACCAGTATTAACACATATTTAGGTGCCGAAAATAGTTGTCATAGTGCTCAAGGATTCTGAGAAGGCTACATTTCTCTAAACCCACATGAAATTTACGAGATACGACATTATGAGATTCAATGGCACAATGGAGGTAGAGGTAGTTGAGACCCGGATATTGGAGATGGACCAATAATTTGTTGTTATGGATTTGAAGGACTATTTTAAGGTTAAACTGGTTATGTTTTTATTGATTGATTATTCACGAAAATGGTGGAGTTCCCTAGAGAGAAGGGAAGACTGTCACCACCTGGCCACAGTTAAGGAGCACATTTTGTAGGCAATATTTCTAGAAATCATTCAAGAATTGGAAAAAAATTGAATTTATTGAGCTGAAACAAGGAGCAATGTCTATACGAGAGTATGAGTAGAGGTTCACTTAGTTAAGTAAATTCACTATTGAGAAGGTGGAGTAGGAAGAGAACAAAATAGATTTCTTTCTTGGTAGTCTGAATATCGAGATTCAAATTGTGGTTTCCCATAATCTTCGCACTAGTTATGCTCTTATAGTTGAGAGTGTGATGGAGATGGAAGTAGCCATTCTAGCTAGACCTTATGGAATATTACTTACGCCACTACCAGTACCATATTTTCTTAGAAGTCAAAAAATCCATGTATTTGGTACTTTTAGGCCAAAGAAGAGGCAGAGGAGCGTAACTAGAGTAGCCAAAAAATCAGGATCTACAGGGATGACTTTTGTTAGTGCACCGATTCCACCAGTTTCTGAGGCTTTGGTAGCCAAACCACCTTTGCCACCATCTCAGTCTAGAAGTAAGGGCTAAAGTAGAGCATAATCATCACAAAATAGAGTAGAGCGGGGTAGGTTTCTTAGTCTAATGGTTTTCCTCAGAGGGCTTCTATGACATGTTATTGGTGTAGGCAGGCAGGGCATATTCAAAGAGAATGTTCTATGCTACCGGCCCCGTCTGCACAAATGCAGACTCATGTAGTGGCTGAGGTAGATCTAGAGGCTAATTGGAGGCCTTTGAAATGTATATTAAATATTTATGGTCGAGATATGCATGTTTTGATTGAAGCTGGTTCTACAATTTCATTTATTGCTGGTGTAATGGTTGGTTAGTTGAAATCGAAAACTATTAGAGCCAGTAGTACATTATTGATTTTGAGCACAACAGTAAGTGAGAAGGTTTATCCTATTCTGACCTACGAGAGATATGTAGTCAAAATTAGGGAGAATGAACTCCAAATTGATTTGAGGGTAATATAGTTCCTGGAGTATGATGTGCTATTAGGAATAGATTAGTTGTCAGCATACCGACTCAGTATTGACTATTTCTATAAGAGGGTAATCTTTTAGATTCCTAACCTTTCTGAAATTATAGTTCTTAAAGGCTATAATCCTTCATCACTTGCAACTCGTGGAATGGAAGCTACTCCTCGATATTTGGAAGTTATGATGGGAGTTGTAACATTTGGAGAGCTTGGTTAAGAACTTAAGGGTAGTGAGATACTCGTAATTTATGAATTTTTTAAAGTCTTTCCACCTAACTTGTCTAGACTTCCACCGCTATGTGTCATTAACTTCGTCATTGATCTTATTCTTGGTACTAAACCTATTCCTATTTCTCCGTACCATATGACACTAAAAGAATTATGAGAGTTGCAGACTCAGCTTAAAGAGTTATTGTAGAAGGGGTTTATTCTTCCTAGAATGTTACTGCAATGAGCACCAGTTCTTTTTGTGAAGAAAAATGATGGAACCCTACGCATATGCATTGATTATAGACATCTTAACCGGGTGACTATCAGGAACAAACACCTATTGCCCATGATCGATGATTTGTTTGATCAGTTGAAGGGTATCTATAGGTTTGTCGAATATTGATTTGAGGTTTGATTATCATCGAAAGAGGATTAGGGATGAAAATATCTTGAAGACGGTTTTCAATACTCGTTACAGGCACTTCGAGTTTACAGCGATGCAATTTGGGCTCATTAATGCTCCTTCTATGTTCATGGACTTGATGCACATGGTGTTCAAGCCCTATCTTGACTAGTTTATTATCGTGTTTACCGATGATATTTTGATATATTCAAAGACACCGGAAGAGCATTCGCACCATATCAGAGTTACGTTGCAGACTCTGAAGGATAAACGACTGTATGCCAAGTTTAGCAAGTGCGAATTCTGGTTTTTAGATATCAAGTTTCTTAGGCATGTGGTTCATGCTGCAGATATATCTTTTGATCCGATGAAGGTTGAGGCAATTAGAGATTGGCCTACTCCTACAATAATGTCAAATATTCAGATTTTTCTAGGTTGGCGGGTTATTAAAGAAGATTCATTGATGGTTTCTCTCATATTTCTTTGCTAATGACTCGATTAACATAGAAAGTTGTTGACTTTGTTTGGCCTGATGAGTGCAAGGCTGCCTTCAAAGGTATGAATGATAGTTTGACTATAACGCTTTATTTTACATTACCTGAGATAGAGAAAGAATTGGTGATTTATATAGATGCTTCTCATTTAGGCTTGGGCTATGTGATAATGCGGAAAGCGAGGGTTGTAGCTTATGATTTGAGGCAACTCAAGGTTCATGAAAAGAATAGTCCAGTTCATGATCTTGAACTAGCTGTAGTTATTTTTGCCTTGATGATTTGGAGGCACTACTTGTTCGGTGAGAAATTTACAGTGTTTTTAGATCATAAAAGTGTAAAATATTTGTTTATTTAGAGTGAATTGAATATGGGGTAGCGTAGATGGCTTGAGTTCTATAAAGGTTATGATGTTGCTCTAGAATACCATCCATGCAAATGAAATGTTGTTGCTGATGCCTTGAGTAGGAAAATGACAAGCAGAGAGAACATAGCTACTCCTACAGCTTCTCAGTTTATACTTCTTGAGAAAGCTTTATTGATGGTGATTCATGAAAGTTTAGCTGACACATCATCAACTAAAAGAGCTAGTTGTAGAGCTACTAATCTATTCTTATGTGCTCAGATTTAGGCTGAACTGGAGATGATTTAGAAGGTGATTAGTTTTAAAAAAGCCGATAAAGATTAAATAGTGCGTCAAAGGTTAGCGGCTAGTGTAGATCATCTTGATTGGTCCATTTCTGATGATGCTACATTACAATTTAAGGATAAATTATGGATTGCAGCTCAGGATCAAATAAGGCAAGAGTTGCTGAGGGAATCTCATAGACCTCTTAACTCTATTCATCTTGGTAACAATAAGATGTATCGTGATATGAGGCGTATTTATTGGTGGCCTAGGATGAAGACTAATATTGCTGAGTTTGTAAAGAGATGCGAAATATGTCTTCAAGTTAAGGCTGAGTATAGGAAACTAGGAAGGTTATTGCATTCGCTGCCTATTATTGAGTAGAAGTAGGAATATATATTAATGGGTTTTTTTTTAGGTCTACCTCTAAGTCAGCGTAAGCACGATGCTCTATGGGTTATAGTTAACACGTTGATGAAGTCTACGCATTTCTTGTCAGTTTCGATATGAGGTCCTCTTGACCTATTATGTGAGGTGTACATATATGAAGTGTTGAGATTTCATTGAGTCTCGATGTCGATTACTTCAGATAGGGATCCGAGATTCGCGTCTAGACCATGGAGTGAATTGCAGAGACAGTTAAGAACTATTCTTAATCTCTGTATGGCATACCATCTGCAAACTAATGGTTGGACCGAGTGGTTGATATTGATACTAAAGGATATGCTTCGAGCTTGTGTCTTGGAGTTTGGTAGTAACTGGGAGAATTACGTTCTTCTATGTGAGTTCTCTTATAATAACATCTATCGGGCTAGCATTGGAATGGCTCCATTGGAAACTCTTCATGGTCAGCCTTGTCGTTCACCTGCGCATTATATAGATATTGGAGATGCAATTTTATTGGTGCAGGAGTTGATCCAAGACTACATATAGAGAATTCAGCAGATTCGCCAGTGTTTAACTACAACATAGCTACGACATAAGAGATGCACCGATAAACATTTTAGGTTTTTAAAATTTTCGAAGGACGATTTTATAGATTTGGGTTGCAAGGTGAGCCAGCTCTAAGTTATATTGGGTTGTTCAGAGTGCATGGAAGGATTGGTCATGTTGCTTACAGGTTAGAATTACCTCCTTAGCTAGCTAGAGTTCATAATGTTTTCCATGTGTCTACACTTCGTATACAGAGACTCAATTCACTCCAAGGATTGACTGGAATGAATCCGATCTTCAAGAAGACTTATCTTATGATGAGCATCCAATTCAAAAACTTGATAGTGAAATTTAGAGGCTGAGAACCAAAGAGATTCCTTTAATTAAGGTGAAATAGTAGTTTCATGGAGACGAGAAACAAACCTAGGAGAAAGAGTCCCATAAGAAGGAGAAATTTCCATTTCTTTTAAAATTACACGTAATTTTACATTTACTTTAATTTGGATGACAAAATTGTTTTAAATTGGGGATACTGTAATGACCAGTTACCTTAATTTGGTGATTAGTGTTAATCTTAATCTTCATTAACCTGAGTTAGGCTTGTGGTTAAATCCGGTGTACCTTGATTAACATGTTCGTAGGTTTATATGATGAATTATGTGTTGTTTGGAATGTTTGTGAATTTTATAGGTAGTAGTATAATAGAAAATTTATATACAAGCCTATAATCAAAAAATACATAAATAACCAATAAATAGCCGATACATCAAGTGTGACAATGGGTTCGTGAAATGAATGTGCACACCTGAGAATACTCATAGGCATGTCCAGTGAATTTATTGGCGAGAAAATACACGAAGTATATATATATATATATATTTATATAAACTTGATATATATATATAAAACTATAAGTTGGTTTGAATTATATGGATCATCGGACCTCTTCAAGATGAGTATGAATGTCGATGGTGTCAACATATATGTCACTTTAGGGGTGTCGTGTTAACACATCAATCAGTTGATCAATCTCAGGATAACATTAAGCATATCTCAAGAAAAACCTCTATATTTATACTCAAAACCTCATACTTATCTCTATAATTAGATTGAAAGAGTGAGGGAGAGTTGAGGGTTTGATATTTTGTTTTTAAGAGATCAATCAAGGAGCTATTTCAATAAGAATATATGCGCTTAATCAACTAGAAATCTAGAGATCAACATTGTGGTAAGTTTAGTTTTGATGTTTTTGAAGTTCAATTCGATTGTAGTTGATGATATCTCCGTGAATTGTTGATTGTAAATAGTTTGTAACCTCACTATAGGTCATCCTTGGACTTTTTGCCTGATTAATAGAATTTAGAGAAAAAATTCAAAAAAAAACACATCTGCTGAAATAATTCCCAATATAACACACTTAGTGCCACGTAGGGTGCCACATGGGACGTGAGTGAGTGACTGGGAGGGTGGAAAACGTGAGTGGAAATCACGTTTTGTGCATGTCGTGATTTCCACTCACGATTTCCCTAGAGTGGAAGTCGTGACTTGCAGTCACGACTTCCACTCTGAGGGTCAAAAAAAAAACAGTGGCCTCCTCTATACACCAGAAAACCCGAAAAGAGTTGGACATAATCTAATCAAAGAATGATAATGGCTATTTAAAATGACTTAACATCATAAAAAGCAAAGGCCAAGTTAATAACTAAACAATTTATGAAATGTTAATTGGAAAAATCAGTTTGGAGTGTTTAAACCGAAGGAAAAAAAATTTCTTTCAAACAATGCAACAAAGGAAAAAAAACCATTCATCAAAATAGAAGTACTAAAACAAGCATTGCATCTTATGTAAAAAAACATGAAAAAATATAAATAGAAGTACAAACTACACTAAACCATAGAGGATACACATAACCTCAACAAAGAATATTATTACCATAATAATTTCAAGAATTTATAAGCATGAGTACTTGTTTTGGCATAGGCAAAATGCCTTAGTTTTGGCATAGGCAAAATGCCTTTATTTTGTTCAAGTGCCATGTTTGATCGCTAATTGTAAATGACGTTTGTAAGCATGAGTACATACATACATACATCCAAACATAACATCCATACATAAAATTGCAAAGTGATTGAGTACAAAGCAATAATAAAAGAAGTCTTGTTATTGTTACACACAAGTCCTACTCCGACCCCAAATAATGACTTCCAGTCCACAACGTGTTCTCTTTACAACTCGAACATTACGATTTAACGCTAATGGGACATTCGACTGGCCCATATCACTAGGATTTTGAGCATCTTCTCTCTGAATATCATCGGTATCACGCATTCCACCTTCATGCGTACTTGTACTCTCAGAGAAATTCATCATTATTGGAGTGGTATTGAAATGGCGTGAAGATGGAACGACTTCCGTAGGCTCGAATGCCATGTAGGGAGGAACGGATGGAGTATGTGGAGTGTCACGCTCATTGAGAGGTACTGATGACGTATACACTGGAGTGCCATGCCTCGAACGCGTATCATCGTGAGAAGTATGATGAGAGGCTTCAAATGAAGTGGGCACATTATGCATGCGATAATCTGCTCGTACTGCAGTCAAAGTCGATGCAGCTACATCTCTAATGCGTGCAATCGGCACGTCATCACCCAATGTCAACTGATGGATCGATGTCATTCCATGTGCCTACATATAAACTATGTAAGAACTTGTATGTGAAAGTAAAATGAAAACAACTATATGAAACTTCATGAATGGAAAAAATGAAATTGCACTTACCAATGCCTCAGCAATAGCTCCACGACGAGACATGAATCGACGTGTAATGCGACGATACCATTGCATATACGGGTCGTAAAAGTCCAAAGGCTCGTCTAATATTTCATCAGTTGCTATGTTGGAAGCATGTTCGTTCCACAAGCAAACATAAGCACTATGTTCTGCACTCCAATCCTTATCCGTTTTCCCTCTCAAGTCAATCTTATGTAGTTCCATACTTGTGCTATGTAAATTAGGTATCCTTTGTTTCATACCGAATTGTCTCATTACTCTATCCGGATTGTACAGTTCGACAACGCAGAAGAAAAGCAAAGGTGCCCTCGTTCGCCAAATTGCTCGACCACTGCTACAATATGCAGGTAGGTCACTTATCAATGGTTCCGGATACGGTTCCCAAACAACCTGTAGCATGAAAAATAACATTAATTGAATAAACGGTGTCATCAACAAGATGTCGACATAAGCACTTGTTGGAGAGAATGATTAAGTATATTTATTACTTCATCCGGTCCTTGCATGTCAATCATTTCTCTGTATTTCGTCGGCACGTGCATCGATGTTCCTGTGGTCTCCAACGCATGCCTCCACCTTTCCAAATGAACCAAACGAAACAGAGCATGCATGAAAAATGGGTTGTACATATACTGAAATTGAAATTGTAATGTTAAAAAAAATAATTACCTATGACCAAATGGAGGAGGTGGAAATAATTCTTCATTGTCTATCATGTCATCTCTAATGTGGTTTCCCATAATTGGTGCGAGAAAAGGCAACCTGTCCCGCCGCCTCAAAGTCTTCCAAAAATTGCAAATACGTGATGTGCACGAGGTTGTTAGACTTGTCAGCAAATAAAGTTCCGCCAAGAAGTTGTAGGATGTACGCTCTTGCGTAGCGTTGCACGTCCACATCATCAGCATCCTGTGGAAGGTTTGGAAACCATCGTGACAGTTGGCGAATTTGAATCCGGCCACCGGTCCTATTATTTTCAGGGAATGGAAACCCCAGTTGTGTCAAGCATAAGGCATTGTAATCTTGCTCAACATGACCAGTGATGGGTAATCCATCGACGGGCAACCCTAAGATAATTTGTACATCTTGAAGGGTAATAGTCATCTCGCCAACAGGAAAATGGAACGTGTGAGTTTCTGGTCTCCACCTCTCTACAAGGGCAGTGATTAGATGCCAATCAATTGAGATGAAACCTACTCGCGCCGTCCCGTAAAAGCCAGCTACGTGGAGATGCTCGACGATTCGTTCATCCAGTTGGACCAACCGATGTAGTGCAGCTGAATTCCGTCTGATAGTCAATATACCAGGCTCCTACGAAAATACGAAGCATAAGGCATTATTTAAAATATGTACACGCTGATATAACGGTGTAGTGCAAATCGGCAAGAAGTCCTACCGGTCCCTCCCATACTCGGGTAGATCTATGGAGAGCTTGCGAAGTCAAAACCGAATCATCTATAGGCCCAGGCTCCATATCGCGCTTCAAACCCAAATCATTATCAATGAAGGAACATGAGAAGTAGCAAACTACCAGTAAAGTCAACATGAATAAGTAGGAAAGGTTTAACAAAAATTATGGAGATAATTCATCAAGTAAAATAACGCTACTCATGAAAATATATCAAATTTCAGTTACAATCATGACCCTCAACAGACAGGATGCATAGCTAGCTTAACTAAATGTCAGTATGCTTGAATGATACTGTCACTATGAAGCACTCGGTGGTTGTTGTTGCTGACGACGAGAGCAAGTGCGTCTATTGTGTCCATCCTGCTTACACAAACTACATCGCAGCGTGGTTGGGGTCTCTCTCCATTCATTCTCACGCTTGCATATGACGTGGTCAAGCTTTCGGTTGCTTCTCCAATCCATCTCTCGTGCGCAGACGTCGTTGTTGAGGCGACCTTTTTTACTCGCTTTCGAGATGGATCAGCCAGTAACGAGTATGGAAGTCTGGCGCTTGGCCAATAATCTTCGTGGGGAATGGGATGGAAATTCGCAGCATAACATTGACTGTACACAACCAATCTGTAGTATTCCTCAATGTATTGATGAGCATCCATGGCAACACTGGCGCAGACTGCTTGAACATGAGAACATGGAATGCCATAACACTGCCATTTCATACAAGTGCATCTACGAGCCTGCAATTTAACTATTTGCTTGTTAGACCCTTTTCGCAAATGATGGCCACGTGGCGCAGTGACGACTTCAAATGTACCATTATCGCGATTCACTAATGTCACATTGTGCCCGCTAGAAGACTTTGCCCAATTTGCCAACTTCTTCAACGCATAACCTGTGTAGACTTCGCCCCTTCCTAAGGCTGCACCTATTTCGTCTCGCCTTTTGTTGAAGAACTCCAAGACACGATAGAATGTCACTTGCACTAACGCGGTGATGGGATAGAATCGCGCGCCTTTAAGGACCCCGTTAAAGCATTCTACAGTAGCAACAAAATATGCATATGCGTATCAACATCTAAACGTAACAAATCAAATATATTAAATAACCAATGGTACCAAATTATGGACACGATAAACCATACCAGCTACTCAATTCCATAAATGCAGGAGAAGGTACGACAAATTCACGTACACCAACGGGCGAACCCTCGATTCCAGCAGCCTCTTCGTCGAAAAATTCATCGTTCCCAACCTCGCTCGAAATTGGAGGACAAGATAATGAGCCATCATCGGCAATGACTCGATTTAATGTGTATCGAATCACGGCATCATCAACATGATGAGCATCAACCCCTTCATCATCTGTATCATCGTCGCTACTCTCTTCACTAGTACCTTCGTCACTACCGCAATAGTCTCCGTCTTCACTACTGTTCAACTCATCACAGGAACGAGGATCCTCGTCCATCTCGGGATTTGCACTCATCAAGGGCGATGCACAATGACTCTGCTCCATATTTGGTTGAGTGCTAGGTCCAGCCACAGAATGTAACGCCATATTACAGTTTGTACTATTATACGAATCTCTCGTTCTCAAATCGATATAAAGCTCCATGCATTTTGGTGGTGGTAATTCTGCCACAATCTCCCAAACATCTTTGAGACTCGCCTCATCATCTATTCGCACAGGGACGTAGTTGGCAGTACCACTACCAATGTACGCTGGATATCGATATGTGATGGTCAATATCATCTTTTCATTGTCTATCTCCAAAGAATTATAGACAAAACTCATAAATTCCTCGTACCCTAAACCCATGTTCGCTCTAAGATGTCGAACAGGCGGTTTAGTGTATGAAATTCCTGATGGTCCATCGACCATGTCCCCATTCATATAGCACAACAAACTTACTCTTCGATCAACCATTATTGAATCTATATATGTAGAATACAAAGCATGATCAATAGAAGTGAATGCAACAATATCAAAATTTTTAAAAGTGTAGTGGTTCATACTAAAAACAGTTACGAGTAAAGTTAAAGAAGGATCCATCCCCAAAGTAAACAATTCCGACTTTGTCCAATGGAAGGTCCAAAATAAAAATACATAACTAATGGGAACAATTAGTTGATATTTTTAACTCATCCATAACCAAAGTCACTCAACAAGGTTTTAGGCGACTCTAAACTAAACTAGATGGTCATAACAGTGAACTAAAGAATGCATGAACATACATGTAGTCACAGAACGTACCATGGGCATAAATACGCTAATATATAGGCTATTATGACAAGAAGGTGCATAAACAAATTTAATGGAAATAGATCGAAAGGTCATAGAAATGAGGAAAGAAAATAAGTGAAGATACATAACCATACCATATCAATCAATACCACGGAACATGCCACAAACAAAAATGTAACTGCTATACATGTCGTCTTGCGCAATTCCTAGCATTCCAACTAAAATTATCCTTAATACCTAAAAGTCACGCCAAAACTTATTTCAAATCATCACATTTTTTTATTTATTGCAGATTTACTTTCAATTTACATTATCATTGTTCAATCCATGCACTTAGACTTCAACTAATTCAAGACTAAATTAGAATTGGTTGTCACTGCAATTGTAACCTAATTTCTAAGTATTTACATGCAAACTCGACCCTCAATAACACCCTCAACATTTAGGGCAACAGTTCATGGGAAAAAAATACAAAACATCTATGGATTTTATGGTCATGGTATGTACATTGAGTTAATGAGGGTGAAAACATATCTAGATAGGGTGCCATCATATGAAAAGGGCAGAATATCAACTATCATACATAAGCAATAACTATAAAAAAAAAATTTGATACTTAAAAAAAATTATACCGGCGGGAAATTGAGTAGTGATCGGCGAGGGACCTGCGAGGGCTCTGCGACGAACGACGGCGACAGGGACAGTGGAGGCAGGGAGGCAGGGACGGCGGGTGGGAGGGCAGCAGGGAAGTAGGGACGGTGGAGGCAGGGAGGCAGGGACGGCGCGAGGAGGCGGGGCCGGGAAGAAGGAGGCGAGGACGCAGCGGGAGGCGAGGGACGGCGGGGAGGCGCGGGACGGCGGGGGGAGGCGGGACAACGGCGAGAACGCCGGCGGGGGACGGTGGAGGCAGGGACGGGCGATCAACGACACTGCGCGAGGACGGTGGAGGCCGCACCTTGGCGAGGACGGCGACGAGGGAGGCAGGGACGCCGGCAAGGAGGAGGGACGCGGGCGGACGGTCGGATCGCGATCTCGGTGAGCAGAGGCGATGGGGAAGAAAAGCAAACAGGGACGAGGGTTTTGGGTGGTTTAAAGTGGCTTGGAAGTCGTGACCCTATGGAGGTCGTGACCCTGGGTCAAGACTTCCTCATGTCAGGAAATCGTGACCCTGGGTCACGACTTCTGTTTCGACACCTTGGCTGCCACATGACGCTGACATGGCGCTAAATGTGTTATATTGGGAATTATTTCAAAAGATATGTTTTTTTGGTAATTATTTTCCTTAATTATATTATTCAAGTAAAAACTCCGGTCATCCTTTATGAATTTTGGAAGTGTTGGTTATTGTTGTATGGATTCGTGGATGGAAGTGTAGTTGCCGCCTTGTTTACTTCGAAACAATACGGGGTAGAGTGCGCTCTACGTAACAAAAGAGCACCCTCTATTCATCAATAGGGATAAACCCAGTTAGTGGAGTGCGTCTAACCAATTGAGCGAGTGTGCTGTCACCCTAGAAAACAACAATTATGCTGTTAATTGCTTAGAATTTTTTAAGATCTTAGGGACTGAACTAAAGGTTCTAAATAAAGAGTATTAGACCTTTATTGATCACAAATTGTCTGTGATAGGTGTTAAGTTCCTGAGAAAGCTTGAGTGACCTAAAAATTTAGGGAACGTAAAACGAAAACCTAAACCGAGGTATGTATGATTCATTTTTATCAATGTTGCCTGGTTATCTTAGTATAAATAGTTCATGTAGTTTATGGACTGAATGGGGGACTATATACATTGTGATGTTTTTAATAAACGAAACACAATATCTAATGTGATCTACAAGAATAACTCATGGAACTGAGATTGGGTTATATAGGATGCAGGTTTGATCTCTCGGCCTTTCTGTAACTCATACTTAGTTAGATAGGTTGTGTGAGTTACATATTCATTAGAGGGTTTCAAATAGAACCATTGGACATTAATGGATTGGCTAGACAACACATCGGCCAATGTGTTAGTGTAGGAATCGCATTAATGGGGTCAGTCGGTAAGTGACCCTAGTCTTACAAATAAAATGGAAATCATAGTGTAATAGTCATTGGCAGTTTGACTTGCATATGTTACTTATTGAATTATATGCTTTTCATAATCCCGTTAGTCAGCATTAGTGCATATTATTATTGTAAGATGTTCTTGATTATTATATGGAATGTTGATGGTTTTGCGAGTCCTTACTTAATGTGCAAGTTGGACTGCACACCCAAAATTTAATATTTCAGGTTGGCCACCAAATGTTTTAGCAAAGGGCAGGGAAAAGATTTAGGAGTCTTATAATCTTCTCTATGATGTAATGAAACTTCTTGTACATATATACATTGTTTGATCTATTTTGTTGTATATAAATAGGGTTGGGAGGTTTAGAAACAAGGTTTTGAGTTTTGGTAAACTCTATATTTCTGGATATTGTTAATTATCGAAAAAGTTTTAATTTTTAGCTGCATATACTTTGTATTGTTTGTTGGATATCAATATATAAGTAGAGTTTATCAGGTACTTATGGAGAGGATGTTGGCTTTATTTAAGTCCTACTGTGTTACAAAGGCTTAATTAGGGTTTCAAACCGAGTATCACTCTAATCGGGATAGGGAATGCTAGACATAGGTTGAACCATTTGTTGAGATTGTTGAATTAATGAAGATTGTACTTGTGCTCTTAAGTTATTAGTGGTATAATTTTGACTTAATGGAACATAACTAAGATTTGAATATGGTTTCTCGTATAATAACTATTGTTATTATATTTATTTTTGGAAGGACCAAAAGATGGTTCCATTTGCATTAACTTCTTCACTATTATCTTTATGTAAAGTAGGGCACGCATCTGTATAATGTATAACTTCATCACAAAATCTATGTGGTTTTACTTGGTTTGATCTATGTTTCAAAGCAAATTACCCAAGCAAGCCAATTGTAATGGCCCAAAATCTACTAATTGCAAATTAGTCCCTAATTAGGGTTATCGACTCGCGACATGACCTAATAGCAGGTACACGGACCCGATACTCGGTGTGAGGACCGAGAAATATATTACTTTTGAGTGATGGTTGCCTAGTGTGATATATGTGTGTACACTAACCCGGGAATATTTATTTAGTGCTGTATTTTGTAAGTTTAGTGTGCAAGCTGAGGCACAACTCGAGATGCACGTCGGCGTTGGACTGGGATAGAGAGTGATGTGATAAGTCCTAATTTAGTTTAATATGATTAATATAACTAATTTAATGTGCATATAGTTGAATGCATACAAATGTGGCATAATATTAGAAAATAAAACAATAAGCATTGATATCACTACAAAAGGATATCAGATTAGCGACGGGAAAACCCGTCGCTAATACAATGTTTCTCATCGCTATCCCATGTTAGCGATGGGATTAGCAACGACGTGTCAGGTTTGGCGACGGGACCCGTCGCTATTTTCTGACAGATTGATAAAAACTTTCCCGTCGCTAATACAATGTTTCTCATCGCTATCCCATGTTAGCGATGGGATTAACGACGACGTGTCAGGTTTGGCGATAGGACCCGTCGCTATTTTCTGACCGATTGATAAAAAAAATTGTTTTTAAAAAATAGTAACATTATTTTTACAATAAAAAAGTGATTTAAAAAAATTATAACAAATCAAGAACGAATCATACAAAATAAATAAAAAACAACAACAAAACTGAAAAATATAATAATCTTATTCAAGAAAAACAATGAGTACAACAATAACAACATAGCAACAACAACGACTACAACAAATAAAAATCAAAACCTTAAAAAAAAATTTAAAGAAACAAATAAAAAATTTACCAAAAATAAAACATAAAAATCTAACATCTAGATAAGCTAAGAGAAAGTGTTGACGCGTGGTGGTAGATCTCGACAATGGACGATGCAGCGTAACCTGCAGCGAGAAGATCGGCTAGAGAGCGCGACCGGAGAGAGGAGGCAGTTGAAAAGAGGAAGCAGTGGAGAGAGGCGGCTAGAATGAGTAGGTGGTTGGAGGGAGGAAGCGGTAGAAAGAAAGAGCAGCTATAGTGAGGAGGCAGTGGAGAGGGAGAGAGAGGGCGGTGGAAAGAGAGGCATGATAGTGAGTTGTGGAGAGTGAGGTTGGAGAAAGGGGCGGTGGAGAGGAGAAAGGGAGAGGGGCGATGAATATGGGGCGAGAGAGAGAGAGGGCGGTGGAGATGTGAGAGGGAGAGGGCAGGGGGGTAGAGGAGAGGGCGGTGGAGAGGGAGAAGGGTGGTAGAAAGGAGAGGATGATGGAGAGGGGTGGAGATGAGAGAGGGGCAATAGAGAGGTGGAGAGAAGAGAGGTTGGAAAGGCGAAGGGTTTATAAGTGGGAGGGATTAGGGTTTAATTTTAGGTGTAAGAGAAAGAGTGTCTCTAGGCCCAGCTGCCACGTGGATGAAAAAATCTTTCATTGGGCAAGACTTCTCCCGCCCAACAATTAGCGACGGGGGCCGTCGCTAACCCCAGCGCTAAATTGGTCAATAGGTCAACGAAAGATCCCGTCGCAAATCCATCGCTAAATAGCAATGGGAAGTAGCCAATCGCTATTTCCCGTCGCTATTTGTGTCATTTTGTTTCGTAGTGTATGCCTTGGGATGCATATTGTCACTATCAACATGTAACATGGTATATGAATAGGTGTAAACATGACTAAGTTAGTGGATTTTTGGTCCAAGTATCAGTCATTAGAAGGTCCTAGTGATGGGTGTTTACACTAGATTAAGTGTCACAACTTAATCGCACCGCTATAAAAACAAGTTAGTGGCATTTTCATGGAAAATCCATTTGCACTTCATGTAAGAGGAGAGATGAGAGAGATCTGGAGTGAAATTTCAGCAAATGCGTTGGGAAATTCTGGTGAATTGAAGCGTGGTTGATCAAATTAAAGAAGCATTACAACTAGATAAGCCTATTTTCAACACCACTTAGTTAAATTCAACAATGAAATTTAAGTTTTGATTTAATCTTGATTTTTCAGCAATTTCAATAAGTAAATGACTTTATTTTTAAAATATAATTCCATATTTGAGTTCCTTATGAAATTTCACTAATTCGACTATAAAGGAGTTATGGATCTGGATTTGTTTTCATAAAGTTATGAATTTCTGAAATTGTAAGACAAAATTAGAAATTTTGCATGTTATTGTTATGAACTAGTCTCTGTAATTTGGTCATAACTTCCTTATTTTAAGTCGAAATGGGCTCGTTCCATTGAATTTTTAAATGTAACTCAAAGGGAAACAACTTTCGTGTACCGAAATATTTTGAAATTTGATTGTTTTCATGTCTAAAAATCCTCTGCAACTTTGATGATGAATCTGAAATTTTAGGTTCACAATTTCGCTAATGTCCAGCTATTGTGAGCATAACTCCATCATTTCTTATTAGATTTAGCTCGTGTTTTAGTATGATTTTATAAGATATGTGTTTAGGCTTTAGTAAAAAAAATCATGTGTTTTGAAGCAATGGTTTAGAAGAAATGGAAATTATAATGTTACTGGTCAGAACTTAAAACTGTTTTAAGTCATTGTGGTAAAACTCTCATATCTCCTTCGATTCGTATTGAAATTATGCAAACTTTATAGTTTGGAAAAGCTAAGACATAGCTCTAAAAAATTCTCTTCGTACTACAACGCGTAATTTTAACGTTTTGGTAATTGAAATCAACTCATAAGTTGTTCCATCAAAACTGTCTTTTGTTATTGAAGTAAATTTCAACATGAACAAAGTATTAAGGGGGCTGATTATGAAACATTAGAATTTAACACGACTTAATGAACCTAGGAAAAGTTAAATTAAACTTATTAAGATGCCTCAAGAGCTTAGAGAGGACTTACGGGGTGTGAAACGTGAGTTTGGAGTGGTCGAGAGCTAGTATAGGCTAGGGATTGCGTGCATTTGAGGTAAGTAAACTTGTTGAAGGAATTCTCTCCATTTCATTCCATTATTAAGTTAATATACAATCATATGGAATGTTTTAATGTTGATCTTATATTCTGAATACCATGTTGTGTATATACTTTCGTGTCAATGATTTCTTTGGCTATAATCATCGTGTAATGACTTGTTGCATGGCATTCCTTGTTTTGACTTCGTTTAATGATTGGATTCTGTTATTGTTGTTAATCTTGGAGCTATTGAAATGTCTTCTTAATAGCATGCTATGATTTCTCGACTCTCTTATTGGTGTATATACACACACCAAAGTTAAGTATTTCTACTAATTGTTTCTAAGTTTCAAGTCAAAAGGCAACCATAATTTAATAATCTACAAACGAAGGCATGAAATAAAGTTTTGGATGAATCTAAACAACTATAATAATAAAACTATACTAAATATAAGCATGAAAATGTACCATATCATAGTGAAATGGATTATAAAAGTATGAATGGAAAGACAAGAAAATGAAAGAAATGACACCACCATTACCATCATTCAACCCCATAATTGACATAATTTAACGATCATACCTGCAGTTTTTAGCAAAAAGATCTATCCAAAACAATCCACAATCCCTAAAACACTCCCAAACTTATTTCGAACCTTGTTTTTAAGGTTCAAAACAAGTCAAGAGGCTTACACATAGAAACAAACAAAAGTGTGAAAGAACATGATAGATATAGAATTAAGGAAATGATACGAGTTCATGCATAATAACAAGAGTACTAGAATAAATAAATAAAGTAAAACAAACTGAAATTTGGGCTGCCTTCCTATAGTTCCTTTGTTTACAGTTTTTGGCTCGACTAAAAAATACGCATCCTAACTGATGTTGTCCCACTCCATTTGGTTACGAGTGGTTCTTAACTGCACAACTCCATAGGGAGAATAAGTAACCTCTGACTTCATAATCGTGGGTGAAGGAATCTTATTAGCTTTCGGTACATGACGGCTGTCTTACTTATCTAACCTAATCTCATCCTATAATAAAGGTTAGAAACATGTATCGCAAACAAGCAAGATATATTAGTAAGAGGTTTCATGGTGTTAAAAATATTAAATTTAACAATCTTACTATCAAACTCCATAGAAAAACTACCCTTAAAGACATCGACTTTGGTTCGAGCAGTTTGAGGAAAAGGCCAACCTAACAAAATGGGAAGTAAGCAATCAAAAGATTCGTCCCCCCATGTGTATCACAAAAAAGCTTGCAGGGAAGACCAATTCCTGAACCTTTATCAATACATCAACTAAGACCCCTACATGGCGTACAATCAACCTATAAATAAGGTGGATAGCGACCTGTGTGACAAAAAGTGGACCTACAAACAATGATTTATATAAGGAAAGAGACATGACATAAATAGATTCCTAAATCACACATGGCACTCTCAACGACTGTATCACTTATTTTGCATGGAATAGCAAAAATATCAGGGTCTTGACACTTAGGAGGAATCTTCTTTTGAATCATAGTTGAGACACACTACCTCAAACTTACTATTTTTGCTCTTACAAACTCGCACTTAAACATGCAAAACTCTTTCAGCAGTTTAGCATAACAAGGCTCATGTTGAATCACATCTAGTAACATAATTTTCATGTCTACCTTTCGAAACATTTTCAAGATCTCATTCTTGTTCTCTACCTCTTTGACCTTCACTAACCGTTGTGGAAATGGAGGTGGAAGTATAAGCTCTCGAGGTGGATCATTCTACATCTCCTTGGGTTTTAGCACTTCTGATGACACTTCAAATTTTTGCTATTTCTTTTACTCTTGATTCTTGAATTCTTGAGCTTCAGGTTGATCTGGAGGGGCATCCACCACTTTCTCAGTTTATTCTAAATGCTTGTACTTCTACAGATAGAGCCTTTGTGGGAAACGAGACCTAATTTTTATCTCGTGCTGCCATCCTTTTGATGAGGTACCATTTTTTTTTTATAAATATTAGGCTCTTTCACCACGATCTTGCTCCTCAATGATATAACATTCACATTGTGACATCCGATAATTTTATAAACTTGGTTAGACGACTAATTAAGTATTTTCGAATTTAATTTGGGATTTAGGTATCCGAGTTGGGACCTACATGTTAAGGATAAGATATCATAAATTTAATATTATTTTTGTGTAATGCGTGTCTATTTGATGTATTATACACTATTACGACTTGAAATAGGGTTAAGTGGAGTGTATAAGTGGTGTCCATGAGTTCTAGAGTGCAATAGGGAATTTTCTCTAGTTTTTGGTAATTTTAGGGTATTTTTTGAAATTTAATTTGGATATAAACTAAAGAGATAATCACAAAATTAAATAAAATAATTAATAAATTGGTAGGCGCCTGGTGACAAACTTAGGATATACAATAGTGTGCACGCCCAAGGTTGGTCGTTGGCGCATTTTGCGAATTTATACCCGCGAATATATAGGTGTATATGTATTTATATATAATATAGTTTATATATATAAATATGTAAACCAATCCTATAGTATGAGTTAAATAAAAACATACATTGTATCCGTCTTGAGATACACGTAGCGTAAGTGTCGAGGAAAAGAAATGGTTGAACGTGCTGTTGGCGAGAGGATTGGTCCACGCATTGAGATGCATGTTGTCCAATCTAAATGAAAATCAAGGGTGTTCGTTTTTATATATCTAAAGCCATTAGATATACCTTGAGATATACGATATGTATCTCGAGGAGATCAAAATAGTTGATTCAACAGTTAATCGATCAAGAGGTGGTACTTATCTAGGTTATAGCTACTAGATCGATGTCGTGATACACACCACGTATCTCGAGGAAGAGAAAAATATATAAAGTAAGTGAATTATTAAATTTGCCTCAAGATTTATGCGATGTGAATCTGGAGGAAACTTTAATATGTATTTTCAAATCACCACCGTCTCATTTAATGTTGTTTTGAAATAAAGATTGATCTCGATATACATAATACATATATCGAGGAAGATCAACTTTATATTATAAAAATGAATCATTAGATTTTCTTGAGATTCGCTTGATGTGAATCTCGAGGAAATCTAATATATATGGCTTCAAAACAGATCACCACCTTTGTAAGTGAATCTCAAGAAAAGAAGAGAAAACGAAAGGAGATCGAGAGAGTGATTGAAAGAAGGAGACCAAGAGAAAGAGAGATCATGAGGCTATGCAGAACCGAGGTGACTGTGCGTATGTGTTGTTTCTTGTTGTTGGGTTGTTGGTTTAGGTTGTTATGAGGTGTGTTAATGGAAGTTGGGAATGGGAGGCAGGCTCGGTCTAAGGAAGGAGATGGCTTCCTAGCAATCTTCGTTGCCCAAATATCTTTGAAAAGAAAAATCGAATTATAAAACAAAAAAAACAGGGGTTGTTATATATTGTGAGGAACACGAAGATGGGGTTTGACTTTAGACCGGATCGAACTAGATCCGGTTCAGGGGATCAAACCCTAATTAAAAAAGAAAAAAATGCATAAAACAGAAAAAGAAATTCAAGAAGTAGGAAAAAATAAAAAAAATTATATTTTTGGACAAATATATTGAAATTATGGATGTCTATGAAAAATGAGGATTTCGGGATTTTCTCGAGTATTTATGATAGGATTTTCCTCGTAAAGCATGCTACGACATCCAAAAATGTTTGAAATTAAAAAAATTATTTAGAAGCCTAGTCAAAGATTATTTTTGATTTGGAATAATAATTTAGAGTCAAAATTGAGATCCGAACATCCGAGGAGTGGATTTGGAGGGATTTTGAGGTTTTCAGGTTGAGTATGACCATTAAATATATAAAAAAGAAAAAAAGTTATATTAAGCCCACGCAATGTAATTCTCGATGCCAAACAGTAATTTTGAATTAAAAATGAAGTCCAAGCATTGGAGAATTTGATTTGGAAGGATTTGAGGGGGTTTCAAGATATGATTGGGTCAATTAAATTGTAAATAATTGAAAAAATGGTGAAGTTGTTGTGGAGGCTTATATGACGTATTAATAAACTGTAGGACCACGATTGGAGCCCCGTATGGACTAGTTTACCGACTCGGAGCACAAGGGAGTTGTGAGATTGCATTTGTTAGGTTAAGTAAATCTCTTAGTAAACTTTACATTGTATGATTATAATTTCATATAAATTGCATTGATCCTTGATATTGCATTTTTGTTGTATATGCATACAAGGGTTGGGAAGATCAGGCGATTCGAGTTTCCTTATAGTGTAGACTATATCGTGGTTATAGAATATTATATTATGCTTAAGGGTCTGGAGTCAGTGATACATTGCATCATATGATTATCATTAGATCACATTAAACCAAATCACACTCTCATAGTCTAGAGGAATGATACTCGTTTGATTATTCTCCTCAAGCATGAGTCCTTATTGTTGTTTACTTACCACTTTTTGAGAACATTATTTGATTGTGGTCATATAACAAAAACGTGATGGATTAACGGTAATATTTAAATTTCTTGGATTATATTCTTCATTTAAACTCTTAGATTATTATGCATTTGATTATTACTGGTGTACTTGATAGTGTGGGATTTACTTATTTGACATTGTCAAATTTTTATAATTGGATAATAACAGGTTCTAAAGTTAAGAAAGGAAAGGAAAAGTTTTTTGGTTTTATGTGACTTGCTTAGTTCTTTTCTCTATGTATGTATTGGTTTTTGAATATATTATATATTATAAATGGGTTTATGGGTTCGAGTGTGATTATAATATCTTTCGGAATGGCTAGAACAATTTTAGAATGAATTGAAATAATTTTCGAATTAAGGTAATGCTAGTTTAAGAATTTTGATGCTTTAAATCAAGTTAGAATGAATATATAATTTAGTTGATGCAATATATATTGTTATGGGGTGGATTGTGAGTCCTTCGACATTTCCACCAAAGCTGAGCAGGTTTTGTGAATATTTTTTAAGGCTGGGATTTTCGATGTAGATTTAGAAATAAAAGAGATGATGTTAAAATTTTTTTACGAAATTTTAAAAATAATGTAATCAATCTAAATGAAATTTGAGAATTATATTATTAATATTTACGAAACTTTGAGGTTTAAGATTCACTTAAGAATCCTTTGTGGTTAATAAAGAATTACATTTGATAATTAAGATAATGGATTTTTAGTTATTTATTGATGGTAAGAGTAAGGCTTCTAGATTATTTGGGGATTAATATAATGTAGGCCGGTTAGATGCCCTAATTAGGTGGGTTCGACTATGTTAGTATCAGAGCTTAGGTTTGGCTAAATTGAGAATAAACTTTGGTTTAGAAGAAAAAGGTGATAAAACGAGATTAGTTGGGAAGTAATGCGATGGAACAGGGTTAAAAAGTTTAAAAACTTTATTATTGTGTTATATTTGTGTTGATATATGTATTATTGCTAGATATGCGATATGAAGTTTATTCTCCTTGTCCGTTTGATATTTAACTCATAAGATAGGACGAGTAAGATTATAAACCAATAAGTAAAAGAGAGAATAAGCTTGTGAAACGAAGTTGAGTGTAAATGAAAATGAAATAGACTTGTGGAGTATGAATTCACACAGGTGTCGTAAGTAATTCGATACTAATATAACTGATGAAAGTATCAATTATAGAACCAATAGGAAATTGGTTAAAAGGGAAGTCCAAATGATTTATGTATGTGAACACAGAATATGGATTTCTTGGAAATCGAAAGTATTGAGCTATTAAAATTTTTAAATGCTGAGGATAACATTAAAATATACTTAAATTAAGTCTTAAGCGATTGAGAATCGTTTGGAAAACATAATATGAAGTTGAGACTTTTGGGAAGTACAAAATATGAATTATCTCGGGTTTTAGAATAAGATTAGTACCGGTTGCATGGTTAACTCGGGAAGACCTATTCTATAAAATATTGGTTTAATTCATTACTAATCGATGGTTGCTTTTAAAAATAGTCACAATAAGGGGAAAATGAGATACGTGGTTATCGAAAATGTAAAAATGGAAAGTAATTAGACAAATCGAATCTTGACTTGAAAATTACAATGAGATTGTGATTGGATCAGTCAAATTGTCTAAGACAGTTTCTAAGAAAATAAAATACTTTCAAATAAAGTATTATCCCTTTTTTGAAACAAAATGTCAAGTGAAGAAAAAATAGAACTAAGGTTTAAAACAATCAATCAACTTCTATATAGAAGTAATGAAAACTTTAATTATTTATTACTCAAGTTACTTATCTATAAGTGATGTTGAGTATACTGGTTCTTTGAATCGAATAAAGTACTGATAAAACAAATTGAAATATATGAGTTAGAAGTAATCTTTGTTTACACCGAATTAGGTGTTGTTATAAAACAAAGATCAACAAAATTTTTAACCTGAAAATGAAAAATGTAGTGATAAGATCATTGTGTAAGAAGTTAAGGTATTGGGGAAAATGGTCTAATAATAGCTTGGACTAGCTATTTAGCTATTAAACATCAATACAAGTGATTTTGTTTTGAGATTCAAAGTACCCAATAATTACTTCTAACAACATTAAGTTATGAAGCTTATCACTACAACCTAAAATATAACAAATGAAGAGATAGACATACTAATTGAGTAAGTGAATTGTATAGGATGTCAATATGAGCTCCTATATTGCAAGAATTTCTATTGATATGAATTAAAGGATTGAAATAGCCTCCTTTAAGAATTTGATTAGTCATTATGCTAATTGGAGTTTGGAAATTCAAACTCATCTATCTCTTGAATAATAATGGAAAAGTGAATTTATCAAAAATAATTTAATGAATAATAAGATACAAAGTTATCTTGCATAATCTCTTGAATGGTACCGATTTTTTTTTTTTTTGAGAAAAAGAAAAGCCGTGATATTTGAGATTAATGGAAAAAACATAAGGCATTAATAAACAATTTAACAGTTTGAGTCACAAAGTTTCTCTATTTCGAATTAAGATTAGCTAAGGAAGACTTCGATTCATTAAATGATAATAAGAAGTTGCACTATCCCTATATATATTTTTTGAAAAGAGGAGAGATATAAATTACCTTTGTAAGTCAAGATTTAGGAGCCGTAAGTGGTCTGGTTTTTTAATAAAAGTTGTGGTAAGTTTATGGGGGCAAAAATTGAGATCAATGTGAGAATAGCTAAAATTGACAAAAACTAAACGAAATATACTCAATGTATAAAATAAAATGAGATGTCAAGATGACTTGTGACGGCTAGAAGTGACACAGATGGACTCCTTTAGTTAAGGTAGGCACTGGAGTAGTTGTGCATGACCAAAGGTCTGAGTAACTCTGTTTCATAATTACGATTCATTCACAACATAGAAGATGGAGGTGACGCATCTACCTATATTTGAACAATCGAATGAATTGATGACGTCAGAATAAAAGAATCTATGAAGTTTTGTTGGAGTCAATTGGAAGCTTAAGTATAAGTAAACAAATAGTTCATATATTTTCACATTAATATGAAAATGAAAATTTCAGGTTAATGAGTCTCAATCAAATTTGAATATCAAACTTTAAGTTTGATGGAACTTAAGATATCTTCACAAGAATCTTACAAGAAGTCAAACTCCAAATATTGAAAGTTTTAAAAGAAAGTAATATATAACTAATGTCAGTGAATATGTTGTATATTGGTTCGGTTGTAGTGCTACATCAACTGATTAGTCAGTGGTGAAGTTTAAAGCACTAGTTATTGTAAATTGGAGATGATGTAAGATGTTTGAATGTTGGTGAAGATATAAATGAAATGAAAAAAAATTCGTGATTTATGACTCAGTTAGTAAGCTTTATCTCTGTTAGGTTGGGAATATTGAATAGATTATAATGTATCTGACTTGATATGTTTAAAGAATTGAATGTTCTGCAATTGTAATTGAGTAGAAATGAAAAATAGATAACATATTTTCAAACTTAAATGAGATACAAGTTTACTGGTTATACTATGAGAGTGTAATTATCGAATATGTTGATATCTCTGTTTAAAAATGTATGTCTATACAAGTTAAGGATGATTGTCTCTATTAGGGCAATACGAGAAGTTAGCGAACAATAAGTGATTAAGAAGTGGGCTTATGAGAGATTTCGGTAAAGTGAAAGGAATGAGGTTTTTGATGAGCTGATCATTAGAGAATGATCTGATAAAGGTAGAAAAATAATTTTCTAACCAATCGAAGGAGTTAAATGAATTGACTGACAAGTTGGAATTGGTAATTATTTCTAATTCACAATCTAAATAATATTATGAGTAGACATTTAGAAAATGAGTGGGAGTTGCACGATGTGTCAGGCTTTTATTTCTGATTGGATTGGAAATTTATGATCTCTTGTCATGGGATGACAAATATTTATGAGATCTATAGTCATGAGATAACTTGTATAATTTCAGGTTTCTGGTGGGGAACATTGGAATGGTGATAGATCAGATAAACATGCAACTCTACTTAGTATCTAATGTTGTGCTCAAATATTATTTGCATCAATATGTAATCTTAGACTGATGATAGTCTAAGAATCAATTAGCTGATAGTCGAAATAAAAAGGGATGATTAGTGATGAGAAAGTAAACCGAGATGTGTGCCAGAGTTTGGGTGGAAATGGAAAGAATTATCAACAGTTTGTGGAATGGTATTTAGATTATAATGAGAATTATATTGTGAAAAGCAAGATAAATTAGGTCTTGCCATGTATTGATACTTGAATGTGATTCAAGGTATGAGATAAGAAATGAAATAAGATTATCGAATATTCCACAAATTTGATTGTTTAACTCGTCAGAAATTCACAAATTATCAGGATTAGAAAAGTAATGGAGATAACTTTTCACTAAGCCAAAATATTGGAAAATAAAAAGTTAAAATTATTATGATATCTACCACCAAGTTATTGAATACAACAAAAGTGATCGGGTCCACTTAATGGTTCACCTTGAAAATGGTTTTATAGGTTTGGATTAAAAGAGTTGTACATATATGATTATTTTTTTCATATCTCTTTTGGTTCAATAACCTATAAATATATATTTCGAGGACCAATTTCAATTAATTAGGAAGATTGTAACACCCAAGAATTTTATAAACTTGATTAGGCGGCTAATTAAGTATTTTTGGATTTAATTTGAGACTTAGGTATCTAAGGTGATACCCACCCATTACGGATCGGAGATCATAAATTTATTATTATTTTTGTGTGTCGTGTGCTTATCTAATGTAGTACACACTATTTCGACGCGAAATAAGGTTAAATGGAGTGCGTACGCGGTGATGGTGAGTTCCAGAATGTGATGAGAAACTTTTTCTAAGTTTTAGTAATTTTAGGGTATTTTTCAGAATTTAATTTGGATATAAACTAAAGAGATAATCACGAAATTAAATAAAATAATTAATAAATTGGTGGGCGCCTAGTGACACGTAGTCGAGGTAACACACGTAGAATGTACAATAGTGTGCACGCCCGAGGTTGGTCATTAGCACACGTGGCGAGTTTATAGTTGCGACTACATAGGTGTATATGTATTTCTATGTATAATATAGTTTATATTTATAAATATATAAATCAATCCAATAGTTTGAATTAAATAAAAATATAAATTGGATGCGCATTGAGATACGCAGAGCGTTAGTGTCAAGGAAGAGAAATTGTTGAACATGTTGGTGAGAGGATTGGTCCACGCCTCAAGATGCGTGATGTCCGATCTAAATGAAAATCAAGGGTGTTCGTTTTATATATATAAAGTCATTTGATCTACCTCGAGATACACGATACATATCTTGAAGAGATCAAAATAATTGCTTCTACAGTAAGTCGGTCAAGAGGTGGTACTTATCTAGTTGATAGCTACTAGATCAACTCGAGATACGCATCATGTATGTTGAAGAAGATCAAAATATATAAAATAAGTAAATTATTAGATTTGCCTCGAGATTCATGCGATGCGGATCTCGAGAAAATCTAATATATACCTTCAAATCACTACCGCCTCATTTAATGTTATTTTGAAATAAAGATTGACCTTGACAAACATAATACGTATCTCGAGGAAGATCAAATTAATATTATAAAAATGAATCATTAAATTTTTTTTGAGATTCGCATGATGCAAATCTCGAGGAAATATAATATATATGGTTTCAAAATAAATAGGGAAAAATGAATCATTAAATTTTTGTCTTTTCGATTTCAAAATCAAAAGAGAAAAATAGGGAAAACGAAATATGGAGATTGAGAGAGAGAGAGAGAGAGAGAGAGAGAGAGAGAGAGAGAGAGAGATCACGAGGCTATGGAGACCCAAGGTGAGTGTGTGTGTGTGTGTTGTTTGTTGTTGTAGGTTGTTGCGAGGTGTGTTAATGAAAGTTGAGAATGAGAGGGAGGCACGGTCCGATGAAGGACTCCCTTGCCCAAATATCTTTGAGGTTGGGGCCAAACCCAACCCCAATGAAAATCAAATTTTAAAAAAAAAACATAAAAACATGGGCTATTTTCGTAAGGAAGAAGAAGATGGGGTTCGAACATAATTGGACCGAACCGGGTCCAGTTCAATTGAATCGAACCGGTCCGGTTTAGTGGATCAAACCCCAATTAAAAAGAAAAAAAATGCATAAAATAGAAAGAAAATCCAAAAAATAGGAAAAAGTCAGAAAATTATATTTTTCAAAAAATAAATTAAAATTATGGATTTCAATGAAAATGAGGATTTTGAAATTTTCTCGAGTATTTATGCTGGGGTTTTTTCTCATAAAGCGTGCTACGATACACGAAAATGTTTGAAATTTAGAATATAATTTAAAAGCCAAGTCAAGAGTAGTTTTCAATTTTGAATCACAATTTGGAGTCAAAATTGAGATTTGGACATCTGAGGAGTTGATTTGGAGGGATTATGGGGTTTTCTAGTCAAGTAGGACCAATAAATATATATAAAAAAATTAGAAAAATTATATTTAAGCCTAGACAACGTAATTTTCGATTCCGAATAATAAATTTGAGGCAAAAATGAAGTTTGGACATTAGAGAATTTATTTTGGAAGGTTTTGAAGGGTTTCAAGACATGATTAGGTCAATTAAATTGTAAATAATTGAAAAAAAATGGTGAAGTTGTTGTGAAGGCTAAAAGGACGCATTAATGAATTATAGAACCGCGATTAGAGCCCTGCGTGGACTAGTTTACCGACTTGGAGCACAAGGGGGTTCTGATATCGCATTTGTAAGGTTAAGTAAATCTCATAGTAACCTTTACATTGTATGATTATAATTTCATATAAATTGCATTGATCCTTGATATTGCATTTTTATTGTACATGTATACTCGGGTTGGGAGGATAATGTAGATTATACCATGTTTATCGAACAATATATTATGCTTGAGGGGTTGGAGTCACTGATACTTTGCATCACGTGGTTATCATGAGACCATGTTGAACCGGATCATACTCCCGTAGTTTAGATGAATGAGACTCGTTTGATTATTCTCCCCGAGCATGAGTCATTATTGTTTACACGCCACTTTTGGAGAAAGTTAACTGATTTTGGTTGGATGAAAAAAATGGGATGGATTCATGGTTGTATTTAAATTCCTTGAATTATATTCTTCGTTTAATCTCTTAGATTATGCATTAATTAGGAGGGATTTGAATGGTTTGAAAAGCTCACCATTAATTGCACTTAATCGAGCACAATGGAAAAGTTTGATCCATGTAGCCGACCCCAATTAATTTGGGACTGAGGTTATGTTGTTGTTGTTGTTGTTGTTGTTGTTGTTGTTGTTGTTGTTGTTGTTGTTGTTGTTGTTGTTGTTGTTGTTGTTGTTGTTGTTGTTGTTGTTTAATCTCTTAGATTATTATGCATTTGATTATTACAAATTTACTGGATAGTGCGAGATTTACTTATCTGATATTGTCGAGTTTTTATAATTAGATAATGACAGGTTGTAGCGGGTGACAAATGAAAGGAAAAGCTTTTCGACTGTATGTGACTTGCTTAGTTCTTTTCTCTATGTATGTATTGGTTTTCGAATATATTATATTGTGTAAATGGGTTTATCGGTTCGAGTGTGATTAGCATCTTTTTTGGAATAGCTAGAATAGTTTTAGGATAAATTAAAATAATTTTGGAATTAAGGTAATGCTAGTTTAAGAATTTTGATACTTTAAATCAAGTTAGAATGAATATATAATTTAGTTGATGCAATATATATTGTTATGGGGTGGATTGTAAGTCCTTCAACATTTCCACCAAAGCTGAGTAGGTTTTGTGAAGATTTTTGAAGGTCGAGATTTTTGGTGTATGTTTAGAAATATAGGAGATGTTGTCGAGAAATTCTTACGAAATTTTAAAAATATCGTAATCAATCTAAATGAAATTTGAGAATTATATAATTAATTTTTATGGAACTTTGAAGTTTAAGATTCACTTAAGAATCCTTTGTAGTTGATAAAGAATTAAATTTGATAATTAAGATGATGGATTCTTAATTATTTATTGATGGTGAGAGTAAGGCTACTAGATTATCAGAGGATTAAGGTAATTTATGCCCGTCAGAACAACCTAATTAGGTTGGGTCTAACACACATGAACCCTTGGATTTGGGATTGGTTTTTATGACAACTTCTCTTGATCTTTAAGACGTCCCAATTAATGTGCCATTTGGCCCATTTGAATCTCAAGTTCGCTAGTCATTGCATTGGTATCATGAATGGATTTATTAGTGCTAGCATTAGATTAAGCAATATCTCTCGAGAATTGTGCAATATCTATCTAGAATTGGCTTTGCTGAATCATAAGAGTTTTCATCATATCTTTAAGGGAAGAGCAGTTATTGGAGGATGTAGGCAATAGTAGACCTCTGGGGTATAAAAGTCTGGTGGTTCTAATTTTGAACACATAACTGAATTCTGGGTTGTTCCTCATTGTTGCATGAATATAGGTGTTACTGAATAAGGCTTTAGGTGGTCCCTAGAATTGATTACCCATAAAATTGGCTTGTTTATTGTCCTAAAACAGAGTTGGACATTCATTAGTTGCATGAGTTATGGCTGGACATAAACCATAAGCCTGGACTTGCACTTTGCCAGAGGTGAGGAAATGCCCCATCATTGAGGTTAGTTGGTCAATTTTACGGTCGATTGAATATGAAACTGTTCCTGCAATGAGACTTCGGTATATAGCATCGCCAAGACATCCATAAAGACATGACTATTGTTCGATGTCCTCATATAACTTCCATATTTGGGCCGATGTCTTATCTCGAATGTGACCTCCACGTGCGTTGTCAATCATGCACATCTCTATGGGTGTCAGGCCCACATATAAGAAATGGATTATAGCCTTTTAAGTTTGACCATGCTGCAGACAACTGGTGATTAATCGCTTAAAGCGACCCCAATATGCACCAAATGACTCTCCCGCTTTCATTTTGATGTTGTATATATCCTTATTGAGTTGAGCAACTCTATCATCTGGAAAATACTCTTTTAAAAATTCATTTGTCATCTCATTCCATGAGTCAATGTAACTAGGCGAAAGATAGAAAAGCCATTCCTTGACTTTGTCTTTAAGACAAAATGGGAAAGACCTAAGTTCAATCATGTCCTCATTCGCTGTAGAGTTTCATGTTCTTACAGTTAGTTTGAGATTCTTTTAGAAAAGTGACAGGGTCCTCATTCTCTCTTCTATGAAAGAAAGGTATGAGATTGATAAACCAAGACCTCAACTCAAATTCTTTGACATTCTCTGAATAATTGATATAGAGGGATTGTTGTGCCAAAAGAAACTTAAAGGTCTTCCTTAGTGTGCCCCATAGTGACTTGGTGGTTTTCACCTTGCGTCTGTTTGGTTTTAGGGTTCATACGTAGCTAAAAATTCAAAACAATTTTTCAAAAACCTTAACATGATTGTAAATAAGTTCCATTAAAATAGATCTACAAAAGTAAACCATACTTTAATCTATGATTTTTTTTCTCTGATTATTCGATCTCCAAGATATTCAAGTGCGTATCCTCTATCAAAAATTCACGCACGAATGGTGCCCACAATTTGGAGTGGTAGCCTAAAGAGAGATAGAAAACGTTTTTCTTTCTCTCCAAAAATAAAGAGAAATCGAAAGTTGCAAAAATGAAAAAAATCCTTTTTTGTTTTAAGAGTTTCAACCTCTTTATACGAGTAGATAAGCTTACTTAAAAAATATATTCGTAATACAACTATTGTATTTAGGCAATTCAAGCAAATTACACATACACCAAAATTAATAAGTTATCATATAACAAATCGTAAGGGCTTTTATATCATGAATCTTATAATATGAAATTCATTACTCTGGACCAATTGAAGTTGCAAAAAACCATTTTTCGTGTGCGACCCAATATGTGACGTTGGCAGTGAACCAAAACCATTGTGGTATATAAGTCATAAGCGGTCTCTAGCAAGACATTATGACTACCTAAGTAGCATGAACATCAAAATCGATACAACCTAATGAATAAAATATATCATATCCTTTTGTCGTGCGATATCCTTTAATTAAACATAAGGCATAGAAAGACACCCTTAATGTTCAATCATACTAGTCACAATATTTAGGTAGACTGAAAACATCCAAATGTCATTGATCATATCAATTCACTTAGACTCGGCCATTTAACAGTCTAACATATCAAGGGATCCACTGATATCTCTCTCTATACGAAAGAGACAAATTCTATCTTGATTACAAACCTTCACATATTATTCACATGGTAACCAATCACAATTTTTATAATTTTTCGGTTAAAGACAATTATGATAATCTCAAGTCGAATGACTAAATGATATAAATATCATGAGTAACACCTATGACTTAATCCATTTGGTGCTTTCATAGCGGGTCGGTCTAGTACCTTGTTCCCTAACAAATACTCATAATCGCGATTCATATCCATATACGCATGATCATCACATGACCATCAATCAAGATTCACACTAGTCTTAACTCATTATAGCTCCCAATATAATGACCAAATAGGGACATTTAAGATATTTCAACAAATACTCATGGATCTTATTATAAGGTAAAGATGCAATCACTTATAATAAAACAACAAACGAAAACCTCTATTTTATTTACTAAAATTATAAGATAAACATTGTTTATAGATTGACCTAGGGCATATGCCCTAACAACGCCATGTCTAGAGGATTTTGGCCTTGTTGTTGCCTAAGCTGAGGTTCTATATTCATCCTTTGGAAAGTTCTCTCAAGTTCAGGATCGAAAGACAACAATGAACCAATTGATTTTGACCGAGTGATTCTAGTGATCATAAAACTAAGAAAAAGAAAAGAAAACTGACACAAATCCCATAAAGGTGTAGTAGTCGTAAATACAAGGTCGAATCTACATGAATTAGGTTTTACTTAAAGTTAACTAATAAGGGAAATTTTGGGAGGTTTCTATATATTTTTAAGAAAACAATTAATTAAAACTACTTAAAAAACAAAACTTGCAAAGATTAATTCAATTTGATAAAATACCAAGGTCTATAGTTCCACAAATCCAAATCAAGGTTCAATAACATGTCATGGTCCTCAATCATTCCAAAAGATTATTAATTCATTTCCTAATAGATTAGCTATAAGAAATCGACATCCGCAAGAAATCCCTAATTCCCTTATTCTCGATAGATAGGACGTCCACCACTAACTACTTCTCTAATTAAAATACAACCCTCGACATCTGCCTATCAGGTTTAATCCATTAACCACGTAAAGTTCCATGGAATATTAATTATAAATAACCGGATTATGTCTGCTTTCAATTTGGCAGCAAACGGGTGAGTGATTGTCACTTGTATCAGTCCAATTGTACAATATCGAATATGAAAGTCTTAATTAACTATAGGTCTTCCACCTAAAAGCATGGACTGGCCACATACATACCCTAATTTTGCTTCATAACAATGAAATCAACAACAAATTAAATAGAAGAAATTAAAACAAATTAAATTATAAATAAATAGATCTCACACGACATTGCTATAAAACCATGTATCTGGACTTGCTTCACCTTCGGCCTAGGCCAAGAGTGCTTAGTTGAACATAGTCTTGAAAAACTCCATAAAAAATAATAAAAGAAAAGAAAAGTCGATTGGTCGAGAGAAGAGAAGAAAATAAACTAAACCCAAAAATCTATATAAATAAAACCGTTAATTTTAGTCTCAAGAAGAGAGAGAGAGAAACTATATTTCGTGGGTTAATTATTGTATAATGTGATAAGGAAAATTTGATAGTTGTGGTGAGTTTGTTGTTTGGGTTTTGGACACACGGTAGAAGGGGATTGGTCATTTTTTGTTGGCTGCTGACATGGCAGAATTTGATTAATTGAAACGGTGGTGAAGACGTGGCTAGGCCAATCATGTGATGGTGCGTGGCAAGCAGGAGGAAGAAAAAGTCGTTCAGTGAAGCCATGCAACCTTGTGGGAGACAATGTTGATGCACATCTTGAAATGAATTAACGGTTGCTGTGGTTGAGGCGAAAACGAATGAAAGTCGTCGAATATGTGGGAGTTGGTGCAGCTCGTATCTCAAGTAAGATTAACGGCTCTGAAGTGAAGGAAACACACATGAGAGATGATAAAGATTTGGGAGTTTGTGCGTTATGGATCTCGAGGCAGATTAAAAACCTTGTTTGTTCATCTCTTCTAATCGTGAGTGTTGATCGTGAGCCTTGATCTAATGGTTGTTGACACTCTGTGTGAGAACTATGTTTATGTTGTGCGTTACTTGGTGTTACTCCCTCTCTTGATCATTTTACAGTGTGTGTCTCGAGGCAGATTTGATGGTAACTGTTCACACAGCATGAATGACTTATACTTGGTCATTTTTAGGCTTTTCTCAACTAATGCACGACCAAAATTCTCATAAACCATCATAGTATCGACAGATACCAACATAGGTCCCGCGAAACTATCTCAAAGTAAGTGTACGATCACTTTTCAATGCCAAACACCAAGAACACTTCAAAAGACCCCGAATTATCTCTATTACACCTAATTTCCATTGAAATATAACACTACAAGAAAAATGATATTTAGAGACTGAATTAAGTTCCGTTGCTGAGAAAAAGTGGTTAGAGACGCAATTGAGACAGACTAATTCAGAGATGGAATAGAGAGAGATCAGAGACGGAAATAGAGACGAAATTAAATTCCGTCTCTAAATAATGGCACCAACATTCCCACCAAAACTTTTTTTTTACAACCGTCCATTACGTCTCGAGATTCGTGCGTGCTAGATACCCAAAAATACCAACCACAAAACTCTCTCTCTCCCTAAAATATCTCTCCGCTCTGTCTCTCACAAAAACCTTCTTTCTCTCAACGAAGCTCTCTCTCACCATCTCCGCTCTCACCGCTCTCTCTCACCGTCACCGCTCTCTCCTCTCTCTCTCACCGTCGTCGCTCTCTACTCGGTCTCTCTCCGTCGCCGCTCTCTGCTCTCTCTCTCTCGCCGCTCTCTGCTCTCTCTCTCTCGTAGCTCTCTACTCTCACTCTCTAACCTTCTCTCTCAACGAAATGCACGGCAAAACTGTCGAACCTACTGAGGCCGATCGCAGTTTCGCCCACTCATGGCCTGTTCTATGGTTTGACGTTCCTCCGCGACGGACCAATCACTTCTACCAACAGTTCAGGAGCGTATGAAGCCCTAACAATTTCTTCAAAGGCGTGAAATGGTAATTAGGTTTCAAGTTTCAATCTTTGCGTTTGATTTCTATTTCAGTTAGGGTGTACTCTTTGAAACTCTCTCTGTTTTTGACTTGTTGTGTTGTTAGGTCTCCCGACGGTTCGTGTTTTCTTACGAGTTCAGATGATAATGCTTTTCGGTTGTTCGGTCTGTAAGTTCTGTGAATGTTCGATTGAATTTTCATCAGTTGTTGATTCAGCTATTGTAAATACTGCTTGTATTGTGTTCAGACCGAGTAATGCCGATGAAATTAAGGAAGACGCGTGTTCGTCCTCTGTTGATGATGGTGAGTTTTGTGCTAACGTGAATGGATCAATTGGTTGTGCTAATGTGTTAACTGTCTAGAGCGAAATTGTAAACCCTAAACCCTAAACCGTAGGTTATAGTTTTCTTCTTCTTGTGCAAGGTTTCATAAACTTCCAATTTAACCAAATTTTGTATTTGTAGCTACAAATAACACGTCGGTGGTACCCGTGGCTTTTCTAAAGCATTTATGAATACCTACTTTAGCTGCATATTGCATATGTGGATGTGAATTGGTTAGACAATTGGATTGGTAATAGCGAGGTGATGCCTGCAATTACTCCAGTATTTTCCTCTTATTGCATGGGTGTTTTGGTACCACTTCAAGAAAATCGCATGTTTGAAATTCCATTCCTTTAGGTCTTGAGTGATTGAATGGACTATCCATAGTGAAGTTTATTTTAAATACTTTAGGAGAATAAAGGATTTAAGGTATTTCATTTAACGGAGATTTTAAGCTATTCTGAATACCTGAGATATATTATGAAGACTAGGCTGATTAAGTTAGCTCATGCCCACATTATGGCTTTCTGCTGACAATCAACATCCTATAATCTTCAAACTAATAATTACTTGAATGGCTTCAATTTATCATAATCTTTTCCTATGAGATTAAGATAATTACCTACTACCCATAGCTATATTATTTTGAGTTATCTTCTTAGAATTTTTGTTTCTTTCGCTACAGATTCTTATGCTGCAAATCTGGTACTTGTTGAAGGGGAGTCCGTTTATGACTATCGTTGGTACCCTTACATGACTTTATAATTGGAAGCATTGAATTCACATGTATATTTATGTTGCTGCTTCATTTATATTTTATTTATGTTTTTATGCCAATGCAGATGGCGTTTGATTCTCACCGAAATGAGAAGGAAGTCAGGGTAGCTCTTGAGAGGACGCAAACTTCTTTAGCGGAAGCTCTTGAAAGAACCGAGCAGGGTTTGAATCGTGCTAATCAGAAGATAATGCTGATTATGTACTTCATGTTGTCCCTGCTTTTATTTTTCTCTTATTCTTTTTGGAGCATACTACATAGGGGTTAGTTTTTTCTTGGCGGATCGAGTCACTTAATGCTTCATATAAAAATTCGCAAGATTACAACACGGTTTACAATAATACAATAGCAAACTTCAGCGAGATAGCGATTCATACAAGCAAGCCTTGAACATCTTGAACAAGAAAAGTTTGTAATGATAGAGAGCCTCGCAATGTTGCAGGGAAAATATGGCATGTTGCAGGATGAATTATCTTCATTCCAAGTAAGTATGGTAATACTTGGAAGCGTTACTTTTTTCCATGTAGTAGAACTTGCCGAATTCTCCTTCCTCTCCATTTTCTTGTTTGAATCATCGTGCTTGAATCAGATGTAAGCTTGTGTAATTTAGGAACAGATTGATGAATTAGTAAGCATTTGTCATATTTAAATTAAGTGATCCTTCAAATGCAACAAACAACGATAGCAACAACAAATCCTTAATCTCGAATTAGTTAAGATTGGCTACACGGATCAAACTCTTCCACTCCGCACAATTTAATGCTGATCCTTCAAATGCAATCAATGCTTGGAAACTAACATAAGTGGAACTATTTTTGATTAGGCTGCTTTCTAGTATGACGTACAAAACGTGTTAGCGATGCATCTAAAATGAAATACATTTGGCTCTTTTATCTACAAGAAGGTTTAATTTTATATGTTTGCCAAAAAAGGTTACATCTTATATGCATCCACGGAATTTTCTGTCCTTGAGATACAATGATATTGGGTCATCGATTTTGAAGTAAACCTTGATACAATCTGTTCCTAACAACTAATACTTGTATTGTTATTTAACTAGGATTCTAAGAATGATGTTTTGAAAGAGACGGAGGTGTCAACGAGTGAAGCGGCATGCATGAAAGAGATGAAAGAGATTCCCATTATTTACAAGCACAGGCTTTAACAAATTGAAGTCTTTGCATACAAAGAACGGCCCCGGGAGATCGTGCACTGAGTTGGATAATCTGACAACAAAAGGAGGGTTGTCTAGTATTTGTGAACCACTTCCTCCTGATAGGCCCTCGTGGTTCCCTGGCAGCTCACCTCCTGAATGGCTTGATGGCAGGTTCAATTCTCTCCTTAATTTTTGTTGTTTTAATTCTTTCAAAAAATTCACTCCTGTTTAAATTCATCATTTTTTTTAATAATCGTGTGTACCCGAACTTTTTTCTCGTCCCTCGACTCTACCAATCTCGAGTAATTATATATGCTAGGATTACATGTTTAAAAGTAAAATTAGTACAATGCCGATTTGGAAACTATGCAATATACACATTGAGAATATATGTGCACATACGCATATTGAACTGTATTGCACGTTTTCCAAATAGGTGCATGACATTAGTTCCTCTCAAAAGAAATACCAACAACAACATATTGTGAACTTTGTTCTTCCAAGTGAAATAGTACTCAACTGATTCCAATTTCATTCTCTCATTCAATCATTTTGTAGTCTGGCAGGAGATTTCGGTAAGCTTAGCTTCATGAATCATGATAGAAAGAAGGAAAGAAAATGTATTATTTGTTTAATAGTTCCTGCTGTTGATCTTCATGATGTAGTATCTACATGTAAAGCATAATGACAACAACTGCATATTCTTATATGCAGTGGTAGATAGCTATAGAAGTATGATTTAGGTGAGCATGATAAGATTCCAAAAACCATGAGTCCATTTTCCATGAGGCTAAACAAATTGTGCCTGAGGACTAAATAAATGACATTCTAAAACGATCAATTCATCATAAAATCACTATGGGTTTGTTTCAATAGATGGATTTATTCATCATAGATGGAAGAGTAGTTTTATTGCTTCCACATGTGTGTATGGCTTTAAATTCACTAAACTGTGATAGAATCTTGGTTTATTTGTCTTTGCAAAACTTGGGTAATATCTGTTCATCTGTTTATTGTGATCACTGATTTTTTTTTAATGGGTTGTGTACATGGACTTTGATAGTGCTTCCCCACCATAGCATGCATGGAGGAGGAGATTAAACAGCCATGCTAATCTTCTTAGGGAATTCAGTGTTACTTTTAGGGAGGCAGTGAAGATGGTGAGGCGTCTTGTACTTTAATGAATTTCGTTTTACTTGGAGAATGTTTTACGTGTTACTTCATATAGAGCTATGTAATTTGGGCTTTGGTGGATCTTTATCATGATTGCTAATGATAGGTTTGCATAAAAAAAAAACAAACAATCGAAAGGTCTGCCAATTGGGCCTGTCTGTAATGTTTTTGCTCTTACAATGCTAAGAACACAGTGCACTGGCTATTGCCATTTGTAGAGAGCAATCAGATTGAAACTAGTTTCGAAACTTGACGTTAAAAATGTTTTCTCGCTTGTGAAGTGCTTGACTTTTTGAAGTATTGGGATATAACTACAAATAATGTGTTGTGTTCCAAAGAGGCAACTATTTTGAGGCTACCATTTATATTATCAATTAGTTATGAATCTCTTGTTGGAGTGATATTGAACTACTCTAAAGCTCTAAGTGTCAATTTTTTTGTTGGTCCTAGGTTGTTTAGGAGATTGCTATATGATTGTTTCACTAATTGATGTGTTTTATTCATAGTTTTGGATTAGAACATAGAAAATATTCAATATGAGCACCACATTTGGATTAGAACATAGAAAATATTCATTTCAAATTTTCAACTTCTTGTTCCTGGTCTTCAAGTATGGTTTTCCTTTTCGGCAAATTCATGCCAAAGTTGCTAGTGGACATAGACTTCTTGTTTGTGTGTTGGCTCGCAGTTTTCAATTATAGTTTCCCTCTTAGGAAAATTTATGCTAATCGTGATTTTTTTAGTGTGTTGGGATCATTTCCCGGAGTACTTGAACCCTTTGTTTGAAAAAAATGAGCTGAAAGGAAAAAGAAAAAGGAAAGGTTAAATGAGGAAATCCTCTGCATGTGTTATCACGGTTGAAATTATTTTTGAATTCATGAATTGCTCATGCATTTGGTTATTTTATTCTTTAAGAACCCACAATTTTCACAACTGTTCTCTCTTTGCTTTTTCATCCATTTGCGGCAGTACTTCTTGAAGACAGGAGTGTGCAAATTTGGCGCTGCTTGTAAATTCTATCATCCTCGTGACAAGCAAATAGCTACACAGATATCTCTGAACATGTTAGGTTTCCCAATGCGTCGGGTATTTAGTCTTACTTACTATACTTTTGTCTTTGATAATTTGATTGAATCGATGATCCCCGATATAGGGACTCAATGTTTTGTTTACAAATTAGTTTTCTATTACTCTATTGTTATTCAGGGATTCGATGTTCTGTTTACAGATTAGTTTGCTGTTGTTGTTTGTTATCGGATACCTAATGTAGCTTCTCAATAGTTATGCTTCTTTTCACATTCTCGTTTGCTTTCTCGTGATGAAAAGTCTTGTCCATATTACATGCGGACTTGGTCTTGTAAATTTGGAGTGATATTGAACTACTCAGAAGCTCTCAGTGTCAATTTTTTTGTTGGTCCTAGGTTGTTTAGGAGATTGCTATATGATTGTTTCACTAATTGATGTGTTTTATTCATAGCTTTTGTTTTATTGGACTGTAGCCTGTTCAGGCGAAATTTAATAATGCAATTGCAATGCTTAATATTTGGTTGATTTTGGTATGAAGTGAATACCTTGCTGATGGTTTTTAACTCTACATTTTTTGCTCATTTATCAATTCTCGGCCTATAGGCTTGTAACTTAAATCATTAGGTATGATTTCGTTTTTTTTATCATGAGTTTAATCTATTTTGTAATATTTGCAGAGCGTGGCCCTATCAGTAGATGACTGGTTCTTCGATCGAGTGGGAGTTAGTGCCATTGATTGCCCATATCCCTGTGACAATACCTGCCATAATCTGGTTTTCAAGTGAGAGATGAGGAATTTAAAGCATATCATGTAACTTTTATAGTTGTTTACATGACTTTTAGATTGATTATTCTTTTTGTGCATATTTAGAGGATTGTAAGTTTTTTTTTGTGGTTGTTGAACAATAGGATTGGTGGTTTTTGTGAATACTTAGAAATTTGGAGCATTTATTATACTTGACAATTTTTCGTTGATATATAAATCTTTTTCAAATTTTGGATTTTACATTTTTTTTCTCTTGTTTGAATATTTGTTGAAATATATTGTCGATGTATGAATGTCAAATTTTGCTTTTTTGGGGGATGTTAGCACCCCCAAGGAGTTGTTGGAGGGGTGCAGGCAATGGAGTAGGTCCTATGGTTTTATTTTCAAGTTATAGGTTGGAGAACCAATTGGATTGAGTTTATGTTTGAAAACTAAACAAAAATGAAAATTAGAGATGGATTAGCAACGAAATTCAGAGATTCCGTTGCTATTCAGTCTCTAATTTTCGTGGAATAGATGCAAATCAGAAACGGATTAGAGACGGAATTGAGAAATTTCGGTTCTGATCCGTTTCTGATTAGCAACGGATCAGAGACGGAAATAATGCATTCCGTCTCTGATCCGTTGCTAATCAGAGACGGATCAAAGACGGAATGGAAAAATTTCGTCTTTGATCCGTCTCTAATTAGCAATAAATCAGAGACGGATATAATGCATTCCATCTCTGATCCGTTGCTAGTCAGAGACGGATCAGAGACGGAATGCATAAATTCCGTCTCTGATCCATTTCTGATTAGCAACGGATCAGAGACAAAATGCAATTACAATTGTACCATTTTGAAAAAGTTCCATTTCAGTTCCGTCTCAGTTCCATTTCTAATTTCCGTCTCTAATCCGTCTCTAATCAGAAACGGAATCACATTTCCGTTTCTGATTGAATCAGCATCGAAGATTTTAGAGACGGAATTTATTCCGTCTCTGTTCCGTTGCAAATCTCAATTAGAGACGGAATTTATGCAAATCAGAGACGGAAATTTCCGTTTTTGATCTGCTATTTTTTCGTAGTGTAAACAAAAGAGATTTAGTTAATTATACGAAGCAGTGAGATCCGAAACACTTAAAATAAATACCTAAATATATTAATATTAACGACTTATCAAAACATAACCATTTGATGGTGGAAAAGGTCCTTTGAAATCTATACCATATATATCAAACACTTGACAAAAAAGAATAGGAAGTAAAGGCATTTGATTTCTACGTCATAAGTTTCTAGTTCATTGGAAATTTGGATAAGAGTTTGTATAAAGAAAACAATCATGAAAAAATTGGGCTAAGAGAATCCATAATTTAAAATTTTATGAGTAGTTCTACGTGGACCGAAAAATCCTCCACTGACATAAGTATGACAATGAGATATATAATTGATTGTACTTCCGACTGTGGTATACATCTCCTGATTATTTGGTCAGTACAAAATTTCTATAAATAAGGATCATCCCAAAAATAATGTTTAGAATCCTTTTTAATTTTGTTCTTTTAAGCTCTCCTCAAATAAGGTGATAATCTATTGGTGGTAAGATAATTATCTATATCAGCATACCATGGTCCATCAGTCTTTATTCTATACAAATATTCATCTGAAAACTCATCCCTTAATGGTATAGGTGGTTCTCTATTTTCTAACCTACTTAAATGATCTACTACTAGGTTTTGGCTCATTTATTATCTTTTATAGTAAGGTCGAATTCCTGTAGAAGCAGTATCCATTTATTAGTCTTGGTTTAGCATCTTGTTTTGTCATTAAGTATAGCAATGTAGCATGATCTGAATAAACTATTCCTTTGTACCAAATAAATACGGTCTAAGTTTTTCTAAGGCAAACATTATCGCTAGAAGTTCAGTTTAAGTAATGATATAGTTATGTTAGGCAGGGTCTAGTGTCCTAGAAGCATAATATATAACGTGAGATTCTTTTCCTACTTTTTGACTTAAAATAACTCTAAGTGCATAGTTACTTGCATCACACATAATTTCAAAGGGTAACGACCAATCTGGTCTTCCCTAACTCTAAGTTTATGATCATGAAATCATACTGTTGTTGCTACATTTCAATATTTTCTTCTTCAAAATTTTAAAACATTCTTTTAAGTTTCATATCAGCAAGATACTTGTAATCTACTCATCCTCAATTGACGACATTAACATGCAAATGAACTACTTATTCATTACATAGTACAATATATAACCTAATCTTTACTACTTAAACATTCAAATAGCAAATAAAATGAAATAATTATATGCTACCATGCTTTCCTCATTAAGTGCTTCAAAATAAAATTTGAACAATCATATATACAGTATTTATCCTTATTTTTTAGCTTATCTTACCACTTCCTATAGTGTAATGTAATGTCGATGCCCCCAAACTTAAATCAAACCTTGTCCTCAAATTTTAAAAATAAACCTGAACATGAAAAATACTAAAACACTCAATCATATATAATAACACAAGTTATTTTATCATAATCTAAACTATACATAAAATTTAAACAACTAAATAATTAACAAAATATCCTAAATTTAAAAATAAATGGTATTAATGTAACTCTCATATCTCTATGACTAAATAATTCACAATACATTGACTTCAGGACTGTACGTCATCATCATCATCATCTACATCATCAGCTCCAACATAGGACGTCAAAAGACGTTCCACCTCCTGCTCCGCACTAAATTTTGATCAAACATATAGTTCGGTGCTGTGAGAAAGCTAAATGACCTATTAGTAGGTCTCATCTGTTTGCTCCTATCATATCTAGCTATTTATCTGATAATCGACAAACGATATGAAATTATGATGCCCGTTCATCTTAACACGACTTCTTGATATTGTGCCCTATTCTTTTGGTATTGTCTCCTCATCTTGGCTATCCACAACTTCTACTGCCATGGAGTCAAGTCCTCTGGTGGTGATACTGGTGCCTATGGTGGAGGAGGTGGTGGAAAGACATCAGAACCATCTACGTCCTGCTCTACAATCTGTGGGTCTATGAGCTAGTAGCCCCTAGCAAATCCATACTGTTGTTGCTCCTCCTCTTCTCCATATCCTACATCTTCTAGCTCATGGGCTTGCTCATTTGCTACTAGTACTCGGTCTTTTTGTCGTTTGGCCAATAACTCAGCCTCTAATCTAGCTCCCTCACCTATCTTTCTATTTCTCTATCTCCTCGGAGTCTTGATAACCAGATGATGATTTTAACATGAGCATGAAAGCTTCATCCATGGTTTCTTAGGCTCAATATCAAATTTCTTCATTTCTCAATCACACTTTAGCTTTCAAGAATATATAAGTAATCAAGATAGGAAACAACAATTTGTTGTCTCTTTCTAACATGAGAGACTCCCTCAGGTTGTTGTAGATGATCTTGCTAATGTTGATCTTCCCACTCTTTGTAATCTCATAAAGACAAGTCGATTTTGGCTTGTTGATCACACCGTGCTGAGAGGTAGGGTACAATGAAGCAACAAGGAAATGTTGCCACATTCGGTAAACTTTCTTAACACTCCCCTTCTTTATGTACTTCGACATATTCTCAGCTCGTATGACCCATACTTGTTATTCTTGGACAACCAATGCGCTCTCTATGGCTCTAAAAAGGTATAGGTTATAGGGTCTCTCATATCTCTTATTTGGGAAAACTGGTTCAGCACCATACAAACTTAAGTGCTCTAACCGTAGATACTATCAATTTCAACTCTATTAAAGGGAACAAAAATCTTTCTCTCCTTCAGTGGCCCATCCTTCATAGTGAACTTCGTATTAGTATAAAGTTCATAAATAATCTCACTAACTGCTTTAACTTCATTCTTTCTATAGTCTTGAATGAGTTGCTCCCAATTTTGTTGTCTAATGAAGTTATTCACTCATTTATCATATTTGAGCGGAAAATTTATTCTTATCTCACAAATGAACTCTCTATGTTAGATATCCTCGTATTTGTCCTTAGCCTCTCTACTATATAAAATTTGGATTTAAATGGCCTAAGCTACTCTAAGGGATCTCTTGAGATAGATGCCTTAAATTCATTTGCTCTAACTTGGCTAACTTGTTTCGTCGTCTTGCCATTTCTTCAAATCTCACACGATACAACAACAATGCAACTAGCAACTCAAATCACATAAAAATCAAAATTTATATCACATGGATCATACATATGCCAAATCATGCAAAGACATAGACTAAGTCTCTATGAGTAACATTAATGCTCAAAATTCACATAATCTTGCAAAACCTATCACACAACCTTAAATCCACAATTCAAACAATTTCTTTAAAATTTTCAAAATTCAAAGCATAACTAAAGAAATCGTAAATTTTACCTTAACGTCGGACAAATTTTCGGTGTAGAATACTCGTCCAAGTCTCTATCAATCCAAACCCTCTCATTTTTCTCACAAACTAGAACCCTAACTATTTTTGAAATCAAAATCCAAAAATCCAGCTCTAGCTTTCCTACTTGTGCAAATCCATAATGCACTTGCCTCTTTCACTTTCAATCACTAGGAACTATCTTATCTCACTTAACATAATCAAAATTTAGCTCTAGAGGGATGTATGCTTGGTTGTTATAGTGGGTTTTAGTTGCACGTGTAAATAATGTGGTAATTAAGGGTTTAAAACACTTATAATGACACTGGCGCCACCACTGCGTCGAGGACGCAATGGGGTTTTCGTTTTTCTTGCTCTGCTGCCCACCTAGCATAGTGGCTTATACCCCCGGCGTTGTGGCTCATAGCCATGGCGTCGAGTTGTCCGTCTACGTGCTACGCATGTCTTTCTCGTTAATTCCTCTTCGGCGCTCCTCTAACATTGTGTATCACTCAGACAAGATGTCATGAACACATGAAATCCATCTAAATGTAAAAATTAATAAACTTTACCTTTGATTTGCCCATGCACGTTACCTTCGCCACTTTGAACTTATTTGCTCTTTTACACTCTTTAATGAGATAGCTAGACATTTTCATTTCGATGAATCATTGCCCAACAAATGATCTTTCTTGCACATTCAACATAAATTTTTGAAATTAAGAACTAAAACATGTTAATTATACTTATTGAACTAAATAACTAACTACCAACTGAGATTTTAAAAACTTAAAATTACAAAACACTGGGCTGCCTCCCAGTAGCACTTCATTTAACGTCGTTAGCCTGACGCCTTTTCGCTTGTTGAGTTTGAGTCTAAATCGAGAAGCTCCATCTGCAGATCAGAGATTATGACATCTCCATATTAGAGATTATGATATAATTCTCGTTCATATGTACTTCTTTACTATTGATAAAGACAACCTTCTCAGTGTCAGACCCCTATTTATTTAAGGTATGTGATCGGCATAGATTACCTTAATCTTCCAATAATCAAGCAGCCTTAATCTTACCATCAGTAAATAATTAAAATCAAAATAAATTAATCATCAATTATAATACTTTATCAACTCAAAATGATTCTAAAAGTAAATCTCAAACCTCAAGATTCTGTAAGATTGATTACACAATCTCATAATTTTGTAAAAAAATCTTGAGAACACCTTCTCTATTTTTAAGCTTATACCAAAAAATTTGACTTCAAAAATCTTTAACAAAACCCGCTCAGCTTGGTGAAAATGCCAAAGGACTCACAATCCACCCATAACAATATATATTACATTACCAAAATTATTTATGCATTCTAACCAAATCTAGATTTTCAAAATTCTTAAACCCTCATTGCCTTATCTCCAAAGAGTCCCAATCCATCCCAAAACCATTACAACCGATCCAAAATATATCGTAACCGCATACAAGCCCATAAATCCATTTATACAATATATTATATAAAAAATAATACATATATAGAAAGAAAGTGTGGCGGCCCTGTCGCCCCAGGGTGATGTGTCTCTGTGTATTCCTTGCCAACTGACCCAACTACATGTGTCCGACACCTGCCCATCGTCTTCATGTCTTGTAAATCGTGTCCATGTGTGTATAATCTGATAAATTAGTAAATTATCCTTATATTCTTTAACCATTCTCTGTGGGAACCTAACTATTTCAATTGTTACTTAATTGGCAATTTATTGAGATCCTAACTATACTAGTGGGTTGTATCTTACAAATTAACATATTCAGCGGAAGTCTTACTTAATACCATTTACACAAGGTAATTTAGCATGATAAACATTGTTCAAAGGCAAATCCTACGATGAAAAACCCGGAAAAGTACTCCGTATATAAGCGACGGTACTGCAAACAAGGTATATATACATGTACGGTGTCGTCTCTAGTCTCCCAATACCCAATATATACAAAATATCAAAAATAAACATGTACAAATAGGTCCTTAATAGCGGGCAATCAGATATAATCACCTAGGATCCCCTTGCCCCTACTGGTACTAAGATCTGCCCTCAATCATCACAAAAGACAAAAGACGAGTACAGTAAAAAAAATCCCAAGGAACTCATCTGAGCATTCATATAATAAAGTAAAGGAAATGCACGGAATGCCGTCAAGTAAACATGCAGAATATAAAACAAACAACTATAAATGGCTCATCGAATGAATAGACAATAGACAAGCTAATAAATGTGTGTGCTCATTCTAGATGGACTAGATTGTACTTCGGGTCACCAAGTTCCCACCAACGGTCCCGTCTAACTAGCCCGGCACTTGGTCCCTCGCGGCGCTGGCTGAATCCGCTGAGTCACCGACACGTGCACCAAGAGCAAGCTCGGGTCGCCATTCATTAAGGGTTGGGTCACACGTGCTGTCCAGTGCATCATGAACACACAACCAGGAAATCCTGGGGAGTAACCTCAACCCACGTTCAAGTAACCAAATAGAATAATGAACAACAAGGAATAATAGAAATGAAATGTAAAGAAAAGTAAATACTCAAAATCTTTCATTTGGGTTTTACAAACCTCACGCCGCTCTCCGACTTCCTCGGACTCTTGTACCCAACCCGACAAGCTCCTCGACACCGAGCCTCGGTCCATTAAATCCTTGAAGTCTATTTTTACAAGTCTATGTTGTTTAAAAATCTTTAGATATGTATTAACTGAAAATCCTCGAAACCCTTTATAATCCAAATTCATTTGTCATTAGCGCGCTAATATGGTCTACCTAGCACGCTAGATTGAGTTAGCGTGCTAAAGGGGTGTACCTAGCACGCTAGATGGAATTAGAGCTTTAGGGAATTTAACTAGCGCGCTACTGTTCTTCGTTTCGAAGAACAGTTGCACACCCAGGATGAATAGCGCACTAATCGTTCCAATTAGCGCACTAATTGCCTTCTGGGACAGAATTCTCAATTCAAGAATTTTGTCCTAGCCCACTCAATTAGCTACTCTAACTGGTTTTACACCATGTCATCATCAAAATAACTTCAATACATAAATTAGAACACTCTAGATCATTCAATTAACCCAATTTTCTCCAATTTCATACATACAACAAATTTTCCAATTTCATCAAAACCATCAATTCAAATCAAACCAGTGGTAAACTCCCTATGAATATGATATAATAACATGTAATACATTAAAGTTTAACAAAAAATCAGAGGTTTAACCATCCAATCTGAATTCACTTAATTCAATAAAAAATGGGTTCATTTGAGAGTGGAGGAGATGAAGATGATGATTACCTTGACTTAAGCTCTTGATTTGGTCTCTAATGTGTAAATTGCCAACTTAAATTCTCTCTCTCTCTCTCTCTCTCTCTCTCTCTCTCTCCCTGATATTCTTAGATTACAATAGAAAATCTTGAATGGATTGACAAAAAACTCTACTAAGTCATCTATTAATATGTTTGTTGGAATTAATTGTGCGTACATATCCCGAGGCTTATCTTGTGATTCACAAGCATGCTATCCTACAGCTCCTAATGACTCCAATAGCCCACTCACCTCCTAGTACTAACAACCATGATGATCTAGATGTCCATCTGAAGATCGCTTTTATTTCACGCCAAACTGTAGGCTTCATTTATTCAATTAATTCCACATTATCCTTAGCCTAATCCAACCATATGGTTAGTGTTTTATTTATCAGATTTAACCAACTCATGCTCACACTAACCTTCGGCTACTCGTACCCGGTGCCCCACGTCTCGACACGCATTTCGAGGCGCACCATAACCTATTGTTCGAATTTAAATTTTGGCTAGCCTATGGTTACATTACCCATTTCAATTTGATTCAATAATCATTTTTTGTGAATTTATCGAGTTTCTCTAGTGTACCCGTACTAAGCCTTTCGATACACATGTTGACACGCACTTCGAGGCAACTACTCGTTATTCAACATACACACATGCGATGTATTTAACAAATAATTTAATAAATTGCATAAAAAATAAGCCATCCAACACATAATTTAACTAATGTATCTACGTCGATGTAAGTCCTACCCTACCCACAACGTCCATGTAGATTTGAGCTAGTGTCCATGTCCGTTATTACGATATAAATAACGATGTTAATAAAATGGGCCGCTATAGAAATGAACTGAACAAGTTGCAAAAAGTCGTAAAGCTTTCCCTTTCTTTTATTGCCTTTAGGACCTGTCATTGCCTAATTATAAAATCTTGAAAATGTCAGATAAGTAAATCTCATACTATCTAGTACACATGTAATAATCAAATGCCTAATAATCCTAGAGATTAAACGAACAATATAATCCAAGGAATTTAAATACATCCATGAATCCATATCGTGCTTGTTATCCGACCTCAGTCAGATGACGTCCTCCAAAAGTGGTAAGTAAATAATAATAAGGACTCATGTGTTAGGGCACGTGCCCTAGATCAATCTACAAACATTGTTTATCTTATAATTTTAGCTAATAAAATAGAGGTTTTATTTGTTGTTTTATTATAAGTGATTGCATGTTTACCTTATAGTAATATCCATATGTATTTGTTGAAATATCCTAAATGACCCTAGTTAGTCATTATACTGGGAACTATCATGAATTAAGACTAGTGTGAATTTTGATTGATGGTTATGTGATGATCATGCGTATAGGGATACGAATTAAGATCATGACTACTTGTTACGGAATAAGGCATTGGACCAACCCGCTATGAGAACACCACATGGATTAAGTCATAGGTGTTACTCATGATAGGTATATCATTTAGTCTATTGACTTGAGATTACCATAGACATCAATTTTAGGAGCATGATAATTTGAAACAATCAAATGTTATTTTTACCTGAACAATTATAAAGATCGCGATTGGTTACCGTGTGAATAATATGTGAATGTGTGTAATCAAAATAGAATTTGTCACTCTCGTATAGAGAGAGATATCAGTGAATCCCTTGAAAAGATAGACTGATAATGGCCAAGTCCATGTGAATTGATATGATCAGTCTCACTTGGATATTTTTCAGTTTAGCTAAAGATTGAGACTAGTACGATTGAACATTAAGGGTGATTTTCTATGTCTTATGTTTAATCAAATGATATCGCACGACAAAAGGATATGATATACATTATTAATTAGGTTGTATCGATGTTGATATTCAAGTTACTTAGGTAGTCATAATGTGTTGCTAGAGACCGCTTATGACTTGTGTACAAAATAGTTTTTGGTTCACTGCCAAAGTCCCATGAACTTATTGGGTCGCACACAAAGAATGGCTTTACACAATTTCAATTGGTCAAGAGTAATGAGTTTTATATGATAAAATTCGTGATATAAAAGTCCTTTCGATTTGCTATATGATTACTTATTAATAGGGACGTATGTGTAATTTGCTTAAATTGCCTAAATACAAAATTTGTATTACGAATAGGATTTTAAGTAAGGGCTTATCTACACATATAAATAAATGGTAAAACCCTAAAAACGATATAATTTTTTTTTACAATTTTCGAGTTCTCTGGATTTAGGGAGAGAGAAAAATCATTTTCAATCTCTCTTGGGGCTAGCACTTCAAATTGTGGTCACTGTTTGTGTATGGATTTCTGATAGAGGACGCACACTTGAACGTCTTGAAAATTGAACAATCAAAAGGGAAATCACGGAATAAGGAATGATTTACTTTCGTAGATTTAGTTTAATGAAACTTATTTTCGATCCTGTTGGGGTTTTTCAAAATTTGTTTTGAATTCTCTACTACGTATGAACCCCAAAAACCCAATATCATGCCTATAGTGGATAACCAAATGAGTCTCATTCCTCGAGTCTACCTATGTATGATCGTGTTCAACGTGATCTCATGATAAACACATGATGCAAAGTTTTGGTGACTATAGCCCATTAATCATAATATCGTGTTCTACCTTGTACACACAGTTTGGTGAACACTATAAAGAGAATCAAATCGACCTTATCCTCCCCTCCCATGTATGCATGTACAATAAGTAATGCAATATTAAGGATCAATATGATTTATATGAAATTATAATCATGCAATGTAACGATTACTATGTGATTTACTTAACCTTACAAACGTAATACCTTCACTTCTTGCGTTCCATGTCAGTAACCTACTCCACACGGGATCCCAATTGATGTCCTATGATTAATTTGTAAATCCAGAAAGTTTCCATAACAATTCCACAATTTTTTCAATTAGTTGCGGTTTAATTGACCGATTATATCTCGAAACATCTAAAAGACTTCCAAAATAAATTCTCCGATGCTCAAATTTTATTTTTAACTCAAAATTGTTTTTCGGCATCGAAAATCATGTCGTCTAAGCTTGAATATAATTTTTTTAATTTATTATATTTTAATTAGTCCCAATTTGATTCAAAAACCTCGAAATAAGTCTAAATCAAATCCTCTGACGTCTGGATCCCAATTTTGATTGAAAATTGTGGTTTGGAATTAAGAATTAACCTAAACTAGACTTTTAAACAATTTCACAATTTTATACATTTTTTAGCATCGTAACACGCATTACGATGCAAAATACCTGTTATAAATCCTCGAGAAAATCTCGAAATTCTCATCTTTCATAAAAAAATCCATAACTTCTAATAGTTTTTCCAAAAATTCTATTTTTATGAATTTTTCCTAATTTCTGGGGATTTATTATAATTTTTTTATTTTCAAACCATTTCATCATTTTTTTTAATTAGGGGGAGGGTTTAATACCCTAAACCGGATCTGGTTCGGCTAAACTAAGGCGAACCCGGTTCGGGGTCATCCCCTACCTCCCTCTAAATAGATCGAAACAGAGACTATTCTCTGTTTCAATCTCTTCTCATTTTCTTTTTTAATTTTTTTGGGTGCCCAACCCCAATGGGGTGGGCACCCAAACTTACTTGGACTAAAAGAGATCCAAAAAAATGATCTATTATATACTCTTCTCCTTCCTATGTTAGCTCTGAGTCATCATGAAACTGCTTTTTAACCAAAACAATTGGAATTTCTTTATTTCGAAGGTTCTGGACCTTCATATCCACAATCAATATAGGCTACTCTTCATATAAGACATCACCCTGTAAATCAAATTGATTCCATTTTACTATATGATACGATTCAGGTTCTTTCCACCCGAGCATAGATACGTGAAATACATCATGAAATTCGGCTAAGTGAAATGGTAATTTAAGTCTATAAGCAACCTTCTCAATCCATTTCACAATCTCAAATGGTCCTTTAAACTTGGGAGAAAGCTTTCCTTTCAACCGAAACCTGTAATAGCCTTTGCGAAGGGAGAATTTTAAATAAACCTAATCTCCTTCACTATATTTCACAACGTGAGTGTGGTCTCGAACCATATGTCACCTCAACTCCACCTAATCCTCTTATTTAGCCCAACCGGCAGGATACTAACAAGGTATTCCATACAAAGCCTCAAACGAAGCCATTTTGATGCTCGATTGTTAACTGTTATTGTAAGAGACCTTACATAAAGGTATGTATTCTTCCCATTAATCTCCAAATTCTAATACACAAGCCTTAAGCACGTCCCCCAGCACATGGATCAATTTTTCAGTCCGACCATCAACCCATGGATGAAATATAGTACTAAAATGTAACTGAGTGCCGCACTTTTCCTGTATGCTCTGCCACAACCCCAATATGTACCGAGCATCTCGATCGGGAATTATCTTTGACGGAACTCCAAACAAGTGAACCACCTTTCGCTCACACAACAAGCTCAACTACGTAAATGTATCAGAAAGTGACATAGGAAGAAAACAAGCAGACTTTTTCAATCCATCAACAATAATGCAGACCGCATCATGTTTCCTCCAAGAAGTAGGCAGATGAATATCAAAATCCATCGCAATATGTTCACATTTCCACTATAGTAAGAGAATTGGCTACAATATACCCTAGGTTTCCACCATTCAGCCTTAACATGTTAGTAAATCTCACATTTCTTCACATAATCACCCACACCAGCTTTCATCCCTGACCACCAATACAATCATTTCGTATCATGATACATTTGGTCTTGTCAGGATGAATGTTATATCTAAACTAATTAGGCTCTATCAATATCTCATCTGGAATCTCAGCTACCGATGAAATTTGAAGTCTGCCTTTGAGCCTCGAACTCTGATCTGCAGACTCAGCCCAATCAGGATTATTACTATCATTAACAAACCCTTTTAACTTCCCATAATCTACATCACTTTGCAGACACCATAACACTTTCTGAATAGATACTGTTTGTACTCTAAGTTGAGAATAAATTAATTCATCATCTGCATTAGGAATTTTTGACAAATTCATAGCAATGATTTTTTTGAGTAGGTCATACTTATAAGTCGACCGGTTAGCTACATGTAATGTTTCATTACTCCTGCTCGGTGCATTAAGAACAACATTTGCTTTACTTGGGCGGTATTCAAGACTAAAATTAAAGTCTTTCAAATATTCAAACCACTGTCATTGTCTCATATTCAACTCTTTCTAAGAGAACAAATACTTCAGACTTTTATAATCTAAAAACATTATGAAGCTTTATCCAAATAAATAGCGTATCTACAGCTTCAAAGCAAGCACAATCGCCGCTTATTCTAAATCATGAAAAGTATAATTCTTCTCGTGAGTCTTTAATTTCCAAGAAGCATAAGCAGTCACCATGCTATTCTGCATTAACACATAACCCAAACCCACTTTTGGTGCATCAGTATACACTGTAAGCTTTTTCCCTAGTTTAGGCAATATAAGACTTGTGCTGAAGTCAAACACTTCAATTCCCAAAATGCGTCATCGCCTTTGTTTGACCAATTAAATGGAAAATCTTTATGAGTTGTTTACTAATCGGTGCAGTATATCAAAAAAATCTTTCGAAAATCTACCTTAATAGTCAACAAAACCCAGAAAACTTTATATCTCCATCACTGTGGTAAGTTCTAGCCAACAAATGATAGCCTTAATCTCGGTTGGATCCACTAAGATTTCTTCCGTACTAATCACATGTCCCAAAAACTTCACCTCAGACAACCAAAACTCGCATTTGCCAAATTTGACATTCAACCTAAGATTTCTCAAAGTTAGAATAATAACTCGGAGATGATGTTACTGATCCTCATGAGTCTTGGAATATATCAATGTATCACCAATAAAGACTATGAGAAAGTGACCCAGACATAGCCTCATCACTCTCTGCATCAAATCCATAAACATCGCCGAAGCACTTGTCAATCTAAACGACATAACAACAAATTCAAAATGACTATATCTTGTATTGAACATTGTCCTCTGCACATCATATTCCCGAACTCTTAACTATTGATAAATAGAATGAAGATCAATCTTAGAAAAAAATTAGGCGCAATTTAATTGATCAGACAAAACATTAATTTGAGGAACTGGATATTTACTCCAAACAACAATCTTGTTCAACTGTCTATAATCAATGCAATGCATCAAACTATCGTCCTTCTTTTCCACAAAAAGGACCGGTGCGCCTCACCGCGACATACTCCAATGAATAAACCCCTTCATCAAGCAACTTTTCCAATTATTTTGGCAACTCCTACAATTCTTTCGGAGTCATTCTATAAGGAGAAATAGATATTGATTTGATTCCAATAACCAAATCAATCGCAAAACAAATCTCTCTAAAAGGTGTAACTCCAGGTAAATAATCAGGAAACACGTTCGAGAGTTCACAAACTACAAGAATCTCTTCCAGTTTAATTTCAGGTCTTGCCTCTGTACTAATAGTTTCGGTAAGAGTTTAAATTTCTTCCTCAGTGGCTAGCCTACCTTCTTGTTAAAGGCAACTTAGGTAATGTTCCGATGTACGTAAATACTAAACAAAGGAGAATATATAAAAAAACACCATTTTTTGAAAACAATCCAAATATGCATGATAAGCCGCTAGCCAATCTATTCTCAACAACATAATAAACTCTAGAAACTCCAACATACGTAGATCTGCTTCCATCTCATGTCCAGAGATCTCAAACACACATTTCTCACACATAAAATGTTGATACACTTTATCACCAATCACTGTGTTGCGGACACGATGAATAAGACTCGCACCAAAGTTAGCCCTAACTCAATCACCATATAACCATAAACTAAAATCATACCTTCGATAAGATTACAATTTGCATTTGAAACTCGTTCAATAATCACTTGAGAATGTTCATCGATATGTTGTTAAGACAGTAACACACAAGAGGACGCTCTTAAGAGTCGTGAACAAGCTATCTTGTAATGTCTTTTCTTTCCGTACCTAAATCACATAACTGCACTTAAATTTTGAGGACAATCTCTACTAATATGACCTTGCTTCCCACACCCAAAACATGTGATTGTAGGTTTAATACCTAAAAAAGATTACTAATTAGTTTTTGATCACTCATTTGAGGAATGTCACTGAAATCCTAACCCTTACCTCCACTCCTCTGCAACTGAGGCGCACCGCTGTGACCTGAAATGGCTGAAAAGATTGTGATCAAGTCCGTCATGATCCTGTCTGTGTCATCTCAGCTGATCTTCCATCTTTTCCTTTATTCTAGAAAATTTAAGTCAAATCGAAATGGAAACTTTTCCATGCCCTCAAAACTTAAGCCATGTCCTGACTCCACGATGCCCTCGTCGTGATTCGTACCGAAAAGCTCGTGTAGTCATATAAGTCTTGGCCCTACCTCAAACCTCTCGCAGAGTGTTTGATTCAATCATCAATATAATGGTACCAAGCTCTTCATGTCTTTCCTCATGTGGCATTCCTCTAACTACGATTGTATCAGCCAGAACTGGAGCTATAATAATCGATTCAACTCCGAAACTAAATGCAGAGGTAGTCTTCTCTTCTTGAGCGACTAGAGTGGCAGTAGGAACTTCTTGAGCAACACGAACCACATGTGCTTGAGCTGCCACCTATGCTCGTAAAATATTCAACAACTTTGACATCCACCCAGCCAAGTCTTGAAGCTTATTTGAATCCACATGTTGTGGATCCCTATTACCCTTACCGAATCCCTGATTCGGCTCTTACAGTCCGCTCATAATTCTTTGCAACAACAATTGCAAGAAAAGTGGTTCAGCAAGCCTATATCCATCGATATCTTAATAAAATAAAACACACATAACACATTCATGAATTTCTTAGACTTTTTAACCCCATTCAATCGCATTACTTCCCAACTAATCACTCACTTAACCTCAATCAACAAAAATCAATTAGAATCCTAAGCTCTAATACCAACATTTTCAGACCCCATCGAATTAGGGCATTTGACCGGCCTAGATTACCTTAATCCCCTGATAATCTAGCAGCCTTAATATTACCATCAATAAATAATTAAAATCAATTCAAAGTAATCATCAATTATAATACTTTATCAACTCTAAAGGATTCTGAAAGTAAATCTAAACCTCAAAATTTTGTAAGATTGATTACATAATCTTAAAATTTTATAAATAAAAAACTTGACAGCACTTCCTCTATTTTTAAGCTTACACCGAAAAATTCGACCTTCAAAAATCTTCAACAAAACTTGCTCACCTTGGTGGAAATGTCGAAGGACTCAAAATCCACCCATAACAATACATATTGCATTACCGAAAACTCATTTATACAATATATTATATCAAAAATTACATACATAGAGAGAAAGAAATTGAGCAAGTAACAAACAATCGAAAAGTTTTCCATTTCCCTTATTGCCATTAGAACCACTCAATACCCAATTATATAAACTCGACAATATCAGATAAGTAAATTCTACACTATCCAGTACACATGTAATAATTAGATGCATAATAATCCAAGAGATTAAATGAACAATATAATCCAAAGAATTTAAATACAACTGCGAATCCATCTCCTTTCTATTATTCGACCACAATTAGATGACGTCCTCCAAAAGTAGTAAGTAAACAGTAATAAGGACTCATGCCCAAAGAGGATAACTAAACGAGTCTAATTCATCGAGTCTATCCGAGTATGATCTGATTTAACGTGATTTTATGATAACCACGTGATGCAAAGTATCAGTGACTCTAGCCCCTAAAACATAATATAGTGTTCTACCTTGTACGAAGAGTATGGTAAACATTATAAGGAGACTCGAATTGACCTTATTCTCCCAACCCTTGTACGCATGTACAACAAGTAATTAAATATCAAGGATAAATGCAATTTATACGAAACTATAATCATACAATGTAACGGTTACTATAGGATTTACTTAACCTTGCAAACGCGATATCGTCACTTTTTGCGCTCCATGTCAATAAGCTACTCTACATAAGATCCCAATTGCGGTCCTATAATTAATTTGTAAGTCCGTGAGTTTCCATAAAAATTCCATAATTTTCTCAATTAGTTATAGTTCAATTGAACCAATCGCGTCCCGATACCTCTAAAATAGTTCAAAAATAAATTCTTTGATGCCAGATTTCATGTTTAACTCAAAATATTATTCGACATCGAAAATTACGTTGACAAGACTTAAATATAATTTTTTCTATTTATTATATTTTAATTAGTCTAGTCTCGATTCAAATACCTCAGAATCAGTCCAAATCAAATCCCCAGACGTCTGAATCCCAATTTTGACTGCTAATTGTGGTTCAGAATCGAAAATCAACCTATAGTAGGTTTTAAAACAATTTTTATAATTTTGGACATTTTCTAATTATTTTCCAAAAATTCCATTTTATGAATACTCTCTAATTTCCATGGATTTATTATTATTATTATTATTTATTATTTTCAAACCATTTCATCATTTTTTTAATTGGGGGGAGGGTTTGATCACTTAACCGAATCTGATTTGGCTCAACTAAGCCACATCCGATTTGGGGGTCATCCCCTAACACCTTCCTTTAGATCGTTTTCAATTATTTTTCAGGTGCCCACCATTGGAGTTTACAGCTCCCCCTCCGTCTTCCTCGAGTCTTCTCCTTCCTCTATTCCTCTTTGGTTCTTCTCCTCCCTCAACGCTTCTACAGTACTTTTGTTTTATTCTCTCTTTGAATCGGTCTTTCTTCTATTCACCTATGCTCACAACCAATAACCAGTTCGATGAAATCAAATTTGGATTCAGTTCTAAATCCAGTCCTTATATTTGTTCCATATATCAACAGTCCATCAAAATTAAAATTGAAGTTCGATTTGATTTTTGATTAAACCTTACCTCACCTCCACCGCCACCAACAACACAACGAGAGCCCCTTCACTTTCTTAATTCGATCAAAATTGTGACAATAGAGATAAGCCTCAAACTAGAGAGACACCTGAAATAAAGAGAGACTGTGAGAATGAAGGACGATAGGGGAGTAAAGAAGAAATGACAAAATGAAGAAGAATGTTGATTTCGATTTTAAAGAAGATGGCCAAATAACCAGTTTGCCCTTCACTTGTTATCCTTCACCATTAGGGGTAGGCAACGGTTTCCGCAAAACCGCCCAAACCAACCGTGCGGTTTGGTTTGATTTTTAAAACTCGCGGTTTGGGGGTGGTTTGGAAAACTTGAAAGCCACATAATCACGGTTTAGTGGTGGTTTTCATTTTGAGAGAACTGCGGTTTACCAAATCAAGGGTAGTTTAGTAATTTTCCTCCATTTACTTAAAACCCTACCCATATAAAGTTATAACAACTTACACCCACTTTGCTCCCTCTCAAGTCTCAACCAAGCTCTCAACTGTTCATCTCTCCCTCTCTCTCTCAAGACCATTGTTCATCTCTCTCTCTCTCTCTCTCTCTCTCTCTATCTCTCTCTCTCTCTCTCTCAAGACCATCGTCTCTCTACCGTTCATCTCTCTTTCTCTTTCAAGACCACTGTTTGCCTCTCTCTCTCAACCGTTCATCTCTCTCTCTCTCAAGACCACTGCATGTCCGCATCCTCTCACGCCGCCAATCGCCGTCGTTGCCTCCTAGCGCCACTCCTACTAGTTTCCCCTCTCGGTTGTGCCTCCAATCGTCGTCGCCCCTCTCATTATCGCCTTTCACCTCTCCCACCAATCCCCCCTCTCCCACCACCGCTCCTCGCACCAGTTGTGTCTCCCACCGCTGTCATCTACCACCAGTGGTCTCCACCAATCGCGCCCCCTCCCCCGCCAATCGCGCCTCCCTCCCCCACCAATCGCGCCTCCTTCGCCACCTCCCGACCATCATTTTTTTTTAAAAAAATATACCCTAAAATCGAGAAACCAAACTGACCAAACCACGGTTTGCGCGGTCGGTTTGGGTGCGGTTTTAAAGGTTCGCGGTTTGGTGGTGGTTTGTAAAATGACGAAATCGTGAGCCTTCGGTTTGGTCGCGGTTTAGTGGTTTTTACCGCCTAATTGCAGTTTGCCCACCCCTATTCACCATATATAACGAATACCCTTTTGGGTCTTTTTGCTTTTTTCTATTTTCTTCATATTTATCTCCTCAATTTATATCCAAATTAAACCCCGAAAAATACCCCAATTCTGCAAAAAATTGGAGAATTCACCAATACACTGCGAAACTCCCATACAACGCATCTCACATGAAATTCGAGGTTTAGGACCCTCATCAGCTTGTTATATTCATTTAAAGTTCAAGAGTCAGATTTTTAAACTTACTTACAATTGTTTTTTGCGAAATTCAAAACAATAGTTCAATTCAGCATTTTAACTCTCTCACGACTCATTTCAAACACATATCTCGAGATAAAATCCTACAAATCTTGAATTTAATCTATTAACTTGAATTTCACGAGATAGCATAATGTATAGTACACGACAATAGGCGCACATCAAACAAAAGTAAAATTATTTGTATACCTTTATTTCACTAATTCTCAGCTACTGACTCGCGGCCTAAACCACATCTGCTAATCCATGATTAACTGTAATTATCGATTTAAAAATTTTAGGATTTAACACACTATATCATCGCCCTCGTCGATACTCATTGTGATATTTATCTCGCTTATGTACAAATTAGCATTGGCAGTGTTTAAGAATGGTCGCTCAAGTATCATAAACACATCATCATCTATATTGTGATTCATCACCTCAAAATCCGTGATGAATGTGAGTTTACCTACTTTTATATGCAAATTAAATATTCTACTTATAGTTGGTATCAAGTTGTCATTTACTACTTGCAAATTCACGGTATCGGGATAATTGATCTTCAAATTGGCATGGAACATGTCCATTAGTGGCATGCAATTGACTGAGGCCCTCGTATCACATAAGACATTTCTTAACTGGTGCCCGTCGATGTTTATCGGTATGTATATCTCTCCCATATTTATCATTTTGATAGGTTTTATCTTGGGATGAACTTAAACTTTGGTTCTGGCTTTTTGAAAACCATTTTGATGGCATTGTATTGTGGGGCTTCTTCAAAAGGTCAATCATATTTGTGCTTGGCCTTCCACTATTGATTCCCTTCTTTTTCTTCAAGGCATTGCTTCTTTGTTTCTTGAGACCATAAAATTCATTTTGCCTCACTTCCGCGTTGTGCTCATGCATCTCTTCATGCTTTCTCGTAGCTAATATGTTGACTTTTTCTAGCTTGTAATTCACTTGCTCTTGTTTTGGCTCATTTGTTGTCGTAGTGCTCATCATGCGAATGACGCTCACGTTCTCTATAGGATTGGTGACGGTGTTGCTTGGAAACAGACCTTCTTTCTCGTGTTCAAGGCTATAGCAAACTAACCAATTTGTGTCTCAAGATTCTTGATGGATTGTGATCGCTCATCATCCATCCTCTTCATGGCTTGCTTCACTCCTTTGATCCCTTTCTCATGCTTCTCATGGCGCTCCATATTCATGTCCATGGCTTTCAAGTACAACTCTATTAACTTCAATGAAGTCATATCTTCACTCCGCTCCAGCTTCCCCTGTTAGACTTGTTGATCGAAGCCTCGAGCTAATTTTAATGCATTATCAGAGTTTTTGTAAGAGAAGTTTAGGTTGTTGTTATTGTATCCTTGAAAATACTGTTGAGGAGCCATCCTCTCGGCCTAAAGTTGTTCCCACAACCTTGGTTGTTCATGAATTTGATGTCCTGATATTTCATTCCCCAATGTATGTCCATTTTGTAAACTACCATGCCTTAGTGATTTATATGTCGATGCACTACTTGTGGACATTGGTGTCCCATCATAATTTTTGCCATTTGATGGCACATATTTGATAGCTACGTCATAATTGCAGCTTTCGAGTCAATCTCATATAACCCTGCTGGTTTCCTTACTGTGGAACGAGTAGCGACTGTAGAATTTTAAGAAATAAGATCCAAGAGATCCAATTCTATATCCTTATCTTTGGTAAGTTGAGAGACACCTGCTGCGGCATTTACTAGTGTCCTCGTGATGTGGTTCATTCCATTATAGAAGATTTGGAGTTGTGTCCATTTCACGTATCCATGTCTCAGACATCTCCTCGATATCTCTTTGAATCTTTCCCAAGCCTCACCAAGAGACTCGGTGTCTTTCTGCTTGAACCGACTAATCTATAGTTTACTTTTGCCGACCTTCATTAGGGGAAATAACTTGTTTAGAAATTTATCATTGATTTTCGCCCATGAGGTCATACTCCTTTCATCGAGCCCCTAGAACCAGGATTTTTCTTTTTTACCCAATGAGAATGGGAAAAGTCTCATCCTGATCACCTCATTTATAACTTCGGTAATGTGCAAGGTGTCGCACTTCACCAAGAAATTCTCAACATGTACAACTAGATCTTCATTGGATAGCCCATTAAACAAGTAATTTTGCACTATGTTTGTCAGAGACGGTCTCAGTTCAAACTCAATGATGTTGGCAGGAAGCTTTATCACTCTAGTATAAGTTTCTTGAACTTTTGTCTTGAAATAGTCACGACGGCATCTTTCTCCTCGTACTCGATCCTGCACTATCAGATCACTTACATATTAGTTATTCTTGCAGCCCCGTTGTTGGTTTCCTGGTTGATCCTCTGCCATCTTGATTCCTTTCTTTTTCTTTTCTTTATTGGTTCGGTCAATCTCAAGGTTATAAGGTTGTAAGTCCCTCTCGCCCTTGCTAAGTATGCACTAGTTATCCCTAAAAAAACACAAAAGATCAAGTGCAGAAAGTTAAACTTGAAACTTATATTTTTTTATAAACCTAAAAGTAAAGTACTTTCAGATAAAACTTAGCAACTTTTCAAACTAAGTAATACTAAGTGGCTACCTATCCCCGGCAACGGCGCCAAAAACTTGACACGTGTCGCAAGTATAACGAATCGATTGTAGTAATAGTTTAATCAACTTACATTGACTATGGATATCATTCTCAGGGAAATGCTTTTGCACTAGTTGAATGCCTATTTAACTTTGAAATACTGCTAAGGAAATCCCTTTTTAAATGGTTTTATACTAAACTACTCTATCTAACAAAACAATATAAACTTTACTTTAACTCTTTTATTAAGAATATATTAGTTCATAAATTCACCTAGGTAATGAAATTCTACGCTTTCCAACCACTTTTACATATCAAGATGTTGTGTGCAATGCCTAATTAGAATAGATAGATTTTCTTCAAATCCCCTTTACACTGTTGTCATGACGGAAAAGTATCTAATGTGAATACTAGAACTCTACATATGGGTGTGAATAACATAAGCTCCACATCGCTTTAATGTCCTCAATATTTAGATTCATAACCAATTAAGTTTACTATATGTGTCTCCCTAATCAACAACTATTTATCAATGTCGTGTATTTTACAGTTATACCATTCATGTCCAGCTTAAAAGCTTCAATGGTCATGATAACTTTTAAAACCTAATATCATTAAACATGTGATCAATATGTCTAAAGCATTATGCTCATGATGTGTGCCTCAAGTATAATGGCTAGCCTGTAGTAATAGTGCAATCAACTTACTTTTATCACGGATATTGTCCTCAGGGAAAGGCTTTTGCACTAGTTAATTACCTATTTATCTTTGGGCTATTGCTAAGGAAAACCATTTTTGATCTAACAAATCAATTTAAACTTTACTTTAACTCTCATATTAAGGATATTTAAGTTCACAACTTCACCTAAGTAATAAAATATTATGTTTTTCAACCACTTTTACATCTTAATATGTTGTGTGTAATGCATAATTAGAATATACCGATTTCCTTCAAATCAACTTCAACCCACTTTTGTGACGAAAAAGATTCTAATGTGCAACCTAGAACTCCACATATCGGTGTGAATAACGTAAGCTCCACATTGGTTTAAGTCTCAAATCTTTGGATTCATAACCAACTAAGTTTACTATCTGTGCCTCTTTAATCAACAACTATCGCTCGATGCTGTGTATTTTACGGTTGTACTATTCACATATGGATTAAAAGCTTCAATGGTCATGATAACTCCTAAAATCTAATATCATTAAATATGTGATCAAGATGTCTTAAGCATTACGCTCAAAATCAATACAAATTCTAACAATTGCACTTTTTATATTCACTTTTTATTCATATTCAAAGCATAGCATTCATACCATATGATCCATTAATCCCTAAGATAAATTGACTACTCACATTTCATTGAAACACAAGCATCACAATTCATAATGAAAATCAATGAAAATCAGAGATGAATATAAATATTACCTTGATACTTAAAATAATTGTAAACCCTATGCTAAATTACTTTAATGGTGTCTAATCGTTAGTATATGATGAGTTTACCACGTCCTAATACCTATTTATACTCCCTAATAACAATTAGAAACCCTACCTTATAATTTAACTCAGAATAAAACTTTAACTTTCTATTTCTGCTTGTCTAGCGCTATCACTAATACCTCGGTGCTGTGTGTGTTAAGCCACGGCACCACCACTGTCGCGCCACCTCACGCACATATTTTTCTCACTTAGTGCCTTGGTGCTATCATTTACTGTCCCGACACCGTCCCCTTCATACCACAGCGTCGCCATTGTGTCGGACCTTTAAACTTGATTTTCTTCACTTTCTCATCTCTCCCACATCGTGCCTTTCTTTCCCACACTGTGCTTTATGTTCCCACAATGCCAACATGTGTAGCCACAACGCCAACCATGTTTTTGTGGGTTTTCTATCTGTTTCTTCTCATTTTTGCTCAATTCCTTCCTTTACACCTTAATTCCCTAAAACTGTAATAACAACATGATTTAGAGCTCATTTAGGGATATTTATGCTAAATATACTACTAAACTAACCCTATATATAAGTATAAATAATCATTTATCAAATACCCTCAAACTTAAGATTCTGCGCGTCCCAAGCAAAAGTGTATTCTACTAAGTCTCATAATAACTAGTTCTCATTCAATTTACATTATTTATGGAGTGTCCTTTAATTTACTAAAATCTTAGTTAATAATCCACTCAAGAGTTTTTATTTGCAAAAACTTTATAATTTTAAGACATGTAGCTTTAATAACACATATAACTTCACTTTCAAAAGACCAAAGTAGATCACAACTAAAAATCATCACTATTCTCAAGTTTGTTTCATCTCAACACTTAAGTAGCAACTATGCAATCTCATGATTTCTCATTAATCTCAAGTATTCACAAATAAGCATAGATTAAACTCGTCTTTGAGAGACTTTAGCACTTCGAGAGTCTATATGACTTCACATAGTTGGAAAAGAAACTTAACTCAATTAGCTACTCTTACTCGAGCTAAATCTTTTATTTGAAGAGTTTTAATTTACTTCTGCCTTATTTTCTCTATTATTCTTTTTTTCACTCATTATTCTTTTTCTTTTCATTTTTACTTTATTTTACAGTCTCTGCTACTTTTCCTATGGACTTTATTTTTTCTCACTTTTTTCAACCATTAAGCTCTCTACTCCATTTCCTGTAGAACTCGTGGGATTCTCTTTTTTTTTTTTCTTTTATTTCTAAAACCCTTGTTAGCACTTGTCACTTTCTCTAAATCAAGTTAACTCCAACTTTTAATGTACAATGCCTATTTTTTTCCCTATTTGCACTAAGTATTTATTTGCTTTGTATTATCAAGTAAGATTCACACTTATTATAGAAACTTTAGAGATCTAACGTTTTTTACAAGAAGTGTTCTAGTTTCTTGCTTTTGTTTCAAGTTCTAGGTCTTCCCTAACTCTGAGTTTCTAATCATGAAATCACACCGTTGTTTGCTAAATTTTATTGCTTTCTTCTTCAAAATTTAAAAATAATCTCTTGAGTTTCATATCAACAAAATACTTATAATCTACTCGTCCACGATTAAGGCATGAACATACAAATGAACTGCTCATTCATTTTGTATTATTATATATAACCTAATCTATACTACTTGAACATTCATATAGTAAATGAAATGAGAAATTTATACACTACCATACTTTCCACCTTAACTGTTTCAAATTAAAATTTTAAACAATCATACCTACACCTACAGTGTTTATCCTTATTTCTTAGCCTATCTTACCACTTCTCATAGTGTAGTGTAGTGTTGATGGCCCTAAACTTAAACCAAATCTTGCCCTGAAGGTTTAAAAGTAAGTCTGAAATATGAAAACACTAAAACATACAAACTTATATAATAACACAAGTTATAATAAACTAAACTAAACATAGAATTGAAAAAACAAAATAGTTAGCAAAATATCCCATAGTTAAAAATAAGTGGTATCAATGTTACTCTCAACTCCCCAAGTCTAAAGGATTCCAATTGCACTGACTTCATAACTGCACATCATCATCATCAATTTCATCATTAGCTTCAACGTAGGATGGTGTCAATGGATGGTCCACTATTCTGCTCTGCACTAAATTTGGATCGAACACGTAGTTCGGTGCCGCTGGAAAGTCTAGTGACCAATCAATAGGACTCATCTGTTTATTCCTCTCATACCTAGCTAAGTCCCTCTGATGATCGACAAACAACATGAAATTGCACTGCCCATTTCGTCTGTGTTACTCTCCCCTCTTCAACATGGCTGTGTGGCAATGCGCCATGTCCTCTTAGTATTGTCTCCGCATCTCTGTTATATGATCACGTGTCATACCTGCCAAATATAACTTGCAATGGAGTTACCAACCACAAGGGTGTAGTAGTGGTAAATACGGGGTCGAATCCAAATGACTTGAGTTTTACTTTAAGTTAACTAAAAATAGAGGATTTTAGAAAGTTCGAGGAAACAATTAACTAAACTAGCAAAAATTAAAAGTTCGCAAAAGACAATATCAATGAGAGAAAACACCTAAGTCTACGGTTCCACAAGCAAGAATCAAGATTCAATAGCATATCATGGTCCTCAATCTTTACAAAAAGTTATTAATTCAAGTTCTCCTAGATTAGCTATAGAAAATCAACGTCAGCCAGAAATTCCTAATTCCCCTAAACTCGATAGCTAGGACGTCCACCGGTAACTAATTCCCTAATTAATGCATAACCCTAGATATCGGTTAATCGTGTTTAACACATTAATCGCAATAATAAGGATCTACGGGAATACTAATCTTAAATAACTGAATCATGTCCACTTTCGATTTAACCTAGATTCAATTATTGCACGCTCAAGAACCGAAAGGGTTTTATGGCAAACGGGTGAGTGTTCGTCATTTTATTGTTCCAAATTAAAGTATAATTACGGATACAAATGGTCCAATTAACTATAGATTGTCCACCTAAAAACATGCAATGACCATATACACACCCTGGATATAAACTATAATACTTAAAATCAACAACAATGAAATAAGAGAAAATAAATCAAATTAAATAAAAATCATAGATATCACAATTTTATGTCATGAATCAAGAATCCACTTGTTTCCCCTCTAACTTAGGCAAAAATTAGTTTAGCTGGACATGCTCTTTACTATCACCAAATATGAAAAGTTGTGTGTGGCGGCTCCAATGTCGACTCGGATGAATACTTTAGTTTCTAATATGAAAAATTACTAAAAATTGCTCTAAATGTGAAAAAAATTAATTTTAGGGGTTGGCCTTGTAACACGTACGCCGAGGAGCATCTAGGGGCTGTTGAGCATTTTTTGCATGGCCTGGACACGTGGCAGCAGCAAATTGGGCGAGTTTGATTGAGGCGCTGACGTGGCAGGCTCTGAATGGTGAAAGGCTGCAGTGTGACATGCTTGAGTGCGTGAGGTAATGATGTGTGGCAGGCTGGAAGCGGTGAAAAATTCGCACAAGACTCGCCGAAGAAATGGGATAGAGCACGGTACATATCTTGAGGACAGTCTGATGGATGTCGATGCAGGGAAATGAGCTTAGTGTGGCAGCTGGTGGCGAATGAAGCCAGGACGCGTGACAGCTATTTGTGAAGGAGTAAATCGCACGAGTATGTGTGAAGGAGTGGGAGCCTGCACAGCGCGCATATCGAGGCAATCCAACGACAACTGGTTCCAAGTGACTTAACTGTGCGACTCCTATGCAATATTTGGTATGCTGGTCACTTCTCCACCAACTGCGTAGTACGTAACTCGAGGCATATCTACTCGCATCTGATAACTGCATGGAAACACTCTATTTCATATAGTTTTTCACATTGGATTTAACTGCGGACTCTGTTTCACCCGAAAATGACAAATAAATATAATTAAATATATATTTTATGGACTTTACATATTAAATATATTAAAATAGACTACTAAAACCCTATAAATACTGACTTATCAAACTCCCCAAACATAAGACTTTACACATCCCAAACAAATGTGTAAATGACAAAACAAACTTAACTAGACTCATAATATAGTAATGCACTGACTCAACTAATCTCATACCCAACTCAAATTCATAGAGTCCATTTGATTTAAATATCCACTAAGTTAAAAAGCAACTCAAAAAATTTCAGAGTTATAATATGTCAACACATGCAACCCAAACACAATTAAGATCAAGAAAAATGTCATCAATTACTCACGAATTTTCTTGGTCATACATTCAAGCACACGAGTTTAAAATCTCACTTAATCAAGTGAAAGCACTCGAGCTAAATCTTTTATTTGAGGAGTTTTTATAACTTCCACCTTCATTCATCTTATTTTCTCTATTTTTCCACAATTTGTCTTTCAAGTAATATGATGAGTTTAAGTATGGTGATTAGATAGGTGATTTGATGTGATGTGTGATGTGACGACAAAACCCCAAACTATCCCATACACCCGCGTTACGCGCACATCGCGACATCGTACACTCCCATCCCTACACGTGCACAACGCGACTAAGCGTAATTCTCAATTAGCGCGACAAGAACTATTAAATAATAGTAAAATAAATAAATACTCGCCATACAAAAATAACAAATTTCACCTCGTTAGGCGTGCCCTAGAATTTTCCTCGACATCCACGTGGGTCTGAGCCTAAAATCTTAATCTGTAATTTGTTAGTTAATCGGGATTAATTAAAGCGGGCCATTACAGAAAAGCAACAACAATTACATAAAACGAACGTAGCAGAAATGCGGATGCTTAGGTGGATGTGTGGTAAAACTCATAAAGATAGAATAAGAAATATAGAAATTCAAAGACAAGTAGGAGTAGCACCAATTGATACAAAGATTAAGGAAGGGCGGTTGCGGTGGTTTGGTCACTTGCAAAGACGGCCTACAAATGCCCCCACTAAAAAACTTGACTTAATAGAAACTATAGAAATTCGACGAGTTAGGGGTAGACCAAAGTTAACTTGGGATGCATTAATTAGAAGAGATTTGAATGGGTTGGAAAGCTCACCATCAATTGCACTTAATCGAACACAATGGAAAAGTTTGATCCATATAGTCGACCCCAATTAATTTGGGACTGAGGCTATGTCTTTGTTGTTGGGTGTGGTATCGTGCCTTTCTTTTCATCTCGATGCAAAATATTGATTTTGGAGCAATTTTACATTATTGCTAGGTGTGGATGGTTGTCAATTTTAGTGGTTTGGCTAGTTGTTATTAATTTTAATGCGTGTCATTGTTGTTCGAGTTGAAGCTATGGGGACAGTATGATGAAGTTGATGTGCAATTAAAGCAAATAAGTTTCTAGTATTTGCCACAGCACCACACCCCTTGAGGGTTGTATTGGGTTATATTTTATGATTCACTGTTTCATTGGTGTTTGGGACTGAGGCTTTGTGTTGTTGTTATTGTTCCCTTAGTGATACTGGTTGTCCCTTATAGTCATTATATCTTGCAAGGACGATGATTTGCAATTAATGTTATGGTGGCATTTATGAGACAAGTTCTAGGGGGAAGGAAATGGCACACTTTCTTTATTGGGTGCAAGGATTGTTGTGAGATTACTAAGGTAGCCTTTAGGTGTTTTATGACCTTTTCTATTTATGAGTTGAGGTGGTGGTAGTTCAATCATGAACTTCGTTAAGGGTGGTAAAATGGACCACAACATGATAACATGACATGTCTTACATGAGAAATTAATGAGTTAGGGTTGAGCTTATGCGGGTTCATGTTGTAAACAGGTTGATCCGGTAAAAAAAAAATGTTGTAAACAAGTTGACCCATTTATGACACATAATAAATGGGTCGTATCATGGGTTAGCATGCCAACTTGTTCACAACCCGTTAATTTACAGGTGTCGACTCGTGTTGTATGTTCGCCTCCATTACTCATCAAACCAAGGGTGAGATAGGTAATAATTTTATAGGAGAGTAAAGGTTTGAGACTTTAAGCCCTAACTTAATATGTTTATGTAATATAAATAGGTTAAATGTATTAAATGACTTATATTGGGGTAAAAAATATGTTTACTAAATGGGTTGAATTTTAATTATGTCATGACCATCTAACTTAACATGTTACATCAGTTGTGTGAACTCGCTGAAAATTCATGTCATATTGCATGAACCCATTAGATAAATCTAGGTCAACTCGTCACGTGCACGACTTGCCAACCCGTTCACTATGTTAACACTACTTGCATTTCTACAAGACATAAATCATGCTTGAATACAATTACTAGATAGGGAAATTTTTCATCTCTGTATTTCATATAACTACAGTTTTCCCGTTCATTGTATGAGTTATATAACGGTGGACTGAGGTAATGTTGAACAAACAATAAACCAGACTAGTAAACCAAAAGATCAAATGATCAGTTGATCAACAGTGAAACAGTCTAGCAAATCAAACGAAGAAGACAAACATGAACAACGTACAATCCGTTATTCATTATCAATCAAGAATACAGAGTACATGACTTATATACATATAAAGAAGGTGTACATTACACACCCTTGTCATAACCAACTGAACTAAACTAACATGTGCCTATGATACAATATACACAAACATATGATACAATACATTACAATGCCTATACATTACATAACTCTACATCCCCCATCAAGATGGAAGTCTATGTCAGTCACATAGACCCATCTTGGACAATAAATCAGAGAACAAAAGAGCTGGTAAAGACTTGGAAAACAAACCAACAAACTGTAATCTAGTAGGAACATATTGTGGAAGAACAAAACCACATTTGAACTGATGACGAACCAGATGACTATCAATCTCCAAATGCTTGGTACGTTCATGAAAAACAGGATTGGCAGAAAGGTGAATAGCAGCTTGATTATCACACCAAAGAGGTATCAGAAGAGGAGTAGGAATACCTAAGTCCTTAAAGATATAAGAAATCCATAACAATTCACAAACTTTGGAAGACATACTCCTATACTCAACCTCAGCAGAGGATTTAGAAACAGTAGCTTGTTTCTTAGTTTTCCATGAGATTAAAGAGGAGCCCATGAATACACAAGAACCAGTAAGAGACTTACGTGAAAGAGGACAAGCAGCCCAATCAGAATCACAGTAGGCGACAATTGGAAGATCCAACTGAACAAGGAAAAACAAACCCTGAGAAGGAGTACCCTTAAGATACCTCAAAACGTGAAGAGCACCAGACCAATGTTGTTCAGTAGGAGCTTGAACGAACTGACTCAACTGCTGTGTGGCATAAGTAATGTCAGGACAAGTGAAACCCAAGTAAAGAAGACGACCAATTAGTCTTCTATATTGATCAACTTCAAGTAACAAAGGTGAATCAACATCATCAAATTTACAGTCACGAGGAAGAGGAGTAGTTGCTGGTTTAGCCATGGTAAGACCAGTATCAGTAAGTAAATCAAGAACATACTTGCGTTGATGAACATAGAGTCATGATGAAGATCGAACCAACTCTAAGCCCAAAAAATAGCGTGCTTGGCCAAGATCTTTAATGGTGAACAAGTTGTGCAGGAAGTCCTTGACTTTTTTAATCAACTCAATAGAGGTACCAGTAACAAGAATATCATCAACATATACTAACAATACCAAAAACTGACCATCGATGTTGTAAGTAAACAAACAAGGATCATGGACAGATTGAATGAAACCAAAAAAATTGAAGTTTAGAAGTAAACTCATGGTTCCATTGTCTTGAGGCTTGCTTTAAACCATATAAGGATCGCTGAAGTTTACAAACTTGAGTAGGAGAAGCCAAAGTGTAACCATCAAGAGGTTTCATATAAACATCTTCATCAAGAGAACCATGTAAGAAGGCATTATTAACATCCAATTGATGTAAAGGCCAATCTCGAGCAGCTGCCAAGGATAAAACAATCCTAACTGTGACATTTTTGGCAACAGGAGAGAAAGAATTAGTGTAATCAACACATTCAATTTGATGAAAGCCCTTTGCAACCAAACGAGTTTTACATCTATCCAATGATCCATCAGGATTAAGTTTAACTTTGTAAACCCACTTAGAACCAATGGCCTTTTTATCTGGTGGTAGATCAATGAGACTCCAAGTACCATTTTCCTCTAAAGCTTGTAACTCCTTATTCATTGCTTCGACCCAAACAGGATCATGTTGAGCTTGAGCTTAACAAGTAGGCTCCTTTATGTTTGAAACAGCAGCCAAAAAACACTTGTAATCAGCAGTAATGTGAGAAGAATGAATGAAAGGAAATGTAGGAGGGGCACCAGCAGAAAGAATAGACTATGTAGGAGTGAAAACAGAGGTATGGACATTGTTCAAAACAAAATCATTCATCCAAAGAGGCTTGTGAACAACACGATGACTCTTGCGAGGAACAATTGCAGCAGGAGGCATGACAACATCAGTAACATCGGTAGGAGGCACTAATGCATCTGTAACAGGCACAGAGGAAACAGGCAAAGTAACATCAGAAGGTGCTTCATTAGGATGAAAAACCTCAACAGGTAACTCTCTAGAATGAGGCATAGCAGCAGTAGAAACAGGGACAGCTCTCAAGGAATCAGATGTGTCAGTACAAGGAATAGGCAATGGACACTCTGAACTTGAAGAAACACTGTCAAATGGAAATTAAGTTTCAAAGAAAATCACATCCCTTGAAACAAAACAACCATGTGTTGCCATATTGTATAATTTGTAAGCCTTTTGTCCAGGGGAATATCCTAGAAAGATACATTTAATTGCTCGTGTATCTAACTTGGTTTTACTAGTTGAAACATTGGTAGCAAAGCACAAACAACCAAATGTCTTCAAAGAGAGATAATTTGGTAATCTTCCAAATAAGAGATGATAAGGAGACTTCCATTGCAGCAATTGAGAAGGCAATCGATTAATAAGAAAAGTAGCAGTAAGAACAGCATCACCCCAAAATTTATTTGACAAACCAAACTGAAAAATATGAGCTCTTGTAACTTGTAACAGATGGCGATGCTTTCTTTCAACCACACCATTTTGCTGAGGAGTATAAGATGTAGATCTTTGTTGTAGAATCCCCAAACCAGAGAACAAAGCTTGACATTCTTGATTACGAAATTCAGTACCATTATCAGTCCTAATGGTTTGGACAGATGCTTTAAAATGATTGTGAATAAAAGCTAGAAACTGCTTGATGAGATTGCCTGTCAAGGACTTATATTTCATCGAAAACGTCCATGTAAATCGACTATAATCATCCACAATTGTTAAGAAAAAATGAGCTCCTTGAATAGAAGATTGCTTATATGGTCCCCAAACATCCATATGCAACAGTTGAAAAGGACAAGAAGTTTGAATAGAACTCAATGGAAAAACAATTCTGCATTGTTTGGACATTTGACAAACATCACAAGGTACATTGTGTCCTCCAATTGAAGAACCATTAAGTAACAAATGAAGCTGCTTTGTTACACTAACAGAAGGGTGTCCCAAACGATGATGCCATGAAAAATTAACACTAGCATTATTACGGTAAGCTAATGATAATTCTGTAGGAGATACAAATGAAGCAATGGCATCTTTATTGAAAGAACTGGAATCTAGTATATAGAGACCTCCAATCATCCTTCCCACAGCTAGAACTTGAGATTGCTCAATGTTCTGTATAGCATAAAAGGATGGATAAAACTCAACTGTCAGTTTAGTAGAAGAAAATAACTTACTAACTGACAAAAGATTATACTTGAATGAGTTTATATGTAAGCAGGAAGATAGAACTATGTTTGTATTGAGTTGCACATCTCATATGCGGTTAACTTCTTTAGTATGTGCATAAGGCAAACAAACCGAAACAGGTTTAGCCAAAGCAGTGATGTTAATAAGAAAATCATAGTTAATACATATATGATTTGTTGTGCCACTATCCACAATCCAAGCATTCGAATCAAAAGAGGAATGAATGCTAGAAAGCCTTTTTTGTGAACTACCTGTAAAGTCAGAAACGGCTGAATTCACATGAGCAGGAACACCTTCAGCTGAAAGAGATTTTCCTTTCATGAAACTTTCAATGCCTTGCTGTATCATTGCTGCAATATTAGTTTGAAAATCTTCAAACTGAAATGTTCCTGCAACTGATACATCCAAAGGTGATTCCATCATGTTTACAAAAGATTTAGAACCATTATTCAACTGTTTCTTGTCAAGCTCTTTCTTATACCAATCTGGAACTCCATGAAGCTTGAAACAAGTCTCTTTGGTGTGCCTTTTTGCCTTACAATGATCACAAAACAGTTCATATTTATTAACAAATTTTTTGTGACTTCCTTTGCAAGTATATTTTGGACCACTAGTTGAACCAGATGTACCAGAATACATCATGTTAGTTTTCATCATCATGGCTGTATCCATTACAGGTGAATAACTAACATGAACTTCCTTTTGCTTTTCAACTCTAAGAATCATAGAGTAAGCCTTATTTATATTTGGTAAGGGATCCATCACCAAGATTTGATTACGAATGTGATCATAGATATCACCTAAACCCATCGGAAATTGCATCAATCTGTCATTAGATTCCAAAACAGCCATTGCTGCTGAAGCTCCACATTCACAAGCAGGTAAAGGAACCAAACAACTCAATTCATCCCATAACTTCTTAAGTTTTGTGTAATATTGTGAAACAGAGAGATCTCCTTGACTTATAGAAGAAATATCTCATTTTAGTTGATATAAGAGAGGTCCATTACATTCTCCAAACCTTTCTTTCAATTCATTCCATAGATCAAAAGAAGAAGTAGTATAAAGAAAGGCTTCAATAATGTCTTTTGAAATAGAATTCGAGATCCAAGAAGTTACCATATAATCCACTTTGATCCACCGATCCAAATTGGAGTCAATTGAATCTGGCTTCATACATCTTCCATCAATGAAACTAATCTTTGTTTTCGCACCTAAAGCAATCAACATAGCTCTACTCCAAGAAAGATAATTGGAACCAGTAAGAGAGTTAGAAACCAGTACCATACCAGGATGATCAGATCCTTGAAGGAAATAAGGACTCTCTACACCAAGATCTCCTGAATCATTAGCTCTTCCTGCTCCATTTCGAATCGAAGAACTTGAAGAACCATGAACAAACGCCATGATCATACACTCAAGCAATTAAACTTAACAAAGATCAAAGAACAATGAAGACCTGCTCTGATACCATGAACAAACAATAAACCATACTAGTAAACCAAAAGATCAAATGATCAGTTGATCAACAGTGAAACAGTCTAGCAAATCAAACGAAGAAGACAAACATGAACAACATACAATCTGTTATTCATTATCAATCAAGAATACAGAGTACATGACTTATATACATATAAAGAAGGTGTACATTACACACCCTTGTCATAACCAACTGAACTAAACTAACATGTGCCTACGATACAATATACACCAGCATATGATACAATACATTACAGTGCCTATACATTACATAACTCTACAAATGTGCTTTGTAAAATAGATTCCGAAGGCTTGGATGTTTTATGTTTTTCTCATACAATAAGATCAATTGGCCTTATTTTGGTAAAATTATTTGCAAAGCATTTTGCGAGGAAATCTTATTATCCTAGTGCGAAGCAGTTCTATTCCCGCTTGTTTCTATCTCGAAAACATTTGTTGAGCTGTTGTTCCGCTGCTTCCATTAACTTCAACTTCACTTGTTAATTTAAGCTTGCATGTCTCTGGCGGTTGTGCAATATGAAGCCCGCTGAAGAGTGGAGTTGAAATGGATTCAACAGGTACGCCACTTAATGCCAGGTTGTCGAAATCCCTTATTTTTTTTGCTGCTCGTCTTTCGTCCGTATAACTGGAATTCCTAAATGATCATCAAACAGATGGCGTTGCTTTGTTCAAAGATTGCTTCTATGTTTTCGTATCGTGGCGTGGTGTCTTTTAGTCGTCTGGATTGAAAAAGTAGCTACATAATTGTTCTTTCAAATGTAAACTGTGCGAAAACTATATATAAAACCTCTCTGCGTGCTTATTCTAATGCTGGCTCATCGAATCGTGGATTCTAGGGATGCAAATGGCGAGGGGAGGGGAGGGGAAGGGGACCCCATCTCCGTCCCCATCCCCACTTAAGAATTCATCCCCCATCCCCGCTTAAGAATTTATCTCATTTTCATCCCCTCGCGGGGATGAATTTTCTTCCCCATCCCCATCTCCATCCTCGCCTAATCCCCGTGGGTTTGGGGAATCCCCGTGGGGAAAAAATATTCATCATTTCATTCCCCATTGAATATTCCGGCATAAATTTTTGCGGGGAATTTGTTGAAAATTTCAACCAAATAAAGTATAATTTATAAATATAGTTGCAAACAATTCAAAACAAAAAATATAATCATTTAAAAAACATATAATTAACCAAATAAGTTAAAATTATAAATCACATTAGAGTTTGTTTATCACTAGTGTTTTGGGCGAAAGCCTTGTAATATTATATAAAATTGATATATACAATGTATATAAATGTATTTGATAAATATATGAATCTTCGCGGGGATCCCCATGGGTAATCCCCACGGGGATCTTCAATGGGGATACCCACGAAGATCCCCGCCGATATTACCAATGAAGATTCCCATGGAGATCTCCGCGAATATATTTTTTCTCCATCTCCGTATGCCCAATTATTGACCCAATAGTTTAGGGTTTAGGATTTAATCACTCCTCAGTTGTTGTGAAGGTCGAGTATAATGAATCAGTGGCCTGGCTCTTCTCTCAACCTTACAATGTGATAACAAAGGGCCTTTCCATGATTTCTTCTCTGGTACTGTTGTATTTCTTTATTTGTTTGTTAAGGCTATATGCCCTCAAGGGGTTTTTTTTTAGAGCCATTTGTATTACAAAGCTCCCCTCTACATATGGGCTGGATGTATGGACCTCGAAAGAAGATCATTTATCCCCGTGCTACTCAAAAGAACTTGAGTTTTTGCTTGATTAGTACATTTTGGGAAAAAATATATCAACCCAACACACCCTCCAAAATATTTTCAAAAGTAACACACTTCTCGCCACGTCACTACCACATCACCTTGTTGGTTGGTGTGGTCACTGGAAAACATGACTTGCAGTCACGTTTTCCAGGTGAAGTTATTTTTTTTAAAATGTTGGCAGAGAAGACCTCCTTCAAAGCTTTCTTATGGAGCTTAAAAGGTTGGCCTTCTTTGCCACATTGTTGTTGATTTTGGCCTTATTGATTGGACTACATTGTACTCAATTTCGTAACCACAAGATTTGATATTGCCAATTTGCGGCGATGTTCAATATATCCTTGTTTATTTTATTTGATAGTAACTGAAGTTTGGAAATCAAATTTCACACCTAAGTACTGCTTTTGTATTTCCATGTAATGAAGGGATGTCCTGAGATAGTGTCATTTCTAACAATATTAGATAGAAGATTACTACATCTGCGTATTTGATTTCACCTTGTTTATTGAAAAAAGTGTAGTCCATGCAGGAAAATTAATGGATTACACTAATTACCTAAACCAAGAAAATTTATTTGAAGTGCATTGTAATATGCTGTAGCACAGAAACCTTTGCCTCGCATGATTGGAATTCCATAGAACAATGAAGCCATTTAGGAGTCTAGAAGTTGTAGATGCCCACTTGGTAGTGTTCAAGTCCACTACGTGTCTTGTTGCCAAGTAGGTTGCTCTGCTTAAGCACTAAAAACTTAATGCAGATGACGACTAGAGATGTATAAGAACTTCCAATCACTTCTAAAGGCTTTGCGTTGTACATCAGCCGTATGATTTGATGCATCCTACTCTGATCTATCTAAATATATTATGCAGGCTATGGTAACTAAATTTCCTCCATCTCAACAAGGAAGCTTTCAAATGCTTTGAAGGTAGAGAACATCGACAAATAGTAAATATGGGAGTGCAAGGTTAAATGGATTTGTTGTTTCCAATAATATCATACACAAAGTTTCAATACAAGAGGTTCAACACATCAAGAAAAAATAAGTTAAAACCCATCAAAAATGAAGAACTTGAAAGTTGAATTGCTATAAATGATGAAATTGGTAGGTGATCAACTACAAAGCAAAAATGAATAAGGAGAAAATGTCTTATAACAGTTTAGAAAAAGTCGTAGTCCGACCCCAAATAATGACTTCCAGTCCCACACCGTGCTCTCTTTACGACTCGGACATTACGGTTTAAAGCTAGTGGAATATCCGAATGACCCACATCAGCCGGATTTTGAGCATCTTCTCTTTGAATATCATCGATGTCACGCATTCCACCATCATGAGTACTTGTACTCCCAGAGAAATTCATCATTATTGGACTTGCATGAAAATGGCGCGACGATGTAGGTGCCCTGTCAAATGGAAAGACTTCCATAGCCTCGAATGTCATGTCGGGAGGAACTGATGGAGTATGTGGAGTCCCAAACTCGTTGAGAGGCACTGATGGAGTATACACTGGAGTGTCATGCCTCGAAGGTGTATCATCATGGGAAGAATGATGAGAAGCTTGAAATGAACTGGGCATATTATGCATCCGATAATCCGCGTGTACTGCAGTCAAAGTCGATGCAGCTACATCTCTAATACGTGTAATAGACACATCATCACCCAGTGTCAACTGATGAATTGAAGTAATTCCATGTGCCTACATATAAAATATTTATGAAGTTTTATGCGAAAGTACAAGGAAAACAACTATTTGAAAGGCTTCATGACTGAAAAAAATGAAATTGTACTTACCAAGGCCTCAGCAATAGCTCCACGACGAGACATGAATTGTCGTGTAATGCGACGACACCATAGCATATACGGGTCGTAAAAGTCCATTGGCTCCTCTAATATTTCATCAGTTGCAATATTGGAGGCACGTTCGTTCCACATGCAGACATAAGCACTATGTTCTTCGCTCCAATCCTTATCCGTTTTCCCTCTCAAGTCAATCTTATGTAGCTGCATGCTTGTGCTATGTAAAGGTGGTATCTCTTGTCTCAAACCGAATTGTCGCATGACTCTATCGGGATTATACATTTCGACAACATAGAAGAAAAGCAAAGGTGCCCTCGTTCGCCAAATAGCACGACCACTGCTACAGTACGCAGACAGGTCCCTTATCACTGTCTCAGGATACGGTTCCCATATTACCTGTAGTCATTAAAAATAACTTGAAATGAATAAAATACGCATTTTCCATGATGTCGACATAAACACTAGGTGGAAAAAATAATTTTGTATAATTCTTACTTCATCGAGTGCTTGCATGTCAATCATTTCTCTGTACTTTGTCAGCACGGGCATTGATGTTCCCGTGGTCTCCAACGCATGTCTCCACCTTTACAAATGAAAAAAATAACACAAAGCATGCATGATGGAACATGTAGATAAATGAGAAGAAATTGAAATTATTAGGTGAGAAAATACTAATTACCTATGACCAAATGGAGGAGGTGGAAATAATTCTTCATTTTGTATGATGTCGTCTCGAAGAACGTTTCCCATTATTGGTGCAAGAAACGGCAACCTATCCCATGCCCATAATTGCAATAAGATGACCGGACCTGCAATCTCTGCTCCATTAATGTCGGCTGCAAAATATAATTGTCTATATAGGTGAGCCAGAGTTGCACTACCCCAACTGTACTGTCCTGCCGCCTCGAGATCCTCCAAAAATTTCAAATACGTGATGTGAACGAGGTTATTAGACTTGTCTGCAAATAAATTTCCTCCTAGAAGTTGTAGGATGTACGCTCTTGCGTACCGTTGCACTTCCACATAATCATCATTATTTGGAAGGTTTGGAAACCATCTTGATAGTTGGCGAATTTGGATCCGTCCTCCAGTCCTATTGTTTTCAGGGAATGGGAAGCCTAGTTGTGTCATACATAAGGCATCATAATCCTGCTCGACACGACCAGTGATTGGTAATCCATCGACAGGTAACCCTAAGATGATTTGAACATCTTGTAGGGTAATAGTCATCTCGCCAACTGGGAAATGAAACGTGTGTGTTTCTGGCCGCCACCTCTCTATAAGGGCAGTAATGAGATGTCAATCAATTGATATGAAACCTATTCGCGTCGTTCCATAAAACCCAGATTGCTAAAGATGCCCAACTATTCGTTGATCCAGTGGGACCGATCGATGTAGTGCAGCTGAATTACGACGATAATCAATATACCAGGCTTCTATGGAAAACGAGATTTAAGTTACATTAGTTAAACTGTAGCTACGCAGCTATAAAATTAGAGAAACAGGCGAAAAGAAGTACTATCGGTCCACTCCAAACGTGAGTAGATCTATCTAAAGATTGCATAGTCAACACCGAATCATCTATAGGGCCAGGATCCATATCGCGCTTGAGCCCCAAATCATTAGCAATGTTGTCATTAATTCCATAAACCAATGAAGAAACAATGGTAAAGAAGATACATTCCATTCAAGAACGTCAAAGTAGTTAAAACAAAAGTGTGCGAAAAAATAAGAAGAAGAAGATATGGCTTTCATATATTATCCTTTAACTAATAAAAAAGGAGAAGAAGAAAAAGAAGAAAACAAGTCACTCTTCAAATTTTGATTTATTTGATGGCATTGATATGCCACTCACTCTAATTTTTTGACATTAATTTTTCATGTTCAATAGCTCTAGCTAAAGTAAGTGACTGCATTTGTTTAACACTGAATTATAACTTGGACATGGTGGTTCAAGAAAGAAACTTTAGGTGGCTTTGCATGTTGAGCTCTAACTCATCTGTTGGAACAAGCATTTATGTACAAGCAGGTTCTTATGATGCTGTGATTTCATGTTATGGAGGAAAGGCACACAACACTAAAATTGGATTTCTATTGGTGCACCTTCAACGATGGAAGGCCTTAAGGATTGTTTGTTTCAAGATTTTTCATAAATATTTTTTTTAATATGAACAAAATCCCCCCCACGTGTACCCAAATTTGCAATATTGAAATATTGAGATCTTGACATGTTCAATGTATAACCCATTTTTTCTCAATACTTTAGTCCTATCTCAACATGGTATCACAAATTCGAATAATCTGACCAAAAAAAATCACAAATTCGACTCAAGTTAAAACAAAAGTGCGCGAATAATATGAAAACATGGTTTAATTGAAAGTAAGTTCATGCACCACAAATTCATAAGAAAGTGATCAAATACAAGGAAAATATAAGTGGGTGCGAAACATAAGACTTGAAAGAGACTTTCACTATGAAGCATTAGACGGTTGTCCTTGCTGACGACGACTGCAAGTGCGTCTATTGTGTCCATCCTGCTTACACTTACTACATCGCAGCGTTGTTGAGGTTTCTCTCCATTCCTTCTCTCGCTGCATATGCCGTGGCTATTTCTGATTGCCTCTCCAATCCATCTCAGTGCGCAAACGGCTTGTTTGAGGACGACCTTTTTTGACTCGCTTTTGATATGGATCAGGCAGCAATGTGTGTGGAACTCTGGCGTTAGGCCAATAATCTTCATGAGAAATGGGTTGGAAATTCGCAGCATAACATTGACCGTACACAAAAAATCTGTAGTATGACTCGATGTACTGACAGTGATCTATGGCAACACTGCCGCAAACTGCTTGAACATGGGAACATGGAATGCCAAAACACTGCCACTTTATACAAGTGCATCTACGGGCCTCCAATTTCACCACTTGCTTGTTAGACCATTTTCTCAAATGATAGCCACGTGGTGCTGTGATGACTTCAAATGTACCATTCTCACGATTTATTAATGTCACATTGTGCCCTCCACCCGCCTTTCCCCAATGTGACAACTTATTCAGCGAGTACCTTGTATACATTTCGCCCCTTCCTAGGGCTGCACCTATTTCGTCGTGTCTTTTGTTAACGTACGCCATGACACGATAAAATGTAAGTTGCACTAAAGCAGTGATTGGGTAAAATCGTGTGCCTTAAGGACCCCGTTAAAGCATTCTACATTCGTGACAAAAAAATCCATATATGTATTAGCTTCTAAACGTAATAAATCAAACACATTAAGTAAGTAATAGTAACAAACGTAATAAATCAAACGTAATACCCGCGAGATTTTTAGTCATCCATCCGTATCGATACCCATTGTTGTATGCGTTTGTCCATTGTGCTCGATCTAGGTCAGTAAACCATGCAATACATTCGGGATTCATTTGATGGAGTTCTTTCATGGATGCCTTAAATTTTCGTGGTTGATGTTGTGCACCCGCTAAGTACACCATATCCTTTAATTCTTTGCTCCCGAATCTCATGTTGAAATTACTGCATATGTGACGGAGACAAAATCTGTGTTGAGCTCTTTCATGGGTCCATCCATTTTGAGGATTGTTGATTGCCAACAATATACCTGGGTGTCGATCAGAAATGACACATATACCATCCCTATCAGTCACATGATGTCACAAACAAGCCACAAACCATCCCCAGCTGTCTTGACTTTCCTCATCAACAATGGCAAATGCTAAAGGAAATACATGACTATTACTATCAACAACAGTGGCTATTAGGAGTTTTTATTTGTATTTTCCATACAAGAATGTGCCATCAATTTGTATCATTGGTCTGCAATGTCTAAAGCCAGCAATAGAAGGTGCAAATGCCCAAAAAACCCATTTGAATACAACCTCATTGTTCGCATTAGGCTCGCCATGCCGCCATTCCACACGTGTCCCTGGATTGCTTTCTTGAAGAGCGGTCATCCACCGCGGCAACATTTTATACAATTCTTCCCAATCTCCGAAGACTTTAGCAATTGCTTTCTTCTTCCCCAACCAAACTTTCTTATAATGAACGTCATAACTGAATTTGTCCTTGATAATTTAATGAAGCCTGGAACTGAGATGGACGGATCTATTCTCACCACATTTTCTACCTCGCGGCATATAATGGTGGAGTCCAAATGTGCATGATCCTTGGACAGTTTAGCATAGATGCATGTAAGTGGTCATGCATATTTACTGATCTCAAACATTCCATGCGATTTTCTTCTCGAACACCGCAACCTCCAAGTACATCCATCTAAATATTTCTTACAACGAACAATCCATACATTAAGTGTAGAATGAGTCACCACAAATCACCTGTGTCCTTTGATGCTATACAATTTCACCGCATGCTGGATATCTACTTTATACATGAACCGCATGCCTTTCTCAAATTCTGATGCCTCATTCCATAAAGACCTAGAAGGGATCATTGCTTTCTCATGGATGGGTTGCATTGCCTCACTACTCAATTCCATAAATACAGATGAAGGTACGACAAATTCACCTACACCCACGTGCGCACCATCAATTCCACCAGCCTCTTCATCAAAAAAATCATCGTTCCCAATTTCGTTCGAAATTGGAGGACAAGATAATGAGCCATCATCGGCTATGACTCAATTTAATGTATATCAAATCATGCCATCATCAACATGATGACCATCATCCCCTTCATCGTCTACATCATCATCGCTACTCTCTTCACTAGTATCTCCGTCACTACCGCAATAGTCATCATCTTCACTAGTATTTAAATCATCATAGGAACGAGGATCCTCGTCCATTTCGGGATTTGCGGTCATCAAAGCCGATGCACAATGACAATGTTCATAAATTGGTTGAGTGTTAGGTCCAGCTCCAGAATCTAACACTATATTAAAATTAGAACTATTATACGATTGCCTCGAAACTAAATCGATATAAAGCTCCATGCAATTTGGTGGTGGTAATTCTGCCACAATCTCCCAAGCATCTTTGAGACTTGACTCATCATCTATTCGCAAAGGGACGTAGTTGGCCGTTCCACTTCCAATGTACGCTGGATATCGATATGCCATGTTTAATCTCTGTAATTCATTTTCTATCTCCAATGAATTACAGATAAAACTCACAAGTTCATCGTACCCTAAACCCATCTTCGATCTGAGATGTCGAATAGGCGGTTTCGTGTACGAAATCCCTGATGGTCCATGAACCATGTCTCTATTCATATAACACAACAACGTTACTCTTCGATCGACCATTCTTTAATCTATATATGTAGAATATAATTGTTACTCAATAGAAGTGATGATAATTATAACACACACTTGGCACAAATATATGTAAAAACCTCTAAAGACAAGTCATTTTTTGTTATAAATGTGGAGGGCGGCGCGCCATGTTGTCCCGAATTGCACGTGACACAAGTCGCGATATCACTTGACAAGGACTAAAACTCGACTATATAGTGTATTTATCAGTGTATCACATATCACATTCAGTTAATTATGAGGGACTCCAACATTACACAATTCACAATAATGTGGAACATTAATATTATTTGTCATAATAAGAAAATTATAATGATTCAAGTGCCCCCTAAAATCTGGACTTAGATTGGACTACATTGTACTCTAATAAATATGTATAAACAATATGTGAACTGTCTTTTGTTGGTTATAGTATAGATATATGGTACTGTTGTATAACATGATTAATTTGCATAATTGAATTGATGATTAAGAGATTTGATCTTGTGTACAAATATTCAAATATATACATGTGGGCTTCATTCCTTCTTTTGTTAGTCATCATAAGTGAATGAACTTTAATTTCAAAATCTTAAACATACGGTATATGATTTAATTTCGAATCATCAAGTAATTGGGAAAAAAAAAAAAAAAAACCGATAGAATTATCATCAAGTAATTGGCAAAAAAAAAAAATTCCGGATAGAAATAACATCAAGTAATTGGCAAAAAAAAAAAACAAAAATACCGGCTAGAATTAACATCAAGTAATTAGCAACGAAAAAAACGAAAAAAATCGGATAGAATTAACATCAAGTAATTGGCAAAATAAAAAATAAAAAACCCGGATAGAAATTACATCAACTAATTGAAAAAAAAAAACAACCGGATACAAATAAATAATAACGTGCCTAGAAAAATTTAAAATAACAACCAATAGTACATGAACCACAAGAAGCCTAAATAAACAAAATCCCCAAACAAGTTGATCTTACAAAGTTGTATACAAAGATTGAGTTGGGGTGCAATGCGGTGCGGATCTGGAGTTGAAGATGGAGAGAAGATCTGCACCAATGGAGCCAATCTGGGGTCGTGTGGTGTGGTCCGATGGAGTTGAAGGAAGAGTGGAGTTCGTTCGGTCCGGGGAGTTGATCTGTTCATTGGGGGAGTTGAAGGAAGGAAGAGTGGAGTTGATCTGTTCGTTGGATCTGTTAGGGTATAAGTTTAGTGGAAATCGTGACCTCGGATCACGATTTCACTTAAATGGAAATCGTGACCCGAGGTCACGATCTCCCTTTTAACAAAATAGGTCAATCTGTGGAAATCGTGACCTCGGGTGACGATTTCCATTGAAGTGAAATCGTGACCCGAGATCACGACTTCTCTCCATATTAGAAAAAATAAAATAAAACGTGACCCAAGGTCACATTTTCCTTTCACCGTGCCACCTCCCGCGTGATGTGGCAGTGACGTGGCAAAAAGTATGTTAGTTTTGAAAATATTTTGGTGGGTGTGTTGGGTTGATAAATTTTACCCTTAAATGTACTAATCAAGGAAAAGATTCTGAAAGAACTGTCGAGGGTTTAAAATAAGGAAAATGCTAGTGTAATCTTGAAAGAGCACGCGAGTTGGATATGCACTTATGCATGCCCAATCCCCCCATTGCTAGTTCAACTCAGTGGCAAAGCCAAAAAATCAAGTGAAGGAGTGGACTTTGATGAGAATGTTAGAGCATCCCTAAGGGTAAATGTGGATTATGGGTGTGGATTCTCAATGTGAAGATGATGTCCATCCCATGTGGCTCAAATCGACATTGAACTTCAAAATAGGTTTGCAATGGTAGATGTGAATTTGTGACTCAATTAATGAGGTGATATTTCTTTATGTAATTTTATTAATTAAAATGTGAAAATAAAAGTTTAAATAAAATAAGTAAATATTTAATTTTTTTTTATCCAACATGGATGTCAATTTGAATGTCAAGAAGTGACATTCAAAATAGATAATGTTTATTAACGTCATCTTGAAGTTCAAAATGCACATTCCATTGGAGGAAGTTATTTTCACTACAGTGTTTATTTAGTTCTAGGTGTCACACATTGACATCCAACATTGATGTCAATTTGAATGTCAAGAAGTGACATTCAAAATAGACATTGGAGTGAAAAAAACCTCTAATGAAATGTGCATTTTGAATGTCAAGATGACATGGATAGACATTGTATATTTTGAATGTCACTTCTTGACATTCAAATTGACATCCATGTTGGATAATAAGATTTTTTAAAATATTTGCTTATTTTATTTACTCTTTTATTTTCGCATTTTGATTAATAAAATTACAAAAAGAAATGTCACATCATTAATTGAGCCATAAATTCACATATGCCATTAAAGACCTATTTTGAAGGTCAATGTCAATTTGAACCACATGAGATGGACATCGTCTTCACATTGAGAATTTACGCTCACAATCCACATTTACCATTGGAGATGCTCTAACATTCTTATGGAGCTGGATCAAAACAATTATGTGAAGGCGTTATAATAGGTGGCAGAGGGTAGGGGCACCTTTTTAACTCCGCCAAATTTTTTTATTTTTATTTTTAATTGGAGTGGAACCCACGACCTCCCAAATTTTGAGTGAAGTCTCGTTATCTCACCATAGATGCTTTGGCTTACTCCACCAACTAGTTGGCCTCAAATGAATTTAACTACCATTCAATCAAGTGAAGGTTTTGCTAAACCTTTACAATTTTGACTTGGTCATTTTCTTTGAAGTTGAAATCAATAGCGAAAGTAAGATCTAGTACAAAACCAAACATACGTGCGAAGTTGTAAATAAGTTGAAAGCATTTTAGGTGACTTTAATTTGATAATGAATGCTTAAGTAAAATAAGAAACGTGACAACTCAATTAACATTTTATTAGTTGACGAAGAATTAAATGCATGTAGCCAAAGCATGTGAGATGAACGAGACACCACTTACCAAAAGACAAGGTTAAAGGAGGTTGTGAGATGAACGGTACATCAGTTAATGAACCAGAAGGTGAGGATGAATTAAGTGAAGGTAAAGTTGTTGGTGAAACTAAAGATGGTGGTATTTGAGACTGAGATGAACCAGGGTAAGAATGTTGATTAATGGTGACAATTGAGTATGGAATAATAGATATAGGAGATGAAGGTGTAGCTGTGGAGAACATAGAAGAATAAGGAAAATTTTCTTCATCAAATATAACATGTCTGGAAATATAAAGTCTTCCTGATTTTCCCAAGCATTTGTAACCTTTATGAGCTGAACTGTAACCTAGAAAAATACTCTTCTAAGACCTGAACTGATACTTGTGCTGGTTATAAGGTCTTGTATATGGATAACAAGCACAACCAAACACCTTAAGAATTGTATAATCTGGAGGTTGCTGAGATAACTTCTGATAAGGAGAACTCCCATATAAGACTTGTGAGGGAGGTTTATTAATAAGGAAACTGATGTGGAACAAGCATCAGACCAAAACTTATAAGGCAACTTTGAATGAGCAAGAAGTGTCAAGCTAGTCTCAATGATATGTCGATGTTTCCTCTCTGCCCTACCATTATGTCGATGAGTGTGTGGGCGAGAGTGTTAAAAGAAAATACCATGACTATCAAGAAAAGGTTTAAAGCACCTAAATTCTCCTCCCTAGTCAGATTGTAACCATTTAATCTTAGCAGAAAACTGATTTTCCATAAGAGTTTTGAAGTGAACAAAAGCATTAAAAGCATCTGATTTATTCTTCAATAGGTACAACCAAGTAAACCTTGTACATTCATCTATGAAATTCACATAGTAATTGTATTCATCATGAGAAGTTACAGGTGTTGGACCCCAAACATCAGTGTGAATTGACTCCAATACATGTGTACTATGTGACTGTGAAACAAGAATTGGTAAAGCATGATGTTTACCAAGAGGGCAAGTAGAACAAAATCTAACTGATGTTGAAGGAGCCTTGATGAGAGTTTTCAACAATTGTTGAAGTGTTGATAATGAGGGATGACCCAATCTAAAATGCCATAGATGATTTGGTTTGTTCTTAGAAGCAATAAATGCTTGAGAATCAACTGAACTGGGAAGAATTGGTACAATCCATCTTTGAGCTTGCCTTGAAGGAGAACTTGTTTAGTGTGAATATTCTTTATCAAGCAAGTAGAAGAGTTAAACTCAATAACCACATCATTGTCCTTAGTTAGCTGGGAAATACTCGACATATTTTTCTTTATATATGGAACATAAAGTGTATTAGGGAATTTCAATGAAGAGTGTTGCGAAGGGGTTTTAGCATGACCAATAGATGTAATATGTAAACGATTACCATTTACAACTACCAAGGAGCAATTACTTAAATAGGGAGTACTATTTGTGAGCTGTGATGGATCAACAGTCACATGTGAAGTAGCTCCACTATCAGCATACCAAGATGAGCTTGCTATGGAATCAGCAAATGAGATAAAACTTTGTGCATTATATGGAGTTGGATAGAATTGTTGTGTAGGAGCAGGAACTTGATGTGCTAGAAATGCTCTCTATGAGATTAAACTAACATTGAAGACTGATTAAACTGTGGTTGTGGTGATCCATTATATGCATTTGCTCCCATGTAGTTCATATCAGACTTGTAGTAACACACTACAGTTGTGTGTCCAATCATGTTGCAGATTTGACAGGTTAGAGGATTATTTGTGTTCTTGAAACCTCCTCGTCATCTGAATCGACCATTACCTCGACCTCCTCTATTACCATTTCCAACACCTCTATATCCTCCTCCATAACTTTGGGATTGTGACTTGTTTGTACCTCCATTACCAAATTTCAACTGAGCAGCATTAGCTTGTGTTCATATATTCAGATTCAGTGAATTGATTCCATTTAATGTTTGCAGTTGAATCAATTTCGCCTCAAAACTTAATAGTGTAGATTGAATTTTTTCCAAGATAGATTTCGTTGTCCCTCTAGTACTATAGTGATTGGGAGATATTCAACATCTAGACCAGACAATGCACATGATATTAGATCTTTCATCAAGATTGGTTCACCAACTGTTGCTAATTTATCAGACAATTCTTTCAATTTTTTTAGATACTCCATCATCGACATATTTCCTTTTCTTTAAGTTAGCAATATTGTGTGATTCATCTGAATGTGAGCATAATTTTGAGCTCCACATATAGACTCAATAGCTTCCCACAGTGATTTTGCTGAAGAAGCATATCCTGAAACTTGTGTAGTAATTGAATCTTGCAATGAAGTCAGTAGCCAAGAAACAAGATTCGATCATTTGAAAACCACTCTTCATATTCTGGATTGATTTCTTCGGAACCATCCAAGAACTTAGGAGGCCACTCTTTTGTTCCAAATATAAAACCATTAAACATAATTCCTTCAATTACTGGAACTACAATCACTTTTGACAGCAAGAAATTTGATTCATCAAGCTTAATTGAAACAAATTGACTTACGGAATTACCAAATGGAGTGAGGAGAGGTGTTGGTGCTGCCATTGATGTCTTCACTAGAGTCTTCAATGGAGTCATCACTGGAGTCGATGTTGGCGATGAACTTGATGAAAACGCTTGGGTTCTAGGACATCCCATCGCCTGAGCGTGAATAGCTCTGATTCCATGTAAATCTTAACTAATTAATCAAGAAAGTGTGAATAACCTCATTGTTTTCATCAGTGATGAAAACAGAGATTTATTTGTATTTTATAGATTAATAGATGAAGTTACAACCGTTGATCATACAAACACACGTCACTTATCTAATTGATCATAGCTAACTACTGAATCTATATAACTACATTACAAGGTGATGTACAATATCACTGATCTAGTACTCCTTAATGCTTTATTCTTACACACGCTGACAACAATGTAAGCAAGGCTGCTGGAGGTGGAAGAGAGACTGCTTCTCTTCATGGCGAGTCAGATTTTGTGTTGCTCACTTCCCCCCGATTCCATTATGTCTTCTACTCTCTTATCGATATGTATTTGAAGGGACCACTGCAGAAGAAAAATGATGGAGATAGATCTTGAAAATGAGGGACTTGCGGAAGAGGATAACACTCCAACATCGATGGTGGATGTGTTCCTTGGCTTCTCCGGTGGCTTTTTGGTTATTCTCTCTACGTTGTTCCAATCTTCTTCAGTTGCCTTAAGCTAGGGTTTATGTGTAGGTCTTAGTTGTGTTTTAGTGTTCTAGATTGCTTCTCATAGGGTTGTTTTTCCTTCTTTGTCAAGGCGGTCTCCCCGGTGTTCAACCGGTGTTCCTCCTCATCTACTGTGCCTGAGTGGCCTTGATGGTGGTTTGGAACGAGGCTTTATTTGCGTCATGTTAGTCTTAAAGAGATCAATCCACATTGTTGTATCGAAGTTGTAATGGTTCTCACAATTACTAACAATGAATTTCATTGTGCCTTGACAAAAAAAAATCTATATATCTATATATATATTTATATAAAGGAAGATCTTCTAAGAGGAGCCACAAGGAAGTGACACCTGTTATCTTTTTTAATTGTTTTTATTTTGGTTTTTATTTTATCTATTTTTCTTAATGATTGTCAAACTTTGAGTTTGAGATGAAATAACATACATCAGTATTTCTTTGGTATTTTTGTTTTCGTTTTTGTATAGTGTTAATGATCGTCAAACTTTCAGTTTGAGATGAAATAAAATACATTATTATTTTTTCGGTATTTTTATTTGGTATTTTTGTTTTCGTTTTTGTATAGTGCGGCCAATTGCTATTTTTTCAATGATTAGTTTAGATGGTGATCAATTAATAATTTATAATCCACTCGATTTGTATATTAAAATGAGTGTACATATACGCAATTACTTTTCGATGCATAACACGTGAGGTGTATATTCCGAAGCATGCAGGAATGACTCCTAATGATGTCGGCCCACACTCTACGTTACCTGGTGTGACTTTGGATTTGATTTCGGGGTGTAACTATAGCATTTTTTCTTAATTATAGTCAAATTGGTGGTGATAGGGTTTTTGTGATGGTGAAGAGGTGATGAGATTTTGAAGGACTGAGGCGAAATGTATTGTTGGTCTCACCACGTGAGGCAGTTATGGAGCGCAACAATGAACGAACGAGATCAAGTAGCAATGTCTGAAGCAGTTGCAGAGCCATTTATAACTAATGAGATTTTTATTTTTTCAAAAAAGAAATCGTATTAACGACTTACATAAAAATTATTTTAGTAAAGGAAAAGAAGAATCAAAGAAACCAATATTCATGCACAATTGCAAGTATATTATGCTATGCAATGTCAAGTTAACCTTCTCTCGATCAATTTAATAATAATAAAGTATTAAAATTAGGGAAAATATACGTTTCTTGACATTAACCATTATTATTATTTTTTTGAAAACTAAACCATTACACACACACACACATATATTGTAGAGTCAGATTTATAAAAAGTTCTCTTTGGTGTATTATTAAGTAGTTTTTTACGTGCTTTTTTGTTGCAGCTTTTTACATGCTTCTTATTTCAATTGTGTGAGTTATAATTGTTGTTTTTATGTTTTTAAGGTTTTATAAGTGATTAAAGCAATTTGGTGATTTTCGGAAGGATATTGAATTTCTTCAAATATTGACTTCGTGTGTCTGTATGTAAATTAAATATTACATTCTCCCTATGTTTACAATGTTATTGGCTTTATCAAATAGTACACTATTTCTTTTTCACTTATATGTTCTTTAATATACTCGTTTTTATACTATATTGGCACTTCATCTTGCCTGCGTGTGAAGCGCGGGTCGCTGACTAGTTATTATATATTATTTAATCGTCAACACCAAGTTAATACTTGGGTAATAGGCAATCTATGCCACCAATCGGTGGCGGAACTGGGGGCGAGGGTCGGTTGCCCCTAATCCCCGGGACCCCTTATAGTACCCATACGTATTTGTCCTTCCGCCCTTTGTAGTCGATTCACGCTCCCTATATAAAAAGTGTAACATTGTTGTAACGACCGTTTTATTAGCATCGTTATTTATATCGTAATTGCAGACATGGCCGCCAGCTCAGATCCATGTGGACGCCGCTAGTAGGCTAGGACACAAGTCAACCTAAGTACATTAGTTGATTATGTGTTGGATTGCTTATTTACGATGCAATTTATTAAATTATTTGGTAAATACATCGCATGCATGTATGTTGAATAACTATATCGTGCGAGGTTGTGTGACAGGTAGTTGCCTCGAAGTGTGTGTCAATGTAGGTATCGAGAGGCTAAGTACGGGTACAATAAAGAAACTCGACAAATTCATGAATGATTATGAAATCAAATTGAAATGGGTAATGTAACCATAGGCTAATTAAATAAAATTCAAACAATAGGCTATAGTGCAACTCGAAATACGTGTCGAGACGTGGGGCACTGGGTATGGGGTAGCCGAAGGTTAGTGGGACAATGAGTTGGTTAAAATTGATAAATAAAATACTAACCATATGGTTTTAAAAAGGCTTAAGGTAATGTGACATTTATAGAATAAATAAGCTTATAGTTGTATGAGATAAAAATGGATCTTAAGATGAATATTTGGGTCATCACTTTAAGTTACTTTAGGGAGGGAGTATGTTATTGGAGTCATCAGAAGGTGTAGGACAACATGCTTGTGAACCACAAGATAATCCCTAAGATACGTATGCATATTTGATCAAGACCATATATATATATATATATATATATAGAAGTTAGTGGGATTCCTATCAAAGAACTCACATGTTACATGCAAAATAAGAGAAATCAAGTGAAGAGAAGAGGATTTGAGTTGGAGATTCATCACCTTAGAGACCAAATTAAGGGAAGCAAGTAAGGTACCATCTTCTTCATCAACACACTTTCTAATTAACCCATTTTTGGGAATTTTTTATGTAATTCGAATATGAGGTTTGGGTCAATGAATTCTTGGGTTATCTTGATGAATTACATGTTATTAGATCATATTCAATGAGGATTTGCCGATCTTTTAACTGGATTTGATGATGTTAAGGAAAATTAGGAAGTTGTGTGAATGCATGAATTTGGAGAAAATTTAGGTTAATTTGATGTTATGGAGTGTTCTAGTTGTTGCTTTAGAGTTAATAATGTATGGAGAGGATGCAAATCAGGTTAGAGTAACTAATTGAGAGGGGTAGGACAAAATTCTCGATTTGAAAGTTGTGCCACATAGGACAATTAGGGCGCTAACTGGGTTGGTTAGCGCACTGATCATTCTGGGTTTCCAACTATTTTTCAAAATGAAGAACAGTAGCGCGCTAGACAAATTCCATAATGCGCTAACTTTATATAGCGCGTTAGGTAGATCCATTAGCGCGCTAACTCCACCTAGTGCGCTAGGTAGACCTATTAGCGAGCTAATGACAGATGAACTATGAATTTAAGGGTTGTTTTGGTGATTCTCAACTTAATACATGCCTAAACACTTATAAACAACTTAAAATTATTGAAATTGGACTTCAGGGACTTAGTGGACCGTAACTCGGTGTTGGGGAGCTTGTCGAGTCGGATACGGGAGTTTAGGGAGGTCGGCGAGCGATGTAATATTTGTAAAACCCAACTGAAAGATTCTGAGTATTTGATTCTGTTTTTATATTTCATTTATATCATTCCTTGTTGTTCATTACTTTATTCCGTTACTTGGACGTGGGTTGAGGTTACTCCCCCGGATTTCCTGGTTGTGTGTTCATGATGCAATGGACTGTAGCACGTTTAACCCGACCTTTAGTGAATAACAACCTAAGCTTGCCCTTGGTGCACTTGTTGGTGACTTAACAGATTTGGCCAGCACCGCAAGGGACCAAGTGTCAGGCCAGTTGGGCACAACCACTGGTGGGAACTGGGTGACTCGAAGTACAGTCTAGTCCATCTAGAGTGAGCTGACACATTTATTAGCTTGTCTATTATCTATTCATGCGATGAGCCATTTACAGTTGTTTATTTCTATATTCTGCATGTTTACTTGACAATATTCCTTACATTTCCTTTACTTTATTATACAAATGCTCAGAGAATTTCCTTAGGATTTTACTTACTGGACTCGTCATTTATCTTTTTGAGATGATTGAGTGCAGATCTTAGTACCAGTAGGGGCAAGGGGATCCTATGCGACTACATCCGATTGCTTGTTGTCGAGGACATACTCGTACTTGTTTATTTTTAGATTTTGTTTATTTTGGGTATTGGGAGACTTGAGATGACATTGTACATGTATATATATCTTGTTTGTGGTATTGTTGCTTATATACATAGTACTTTACAGGGTTTTCCAGTAAGATTTTCTATTTTGAAGAATGTTTACCATGCTAAATTACTTATACTAATCGTATCAATTAAGGCTTTCGCTGATTTATGTTAACTGGTAAGAAACAACCCAATGTTATGGTTAAGCATTAGAATAAACTTCAAATTAAGTAACAATTTAAATAGTTAAATACCCACAAAGAATAAGATAAGAAAATAAGGATAATCATAATACACACGTGGCACGATTTGCGAGAGATGAAGAGGATGGGCAGGTGTCAGACACATGTAGTCGGGCCAGCTGGCAAGGAGTACATAGACACATCACCCCAGGGTGGCTGAAGCCGCCATAGTTGGTATCAAGTCTGAGTTCGAAGAAATTGGAAAGATTTAAAATGAAAGAGCATAAGACTTAATAAATAAACCTTAGTTGTGGAAACCCAATGTTATTGCCTTAGAACTTTTGTTGCGGAGTGATGTGAGGCGGGTAGAGTTAGACTTTATACACGTGTTATATTTTCATTATATATATATGATATACGTATATATACCGAGATTGATCGGGAGCACGCTTTTTGATGCAGATCATGGACGGCTAGTCGACGACGCCTCAGAAGATTGGTCAGTCTAGTGGTACTGCTAGAGACTCCCCAGTTGCACCTAGTATGGAGGACCGACTTTCGGCTCAGGAGACGCATATGGCCGAGGTGTTACAGTTGCTACGAGATCATACCACCGCACTAATGGCACTTGCTACAGCAGTTGCTACACCCAGAGAGCTAGCTGCAGTTACGGTACCTATGGGGACCGTCGTTGCCACGGTTGCTCCGAGACACTTGTGAGAGAGTAGTAGCGGATACACAGACAGAGAGAGCCACCGTAGTTTTTGCTCCCTTGGAGACGCCAACTCATACACTTCCACCCATGATTACGGATCAAACGACTATTACCACTACTACTGCTATACATCAGGATTCGTCTTAGCTCCATAAACGAACATGCTGAGGGAGTTTCTGAAGTTTCAGCCAAGCCGCTTTTATGGAAGTGGTGACCCTGAGGTTGCGGGGAAGTAGATTGTAACTCATCAGTGATTCCATAAGTTGATGAGAAATGATGAGAGCATTTAAGCACGACTATCGGGAGCATACTTGAGAGGCCATGCCGCAGTATGGTGGACCACGTATCAGGATACCCATCCATAGCCGACGATATAGGCTGAGTTCAGGGAGTTGTTCTATGATCAGTATATACATATGGATGTGAGATTGAGATTGAGGGAGGAGTTTCTAACCCTGAGACAGAGTAACCAAACATTGATGCAGTATATTGATAGATTCTGGTACGTACTCCAGTTTTTATCGGCGTAGCAGGGATAGAACATCTGTAGATCTTCTATTTCACCAGAGAAGTTAATGTCAGGATTGCTTCAGCAGTGGTATTCTTTGGGGCACTCACTCTACATGATATCTTTGACAGAACGTTGACACATAAGACAAATCTGATGCAGAGAAATGGCAGGCGTGTGACTGGTACTGAGGTACAGATGGAGTAGAGTTCTTAGCCGAACCAAAGGCCGAAGAGATAGAGGGATAACCGGGATAGAGGCCAGAGGGATGACGGTCGGGACATGGGTCGTATGGATGCATCAGGGCAGTCAGTTCCAGTACAATGAGAGACAACCAATTCATGCCATCATATCAACAAAGGTAGATTAGCATAGGCCACAGCTATAGATGTATCGTAAGGGTCGAGATCAAGAGGGACATGACAAAATTCAAAGAAACTAGGGACAGGGTCCGAGATTTGAAGACGGATAGACTGGGAGGCAGGATAAACGTAGATGCCACAAGTGTGGTCAGAGGGGACACTTGAGGGTTGATTGCAGGATACCACCGTCACCACGTCGAGAGCCAGAGCAGGTTAGAGAGAGCTCATGTGGTAGCACAGCAAGATGGAGGAGCGACCAGACAGCTCACGTTACATATTTTTGGTCGACCTATGCGTGTTATATTTGACTCTGGTAATACATTTTCTTTTATCGCTGGACGTGTTGTTCGAGTGTTAGGGTTAGATACACAGACACTAGATACACACCTTGTCTTCAGTATGGCCGCTGAGGACAAGATATACTCTAACTAAATATGTAGAGACATGATGATAAAGGTTGAGAGACATCAGTTACCTGCTGATCTTCGAGTATTAGAGTACTTAGAGTTTGACGCGCTTCTCGGGATGGATTGGTTATCACCCTATCATGCACGGATAGATTGTTATGGTAAAAGGATAAAGTTTCGTATTCCTGGGATTCCAGGGTTCTCACTAGTTGGATCCGCGACTGATTTACCTATCATTAGAGGTCGATTAGCTACAGCGCAGGAGATGGCGACATTTGCAGCGATAGTTGAGCCAGAGGTTGGGACGAAGGTCAAGATTGAGGACGTACCAGTAGTTAGAGATTTTGTTAATGTATGTTTGGACGACCAATCAGGATTGCCACCGCCATGAGCTATTGAGTTTATCATTGAGTTGATACCAAGAACATAGCCGATCGCCAGTAGACCATATAGGATGTAACCATCAAAGCAGGATGAGGTTAGATGATAGTTGGATGAGTTGTTATTCACCCTAGTATGTCACTTTGGGGAGTTCCAGTGTTGTTTGCGAAGAAGAATGATGGTTTGATGAGGATTTGCATAGACTATAGGAAGTTGAATCAGGTAACGATTAGGAACCGCTACCTACTTCCTAAGATAAATGATCTGTTCGATCAGTTGGTGGGTGCCAGGTTCTTCTTGAAGATTGACATTCATTCATGTTATCATCAGTTGAAGATTCGTGATGAGGATATCCAGAAGACCACTTTCAGCACGAGATATGGGCTATTTAAATTCAAAGTCATGTCGTTTGGGCTGACTAATGCCCTAAGAACTTTTATGGATTTGATGCACAGGGCCTATCTAGACAGGTTTTTCATAGTCTTCATCGGGACATTTTAATCTAATGCAAGACTCGTGAGTATCACGAGGGACATCTCATGACAGTTTTAACGATACTGAAAGAGCACAGATTATACGCCAAATTCGGTAAGTGTGACTTCTGGCCGAGTGTGGTGAGATTTTTAGGACATCTCATCAGTGACCTAATTATATTTATAGATTTAGAGAAGATTCAGGCTATCATTGATTGGAGGACGCTTGAGTCTGTTGCCGATATACAGAGTTTTCTCGGACTAGCATGATATTACTGGTAATTTGTTTTGAATTTTTCTTCGAATGCAGCGTCAATGAAGAGATTGACCAAGGAGGATGTTAGGTTTGATTGGTCAGATGAGTGTGAGCAGGCTTTCTATGAGCCGAAGATGAGGTTGACCTTTGCGCTAGTATTGACATTGTCGAAGCAGGGCAAGACTTTGACAGTTTATACAGATGCGTCAGGTATTGGTCTAGGATGAGTGTTGATGCGGGAGGGTAGACCAGTTGTCTAACTTTCCAAGTGGTTGAGACCTCTTGAGGGAAATTATCTAGTGCACGACTTAGAGCTGGCAGTGGTCGTCTTTGAACTAAAGGCTTAGATGCATTATCTGTATGCAGAGAGGTTCATATTGTATACATATGATAAGAGTTTACGCTACATCTTCACTAAGATGGATCTAAACATGCGTCAGGGGAGATTGCTTGAGCTCCTGAAGGACTACGACTTCGCTATTGAGTATCATTTTGGGAAGACGAACATTGTAGTAGACACATTAAGCTGGAGCGGGATTGACAATCAGATTGTTCTGCGACCTATAACACACGAGCATGGTTTGTTACAGGCGACATCAGTTATATGCATGACATCAGTATCTACTATGGTTGAACAACACATTTGTGGTCAGATGAAGGTTCCGATCGTATCGATTGAGAGGGTTACCGAGTGACAGAGGGCTGATGGGCTTTATGAGTTGTTCAATGGTCTGGCTCGAGATCCGGAGTCCACTGATTGGGCATAGACCACAGATCAGTGTTTGAGACATCGATGGAGATTTTGGATACCTACGAATCAGGAGATACGATATGGGATTCTGGAGGATGCACATCGGTCTTGCTACACAATTCATCCTGATCGAACCAAGATGTATCATGAATTAAAGTGACTATTCTGGTGGCCAGGGATGAAGGCTGATGTAGGTTCATACATCTGGAGTTGTCACATTTGCCAGCAGGTAAAGGCTGAGCATAGGAGACCCGGTGGATTGTTACAACCGTTGCCCATTCCACAGTGAAAATAGGAACACACCACCATGGATTTTGTCAGTGGACTACCGCAGTCCTCGAGGCATCACGGTGTAATTTGGGTGGTGATTGATAGACTAACAAAATCGACTAATTTCATTTCGATTTCTATGAGATACACGTTTCCCCATTTGAACATATTGTTTGAGTGAGAGGTTATTAGACTACATGGGGTTCTGGTTTCCAGTGTGTCAAGCAGAGATCCCGGATTGACTTCCAGACTATGAGAGGCTATGCAGGAGCAGTTTGGAACAAGGTTGCAGTTTAGTACAACTTACCATCCTTAGACCGACGGATAGTCAGAGCAATATATATATATATATATTGGAGGATATGATCAGAGCTTGCATATTGTAGTTTGGGGATCGTGGGGAGATTATATGCCTTTATGTGAATTTGCATACAATAACAGCTATCAGGCGAGCATTAACATGCCACTGTTTGAGGCACTATATGGGAGGCCTTGTAGATCACCTACGTGTTAGCCTGAGTCAGAAGATATAGTGATAGTGGGGCCTAAGATAGTTGTTGATCACATAGAGAAGATCAGAAAGATTCGTCAAAGGTTACGAGTTGGACAGGATAGACAGAAGAAATACGCTGATCGATATTACGAGGGACTAAGCTTTGAGGAGGGCGACATGGTATACTTGAAGGTTTCCCCTTGGAAGGGTTAGCAGAGATTTGGTATTAAGGAAAAACTAGCCCCGAGATTCATTTGGCCATTTAGGATTGCGCAACAAGTGGGCAATGTTGCATATCGCTTAGAGTTACTTGCTGAGTTAACTGGGGTTCAACCGACATTTCACATTTCGATGTTGAGACTAGCTAGGTCAGGACTGAGACCAATGATTGAGTTAGGACGGACCGAGGTTCAGCCTGACATGACTTACGAGAAGCCGATAGAGATCGTTGACGGCAAAGTGCAGATTCTCAAGAACAGGGAGCTCTTTAATGTCCTAGTTCGTTGGCAGCATCATAGGACAAAGGGACTTACCTGGGAGCTCGGGTCGACGTTGAGAGAGCGATACCCTCAACTATTTCTTGGTACTAAGTTTATGTTACAGTTAAATTTCGGGACGAGATTTTATTTAGCTGGGAAGAACGGTAGTGACCCGTTTTATTAACGTCGTTATTTATATCGTAATTGCATACATGAACACCAGCTCAGATCCACGTGAATGCCACAGATAGGCTAGGACACAAGTCAGCATAGGTACATTAGTTGATTGTGTGTTGGATTGCTTATTTGCGATACAATTTATTAAATTATTTGGTAAATACATCGCATGTGTGTATGTTGAATAACTAAATCGTACGAGGTCGTGTGATGGGTAGTGGCCTCGAAGTGTGTGTCAACGCAAGTATCGAGAGGCTAAGTACGGGTACAATAGAGAAACTCGACAAATTCATGAAATATGATTATGAAATCAAATTGAAATGGGTAACGTAACCATAGGCTAATTAAATTAAATTCGAACAATAGGCTATTGTGCATCTTGAAATACGTGTCGAGACGTGGGGCACCGGGTATTGGGTAGCCGAAGGTTAGTGGAACCATGAGTTGGTCAAAATTGATAAATAAAATACTAACCATATGGTTTTTAAAAAGTCTTAAGGTAATGTGACATTAATAGATTAAATAAGCCTATAGTAGTATAGGATAAAAATGGACATTGAGATGGATATCTAGATCATCACTTTGAGTTACTTTAGGAAAGAAGTGTGCTATTGTAGTCATCGAAAGGTGTAGGATAGCATGCTTGTGAACCACAAGATGATTCTCGAGACACGTACGCACACTTGATCAAGAAAAACATATATATATATATATATAAGTTAGTGGGATTCCTATTAAACCACTCATATGTTACATGCAAAACCAGAGAAACTCAATGAAGAGAAGAGGATTTAAGCTGGAGATTCATCACATATGAGACCAAATTAAGGGAAGCAAGTAAAATAACCATCTTCTTCATCTAACACTTTCTAATGAACCCATTTTTGAAAGTTTTTGATGTAATTCGAATATGAGGTTTGGGTCAATGAATTCTTGGGTTATCATGATGAATTACATGTTATTAGATCATATTCATATATGATTTGCCATTTTTTAACTAGATTTGATGATATTAAGGAAAATTAGGAGGTCGTGTGAATGCGTGAATTTAGAGAGAATTTGGGTTAATTCGATGTTTTGGAGTGTTCTAGTTATTGCTTTAGAGTTAATAATGTATGGAGAGGATGCAAATCAGGTTAGAGTAACTAATTGAGAGGGGTAGGACAGAATTCTCGACTTGAAAATTATGTCACAGAGGACAATTAGCGCGTTAATCATTCTGAGTTTCCTATTTTTTTTTCAAAATGAAGAACAGTAGTGCGCTAGATAGACCTATTAGCACGCTAATGACAGATGAACTATGAATTTAAGAGCTGTTTTGGTGATTTTCAACTTAATACATGTCTAAACACTTATAAAAACCTGAACTTATTAAAATTGAACTTCAGGGACTTAGTGGACCGTAACTCGGTGTTGGGGAGCTTGTCGGGTCAGATACGGGAGTTCGAGGAGGTCAAAGAGCAGTGCGAGGTTTGTGAAACCCAACGGAAAGACTCTGAGTATTTGATTCCATTTTTACATTTCATTTATATCATTTCTTGTTGTTCATTACTCTATTATGTTACTTTGATGTAGGTTGAGGTTACTCCCCCGAACTTCTTGGTTGTGTGTTCATGATGCACTGGATCATAACACGTTTGACTAGGCCCTCAGTGAATGGCAACCTGAGCTTGCCCTTGGTGCTCGTGTCGGTGACTCAGCGGATTTGGACAGCGCCGCGATGGACCAAATGTCGGACCAGTTGGGCACGACCACTGGTGGGAACTTGGTGACCCGAAGTACAGTCTAGTCCATATGGAATGAGCACATACGCATGTGTAGTTTTTTCAATTTTTACTTTCTAGTCGCTTCTGAGCTTCCACACCTGTTCATTTGAAATTATTTGGAATCTACTACTCTCTTTACTGAGCAAGACTCTATCCTGATCTAAATAATATTTGTTAGCTTGTCTGTTATCTATTCATGCGATGAGTCATTTACAGTTGTCTATTTTTATATTATGCATGTTTACTTGACAGTATTCCTTGCATTTCCTTTACTCTATTATATGAATGCTCAGAGGAGTTCCTTAGGATTTTACTTATTGGATTCGTCATCTATCTCTTTGTGATGTTTTAGTGCAGATCCTAGTACCAGTAGAGGTAAGGGGATCTTAGGCGACTACATCTGATTTCTCGTTGTCAAGGACCTACTCATACGTGTTTATTTTTGAGATTTTATATATTTTGGGTATTGGGAGACTTGAGATGACACCGTACATTTATGTATATACCTTGTTTGTGGTATTGTCGGTTTTCCACAGTTGGATTTGCTCTTTTGAAGAATGCTTACCATGCTAAATTACTTATATTAATCGTATCAATTGAGGCTTCCACTGATTTATGTTAACTAGTAAGAAACAACCCAATATTATGGTTAAGTATTAGAATAAACTACAAATTAAGTAACAATTGAAATAGTTAAATATCCACAAAGAATAATATAAGAAAATAAGGATAATTATAATACACATGTGGACACGATTTGCGAGACATGAAGAGGACGAGCAGGTGTCGGACACGTGTAGTTGGGCAAGCTGGCAAGGAGTACACGGAGACACGTCACCCCGAGCAGCAGAGGCCGGTACATTGTCAAAAAAATATGTATTCGATGTGTTTTGAGTGCAACATTGTCAATTTTTTTATGCTTAGTTTTTTGTACTAATGTATATATGTTTTTGTGTGAAAAAAATTTAAGGGTAAAGTTCACCCTCTCAAACAAGATTTCTGTTTTCGCCACTGGCCACCAAATTATTTTTTGGATAAACGAAGGTGAACTCCATTCATATGTGTTTGTATCTACAAAAAGTAGGAGTGTCAATTCTTTGTCTGGCCCGCCGACTTGATTTTGTTCGGCCCAAAAAAAGGGTTTGGACAATATTTTTTTTAAATATGGGTCGCGTTTGAACAAGGCTTTGATGTCCAAATTAAAATTCAGGTCGAGTGTGGGCATCACCCTCTAAGCCTTGACTTTGCCCGAATTTCAAAATATACCTATTTTATTTTGAAAATATATTTCCATACATTGCATAGTTCACAAAAATAACAATAAAAATAAAATAAACTACATAGCTTCTATAGAAATGTATTATTTTAATTTTGAGACTTAGCTATATTGCTTGAGACAACATTATGCATTATTTTTTGACAAAAAAAATATTATTATGTTTTGTAATTCAAAATATTAAATGCAACTTGAACATTACTTTTTAAAATTATATTAGAAAAGATTATATTACGATGAATTTACAATGGTTTTAATAAAGAAAAAAGCTTTTAAACATAAAATAATTTTTAAGAAACTCGAAAAAATGCGGGCATTTGGACAATCCGAATTAAAAATAAACTAAGTCTGGGCAAGGGATACTTGTCCGAGTTTACAATTGGGCCGGGTCTGAACAATGCAAATACTCGTTTATATCAAGGGCGGCCTAGACCCGGATCCATCCGCACTAGAAAAAGTGACAGTCCTACAAAAAGTATGGGCTACACAAAAATAAACAAATTGGGAGTGGGTCAATCCTTTTTCCTGTCCGAACAAAACCGACCCTTGCCTACTATGTACAGTATATGAAACCTACACTCTTCAGTGCCTCCGACATGCATGGTTTTATCAAAAGTGCCCAAAACATGAATCTTGATGTCCATATACAACCAAAACAGAGTCCACAATCAAGCAGCCATAAAATCACCATGCTTCATAAAACTCAAACATCACCAGACCATCACCAGGCCATAATAGAGACTCTACCCACATGCATGTCACCAAGCTGATGCCGCCCCTACTCAACCTGTTTGGATAACCAAATGTGACCAATTTCAGCAGCTGAGACTCCAAGGAAGCGGCTAAACAGGACTTTTGGCAACTTCAGTGTTTCCAGATCGATGATAGTTAAAGGCAATGCTCAGTAGTGCCCCCAACAATTAGAGGTGCGTATAATATCCACACATCAACAACTAAAACTACTCAGTCAAAAAGAACCATATACTCCAAGTTGACACCCGCATAGCATCATCTCTAACAAGCAATGCTATTCACCTACCTTGCTTAAATTCATGAAGGAGAGTCGAAGCAAGTGACCAATGTTCCATTGAAGTTGCTCCATGTTATATATTTGAAATCTCTGTGCCTAAGCATTACGAAGGCCACGTTCAGCTTGGTAGATGCCCATACCTTCTCCCAAGAATTCTCTTCTTGTTATTAAAAACTTGGAGATTTCTCTCCTTAAACAAAACCCATAGAAGCGCAAGGGTCCATGCTCTCCATAAGTGTTCCCGTCTGACTCCACGGGGTTTAATTCCACTTGTTCCATCCATGCCTTCAAAGATTGGTGTCTACTCCACCAAAGACCGAGCTCTCCCATCATCTCTGCCTATACCCTAAAAGAAAAAGGATACGACAACAAAAAATGATCAATAAATTCAAAATCAGAATAACAAAGATAACACCTTGATGTGAACATATATAGTTTGATTGGGACATCTTCCTTGGAGCATGTCCGTCACGTTAATCCTTCCAAGACACGTAATCTAAGAAAGGACCCTAACCTTTATTGAGGCACGAGATTTCCAAATAAGTTTAAACACTCTCCAAGTAGCACTAGAATATTCAAGTTATAAACCATAAAAGTCGAATTAACAATTAATAAAAATTTGAGACGGATTCCAACCCCATAAACGCTAGTCCATCACATGTGAGGTTAAGACTACTCCTTGTAATGTGACGGCCCCAAATCTCGAGAAAAATTGAGCACGCCACTTCAAGTGACATGTCACTAAGTCGCCATGTAACTGCACGCTTATTGATGTCGACCATGACTTGACCTCTATGTATTCCTTTCTGTTTTTCGAGCTACTTAGTCATTTTCAAGTCTTTATATGCCTTTACAAGAAGAATTGACTAAATTATGTAATTTGTACAATTATTATTTAGTTTTAGTTGAATAAATATATCGGAAGACTTTAAGAATTAATTAAAGTAAATTAAATAAGTTTTTCATTAATATAATTCAACCTAAAGGGTAGAAACCCGCCATATCGATACCATGCATATAAATAAGGCGACAAAATATAAATAAGATGCAAATATACATGTATGCAGAGCAATTATCCAAGCTCAGAGGCAGTCGTAGACAAAATCTGCAACTTGCCCTAAAGAGACAAATTCCAATGAGCGAGTCCCAGAGAAATCCACACAATATTCAAGAAATCTGCTAAACAGGTAAAACAATGTCTTCATATCATGCAATTTAAATAAAATAAATAAAACGCAAGTTAAGCATGATTATAAAACACATTGATAGCAATTAACAAAGTACTGAAAACGAAACACAATATCACACCAACTGTGGTTACCAGGATCCCATCAACGCATGTTTACATCAACTCATCACCCTACACTCGCTAGTGATAAATAAAATCATGTGTGCATTAAAAACAACTAACGATTTATGGACAAACTACGGTTACCAGGATCCTACCTGTGGGTGCCTAAGCTGGCCCATCACCTTAATGCCCTCTCAGTGGTCAGGTTATTCACTACGACCACCAACACACGCGATCATGTCAAATAACTCGGGATTGCAAGCCACTGAATGCGCGTTGCACACGTGCAAGTATCTAAATCGCCAGACACACCAATACACATGCGGAAATCAACAAACAAAATCGTAACTAAGATCAACAAGAATGATTTTAAATTAAAATAAATATGAGTTCTGTGGAACATTCTTGTTGATTTACTTACCCCACACACGTCAAATCCTCGCCCATGAAGCCCTTAAACTGACCCTAACCTCATACCCGACACACATATTGACCCCTAGGTATTTGGTGTCGATTAGATAAATTGTTACCGTGTTAGATACCTTTTTTATTGCATAGTTGTAATAGAATTGTTGTTACTATCCTTGTGGTCACATCACTTGTGATCATAGCCCTTTGTGACCATAGATGTCCCTTGCAGGCACAAGCATCCTTTAAAGGCACAATCATTCCTTATGGCCACAGTCGTCCCTTGTTAGCACATCTCTTGTTGGCACAAACATATGTTATGGGCACATACATCTCTTGTAGATATAGAGTCCCTTGTGGGCATATACGTCCCTTGTGGCCGCTGACACTATTCATCATTTTCTCTAACAGCCCAACATACATGAAAATGACTACAACTTCAACATCAAATCTCGACCCAATTCAAGCAACTCTTACTCCTTGTGGGTCGATTAGACCCCAATAACTCTCAATTAACCCAAAGTAACAATTAATAATGGTTTAACCCTTAATTTGTGTAAATTACATGCATTGATAAAGAAACCTCAAGAACATGATGAACTCCATTAATGCTTAGTTTGAAAGCCCATTTATCAACCCATTTCTAGAATCGAGAGGTTAGATATTCATGCTTAAACCCCAATTTCTAACTAAAATTCATTTGAATGAAAAATTCCAAGAATTGCATGCATAAACCTCATATTCATGGAAATTGAACAAGAAAGTTATAGAAGCATTACATAAGCTTTGAACCTTTTCAATTTGATCCTCCTAGTGTAGTATTCTCTCCAAATTTGACCACAAGATGCTCCAAATCACTCTCCAAGATTATGTGATTTGCATGAACCCACCAAAGCAAGCTATTTATATAGTCCTAAAGAGTGATCTCAACCTCATATCTAAGCTCCAACTCTCGTCTCTATGCAACCTTGCGGTCCTTATTCAAACCATCAAAGCACCTCTAATCCTCACATGCTCCTTCCTAAGACTCATCACTAGGACCATCAAGTGGCCATTTCTTGCTACCTTTAGGCTTAATTTACTCAATTTAGCCTATTTTACTCAAACCATAGGCACATCAAATTATTTACATGGCCTAACCCAATGGTCTTACTTGTAATAACCCATGTTTTCTCACCCAAGTCATCGAACATTCGGTTACCACAAACCTTACGTCTACAACATGCATCTCGAGGCATCTTAAATCTTTTACATTAATTATTTGGATCTCCAGCTAATTGACTTTTATCACCATTAGCTTAGGATTCTTTTTGCATTACCATGAAATCAACTAAGTTACTTAGTGTAGCCATATACCGACCTACCCGATGCCCGCGTGGACATGCATCCCAAGGCGATATATTCATTGCACATTGGCACTAGCAAAACATGAAATTTAACAAACATGTGATGTGTTTTAACAAGTTCAATACAAAACACCTCAATTAGGTCAAACACCAAACAAAAATAACAGTCTTCTTCTCTCAATACCGAGTCTTGACCAAGTTTTACACGTTAAATTCAAATTACGAGTCACTAATCCTCATAATTAGAGCTTAACACGATTTGATAAATTCGAGCCGTTACATGTAATCTATATATGAGGACTGCATACTAACACGTGTCGAGCGCGTACAATAATTTCCCTTATATATTTTAATTTAAATATATTGTAGCAATGGCAAGTATGAATCGTCTCCACATGGATTTATCAAACTTCTCTAGGAAAAATGACTTTTAAAGATTTTTATTATTTTTACTTTACTTTAATTAATTAGTTAAAATAATAATTAAACTAACTAACAATTAACTATAATATAATAATAATTAACTAACTATGTTAACTTAACTAACACAATCCCAATTCACATTCAATCAAATATGTTCAATTCAATAATAAATAAATATCTAAACAAACATCCAGAACAATGAAGCATAAACCCGTTTTGCATTTCAAACATGTTACTTCAATCAATATAGTTATGAGTATATTTTATAAAGTATCATAGATCATTAAACTTTAATCATAAGTAAGTAAATAGCCTTTAGCATGCTATTTGTTCTCCTTATACCGGTGGAAAAGTTAAGTTCTAATTTTATTGAGCTAACCCTTTTGAATACACAAAGACATTAACTTCACACAATAAAACCACATTATAATTTATGAAAACTTCGAACTATTAAATCTAACACCTTGGAAAGCCACTTCAACATCTAATTTAGATCTTAAATTAACCTAGGACATCTAAACGGTGTTTGCCTTTCAAACAATCCTAGTTACTACTCAAATAGATAATGAATCGAAATATTAAAATACACATTGTAGACTATGCGCAATATAAAAATTATGATTAAAAGCAATAGATAATAACCTATTAAATCAGTGAATCAAATAATACGATTAGTTTAAAGCATTAAGCACATAATCATCTTATTATAAATACAATGCAAAATAGATCTAGTTCATGTTCGAACTTTGTCTGGATCAACTTACTACTAACCCATAATCATAAATAATATTGCAATAATATAAATAAAAGAAATATATAAATACCTTTAGAATAAATACTTTAAATCTTCAAATCTTCTCCAAAAGCAAAGAACAATAAAGAAATAACTAAAACAATAAAGAATGACTCATAGAGCAATGAAATATTAATCTAAGTACTTCAGGGCAACTAATTTCGTAATCCTAGGCTTGTATTTATAGTATTCTAGGTAGTAAACATCCCAAACCAACTCAAATAACTCGTAGTTATCTTAAATTCACGAAATCTACCCCAACGATTCCTCAACGTACGATTCATATGTAAGTGGAATTGCTGGGTAAATCATTAGAATGGTAGTTTCTATTTTCACTAATTTGGCTGGTGATTCTAGGTCTCTAGGAGTCGCTGGAAATCACTAGGGTTATTTTTTAGTTTTTTCTTGATTCCTTGGTGATGACTCTTTTCATACTCTTTCCACTTGATTAATTCTTTAATAATCTTCCATTTTTTGTTCATTTCTTCATATTCTCTTTTTATTACTTGAAATAACAAAAACAAGATAAAACTCTGTGTAATATAATCTTTTACATCTAAGATTGTCTTAAAATTTATTATAAAACATGTCTAATTGTTGACTTGTCACATACTATAGAATCCCAGAGTCTCTCAAATGTCTCTAAAAATCGTGATATCATTTGTGATCCCATTCTTTTGTGTCATCAAAACGTACGACTTCTTGTCAAATTTGCCTTAGGTGAGCGCGTAAAAGTTAAAATATGTGGGTAGTCTTCTGCAAAACATCTAGCCCCATTCCAAGTGTCTTGCCAAAAACTAATTCTCTGTCCGTTATCGAGTATGAAGCAAACACCTTTCTTAAATTACTCTTTGCAACTCAATATGAATCACCATGGAGCTTTATATGTCATCCTCAGCGTGTCTCTCGATTTCTGTCCATTGGCTTATTTTCCTTATATGCTTGTGATGATCTTGTTCCAAAATGTTCATTCTTCCTTCTGAAATCGCCAAAGCCATTTGTACGCTAATGCCTTATTGTAGGTAACCAAGTTACCAATACCCAATCCCCCTAAACTTCTTGAGATAGTAACTTGTCTCCATGCACTTAAGGTGACACGTATCGAGCGCGTATAATAAATTCTTCTCCTCGATTATACTTTTAATATTTTGTAGTAGTGGTAAGTGGAAATCTTCTCCACATGGATTTTGCAAATTTCTATAGAAAATAAGTTTTATTATTTTTATTTTTAACTTAATTTAATAAAAACCAGAACTTATATTAATACATTTTAAATATAAAAATCAACTAAACTAACTAAACTAACTTAATTAACATAAATCAAGGTCACTAAATTAAAAGCAATTCAATTTAATAGAAATTAATATAAAATACACATCTAAACAAACCTTATAAATAATGAAACGTCAATCCGTTTTGCATCCAAATATCTTACTTCAATCGCATAGTCATGAATATACTTTATAAAGTATCTTAGATCATTAAACGTTAATCATAAGTAAGTAAACAACCTTTATCCATCCATTTTTTTCTTCTTATACTAGTGGAAAAGTCACGTTCTAATTTTATTGAGCTAATCCCTTTGAATACACAAAGACATTTACTTCATGCAATAAAGTCGCATTATACTTTTTGAAAACTTTGAATTACTAAATCTAACACCTTCGGAAAGCCACTTCAACATTATATTTAGATCTCAAATCCACCTAAGACATCTAAACGATCATACATTTCAAACAATCATAGTTACTACTTTAAATTAGATAATGAATCAAAACATCACAATACACATTGGCCACTATGCATATAACACTTAAATTCATGATTGCAATCCGTATATAACAACCTATTAAATCAATGAATTAAAGAATACGATTGGTTTAAAACATTAAGTGTACATTCATCATATCATGACTATATTGCCAAACGGATCTAGTCCATGTTTTGCATTTTGTTTAGATTAACAAACTACTCACTCATAATAATAAATAACACCATAACATAATAATTGAAATACATAATTAAAAATATATTAATAATAACTTGAATTCTCAATCTTCTCCAAAAGCAAATAGAAACAGCAAAAAATGGCCTCTAAACCAGAGCAAAAAGTGTAAAACTATCTAAAGGCTCTTAATTTCATAGTTTAGGGTTTATATTTATAATATATTAGGTACTACATATCCTAAACCAAGTCAAAATCTGTATTGTAAATTAAAATCCTTGAAATCGTAACCAACGATTCCTCATCGATGATTTTATTTAAGTGGAATCGTTAGGTAAATCCGTGGAATTGAAGTCCCCGTTTCCATCGATCTGTGTGGCGGTTCTAGGTACATAGGAATCGCTGAAAAATCACTAGGCTTGAAATCTAGTCTTTCCTTGATTCCTTGGTAAATCTTCATGCAATCTTTTCACTCAATCAATTCCTCCATTTTATTCCCCTTTTCCTTCATTTCTTCAAATATTTCAATCATCACATGAAATATCAAAAAATAAGAGAGAAACCCGTGTATTATAATATTTTACATATAAAATCGTCCTAAAATGTATTATAAAATATGTCCAATTATTGACTTGTCAAATTCTCCTAAACTCGGCACTTTGCTGTCCCGAGCGAAGGGATACTCTCCATAATGTTCTCCTTTCTTCACTCATTTTGATTTCATAATTATATACTCTTATTCTTAAACAGGAATGATCCTAAATAAACAAATATTACCTTCATAAAATAAAAGTCATAATAGAATAGAAATACTTAAAGAATAATACCCTTTATATGATAACTCAATGGCTAGTTATGCAACACACCTCATAACTCAAAGTTAACCAATCACCAAGGTCAAGCCATTGCATATATTTTCTCAATCTCCACTGACAAACATCAAGCTTACGATAACTAATACAAAATCTCAAGATGTTAAAATCACTAAATCAATCTTATTTTCAAACTATATTTAAAATATCACCATAATCAAGGTCGATAGAAAAATTTTAATCACCAATAATTATCATTTCATATCTATTTGTTTGAATGTTGGAAAAAGAAATACTTCATCCAACTTAGCTATAAGCACTCAAGGTAAATATTTTATTTAGAGAGTTTTTCATAAACATCATTCTTGTTTTCTATATCGCTATTTCTTTATTTTTTCTTCATATTGTTTTCCTACGGTTCCCTGCTTCATTTCCTTTGGATACCTTTATTTTATTTTATAAGAATTGTTTCTCTCATTTTTTCTACCACTAGATTCTACACTCCATTTCCATTGGAATCTGTGGGTCTCACTAATTTCTTTAAAAACTCTTGTTAACTTTTCTCACTTTCACTATAGTCAAGGAAGTACTTTTTGCAACTAAATAAATTTTATTGGCTAATTTTCTATTTTTCTCTTCAATTGTGGCATAAATGTTTAATTCACATATAAATATATAAAAACTTGACCAATAACTTTTGTATAGCAAGATTCTTAAAAACCTGTCTTATTTGTCTTACACTTTCGTTTCTATCCTCTACCCATATTATAATGTCTAACACAAAGTAATCAATCCCCTCTAAACTCCTCTAGTGAATACCCAACCTAGGTTAAGTGACATAGGGTATAATAATTTCATTCTATCATAAACTTTCAATTTTCTATTTTCATGGGTAATAATAATATATCACTTCTATTTAAATCTAAATTACACGTAGTTTATATTCCTAACTTAATAAATAAAAATGAAGAAATTTTACCTGAATTGTGAAAAATTTTGAAAAAATTTCAATCAAATAAATTCTACCTCTCGAATATTCTTCTATACTTGGCTTTTTATAGTCACTTCACCTACATACCCCTCAAACTCATTCCAAAACTTTTCCTCAAGGTTTAAAAAGTAAGTCAAGTTTTCAAAAGAAAATAAATATACCTCGTAAAACATAAAAGAATTTAATATGAATCACAAAAATTAATAATAAACATCATATATAAAAGAGATACATAATGGAGTAAAACATTCATTTCTCAATAAAGGCTCAAACAAAGTACACATTTCACACATACAAGTAAATACTGAAAAATTACAGTGGACTCTGCGCAGAAGTAAATTCAACGTTTGTCTCTTCAGCTCCGTCATCATTCCCCGTTGCAGTAGGTTGTGAAGTGTAGCTATTAACGGGGTTATAACATCTTGATTGTAATCTCAACTACATCGAAATAATGTCAATGCTCCTCATAGGATCCAGTAAATATTCCTTCTTCCTCCTTTCCAACATGGAATGGTTGCACGCCAGAGTTCTTTCATTTTTGTCTAACATCTCATGGTTCCTTAATATTTCCTACTCATTATGCCAAAAAATTGAAAATAAAGATTTGAAAATCCTTTCCTTTTAGTTTTTCCTGTAGATGTGAACTGTTATCCACCACCACACCATGTACTTGAGCCATCAAACTCGTTGCTCGCCTTACTTATTCTTGTGTGTTTGTGTGGATTCTCTGCCTAGTGGTTCGGTCTTCAATTTTGGACCTCCTTATCTCGTTGATCTCTTTCTTTTCTTTCGAATTGTTATATCCATTAGCTGCTCTCATCATCTAAACTATAGCATCTGTGATAGTCCTCTGAGGTAGCACATCAAATTTTATTTCAAGAAAACCAACCTTGGCCTTCATACATAACTGAGTAATTAAAATTAGGAACGGTAGGCCATCATGCTTCATAGTCATCATTGCTTGTCTCATTGCATCATGAATTACTTATCTAATGTCGATAAACCCAATTTTCGTAATGATGTGGTAGAGTAGAGTGGCTCTATGGTTTTTCACTTCGAAATGTTGCAAAGTGGGTATAAGCAAGCATTTATGATGTAGCTCCAATATTTGGTAGTTTTTTTAAAATTGGCGGTTTTAATGAACTTGGGGTGGTCATATAGATTGAGAGCAAATCCTTATTCGAAAATTACCTCTAAGGCTTCTTGAATTTGTCTAGATGGGTAAACTTCATTTGGGATGTAATGTATGTTGGGATAGTCAAAATTTCCTCTAACTCTTGCATCTGGAAGTCTGTAATGTTTCTTTAGTGCCTAGGGTGAGATATCAATATTCTTTTCTTAAACTATCACTTCTTTACGACTTCCACTCATATGTCCATTCACGTAGAATTGGCGATCTAATTCCTAGCATCCCCTCTCTAATCTACTTTCGTAATCCCTAAGAAGATGTTCCCACTATCTTTCCCGTATGATGCTCACTATTTTGTCTTCATATTTGTTCACATTTTATATTCGGAGTCCTCTCTCGGGTATGATAACTATTTTCATATCTCGAAAGTAACCATTTTGTGCTTTGGGACTAATAAATCTCTCAAAATCACAAGGGACTTGTGTGTTTGGATCTAAGTGACCAAATTCCTCATCGGAGCTAGATGAGGATTGTGGTCTCAATTCAGCCCTATCGGGTATTAATTCAGTAATACTAATTCATATAGGTGACAAGTCAATAATTAGACATGTTTTATAGTTCATTTTCAGATGATATACATGAGATTTTTTCTCGTTTTTGATATTTCATGTAATAAATGGAGAATATGAGGATTATGAAGGAATTAGTCAAGTGAAAAAGTATACAAAAAATTATCGCCAAAGAAGCAAAGAAGAATTGTGCTTTTGTACCAGCGATTCTCAATGATTCTTAATGATTCTTAGAGGGCACTGAATTGCTTGCTAAATCGATGGACACAAGAAATGATCAGTGGGCGCAATTTTTTGGATTCACCTAGAAATTCCTATCATAACCAAATCGTTGTGAATCACTGGGTAAGATTTCATGAATTTTAGATAACTACAAGTTGTTCGAGTTGTTTTGAGATGTTTACTACTTAGAATATTATGAATACCAGCCTAGGGTTACGAAATTAGTTTCCCTTGAGTATGTAGATCAAAACTCCATTGCTCTTAGATCTATTGTCTATTATTTTCATATTTTATTGCTTTTGGAGAAGATTGAAAATTCGAGTATTCTAATTCAAAGGTGTTTTCAATTATGTCTTTTATTTATATTATTGCAATGTCATTTACGACTATGACTGAGTAGTTAGTTTGATCTAAACATAGTCCGAACGTGAACTAGATCGATTTTGCAATGTAGTTACGATGAGATGAATATATGCTTAATGCTTCAAACTGATTGCATTATTTAATTTACTGATTTAATAGGTTATTATTTATTGAATTTAATCATGATCTTTGTATTACATGCATAATCAGAATGTGTATTGTGATATATGGTTTCATTATCTATTTGAAATAGTAACCATGATTTTTTGAAAGGCAAACACCGTTTAAATATCCTATGTGAATTTGAGATCTAAATCTTATGTTTAAGTGGCTTTTCGAAAATGTTAGATTTAGTAGTTCGAAGTTCTCATAAAGTTTAATACGGTTCTATTGCGTGAAGCTAATGTCTTTGTGTAAATAAAGGGGTTAGCTCAATAGAATTAGAACTTGACTTTTCCACCGTTATAAGGGGAACAAATGGCTGGCTAAAGGATGTTTACTTACTTATAATTAGAGTTTAATGATGTATCTTACTTTATAAAGTATGCTCATGTCTATATGGATTCCATTTACATGTTTGGAATGCAAAATAAGTTTATCTTTCATTGTTCTGGATATTTGTTCGGAAATTTATTTATTATTGAATTTAATCTAGTTGATTAATTGTGAATCTGGATTGTGTTAGTTAATTAAGATAATATAGTTATTTAAGTATTATTATATTATAGTTAGTATAATTATTAATAATAATAAATAAAAATAAAAATAATAAAACCTTTAAAAGTCATTTTTACTAGAGATGTTCGATAAATCCCTGTGGAGACAATTCTCACTTGCCATTGCTACAAAATAATTAAAATGTAATATAAAGGAGAAATTCTTGCGTGTCAATTTTTGGCACCGTTTCCAGGGGATTTAAACCTAATTTCTTAGGAGTTTTAGATGTTGTATGGTCTATCCAATTCATCGTTCTAATTCCATGGGATCTACGGGATCCTTACATTTAGACAAGTTAATCAAAATGTCACTGCTTATGAACTAATATGTATTGCCTGTCCAGAAGGATTTCCCAAATTTGAACTTAGATCTGGATTCATTAGTGCCCTACCTAACTTCTACTGAAAGGACAATGAAAACCCACAAAAACTTATAAGAGAATATCAACACAAAGTCAATGGGATGAAACCTAAAGACTGCACGTTAGAACAAGTCAAACTTAAAGCTTTTCCTTTTGTATTGAAAGATCAAACACAAGATTGGTTATTTTATCTTCCCCAAGATTCGATAATCGTATGGGCTCAAATGTTAGAAGCTTTCCTAAATCAATATATTCCTACAAGAAAAATTATTACTTATAGAATACAAATCATAGTCATGAAGAAGAAAGATGATGAAAACTTTAACGAATTGTGGGATAGATTTCAAAGATTAATTTCATCTTGTCCACAACATGGATACACTCAAAGAGATTTATTAGAATACTTCTATGAAGGACTAAATCGTCTCGAACAAAGTCTATTAGATAACTTATGTGATGGATCATTATTCGATGTTACACTAACTCTAACAAGATAAGTTATTAAGAAGATGGCTAAACAATCTAAATAATATGGTGAAAAGACCGATACATCGAGAAAGAAAATTCATGAGGTTAATAATAGCACAAATAATAAATTTGACAAAAAACTCAAAGAATGATCTAACATGGTTAAACTGCTATTAAACGATAGATAAAATCAAGTTAAACCACGTGGATTTTATAATGAAGTTACACATCCTATGGATGCATGTCCTACTTCACTAGAAGAAAACAATGAAGAACTCAACGCGTTTATGAACTAATATTCTGGTCTGCCTAGAAAACAATACAAAAACAACAATTATTATACCAGAAAATCAAATTCAAATATTAGCTACGGTCCACAAAATCAAAACTATACCACTTTTAGACCAAGAGCGCCTATACCACCTACACCAATGCGATAACCTCAACAAATTATTCAACCCACGCAACAAAATCTAGAACAAATATTGCATAACTTTATGACCCAAAGTCATCAAAAATTTACCCAAGTTTTTCAAAACTAAATTAGGATTGATATGTCCATTAAAGAGCTGAAAAACCAATTAAGTTAAATGATTGTACAAATCAACAAGTTAAGTAATCAAACTAAAGTAACTACTCAACATATGAACACTACTAATCAAGTACAAGTTAACGCTTTATTTTGTGAAAATGAAAAATAAATGAATACACATCAAAAACACTAAAAAAGGTTAAAGGAAAACTAAAGTATGTAAGACAATAGAACAAGAAGAAGATGAGAAAAATGTCATTCTCACTAGAGAATGGATAGTCGAGCAATTGAAATCTATACCTTTTTCGAAAGGCTATACTCATAGTATTTAGTCAAAGTAGAAGTGTCACGACCCAAATCTCTAACTTCGTTTTAATTCCTTAATCGGGATCACCGACCCTTGATGTGGGACCTACACTGTGATACGTGCACTGACCGAGGCACGTGGCAGAGGTATATCATATTTTTGTATTGATGTGTGCCTAGTGTTATGTATTGTGTAGACTTACTAAGTTGGTTTGTATAGTTGTAGGCGTTGAGATGAGAGAGGGGACATGCCTCGAGTAGTATGTGAGCTGAGGAACCGGGTAGTTAGCATTTTGGTAAGTCTTATTTACCTCGGGTATTACTACAGCTGCTTCCCATTCCTCGATGGAAGTGGAAAGACATCTCTATGGATTTTGTCAGAGGATTACCGAGGACCGCGAGGAGACATGATTCAATTTGGGTTATAGTTGACAAACTGACGAAGTCTGCTCATTTCTTGCCAGTGGCATCACATTACACGCTCGATCAACTGAGCATACTGTTCGAGAGAGAGATTATCAGGTTGCACGGGGTACCATTAATGATCACGTCAGATCGAGATGCTACGTATACGTTTAGGATGTGGCGGAGTATGTAAGAGCAGTATGGTACGCGCCTACAGTTCAGTACGACTTTCCACCCTCAAGCTGACGGGTAGATGAAGAGATCGATTCTAGTCCTCGGGGACATGTTGCGGGCATGCGTGTTGGAGTTTGGCGGTGATGGGGCATGTGCCCTAGGTCAATCCATTAACTGTCTTTATGAATACTTTTAGTTAATAAAATAGAGGATTTCATTTGCTGTTTATTATAATTAATTTGCATGTTTACATTATAATAAGATCCATGGGTATTTACAGGAATATCCTAAATGTCCCTAGTCGATCATTATACTGGGAACTATAATGAATTAAGATTGGCGTGAGTCTTGATTGATGATCATATGATGATTATACGTATATGGATACAAATCAAGATCACGAGTACTTGCTAGGGAACAAAGTACTGGACCGACCCGCTATGAGAACATCACATTGATTAAGTCATTGTTGTTTCTCATGATAGGTATATATTCCAGTCCTCTGACTTGAGATTACCAAAGACTTCAACATTAGGAACACAGTGATTTGACACAATCAAACGTTGTCTTTAACCGGACGATTATAAAGGTTGTGATTGGTTAATGTGTGAGCAATGTGATGAAGTTGTGTAATCAAGATAGAATTTGTCCCTCTCATATAAAGAGAGATATCCGGTGGATCCCTCAATGTGTTAAACTGTTAAAACGCCTAGTTTGAGTGAATTGATATTGATCAATGTCACTTGGATGTTTTCAGTCTACCTAGAGATCGAGACTAGTACGATTGAACATGTTGGATGACAATTCCATGCCTTATGTTTGATCAAAAGGATATCGTGTGACAAAAGGATGTTATATACACTATTGATTAGGTTATATCGATTTGATATTCGTACAACTTGGATAGTCGTAATGTCTTGCTAGAGACTGCTTATGACTTGTATACCAAAATGTGTTTTGGTACACTGCCAACGTTGTATGAGCCTATTGGGTCGCACACTAAGAATGGTTTTGCGAGATTTTAAGATGATTCAAAAAAATGAATTTATGTGATGAAATTCATAACAGAAACGTCCTTGTGGTGTATTACACTTATACTTCTTTAAGTAAGGGTATATGTGTAATTTACTTAACCGTCTATATACAAAGGTTGTATAAATAGACGATTTAAGTTAGAACACACGCACGAAAGATTAATTTGCCGAAACTCTATTTTCGTTTTAGAAATGACTTAGGGTTTTTGGTATGCTCTGGATCGTTTTGGAGAGAAACAAAAGGATTTGGTATTCTCTCGAAGCTAGCACTTCGAATCTCGGTCGCCGTTCGTGTGTGGACTACTAGTAGAGGGCGTTCGTCGTTGGCAGCGCCTTAGAGATCGATCAACCTTCAGAAAGGATATTGCGACTGAGGTATGATTAAGTTTTTCATGGTTTAAACGTTTTTAATGGAATTAGATTCAGATCCTGTTGGGGTTTTTGTCAAAATTGTTTTGTATATTTCGTTGCGTATGAACCCCAAAACCCAACTGTGGTATCAAAGCCTTCGAGTTTGATTCCATTAAATTCATTGCATGTTTTCTTCTGATATATACATGATATATGATTGAAAGCATGTTAATAGTTGATGTATGTGTGATATACATAAGTTTCCTGTGAGATTTATTATCATGTTTTGTGTATATGATACATATATTCGTGATTTAATTAAAATCAGTTTCTTACATGCTAGTAACCATGTTAGGTTAATTCAAATAATTTCAATGAATTGAATTTCGTGTTCTGTGATCCATGACACCATTAGGTATAATCTTTCTTTTTCGTGTATTGAAGCATGGATGAAATCTCCGTAATTCAGTATGCATATTTAGGTTACATTGTCTTACGTTTCTTGAATTGTATAAGGCCGAATATTAATTCGAAACTAATATGATTAAGCTCGATTGGGATAGTAGTTCATGATTCAATGACATATTTGTGATTATCTGCCTGAGGACCGAAATTGCGAATAATTAATTTTCGAAATCGTTTATTTATCTCGTTATATCTATTTTGTTATGAACTTTCTATTTGATAAATATAGATAACAAATTAGACTAAGAGATATAATCAAAATCGGTTTCGTTATCCCCATTGGATGGGAGATAAATATCAAGAATTTTGTTATTGGTGATATGCTAGGATTCAAATATCTAAAGTCCTAATTGGATTAGGATAAGATGATTAGTTAGATGTGGGCCCAGTTTAATTAAAAATATTTTAATTGGCTTTTTTTTGGATAAATTAAGGGGTAAATTTAGTATAGTAAAATCAGCGAAAAATATGATTTTCTATAGCGAATTTCAATTTTCGGAATTGAGATTCGTCTTCTAAAAAAAACGGGGGCGCTTCACAATAAACAAATGGGACCATTGTCTAACTAATCCTAGCGCACATAAATTCTTTTATTAGTGAATAGTATAAAAATTTCCAAATTGTTTAGTGATTGAACAAATCAATAGAATATATGATATTTCATTGTTTACATAAAAATCACTAAAACTGAATAAAATCCCTCTATTAAATTTTAAGTCTCATGTCATCCATTTTAAACACTTGTCAAAGGCCTCGATCACACTAATATAGTTTCAGCCATAGCTGGGTGTATTGTGTTATCTTGGTGAGACAAGTTGGGTAAGAGTTACCTAAATGTTTAAAATGGTCCGACTTAATAAAGCCATCAAAATAGTTTTGAGCTTTAGGCAAATGATGAGATAAAAACATGCTAAGACATAAGATGTCCCGTATCTCATAAAATGATCTAAAAATTACATAAGATGTAATTGGTAATCATACCTACCTAAATAATCTAGTTCTATGTTTCATGCCATAGTTTGTCATAGAATTAGGTGAAATATGGATTTTAGTCCCCTAAATAAACAGTATGTTTTAGGAGGGTTGTTAATTTAGTGGGAGTCTATTCCTCTATACTAAAATAAACTTTGCATAATCTTTATTGTAGATCAATAGCCTCTTCAAGTAACAATAATTCCCTGTCACTTCGATCCATCCTTGAGAAGGATAAGCTATCTGGGACTAACTTTCTTGACTGGTTCAGAAACTTAAGAATTGTTCTTAAGCATGAACGCAAGTTGTATGTCCTGGATGCTCCAATCCCCGAGGACCCACCACCAATGCTACGAAAGTCATGTGAAGGATGCGCATAGTAAGCATGTCGACGATTCTACGATGTTGCATGTATTATGCTTTGGCAACTATGGTTCCCGAACTTCGAAAGGACATGGAACTAATGGAAGCCTACGACATGGCTATAACGCTGATGGAAATGTTCCAACAGCAAACTAGGCAAGAAAGGTTCGAGACAGTCAAAAACCTACATTCTCGCAAGATGACTGAGGGTGCGTCGGTTAGTCCTCATGTTCTGAAGATGAAGGGCTATGTTGATCAACTTGATAGACTCGGATTCCCCATAAGCCAAGAGTTGGCTACGGATTTGATCTTGAATTCATTACCAGTGAGTTACTCACAATTTGTTATGAACTACAATATGAATAATATGGAGAAATCAATTTCAGAGTTGCATTTGATGCTCAAAACTACTGAACAAAATATCAAGAAACCCTCTAGTAATGTGTTGATGGTCCAAAAGGGAAAGGGAATGAAGAAGAAAGGCAAAGGCAAGGCTAGAGTTGCCAAGGCTGTTGCTGCACTTGTCGCAAAGCCTGTGGAACAAGTCAAGCCCCAACCTGTTCCTACTTCAAAACACCCAAAAGAAAAAGAAGGAAATTGTCATTTCTGTCATGCACCAGGACATTGGTTCAGAAATTGCAAACTCTATCTGGAAGATCTAAGGAAGAAAAAAGGTAGTGCGACTACCACTACAGGTATTTATGTTATCGAAAATAAATTATCTACTAGTGATTCCTGAGTATTAGATACCGGATGTGGATCTTACATTTGTATAAATGTGCGGGGACTCACCAGAAGTAGAAAGTTGAAGAAAGGAAAAGTCATCCTCCGCGTAGGGAATGGAGCAAGAGTTACTGCCCTGGCTGTTGGACCATATGAATTAGTTTTATCTAGTGGACTTATTTTAACTTTAAATAATTGTAATTTTGTGCCTGCCTTGAGCAGAAACATCATTTCTGTTTCATGTTTGGATATGGATGGTTTTGATTTTATTATTGCAAATAATAGATGTTCCATTTCTCGTAAAGGCATATTTTATGCAAATGCTGATTTGTATGATGGTCTTTATATTCTAAGCATGAAAAAGTCCACTGATACTCCAGTCTTTAACATAAATACAAAGAGATTCAAGTCAAATGATTTGAATCAAACCTATCTTTGGCATTGTCGTCTCGGGCACATAAATGAGAAACGCATAACGAAGCTCCATAAAGATGGACTTCTAGATTCATTTGATTTAGAAACATATGAAACGTGCGTATCTTGTTTACTGGGCAAGATGACTAAAAGTCCCTTTACTGGAAGCAGTGAAAGGGCAAGTGATTTATTGGGTCTAATACATACTGATGTATGCGGTCCTATAAACACATTGGCTAGAGGAGGTTATCGACTTCATTACATTTACTTGATGATTTCAAAGCGAGATATGGTTATGTATATCTTATGAAACATATAAAGTGAATCATTTGAGATGTTTCGAACGTTTCAAAATGAAGTGCGAGAATCAACTTGGTAAAACTATCAAAACACTTCGATCGATCGAGGTGGTGAGTATCTAAGCCAAGAATTTGATGATCATCTTAGAAATTGTGGGATTGTCTCCCAATTGACTCCACCGGCAACTCCACAATGGAATGGAGTTTCTGAAAGGAGAAATCGAACCTTATTAGATATGGTTCGATCTATGACGAGTCATGTAGATCTTCCATTATCCTTTTGAGGTTATGCATTACAAACTGCAGCTTTCACTCTAAATCGAGTTCCTTCTAAAGCGGTTGATAAAACACCATATGAGATATGGTACGGGAAGAGACCTAGTTTGTCTTTTCTTAAGATTTGGGGTTGTGAGGCTTACGTAAAGCGACAAGTCTCAGAAAAACTAGCACCTAAATCTAGCAAGTGTATATTTATGGGGTATCCTAAGGAAACAAAAGGATATTACTTTTATAATCCCGCTGAGAACAAAGTGTTTGTTGCTCGGTATGGTGCCTTTATGGAAAAATAGTTTATTTCAAAAGACACTAGTGGGAGAGAAATAAATCTTGAAGAAGTTCGAGAATCACAGGTAAACACTGAACCGCTACTGGAAGTTCAACAACGTTTCGAACCAGTTGAACCTCCACAAGTGACACAAATCCCACGTAAATCTAGTAGGGTAAGACATGAGCCAGAGAGATTCGGATTTCTCATTACTGATAGTCGTGATGTGTTGCTTATAGACCAAAATGAGCCCACCGCTTATCAGGAGGTTATGTCTGACCGAATCGGATAAATGGCTAAGTGCCATGAACTCTGAGATGCAATCCATGTATGATAACCAAGTTTGGAACTTGGTTGATTTACCTGAAGGTGGTAAGACCATTGGATGTAAATGGGTTTTCAAGAAGAAAAGCGACATGGATGGCAAAGTGCATACTTTTAAAGCAAGACTTGTAGCAAAAGGTTTCAGGCAGACTCAAGGTGCTGATTATGATGAAACTTTTTCGCCAATAGCCATGCTTAAATCCATAAGAATTTTAATTTCCGTTGCTGCATATTATGACTATGAAATATAGCAAATGGATGTAAAAATAACATTTCTTAATGGAAAGCTGTTTGAGGACGTGTATATGACACAACCCGAAGGTTTTGTACATCCTGAGAAATCTAAGAAGGTATGCAAGCTTCAAAAATCCATTTATGGATTAAAGCAAGCTTCTCGGAGTTGGAATCTTCGTTTTAATGAAGCAATCAAAGATTTTGGTTTTATTAAGAACGAAGATGAGCCTCGTGTATACAAGAAGGTCAGTGGGAGTGTAGTTATTTTTCTGGTACTGTATGTTGATGATATATTACTCACTGGAAATGACATCCCAACATTGCAGAATGTCAAGTCTTGGTTAGGGAAGTGTTTCTCAATGAAAGACTTAGAAGATGCGACCTATATCCTAGGGATAAAGATCTATAGGGATAGATCTAAGAGGCTAATCGGTCTAAGTCGAGTGCTTACATAGACAAGGTCTTGAATAGGTTCGGTTGCAAGACTCTAAAAGAGGATTGTTGCCAATGTCTCATGGGATAAGTCTCAAGGCAAGACTCAATGTCCTAAGACAAATGATGAGCGAGACCGTATGAATAAGATTCCATATGCATCGGCTATTAGATCTATCATGTATGCCATGTTATGCACTCGACTTTGATGTATCATATGCTTTGAGCACTACAAGCGAGATATCGGTCAAATCCAGTGAGAGTCACTTTGGATAGCATAAAGAACATCCTTAAGTACTTAAGCGGGACTAAGGAAGTGTTCTTGGTCTACGGAGGTTTTGAAAATGATCTAGTTGTAAATGGTTACACAGATGCAAGTTTTCAAACTGATATAGATGATTTTAGATCGCAGTTTGGATATGTGTTTACTTTGAATGGGGGTGCGGTAACCTGGAAAAGTTCGAAGCAAGAGACTCGTGGCGATTCTACAACAAGTTTGAGTATATTGCGGCGTACGATGCAAAGAAAGGAGGCGATTTGGATCAAAAAGTTCATTTCCGAACTAGGTGTGGTTCCAAGTATTGCTAACCCTATTTTTTTGTATTGTGACAATAACGGGGCAATAGCACAGGCCAAAGAACCTAGATCACACCACAGATCCAAACATATACTCAGGCGTTTTCATCTCATCAGAGAAATTATTGAGAGGGGAGACGTAAAGATTTGCAGAGTACCTACTGAAGACAACGTTGCGAATCCATTGACAAAAGCTCTTCCACAAGCAAAACATGATGGTCATGTTAGATCATTAGGCATTAGATGCATGTATGATTGGCCCTAGTGCAAGTGGGAGATGATGGGGCATGTGCCCTAGGTCAATCCATTAATTGTCTTTATGAATACTTTTAGTTAATAAAATAGAGGATTTCATTTGCTGTTTATTATAATTAATTTGCATGTTTACATTATAATAAGATCCATGGGTATTTACAAAAATATCCTATAAGTCCCTAGTCGATCATTATACTGGGAACTATAATGAATTAAGACTAGTGTAAGTCTTGATTGATGATCATATGATGATTATACGTATATGGATACAAATCAAGATCACGAGTACTTGTTAGGGAACAAAGTACTAGACCGACCCGCTATGAGAACATCACATGGATTAAGTCATTGTTGTTTCTCATGATAGGTATATATTCCAGTCCTCTGACTTGAGATTACCAGAGACTTCAACATTAGGAACACAGTGATTTGACACAATCAAACGTTGTCTTTAACCGGACGATTATAAAGGTTGTGATTGGTTAATGTGTGAGCAATGTGATGAAGTTGTGTAATCAAGATAGAATTTGTCCCTCTCATATAAAGAGAGATATCCGGTGGATCCCTCAATGTGTTAAACTGTTAAAACGCCTAGTTTGAGTGAATTGATATTGATCAATGTCACTTGGATGTTTTCAGTCTACCTAGAGATCGAGACTAGTACGATTGAACATGTTGGATGACAATTCCATGCCTTATGTTTGATCAAAAGGATGTTATATACACTATTGATTAGGTTATATCGATTCGATATTCGTACAACTTGGGTAGTCATAATGTCTTGCTAGAGACTGCTTATGACTTGTATACCAAAATGTGTTTTGGTACACTACCAACGTTGTATGAGCCTATTAGGTCGCACACTAAGAATGGTTTTGCGAGATTTTAAGATGATTCAGAAAAATGAATTTTATGTGATAAAATTCATAACAGAAATGTCCTTGTGGTGTATTACACTTATACTTCTTTAAGTAAGCGTATATGCGTAATTTACTTAACCGTCTATATACAAGGGTTTATAAATAGACGCTTTAAGTTAGAACACACACACGAAAGATTAATAGGCCGAAACTCTATTTTCGTTTTAGAAACGACTTAGGGTTTTTGGTATGCTCTGGATCGTTTTGGAGAGAAACAAAAGGATTTGGTATTCTCTCGAAGCTAGCACTTCGAATCTCGGTCGCCGTTCGTGTGTGGACTACTAGTAGAGGGCGTTCGTCGTTGGCAGCGCCTTAGAGATCGATCAACCTTCAGAAAGGATATTGCAACTGAGGTATGATTAAGTTTTTCATGGTTTAAACGTTTTTAATGGAATTAGATTCGGATTCTGTTGTGGTTTTTGTCAAAATTGTTTTGTAATTTCACTGCGTATGAACCCCAAAACCCAACAGGCGGATCTTGGGTGGAGTACATACCATTATGTGAGTTCGCTTATAACAATAGTTATCAGGCTAGCATTGAGATGGCGCCATTTGAGGCTTTGTATAGCAGACCGTGTCGCTCGCCATCGTGTTGGGCTGAGCCAGAGGATCGGGAGATAATTGGGGCCTGAAATTGTTGTTGACCACAAGGAAAAGGTCAAATTAATCTGTCAGAGACTCAGAGGAGCACTGGAGAGACAGAAGAGATATGCAGATAAGTATCGCGGTGATCTTGCGTATTCCGAGGGAGCTTTTGTCTATTTAAAGGTTTCCCCTCGAAAGGGTCTTCAGATATTTGGGGTGAAAGGCAAGCTTACACCGAGGTAAATTGGGTCTTTCATGATTAAGAAACGGGTCGAAAAAGTGGCATACGAGCTTGAATTGCCTCCACAGATGTCAAGGGTCCATCCGGTGTTCCACATTTTGATGCTTCGACTAGACAAGTTGAAGGCAGACGTGCGACCGACAGTTGACTTGAGTCAGATCGACCTAAGCGAGGACATCTCTTACGAGGAACAACCCATTCTGATTCTAGATAGGAAGGTACAACATTTGAGGAGCGAGTCCATCTCGAAGGCACTTGTCAAGTGGCAGTTCCACGATGACACGGAACTCACTTGGGAACGGGAGGACTACATGCGAGATAGATTCCCGTACCTATTCGAGTCAGGTAGAACCGTAACTTAAACTTAATTTTGAGGACGAAATTTTCATTTTTGTTGGGAATATTTGTCACGGCCCAATTCTCTAACCCCGTTTTAATTCCTTAATCAGGATCACCGACCCTTGACGTGGGACCTATACTATGATACGTACACCGACCGAGGCACGTGGCCGAGGTATATTGTATTTTTGTATTGATGTGTGCCTAGTGTTATGTATTGTGTAGACTTATTAAGTCGGTTTGTACAGTTGTAGGCATCGAGACGAGAGCGGGGACACGCCTCGAGTAGCGTGTGAGTTGGGGAACCGAGTAGCTAACATTTTGGCAAGTCTTATTTAATACTAATATGAAATAAAGAATTACTTATAAGCATATGGTTGTGTTTGTTAGTGTAAATCAAATTAAAGGCCTATAGTTGAGTAAAAATGGAATCGGTATTGTATGGCTAACGATTCGGTGGTACACGTATATCACAGTTCGGAAGCAAAATCGGGCATCGAAACGCCCAAAAACACAGACGAGTGTCTTAGTTGTGTCACCATTAGGTGTCCCATGCAACACTTTTCAAACTCAAACTACATCAACACTTGGCACCGATTCAAACCACGTGTCTGTCCACCCACTTACACCTACACCCCACACAAACACACACGCACACACACACACACAAACACAGAGACATAGGGAAGCCGAGAGCGAGGAAGAAGAAGAGGAGAGGAGGAGGAGGAGAAGCAGGGACGCGCCGGGAAGGAGAGGAGACGTCCAAATCGCGGTGAGCCCTTGTTGTAGTTGTGGGTTTCGGGTGGCTGGCGGTGGGGTGGCCGAGAGTGGGGTTCGGCCATGAAGGCCGAACCCCATGGTCGAACTGGGACGAGGTGGTATTCCACTGGGGTTGGGGTGGAGAGCCACCCCAACCCATCACCTGAAGTACGGGAAAGAACAAAAAAATGATCGAACCAATGAAATTGGTTGGATCAGCTGAGGAAAATGCACACAAGCGCACGCGTGTGCATCCCCCAGTGGGTCGGGCCCAAAACGGGCCAGGCCCGGCCCATGGGCAGAGCCCGGACCTGTTCTGGTCCAGGGGCGGGTCGGGTCCGACCCGTTTGGGTCGACCCGACCTAAACATAATTTAAAAAAAAAAAAGAAAAAATGAGGAAAATTTTGGAAAAATTTTGGAAAAATTGGGAAAAACTATATTTTGATAAATTGAGCTTAAACCCACTATATTTGAACTAATGAGACACCAAACTTAGGAACCTAAGAAAAGGGTACGAGAGAGTGAATACAAGATTTGGAGTATCGGGAGCCCAGTAAAACTAGGACTTTACTTTGTTGTTGTGAGTATACCCAATGACAACTTTACTTGGCATTTCATTTCTATTAATTGTTGTCCTTGCATAGTCATTTCGACTATTTTTTCTTTGTATTCTTATATCATGTATTCTTTGTGTCTATGCTCACTTGATGAGACTAGTTTGCATGATATCCATTCATTTGGTTTGATTCATTGATTCTATCACATGATATGTCTATTCTTGTTGTTTGAAATGTGAATTGAATGATAAATAACATGCTATTAGGCTAGTGAATATCTTATAAATGTTTAAGAGGACTTGTATTCCTTATTTGTTTAGGTGTGTAGATGTGCCTATGCCTTGACAATCCATACTTGATATTTCTTAAAATTTAAAAAGTATTTTTTGCATTTAGGTCCCGTACTCGATCGAGGTATGCGCGACTCACGGGGTTAGAGTCCCTGGGGATGTCGGCACATGTTACTTGACACTGTATGACACTCGAGGTTAGAGTCCCTAAGGTGATCCACACATCGGGGTTAGAGTCCCTGGTGAAACTTGGGTTAAAGTCCCTTGTGCTATATGATTATTGAGTCGGAGTGACATGTTTCACTACCGATTGGACCTAAATCACCACTACTTAGCTTAGTGTCAGTATCACTTCTTTAACTCTTGTATTTACTCGCATATGGTTTATTTTCTAATTTTTCCATATATATGCCTTTAAATACCATTTGAATATTTGGAAATGCAAATTAAACTTGTCATCGGGGATTACTATTTTATTCTTGTACTCACCGTCCTTTTTATGATGGTGGGTGTAGAGCCGACTACCAACAGGTCGGGCAAAGAAAAGATTGACGACTATTCTTGAGCCCGCGGCGCATCACTGCATCGATTGTAGATCTTATTTTGATATTTTGATTGTATATGTTATATACATCTTTTAGATACTAATTAGGGTTGTATATTGGGTTGAGCGTTAGTTCCCCGACTTCACTTAGACTATTTTGCTGTTTCACTGCATTTCAGGGACTTTATATATTTGATGTCATTTCCTGATTTTTCCACACTTAGGATTTTATAAATGGCTTCCGCATAAGTTACTCATTGCTTCGGCATAATCAATAAGACTTCCACTAATTAATTAATTTAATAAAAAGTTTTAATTAACTTTAAATTTTACAAACTGGTAGGAATAGTGTATTACTTATCATGAACACGAGAAAAGAGGCGTCTAGGTTGTAACGGCTGACTAATACGTAGTTAAGTCCTACGTGGATAAGATTAGGGCTTAATTACAGGATTAGGCCAGGCGGTGCCCTAGATTAGGAGAGGGGCCATCACAAGAAGCCTACGAAAAATCTTTACAAAATTCTGAATTAATTAACCAAGACAAGGTAAACGATATTTATAACTCAAATGAAGATATGCATTCTAATTCATCATTCCACAACGATTAACAAATGCCATGGAGGAAGAACCTAAAGAAAACATATTTGAACCATTTAGGAAACTAGAAATTAATGAAACTTAGAACAAAAGATTTCATCTTTAACAAGAATTTCTGAGAAATGTTCCGACAATGTTTGTCATACCAATCACAATCGACAATTCTTCTATTGGATTTTCTATATGTGATCTTAAGGCATCAATTAACGTTATGTCGTTTAAACATTATGAAATTGAATATATGATCATTAACTATTACGCCTATTAATCTCATCTTAGCAAACAATACCATTATTAAACCATATTGATTATTAAAAGACATCTTAGTACAAGTACATGAATAAATATTTTCAGCTGATTTTATGTCAAGGAAGTAGGAAATTCCACATCACCTAATCCTTTGCCTATACTATTAGGTAGAATTTTTCTAAAGACAGCTAGGACTAAGTTAGATATTTTCGAATGAACAATGTTTATGGAATTTGAAGATAAAATTGTCAAATTCAAGATTAATAATGAGCATAACTATGACACCTATGAAGAGTATAATGAATTATTTGATAGTGAAATAGATAATAACGAATTATTAGACTTAAACTATTATGATAATTTTAATGCTAAAATTTATGTAATCAATGTAGTAACAATGAAAACTATTAAAAGGATTCAAAAGAAAGAAACAATGGAAGAAAGAAAAGAAAGTAACTTAAGAATGAAGAGTTAAGCAACCAGAGAATGGAAAATTCATTAAGAAGACGGAAGTTTCTAGATTCAAGTACAATAAGAAAAAGAAAAAGTCGGACTTGAATCCTATAAAGCTTAATGAACTTGGAGGCATACATACATTAAAATCAAATGAGCTCAGTGTGATACGAACTCTAATGCAAATCCCACGCTCATACATTTCTTTCTACACACCAAATTGAAGTTGAACTCAGTTGCTTTTTAGCAATTCTCTTTACCGGATGAAACTTCAATTCAACCAATAGGAGTGGTCACAAATGTGCCAGTTCAAGAAAACAACAACACCGTACCCATGTACTTCTTAGTAATACCACACTTTATCAATGAAGATCCTCCTTTAATATTTGGACAACCATTCTTAGCCACTATTCATGCTATTATGGATATTTCGAATAAAATAATTACTTTTACAATTAATGGTCGAGCACTCACTTTCTAGAATGGCACTAGAGTGAAAAACCCTAAATTCAATTTTAGAGATTCAAACTAATTCTGAAAGGGTTAAGTCGAGCCAACGATGATAAATTATAGCACTCAATGGGAAGCAGCCTGTATTCTATGTTTATTTTATATTTATTTGATTTTATTAGAAATTTAGTTTAGTTTAGTTTAATATGTTTTTATTCTCTCACTTTTTGACTCTTGTATTGGAAATATTTGCGAGATTTCAATTACGAGGTGATTTTAATTGAGGGGGAGTGATCGAGTTGTTTTTTCTTATATGTCATTTATGCAAGTCATATTATTCACTTGCTTATATGTTTATTTATTTGTTTTAATTAATAAAAGTATTTATTTAGTTATATGCCCCACTCAAACTTTCAAATCTTTAGTCAATTCTACCTTTATACGAGTGATTATGAATGATGAATAAGTTAATTACAAGATAACTTGAAAAAATAGTAAAATAAGTCTAGTAATTCCTACGATTCTGACTAACGCTAGGGATTGATGGCTAAATCAGTAGTAGTACAAAGGAAAATCAATACAAAATTTGGAGTCTGATGATACCCAACGATTCCACTTAAACCTGAATCGCTGGTTAAATTGGTAGGTCTTAAAATTTTTCAGTAGCTTAATTATTTTAGATGCGCCTAATGACTCCACTCAAACATGAATTGTTGGGCACAATATTTGATTTTTAAAATCAAAAACCCCAAATCGTCACACACTTACACTTTTCACACTTGCGAACATGCCTAGATTCAACCATTCTAAGCTCAATCCCATAATATTTAAGTGAATTCTTGTGACGACCCCTTCTCCAAATAAGGGCACCGTCTGGCCTAATCCCTTAATTAAGCCCTAGTCTCCCCTATAGGACCTAACAAGGAATTAGTTAGCCTTATGTATACACCTAAACACCTACCAATTATGATATCACATACCGTTAACTAGCTAGTTCTACTGACTAACCTATGGTTGTCTATAAATCATAGTTAATTTAGATTTTCTATCTAACAAATTATTCAGCGGAAGTCTTATATTGTTACTAACTAGCCTAAGGCCTAACCTATTGTGGAAAAACAAGGAAATAGTGATCACATGCATATATAAACAAAAGTGGTGATATATATAACATGTGTCTGGTCAGATGTTCCTATCACTCAACCCAAAAAAAAAAAATATCATGTATATATAAAATGTAATACAAAGAATGCAAAACGTACACAAATATGTCGTAGCAGTCCTTCACTGGTTCAGATGTAGTTACCAATCTTCTATTTGCCTGGTCTGCTACTTGGCTGATCTGCGCCCATCGTCACAAACTAGACGGTGAGTACATGAGATTATTTAAGTAATACTGAAAGACATTGACCTACATTCCCAAACAGGCAACAAGTATCAAATGACATAATTTAAATATCAACTATGCTGAAAGAAACATCATGCAAAGAGATACTTGAGTTAACCAAATATGAAACTGACTCAGGGCTACGTAGTAATAGATTAGGGTTGGTCGGCCGTGATCTTCATCACATCAGCCTTTCCAATACAATGTGAGCTCTTCTTTATCTCATTTCAGTACAAATTGAGCTCTATATCATAATTTAAAAAGGTCGTACTTACGATTACGCCTTTTCTATTCCAAGTGAATTAGTCGTCACCGGAATGTATACTTGCTAGCATACCCGAGTCTTAAAACTCGTCATGCTCACCCAAGTTGTTCTTTCACCAATAAACCCCAAGGTCTGGTTACCCCGTTCGAGACACGTTACCTAGTGTGTCATGCAAGGTAGTGGAGAAATTCCCTAACATCCCGAAAGGTCTAGCGTATGAAAGCTGAATTTCTATCATCAAATGACCCTAACCATAAGAACCACTTTCACTTTCAACAATGACTCGGTAATTGAATCCAAGAAATGTAACTGCATACTAACGCGCAAAGGGTTAGAGTCAAAATAAACAAACTAAGCTAATAGCATGCTATATCACTTACTTCCAAACACAACAATCAACATGACAAAGTAGAGAAATTTGAATCAATGATATACACAACAGAGTATGCTATGAGCAACATCATAAAATGATAAACAAAAAGTCATAACATATGGATTTCAAAGGCAATTCAGTTCAAATAATTGAGAATAAATAAATAAATGGAATGAAATATAAATAAATGTCTATATCTGTTTAATTATATACCACATGCTTCCTAAGCTATTCGGCTTCTCGTTGCGTCGATATACGCACCCAATACCTCGTAATATCTCCTTTAGGGACCTAACATTTGACAATGATCAATTTAGAGTCAAGATTAATTATTTGAATTTCCTAAATTGGTCGAAATCGGTCGAAATCAAATTCGAGACTAATTTGCCGATTTCGTATTTTTCAAGGTAAAAACCCCAATATAACGTCTCGACTGACTTTCGAATTCTTCACTTTTTATAGAAATATCTAATTTCTATTGATTTGGGTCACAAATATATTTTTTCCTATTTTTTTGAAATGTTCCCGAATTTTCCAGCATTTTATCTATTTTACGGAATTTCTTTTATGAAAAATCAGTTTAATTTAATTAAATAATGAAATATATATATATATATATATATAATTTGGGTGGGCCTGAACCGGGTTCGGCTCGCTCGAGCCGAACCGGCCTGGTTCACCTTTTCTTTTTCTGTTTCTATTTGTTTTTTTTTTCTTTTTTGGGCCTGAACTGGGCCAAACCGGGTTTGGCTCACCCGAGCCGAACCGACCCGGTTTAGGACCATCATCTTCCTTGCGAGAAACAGAGCAGTAGCTCTGTTTCTATTTTTTTTTTAAATGCAATATAATGTAAGTAGTTACGCTTATCCCACGAGATGCTACCTCAGGCTCACGTTGGCACGCGACTCGAGGCACGCCCCCGCTCGTCTCGGTATCTGCATACTCATAAATGACTTAGTAGTCTACACATATACAATACACTAGGCATACAACACACAAATATTATATTTACCTCGGCCACCGTGCCTCGGTAGTGACACGTATCTCGCTGAGGGTCCCACGTCACCGGTCATTTTGTCCTGATTAACGAATTAAACATGTATTAATTATTTGAGTCGTGACAATTCCACCTCATCCCAAACTCATTCAAACCATAAGTCTCAATTTTGGGGTTTTGACCCAAACAAAGTTTTAGGAATTTTCAAGCTAGAGCTTGAAGGGACAGTTTAGAGGAGTCCGAGAGCTTCATTCTTAAGAAACTCACTCTTAAGAAGGTAATTACATCATCCCTAGTTCTTTACTTCAACAATTTTTGATTCATAGATTTTCACAAATTTCTCGGTATTTCTCGAAATTGATTTGTTGGAATTTAATTAATTGTCTTGTACAAATAGTTTCATTGATTCCAACAGACCGGGATAGTGATCACATTGATCTTTGGTTTACAAATTCAACAATTTCGAAATTTTTTCTATAATTACGCATATTTGCGAATTGTTTAAAAATGCCAGTTCGAAATGAGTTAGGGGGTTTGATTATGATTTTATTTTAATTTAAGTTGTTATGATTTCGAAAAGACTTACAAATTTGTCACCTAATTGCTTTACATTATTTAGAAAACCAATTTTCAAGTTTACATTTTACTTATCACTTCGATGCCAAGTTTATTTTATATTTACGATAAATCTCAAAACTAGCTTTCCAAATAGATTTCTCATTTTAAAATAAAGTCTTGAATTTCACCGAACTATTTTCGATGACGTTGTTTCTATCATTTACAGGTTGCTTGAGTATTTGAATTTGTGATTTTTTAAATCTGATACTATAACCTGAGGAGGAAAATGTAGAAGTTCTCGAAAGGAGAATGGGAAGGCACAACTAGTAGAAAAACCAAAGCAAAAAGCTAAAGACCCACCCAAACCAATTAGGCCAACATGGATTTCAATGAATAACCCCCGAACTAAAGCACCTAGAGAGCCTTCTCCACCCTTAAGTTTTGAATATGACCTGTAGGGGGAGGAAGAGATTGAGGAGACACCTACCATTCCTTTCCATACCTGTAACCTTATCAGCACCAAATCCATTGCTAGGATGAAGGGCGACATTAAGAAGAATAGAAAGATTATACCAGGAAGAGGTTTCAACATCAAAAACAAATTGAAGTACGGGCCTAAGATCCTAAACATAATTAGAGGAGGAATTGGGGATTATTGACTAGGGATTACTATGCTGATAACGACGTCAGATCCTCAGTTGAAATGGGGTGTGAAACTTTAGTTATAGAATTTTATGCGAATGGGCACATAGATGAGAATAAGAGAATAGTCATAGTTCAAGGAAGACCACTGGACTACTCACCTAAGAGAATAAGCCGATATTATGATTTACCGCAAGTGCATTTGAAGCAACATAACGATTACCATAAACTTGAATACATGTATAGACACAAATCTCACCATGAGACCATAAGGAACGGTTTAGAAGCTATTCCGGGGGATGGTTTCCATTTTGACTCAGACGGGTACTCAAAACACATACGAGCAAAAAAATTTACGAAAACAACAAAAGCTTGGAGCTTTTTCTTGAACGCGAGCCTACATTCTAGTCTACAACATTATGACAAGTAAACTATAGGGCGACTCTCCTACACCACATAGTCCAAGAGATCGCGTTGGCGGAATAATCTATGAATCGATGTGAAATCCGAGAATTTCATAAACTTGATTAATAAGCCAATTAAGGATTTTAGGATTTTAATTGGCATTTGGAATTCGAGGTGGGATCCATGTGTGTTAGACCAGAGATCATAATGTATATTTTATTTTTGTACGTTGCGTGTCTAATTGGTGTAATATATTCTATTTTGTCACAAAATTGACTTGAATTACTGTCGAGACGCGTTGTATGAGTGTAACAGAGCACATTGGAATTCTTCCAATTTTTGATAAAATTGGAGTATATTTTGGGTTTTAATTTAGATGTAAATTAAAGGATAAACTTGAAAAATAAAAATGAGAGATGAAATTACTATGCAGTTGGATTACAAAGGAATGAATAAAATTAGAGAGGCGAAAATGTAAATTTGCTTACCCAATTATATGATTTCAGTGCCTTTTTTCATCGAAACCAAAACCCCTCCCCCTATTCATCGCCTTCCTCACTATTTTTCTCATCTCTCTCTCGATCTCAGCTCTCGTCTCTCTCGCTCTCTCTCGAGTCATCTCTCTCGAGTTCGCTCTTCCTCTATCTTCACTAACCTGCTCGTTCTTCCTCTCACAATCATGCTCCCTCTTCCTCCTTTTCTCGATGTCAAGTTCAGTGCATACTGTGGATGAGGAGCAGAGGACCGAATCATTGAGGGATGTAAGAATTTTTTATTTTTGAATTGGTTTCAAGTTGTTTTGTGATTGTGTTGATTAAATCATCTTGATTATTGGTTTGATGAAAGGGGAGGGGGAGATAGTGAGAACGATAAGGTTGCTGATGTTGTTATGGCTATTATTGAAGTTGAGGTATCGTTGTGTTGATGTGTTTATTAATCGATTGGAGAAGAGGAATCAAAGAAGAAAAAAAAGAAGAAAGAAAGAATCGACGAACAGCAGCAATACTGCTGTTCATCAATTAAACCCAGGGCTACTCGACCCTTGTACGGGCAGGGCCGAGTGACTGGCTAGGCTCGGCCAATGCCGGCCGACGCTCAGAATAAGGAAAAAGAGAAAAATTAAAAGAAATTGGAGAATTTATGTGTAATTGAAAATGAAGTTTTTCATTTTGATAAAATGAAGTATTTAGGATTTTTTGAAAGTACCTAGCTTGAGATTGTGGATTTTTGAAACTTAGAATTGTAAATTGAGGCTTAAAATCTCAATTTGGGCTTCAAAAGTAATTGTATTTGGTTTTCAAGTTACTTATGCGAGTTTTGATTATAAAGGAGTACTTTCTTGTAGAAATAAGACTCTAAGTATGAATTCGAATCTTGAAAGGACTGGTTATGATTTCATTATTGATTACGTGAAATAATTAGGATTTGAAAGAGTTTATAAACTAGTTTGCAAGTCATTTAAACAAGTAATAATCGAAGTTGAGGACTTAATGTGGAAACATGACTTCAACTGGAAGTTTAAGTCTTGAAAAGACTTTATTGGTATGTCAAAATGGTTTTGGGGATTTAGAGGAGTTATTTGGTGTTTTGAAGTACTTTTGTCGAAATTTTGAAGGATTAAAATACCACCTTGACTTGAAAACTATTTGAAGTTGTTTTTAAATATCGAATTGAGTTAAGACTCTAAGTTATGAACTTTATTGATTCAATAGGACTTGTGGAGGCTCGTGAAACTCGGGAAACACGCGAGTGAGGCTTCACTATCAATTTTGAATAAGTTTGGTTGTAAGTAAACCCTACAGTGGTCTTTCCTATTTATGGAATTTATTGTCGTACTTGCATTTGCGTTTAGTCTGTATTGCATTTTGCATCATTCTTGGTCATGCAATCATGTCATTCTAGATGATGGCTTGTTAGCGCTATGACTTACGGTGGGAGTTGAGGCTAGGTTTCCCGACCAGATAGACTAGAACACAGAAGACCTAAGGCATGCAAGTTTTTCGGCGAGCATGCATTGGGATTTTATTACTGGTTTAGGTTAATTCTTGGGTTGGCCAACTTGTTTATAAACCTTTAATAGTAATAAAAGGGTTTCACATTGTTATATAAATTTCTTCTTATTTGAAAATGCAATTACATGTCTCCATGTATTTGGACTAACATTTGCAGGAGTACAGAGCAGTGTAGGAGTTACTTACCTACCATCTTCGAGTTGTTTTTGATGAAGTTAGATTTTGAATGAAGACAAGGAAGAACAGACAACACTCGAAGAACCTTGGTGAATGTTTTCATGTTTTAAAAGTTTAATATTCTTAATGTAAATTCTTTATATATTTATATTATTTTGGGCTTTGGGGTATGTGTAAGACGTGAAATACTCTCGAATAGGTTATGAGAGTATCTTAAGTTAGTTTTTAATAAGTTGAGAGGTTTATGTTTCATTTCGATCTGATTAGGGATTGTAAGGTTATAAATGAGGTATCGAAGATTCTAAGTTAGTTTAAATGATTTGAATTTGATATATATTGTGAACTACATGAAGTTATGAATCATTCTAGGTTTCTCTCCATTATACTGTCTATTATGTGATTTTCCTAGCAGACCATTCTTAAGGGAAGTGTTGCCGAAATTTTTACGAAAATATGGAGGATAATCCGCATGATTTCTCAATTTGCTCCAATTAAAAAAAATCATGAATTGAGTTTCATCGATGATATAAATTTATTTTTGGAGCATTATTACGTATTGAATTAAAAATTATTTTAAGGTTAATTTAATTAGATGAATTAGGTGCCTACCTATGGGGATTAGGCTAAGTTAGGGCTTAGCGAGACGTGCCCTGACAAATTTGGTTTCGGAGCTTATGTTTGGCTCAATTGAGGAAAAATTTGGTTGAGAACCAAAGAGTGATTGAGCGCGATTAGTTGGGAAACGACTGTGAGCTGGGATGTTTTGGTTATTATGTTATATTTGTGATGTGTATTTTTGTATTATCGCTAGATGTGTGATAGGAAGTTTGTTCTTCTTGTTTGTTAGATACTTAACTCGTGTGAAATGACGAGTAAAGTTAAGAACATATAATAAAAGAGAGAATAGACTTATGAAACGACAGCTGAGTGTAGCGAGACTTGAAATGGACTCGGGAAGTCTAAATTGATAAGGGTGTTGTAAATAGTTCGATACCAATATAATAGATGAAAGTATCAGTTATAAAATCAATAGAAAATTGGTTGAAAAGGAAGTCCAAAAGATTCAGGTACATAAGTATTGAACATGAAGTCCTTTAAAAATGAAAGTATCGAACTATTACAATTATAAAACGTTCAGGAAAGTGCCAAAATGAACTTAAAATATGTCTCGAACGATTGAGAATTGCTTGAAAAAAATAAAATGAAGTCGAGACTTGTGGGGAGCACAAGATATGAATATCTTGAATTTTAGAATGAGGTTAATACTGGTTGAATTAGTAACTCGGGAAGATCAATTCTATGAAATATTAATGTGATTCATAACCAATTGTGAGCTACTTTCGAAAATAGTCTCAATGCATTAAAAAGGTGACATGTGGTTTTGAAAAAAGAAATTGATTAGACAAATTGAATCTTGACTTGTAAATCACAATGAGATTGTGATATGATCAGTCAAGTTGTCTAAGTTGGTTTCTACATAAGTAAAATACTTTGAAGCAAAGTATTGTCTTTTTTTCAAAACAAAACACATAGTTAAGTAGAATAGAACCACAGTTTAAAAACAATCAAATGAATTCCAAAAGAAGTATTGAAAAATCTTGATTGTTTATTTTTCAAGTTGCTTAAATAAACAACGTTGTGTATAGTGGATCTATGAGTCGAATAAGGAAATGATAACGAATGAAAATACATGAGTTAGAAGTAATCTTTGTTAATACCGGATTAGGTGTTGTTATAAAACAAAGATCAATGAAATTTATAACTCGAATAATGAAAGGTGTAATGATAAGATCAATGTGTTAGAAGTTGAGATCGGGGAAAATGGTATAATAATAGCTAGGATTAGCTATTAAACAAAACACAAGTAATTGTGTTTTGGGTTTCAAAGTACTTAATAGTCCATTCTAACCAAATTAATTTGTGATGCTTATCACTACAACCTAAAATATAACTAATTGTACTGATTGAGAATCAGTAAGTTTTTTTTTTCGTTCTTTTTTTTATCGAAAGTCAGTAAGAACTCCTATATTATGAGAAATTACATTGTTATGAATTACAAGATTGAAATAACATCCTTTAAGAGTTTATTTAGACGATAAGTTGATCGATAGTTTGAAAATTCTAATTATTCTATCTCTTCAGGTGAATAGTAATGGATGAGTTGAATCATTAAGAGTGAATCGAAGAATAGTAAGATAATTTAATATCTTACAGTCTCTCGAAAAGTACTGAATTTCTTTTTGAGAAAAAGAAAAGTAGAGAAATATGAGAAAAATGGGAATAAGTTAAGACAATAACAAACAATGGAACTATTTGAGTCATAAAAAGTTTCTCTATTTCGAACAAAGATTAGTTAAGAAAGACTTCAAGTTATCAAAGGTTATAAGGACTCGTATAGTCCCTAGCTATATTTTTGAAAAGTGAAGACTTATAAAAAAAATCACCTTTCTAAGTTGAGATGAAAAGATGTAAGTGGACAATGTATTGAATGAAGGCATGATGAGGTTGTAAATGGATCAAAAAGTGAGATCAATGTGAAAATAGTTAAGATTGACAAAAAATTGAATGAAGTAGACTCTATGTATTAAAAATATAATGAGATGTTGAGAGAACTATGCTGGAAGTGACATAAACATACTCCTTTAGTCAAGGTAAGGCACTGAAGTAGTTGTGCATGACCAAAAGTCTAAGTAACTCCGTTTCAAAATCACGATTCATTCCTAGCGTAAAAGATCGCCATGACACATCCACCTGTCTTTGAATAATTGAATGAATTGATGATAGTCGAAATAAAAGAGTCTACAAAATTTCATTGAAGTCAATTGGAAGCTTAAGTATAGGTAAAAAAATGGTCAATAAATTCTCGCATAAGTATGAAAAATGAAAATTTCAAGCGAACAAGTCTCGATAAGACTTGAAATATCAAACTATGAGTTTGATAAAATATAATATATCTTCTTAATGATCTTACTAGGAATCAAAACCTGAATGTTGAAAGTGTTGAACTAAATTAGTATACAATTGATATTGATGAATAGGTTGTATATCGATTCTTATGTATTGCTACACCACGTGATAAGTTAGTGGTGAAGTTTAAAGCATTAGTTATTGTAAATTGGAGTTGATGTAAGATAAGTAGGCTCGCTGCTAACATAGACTAGGAACAACGATGCTGCCCCAGCCTGCTAACATCACCAAGCACATGTGGCTGATGTACGTATGTGGCCCTCTTATCGATCTTACCTCCGTTGCCTGCTCGTGCGCGGGCATCGCACTGCTGCATAAACAATGCATCCACTGGACTGGATAAGCAACCTTCTTTGTAAAGTAATAGTGAAAAGCCATGTCACTTGGAAATGATGGTGAAGATACAAATGAAATGAAAAAAAAAATACAACTTACAGGTCAGTTAGTCAGTATTATCTGTATTGGTTGAAAATGGTAAATAGAGGACAATGTATCTGACTTGGTATGTTTGAAGAATAGAATATTCTTCTACTGTATTGAGTAGAGATGAAAAAGATATAACATATTTATAAACTTATATGCGATACAAGTTAAAAGTTATACTATGAGAGTATAATCATGAAATATGTCGATGTCTCTGTTTAAATATGTATGTCTACTCGACGTAAGGATAAATGTCTTTATTCAGGCAATGGGAGAAGTTGGCAAACATTAAGTAATTAAGACATGAGATTATGAGATATCTCAGTAATTAAATGAAATGAGGTTTATTGTAAACTCATTAATAGAAAATGATTTAACAAAGGTAGAAAAGGCGTTAGTTCTGTAACTAGTCAAAGGAAAAGTTAAGTGAATTGGCTGATGAGTTGGAATTGATAATTGCTTTCTAGTCCACAACTTAAATAATATTGTGAGTAAACATTTATAGAATGAGTGAGAGTTGTATGATGTGTCATGCTTCTTTTTCTGATCGGATTGTAATTAGAGATCTCTTGTCATGAGATGATAGTTATAATTAGAGATCTATAGTCATGAGATGACTTATGTAATTCCACGTTTCTGTTGAGAAATGCTGGAACGGTAGTGGATCAGAAAGACACGCAACTCTACGTAGCATCTAATAATGTGTTCGATTATTATTTGCATCATTTTAATAAATATCTTGCTATGAGTTGATTCTTGAATGGGTTTCAAGATGTGAAATATGAAATATATCAAGGTTTATTTGATATTCTACAAAGTTGATTATTTAATTCGTCAAAAATTCATAAATGTCAGGATTAGCAGAGAAGTTGTTATGACTTTTCATTAAACCATGAAGTTGGAAATGAAAAGTTGAAATGGTTATGATCTTTACTAATAAGTTGTTGATTACAACGAAAGTAATTAGGTCAACTTAACAGTTTCACCTTGGAAATGATTTTTATAGGTTTGGATTAAAAGAATTGTATATGAAGAATTAATTTCTCATATCTCTTTTGATTCAACTAACATGTAAATTTAAATTTTGATGACAAAATTTTTAATTAGTTGGAAAGAATTGTGAAATTCAAGAATTTTATAAACCCGATTAATAGGCCAATTAAGGATTTTAATTGAAGTTTGAAGTCTGATGTGGGACTCACGTGTATTGGACCAGAGATCATAACGTATATTTTATTTTTGTGTGTTACGTGTCTAATTGGTGTAATATATTCTATTTCGTCGCAAAATTGACTGAATTATTGTCAATACGCATTGTACGAGTGTAACAGAGCATATTGGAATTTTCTCGATTTTTGACAAAATTGGGGTATTTTCTGGGGTTTAATTTGGATGTAAATCGAAGGATAAGCATGAAAAATAAAAATGAAAGGTGAAATTACTAACAAGGGCAGTTGGAGTACAAAGGCGTGGATAAAACTAGATGGGCGAAAGTGTAAATCTGCCTAGCCAATGAAAATGGGTTTATAACACAAAACCCTCCTCACCTATTTTTCATCGAAACCAAAACCCCTCACCCTGTTCATCGCATTCCTATCTTATTTATCATCCTTCTTTCTCGGTCTCAACTCTCATCTCTCTCGATGCTATCTCTCGATTCATCTCTCTCGAGTTCGCTCTTCCCCTCTCTTCACTAACCTACTCGTTTTTCCTTGCACAGTCGTGCCCACTTTTCCTCCTATTCTCGATGTCGAGTTTAGTGCATACTGTGTAGGGCTGGCAAAAATACAGGACTGGACATAAACGGGACCAGACACCCATTTCTATAATGATTAAATTTGGTGTCCGGACCCAGTCCCGTTTTTAAAATGGGCACTTTTGTTTTCCAGTGTCGTATGTTTTACAAACATATGGCTCCCGTTTTGTGGGAGAGTTGTGGCGGACTAGCGAGGGGTAACGGCAGTCGCCGGCAAGCGTCGCCGACGCCCGACTGGCCGTGCGCGAGACGGCGAGAGCTGGATTGCTGGAGGGAGAGGCCGCACAGTCGGTGAGGCCGAAGCCGCACAGGCGGTGTCGCAGTGGCGACCGGCGAGCGCAAGACGGCGAGAGCTAGAGGGATAGGCAGATCTAGATGGTGGCGATTGGCAAGCGCGAGTCGGCGAGAGCGGAGAGGCAGATCCAGTGACGGCGAGAGCGGAGAGGCAAATTCAGTGATGGCGAGAGCGGAGAGGCAGATCCAGACGGTGGAGACTGGCGAGCGCATGATGACGAGAGTTGAGACCGTGAGTTGAGACGGTGGAGGGAGAGGCAGAGGTGTTCACCGTGAGTAGAGACGATGGAGGGAGAGGTAGAGGTGAGTTGAGACGGTGGAGGGAGAGGTGGAGGGAGAGGCAGAGGTGAGGGAGAGGCGGAGGTGAGTTGAGACGGTGGAAGGAGAGGTAGAGGTGAGACTATGAGAGTGTGAGACTTAGGTTATGGAGTGTGAAATTACCTATATGCCCTTCAAATTAATCACAAAACGGGTACCCATTTTTTTGAAATTTTTGTCTAGACTCGGTCTCGTATTTTTAAACGGACTTAAAAAATTGTCCAGACCTGTATGTTTTTCACAAAAATATTGCTGAACCCGTTTAAAATGGGTATGGAAAAAATCGGACAAATGAGACTGGGCACATTTTGCTAGCCCTAGTACTGTGGATGAGGAGCAGATGACCGAATTATTTAAGGAGGTAAGAATATTTGATTTTCGAATCGGTTTCGAGTTGTTTCGTGATTGTGTTGATTAAATTATGTTGGTTATTGGTTTGATGAAATAGGAGGGGGGAGATAGTGAGAACAATAAGGTTGCGGTTGTTGGTATGGTTGCAGTTGTTGAAGTTGAGGTATCGTTGTGTCGATGTGTTGATTAATCAATTGGAGAAAAGGAATCAAAGAAGAGAAGAAAAAAAATCGATGAACAACAGCAGTATTGTTGTTCATCGATTTAACCCAGGGCTCCTTATAAGGGCAGGGCTGAGTGACTGGCCATGGCATGGCCGAGCCTAGGCTCGTCCAACGCTAGTCGGTGCTCAGAATAAGAAAAAAGAGAAAAATTAAAAGAAATTAGGGAATTTGTGTGTAATTGAAAATGAAGTAGTTCATTTTGATAAAATGAAGTATTTAGGATCTTTTAAAGAACCTAGCTTGAGATTGTGGATTTTCGAAACTTAGAATTGTAAATTGAGGCTTAAAATCTCAATTTGGGCTTCAAAAGTAATTGTATTTGGTTTTCAAGTTACTTAGGCGAGTTCTTATTAGAAAGGAGTACTTAATTGTAGAAATAAGACTTGAACTATGAATTTGAATCTTGAAAGGACTTGGTTATTGATTTCACTATTGATTACGTGAAATAATTAGGATTTGAAAGAGTTTATAAACTAGTTTGCAAGTCATTTAAATAAGTTATAAATGAAGTGGAGGACTTAATGTGGAAACGAGACTTCTAATGGAAGTTTAGGTCTTGAAAAGACTTTGTTGGTATGTTGAATTAGTTTTAGGGATTTAGAGGAGTTATTTGGAGTTTTGAAGCACTTTTATTGGAATTTTGAAGGATTGAAGTACCAACTTGACTTGAAAACTATGTAAAGTTTGTAAATATCAAATTGAGTAAAACTCTAAGTTATGAACTTTATTTATTCAGTAGGACTTGTGGAGGCTCGTGAAATTCGGGAAACACGCAAGTGAGGCTTCATTATGAATTTTGAATCTATTTGGTTGTAAATAAACCCTATAGTAGTCTTTACTATTTATTGAATTTATCTTTATACCTGCATTTGCGTTTAGTTTGTATTGCATTTCGCATCATTCTTGGTCATGCATCCATTTCATTCCAGATGATGGCGTGTCAGTGCTATAACTTACGAGCAGGACTCGAGGTTAAATTTCCAAATCGGATAGACTAGAATACTGAAGACCCAAGGCATGCAAGTTTTTCGGCGAGCATGCATTGGACTTTTATTACTGTTTTAGGTTCATTCTAGGGTCGGCCGACCTGTTTATGAACCTTGAATAGTAATAAAAGGGTTTCGCATTGTAATATAATTTTCTTGTTATTTGGAAATGCAATTTAATGTCTCTTTGTATTCAGACTAACATTTGTAGGAGTACAAAGCAGTGTAGGATTTTACTTACCTGACATCTTCAAGTTGTTTTTGATGATGTCAGATTCTCAGTGAAGACAAGGAAGAATGTACAAGACTCAAAGAACCTTGGTGAATGTTTTCGTGTTTTAAAAGTTTAATATTCTCGTTGTAAATGCTTTATATATTGTTTTGAGCTTTAGGGTGAGTGTAGGAGGTGAAATACTCTTGAATAGGTTATGAGAGTATCCTAAGTTAGTTTTTAATAAGTTGAGGGGTTTATGTTTCATTTTGATCTAATTGGGGATTGTAAGGTTGTAAATGAAGTATCAGAGATTCTAAGTTAGTTTAAATAATTTGAATTTGATATATATTGTGAACTACGTGAAGTTATGAGTCCTTCTAGGCTCTCCCATTCTACTGTCTATTAGGTGATTTTCTTAGCGAGCCACCTTTAAAGGAGGTGCTGCTGTAATTTTTACCAAAATACGAAGGATAATCCATTTGATTTCTCAATTTGCTCCAATTAAACAAAATATGAAATGAGTTTCACTGAGGATGTAAATTCAGTTTTGAAGCATTTTTACGGATTGAAATAAAAATTATTTTGAGATTAATTTGATTGGATGAATTAGGAGCCTAAATAGGATGATTAGGCTAAGTCGGGGCTTAGTGAGACGGGCCCTGAAAATCGATTAGGAATGCAATGACCACAAAGAAAAATGAAGGACTACCATTTCCTTTGATGATTATTGAGTTTTGCAAGCAAGACCAAGGAGAGAGACCACTGGGAGAAGAAGAGTATGGACATAAACCAAAGAAACTTAGTGGAAATGCAGACTGCCGCGTACCATGAGCAGACGAATCAGACCATAGAGCTACCTGCAGAGGACTTCACTGGCATAGATGCGTAGGACACAAAAATGGCTATGATAAGGACAATCTAGCATAATCAGATGAGAACTCTGAAACATCAAGAGTTCATGTTCCAGAACCAACTTAAGATTGCTCGAAGCATTTATGGATTAGAGCGACGTAGGGCCAAATGGACTCAAGGAAAGGGAGCCAACATTTACGTTTCATAACTCCAGCTGAGGATGCCTAATCAGGCATTCTTTACTAAAGATAACCCGGTGGAGGGGGTAGGCTACACCTTATATGATCCTGAGGCAAGCTACTATTCCCGACAACCTAATCATGTAGATGATGGTGATGATGCGATGTTTGGACAACGTTTTCGAGATTTTTCTTCTTTGTGTAATCTTTTCCTAAGTGTTATACAAGTGACGTCTATGTTTGTAATCTTTTCCTGATTGATGTGGTATATGTTTACACTTTAATACATTTGCTTTGGTATAATTTTACAATTTGATACAATGAAATGGTTTGATGTGTTATATGCAATTAAGCTTGAATATGTTTAAAATTGTCTTTACTTATTTAATTCATTCGTATGTTAGTTAATTATTTAATTTATTCGTTTATGCTTCACGAGATTTTTTTTTTTTTAAATTCGACATACTTTTTAAACTTTGAGGACAAGGTTTGAAATGAGTTTGGAGGTATTAGGTAAAGTGAAGCATGAAGATGCAAAGTATGGACAAAATGAGAGGTAGAGTCTAGTTGAACATTGTGAATTTTTTAAAATTTTTCATAATACAAGTAATATTTTCCCATTTCATTTTATTTTGCTTAGGAATATGAATACAATTTGAAATGGAAATAATATATTCTTACCCATAAAAATAGGGATTTTATGATGGAAGGAATTTTTATACCCTATTTGACTTCACTTAGATTGTTCGTACACTAGAGGAGTTTATAGGGGATTGATTACTTTGTGTTAGACATTATAATGGATAGAACATGGAAATGACAGTGCAATATAAACAAGACAGATTTCTAAGAATCTTGTTATACAAGTATTATTGATCAAATTTTTATATACATGTAATGAAAAGAACTTATGCCACAATTGAGGAGAAGAATAGAAAATAACCAATAAAATTTACTTAGTTGGAAAGAATATTTCCTTGACTATAATGAAAATGAGAAGAGCTAACAAGAGTTTTAAAAAAAAAATAGAGAGACCCATAGATTTCAAAGAAAATGGAGCATGGAATCTAGCTGTGGGAAAAATGAGATGAATAATTCCTATAAAAAGAATAACAAATTCCAAAAGAAATGGAGCAGAGAATCGTAGGAATACAATATAACGAAGAAAATGAATTTATATAATAGAAGAAAAGAAGAAAGAGAGATATAAGAAAATGGAAAGAAGTTTATGAGAAAACTCTTCAAATAAAAGATTTAATTCGAGTGCTTATAGCTAAATTAAGTGAAATATACCTTTTTGTTCCAACAATTGAATATGAAATGATGATTATTGGTGAATGAAAGTTCCTCTCGACTTTGATTATTGTGATATTTTAAGTATTGTTTGAAAATGAGATTGATTTGGTGATTTTTTGTATCTTAAGATTCTATATTAGTTATCGTAAGCTCGATGCTTGTCAGCGGAGATCGAAAGAACCTATGTGGTGCCTTGACCTTAATGGTTAGTTTAACTATTAATTTTAAGGTGTATTGCATAATTAGGAGGTTGAAATATCAAATAAAGAGGTTATTTAATTCTTTCTATTCTATCATGATTCTTTTTTTGATGAACATAATATATTTTATTTTAAGATCATTTCTGTTTAAGAATAAGAGTATATAATAGTGAAATCAGAACGAGGGAAGAAAAGAGAATATGATTGAGAATATCCTTTGTTCGAGACGAAAAGTACTGAGTTTGGAGGTATTTGGCAAATCAATAATTAGACATGTTTTATAGTTCGTTTTATGATGATTTTATATGTAAAAGATTATATTGGTATCATAGCCTCTTTGACCACAATGTTCGTAGAACTTATTCTCTGATACCAATTGTGATGGCCCGTTTCCCCAAACGGGGTATCGCTCGGCCTAATACCATCATTAAGCCTAATCCATACCACAGAGGACTTAACGACACATTAGTTAACCTTTTATCTCATTCACTTTATTATACGCGTTTAAAATAAGTATTATTCATTTTATTCTTATTCATGATTTTAGAGTCTATTAAAAAGTCATTATCATTATCTTAATTATTAGCAGAAGACTTAATAAAATAAGTGGAAACAATATCAAAACACCTACTATGAAAATCAGGTAAAATAAACGATCACATGAAATTAAACCAAGTAATACATGCATCAGTCGGGAAGTCTAGTCTCTTATTCTAATATACAACCCAAACTCACAAAAAGAGAGGTAATAAATACACTAAATGAGCACCTACAAAAGTAGCATAAACCACTCACCAAGTGCTCAGAGGTAGTCGTCGATCTTCTCCTTCTTTGGTTTGCTACTCGATAGATCTGCACCCGCCATCCTAAATAGGATTATGAGCATATTAATGTAGAAAGTAAAACCTGAAGGCTATTCATTGACATTTCCAAAATATACAAAAAATGTTAGCTGAAAGCATACAATAGCCATTAATAAGAAAAAGTTGAAAGAAAAGTATGAAAACAGTTGCCAAGCTTTTACAAGGAATGATAGAAAGAATGATCATGCAAATCTAGGTTTGGTTAGCCGATACCCCAAAGGATTCTAACCCTGTGTGTCGCGCTAATAACATCAGCCGTGTAGAGTCCCGACATCCCTAGGGACTCTAACCTCGTGAGTTACGCTACTCATGAATAAACATCAACTGTGTGAAGTAATGATATCTCCAGGTACTCTAACTCCAAGTATCGTGCAACTCATAAAGTCAGGTCACCTATAAAGGTGAGCTCCTCAAGTCATGCCTGTCGAAGAGTTCATGTATAAGATTGTAAAAAAGTATCACAACAAATATATTAACATGAGTGTGTACCTAGACCAATAAGAGAGTCAAACAAATCATAACATGATATTAAGAAGACATTTCAATTACTTCGAGATCAACAAAAATATAGGAATCCAATCATAGAACGAAATCAAAAGAATGAATGTCGTGCGACAAGTCATTACACGACGATTTTTGCTAAAGAAATCATAGGCATGAAAGTATATAAAAGGCATGACATTAGGAATATAAAATCAACATTAAAAAATTCCAAATGAATGTCTATTAACTCAATAATAGAATGAAATAGAGATAATTACCTCAACAGGTTTACTTACCTCAAATGCACCTAACTCCTAGCCTATACCGGCTCTCAACCACTTCAAACTTACGTTTGACACCCCTTAAATCCTCTCTAAGACCCTAAGATGCCCTAACTAATTTAATTTAACTTGTTTTAGGTTAGTTAAGTGGTTTTAAACTCTAATGTTTCACAATCAGTCCCCTTAATACTTTGTTTATGTTGAAATTGACTTTAACGAATAAATACAATTTTGGTGCAACAGTTTATGAGTTGATTTCAATTCTCGAAATGTTAAAATTATATATTTTAGTACAAAGATAAGTTCTTAAAGATATGTCATAGCTTTCCAAAACTATGAGGTTTGCGTGAAATCGATAATAATCGAAGGAGATACAAAAGTCTTACCACAATGACTCAAAATAGTTTTAGATTCTAACTAACAATTTTGTAAATTTCATTTCTCATAAACCATAGCTTCCCAACACACGATTTTTTTTATTGAAGGCTAAAACATGTCCTATAACGTCATACTAAAAGATGACCTTAATCCAATAAGAACTGAGGGATTTATGCTTAAAATAGTAGGACATTAGCAAAACTGTGAACCAAAAATTTTAGATTCATTATAAAAGTTGCAGAGGATTTTAATACATGAAAACATTTGAATTTCAAAATATATCAACAGGAAAACGTTGTTTCCTTTTGAGTTAGCTTTCAAATGCCACCAGAATGTGTCCATTTCGATTTAAAATGAGGAAGTTATGACCAAATTATAGAGGCTGGTACATAAAAAATGTAGAATTTTTTATTTTTTAACAACTTTATGAATTTCAAAAATTCATAACTTAATGAAAACAAATCCAAATCCACAACTTCTTTATATAAGAATTAGTGGGATTTTACAAGAAACCCAAATATAGAATTAGATATTAAAAAGAAAGTCATTTGCCCACTGAAATTGCTGAAAAACCAGAACCGAACCAAAACCTACATTTCTTTTGTTTAAGTTTCACAAAGTGGTAATGGAGATTGGTTTACCTGGTTGTGTATCAAATTTTTCTTTAAATTTCAGAGAATTGAAAAATACACTAAAAATTGCTAGCTGAATCGATGGAGTACATAGAGTTAAATCCAGTGATAAACTCAGCGATTTATGTACAAAGAGGAATCGCTGACAAATCGTTGAGGTTAGTGACGAGTTATTTAGATAAGAACAAAAATTCGTATTTATCTATGACACTTAGGGGAACTATAAACAAGACCTTAGGGCATCAAAATCTCTTTATTCTCTAAGCTTTTTGCCCTCATAAGTTTAATTTTATTGAGTTTATGTTTGAAACGACATTAGATCTTTGTTTATTTCATTAAGAGGTATTTATTTAATTATTTCTTTCAATTATATTATAGTGTTGTTTATTTCTAGCATGAGTTAGTAGTTTATTAATCTAAACAAATCTTGGACATGTATATACTTTGGATTGCTATATAGTTATGATTAAGGAATCATGTGCTTGATGCTTTAAATCTATTCATACACGTCTATTACAAATTTAATAAGTTGTTTTGTGTATTACAACTAATAATTATTTGTGTTGAGTGCATAGTTGCCAATATGTTTCTTAGTATGTAGTATCTAAATCTATGTATATGATTATTGACAACAATTATAGAAGTAGTAACTAGGATTAATTTGTAGGGCTATATTCCCGAGTAGATGTTCTAGGTGATCGTGCTCTAAGTTATTTATTTATTAGCATATTCTGATTAATATTTGATTTAGAATATATATATATATATATATGAGCATTAATGTTATCATATTGAACGCTAATGCTATCATATTTCTATTTTATTGCGTTTAATCCGATATGTAGATTTACAATGATAAGAATATGAGTTATTTTCCATTAAATATAGGAAAATCGATGGTCTGCTAAAGGCTATCGACCTATTATGAATTATGATTTAATGATTCCGAGATTTTATGTGATATGATTATAACTATGTTATGAAGTGATGTTATGTTCTAATGCTTGAATGCAATCCAAGTATATTACATTGTTTAGTGGGGATTTGTTTATATATTTCATTTATATTGATTTATTTGATTAATTGTTTAAATTGCATTAGATTAGTTTATTAAATTTAAATTGTTCATAGTTTAATTATTTTAATTAATTGATTACTTGTTTTTAGATTGATAGTGTTTAATTCTCGTTTTAATTAGATTAGTTAAATTAAAGCAAGTTAAATCCAGTAAAACTTTAGATAGCCTTAATTCTTCAGAGATTTGTAAAATCCTCATGGAGACGATATCTCACTTATCACTACTACAAATAATGGGAAAACATGAGAAATTATTGTGCACTCTCGACACGCGTCAATTCTTGGCGCCGTTGTTGGAGATTTTTTAAAACAATCTATTGGAGACCTTCTTGTTGAATGTCACATAATATGGCTAAAGATGAGGAAGAATTAACTTTTAAGCAATCTGATAGGAATTTCATAGCTTATGAACTTATGTGTATAACTTTTAAAACATAATTTCTTAAATTCGAGTTGAAGTTTGGACTTATAAATTTTTTACCATGTTTCTATGGTGAAGATAATGAAGATGCTCATAAGTTTATTAGGGATTTTGGACATAAAATAAGAACGTTAAAACCTAAGGATATAAAAATATATTATGCTAAATTAAAAGTTTTTTTCTTCTGTATTAAAATGCCAAGCTTTAGATTGGTTATTTTACCTCCCTCAAAATTTCATATCCAATTGGTTAGAGAAGCTACAAGTCTTGCTTGAACAATATGTCCTATCAAGAAAATTAGTTTGTGTAGACAAAAAAATTAGTAATAATAGGATGGAAACTGGAGAAACTTTTGATTAACTATGGGATAGATATCAAAGATTGATTTCATTATGTCTTATGCATGGATTTACAGATAAAACTTTAATGGAATATTTTTATGAATGATTAAATCACTTAGAACGAAGATTCTTAGACATAGTATGTGTAGGGTCTTTGCTCGATGAAACACCAACTTTAGCAAGAGAAGCTATAAATAAAATGTCTAAATAGTTTAAACAATATGGTGAGAAGAGCGAATTAATCAAAGAAAACCTAAGTGAAATGAATAGAAGGACATATAAGCCACTACACTATAAGATAGATGAGCTCAAAGACATAGTTGAATGATTGCTAAAGGATAGATCAAGCAAAGTAAAACCTTGTGTTTACCGTAGTGTATTTATTCATTCTAATGATGAAAGTCCTTTGAGACAATAAACCAAAATAGAAGAAGCCAATGCAATAATGAACCAATATGATAGGTTTGTTGAACCCACTTATTACTTTAATAGTTATACAAATTACTCACAACCAAATGTAGGTAATCATATTAACAATCAGGGTTATCAAATATATATAAAACATTAAATAATTCAGAGAGAGAAAAAGATCAAATAATTCAAACATTACAAAATGATATGGCCAATTTGAAAAACCAATTGAGTCAAATGGAAACACAAATGAGTGAATTTGTAAATCAAGGGAAACTACCATCTCAACCTTATCCTACTTTATACTAAAAAACACCATCCATAACATTAAGAAGCAGTAAGCAGATGGATGCACGTAAAATGCTAGACCAAATAGTTTCTAGAAAAGAAATAGAAGCATAAACAAAGAAAGAAATTGAATTAACAAGGAATAAAATTCTACACGAAAAGGGTAATGAACCTGATAAAGACATACCAATTAATATAAAACCAGCATTCCCTCATTGTTTGGAAGATAATAGAAATGCTAAGAAATTGCAGGAAAAAAATAAATCTCTGATACATTAAAGAAAGTAGTAGTTAATGTACCTACGTTTGAAGTCATTCAAAATACACCTAAGTATTAGAAATTTATGAAAGATTTATGTACTAATAAGATTAAGGCTAATGAAAAGCTGAGTCAAGGAGAACACGTATCAACACTAATTCAAAAGAAATGACCTCCCAAATGTTCTGACTCTGGAATATTTTTCATTCCATATACGATTGAAAATATAGGAATTTCTAAAGCAATGTGTGATATAGGAGCCTCCATAAATGTTACGCCTTTATCTATTTATTTACAAATGACGGATGTACATTTAGAAGAAACTAGTACAGTGGTACAATTAGTAGATAAATTCACTGTTAAACCATTAGGGTTATTAGAAGATATATTGGTCAGGGTTAATGATTTATTCTTCTTAGCAAATTTTTATGTTTTAGATATGAAAAAAATAATATCTCTAATAGAACTTCTCTAATCTTAGGAAGTCCATTTTTGAAATAGCAAAAACAAAGATTGATGTTTTCAAATGGAACATTAATAATGGAAGCAGATGATGATAAAGTGAATTTTAATATATATATATATATATATATATATATATATATATATATATATATATATGATGCAATGAAATACCCAATGGATGTTTCTTCCATATGCATAGTAGATATGATAGATCCATTAATAGAAAAATCTTTTGGGAAAGACGAAACAGATAAATTAGAATAGGAAATAGAAGATTTAGAAGAAGTTTATGATAGAGATGAGGAAACAAAAGAGATAATAAGTTGTAACGGGCCAAAATCTCTAATCGTATTTAATTCCTTAAACAAGATCACCGACCCGTAATGTAGGACTCACTCCGTGATATACATGCATAACGAGGCATGTTGTTGAGGTATATTTTATATTTTTTGTGATGTTTTCCTAATGTAATGTATTTGTGTAGACTATTTATGTCATTTTACCCGTTTGTAGGTGTCGAGACATAAGCAAGGATATGCCTCGAGATTCGTGCAGTAACAGGACCAGGTAGAGTGATTTGGTAAGTCAAATAACTATTTTAATAAATTAATGTGATTAATTTAATTAATTTTCAAAGCTTATGGAAAATCATTGAATCAAAACACTTAAGCCTAAGTTTGTATCACCAACTGAAACATAAAAATAGACAACCCTTGATTTACCTCGAGATATGTGTCACAACACATCTAATGGAAAAAGTAAGTGGGTTAATGGTGTTAGGCTAGTTCAAATGAGTGGAGTAGGAGTGAATACCAACCATTAGATCTCTTCAAAATGGATGGCCAAGATCAAAGGTTCAAAGTATAATAAAAGGGGCACTTAGGCATTTTAGTTTCATTTTATTGTAAGAAAACCACATAGAGAAACAAGAGAGTTGGATGCGATTTACTTGCTATCAACATTGATCTAAAGCTTGTGGAAGAGAAACTATATAAAAAAATTGGTCATATAGGAGCTAGGAATCAAGCCAACATACTAGGTAATGTTCTAACCAATTCAAACATCCAAATTCATGAGCTTGTAGTTTGAAATTATGGGGCTTTTATCTGAAAATAAATTTGAAGTGGTTCTTGGTTATTTTCTAACCTAAATAAGGTTCTAATTTAGATTTGCAAACTTAATTTTCGAATTTAAAGGAATTGTTCAAAATTTGGGTATTTTTTTCTAATGATTCTAAAATTCTGAGTTTTTATGCACAAAATGTGTTGTTCATGAAAATGAAACTTGGATTTAAAGTCTCATGGGTTGCTGATAGTCCAACTAATTGAAATAATCAAAAACAATTTTGATTTGCCGAAGTATGGATTTCTAAAAGTTGTTGACGAAAATGAGATGTTTGAATAAATGCATGTATAAATCTATGAACTTATGATGAATTGGATACAATCGATGTTGTTATTTTCGATTGTTGTCGTTTTTGAGGTGGTTGTACCCCATTAAGGGAGTTTTTGGCGATGAAGATTACCTGGGTGGGATTTGGGGTAAAAAAATCCAAATACCGACTGGAAAAACACGGTCTACAATGCATATAGCGCTATCCATAATAGATAGTGCACTATGTATTCTGCAGATGGGACAACTTTTCAGGTTTTCGTGAAACGATCATAACTTTCTCATTTCAACTCAAACTTTGATGCTCTGCATACCATTGGAAAGCTAAGAGATTGATGAAAAACATAGAACCAATAGTTTTTAAAAAATGGGCATATTATTTGTCAAAATGGAGTTGAAAATGAGAACTTATGCGTAGGGGTAATTATTGATAAGTGTTTAGAATCTTTTTAGTTTTGGTTAGTCCGAACACTTAACTAACAACTAAAACACACTTAAATGAGTTTAATAATATCCAGGAACATTAGGAGTCAATGTTGGGTGTGGGACACGCGAACTCCAAGGTGGGTAGTGATCGATATTGCTAGGATTGCGGGTGTATGTGTAAGTAAAGCTGTGAGAATTCTTTATTTCGTTTCCTTATGACACTTATTGATTTATAGTCTATTCATAGATATTGTTGGTTGTAATCTCATATCTTGTCGTTCTTGTTTCTATTCATTATTGAATATTGTTAACATGATGTCTTGTCAAGTATTTCATTGACTTAAACTCATAAGCTTGATAATATTCTTGACATATAGTTGATCAAAAGCATGCTATTAGGATTAGTTGTAATGGATTAGACTTGTATTCTATTTTCTTTGGCTTTGTAGCTTAACTAGTCTTGAAATCTTAAGAAACTCAGAACTATTGATCCTTGAAAATTAAAGTAGGGATTATCTAGTGTTCATTGCGCAAGAGATACGTGAAACACGAGGACTTAGGTCTACTAGGGTGTCCGGCACTCACCACTACGCTTGTGTGGCACACGGGGTATGGGCCTTGGGGTTGTCAGCAATAATGAGATAGATGATTTATATGCATAGAGCACAACTCTACCATTTGAGGATTGTTAGAGTTGATGAAATATGTAGAGCACAATCCCATATAGTAGTGCAAAAAGGCTAGGTGATATTTCTCACCACCGATCATACGTAGATCATCTCGACTTAGCCTATGTCAGTCAATACATTTTTAACTATGGTATTTACTTGCATTACTTGATTCAACAACTTTTATGGTACTTTATGCTTTTAAATACATTTCTTTTGTTTAGGAAATGTAGTATAGAATTCTCCAGTTATTACTTAAATATCATTATACTCACCGTATAGTTTGTGACCATGGGTGTAGGTCCGTCGAGAAGCAGGAGGCCAGGGAAGGAGAAGATTGACGACTTTCCTTGAGCATTCTGGCGGCTCTCCTCTCTCACTTTATGAATGACTCGAATTTGTTGTATTACTTATATTTATGTCTCTCCAATACGTTTTGGGCTTGTGCATTGGGTTTTGTGACTAGACTCCCCGACTTATCACTTGACTATCACTGTATTTACGATCTTTTAATGTTTATATCTATTTGATGGCTTTTTTCATGGTTTTCCGCATTTAGGATATAATATGTTTGCTTTCGCATAACTTTTAAGACTTCCGCTGACAATATTAAAGTGATAAGAAATTTTAATTAACTCTAAAATCTAATGATATCATGACATGTGTGTTACTTATCCTGAACACATGTATCGAAGAGTATGGGAAAGAAAGGCTAACTATACGTATCTAAGTCTTATGTGGTTGGGATTATGGCTTAATTATGGAATTAGGTCAGGCGTGCCCCATTTAGAAGAAGGGGCCGTCACATAAGTACTTTGGAATCATACAATGAACTATCAAAACTTACTTATTATCTAGATTTATCTAGATCTCATTCGAAACTTTTACCTTCTATAGTTACAGCCCCCAAAATCAGATATAAAAACTTTACAAGATCATTCGAAATATGTTTATCTATGGTACTATGATAAATTACTAGTAATAATTTCTAATAAACTAACAAGTCTATAAGAAGATATAAAAGAATTCAAAGGTGTAATAGGATGGACCATAGCTAATATTAAAGGAATAAGTCCACCTATGCGTATGCATAGGATAAACTTAGAAATTGACACAAATGATTCTAAACTAGCGTCACATAGATTAAATCCACCTATAATGGAATTTTGCTAAAATATTAAAATTATTAGATGTATGAATTGTATTTCCAATAACTAATAACAATTGGGTAAGGCTAGTCAAAGTAGTTCCTAAGAAGACATGAATTATAGTAATAACAAATGAGCATGGAGAGTTAGTACCAACTAGATTCCAAAATAGTTGGAGGGTATGTATAGATTATAGAAAGTTAATGCCTAAACTAGGAGGGACCATTATCGACTCCCGTTTATAGATAAGATGTTAGAAAGATTAGCAGGAAAATCCATTATTGTTGTTTAGATAGTTATTCAAGATTTCATCAAATACATGTAGCTCCAGAAGATCGGGAAAAAACAACTTTTACTTGCCCCTTTGATACATTTGCTTATAGACGTATGCCTTTTCGATTTATTTAATGCTCATGCAACTTTTCAAAATTGCACAGTTAGTATTTTCTCTGATTATGTGCAAAATCTTATGGAGGTTTTCATGAATGATTTCACGGTTTATGGTAATTTTTTTGATGAATGTTTAATTAAATTAACTAAAGTGCTTAAAAGATGCATAGAAAATAATTTAATATTAAATTATGAAAAAATTCATTTCATGGTAGATCCATCAAAACTTTAAGTAATCAAAACGTTGCCTTACCTACCGCGATGAGAGAAATTTATTTATTTCTTAGCCATGCAGGATTTTATAGAAGATTGGTAAAATATTTTTTCTAAAATAACACAACCTTTATGCAAACTTTTACAAAAAGACATTCCTTTTGAATTTACCAATGATTGCAAGATAGCATTTAATAAATTAAAGCAGTCTTTAACGACCACACATGTGATTAAATCACAAAATTAGTTGTTGCTATTTGAAATAATGTGTGATGCAAGTAACTATACAGATGGAGCTGTTTTAGGTCAAAAAGTAGGAAAATAATCTCATGTTATATATTATGCTTCTAGGACATTAGATACAACCTAACATAACTATACCATTACTGAAAAGGAACTTTTAGCAGTAGTGTTTGCCTTAGAATAATTTAGACCATATTTATTCGGAACAAAAATAATAGTTTATTCAGATCATGCAACATTGTCATATTTATTGATAAAACAAGATGTTAAACCAAGACTAATAAGATGGATACTACTTCTATAGGAATTTGACCTTACTATAAAAGATAAGAAAAGAGTCAAAAAGCTAGTAGCAGATCATTTAAGTAGGTTAGAAAATGGAGACCCACCTATACTATTAAGGGATGAATTTTTGGATGAATATTTTTATAATATAAAGATTGATGGCCCATGGTATGTTCATATAGTTAATTATCTTACCACCAATAGGTTATCACCTTATTTGATGAGAGCTTAAAAGAATAAAATTAAAAAGGATTCTAAACATTATTTATGGGATGATTCTTATTCATGAAAATTTGTACTGACCAAATAATCAAGAGATGTATACCACAATCAGAAGTATAATCAATTATATCTCATTGCCATACTTATGCCTATGGAGGACTTTTTGGTCCACTTAGAACTGCTCGTAAAATTTTACATTCCGGATTATTTTGGCCCACTCTATTTCATGATTATTTTCTTTATACAAAATCTTGTTAAAATTGCCAATGAATTGGAAACGTAGGACGTAGAAACCAAATGCCTTTACTTCCTATTCTTTTTTGTGAAGTGTTTGATATATGGGGTATAGATTTCATGAGACCTTTTCCACCATTGAATGATTATGTTTATATTTTACTTGCTGTAGATTATGTGTCTAAGTGGGTAGAAGTAAAAGCTACTAAATCTAATGATTAAAAAATAGCGGTTAGTTTCCTTAAATCAAAGATTTTATAGTTTTTGGAGCACCTAGACCACTTATTAGTGAAAGAGGCTCACATTTTTGTAATCGATTAGTTGCTAATCTACTTGCTAAGTACAACGTCATACATATGACATCTACTGCATATATCACCCACAAACTAGTGGATAAATTGAAAATCTAAATAGAGAAATTAAGTCAATAAAAAAAATAGTTAGTCCAACACGAAAAGATTGGATTCTTAGATTAGAAGATGCATTGTAGGCATATATAACAACATTTAAGACACCCAATAGGTATGACACCTTATAGGTTAGTATTTGGGAAAGCATGTCATTTACCAGTAGAACTAGGACATAAAGCCTATTGGACAATAAAAGCATGTAACATGAATTATAATGAAGCAAGAAACCAATGTAAGTTGAGTCTTCAATAATTAGAAGAAATTAGAAATGACCCTTATGAAAATGAATCAATTTATAAAGATAAAACCAAATCATTTCATGATAAGAAATTAGTTCATAAGAATTTTCAAATAGGAGATAAAGTTCTACTCTTTTGTTCAAGACTTAAATTATTTCCTGAGAAATTCCATTCAAGATGGATATGACCTTTAATGGTTGTGAATTTATTACCTCAAGGAGGAGTAGAAATAGAAAGCTTTGAAACAAGAAAAATATTTAAAGTAAACGGTCATAGGTTAAAACCTTGTTATGAAAATCTTGTTGAATATGATATGGAGATCATCAATCTGGAGACTGAGAAGCTGTTAAGAATGAAACCATTACACTCTGGATGTATAAAAAGTCACGCAATAAGAAGAAGAAATCAAAGAAGCATCAACTTGAAAAGCCACAAACTAAAGTGCAACAACAAGTGAGGAAGCAATCGGTGGAAGAAAAGTTTACTGATGAGCAACTAAAGCTTTAAGATCTAGGACATCTAATTGAAATTCACAAAGATGACCCAAGAATTTTATTCCTCCATGTGATGATCAATTATGTCAGTTTCCTTGGTGTTCTACTAGACATATGGGCTCATATGAATATATTACTAGAACAATGATGTAGAAAGGCCAAGTTGAGGATTGATTTTATACCACCTTTTGTTGATAATAAAGCAAATGGTGATAAGGTCTTTCCACTAGGAATGTCGATCAACATGTCAGTGCAAGTGGGATGATTCAAGTATCTCACCAACTTCTTGGTGGTACCACAAATTGAAAATGATGACATGATATTGAAGGGATGAACTTTTCTCAAGAAGGCCGGAGATGTTCTCGATATAGAACAATGTATAGTTATGCTTAGGATGGGAAATCATTATATATATTTTCACGATGGTTATGAGATGGTCGATTATATCAATGACGATAATTATAACGATGGTTATGAAAGGGAGAACTCCTATTGTGATGATTACCTTGATGGATGTTATGCGGATGCTGAGAATAATAAAGAAGTTGAAGATGTCAAGAATGATGAGGAATCAGTTGTTGGTCAGTTTGACTCGCTCAAGCTAAACGACGAGTGATTTCATCTATCGATTCATTCAAATGACTATAAATAAAAGCGCTCTTTAGAAGGCAACCCATACTTTATCTTTACTTTCAATTTTAATATTAGGATCATTTAGTTGTTTTTATATTCTCTAAATCTTTGACTCTTACAATGGAGATATTCTAGGAATGTAACTCTAGAATAATTTCATATAAGGGGGTTGATCGAGCCAATGTATTTCCTTATTCGTAGATTTCGGATAGTTAGATTTTTTATTTTCTCCATCATTTTAACTTTCTTTTGGGATCTTTCTAATTGATAGTGAGATGATCGAGTTGTTTATCAGTTGAACTATATTTGTCTTTAATTATTTAAAGTAATAAAATAGTTATTTAGTAGTATATTACAAATCAAAATATCATTTTAGAATGTTTCTTGTTGAATATTGATCAATTCTACCTTAAATACGATGAATATTGTGAAAAACTCATAAAATATTTGATATATTAGAAAACCAACAGGAATAGGTCAGCGATACCAAATAACACTGAGAATCACTGGGTAAATCGATAGCATCTTGTAGAATTTATAGTGTAAAAATGACTCATCGATTTCTCAGCAATTCAGGTTTTATACTAGGAATCGCTGAGTTAGTCGGTGGACCACCAAGTCTAATTTTTAGCAATTTAACTGGTGATTTGTCAGTGAATCCACTTAAACACTGATTCGTTGGGCACGAATCTTTATTTTTAAAATAGAACCCTAAAATTGCCAAACAGTTAACCCTCTCACACCTAAAACCCTTGCACCCTTTCGATAGATTAATTAATTTTTGTCAAGATTCAATTCTTCAAAGGTTGAATTATAGCTTATTTAAGTGCATCCCACCTTGTTTAGAGGTGATTCAACCTTAGAAACTTTGAATTCAAACTCATACAACTAAGTTTAGGCTTAGATGGGTGTTTTTCAAATCGAAGCTTGTAGAGGGAGTCTAAGGAGCTAATATAGAATATTACTTGAGAGGTTCAATCTTAAGAACGCAATAAATCGATAGTCTAGCATCCTTTTGATTTTGATGTTTTGCACAAAATCGGTTTTGATGATATTTTCGACGAATGTGATTTTGAATTTTTATTGCAAAATTGTTTTTGAAAATGGGTTTAGAAACAAATTTTCAATTTAAATATAGTATTCAAATGAGATCGGGGGTTTCTGCAGATTTCTCCAATATATACATATTATGTTAGGAATAAGTCGATAAAATTATTTTAAACAAACTGTTTGAACTATTTTTTCAACTATAGGATTTTAATTTCCTATTTCATTATAGTTGAGTTATTCTTTACGGAAGGAGATAAAGGAAGAGGTAAGAGTAGTAAGCGAGATAAAGGGAATGGGGTAGCGCAAGCAAAACTCAAGCACACCTAATTAATATTATACCTATCGAGGTTAATGTTAGAGAACCTAGACTTAGAAGGGCAGAGCTTAGAGACCAATCTCCATTTTCATCTTATGAAGAAGAATATTTTGAGAATCCAACCTAGTCATTTGGTGCCTTGTGACATTTCTTTGTTTGTGAGACCTGGAGCTCAAAAGAGGTAATATAGTGATAAGAAGATGGTCATAATTCCTGAGAGAGGGTTCAATAATCAGAATGCGAGCAAGTATGAGGATAAGATTGTGAGCATAATCGGTGATAGAGAATGGGAAAGTTTTCTGAGAGTCTATGCGAGTAGAGGAGAAAGATGATGTTCAGAAATTGTATGACAATTTTATGCGAAGGACCATATTAATAAGGAATTGGATAAAGTAGTAGTGAAAGGGATGAAACTTGATATCTCACTTACGAGGTTGAATAGTCTTTTTGGTCTACCACAAAACAGACAGAGGACGAATGAGGATTACTTGAATGTTATTTATGTCGATAAGGAATCATATCCCTTTGAGATCATCCAAGATGCATTGAGATACCTCCGAGTAAGGAATTTACGATTGATAGTGATGGGCACCTGAAATTTGCTGAAACTACCTATTTTAGCAAAATTATGAAGAGTTGGAGTTATATTATAGATGCATGTTTTTACCCAACTAAACAACACTTTGAAGTGAAGAACCCTAGAGCTGCTCAACTTTACCATATAGTCATAAAGAAGGATTACATTGATGTTGGGAAGATTATACAAAATTCTATGAAGCTTGCAATGCAGACCAATAAGAATGAAAGACTATCATTCCCAATTTTCATCACTTAACTATGTAGGCAAGCCGAGGTGGGTTTCGATGCTGAGTTCTATGTATTGTCTGAGAAAACAATAAATGGTGTGGGGGTACAAAGAATGAAGAAAGTGGTAGGATATAATGACTCGGAGGATGAAAGTGAATCATTTAATGCAATAAATGCAAGAGAAGCAAGAAGGCAGAGCAACACTGAAAATAGAAGCAACACAAGAGAAGACACACGGAAAACGACAAAATAGATAGCTAGAGTGAACGTGCCAAGTGTTGATACAATTTCAACACCATCTTCATCAAAGTCTTGTACAAGAGGTTTTTTTAGATCATATTTTCTTCGCTTATATGTAGCCAAACGAAAACTCACCGGAATGAAGAGATGATAACAGGAAACGAGATGACTTTACAATGCTATCATTACATGTTCAAGAGACAACATGATAGTCATTTGCAAAACTCAAGGAGAAGCGTTGACATTTCGTCTTTGCAGTTGCAATCTTCAACTGGGACAACAACCTAACTGATAGTTATGTTTCCCAACCTTCTACAATAATGGATGAAGATGATGAAGATAATGATGAATTTACTTCTAGACACCGACGTGTGTAGTTTATTTTCTCTTGTATGCATGCAATGAATGAATGATTAAATGTATTGCTCTTACTTAAATTTTTTCTTATGAATGAAATATGTTCCCTTTGCATTCCAATCATTTGAAATTTATTGAATTTAATATTTGTCTATTTAATTACATTTTTATTATACATATCGATTTGTTTATGCTTCACGAGGTATATTTATTTTGTTGGAACCCAACTTAATTTTAAAACCTTAAGGATATGGTTTAGAATGAGGTTAGGGGTATTTTAGGTGAAGTATAACATAACAACAACAAAAGTAAGAAAAGAAAACAAATATAGAAGATAAGTTCAAAATCTCGATCTGATATTCAATCGAGTTGATACAACAACAACAACAACAACATAGCCTCAGTCCCAAATTAACTGGGGCCGGCTACATGGATCAAGCTTTTCCATTGTGCTCGATTAAGTGCAATTGATGGTGAGCGTTGCAAACCATTTAAATCTCTTTTAATTAATGCATCCCATGTTAACTTTGGTATGCCCCTACCTCGTCGAATTTCTACAGTTTCTATTGAGTCAAGTTTTCTAGTTGGGGCATTTGTAGGCCGTCTTTGCAGGTGACCAAACCATCGCAACCGCCCTTCCCTAATCTTTGTATCAATGGTGCTACTCCTACTTGTCTTTGAATTTCTATATTTCTTATTCTATCTTTACGAGTTTTACCACACATCCACCTAAGCATCTCCATTTCTGCTACGTTCACTTTATGTAATTGTTGTTGCTTTACCGCCCAACATTCACTTCCATAGAGCATAGCTGGCCTAATTGCAGTCCTATAAAATTCTCTTTTTAACTTAGTAGGAACATGTCGATCACAAATCACCCCTGTTGCACTCCGCCATTTCTTCCATCCAGCTTGAATTCTATGTGTGACATCATTTTCAATGATACCATCATTTGGTATGATTGATCCTAGGTATCTAAAGTGGTTTACCTTAGGAACTTCTACTTCCCCTAATTTTACCACTTCATCATCTCAATGTCTAGTGTTTCCAAACTCACAGTGCATGTATTCAGTTTTCGTCCTACTCAACTTAAAGCCTTTATATTCAAATGTATTCCTCCAGAGTTCTAATTTCCTATTCAGTCCATCTTTAGTTTCATCCACTAAGACAATATCATCTGCAAATAGCATACACCATGGTATATCCTCTTGAATATGTCTAGTTAGTTCATCCATAACTAAAGTAAATAGATATGGGCTTAAAGCTGATCCTTGATGTAGTCTTATCGTAATGAGAAATTCTTTTGTAGCTCCTCCAAATGTCTTTATACTCGTTACTACTCCATCATACATATCCTTAATAGTGTCTATATATCTAGCATGCACTCTTTTTATTTCTAGAACCCACCAAAGAACATCTCTAGGGACCCTATCATATGCTTTTTCTAAATCTACAAATACCATATGAACATCTCTATATTTTTCTAACAATCGTCTTACAAGGTAAATCACCTCCATAGTTGACCTCCCAGACATGAAACCAAATTGGTTCTCTGATATTGTTGTTTCTCTCCTTAGCCTATTGTCAATTATTCTCTCTCACAGTTTCATAGTGTGACTCATAAGTTTAATTCTCTGGTAGTTCGAGCAACTTTGAATGTCTCCTTTATTTTTGAAGATTGGCACAAGCGTGCTTCTTCTCTAATCCATTGGCATCCGTTTTGATTTTAAAATTTTATTGAAAAGTTTTGTTAACCAAGTCAATCCGATTTCTCCTAAGCATTTCCAAACCTCTATGGGTATTTCATCTGGGCCATATGTTTTCCCTATTTTCATTATTTTCAATGCCTTTTTAACTTCTACAATTCTAATATTGCGTGTATAGTTTACATTTCTTTCTTGGTGTGGATTTTCATCTATTATAGTATCAACTTGGCCATCATTAAATAAACTATCGAAGTAACTTCTCCATCTCTCCTTAATATCCTCCTCGCGCGTTAAAACATTTTGATTTTCATCCTTAATACATCTTACATGACTTAGTTCTTGTTTCTTTTTATCTCTTAATTTGGTTAGCCTATATATATATATATATATATATATATATTTTTCGCCATCTCTATTACCTAACCTTGTATATAGATCTTCCATGAAATTTGTTTTAGCTTGACTAACTACTTTTTTAGCTTGTTTTCTAGCTTCTCTATATTGATTGTACGCATCTTCATCTTGACACTTAGGTATTTTCTTATACATCTCTTTTTTAGTCTTAATTGTTCGTTGGACATCCTCGTTCCACCACCATGTTTCCTTCTTTGGAGGTCCCAAGCCCTTAGATATACCTAATATGTTTGATCCACCCTCCTTATGCAACTACTCATTTCTAGCCACATTGTATTAGCATCTAAGTCAAGATTCCAAACATTTTCCTTTAGTAGTTTTTCTCTAAACTCTACTTGTTTACTATGTTTTAGGTTCCACCACTTTATTCTAGGGTCGCTAACTCGTTTATTCATATTATTCCGTTGTGTTAGCTTAATATCAAGTACTACTAACTTATGTTGGGTAGTAAGTGCTTCACCAGGTATTACTTTGCAGTCTCTACATAGTTTTCTTTCTATTTTTCTTGTTAAAAGAAAATCTATTTGACTCTTGTTATGACCACTACTAAAAGTAATTATATGCGACTCCCTCTTCCTAAAATTAGTATTTGCTAAGACAAGATCATATGTTGAAGCAAATTCTAAAATTGATTCTCCTTCTTCATTTCTATTACCGTAACCAAAACCTCCATGAACTCTCTCAAACCCATCGTTACTTACCCCGACATGCCCATTTAAATCTCCTCCAATAAAAACCTTTTCATCTAATGGTATACTCTGCATAAACCCATCCATATCATCCCAAAACTTGCGTTTGATGCTCTCGCTTAAACCTACTCGTGGTGCATATGCGCTAAGTATGTTCAGTTTTTTGTCTCCAATAATTAATTTAACTAGAATCAATCTATCCCCCATTCTTTTAACCTCTACGACCTTATCCTTATAATCATTATCCATCACAACTCCTACTCCATTTGATTTTCTATCTATACCAATGCACCACGATTTAAACCCCGTGCTTCCTATTTCTCTACTCTTTTCTCCTACCCATTTTGTCTCTTGGAGGCAAGCAATACCGACTCTCCTTCTAATCATGGTATCTACTAGTTCTATTGACTTCCCAGTAAGTGTTCCTATGTTCCATGTTCCTAAACGAATTTTTTCTCCCCTTTGTATTTGTTTTTCTTTTCTATTTCAATTTTGTCTAAAAGATCAAGTGTTCGTATCTATGATTGTGTTTTTGTTTTCGTTTTTGTTTTTGTTTTGAACTAGCTTCTTTACCCACACCCGTCCCTTGTGTGGGAACCCTTGCTCATTTTTCTTCACATCCGGGCGACGATGTGAAGGGACTAGCTTCTTTAACCATACACGTTCTATATGTGGGAACCCTTGCTCATTTTTCTTCACACCCATGCGGCGATGTGAAACACACCCTTGCTCATTTCTCACTACACCCGGGCTCCGATGTATCGCGTCGCTAGGTGGGAACGCCCCAACGTTTATATATGTTTGATCCATTTCATGAAAAGGGACAAAAGTTTTACGCTGGCTGTCAACCTATCACAACCCTTCTCCATTTCCCAAGAATGCAAAATAAGCTTGGGGCCTCCCTCCCTTACTTTTTGGGTATGAAAAGTGAGTTTGGGACCTCCCTTACCCATTTTTCGGTATGAAAAAATGGGCGTCAGAGTCCTCCTCCTTTATCCGGACTTGGGACCGACTATGTAGCGCACATAGTGTACAACATAGGTGGAGTTTTCAATTGAGTTGATAATTTTTTAAAAAAAAATTCTTCCTGAATTCAAGTTAGTATGAATTTCAGTTTTCTTTATTTTTAGTTGGGAAAAAAAGAAAATGAATATATATATATATATAATTAATTTTGAGTTGTAGTGATATTTTTATTATGCAAGTAAATTCTATGATAAAAATCAATGAATTTTATAAGTCAGAAAGAATACTTTCTTCAACTTTAGTGGACAGTGAGAAATGCTAAAAAGAATTTACAAATATATAGAGAGTCCTGTAGATTGCATAGGAAATGGAATAGTGAATCTATAGTGGAAAAAAATATGAGAATGTCCATAGAAAATGGAGCAGGGACTCGAAATCCAAAAGCAAAAGAAAATAAATAAATAAAAAGAAAAAATAATAATTAGGATGAAGTAGAAAAAATGAGAGATGAAAATGATGGATGTTTTTAAACTCTTCAAAGAAAAGATTTAGCTCGGGCGATTGAAGCAAGGGTTGATTGAAGTATTTCTTTGTCTAACACGTTCTAAATGCTATATTCATTGTTATCTTGACAAAGTTCATAATAATTTTGATTGTGGAACTATTTATAAATTATTTTCTAAAATTAAGATTAATTTAGTGTTTTTATGTTTTGAGATTCTATACTAGTCATTGTAAGTTTTATGCTTGTCAGTAGAGATTGAGAAAACATATATTGTGTATAGGCATTAGTGTTGAACTTTAAGTTCTAAGAAGTGTTGCATTGGGTCGTTGAGTTATCATTAAGGGATATTTCATTTTGTCTAAAAAATCACTCCATTCTATCATTACTTCCATTTACTTGTGAGTAATATGATTCCATTTTAAAATCACTTCTATTTAAAACATTTATTATTTAAAGTTAAGATGAACTAGATTGAAATCGGTCTATAAAGAGTGAAAAGAGAATATGATTAAGAGTATTCCTTTGCTCGGGATAGCAAAGTGTCGAGTTTGGGGGTATTTGACAAATCAATAATTAGACATGTTTATAGGAACATTTACGTTGATTTTAAATATAAATGATGATATTAAACTAGGTATACTCTTGTTTTTGTGATTTCATATTGTAATTAGGAAAATTAAGAAATAGAAGAAAAAACAAACAATCAATTGGAGAAGAAGTCCAGTGATTAGCTAGCATTTTGAATTTACACTAGAAATCGCTAGCAAAATCAGCAATAGAGGTTAGACAGCGAGTATTCAGTGAATTGGGAAATATACTAGAAATCGCCAGTTGAATCAGTAAAGTACTAAGAGCGAAATCCCATGATTAACTCGGCGATTGGTGTACAAAGAAGAATCGTTGGCAAATCATTGAGGTCAGTGACAAGTTTCATAGATAAGAATAAGGAATTTGTATTTATCTATGATTTGTACACTTAAGGAACTATAAATAGGACTTTAGGGCTTTAAGATTTCTCTATTCTTTCAGCCTTCTACCCTCATAAATTTAGTTTTATTGAGTCTATATTTGAACCAACATTGGAGCTTTGTTTGTTTCATTAAGAGGTATTTATTCAATTATGTTTTTCAATTATATTATTGTGTTATTTATTTCGAGCATGAGTGAGTAGTTTATCTAAACAAGCTCTAGACATTTATATACTTTGGAACGCTTTAAATCTATTCATACACGTCAATCACAAATTTAATAAGTTTTGTGTATTACAACTAATGATTCTTTGTATTGATTGCATAGTGACCAATATGTTTCTTAGTATATAGTATCTAAATCTATGTTTATGGTTATCGATAAAAACTATAGAAGTAGTAATTATGATTATTCTATAGGGCTATATTTCTGAGTGGATGTTCAAGATGACTATGTTCTAAGTTATTTATTAATTGGCATATTCTGACTAATATTTGATTTAGATTAGGCATGATTTTCATTGAGCATTAATGCTATCGTATTTCTATTTTATTGTGTTTTATCCAATAGTTAGATTTACAATGATAAGAGTATGGCTTATTTTCCATAGAATATATAAAAATTGATGTTTTACTAAAGCCTATCAACCTATTATGAGTTAGGATTTAATGATTATGAGATTCTATGTGATATGATTATAACTAGGCTATGAAGTAATATTATGTTCTAGTGTCCTAATGCAATTCAAGTATATTACATTGTTTAGTGGGGGTTTGTTTAGAAGTATATTACATTGTTTAGTAGGGGTTTGTTTAGATATTTCATTTATATTGATTTACTGATTTATTTAATTATTTGTTTAAATTGCATTAGATTAGTTTATTGAATTTAAATTGTTCATAATTTAATTATGCGATACAGGGAGGCAGCCAGGAATTTTAAGTTTTGGAATTTCAGTTAGTAGTTAGTAGCTAGTTATTTAGTTTAATAATTACAATTAATAAGTTTTAGTTCTAACTTTCAATAATTTATGTTGAATGTGCAGGAAAGACCATTTGCCGGGTGTTGATTCATTGGAATGGAAAAGTCTCACTAACTCGAAAAGTGGAAAGAATGAAGATAAGGTGCATGGACAAATCGAAGGTAAAATTTATTAATTTTATATTTTCATGGATTTTATGTAAACACGACACCTTGTGTGAATTATACACAAAGTCGGAAGAGCGTCGGAGAAGAATTAGCAAAACATTAATGCAGAATACGTTGGTAGATGGGTTGACGCCGTGAGTAGTACCAACGACACCATGGGTATTACCCACGACACCATGGGAAAAGGCCATAGGGGCGAGATGACAGTAGGCATGAAAATAAAAAACACCTTATTGCTCGAAGCCATTTTAAAAGGTTTAAACGCCATTTTTCCATCATTCTTCACAATTGCACTAAAATCCGACCACAACCGCAAAGTATAAATCTCTCTAGAACCAAAGTTTGATCATTTTCAAGTGAGATAAGTGAGTTCCTAGTGATTGAGAGCGAAAAAGGTAAGTGCATGTGGATTTGCATAATTTGGAAAGCTGTGGCTATAATTTTTGGAGTTTGAGTTCAAAGAGAGCTAGGGTTCTAGTTGGTAAGAAAAATGAGAGGGCTTAGATTGAAAAAGACTTGGAGGGGTGTTCAACATCGAAAATAAATACAACATGGAGGTACATTTACAATTTCATCTAGTTATGCTTTAAGTTTTTGAGAATTTTGATGACATTGTATGAAATTATGGATTTAAGGTTATATGATAGGTTTTGCAAGATTATGTGAATGTTGAGCATTAATGTTACCTATGGAGCCTTTGTTGATGTTTTTGCAATTACTTGGCATATGAATGATCCGTATAATATGAATTTTGATTCTTAGGTGATTTGAAGATTGAGTGCATTGCATTGTTGTTGCTTAGTTATTTGAAATTTGAAGAAATGACAAGAACGAGGAAACAAGTTAGCCAAACTAGAACAAATGATTTGAGGTATCTACCGCGAGAAATCTCAATGAAGAAGAGCCTAGACCTTTTAAATCCAAATTTCTCTTTCGTAGAGAGGCCAAGGACCGATATGAGAAAATCCTACATAGGGAGCTCATTTCTGAATAAGGGATTATTTGCTGGCCAAATTTGAGAAAAGAGTGAATAATTTGGATGAGCCGTGAACTTTGCATTAGCATCATTTGAAAAGAGTGAATAATTTCATTAGCATCATTTGAATTTTATGCTAATGCAAAGTTCACGGCTAAGGATGAGCCAGTTAAGGTGAGAGGGATTTTTGTTCCTTTTAATATACGTGAGATCAATACCTTCCAGGTTGGGGCACTTAAGTTTGTATGGATCCGAACAGAATTTCTCGAAGTAGTTATATGAAAGACACTATAACCTATACCCTTTTAGAGCTTTAGAGAGCGCATTGGTTGTCCTGGGACAATAATGATGAGAATTGAGAATGTGCCAAAGCGCATTAAGAAGATGAGTGTTAAAAAGGTTTACAGAATGTGGAAACATCTCCTTGTTGCATTAGCAGGGCGAGATCAACATGCCGAAAGGAGCTTGTCTTTATGAGATTACAAAGAGATGGATAATCAACATCAGAGAGATCATCTCCAACAGTCTAAGGAAGTCAATCATGTCTAAAAGAGAAAAAAAATTGGTGTTTCCTATCTTGATTACTCGGATGTGCTTAAAGGCCGGAGTGAGACTGAGAATTGATAAAGAATTTGATATAGAGGCCCAACTAACCAAGGATGAAGCTTTCACGCTCACATTGAAATCACCACCTGGTTGTCAAGACTCTGAGGAGGAGGGAGAGAGAGAGAGAGAGAGAGAGAGAGAGAGAGAGAGAGAGAGAGAGATAGCCAGAGGAGCTAGATTTAAGATCGAGTTATTGGCCAAAAGGCAAGAGGATCATGCAGCAACAACAACACTATTAGCTCAAAAACTAGAAGATGAAGGATATGGAGAATAGGATGAGCAACAACAGTAGGGATTTGTCGAGGGCTACGAGTTTGCAGACCCAGAAATTGGAAAATAAAACTTTGATGGTCTTGAGATCTTTCCACCACCTCCACGACCACAAGCATCAGTACCACCACCAGATGATTTGACTCCACAACAATATAGGCTATGGATAGTGCTACGTCAGTATTTATAGGGTTTTAGTAGTCTATTTTAATATATTTAATATATAAAGTCTCTAAAATATATATTAAATTATATTTATTTGTCGTTTTCAAGTGAAACGGAATGCGCGGTTGAATCCGGGGAGAAAAATTGTGTAAAATAGAGTGTTTACATGTACTGATAAGATGCCAGTAGATCTACCTCGAGTTACATACAACGCATTTGGTGGACTAGTGACCAGCATACCAAATAACGTAAGGGAGTGACACAACTGAGTCACTTGGAACCAACTGCTATTGGATTGCCTCGAGATGCGCACCATGTGGGCTCTCATTCCTTCGCACGCAATCGTGTGATTTACACCTTCGCAAACAGCCACCACGCATCTTCGCTTCATTCGCCACCAACTACCACGTGTCGCTCTCGCGTTTGTCGAGGTCATCCACAGCAAGCTCCTCCCCCTGCATCAGCATCCATCAGACTGTCTTCAAGTTATGTACAATGTTATCTCCCATTTCTTCGACGATTCTTGTGCGAATTATTTAGGGCCGCTAAGGGCACCCCACCATTTAATGAAGGCACCTAGTTAATGTGGGCACAAACCGATTTACCTGGGCACCCAAAAATTAGACCCGAAATACCTAAACTACCCCTCGTGGAAATCCATCTGCACCCCACCACCCTCATGCAAACCCCTGAGCACCCCACCATCACCTTCACCGAACTCCTTGTGGAAGAATCCATTTGTTTTGAACTGACCAGTGAGAGGAATCCCTGAAATCGTGTTCTCTGTCCCTCGCCGTGTGTTTCTCCTTCGTTGTTCGAGTTTTCTGCATTTTGTAGGGTCCGGTGTGTGAGCCGATTTCGTCTCCAAATTAGGGCTCGGTTGAAGATCGTCGAATTAAGTTACATTTGGTAGAGTAGTTGTAATATGTGTGTGGCGGTTTGTTCAATTGTAAAAAAATTGGGAAATCGCGGTTCTCGACCACACAGGCCAGAGACGGTGTCAACTGTCTCGGCCAAGCATGGCCGAGACAGAAGCTAATATTTTTGGGAACTCGCAGTCTCGGCCACGTAGACCGGAAGAGTTGACAGCGTATCAGTTACGCATGTCCGAGAATACTGCCGTTATCTCGGCCGTGACATGACGAGAACTACGATTAGTGATAGGTAATATGGCGTCGGTGGTGTACAACCGAGAATTTCGTCCTACACTCGGTTGTCCACTTCCGAGAGGGTCTCGGTAGGCTCGGTCATCATAAGACGAGAGTAAGGCGAATTGAAATGGTCGATCCATCTCGGTGGTGTATAACCGAGAACTTACTATTGGACTCGGTTGTAAACGGTCGATATATTGGACTACTTGTCGGTCATGGGTGACCGAAAATATGGGTTGTTTCACGAACCTGCTTGACCGAGACATCAAAAATGGATGAATTTGAACATTACTTTTTGTAAAAAAAAATTGTGGTATGTCAAACTAACAATACAAGATTGAAAATCCAGCACGACAATTTGCACCGAAACTTAATTAATTATAAATCTCCGTAACATTCAAACTGACTCTAAAAAGGGTCCATCCATAAGTAAACAACAATCAAAATACAGCACAACATTTGCATATACATAGAACATTCGGAGGAATTGGAAAAATTTCTAAATGTTTAGCCATCAAGGTTTCTAGGTATAAGCTTTAACCTACGGTGTATCTAAATCTACAACAGGTATGGTGGCTTCATCATCAGCAGTTGCAATGGGCGCGATGTCTCGAAAAACGAATCCATCTCGCCAACCTTTAGCGCAGTCCTCAACGTACCGATCCCACGATGGATATAAGGATGGCAGCGGTGCATTCACACGCAACTGCACCTGTCAAAGTGAACAGTAGAACATTGAAGATATTGTCACAAACTCGATTAAGGGGGAAACAAACCAATTCACAAAAAATCATAGAACTTACCCTAACCCAATGGATATTCCTTTCATTTGCCATTGCAATGATAAGTCTGTTGTGCGACGACGACGATGGAGTACTACGTAGAGGTAGGAATGTGGAGGCACTCCCATGCGAGAGGTTGACGAGAATGACATTGAATGTGGTGGATACTAACAATCCCATGTCTGGAAGTGTCAACCATTCTTTGAAAGATGCCCCCTCTTGCTTCTCTGGGTAATGCACCGCATTCTTGACAGTCTCGAAACTCGAGCCAAGCACTTCCCGCCAAATATCTTCATACCCAATAATCTCATCGCACATCCTTCTACGCGCAATCCTCCACCCGTCTTCGTCGGCAAGTCCAAGCCCAGAGGCTATACACCAATATCCACAATTTCCATCGGAAACCACATCGATAATGGCCTCAACATGTGGCAACCAATCCGGTTCTAAGCAATGACCATAAGCCATGTTAGATCCACTTTGCATGCGTCGACTGGCACGACGCATTTGTGGAACAACCTTGCATTTCTTCTGCCTAGAAGTAGAGGCCTCTTTTGTGGAGTGGGAGGACTCAAATCCGCTCTCCACCCGTCTCGTCGAAGAATCGTCATCATCGTGTTTTCTCTTCGACACTGGGGTGCCTCCGATTGGAGACCTCGGTGTCCTCCCACCCGCATCCTCAACTTCCTGCTCGCGCCCCACAAAAGACGAAGGTGGACTAATCTCCCTGAACTTCTCACTTTCAGTCCTCCCCCCCGCATCCTCAACTTCCTCCTCCCCCTTATCCAATCTTCCTGCGGTGTCGTGATTGTGCCTCCCACAAATCACAGTGACATCCCATAAGGAGTCAGCATTTTCCTTGACGTTAATTTGGAAAGGGTGTCCACATTTCTTCGTACCAGTGTGAGTCCTCGCCTTTTCATCATTCCTTGATTTCTTTAAAAAATTCGTCGCTTGCCCCTTCCCTACTCTCTGAGCCAGTCCCTTATATGTCCCAGACCTCTCACAGGCAATTTTCACCCTTCCCCTGCGCTTAATGCCCCCGGCATCTGAGCGCTTCGTTACTAATACAAACTTGTTCTCACCACCAATCATTCGAAGCCATGAAATAGCCGCTTCTCGAGAGGGGAATGGCTTAGAAGGTGTAAAAGTGTCCTTGTAGTCTGGAAAACTACTAGATAACGGCATTACTTGCAATACAAACAGTGTAACATTATAATCAACCAAAATGTACAGCACAATCACAAAAAAAACCCAAAAAAATAGGTTCTCGGTTGTACAGGTCCGAAACTTTCTTCGTAGTCTCGCTCATGTACTACCGAGAGTTACTCGGTACTCTCGGTCGTACCTGCCTGTGACCTACGTGAAACATCTCGGTCCTCTGTGATTGAGACATTACTATACATCTCGGTCCTGCGAGGCCGAAACAATCGCGCACCCAGACAGAAACTTTGGATAACCGCATAAAAAACATAAAAAATTTACAAAATTACATCAAGGACGACCTCCTCTGGCACCGAAGCATTACAATCCTCCATTATATAGTGGAAACAACTTTGGATTTGAAGAAATTACCAAACCCTACGTTGACAAACAAATCATCATTTTCATAGTTATACACAACTAAACAGTTCTAAAAAACCCGAATATGGTTGTCACACATTGTTACCTCGCTGTCGGATGATGTCGATCCGCAAGAATCGATCAGCTCTTCGCCAAACGCAATGTGGCTTTGTGGTTCAAGCTTGGTGGTGGGGTGCCCTAACTCCTTGTCAAGATGGTTTGAGGGGTTTGAACCATTATATATACAGGGGCAAAATGGTTTTTTCCATTTTTGCTGGAATTTTTACAAATAAGTTGGGTGCCTTCATGAAAAGGTGGGGTTCCCTTAGCGGCCCTCGATTTTTTTACCGCTTCCAGGCTGCCACGTGTCATCACCTCACGCACTCAAGCACGTAATAGTGCAGTCTTTAACCAATCATAGCCCGCCACGTCAGCACTTCAATCAAAATCACTAATCCGTTGTTGCCACGTGTCTAGACCATGCATAAAAGGCCCAGCAACCCCTAAATGCTCCTCGGTGCACGTGTAATGAGACCAATCCTCAAAATTAGTTTCTCTCACCTCTAGAGAGCAATTTCTAGTAGTTTTTCATATTAGGAACTAGGGTATTCATTCGAGGAGTCAACATTAGAGCCACCACACACAACTTCTCATACTTGGTGATTGTAAAGACCATGTCTGGCTAAACTAATCTTCGCCTAGGTCGAAGGAGAAAAAGCGAGATTTTTGATTCATTGCATAAAATTGTGAGATCTATGATTTTTATTTAATTTATTTTATTTTATCCTATTTCATTATTGTTAATTTTAAGGATTATGGTTTAGATCTAGGGTGTGTATATGACCATTGCATGCTTTTAGACAGAAAATCTATAGTTAATTGGACTATATGTATCTGTAATTGTACTTTTGGACTAATAAAGTGACGAACACTCACCCATTTGCCGTAAAACCCTTTCGGTTCTTAAATGTGCAACAATTAAATCTAGGTTAAATCGAAAGCGTACGAGATTCGATTATTTAGGATTAGCATTCCCACGAATCTTTATTATTGTAATTACTGTGTTAAACCCGATTGGCGGATTTCTAGGGTTATTCATTAATTAAGAAAGTAGTTAGTGGCGGACATCCTAGCTATCGAGATTTGGGAAATTAGGGATTTTTTGTGAACGTCAATTTTCTATAGCTAATCTATGTGAACTTGAATTAATAACTTTTTGGAAAGATCGAGGACCATAATATGCAATTGAATCTTAATTCTTGCTTGTGGAACCATAGACCTAGGTGTTTTCTCTCATTGATATTATCTTTTGCGAACTTTTCATTTTTGCTAGTTTAGTTAATTGTTTTCTTGAACTTTAAAAAAAAACCCCCATTTTTAGTTAACTTAGAGTAAAACATAAGTCCTGTGGACTCGACCCCGTTGTTAGTCGCTATTGCCTCCCATCGTGCAAACCGCTGCCGTCACTGTAGCGTCCGCCGTCGCCTCATCCACTGGCCCTGCCTCCGTCGTCGCCTTATCAGTACTTTATCTATGTAAGCACTCTGACTTAGACCAATCAGCCTTTTAGATCTATCCATATAGATTTTAATCCCAAGGATGTAGGCTGCGTTTCTGAAGTCCTTCATTAAGAAACACTTCCCTAGCCAACACTTGACACTCTTCAAGGTTAGGATGTCATTTCCAATGAGTAATATATCATCAACATACAGTACCAGGAAAACAACCACGCTCCCAATAACATTCTTGTATGCACAAGGCTCATCTTCATTTTTAATGAAATCAAATTCCTTAATTGTTTCATCAAAACAAAGATTCCAACTTCGAGAAGCTTGCTTTAATACATAAATGAGTCTTTGAAGCTTGCACACCTTCCTAGAATTCTCAGGATAAACAAGCCCTTCAGGCTGTATTATATACATGTCCTCAAGTAACTTTCCATTTAGGAAAGTCATTTTGACATTCATTTCCATATCTCATTGTCATAGTATGTGGCTATGGCAATTAGAATTCTAATGGATTTAAGCATGACTATAGGAGAAAAAGTCTCATCATAATCAACACCTTGAGTCTGTCTAAAACCTTTTGCTACTAGTCGTGCTTTATAAGTATGTCGTGACGGCCTCGGTCGAGACGTTATACGGGGGTTTTACCTCGAAAAACGCGAAATGGGCCAAATGGTCGAAAATAAATAAGAAAGTGTTTCGAAATTTGTCTCGACTTCGATTTGACCTAAGTGAGACATTATTGAATTTTAGGGAATTACGGGGGAACTCAGGCGTTTGGGCACGCACTTGTATTCGTCGAGGAATCGGCTAGACTAGGACAAGCGTGTGACTTGTAAGTACAACTGTGAGAATTTTATATTTCATTTCATTCTCTTATTGCTTTATTGGTCTATTGGTAGACATTACTACTTGTCATCTCACATCATGTTATTCTTGTATCTATTCATGGATGAATATTGTGACATGATGCCTTGTGACTTATTTCATTGCCTCAAATTCCTACACTATGAAAATCTCGAATTTCTATTGATTTGGGTCACAAATATATTTTTCTGAAATTTTCCTGAATTGTTTTCCATATTTTTCTCTAGTTTTAGGGATTTTATTTATTAAAAATCAGTTAAATTAATTTAACTAATTAAATATATTTATTTTATTTTTTTTATTACTATTTTTAGTGGGTCCGAGTCAACCCGACCCGGTCCAGCCGGATTCCGGGTCGGTGTAACCCGACCCCGCCGGGTCGACCCGACCCGATCCAGTTGGATCCGGGTCGGTGTAACCCGATCCCGCCGGGTCAGGGTCTGGCCCGGCCCGGCCTACCTGGGCCCGACCCGGTTCCTTCATCTTCCTCATGGAGAAACAGAGCGTATGCTCTGTTTCTATTTTTTTTTTTTTTTGCTGGGGTCGGGCTTCCATCCCCAACCCCAGTGGGAGTTCACATGTAGGATAGACTACTCCCCTGCCTTCCTCGAGCTAGGACGAACTGTCATGGCAGTTCGTTCGAGTTCGCCACCCGAACACCAACAACAACCGACACAACAACAACAATAACAAACGACACAACAACAAGGGAAATTCACTCACCTTGTGTTCACGTCGAGCTCAGTCTCTTTCCTTTTCTTTCCCGGACCCTCTCTCTCTCTCTCTCTCTCTCTCTCTCTCTCTCTCTCTCTCTCTCTCTCTCTTCTTCTTCTCTCCTCTACCTGGTCTCTCCTTCTCCGCCACTGGTTTTTTTTTTTTTTTTTCAACCAACTTGAAAGCAAAGGGGATAAGATATTTAGTGTCCTCGAGACTCGTGCTACATGAATCTCGAGGCAACCCAATCCTTATCCTTTATTCCCACCGTCTTTGACCAAATATTTCTCGAGTTTCGTGAAATGCGTATCTCACTGCAAATCCAATGCATCTTGATTTATTTTGCAAACTATGGGTCATTACATATTGATTTAATGTGACCACATTACAACTACTATAGCCACTTATTTTTATTTTATTATTTTTTAAAAAAAAGTTTGATTTAACTAATTACACTACCCCACGAGCTACTGCCTCGAGCTCATGTCAGCACGCAACACGAGACGCGTCCCCATTCGCCTCGGTATCTGCATACCTGTAAATGACTTAGTAGTCTACACATGTACAGTACACTAATCAAACAACACAACAAATATAAAATGTACCTCAACCCTTGCCTCGGTAAACGGACCTATCACGATGTGGGTCCCACAGTACGGGTCGTTGAGCCTGTGTAAAGCCAATAACACAGTTAAAGATTTTGGGCTGTGACATATGTATATTGCCATCAATGTAAGTTTTCTTCTTGAAAAATCATTTACATCCAATGGAATTACTACCCTCAAGTAAATCAACCAAGTTCTAAACTTGGTTATCATAGATGGATTGCATCTCAGAATTCATGGCACTAAGTCATTTATCCGCTTCAGAGCTAGACATAGCCTCTAAATAAGTAGTAGGTTCTTTTTGATCTAAAAGCAACACCTCACTACTATCAGTAATAAGAAATATAAATCTCTCAAGTTAAAGTTTTACCCTTTCAGACCTACGTGGGCCTAGTGATACCTATGGAGGTTCAAATAGTTCAAGACTTTATTGATCTTCCAGTGGCGGTTGAGTGTTTATTTATGGTTCTTGAAATTATTCAAGACTTACTTTATTCGCATTGTTGTCTTTTGAAATAAACTCTTTTTCCATAAAGACGCAATTTTGAGCCATAAACACTTTGTTCTCAGTGGGATTATAAAAATAGTATCCTCTAGTTTTTTTAGGATAACTAACAAATACACACTTGGTAGATTTGGTTGATGATTTTTTTAAGATTTTTCGTCGTATGAAAACCTCACAGCCTCAAATCTTAAGGAAAGACAAACTTGGTCTTTTCCTAAACCACATCTCATGTGGGGTTTTATCAACCACTTTAGAAGGAACATAATTCAGTGTAAACATAGTAGTTTCTAAGGCATAACCCCAAAAGAAAATAGGAAGGTCTGCATGACTCACCATAAATCGAACCAAATCCAATAAAGTTTAATTTCTCTTTTCAAAAACACCATTCCATTGTGGAGTTGCTGGGGGAGTTAACTGTGAGACAATCTCACAGTTTTTAAGATGATCATCAAACTCTTGGCTCAAATATTCACCACCTCGATATGTTTAAAGTGCTTTAATATTTTTACCAAGTTGATTTCACACTTCATTCTAAAATATTCGAAACATCTCAAAAGATTCACCTTTATGTTTCATGAGATACATGTAATCATATATGCTAAAATCATTAGTGAATAAAATGAAGTAATGATAACCACCTCTAACCATTATGTTTATAGGACCGCATACATTAGCATGCGATAAACAAGATACACATATTTCATATGATTCAAAATCAAATAAATCTAAAAGTCTATCTTTATGGAGTTTAGAAATGTTTTTTCATTTATGTGGTCAAGACGACAATGCCTAAGGTAGGTTTGACTCAAGTCCTTTGATTTGGATCTCTTTGTATTTAGTTAAGAATATGAGTATCTGTGGACTTTTTCATGTTTAGAATATAAAGACCACGACACAAATCTTATTTGAGCTTTTAAATGTTATTAAATTCTTATCATATTGTTAATTTTTTATTTTCAATTGTTGTTTTATTTTAGGAATAACGAATGAAATTGGAACTTGGAATTGAGTTGAAGTCTTTCCTTGTTGAGTCTATTTGTTTATGTTGTTGTAATAGCAAAATGCATTGAATCATTGACTTGGTAAGTAAATCTTATCGAAACATTTTGTTGTTATAAAATTGTTATCATGTTGCTAACTTTCTATTTTCAATTGTTGTTTTATTGTAGGAACAAAGAAAGAAATTGAAACTTGGTATGGAGTTGAAGCCTTTCCTGCTTGTTGAATTTATTTGTTCTAGTTTATTTGCTTTTGTTGTAACTTTTGAGATGAAGGTGGATTTCTAACTTTGATTGAGTTCTTTTCGGTGAATGGTTGGTTATATATGTTTTGTTGTATCTTATGTTGAATTGTTGAAAAACAATTGAACATTAAACATATATGAACTTTATGGTATGTATTTATGTAATATTTATGATTATTTTCTTTTTTTTCTTTTTTTCTTTTTTTGAAAATGGGTCGCATGAAAATTGGGAAACCAAACCGACCAAACCGCGCAAACCGCGGGCGGTTTGGGTGCGATTTCGAGGGTTCACGATTTGGTGGTGGTTTGAAAAGCGGCCAAACTGCGAACCCTCGGTTTGGTCACGGTTTGATGGTTTTCACCACCAAACCGCGGTTTGTCCACCCTTAATCATTGTAACGTTTTATACCCATAACTATTATATGTTGTAATGAGTTCAAAACGGGTTTTTTGCACATCTATCATTTGGTGGAAAAAGATCTATATTTGTTACATTAACATCAAAAAGATTTGCATTTATAATCCCGTTGACTAAAACCATAATAAGGCATAATAACCGAAACCACGTTTTGAAAACTTGCCTTTAAAAGGCACGTATCGAAATGTGCCTTTAAAATGAACGTTTGCCTATGCATGACTTATTTGAACTAAAGACACGTTTTAAAAATGCGTTGTTAGAAGACACGTTTTGAAAACATGACTTGAATTGATTCATCTGATGTTGATCAATCAAACAGGTTGTAAGTGTAAACTTTTTGAAAGTGGAGGTCAAAAGTGTAAATTTTTTGCCACTTTATAATAATAGATATGCAAAAAAAATTTAGGACTGGTCTTTACATATCAAATTTATTTTTTAAAATAAAAAATGAATTAGTTGTTTTTTTTAAAAAAAAAAAACTTCAAAAAGAGGAATTGGTATTTGAGATCAAAAAAACAAAAGAAAAAGGAATAAGTATCTGGGCCGAGACAAACTATGGTTTTATCACTAGTCTTCCCAAACCCGGCCTATTTTTCATGGACTTGGGCAGGGCGAGTGGGCCCAACCTCATTGGTCAATCTCGCTGAAAATACAATTGACTACAACTCCAAACGAAAAACACTTTGACCAACTCAGCAAAGTCACGCCCACATGGACGCGAATCACGCTCGAAGTCAGCTACTTATGCAGGATCCAGGACAACACAATGGGCTTTGTGCAAACCCGCGCGCAGGTTACCACCAAACAAACGACCGGCGCACATTATCCCAATCTGTCAAAAAATTAAGGGTGTGTTTGATAGCAAAAAAATTCTTCAATGAGAAAAAACTTTTTTTAGTAAATCTTCTTGAGAGAATTTTATAAAGAAAAATTTTCTCATAGTTGTTTGATTGCACGAGAAAGAATTTTCTTTTATGGTTCAATCCGTATGCGCATCTAAATCATCGTCGATATCGGGCGGCTCGACGATGATGTTGGTGACGGAGCCGGAGACGAATAGAGAAAGAAAAAATATACATCCGCGAAAGAGTAGCAGAGGCCAAATTTATTTGGGTGGAAGAAATGATCAGTTCGTGAGAGAGATTGAGAGATTTTCAATTTTCCACGCTAAAAGATGAGAAAATAAATGAGGAAAATAAGGGAATGTTGTTTTTTTTTTCTCAGAGCAGTTACAAAGCTATCAAACAATGGAAAAAATGGTTACACAAAAAAAGTAGACAATTTTCTATGATTTTTTTTCATTTTCTTTGCTATCAAACACACCCTAAGAAAAATAATATGTACATCACCAAACACATATCAGAATCTACCTCGTATTCTGATGTTCATCACCATGTATGTGAATCGCACTCGAAGCACATCACATGCACATCGGAACGCGATGTTTGTTCTGTGTGTTGTGATATATGCCTAACGGTGACCAAAAAATAAACGTCGCTTTCTTTTTCTATTACTTTTTTGGAAAATATTAGCATGCCCGAGCACATATACACTCTTTGAGCGCAAACATGCACCTATGCACGCAAGATTATCAACACATGACGGTGCACAGTTGATGATGGGGCACACTAATATATATACTAGGGGTGGACCAACCGTAGTTTGGTGGTGAAAATCATCAAACCGCCACCAAACCGAAGGTTCGCGGTTTGGCCATTTTGCAAATCACCACCAAACCGCGAAACCTCAAGACCACAACCAAACCGATCGCGGTTTGCGCGGTTTGGTTGGTTTGATTTTGGATTTTTTTTGCGACACATTTTCAGCGAAAAAAGTCACACAATCGATATAATCCCATCAACAAAATATATGTTCATACATAACCATCCACCAAAAACACAATAATATAGATGAAATCAATCAAAATTAAGAGTCTAAGATCATTTTGAAAGTTAAACAACAAGAAAATACTTCAACTTTATTTCAATACTTTCCAAGTTTAAGGGTGATTTTTGCGGTTTGGTGAATTGCGGTTTTTTGTAAATGAAAACCACCACCAAACCGTGAAATTGTGGTTTTCAATTTTTCTAAATCGCCCCCAAACCGCAAGTTAAAAAAACCAGATCAAATCATGCGGTTTGCACGGTTTAGGCGGTTTTGTGGAGACCAATGCCCACCCCTAATATATACATACTAGTCGACGGGCAAGTGCGTTGCACGTGAGACAAAGATATTATTTTTCTCGTAGTATATGTATTGACATGAAATTAAACCTTTTTCCCTCCTCTTTTTTCGAGCTTGGGACTGGCAATGAATGTTGATTTCTATTGGCAGAGTCAAAAAAGGGGGTTGGTAGGAAAAAAACTTCATAACATGTAAACTTTTTTCGCAAATGTATCACAAAAATAAAGTATTTCTCTTTGCCATAGGGACATAGATGCTTGGAGTTGGTTTCTTACTTGGTTTGGGGTGGCAGCTTGATATCCCATTGATATATAACATTTTAAAGAAGATATAAAAATTCGTGAGGGCTATATATATTGTTGTAAGTTGAGTTGGAACTTGCTAAGAACTAGAGAAGGAAAATAGAAGACTAATAACTTCTACTACTACAAACTACTACTACAAAGGAGAAGAGAAGAAATGAGATAGTTGGAATGAGAAGTTTTCATTCAACTTGGTGTGTGTATTACAATGGGGTTGACACCCTTTATATAGGTCATTTGGTGATGATGATAATTGTATTTATACAATGCGTATAAGTTATACATACACCACAAGTCATAGAACACATCACAAGCAACATAGACAATACATTGAATAGTTGGTGTATATTGGAGATGATTACAAGTTACATAACAATACATGGATAAGTGATTATACATTAGAGTTGAATACAAGTTATGTAGAATGTACAAGTTACATTCAATGTAGAAGTCATGCTTGATGTTACAATTCAATGTGAGAGTCATGCTTGACAATGTGATCATTCATAAGCTTGGTTAAAAGGTCATCCAATTTACAACACTCCTCATTGGATGACACTTGCTGAGAGAATATGTCTCGTTAAAACCTGTACTAGAAAAATCATGTGGGAAAAAAATCTAGTATAGGAAAAAAAGTACAATGTTCTCTTCGATCTTGATTTGCAGTATAATATTAGTGATTGCCTCATTAAAAACCTTGTTAGGAAAACTCAGTGGGACAAAACCAAAGCTAAGGAAAAGAGTGCAACACATTGATACACTTTGAGAGAATATATATGCCTCATTAAAACCTTTACTAGAAAAACTCTGTGGGAAAAAATCTAGTATAGGAAAAAGAGTACATTGCTCTCGTAAATTTTTTATACGAAGTATAATACTCATTAAAAACATTTGCAAAGAAAACCCAGTGGGATAAAATCATAGCAAAGGGAAAAAAGTGCAATACACTAACCAATAACTCATTTTGATTTTCCCCCTCATGTTCACATGGATGAGACATTTTGTGCATTTTGTTGCACATGGACATCGTTTTCTATATGAACCATTTAATGCTGAAGCATATGATTGTCACTCTTTTGTATATAGTACTTGCATCAAGTAATTGATTTATAACTTTGTTACTACTAAATGATCCTTTGAACTTTGAGTTCATATTAGTTTATACATGGATCGTAATACAACAAATTTAATGTTATTTGATGTGTTTCAAGCAATTTCACGTCATTGCTTTTGAATTGGCTTATACCTCCCCCTAATGGTGGGAAAACTGCTTCATCAAAGTGACAATTAGCAAAACTTGCTATAAATAATTGCCCTATTACGGATTCAAGGCATCTTATAATATGATTAATGGAGAGTAAATTAATATACGTCTCCTATTGATTTGTCTTGAGATAATCTCCAACTGAAAAAAAATCCAGTTCGATAAAAGATGTCCGTGCGAATTTATGATATTTTCGCATTATTGATGATTATGGATAATCAAATAGATCTTTCCACATTATGAATGTCATTTGATTTATGACGACATTCGTTTCAATGTGTCTTATATATTTCAGAAGTTAAAGCCGAGAATATTATACTTATATTAAATTATATAGATAAATTTTATATTATTATGAGTAGACTTCTTCTGAACAAGACATTAACAATAAAATTGTTATATTAGATATTGCCTAAACATTAGCCTCCGCTAAGTTCGAATTCGAAAAATATTCACTTTTTATATTATAATGTACATGCATGTAGCACGATACATAAGACATAAACTCATTGCCCATATTTAGGTCACGATTTAAACACATCTCGATGTGCTTGTTTTATCGAGCCATTTTCAATGATAAAATTCATAATATTTTGCCTTTGATTTTGAAGGCATGATAAATGTCATAAAAATATTCGGGTATATATATGACAATATTTAGGCAAAATAGCCTTTCATATATGACAAAAAAATGTCACAATTATGAGCGCTCATTGTCAATAATTATTTGCCATTTGTAGTGGCGCACCACTTTTGTTCCAATTTTTGGTGGAATTGTCAATACGACCTTTACCTGATATTTTCACCTTTTCCACGTCCATAAATTTATTATTGCGATCATGATCATTATATGCAACATATGCTTCTTAATTTGAAGCTGAACTAATTGGACGGGAGCGATATTATATTTATAATATCTCATTATTTTACTCAGTTACTATGAGACAAGAAATCAATCCTTAATATTTATTGGATTGAAGTGCGCACTCGATATTTGTGGCAAACAATAAATCAAGGCGGGCCACATGACCTTATTTTTATTGTTTCATCAGTCATATTTCCACATTGCCTCAACATAGAGGTAATTAAAATTGTGAAATTATAATTAATATTTGACTGATTAAATTTTGTAGCATGAGACTCAACCGCTCATTTTGAGCTTTTGGAGCATTACCCTTTTGGTATGTATATATATAACTCCATAAGGTGAAAAGATATATAAAGTGAAATATTCACTTTTCAAATCTCTAAAGAGAAATTGGCGAATGATTATGTATAACACAGTTTTGCATATATGCTTTATTCACAAATTGTAGTATCTAATTGTCATGACAAGTAATTCTTGTCGGTAATATAATAAGACAACAAGTTCAACTATGGTTGAATAATATTTTGAAAATAAATTTAATATAAAATAGTTTCCTCCTTTTTATGTAAAAACATAACATATGATTAAATATACATTCACAACTTGATTCATTAATAAACAAATTATACTATTCGTATGAGTTGGTGGGACAACCTCCAGGTTAGGTGGCGAGACATAGTCTACTTAATACCATACCTCATCGAACGTGATAACCCGTCTCCCTTTCAATGTTTAGCTTTACCGGGGACAAGACTTACCCACTATCAACTCAAACTTATAGCATTATTTGTATTATAAAATCAAGAATAAAACAATAACTAATCATTTGTAGTTTTAACAGAAAAACTACATGTCACACATTGACTTTTGATTTCTGATGTAGAAGATCGTACAAGACGCAACTACAAAGCATACTTTCGTAGTCGGTGATGTTACAATGCATAATGTATGAATAAAGTACATTTACATAATTAAATATGTATGTAAAAAAAAAAAGAAATTAACCATGATAACATGGAAATAAATTGAAATTATTTAAATTAATAAAAATTATACCTTCTTAGCTTTATATTTTTGAAAAGCTTCTTGATCTTCAAGACCTCCTCTTGTAGAACAACTTCGTGCTAATAACGTGTTGTAAATTGAGTCGGAACTTGCTAAGAACTAGAGAAGGAAAATAGAAGACTAAGAACTTCTACTACTACAAACTACTACTACAACGGAGAAGAGAAGAAATAAGATAGTTGGAATGAGAAGTTTTCATTCAACTTGGTGTGTGTATTACAATGGGGTTGACACCCTTTATATAGGCCATTTGGTGATGATGACAATTGTACTTATACAATGTGTACAAGTTATACATACACCACAAGTCATAGAACACATCACAAGTAACATATACAATACACGAAATAGTTGATGTACATTGGAGATGATTACAAGTTACATGACAATACATGGATAAGTGATTATACATTAGAGTTGAATACAAGTTCTCTAGAGTACAAGTTACATTCAATGTAGAAGTCATGCTTGATGTTACAATTCAATGTGCGAGTCATGCTTGACAAAGTGATCATTCATAAGCTTGGTTAAATAGTCATCCAATTTACAACATATATATATATATATATATATATATATATATATATATATATATATATATATATATATATATATCATATATATAAAAGCATGAATCACAAAATTTTGAGTCGTAATCGAATTTACTTTTTTGTCCCTCACCCACACTTTCGTTTTTTTTTTTGATAGATCTCCACATCAACTCTAAACTCTATCACCTTCTTCCGTGATTTCTACTCCTCCATTCCTCTTCTCTCACGTCTCTCTCTCACGTTTCTATAATTCGCAAGTTCGTCCACTCGCAAGATCTGGATCTCATTTTCCGCTTATATGTTGTGGTTTCTTCTATAATTCGCCAAATTCGTCCACTCGCAAGGTCTGGATCTCATTAATCTCTATGTTCTCTCAAGTTTCAATCTCGCTACATCACTGATCAAACAAACTGATCGAACTCACAGGTATGTGTCTATGTGATTTGGGGAATCGGTTCAATTTCGTGTTTTGTGATTTAGGGATTTGGTTTTGATGTTCGTGATGTTCTTTTAGTTGATTTGGTTATGAATGCGTTGGTTTGGTTTTTGATTGAAGTGGGCATATTTGGGTTTTGTTTATGAACTGAGATTTGAAGAAAGTTGGATGTTTTTCTCTTTTTTATCTGGCTATATTTTTTTCCTATTGGCATGTGAGGAAGTTTTTTATCCCTGCTCCATATCTGTTCTATTTGATATAAGAAAGTAAATTAGGTTTGATATTAATCCGAAGAAGGCAATTCTCACTCAGCTGGACATTTTACTCTGATTCGATGAGTCTATGTTAGACACATGATAAAATAAATCCATAAAAAATAGATCAAATTTGAATAAACTGTGAATGGACAATGTACTAACGTTACAAGCGAAAAGAAAATAGATAAATTAAGAAAAAAGAAGAATAGATGGAGTAAAACATAAAAAAAGGGGAAAGTAGAAAAGATAAAACAAGAAAAGTAAACGCAAAATGTGAGGAGATGCAAGGAAGGAAAGAAAAATTGAAAATAAGAGGAAGAACAAGGAACAAGTTTGGTTCGTTGCTTGTGTCTAAGCATTGGCGTTCTTTTGGACTCCTTCTGGTCGAGTCCTTGTATACTCTGATTAGATGGACTCACCCAACCTCTTAGTAGTCATCTTCTTAACTCACTTTCTACATGTTAGAAAAGCCTCTAACCTAAGTAGGTGCACAAGATTTGCAAAAAAAATGTTTTTATAACACACTGTACTGGTGATTTCAGATCTATTTAAGGGTATTTGATTGTTATGTGGTCCTAAGTGCAAGTTAATTGCAATGTAGTTTTGAACCATTTTTTTTTCTCTGCTTGTTGCCTCCTTCTTTTTGTAGGGCGAGATGGTAAGGATGTCGATTCCATCGAGCCTAATGGGGTTTGGTTTTCTCTGGTGCATGTGCAAAATAGAACCATTGACAAAGTTCATTCACTTGCTTTTTGTTGATCGAACAATTGGTTTTTAATGCTTCGGCAGTTTTTGTTTATTAATGGTCTTAATCATACCCTCAATAATGATATTTGAAGTATTATTGTGTTAATCTTTGTATTTGCATATAGTTTACCATTGTACAAAATTCACAGTAGGAAAAGTAGATTATCTACTACCCTGATTTATTGGAGCTCCTTCATTCCCCTGATCAATGCCACAACGCTTATATTTTCACAGACTATGTCATTTTTCATTTAATTGAAAATTGAGTGATGCCTTGACCATCAATAATAATTTCCTATTCAATGTCATTAACCTTATGTTTTCACAACCCGAGTCATTCTCATTGAATTGAAAGTTGAAGGATGTGTTGATTGTCAATAATATTATTGACATTTTCTTAGTAACATTTGATGTTAGCTACAGTGATGTAGTAGCCTCATACAGCTACTACACCAATCACATTGTCAAAAATGATTATTGACATTTTCTTAGTAACATTTGCTTAGTAGTTAATAGAAGTCTAGAATTAATCGAATGTCTTATGACAATAGTTTGATATGCTTTAGTCAAACCATAGTGTTTGAATTTGAATGTTTGCAATATCTAGCTTTGCAAACACGGTTGTGATCGAAATTGCTACTTAGAGTTATTTGGTTTTTTTAAAACAAGTTTGCTTTATGGTTAAATAGGGTGATCTAAAATTGTTTCATAAAATGCCTATGAGAATATTAGATTTGTAAACTGAATGTTTGCAATATCTAGCTTTGCAAACACGGTTGAGATTGAAATTGCTACTTAGAGTTATTTGTTTTTTAAAAACAAGTTTGTTTTGTGATTAAGATTTTGTAAATTTTAAAGTCTTTTTTGATGCAAGAAGTTGATCTCTAAACTAAAAGAAAATAGACACGCAAACCTCCATAGACACATGCTAAGGTTTTTTTTATAAATCAGAAGCTAACAATTAAATAGCCTTTTTTGATCGGGCACGATTAATTAGTCTTAATTTACCCCTTTAAGATACGTTTTTTTTTTCAATTATAAGTTCATAATTAAGAAGCAACGTCAAATTTTTTTTAATAATAGTGGAGAAACCTAAACTATTAATAATAATAATAAACTCATAAAGCCACTTGGTGAGTTTAGTCATGAGCCACGAAGTTCTAAATTCACATATGTTTTGATTAAGGAGATAAGTGCAACTGTGCAAGCACTGCTTCCACATGCCCCTAAAAAAATATATGTCGAGAGAAATGAGCAATCTAACAAATAAAAGAAAAAAAAAACTAAGAAGGAAAATGGATTTTAACAAGGAGTAAAGGATAATTAATACTTTTTCTTTGTTTTCTTTTATAAGCTTCAATTACTCTTTAGTTTAATCAAGGTTATGTTCTAATGTTCTAATCCTTTCTTATAAAATTAAATTATTTGATGTTAGTCATTAATCTCTTTTGGATGTTTTCTAATCAATTTTTTAGTTTTTAGTAAGCCAACAACGCAACGTTCCAAACTCTTCCAAAATTGATTAAATTGTTTTAATCATTGTCTAGAACGGCTATCGAGGATGTCAATGCAAGGTTACACAATCTCTTAACACTACTCTCTTCTTATTCATGATTTCATTATATACTCTTTATATGTTTGTTGTAAATATTTAAAGTATATTATATTAACCCGTTAACAGTGGAGTTATGAGAAAGGCTAGAAATTGTTTGCGTAGAGAGGTGAATAGGTCAAACCGTATGTCAATGACATAAGAGGAAAAGGAGAGGAGACGATCACTCCAAAGACAACTATTGGAAATAAAAAATGCAAATAGGACAAGTATGTGCCGATTATCATATAAAACTTAAGGCCTTTTGCTAAGGATGAGCTAACATATATGGTGTAAATATTTTGAGAATATATTTTTATATTAAGTGGTTTTATTAAGTTGGTTTTTTGGATTTATTTAGGCATTTAGTTTTATTAATTCTGGAATGAATATCTTACTTAGCCATATAGTTTTGCCTATCATATGACCAATTGAGTTCTAATTGGACATGACATGTAACGTAATCTCAAATAACTTGTCAATGTGAACTGAATTGGCTATCATAATTTTGTCCTGGTTTGGCATTTGTATTGTCAAGGTGGTTTAAAACTTTCTAGGTTCTTAAAGATATTCATATGTAATATTTACGATGTTGAGACCGAAACAATGTTGCATGTTAGACATTGAATTGGGTATCATAATATTCTTTCTAGGTTGTTCGAATATTTGTTCAAAATCATCAGGCACCATATTTGAGGACTCTAGCGACTTTGTTACAAGGTAATCTTTATTTCTATTGTCTAATGAACTTCAAATTTAAAATAAGGAGTTTTATGTCACCTCACGGAGGATGAAGGTGTTAAGGATCTAGATTGTTAATGATTTTTTTTCTTTTTGCCTTGCCATAATAAGTTGCCTTCACTAATGCATCTTTTAGCTGTACATAACTTTTAACTGTTTTGCTTAACATTTAAAATTGTATATTCCTCATTCAACGAGCTAGAAGATACTCTCCAAATTTTATTATTTTTGTTGAGGGTATAAAGAGTACTATGGGATTTTGGTTTGATCAAGAATGAGTCAAAATTCATGAACAGTTGTTGCATTTTATGGAGCTACAGTATTTGTAGATTCTTTAGAGAGGGCAAACTTTGAAACATGAATAGTTGAATTGCTGGTCCTTTACTCCTTTAGAGTTATCTGAAAAAACTGATGAAACGAGCAGGTAATTTGGCTCTTGCATAGTGGTGATTGTTAGATAGCCCGATCTGGGCTTGGATGTTGTTCTTGGGGGTGATGAAAAACTTGATATTAGGAAAAGTACAATTGTATGAACTCTATTTAGAGCAGGATTTTAATGCTAATTCGAGCTTCAATTCTTGAGCAATAGGGGGTACGATCTCTTGGCAAGCTCTTGAATTGAGTTTTAAATTTAGAAATGAATGAAAGAAATATCCAATTCTCTCTTTGAAATTACATAACTGTTACTTTCAATGAATGAGAGGAATGTAAGAAAAAAAGGCATGAAATGAGGGATCTTAAAAGGCAAAATGGCAGCTTGGACTGAGGAAGACCTCAATCCATTTTGGGTGGGTTGGGGGGTAATTTGTCTGAGAGGGAAAAAATAAGTGTTAAGAGCATCGAACCCGTAAATAGCAAGCAATATTAATGCCCATGGTTTTCCATTCAAGAACCGACTTCAATAATACTTGAATCATATGTCTTATTTTTACTGTTAAATAAATTTCATTCTAAGCTGGATATTAATTTTGTTTCCTTCCTTGCTTATAAAGGGTCGCATATAGATCGAGAAAGTGAAGCAGATGATGAGGTTGCTATTGTGAGTCTTGCAAGTGAACTTGGTAAAGCAAATCGTGCTTCTTCAAAAAGTGTTGTGAAGCTGCAAGAGATTGGAACAAAGATGACCTTCTGTTTATGAAAGTTGAGGAAGGGTTGTGTGCCGGAGGAGTCATTTTCAACGAACATGGTAAGTTTGTTTTGTTCCTTTCTTCCTTGTTGCTTATTGTTACTTGCTTTGTTATACAGTAGATTGAATCCAAAATTTCATCGAAGTCATGTGACTGCCACGGGCATTATGCAAAACCTTTTTTAAAATATTTTAGAATCATTTTTTCCTGCTTGCGCGGTATCTGGCGGCAAATGTTTTTGGTACGCTTCCAACGTTATAACACTTTCTCATTGATATATTGTTCTCTAGGACTTGTCGACGAAACTAAAACACAGACAATCCTGGAAGAAAACGGTGAAGAAGATAACGACGAACACTAAATTTGCCCGAGATAAATATTCTCTGCTAATTTCAATTGGCCGGCATACTCAAAACATCCTATGTTGATGTTTTTCTTGAGAGATGCTATTGAGGGAAATTCAACAAATGCTATAATTAGTTGAGATATGCAGTTTTGTATTTCCCATTTATTTATAGATGCGATGAGTTTGTCAAAGTTAATATGATTATGTCAGTCAGTTTTTCTTCTCTCCAATCTAAGCAATAGTACCTGTGTTGTCTAAAATTAATTTTGTTTCTTATGCCATTGATCTGCATGAGAAGCTTATTGATTCATTGAAGGAATGAACTGCAGGCTGGTTGCATGTATTCTGAAACTGTTGACATTGCTGATGCCATGTAATGGTTGATTAAGGAAAGAACTTCAATGATGTTTCCTTACCACTCCTTTGTGCATTGTATGTAATGGTTCATTAAGATATAGCTGAAAAGTTATGTATAACAATTGTAAATTTAATGTTGCTATCTGATATTCATGAGTTAAGTGTTGAAGTTTTATGTTTTTGCTCATACTCACCATATTTTTTTAGGGTGGGTTGGAGTATCAAGCTTTTTAATTTCACGAGAGTTAGTTAGACGCCTTATAAAATCGTGTCTTGAAATAAATTCTGTTTTTTTGTTGTTAATTACCCTGTTTTAAATGAAGGCATCCGAATCTTTATATATGAATTTATATGAAACTAATATTTTTATAGGCATTTCATCAAATACCATATCCTTAACTAGGAAATACCAGGATGAGGTGATCAAAGTTGAAGTTCTCATGACCAGCCTTGTTACTGGTAACCATGAAGGTGGCGGCGACGATGATGAAGAAGACAGGTTCCAAGGGTGGCAACTCAAGCATCCCCTTGGTTGTCAGTGTTGTAAAAGGAAATGGACAGTTTCTGGAGTTTGGAGTCACTGCCTACGCAAATGAAATTGCAATTGAGAGCTTGTCGGTTAAGGACTCGAATGCTTCTCAAGACGATATTCCTTACGAGGGACCTGACTTCGGGTAAGCCAACTCATGAAACCGTGCGCGTTTGACATGAGATTCATTTCTCGTTTATATATATTATTAGGTTTGAGTGCATGTTTTCTTACGAGGATGTGAAATTTGTTGAAAGTCTTTGGATGAGAACCTACAGAGGGCATTCCACAAGTACTTAGAGATCAGGGGAATAAAACCAAGCACAACAAACTTCTTACATAAGTACATGATCAACAAGGATAGCAGGGAATACCTGGTTTGGCTGAAGAACCTGAAGAAATTCATTGAGAAGTGAACATCAGATTTTGTTTCCCGTTGTTGCGACTATCAAATTTTAAAGTTGTATGTGGATCGTTAATGAATTGGATGAATGTTCCAATTAAGTTCAGGAAGGTTTTAGGATTAGATTATTTATTACTTATTATTATATACAAACAAGAGGAAGCAATTATATATATAAAGTTGTTATTGCAGCGTTTTGGTTGTTAGGAATTGGATTCATGTTTTTGCAGTAAGATATTGATATTAGAAATTGTGAGAAATAATGAATTGAAATATTTGAATTCACGGAGTGCGCCAATTGATTGATCTCCAAATAGAAGCTGGAAAAATGATGCAAATTCCACGTAGAGTATTAAAAATGGAGAAAAATATATCTAAAACTATCGCCGAGTGGAGAAAAATATATCTAAAACTATCGCCGAGTGGAGATGGAGATGGTATTAGTATTAAATAGCTATCTAAATCAAAATATATCCTAATACAACGGATGATATTAAATAGGTAATTATATTTCGGGTAGTGCTATTAGAACTCGTGAGTCCGAACTCAAAACTTTTTTTAGTTTCAAATACGTCCTCAAGCAATTAAGCAACTATAATCACTTGTAAAAAAAATTTGATACCTCTTAAATATTTATAAAAATTTTAAATACCTTACTCAAGAGTTCAAGTAGATTTATTGATATATTTTTTATTCAAATTAGAATCGGCTTCCAAAAACAAATAGAGATAAGAGTCCTACCTAAAAACGATTGATTTCATATTGTATTAAATAGCTATTAAAATCGACTTCTATTGCTAACAAATAGGAGAATAAATAGGAATTTGCTTCATAAATCTTCAACGCTCTTAATTTTTTCTTAAACAATTCTCTTGCTCTCTCTCTCTCTCTCTATATATATATCTATCATATCTATCATATATATAAAGCGCGAATCATAAATTTTTGAGTGGTAATGAAATTTACCTATTTGCCCGTACTTTTTTTTATCTCCAAATCAACATTTTCATCCAAATCAAACTCTAACTCCTTATCAGTCCACTACACGTTTTTTTTCTTTATCTCCGAATCAATCACGAACTCATTCTCATCAATCCAATACACTTTTTTTGAGGAAGTAATGTCCTAGCATGATTAGTTTATTTTTTCATTCACATGTTAACTCAATCAAAGTAGAGAATATTGATAAGCTAAAAAAGGTACTTATATTTCTAATTTTAAAATTTTAATTACAATTTTGAATTTTGTTAATAAACTCTTAGAAATTAATTCCCGCGAGCGAAGCGAGCGGGGGAATCGTGCGTAGCACGTCTTGAAACTAGTATATATATATATATTTTGTCAATAACACCTAGATTAAACCAACTACTATGAATTTCGCGTGGACTCCTTATTAGAGTAAAGAGTTTCCAACAGTTAGGGTATCTGCTGTAAGACTCGAATTCCAACCGCAACTTAAAAGGAACTAGAACCACTCTTGCCAACCTTACTTTCTTTCTCTCAACAAACAAAGAAAAAGAAAAAGAAAAAAAAAAAAAAAAAAAAAAAAAAACTCTCTCTAGTTGTTGCGTCGTGGAACCCCTCTCGATTCCGACCCTTGAACAGATCATCCAACGCGCCCCACCCCAAATCCGCCGAAACCCACGTCAATCACCCCCAAACCATCCCACCCTTTTCGAGTCTCCCCTCGAAAGCTCAATTTTCGGCTTCCCAGATCGAGAGATCGAGAGAGGCCTTTTGTGGTGGGTACGTACAATCAGTTCAAATTTTGGGCCATTCGCGTGAATCTCGCATTGTACATGAACGCGTGCGCCGCGTTTCATTGCGTGTCGATGTGGTGTTATTAGTCATGCAATTTGTTCTCGTTATGATCAGGAGATTAGTTGATATTGTTGTGGGATTGTTGATTTTGTGAGGAGTGAGCGATGATGACGAGCCACGTTGTGAGAGTTCGAAGAGAGGCGCTCGCGGCGTGCATGAGATGCCCCATTTGCGAGAAGCTGTTGAGGGATGCCACCACCATCTCTGAGTGCCTACACACCTGTATGTTTTATCTGTTCTTGTTGTATTGATTTGAATTGGATGAATTCGTGTTTGTTTTTGAATCTTGTGATCTGGGTAGGCGGCGTTTCGAGGAATTCGCGCTGTTTGGTTTCGATCGGGTGATCTGATCGTGCTCTGATGTTTTCTCGGTTGATTTAGTGATGTTGCGTTGCTGTTCAATCTTTCGGTTTGCTTACTTTTTTTATTTCAGCTGATCGTTGGGACAGGAAATTGGATTTTTTTTAATGAGTTTATGGAACGTTACGTATCGATAAAATGATTAACGGGTCTAATTGATGATGTTGTTCTAAATATGTTTAAAGGTTAGGTCGTTGAGACAAATTCTACTATTTGATATATTCATGAATTAGTGCAGCCCAAGTTCTCCGCTTTAGTTGATTTTCAGCTCAAGAACTGAAAACAAGAAAAGTGAAATATTGACAACCTTAAAGTTGTAAAATTCGGCTAACTTTCAGGTCTTAGATTTTGCAAGTTTTGGAATTTGGAAGATATACTATATTGGTCTGTTGGGTTCCTTGATATTGAGGATTTGAAATATTTGCGGAGTGATGAATTTGAGTTCTTTGATCAGGCTAAGTACTTTGATGGTCTCCGATGATTTTTTCTTGAGGCTCTTCCAATGCTATATTTTACTTTTCTCCGTGAGGAGCTACAATGTTTTTTTAAGTAAATTTCGTATATATTTGAAGCATTGGAATTTGGTTCTGATGAAGAGAAGAAGTTTTTTGCATTTATTATTATTATTATTATTATTTTATTTTATTTTATTTTATTTTTTGTTGAAACAAGTTTCCTTTCTCTGTTGAACAAACCTTTTCATATAGAAATTTTTTTTTTTATATTCTATTTGTTCGTCCGGACTGAGGCTATGTTGTTGTTGTTGTTGTATTCTATTTGTTCGTCCCCTTGTTTTTGATAAATATCGTGGACTTACATTGTAGTCTTTCAGAGGTTTTCCAAAAGTTCTTTCTGCTATAGAAGCCGAGCCTAAGTTTACTTTTGCAATTTAATTTCTTCTTTCTATTTTTAGCATTTTGCCGCATAATTGATAAGGAAAAAAAATAATTTCTCTTATTGAACGATCACGTTTACTTGCAAAAAACACGGTGAAAATCAGTCCAAGTGATGGTACAGATGAAAGGCAAAGAGTGATAGGACATGATATGTCTAAAACATAATGTTGTAAAAGAAATCACCTTATTTGTGCCAGATAGATTTCTACATTTTCCCATTATCACAGGAATCTTTTTCTGAGAACTTGTAGGCATTTTGGGTTGGCGTCATGGATTTGACACTCTTTGTAGTAGTTGGTTGTTAAGATGTGGTGTCTTTTTCATGCAAAGTATAATTGTAAAGTAGACATCTGATGCTTGTTTTTTGATCCTCACATCAGTCTGCAGGAAATGCATTTATAAGAAGCTCACAGACGAGGAGGTAGACTGCTGTCCAATATGCAACATTGATCTTGGTTGTGTTCCTGTAGAGAAGCTCAGGTTGAGTCTATATTTCTTATATTATTCTCTTCCCCAAATATACTTTTTTTTTTCTCTTCGATGCTCAGGTTGGAACTTTAGGTTTTGGCATTTTTTGTATTTCTTTGAATGATTAAAGTTTTTGTTGTTGTTTGTTTATTTGTACCACTTGAAGATTTTTATTATTTATCATATTATCCAAGATGTATAAATGTGTGTGAAATATTCTGTCATTCTTCCCAATGATTTGGCTGGTTGGCTTGGGTCTTCTTTTGAAAGTCCAAAGGAATAAGATGGAAGATTAGCATGTGAAATGTGAAGAGTATCGAACTCTTCTCTGATATAGTAGAGTCTATGTAGGTGTACACTGAGACTTTAAACTGCCAACTTACATGTTCCTCTTTCTTTCCATAGCTCTCTTGCTGTGATGAGGAAAATAAAAGTCACCAAGTAAAATAAGGGTGATGACAAACAAAAGCTACATACGCATGAGTAGTAACATTCAATCTTGTAAAGTGTTAACAAAACTCAAGAATTGCCATTTAAGTAATCATACTGCGGACTAAAGTGTTCAACTTTCCAGGCAACTCAAGAAGGTTGAATGTGATTTTACCTCTAATGTTGCATACTGCCTTAAAGGGTTTGTTTCTATTGTGAAACTTGCTTTAATGGTTAAAATGCAAAGAAAGGTGATGCCAGTTTCTAGATTACGATAGGTGCAATATTTTCTTATTTGATGATCTTCGAGTCATTTGGGACTGAGGCTATGTTGTTGTTGTTGTTGTTTGTTGTTGATGATCTTCGAGTCACCATGAGAAGAAGCCACTTTTCATAGTTCGTGCTGGAATAAACATATAAACATTATGATTATAAATTGAATTTCTTAGGCCTTCGGGGGTTTCCACCGCCTAACCCTTAATAATACAGGCAGTGGGCCTAAAAATAATTCTTAAAAAACTTTTTTTATTAAAAATATTATTTATTTATTTTTTTGAAATATTTTGTTATTTCAAAATGTGTGGAAAAGCGTGGAGTTGAAAATATGGTGGCAAGAATGTGTAGGAAGGTGAGAAAGTATGCCCCTTTCTGTTGAAGGGTCTATAAAAACATTAATTATTTCTTAAGGAGGACTAAGTAAATATTTTTTTTCGCCTGCTTAGGCGTTGCCTAGGCCCTGCCTCAACTAGGCGGGGCTAAACCGCCTAACAAACATTGAGAACTGGTAGTTTCATAAGATGAATTTGACATTTTATGTCTTGTAAATCTACTACCATGCTGACTATTTACAATACATCTAATTCATTGCATTGACATACGTTTTTGTTTCATCCCGGTCAATGACAATTCCATCCATCTATGATTCATAAGTTAGGACAACCAGATACATTGAGCACGAGGATTCTCATTTCTTGGATTTTTGTTTGTCGTAATTGTTCCAAACTGGACATGCATTACTGTTCCATCATGTGGAAACGCTTTGCCTGTTCTATTTTATATTTTCTTTTTGAATGAAGAATCCAAGACTCTTTTACTATTTGGTCAGCTGATGAGGGTTACCTTTCGAGTAGTGTCAATCGAGATTATTGAATTCATAAGCATCCTGATTACTTTACTATACTATCGAAACTTAGCTGGTGTGCCATTCACTGACATTTACATGATTGATTGTTCTTTGTTGAGGTCACCTATTTTTCCCGTCCTTTAATATTATGATTCCTCCATTATACTTAAACGAGTTTGCTTGTAGGATGCATGCGTTTTATTTATACAAATGTTAACTTGGTGATGTGCAGGCCAGACCACAATTTACAGGATGTGAGGGCTAAGATTTTTCCTTTTAAGAGGAGAAAGGTTAAGGCACCTGAAGTTGTGCCGTCATTTTCATTACCAGTTAGGAGAAAGGAGAGATCACTCTCATCACTTGTCGTCAGTACACCCCGTGTGTCAACACAAACCAGTCTGACTGGGAGAAGAACGAAAGTTGGTGCAAGAAAGGCTGCTGCTTCACGGGGATCTAATTTTCCCATTGAGGGTCACATTAAAAAAGAGGCAGATTCTCGGGAAGATACACCAGAGAGCTCTAGCTCTCCTGAGACGCTTAATAAGATTTTGTCAAATAGAAGGCAGGTAAAGTAGTAAATGTTGTTTTTTAATGGTTACTGATAACAAAATTATCAATAGTTGTTTGATTGTGCAGACAATAGTAGATATGGATTTGTCAAATGGTTGGTTTTGTTCTCTGACATTAATTCGTGTTCTAATGCAGATTTCATCTGCTGAGACATCTAATCATCACACTCCTAGTAAGGATTCAGAAAATGGAGCTGAAACTTGGTCTGGTAAAGTAGACCTTTGGAAACCCTTGAACTGCCTTGTTGAAGCAGCGAATAGAACAAAATCATATAAATTCAACTCACAAGGCTCAGTTGGCAAAACAGAACAAAATAATGCTCCAGCCCGCGAAGTGCATGCTCATAAAACAAAAGGTAGGGAGCATGCCAACAGGTTAAAAGTTCGGGATGAAAAGAATGACCCTTGTCAATTGTCTCCAGAGTTGGTGAAAACTAGAAAGATGCATAGGATGAACCGGAAAAGGCCAGCTGCTTATAGAGACGCCATCATCGATGCACAAGCTGTGCTTGACACTTCAAGTATTAGACGTGATAGAAACGCTACTCCAGTTTGGTTCAAATTAGAAGCTTGTGAAGACCAGTAAGTGACTATCTTAGTGTAAATGTGAAGATTTTCTAATAATTTTTTGAAGAACAAATCTTTCGCTTCAACTTTTGTTTCCTGATACAAAATAATAATGACAGGGAAGGAGTTGCACCCTTGCCCCAGATTTCTGCATCTTACTTGAGAATAAAGTGAGTCATTTGAACCGAGGCTTCTTTTTAATGTTTTTCTTTTATTTTTTTCGACGTTTCTGCATGATTATCTAATTTTATTCAATATTTTGCTTAGGATAATGTAGCTAAAATTCATGGTTAAAGAGCATTTGTTGCCATTTTTCTTTTTTACTTTTATGTCAATATTAATTTTATTGTTATTCGCTAAATGTATACTTCTTCACTCCATTAAAAGCTCAATCTTGGTTTCGTTTCTCCACATTTGTTAATTTCATGGAACAGTGTCATCTTTGTGTTTATTCTTAACTCATAAGGTTATATCCTTGTTTTTAGATAATTGGTACTATTTTAATTCATTGGACATGCTCTCTAAATACTTAAATTGGCAGCTATGTTGGAAAAATTTGGTATTATTAGTGTAGGAGTTTGCCACTTTAGAAAAATTTGGTATTATTGTTGGGCAGAGGGTTGATACAGGCTCTAGTTAGCAACACTAGCTGATAATCTAATTGATAGCTGATAATCTAGCTATTAGATGAGAAGTTAGTGGCTGATAATAGAAAGCTGACAATCTAGCCAATTAATAAAATTTGTTTGGAAAAACTAGCTGATTGAGAAGTTGATTAATGCAAATGACATAAAAGCCTATTACATGCATTACAAATATAAATATATATTTTATTACTTAATACATTATTATAAAATATAATCATTTATTATTAAATTATTAATTAATGTAATACGAATATATATATATATATATAACCATACTATTTATTGTTGTAAATATTTTTTTGTACTTATTATTATATTAATAAGTTGCATGTAACACTAGTGATACTATTTAAAACAACATTAAGGCTTCAACAAACACAACATTAAAAATACAATTGCGGTGGCTGGAAAAAATTATTCAAATGCATAAGTTGTCTACGCATCATGTGGTTACTCGAGGGTTTTTGCGAAATCAAATTGGGTAATGGGTATCGGCTATTATTTAAGTAAACGAAAAGGGGCAAAATTGGAAAAAGAAATAGAAACGGACCTTCCCAAAAGGGAACGCTTCTTAGGGTAGCGTTGAAGATTATAGTGTTTCAGCTAGCTTATTTTTAAAATAAACCAGTTAACCAATCACAGCTAATTGATCAAATTAGCTTATAATCTAGCTAATAAGCTAGCTGATAAGTTAATTTGAGCGTGCCAAACACAACCAATAATATATCAATTGCATCTGCTTCTTTGTAGTTGAAGATATACTTGCGTTTTGTATCTTATTAAAAAATAGAAATAAAAGTTTAACAAATAATTAATTGAGCAACATTGTTTAGCCCCTATCTTGGATCAACTAGTTTATTTTCTTTCTAGTATTTCAACAAATTTCATTGCATTTAATCGAGAGGAAGGAAGAGTTTGACCCGTATAGCCAACCCCACCTAATTTGGGATTGAGGCTTTGTTGTTGTTGCTTATTTAAAAAAAAATCACATAAGAGCTATTGAAATGAAGGTTGAAGTGCCTTTACAAGAAAACAATGGCATGGAATCTAGAGAGACGTCAAACAACTTATTACTGGGAACTTGATACTGTGTTGGGGTGGACGAGGAGAAAATTGTTGGTCTCTCTGTATCATTAATGAATATGAGAAGATATCAACAATATTTTCATTTTAATTAGGTTTCTTACCCCTAATAGTTCAACCCCGTAAATCTACTTTAAGAGCACAATCTTGTACTGGCAGTAGTGCTTGACTTGTTAATGCCAGGAAAAGGGAATATTGGATATACTGGCAAGTATGAGGGGATTGAAGAGTTGATATCAGGATTTATACTGAAATGGATCAATATGCGTTTTAGCTTTTCAAACTCTTCTGCATATACTTCTCTTTGAGCTCCTGGGAGAAGAGAGATTGCATACAAGGGTAAAAAAATGGCTTTGGTTACTTGAAATTTAGAAATCGATTTGATTATTGAATTCAGAAATCAATCTTCAACTAGAGTTTTCACTTTTGATGTTATGGTTGAGGGCACTTGACTGAAAAGCTTTTTTCATTAGTTAGAGGGACCTATCCTATGATATCTTAATCATGTTTAACAAGCTTACCAAAGATTTACTATGTATTGGATTCACTTCTCTGTCTTGTCCCTTCACTCTATGATCTAGCCATCTTTTTCTTTAATGTTGTAATTTAGGTCCTAATCCTAAATTATGTATTGGATGGCATGTTTGCTTTGGCACTTGAGCCTATTGTTTTAAAAGTCCTAAGTAAATGATTCATGATCTGGTGTGGACAATGTTCAAGTGTTGTATCATTTCTTCACGTAATCTATGATTTGGAAAGCACGCCATCAATTGCATTAAATTAAGCAGAATGGAAGAGTTTGATCCATGTGGTCGACTCTAACTAATTTGGGATTGAGGCTTTGTTGAGCTCTAGTGAATTGATGAATCAGAAGTGTTAATTTGAGCAGCTTTGTTACACGATTGCATGACAATCTGAAGAGGGTTCATAATTATGAATCATACATCAAACTTATCAGAGACAGTTTTCAAAAATCCTAGTTTGAGAAGGAGTACCTTTGTCTTTCATTGCAGAGGTTTAAAAAAATTCCAAGATTAAACCAATGCTAAATTCTTTGGTGAAGTCTTAATATTTCAAAAAGAAAGTGAATATCTCACCCAAAAAAACAAAAAAAAGGTGAATACCTTGCTGGTTATATTAAGGATTTGTATCTATGAGGTTGATCTGAAGTTTCTATGACTCACCACATGGCAGGGGTGGTGGAGTGGCGCAAGTACTACATGTGGATTTCTTCACATGGAAGGGGGTCGTGTGTTCAAGTCCTGGCGTCGACAATGAAACCATCTCCTGGTGTTTTCTCCCAGTCAATGGGTTTGGTGGGACCAACTTGACCCTATGGGATTAGTCGCACCCGAAGGGTGCAGATACCCATAGTTATAAAAAAAAAAGTTTCTATGACTGCACATTACTTTAAAGTTCGGGCAGAGTCACCTTAAGTTTTCTTGCCGTTACATTTAAGTTGAAATGGAGGAAATCACATGCAATTCAGAGTGCTAGGTATTAGGATGTTTTGACTGATAAAAGAGCAGGGATTCTAATAGTTTTGTGGCAGGAGCCACATGACTTTTAGTATGCAGTGAAGGTGGGGGGTTGCAAAATTTAAATTTTCAGCTACCAGTTTTGTTTTGTCTGATGATTATTGAATGAAACATCCAATCCTCTTGGCTCGAGATGTAATGCCCTTTTCTCATCTCTTCTTTGTAAAACCGTTGGGATATTGTGATAGAGAAATGGTGGCGTTGACATTCTGAATGATGATTTTTATCCAATACATCTACGACAATAATAGGTGAGCCTTCAAAACTTCTTGGGTTTGCTCATTCTAACACTTTCCATAGTACAAATGACACCTGTAAGAATGATTGGAGAGACAGTTGAGTTGACTATTCAGAATCCTTTTCCTGTTTCTTTTATCTACTCAACCTAAGATTTTTTTTTTTTTTTTTTTTCTGTTTATTGTACGTATGCATGCAAAGCGGCTGGAAGTGGCGTTTATTTGGTGTTTGCTTGGAAGTGGAAGTTGACTTTTATGTTATTCTTATATTACCACAAACTCAACAGATATAGTTGAGTAAATACTGCTCAAACTGTGATTAAATTAAGTGCTCTAAGTATACTTGCAATATTTATACTCATGCAAGGTGTTATTATTTGAGGACTAACCGTGCTGTTGGAATGTAGCAAGAAATAAAGGGACTCGGGACTTAGGCAACTGCTTCCTGAACTCATAGGTGTATGCTTAGAGGCCAATATTTTTTGGGATATAATTTATATTTTTTAAAAATACTTTATTTGAGTTGTTATTTCTGTTGCATAATTTATTATTTAGAATACAGAGTCTTGCGTGTTAGAAATCTATGCAGGAGTTGCTTGCTTTTAAATACAACAATAAGTTGTAGTTTTATTAAATGTTGACTCTTTAAATTGCTTCTTACCTATTGCATTACTTCTCTTGTTTTCTTTTTCTTCTCTTGTTTCTCCATCACAGCTTGAGATAATTATATAGTCTCGGAGATATATAATGGAAGGAGACTAGTTCACGTAAAATGTTGTCTTACGTAGTTTATTCTGGCTAAACTACTGCAAAGTAACCCTATGATGGAAGGGTATTTCCCAAAAGCTGCAATAGACTGCACAAAGTAACCCCAAAATGCTAATCCTGCATGAAAAATGGCTTATAGAAGTTAACTCATGCAACTAATTGTTGAGATTGAATTCATTTATTGAAAGGCTTCTCTCAATATGCTTCAATACTATAGTGATATTGCTTCATGGTATTTTAGAAACTCTGGAAGTGCAGTACTATTTTGTCCATTTCGTGATTATTCTTCTTTTCCGATTAATTGACTGTGCATTGCCTATCGTGTTCTATTTATTACTTGTTTTTATCTTCTATGTAGGGACGGAAATGTACCCATATCATCCATTCAAAAGTATTTGGTGAAGAAGCTTAATCTGACAAACGAAGCTGAGGTACCTTCATATCACTCTTTCTGTTCTCTGCTTCTAGCTCTCTATCCATTGAATTTAAAGCAGTGGGCAAAATATGTGATGCTGTTCTTCCTTGCAAGGATGCATGAAATGCTTATGATTGGTGATTTCGTATTTATAGTGATATTATGATGATTTTCTATCAGAACCCAACCCAGTACATTTTATGCCCTCATTTCACCTTCGATAGAGTGACTTTTTTTGTCCATTATAGGAAAGATAATTAGCCACCCCAATTAATTTGGGAATGAGGCTATGTTGTTGTATAGGAAAGATAAATGGTGCTCATGACTCGAAAGCTACATTTTTCAGGTCACTGCCACATCAGAAACAAGAGTCTGATTAAAGCCAATAAATGCTAGGATTCTTGAGTTTGTTTTTATTTTTTCATTTTCTCCATTTCTTGAGTAAATTGCTAGTACTAAATAAGACTAAAGAAAAAATTAATTTTTGATTCTAATAACTACTGATAGTTAGCAAATTTTATTGATGTTAGTAAGCATTCTTGTAATTCTGTTTTCTCTTTAGTCTTACCATATACCTATTGCACTGAATTGAGCGCAATGGAAGATTTGATCCATGAAGCTGACCACAACTGATTTGGAATTGAGGCTTCATTGCGTCTTACCATGTATCTATTCAAATACTGGGCATCTGAAAACTAATTGGTCTATTTGGTGTCAGATTTTCCTAAACAATTCTGATAATTTGACATCAAGAACTAGTATGTTTGATAACTTTTATCTTCTTAGTAGTTGAATTCACGGTTCGTTTCTGGAGATCGAAATATTAATAGCACATTAAATGCATTATGATATTATTAATCATCAACATGTCAATTTCCTACCAACCAATTCGGTGGCAAAATGGTTTGATACGGGGTTTGGGAGTAAGAGGTCATGGGTTCGAATTCCGGTGGGGGCAAGTTGTTTTTTTCTTATAAAAAAAACATGTCAAATTCCTGAATTGTAAAAATTGTTAAAGGTATACACATTTACTAAGTTAATGTCTCAGATTCTCAGGTCATTATTTATTTGAAAAATGTTTGAGCGGCATACTTTGGATGCATACATTTGCTATTCAGTTGTTGGAGTCCATTGGTTTGTGCATTGCAATGTGTGTCTGCACGCCACGATGCATTTCCAAAGGATTCCGAAAAGTGTGTAGCAAAAGTATGTCAACCAATCCTTGTCCTATTTATTTTTAGGAGTCAAAAATACCTGTCAAGTGTATTGAAGTGAAGTGTAAAATCCTACTTTTTTTACGATTTACATAATTTTTGAATCTCAATCTAGTAGCCACAATGTGACAATGTGACAGTGATATCTGTAATCACTATTTGTTGTAACACCATCTTGATCTGTGTTACCAATTGCAACAAACATACAAATTGAAAGTTAGTTTAGAGTTTCTATGTATCGGGCGCAATGGAATAGTTTGATCCATATAGCCGACCTCAACTGATTTTTGGATTTTGTGAATTTAGTTAGCTGCAAGTCTTTGATGATTAGTCTTAGTTTGAAGTCTTTAAAATCATTTGAATTGAATGTTAAACTTCATTGAATTTCAGGTGGAGATCACTTGCCAGGGGCAGCCAATATTGCCTACTGTACATCTACATAACTTAGTGGATTTGTGGCTACAAACAACAATGGCACCGCAGAGAGTGTCTGCATGTGTTGGAACCCCTGCCAAGGATTTTGTGATGGTTCTGGCCTATGGTCGGAAGGTTCAGCCCCCTTAGTTCTAATTCATTCTTTTACATTTCACATCTTCAATAATTTATATGGGTCTTGAGTTGTAACATCTTTGTAGCATTACCTTGAACTGGAAATTTTTTTTACTGTTTTTGTTTAAATCATCTCCCCGATGTCAAGCATTCCTTCTTGGTGAGCTCTTATACATGTTTTGCGATCGTCTGATCACACCTGACCGAGCTGCACTCCTTGTTTGCGACTCTTGTTATTGGATCTTGTAAGGGAATGCGTTCTTTTGCTCCAAAGGTTAGATTTTTTATCATTCCTACTTGAGCATTTTGTGATACAACAAGCCAATAAATTTCTCTTTCTGGGCATATCATTTGCCTTCAATTGTCATCCTTTTATGTAATTGGTCTAGTCCATATGTGATGTACTTGATCTTGGATGTATTGTCAGTTCTAGTTTCCTCTTTGTTACGGTAAGAACAATGCCGGTTTATACATTCTGAACGAGGAGCGAAAAGTGGATTTATAATTGTATACTCAGCGCTTACCAAGTGGTTGCAACGCATGTTTGGTAAAGGTAGTAGTGATAGCGATTTCTTATTAAAAAAAGGAAATGCTAGAATGACCCACCGGACCACATCAGTGGGAACGGGATACCCAGCGGGTCATCCTAGCATTAGCAAAAAAAAAAAAAAAAGCATATATTTTGGTCCTTGAACTTTGAGATTTTTATGTTTTTAGTCCTTGAACTTTTATTAGTGTACATTTTGTTCCTGAACTTTCATTTTTGTATATTTGGTCCCTGAACTTTTGAGTGTTTTTTACTTTTAGTCTTTGAACTTTGAATTTTTTTTTATGTTTTTATGGGAAATTAATTTTTTTTTCGACTTTTGTTGATTGATGTGAGTCGTTTGGCCTAGTAGTATAAATCACTTTACTTTTCTTGACTAGTCACATGTCACTTTTACTACTCATATTGTTGGAATTTAACATTTTAAATGGTGGAAGGACTAAATATAAGTCTTTGTGAAAATTCAAGGATCAAATGTGTAGTAATAATAGTTTAAAGACCAAAAGCATAAAAAATACAAAGTTCGGGACCAAATTATGAGTTTTGCAAAAAAAAAAAAAAAAAAAAAAAAAAACTGGCAGGCATGATACCTAATGTGTCAAATATCCAGTCGTCGAATAGAGCTGAATATGGTGTGAGATAGCAGGAATGCTCTGTTAACATTGCTCATGGCGGATGTAAATGGTTTCTAGTCAGGACTTTAAATAAAAATTTTTATGTACTCCCTCAAGTTTTTTATATTGACTAGAGGTTGCTCCCTAAAGTGATTATTTTATCAAATAACTCACATGTATAAACTCTAGAAGGGACACATGGACAATTGAGCGTATTTTTTTTAGTAAAAAACCTCTTTGTGAAATTAAAAACTCAAAACTACTAGAGACTTTTGTTATGTATTATATAATATAATATAATTATTAAAATAGTTGTCCAGAAATCAAAATGAAAGAAGGGGGACTTAGATGAGTGTTTAGACTCTATATGCATCTATGCATGTGTAACCATTTCATTAGTAGTACTATTGCAACAAGTAAAAACTTTCGATGTCTTGTCAAAAAAACAAGAAGATTTTTTTTATAAGAAAAATGCTCTCATGCCGAATGCTTAGTTAAAGTATAAAGAGTTACAATCATTAGCTAATAACAAATCAATATTTTTCTGGCGGGTTGCTAACGATTTTAGTTCCTTCTGAATTCGAAAGTCAAATCTTAAGTAGAAAATCTGCGCAGAGGTTATTCTCTCCTGAGGTACAAGATAATCTAACCTCCAAACGTCGCCACATTAGCTCTTTAATACTTGAGAGTATGTGATCACTTAAAGATGCCAATTGCCACATACGTCCCCCTTACAAGTTGCGGTATCTCCATGGAGTCGATCTCAACCTCCATTCTATCTTATGCCAATTGCCACGCTAGCTGCAACCATGTCAGCACTCTATATGTAGTTCCACTATTAAAGATGAACATGAACCCAACGCTTAGCAGAACCCTATAATCCATTGCCTTTTATCATTCCTGATGATACCAATGGCCGCTGCAGCTCCTCCGTTCTCATACTTTGCATCGTGCGAGTTCAGTTTGAACCAGCCCTTTGGAGGCTCTTTCCGTTAAGTCGAGATTTTCCCTTGTCTCCCTATTATTAGCATTCCTACTTACTCGAAGGTAGTTTGAGATTCCTTCGCCTTGCAGAGAATGGACCTCACGTTGTCCACACTATCTCTTTGTTATCAGTTGAATACGTGCTCGTTTCTCCAAAACCTGATAGACCATGTAGTCATCCCTAAGAGAAGATCACATTCAACATCTCTGTACCTTTGCTTAAAATCGCCATTCAAGTTCCTTTTCATCCACTCTTTGAATCTCAAACCAAAGAAGTCGTACTACTCACTCGGCTGAAGTAGGGACTCCCATATCCCCCCTCAAGAAAGGGCGATCTCGCTCTATATTTTGCGCAGTCTCTTTGGCGTTTCCGCGACATAGAAATGTATCAAGAATCGGAACGCCTCTATTAGCACAGAGGGAATTAGTAGCTACTCTCTCGTGAAATAACAACCTGAGGAATGAACGAACCTTTTGTGGGCCTTTCCATTTCCAAATCCGAGACCAAGATTGCCTTTTGCTCCCGTTAGGATTAATGTCCAACATATCGTACATTATCTTCGTAGAGAATTTCTCATTCTTGTTAAAACCCCACGATATACGATCTCCCTGCACTGTTTCGCCAGGAGGCACGATGGCCTTGATAAACTTTGATATCTTCGTGGGTTGGGCCTCATTAATCATACCCCATTCCCAACAACCATCAATCACACAATCTTCGACACAAAGCTGAAGTTCAACTTCACTTAATTGCCTAGTAGTGTAATGGAGGAGGGGTCAATGCCTTGGACCTAATTATCTTTCCAAAACAGGACTAGATATCCCTGTCCAATCGACTAGGAAATGCATTGAGTCTTTTCTTGCCAAACTGATGCAATCGCCCGCCAAGTAGTTAAAGTTTTCCCTCTACCTTGGCTGTTGAAGTTCTCAATACCAGAGCGTAGGTACTTACTTCGGTACACAAAAGCCAATAGGGAATCATTTTCTCTTAAAACTTGCCAGCCGAGTTTCATGAGGAGGGCGTTGTTCATAATTCTCGTCGGCCTGATGCCCAGGCCCTCACTTCTTTCTTCCTGCATACCCCTTCTAAATTTAGTAGATGTATCTTCCTCTTATCCAAAGAGAAACCCCAAATGAATTTTTGGATAAGTGTATCAATCTCTCAACAAATTCAACACGGGAGTTTCAATGTTTGCATATGATAAATAGTAATGTTTTGTAAATAAGCTTTCGCAAGGGTCACCCTCCTTGCGAACGATTAATGAGAAGTTTTCCATCTTGATAGTCCGGACTTCGTTTTGGTGATTGTATCTTCGTAAAGGCCTCTAGACACTCTACCATGGATAAGAGGAGCACCAAGATACTTCATCAGGTCTACGGCTTGAGAGAAGCCCAGCTTGCTACTAACCTCATTCCTTCTCTTCCTCGGAACGTTCTCCGAGAAAAATATAGTACGTTTAGAACAACCCAGTTTTTGACCTGATGCTTCCCCAAACAGGTTGAGAATGCGCTGGATGGTTTCCGCCTGATCCAGATTCGCGGCTGCAAAAAGAAATAAATCATTAGCAAAGAATAAATGGGAGAATAGGACTACCTCTCCATACTTGGATGCCCTGCCAACATCCTCTGTCAACTGCATCTTGGATTCCATGAGCTAAACGTTCGAGGCATAGTGCAAACAAGTAAAGAGATAGTGAATCCCTTTGACAGACCTCCCCTCTTGAAAATTGGAAGGCCTTTGATGTCCCTCATTCCACGGTATCTTCATTGAGGAGGACGAAACACAACTCATGATTCTAGAGACCATGCGTGGAAACACCCATGTGAAGGTTAGGGTGTTCCTGATGAACTCCCAACTGAACCGATTATAAGCTTTCTCCAAGTCCACCTTGATTTTCATGCACCCTTTCATGCCTTTTTTATGTTTCATGGAATGGATTATTTCTTGAGTGATCATGATACTATCTATAATTCTACGGCCCAAAACAAAGCTATTCTGAGTTTGATCCACCATGTTTCCAATAAAGCTCCCGAATCTCTTAGCAATCATCTTTGTAATAATACTTTATAGATAACATTACAGAGACTAATCGGGGCGGAACAAAGACAGGTATTGAAGAGCTGAGTTTTTCGGAATGAGAACTAAAAGGCTTCATTCTGCGATGATGGGAGGTGGCCTGTTGCAAAGAAAGATTCAATAGTTTCCACCACAGTAGGTCCGACCGTATTCCATGGAGATTAAAAGAATAGTGGATTGAGACCATTAGGGTCAGAAGCCTTAAATAACCCCATTTCAAATATTGTTATCCTGGATTCATCAACATTAATATCGTTGTCCAAGAATTCTCTCTGGGGATGTTGAAGAGACGAAAATTTGTTGCTCTATTTAAGTGACCCTCTCGGAAGCTTTTCCTCTGAATACAAACCTTTGAAGAACTCCACAACCATACTTTCCAAGTATTCTTGATATTTTATCCAGTTGTCGTTCCCGTCTTTTAAACGTTCGATTATATTTCTATTTCTTCCGATCGTAGTTTTACAAGGTGTATTTAATTGAGATTTTAATAGACTTTTGGTACTTTTATAAGTGAATGACTTTTATGAAGTTTTATAGATTTTGGTAAACTTTGAAAGACTTTGATAAACTTTTATGTAGATTTGGTTATGATGACTTTTATCAACATTTAAGATTTTTAATGACTTTTGTGAACTTCTTAAACATGATTTTGATGATACTAATAGATTATTGTGATTTTTAAAATAAAACAAATATTTTGCACTTTATTATAAAAAAATCAATAATTATATATTTTTTTCTTAATAACTATTACTAATATTTTAAAAAGTATTGTTGTATTTTAGTAAAAAAAACATATAGACATATTAATGAATTACTCTCAAAGTATTAGCATAACAAATAAGTAAATAAATATCAACATAATAAACAGGTAAATAAATCATTCTTTAGTGGTAAGATCATTGGAAATATATTTTTTTGAAAAAAGATAATTGAAAATATTAGTGCAAAAATTTTGCACTTTATTTCTTTATTTGACTTAAGCAAAAAAAAGTATATTTTTTTCCTTAATAATGATAGTTTAAATTCTAAAAAAATACACTTCTTGCATTTTAAAAAAATTATACAATTATTTTCTTCAAAAATAATAATATATACTACACTTTTTGAGATTATAATAATAAATAAACAAAACTTCTTTGTCAAAAAAAAACTATAAAAAATGTATAGTGATGCAAGAATGAGATTTTGTTAATAATGACATCAATCCATTTTCATCAACATAGATATGAGAGTATAATGGGTAAACAATGAAATCCAAGAGTTGTGGAGTGATTGGAGAAGTTGATAAAAACCATTGATAAGAAAAAGTCATCTTGTGAACAATGAAGTCCTTATTGAAAAATGTAACCAACAAAAATTAAAAGTTTCTAAAAGTTTCCGGGTTGAGGTGAGGAGAAGTTGAAGACTTCTTTATGTGTATTTTTATACAAAAAGTCTACAAAAGTCAAGATTTGTAACCAATCTACAAAAGTCACTAAAAAATTAAATACACCTTAGTTTTATGAACTCTCTAAAAGTTTAAATTGAATACCCCAAAACTTATAGAGACTTTTTAAAAGTCTATAAAAGTTCACATTGAATACACCTTACTTTTAGAGACTCTCTAAAAGTTTTAATTGAATATCCCTAAACTTTTTTAGTCAATAAAAGTAACCAAAAGTCTATTAAAATCTCAATTGAATACACCCCTTTTAGAATGGAAATAACTAGTATTCCAACCACCATATGCAAGCCGGTTTGATCTACACTTATGGTACTGGAGAACTCCTCATGTATCAGTAGATTCTCGTATTCTTCCTTCATCGATTCTCATTTACTAAATTGTCGAGTGGATTAGTCATTATCTAACTGTAACTCAATTCTTTGGAGTTTAGATAACATCGCTTTCTTTTTATGAAAGATGTTTCCAAACACCTGTTTATTCCACTCCTGGATTGCTAAATTGAACCTAGTTACATTAGAGGAAAAACCCATATCAGGCTTCCATGAATTACTCACAATCGACTAAAACGAGGATGAGTCAACCAGCTCGCCATAAATCTAAACGGACGCTTATGTGGTGGAGGAGCTTCCAATCCAGAAATCTTCAGGAGTAATGGTCTACGATCAGATTTAAACATTAGCAGATGGATTATAGAAAATTTTGAGAAAACTTCCACCCATTTAACATCCCTAAGGTTATGTCCAACCTTTCACGTAATAGGCCTCTGAACCATATGAGTTTAGGCCTTTTGAAGCCAAAATCAACCAGAGCATAAAAATCTAATGCATGTTGGAATTCCTTGATCTTGCTAGCATTAGGTCTGGCACCCCCCGACTTTCTCTTTAGCTTTCAAGTATGCATTGAAATCACCAAAGATTGCCTATGGAGCAGTAACAGATGTGTTTGTCTACTCCGGGAAGTCCGGAAGTCCCATAACTGTTTATGGTTCCTCGGGTTTGGATGACCATAAACAGCGATATAGATCCTTTGTCCATCCTTCGATTTCCATGAGAAATGGATCCATTAAGTCCCATAATTGATGACATCCATTGAGATGTTATCATTGTTCCAGAATAACCATATGCCTCCGGAGAAGCCCAATGCCTCAATAAGAAAACATCTGTCATGTGACGTCTCCAAACTTAGGTGTCGACGTGTTGCCGAACATGTCACTAAGCGTGCCACGTCAATACACACTTTCTCTTGAGGCCCGAGACCTAAACCTTCATTTGTATGTTATTCACATTAACTTAATATTTATCATGTATTTATGAATATTTACGATAAGTTAAATAAGTTATTGCTTACTACTTATTAAATCATTATAGTATGGAAACTGGTAGGAGATACCATGTATATTGGAAAGTGACAAAAGAACATAAATGGCCATATATATATATATGTATATATATATATATATGTATGTATTGGTAATACAAGTCCTCCCAAAATATCTTAAAAGCAGTAAATAAATATATACAAACACTGACCAAAAAGCTGATGGGACCTCTCCTAGCTTAGAGGTAGTCACCTATGACCTTGCCCCGACTCGTCGTAGGATCTGCAATCTGTCACAAAAAAATAATGACAAATCTCAATAAGAAAATCCCAGAGAAAGTCGGCTAGTATTCACGAAATTCAATAAAAATGACTACAATTCATGCAATTTAAATCAAGAATAGAAAATAAGGTGATCGTATGAAAGCAAGTCGCAGAGAAGTTGAAATTGGACACGAGTGTAGTGTGATAGAAGTCCTAGTCAACATCCGAGAATCGACTTGGCTAAACCTAGAGGGAATGTATGATGATTATCTCGCCAAACGTCTCACGGTTGAATGAGAGGAAACCCATGAACGAAAGAAATTACATCTAAACATATCCCGAAAGGAAACCTATGACGGAGACTTATGTTCCCGTCAAACATCTCTCAACCTAGCGCGTCTCGCAGGAAATAGCCATCGCGTAGCCCCAACATGTGCAACTACTCTAACAACATGGGGAAGCTAGCCCTAGGTTGTGAGTTCGTGTCATGCCCGACCCCGTCGAAAAACACACATACATATATGTGAGTAAATGAGTAATAAGTGGGTATCAATAAATAACACGATAGAATAATTGAAATTCAACACAAATCATGTCACGGCCCAATAATTAATGCACGTTTAATTCGTTAATTAGGACACAATGACCCGTGACGTGGGACCCGCAGTGCGATACGTGTCATTACCGAGGCACGGTGGCCGAGTAAATGTTATATTTGTTGTGTTGTTTGCCTAGTGTCTTGTATATGTGTAGACTACTAAGTCATTTACGGGTATGCAGATACCGAGACGAGCGGGGACGCGCCTCGAATCGCGTGCCGACGTGGGCCCGAGGTAGCAGCTCGTGGGGTAAGTAGAATTTGTTCAATTATAAAAAAAATAAAAAAATAACTCTGATTTATAGACAACCATAGGTTAGGCATTAGAACAATTAAGTTAATGTAGGTGGTATCATAAATGGTAGGCATTTATGTATGTAAATAAGGCTGACTAGTTCCTGGTTAGGTCTTATAGGGGAGATTAGGGCTTAATTAGGGATTAGGCCGGGCGGTGCCCTTATTTGTAGTTGGGGCCGTCACAGTTGGTATCAGAGACTAGTTGTGATAATCTCATGGCTTAAGACTTTGTGATACCAACATCACAGTTGGTATCAGAGCCAAGGTTTATAAAGCTTGGCTTACTTATATGGTGTAAGACTATATGATACTAATACAGCTAGTATTAACGTCATGGATTTGAGAAAACATGACTTTAAGATTGTAGAATATGGAGTTTCTACAATATGATACCACAGCTACAATATGTAGTGAACGGCCTACATTGTTCAGCTAGAAACAACTAAAAGATGTAAAAAAAAAAAATTGTAGAAGTTAGAAAACTTTAGTTAGATGTGGAAAACCAAATGATCCTCGCCTAGAAACTATTAGTTGGGAAGTGAGTGAAAGTGAGTTGGGGATTTGATATATTTATTATATACATGTTAATTTTGTTATGTGTATATGTATGCGTTATCCACGTAGTAGCTGATTCGCGTTCGTTCTCCATTTACAGTCGGAGATGGCAGATTCACGTGATAGAGATGATGCCGATGCGAGCGGTAGCCAGCCTTCGATACCATCAGCAGAGGATTTTCAGAGACTTTCCGAGCGAGTAGCTGCTCAGGGTCAGCAGCTGGCGAATTTCATTGCACTGATGACTTCCTGCTTTGCCCTACCAAAGACATCCAAATTCGGTCGGTGGTCCTACGACGACTACGATCGACCGTAGTGCTTGCGGTTGTACCTGCAACACCGATGCCAGCAGCTCCAGCAGCTGAGACTATGCCGACACCATCATCCACACCCCCATCAACTAGTTCAATATCGCTAGTTCAGCTGGTGAAAGATTTCATCAGACTGAAACCGATATATTTCGACGGTCAGAGAGATTTTGAGAAGATTAAGAAATGAGTCTTATCGCATGAGAAGTTACATAGAGTCTTGCAGATTTATGATAAACTCAGAGCCGAGATCTCGTCGTACACCTTGTAGCGAGATGCCGATGTGTGGTGGCGTGCGACGATAACTGCTGAGGGAGAGTTTGAGTCTTGGGATGCTTTCAAGACTAAGTTCTATCAACAATATTTCCCACCTGCGGTGATGAAGCGGTTGAGGAAGGAGTTCATGACCTTGAGATAGGGAGCTGATGAGACGATGATGAACTATCGAGACAGATACGGTTATTTGAGGCAGTTTGCCGGAGATCTTGTGAAGGAGGATGCCGATGAGGTATATTATTTTGGTGATGGACTGAGGCCGGATATTGGTTTCTACTTGGCCAGTTCGGGTGCCAAGACATTGGGAGAAATTTTCGAGCGGGCATTGGCTCACGAGACTTATTATATGAGCCGCGTGGCTGACGGGACACCCTTAGTACCTGCGATGACACCTGATCAGATGGCAGAGTATAAGCGGAGGAGACAGAGAGGCAAAGGACCGAGGAGATGGGATAGGGGTGTTCAAGGGCGATTGTGCCTTATGTAGCACCTCCTACACCTTTGCAGACTATTGTGGGTCGACCTCCTGTACCACCACCAGTCAGACCTGCATTGCCAGCTCCTACTACGTCTACTTTACTCGCTTTACCAACACCACCAGCCTCACGTCAGCAGCATGGTGGTAGAGGCAGAGGTAGAGGTAGAGGACGAGGACGAGATAGTTCCAGACCAGGGCAGAGACAGGCATCTCCACGAGCTCGGGATCGGACACACGTTCGGTCGAGAGCAGTCACTTGCTATCGATGTGGTCGGGAGGGACACATCAGTCGAGAGTGTCCACAGCCAGCGACATCGATTCCGCCACAACGTCGAGAGGTCGTCCATACAATTGCACAGCCTGACACAGACGCTACGCGGAAACTTATTGAGGGTATGGTTTCTATTTGCGGTTATCGAGCTTATGTTTTATTTGATTCGGGTTCTACAGTTTCTTTCATTTCTGGTCGCATGGTCAGCATGTCAGGGTTGAAACCAATTAGTGTCGAAGTCGATTTGATTTTAAGTACGGCAGTTGGAGATAAAGTATATCCAAATGCACTAGTTGAGAAATGCGCAGTAGAGATCGACGGAGTCGAGTTGCCTACAGATTTCAGAGTGCTTGAATTTTTAGAATTTGATGCGTTGCTAGGGATGGATTGGCTAACATCATATCATGCTCATATCGCCTGTTTTGCAAAAATAGTGATATTTGAGATTTCAGGGCGTATAATGTTCATACATAGTGGTACTACATCGAGAACCGAGAGCACTCGAGGTCGACTTGCGAATAGCGGGGAGATGGAGACTTTGGTACCGTTATATATCGTTGCAGAAAGTCGTGAACCAAAACTTGAAGAGATTCAGAGTTTTCTGGGGTTAACAGGCTATTACCGAAGGTTCGTGAAGGATTTTTCGAAGATTGCTTCACCAATGACCAAGTAGACCCAGAAAGACGTGAAGTTTCAGTGATCAGAGGAATTCGAGGAGTCATTTGCTCAACTGAAGAACTTGTTGACTATTGCACTAACGCTGATATTGTCAGAGGCTGAAAAAAAGTTTCGTGGTATACACATATGCTTCTCATATGGGTTTAGGTTGTGTGTTGATGTAAGAGAAAGACACAGTGGCCTATGCATCAAGACAGCTGAAGATACATGAGAAGAACTACCCAACGCATGACTTAGAGTTGGTGACGGTAGTGTTTGCTTTGAAGATATGGAGACGTTATCTATATGGAGAGAAAATTCACTCTATACAGACCATAAGAGTTTGAAATATCTCTTCACACAGATAGAGCTGAATATGAGACAGCGCAGATGGTTAGAGTTTTTGAAAGACTATGACTTTTCTCTGGAATATCATCCAGGAAAAGCAAATGTCGTTGCTGATGCGCTGAGTAGAATTTCGATTGGAAATGCTGAGACTATTCGATGTCATATGACGCACGAGTATGGTTTACTCGAGGCGGCGGCGAGGCTGAGTCAGTCAGATATTGCTAATGACACGGAGGTACTGATTTGTGCTCAAGTGAGACTTCGGACAGTGTCGACTCAAAGAGTGTCAGAGGATCAGAAAGCTGATATACTGTATTCGAGATTCAGTGAATTAGCGCGAGTTCGAATGTCTTGATCAGGCGCGAGACAATGAGATCAGTGTCTCAGATTTCGAGGCAGATTGTGGATACCGGCAGTGGCGGAGCTGAGAGATGAGATTCTTCAGGATTCACATCGTTCACGGTTCACTGTTCATCCAGGAAAAACCAAAATGTATCATAATATGAAAAGATATTTTTGGTGGCCTGGGATGAAAGCGGACATATAAGAGTATATCAGGAACTGTGGGATCTGCCAGCAGGTGAAGGCAGAGCATCGTAGACCTGGAGGATTACTAAAGCCACTTCCCATTCCACAATGGAAGTGGGAAAACATAGCTATGGATTTCGTTCGAGGACTGCCGAGGACGGTTCATAGACATGATTCCATCTGGGTGATTGTGGACAGATTGACGAAATCTGCCCATTTCATACCAGTTGCAACTCATTACACATTTGACCAGCTGAGTGTATTGTTCGAGAGAGAGATTATCGAAATTTGCATGGAGTACCTTTGACTATTACGTCGAGACGAGATGCTATGTATACGTTCAGGATGTGGCGGAGTATGCAGGAGCAATATGGTACACGTTTACAGTTTAGCACAGCCTTTCACCCTCAGACTGATGGACAGACTGAGAGATTTATTCAAACTCTCGAAGATATGCTCATGGCGTGTGTACTTGAGTTTGGCGGATCGTGGGAAGAGTATTTACCTTTGCGTGAATTTGCATATAACAACAGTTATCAGGCGAGTATTGAAATGACGCCATTTGAGGCGTTATATGGCATATCGTGTCGCTCACCATCTTTTTGGGCTAAGCCAGAAGACCGAAACTTGTTAGGGCCTGAAATTGTTGTCGATCACACAGAAAAGGTAAGACAGATTCGCCAGAAACTTAAGGGAGCCTAGGAGAGGCAAAAGAAGTATGCAGACATGTATCGCAGCGATCTCACGTACGATGAGGGAAATTTAGTTTATCTAAAGGTTTCTCCTTGTAAGGGTCATCATCGATTTGGTTTGAAAGGCAAATTAACACCGAGATTCATCGGGCCTTTCAAGATCAAGAAACGCGTTGGAAATGTTGCTTATGAGTTAGAGTTGCCTCCACAGATGTCGGGTATTCATCCGATGTTTCATATTTCGATGCTTCAACTAGCTAAGTCAAAAGCAGACGAAAGATCGACTGTGGATTTGCATCACATTGATTTGAGTGAAGATATCTGTGACGTCCCCAAACTCCAAGGCAAACTGGGCACCGCCACGTCGCCAGACACGTCACCAAGCATGCCACGTCACTGCACACTTAATTTCGACTGCCTGCGACCTACACCTTTATACATACCTTATTCGCCTTAACTTAGTGTTTATGAAATTTTTTATGGATATTCTTATAAAATTGACTAAGTTAAGTTATTCACAATTTATTAAATTATTAAATATCAAGCGGAAGCCTTTTAAAAACATGCAAACGTCGTATAAAAGAAGGTTTGCATTTGTATAATTAACCCTATAGTGTGGAATCCCGGTAACATATACCATGTATATCGAGAGCAACAAAGGTACTAAAAATGAGCATATACATGTATCAGGTATACAAGTCTTTCCCAAAATAGCATAAAGTAGTTAATAGATACATACAACTACATACGCAAAAAGTGGCGTCCTCTTCCTACTTAGGCGTAGTCGCCTAAGACTCCTTTGCCTCGGCTCGTCGCAAGATCCGCGATTTATCACCAAAAACAATGACAAATCCCAGGTGAGTAAATCCCAGAGAACTTTAGCTAATATTCACGAATTCCAATGAAACGGCTACAATTCATGCAATTTAAATAAATGATAACAATAAGGAAATTCGCATGAAAATAAGTCGTTGAGAAGTCAAATTTTTGGACACGAGTGTAGCGTGACAGAGAACCCTGACCGACATCCGGGAATCTTCGTAGCTAAACCGAGAGGAACCATTGACGACAACTTCGCCAAACATCTCACGGTCGAATGAGATGAACCATTGAACGGAAGACCCCGTCCAAACATCTCTCGAGAGGAACCATTAACGTAGACTTAAGACTACGTCAAACATCTCTCAACCTACGGGTTTTCGCGAGAATAGTCATCGCGTAGCCCTTCCATGGCCAATTACTCGAACAACGCGGGGTAGCTAGCCCCGGGGTGGGAGTCCGTGCCATGCCGACCCCGTCGACAAACACACATACACACGTGAGAGTGGATGAACAATAATTGAACAACGATAAATAGCGCAATGGAATAATTTAGAATGCACAATAAAGCAAATGCAATAAAAGAATTTTAACTAATTTTCTCGTGGGATCACTTACCTCAAACGCTTTTGAAACGTCCCGCACTCGCCTCGAGATACATACCCGACACCCGACTATGATAGCTTAAGTCCCTAGTGTCAATTTATATCATTTAGGCCTAATTTACATAAATTATTCAGATCATAACAAAATTTGGTGAAATAAACCTCACCATAGCCTTCAAAACCATTTGAATCCATCGCGTTGTCGAACATTCGTCGAAGTCGCGCCACCGCCGTCACCAGGCCGCTGCCGTGCCACGCCGGTGTCGCTGCCGCACGACCGGGCGTTGCTGTCGCACCACGACGCGCGCTGCCGCGCAAGCACTGTTGCCGCACCACGCCGACAGTGACCCGCTGCCGGCGCCGTGCGGAGCCGCGCCACGCAGGAAGCGACGCACTACCGCACGTCGCCACCCAGCTCTCTCTTTCGCCATCTCTGCGATTTCACTCCCCCGGCACCGCTGCTGCCAACCGCCAGCTCGGCCCGGCGCCACTGCCGCTCGCGTTACTGCTGCCGCCACCAACCCCTGCCGCGAAGCTCGCGCACACGTGCGTCCCCGGGTTCGACGCCACTTCCTCAACCGCCCCGCTCCTCCGCCGCTCTGTCCGACGCTCCTCGCTGCCGGCGCCACGCTCGCCACCGCCGATCTCCTTCTCCGCCATCTCCTCTCATCTTTCGTCCTCTCTGTTTCTCTCTTCAATCTCTTTCTCTCTCTTCCAGTTGCTCACTCTCTCTCTCACTTCTTTTCTATTTTCTTTCTCTCTCCTATCCGTTTAAACAAAAACAATTTTATTTATTTATTTATTTATTTATTTTTGTAGAAAAAGACGAAATAGCATGATGAGGGATGGGTTGATTTGATGTTTGATGTGATGTGTGATGTGATGTGACGACTCAAACCCATACCACCCCGTACACCCGCGTTACGCGCACTCCTCGACGTTGCACACTCTCGTCACTACACGCGCACAACGCGACTAAGCGAAATTCTTAATTAACGCAACACGAACTATTAAAAATAGTAAAATAATTAAATATTCGCAACACAAAAATAACATATTTCATGATTAGGTGTGTCACAGACTTTTCCCACGACGTCCATGTGGGTCTGAGCTTATGATATTAATTTCTAATTAGCCGGTTAATCGGGATTAATTAAAGCGGGCCGTTACAATATCTCATATGAAGAGCAACCCGTTCAAATTTTTGAACGAAAGGTACAACAGTTAAGAAACAAGTCTATCCCGAAGGTGTTAGTCAAGTGACAGTTTTATGGACATTCAGAACTCACTTGGGAACGGGAAGACTATATGCGAGACAGATTTCCGTACCTTTTCGAGTCAGGTATATTTTAAAATTCGTTTAGTTTAAGTTCGAGGACGAACTTCCTATTAGTTGGGAAGTATTGTCACGACCCAATAATTAATGCACGTTTAATTCGTTAATTAGGACACAATGACCCGTGACGTGGGACCCGCAGTGCGATACGTGTCATTACCGAGGCACGGTGGCCGAGGTAAATGTTATATTTGTTGTGTCGTTTGCCTAGTGTCTTGTATATGTGTAGACTACTAAGTCATTTACGGGTATGCAGATACCGAGACGAGCGGGGACGCGCCTCGAATCGCGTGCCGACGTGGGCCCGAGGTAGCAGCTCGTGGGGTAAGTAGAATTTGTTCAATTATAAAAAAAAAACAAATGTGTAGAAGTGAGTGGTGGGGGTGAGGCCACATCACTTCACTTATCCATACACCACATATATATATCGCTTTGATCTTTCAAACAAATAAAAACAAAAACAACACAACGCACGGAGAGACAAAAAACGAAAACAGAGAGGAAAGAAAAGAAACAGTAAAGACGATCGGGAGGAGAAGGAAAGGAGAGTGATGGGAGAGAGATCGAGCGAGCTCGAAGAAGGCAAGGTGAGGTGAGTGTTTTTGTTGATTTTCGTTGTTGTTCGGTCGTTGTTGTTTCGGTAGTGGTGACCATGGAGGATCGACCTCCATGGCCGACCGAAAGGCGTGAGGAAGAAGATGGCAGGGGGTCTCCCATGCCATCAACTTCTGATGGTTTGGGGATGGACGCCAAAGTCCCAACGCCTCAAAGACAAAAAAAAAAAAAAAAAAAAAAAAAAAAAAAAAAACCAAAGCACGAATGCTCTGGTGAGGAAGAAGAGGGAGTCGGGTCGGGTCGGCCGACCCGAACCCATATGGGTCGGGTCGGGCCGACCCACGACCATGGAGGACCGGGTCAGACCGACCCGGATCGGGTTGGACCGGGTCGGGTTGACCCGGATCCACCCTAATATATATTATATATATTTAATTATTTAATTAAATTAAATAGTTTTTTTATATATATAATAAATTCCTGAAAATAGATAAAAATATGTAAAAATTCATAAAAATTACAGAAAAATAGGAAAAAATATATTTGTGACCCAAATTAATAAAACTTCAATATTCCTATAAAAATGAAAAAATTCGGGAGTCGGTCGAAGCGTTATACTGAGGTTTTACCTCGAAAAATGCGAAATCGGTAAATTGGTCTCGAACTTAATTTCGACCGATTTCGACCAACTTATAAATTGTGAATAAGTAATAATAACACTAAATTGATAAATTCTCAAATGTTAGGACAATAGAGGAGCTATTACGGGGTTTGGGTGCGTACATCGACGCGACGGAAGCCGGATAGCTTAGGAATTGCTCTGTGTATGTAAGTAAATTGATTTGAGACATTTATTTACATTTAATTCCATTTATTTATTTATTTTCAGTTATTCGAACTGAATTACCTTTAAAATCCATATGTTATGACTTGTTCAGTTGCTCATTTTATGATATTCATAACATACTCTGTTTTGTATATCATTGATTCTAATTCCTATACTTTGTCATATTGATTGTCGTGTGTGAGTCAGTGATATAGCATGCTATTAGGATAGTTTGTATACTTTGACTCAAATCCTCTGTGCAGTTATATGCTATTACATCTCTTGGATTCCAATACTGCGTCGTTTTTTAATATGAAAGTGGTTCTTGTGGTTAGGGTCATTCGATGATAGAAATTCCGTTTTCATACGAGGGTTACTAGACTTTTCGGGATGTTAGGAAATTTCTCCACTACCTTGCATGACACACGAGGTAACGTGCCTCGAACGGGGTAACCGGACCTCGGGGTTTGTTGGGGCAAGAATAACTTGGGTGAACATGACGAGTTTTACAACTCGGGTATGTTACCAAGTATACATTCCGGTGACGACTAATTCACTTGGAATATAAAAGGCGTAATCGTAAGTACGACCTTTTGATATTATGATATAGAGCTCAAACTTATATTGAAATGCTATAGAGCAGAGCTCAAACTGTAGTGGACAGGCTGATGTGATGAAGATCGCGACCGACCGACCCTAATCCATTACTACTTAGCCCTGAGTCAGTTTCATATGTGATTAACTCAAGTATCTCTTTGCATGATGTTCCTTTCAGTATAAGTTTCTATTTAAATTATGCAATTTGACACTTGTTGCCTATTTGGGAATGTGGATCGATGTCTCTCAGTATTACTTAAATATATTCATGCACTCACCGTCTAGTTTGTGACGGTGGAGCAGATCAACCGAGTAGCAGACCAGGCAAAGAGAAGATTGGTGACTACCTCTGAGCCGGCGGAGGACTGTTACGACCTACTTTTGTACGTTTTGTATGCTTTTGTATAACTTTTTGTTATATACATGCTCATTTGCTTTTTGGGTTGAGTGATAGGACTATAGAACTGGACACATGTTATATATATCACCATTTTTGTTTATATATGCATGCGATCACTATTTCCTGGTTTTTCCACAATAGGTTAGGCCTTAAGATTTCATTTCCACTAGTAATATAATAAGACTTCCGCTGAATAACTTGTTAGAAAAAGAAAAAAAAAACTCTGATTTATAGACAACCATAGGTTAGGCATTAGAACAATTAAGTTAATGTAGGTGGTATCATAAATGGTAGGCATTTATGTATGTAAATAAGGCTGACTAGTTCCTGGTTAGGTCCTATAGGGGAGATTAAGGCTTAATTAGGGATTAGGCCGGGCGGTGCCCTTATTTGTAGTTGGGGCCGTCACAAATTAAGTGCTATAAAGGAATTCTAACTAATTTTCTTTTGGGTTTACTTACCTCGAACAATCACAAATCGCCCTCAAAACGTCCACTCACTTCTTAAGATGTGCACGCAACACTCAACTATAGTCTCTTAAGTTCATGGTGTCCAAATATATAATTTTAAGCGATTTAAAGTCACGTTAAGTTGATTAATAATATGAGAAAAAAAACTAAAATTTTGTTTCAAAATTTAGTTGTGGCACAATTTTTAGATTATACAAGGGTGCCAAACGCCTGAAAGAATTTCAAAACCCGTTTTCCTACTTTTTCTATTTTTTCATATTTTCTCTGATTCTTCTAAAACTTTCCATAACTTTTATCTATTTTCAATAATCTTTTGTAATTTATTTATTTTTTATTTTTAACGGGATTTGGCCTGAACCGAGTTACCCAGGTCTGGGCTGGCTTGGCGCGGTCGATTTAATGCCCCTTATTCGTCTATTCTTTAGAGACAAAATCCTCTGGAGCAAAAACCAACTTTCTTTTCACCACCTCATCATCAATAACAACTAAAACAACAATAATAACAACAACCATTAAACCTGATAGATCATTATTTATGCATATTATATATAGTTTATTTATGTATTTGTATTGTTGAATCTTCGACATATGGACCTAATTATCTTTATTGTTCATTTTCAGGGTTATTGGAGTGCGCGATCGAAACCGAAAGTGAGAAGCGAGAGTTTTGGAGATCAGTGGGAGTTGCATGAAAAAGCATGCTTCACGTATTTCGAGACAACATTGGTTGCATTGATAACGTGCTCAATTGAAGTGTATGCGCATAAGACGTTCATTATTCTATCCAGCATATATGAACTAGTCGTTTCCCTGCGCTTCGCGCAAGTGTAATAATAATAATAATAATAATAATAATAATAATAATAATAATAATAATAATAATAATAATAATAATAATAAAACATTATATTCATAGTTTTTCTCATCGAGTCAAACGAAATGTTCATAAAAGAACAACAATAATAAAAAAAGAGCAAAACACTATATTGCATTCTTTAGCTTTTTGTAGCATTCTATGGACTGAATAACATCTTTAAGTAATGGTAATCCCATGCAGTAGTGTATATCGATCCACTATAACCGTTAAATATAAATTCCTTCATATCGTCTGTTCGCTCCAATTGAAGAATCTAAACCAACAGACAACATAACAACGACAGCACAAAGGTCACGTGATTATTGATTTGTGTTATAGATATAATGACTCACTTCAGTCTTGAACTTATGAAAAACATACCAAACGATTAGATCCAATATAGAGCAAACATACTTAAAGGAGGGCGATCAAAAGTGGTTTAGCTTATAAGCGTAGTGAATGGTTGTTATATCACTGGATGCATGAAGCTATGAGTAAGTAGAACAACTTTTGACGATGTTGAAATCCATCGATCTTATCTTGAATTTATTGGGTGATAATTGGTTGAGAACTGGAGGAATCTAAGGTTATGTATAATAAAATTGGTTTTTTTTGTGATTTTTTGAATGGTGAAGGAAAAAAAAATCAAATCGATTGCAAGAAGAATGGATGAGAGTTGAAATTTATAGGGGGAATATAACTTGCACTACACTCAATTCCTTGTATTTACCCATGATTTCAAGTTCAACGTACTCAATCTATTAATGATAAGATAACCACTATTAATTATTAATAAATGTACATATAATGTATAATTATATCTCTTGAAATAATAAATAAATAAATAACAAAAATAACTCGATTTCTTGTATTTACCAATGATTTCAAGTTCAACGTACTCAATCTATTAATGATAAGATAACCACTATTAGTTATTAATAAATGTATACATAATGTATAATTATATCTCTTGAAATAATAAATAAATAAATAAATAAAAATAAGAACATTGAGAAAAATAGAAAAATAGAATGGTGAGATGAGGTAAATTTTAAACTTTCTCTCTCCTCCGACTTTTATATATATGTATTAGAAATTGATGACATCAGCATGATGTCATGATAAAATAAAACCCTATTGGCAGTTTCAAGTGATGCATACTACCTATATAGAACAAAGCATTTGATCTTCATCGATCCACGTGCTACATATAGAAATCAATGCTAATTAACAAACGCGCGGCGGAGGCAAAGTGGATAAATACAAGTTAGAGATTTATTTGGCAACGGGGGGAACGTGGACTGCTATTTTCTTTTCTTCTCTTTCGGCTTATATATTTTTGGTGCATCTCCTCCTAGCGGAGATTCTATTTTCTCTCCCCCATTCTATATTTTTCTTGGTTCTAGGTGTTCTTGGATGCGAGGCTAAAACCTCTAGCCTAGGCAAGGCTGCGAGGGAGGTTCGACCGCGCATATCAATGGATTTGTATATATTTTAATTTCAATCTTTTCATTAATATTCTATTTTCTTTGGTATCGTTTCAATAATCGATGTTAAATTCATGTTTAAATCTTGATTTACTCACCAGTGTGTCGTAAGCATCCGTACTTGTGCAATAAGACCACACTAGTGACGATTGACCTTACCAATTGATTAGTCTCTTTTGAGACTGGTTGAATACCTTAGAGATCTAGGCTAAATTGGACACACGAGTGATTCGGTTGTCTAGGTGTAGTGCCTTCACGAAACCTATTGCGGTCATCGTGTTAAACCCAATGCGCTCGAGTATAGGGTTATACGTTTGACTAGAGAAATAGTCACCGTCGTACCTTGGCTATCGAGATTAGGAAGTGCGAGGAACCGCATACGTTACCTGTTCTATAGCTACACTAAGATATTTTGATTTGCATATTTTACATAAATCGACGACCAAATTCAATCTTTTCTCGAACTGAACTTGTATGTCTTGACCTAGGCGTTTTTATTAATTGTTTTCAAATTATTTTCATTTTTTTGTTTATTTATTTTAAACATTAGTTAATTTATTCATTCTTTAAAACCATCGATTTCCCTTTTCGCTATTTTTGACCTTAGAAAGACTATCAATCCTTGTGGGATTGACCTTTTGCCACTATTCTACAAAATAGTTGATTTAGGTATTTTAATTTTATTGACACGTTCGGCCCCTTGATGTATTAATAGAGAATCATACCTTAACAAGAACAGTTTTATGTCTGCCTTGTTTGGTATTGATCGATTCCTTCAAAATGCTGTCAGAAACGAACGTCCTCTATTAGAAATCCACACATGAACGGACGATCACGATCCGAAATGCTAGCAAATATACAAAACCGGACTTTAGGAAAGATTCGGGACTGTAGAAACTAATGACATGACAGTGATACTAAAGGAAATGTTCCAACAGTAAGTCACATGGGAAACGTATAAGATTACAAAATTCTTAGATTCTTGTAAAATGGTTGAGAACCTATTAATACGTATTTATATTTGGAACATGAAAGAATATATTAATTATCTCAAAAGGCTTGAATCTTCATGTGCCAAAAGTTGTCAGTAGATTTGATCTATAATTTATCAAAATAATTTTGAACTATATAATATGAATGACATGGATAAATTTGTTTACAGTTGCATATGATGTTTAAAACTATAAGACAAAATATCAAAAACAAAAGGCCTTAGATATGTATTTGATGGTTCATAATAGAAATGAACTAAATATAGACATGAAAAAGAAAAGATGCATACTTAAAAGCACAGCTTATCGAATATTTCAATATAAATCAAGGTTTTAATTATGATAAAATTTTCACTGGTAGCTAAGCTCAAGTTCTAGAATTCTATCGTCATTACTTCATAGTTTGACTATAAGATATCACAAATGGATGTCAAAAATAACATTGCTCTATGCTACTTAAAGATGTGTATGATACAACTTATGAGTTTTTAAATTATTTTGAGAATTCGAAAAAGGCATGCAAGCTTAAAGGATCCATTTATGGATTATAGTAAGCTTATCAGAGTCGGGATCTTTGTTTTGGTGAAATAATTAATGAATTGCATTCATTGAATCAAAGACAAACCTTGTGTATACATAAAGGTCAGTGGGAGCACAATTATCTTTCTGAATCTGTATGTTAATGATATATTATTCATTGGAAACGATGTCTTAACCCTGCAAAATGTCAAGTATTGGTTAAGCAAAGTTTCTCAATGAGATTCTTAGCTAATTAGGCCTATATCCTTGGTGATATATATCTATGGAGATAGATGTAATAGGCTAATTGCTTTAAATAAAAGTGCTTATATAGACAAATAACTGAAAAGGTTTCAGTGTACGAGATTCTTAAAAGAATTCGTACTTATGTCTTATAACATAAGTCTCTGCAAGACTCAACGTCTTAAGACAAATGATGAATGGGACAATCTGAATAAGATTTCATACACATGAATTATGAGAATCATCACATAAGTTGTACTTTGCACTCAACTTGATATGTCATATGCTTTAGGCAAAACATAGATACATCTTATAGATTCCGGTGAAGGTCACTTGATATTTATTAATAACATTCTTAAGTACTTTAGAAACACTTGAGAGATGTTATTAGATTTACAGAGGTTTGAAAGAAATGGGTTTTATAAATGGTTACACGATGCAAACTTTCAAATTAATATAAACGATTAATGATCGCAATATGGATATTTGTTACCTTTGTAGGAATGAGTTGGAAATGTTCTAAACTCACTCTAACAAGTCCTATAACATATACGGAGTTTTTTAGCGGCATTTGATGCAGCCAAAGAATATGTTGAGATCGTAAGGTTCATGATTGAATAAGGTGTGGTTTCAAGTGTTGGAAATAATGTTGACTTTTATTGTAAAACCAATGGAAAAATTTAGGTTATGAAAGCTAAATCATAATATAGATCGAAACAATCACTTGAACGTTTTTGTCTTATAAAAGAGAGAATGTAAAGATTTGCAGAACATCAATAACAAACAATGTAGCTGATACATAAACAAACTTCTTCCACTAAGAATGCATTAAGGTTACTCAGTATTGGATACGTGTAGGATTGGACCTAGTGCAAGTGGGAGATGTTAAGGTATGTGCCCTAGACCAATTTTGTAAACGTTGTTCAACTATTATAAGTAGATGAATGTTTCTTTTGTAATAGTATCCATGGATAATTATTGTATTATTCTAAATATCTCTAGTCAGTTATTATTGTGGGAACGATAATAAATTAAGACTAGTGTGAGTCTTGATTGATTATCGTGTGATGATTATGTGTATATGGATACAGATCAAGAAAATGGGTATCTGTTGGGAACAGATGTTGGACCAACCCGCTATGAGAACACTACATGGTCGATGTCATAAGTGATTCTCATGAGAGTTATATCATTTAGTCATTTGACTTTGAGATCACCAGAGACTCCAAAATTATGAGCATAATGATTTGATACAACCAAACGTTGTCTTTAACTGGATGATTATAAAGATTGTGATTGTTCATTGTTTGACTAATGTATAGATATTGTGTGATCAAGATGAAATTTGTCCCTCTATTTTATAGAGAGGTATTTATTGGGTCCTTCGATATATTAGACTGATAAATGACCATGTCTAGTGAATTGATTGGATCAATGTCATTTGACAATTTCAGTCTACTCGGAGATCGAGACTAGTAGATTGAACTATAAAGGTGACATTCGATGTCTTATGTTCAATCAAAAGATATCGCGTGACAAATGGATATGATAGACACAGTCTATTAGGTTGTATCGAGTTATTGATCTTCATGCTACTTGGGTAGTCATAATGCCTTGCTTGATACCGCTTATGACTTATATACCAAAATGGTTTAGGTTCACTGCCAAGTTGTATGAACCTATTGGGTCGCACATAAAGAACGGATTTACACGATTTAATATTGTCTAGGTTAATGAATTTTATTTGATAAAATTCATTTTGAAGATTCTCATTAAATGTCCTAGTTTGACTAGGATTCAGGATTCTCATACATTTATAGTGTGACTAGAAATTTTGTCTCTTAGTAAATCTTATTTTGAATAGGACTCTAATTGGAATTATAGTATGAATTTAATTCTTATTTGAGTTTTAGACAAATTACAACTCTTATTGGATTAGCAATTTTAGATTATCTATGACTTTATCTTTTTTAGAGTTGGATTTTATTTAAGACTTTATTTTGAGTGTGACTAGGAGATGGAGTTCTTTTACAACTCGACCTAGTGTACTATAAATAAGACATTAGGGTCACAATTGTTGTGACGAATTTTGGAGAGAGATTTTTCCTAGAGAATTTTGGAGAGAGATTTTTCCTAGAGAATTTTTGTGAGAGTTTTTTGTCCTAGGATCTTTTAGGGCTAGCACTCCGGATCGTGATCGTCTGATAGAGGACGTTCGTATTTGGTAGCGTCTTGAAGGAATCGACTTAGCTAAACCGAGATGAACCCATGATGATTATCTCGCCTAACATCTCACGGTTGATTGAGAGGAACCGATGAACGGTAGAACCTCGTCCAAACATCTCTCAAGAAGAACCTATGACGGTGACTTAGGTCCCCATCAAACATCTCTCAACCTAATGGGTCTCGCGAGGAATAGTCATCACGTACCCCCAACATGGATAACTGCTCGAACAACATGGGATAACTAGCCTTGGGATGTGAGTTTGTGCCATGCCCGACCCTGTCGACAAACACACATACACGCATAAGAGTGGATGAACAGTAAGTGGATAACAATAAATAACACGATTGAATAACTGAAATTTAAGATAAAGCAAGTGCCATAAATGAATTTTCACTAATTTTTTCGTGAGTTGACTTACCTAAAGCAAATCGCCTTCAAAATATCCCGTTCACGCCTCGAGATGAGCACCTGACACCCGACTGTAGTCTCATAAGTCCCCGGTGTCCAATTATACCACTTTAATTATTTTATAGTCACATTAAGTGAGTTTATAATGTGGGACTACAAACTTGAATTTTTATTTTAAAAAGCTTAGTTTCGATATACTTTTCGAGTTATACAGAGGTGCCAAATGCCCGAAAAAGCTTCAAAACTCTTTTTCCTAATTTTTTCTAATTTTTCATATATATTTTTTTTTCTGATTTTCTAGAAATTCTCATACTTTTTATATATTTTTCATAATTTTATGTAATTTATGTTCATTTAGAATTATTTTATTCAATTTAAATTAACTTTTTTATTTATTTAATGGGTTAGGCCCGAACCGGGCCTAGTCTTGTTGGGCCCGATTCGGCCCAAACACTTGGACCAGGGTCGGCCCGACTGGGTCCATCCGGGCTAAGGTCGGACCGGCCTATCCGGCCTTGGGCCGAGTTGACCCGGCTCATGACCTGCATGAGGGTTGTCAAGCCCGACCCGCTTGGCTACCCCCTTCCTCCTTCATCTCGTCTTCGGAGAAAATTTAACAACAAAACTCACCACTCACCTCGGTCTTGGAAGTCGCTGGCAGGAGCTGCCAATAGAGAAGGACTTCGCAAAAGAGTTGTCTGACCTCTCAAGACTGTGGAGTGTGAGGATAGCTTGGTGAGGGAGATATTGATGAGGAAAAAAATGAGAGGAAGAAAAAGAATAGAGAGATATAAGGGGATGGAAATTTATGGGTTTTGTTTGGAGAAGAGAGAGAAAAAGTGAGGTATGGATGATGTGATGGGTGGGTGGGTGTGATGTGATGGGTGATGTAACCTATAAACCCCTGACTATCCTATACACTCGCATTACGCATACCCCGCGATGTCCTACACTGTTGTCACTACACACGCACAATGTGCCCAATGGAAAATTTTTACCAGTGCGAGGCGAATTATTGAATAATAATTCAACAATTTAACACGCATCACACAAAAATAACTAGTATACCTTAGTTGGTGTGCCCTATTCTTATCAACGCTGTTCACGTGAGTCCGAGCTATAGGTCTTAATCTATAATTAATAAATTAATTAAGATTAAATAATGCGGGCCGTTACATCTATTAACTTACTGAAATTCATCACACACTTGCTGATCTTCTTCTCCAAAATTCCTTCTCTCACAAGGTAGCAAATGAGATCATTTGCATGCTTATCTCATCAATTTATATGTATATATATATATATATATATAAACATTAGCTAAGATCGATTTATAGCCATTGATCTTAATTTACACATGCATCTTGAGGCTAATCATATTGCTCATATCACAATTTCAACTCCACTAACTCTATCTTATTGACACCAATTTCACACTGCATTGGTCTTTTGATATGTCTACACATATCTCGAGAAATATCAATGACTAATGTTTTAACTTGCTAACTTAGGGTTCATTTAATATATAGCAACCTATAGCCATATCAAATTAGCAACTAAGCCATATTAACTTTAAATTAACTTACAACATCACTCTCTACCACAGTACTATGCTAACACGTATCTCGAGGCATTTCCATGCTCACGTCTCGACATCTATATACTGGTAGGAGTCACTTAATAAGTCTACACATATACATTACATTAGGAATACACCACATCAATTCTAACATATTTCTCGATTCTCTCGCCGAATATTAAGACTGTGTACCCGTTGTCGGACACGTCACGGGTCGGTAACCCTTATTAGAGACTAATTTACTGTTAGTAAATTCTGGGTTGTTACAGCTACTTGCATGATTATCAATCTATGCCCAATGTACGCACATATGTCATGGGGCCCCGCAATTAATTACCCATTTTTTTATCACAAATCTTATTCTTTGTTAGACACATGAGATAATTACTATTAGTCTTGAGAACTAACAAATTCTCAACATCGTCGCCTTCACATCGCAATCCCCTTTGTTGAAACGAATCATTTCTCCAAAACCGCTCATTTACATTTCCTATTCTTGCAGTTAGGGGTGCCAATTTTTTGGGTCTGGACGGGTTCGGTTTGGACAACTCTTGGTATAAACGATCATTTGTATTCTCCAGATCCTACCCGATTTTAAATTCGGACTAGTATACTTTGCCTAGACCCGGTTTACTTTAAATTTGGGTTGTCTAAATGTTCGCGTTTGTTAAATTTTTTTAAAAATTTATTTTATGTTTAAAAGCTTTTTAAATTAAAAATGTAATTGCGCATCCCTCGTAATATAATATTTTCTAACATAATTTTAAAAATTAATGTCCAAGTTGTATTTACTCTTTTAAATAACAAGGCATAATAAAGTTTTTTTAGTAAAAGACAACACATAATGTTGTCTTAAGCAATTTAACTAAGTCTCGAAACTACAATACTAGTACATTTCTATATAATTTATATATGTATTTGTTTAAAAAAAACTATGAATATTCCTTATTTCTATAATTTTTTTTGAATAATCATATAATATACAGAAGTATATTTTCAAGAAAAAGAGACATCTTTTGAAATCCAGGTCTGGTCTGGTCTGGGCTTAGAGGGTCTTGTCCAAACTCCGCTCGCATTTTAATTCGAACATCAAAGCCTTGCCTAAACCCGACCTCGATTTAGAAAATTATTGTCCAAACCCATTTTTCGGGCCGAACAAAAAATTGACACCCCTACTTGCGGTCTTTCCTGAGATGTCCTGCTTAACTACATCTCCGACATACCATTTTTTCGTACTTCTTGGAACCCTTCACAACAGCTACCAAACCAGAGTTTTTAGATGAACCGCTTTCTTCACCTTTTTCATCGATTTCTTTTCAAATATTACGATGGCGGTGACATCTGCTAAACTGATTGTTTCCTTCTTGTATATCAATGTTGGCTTCATTTACTTGAACGAAGGCGAAAATGACCAGATGAGTTTGAGCATCCGGTCCTCATTACTGACTTGCTCTCCCAACTCCTCGAGTTCCGAGATAATCTCGTTAATAGCACTAAGATGATCAGTAATACTTATACTTTCATCCATCTTTAGGTGATGGTACTACTCCTTCGTTTAGAAACGATTTGACATGCTTTTCGTTACATACAAAGTCTCCAATTTCTCTCAAAGTTCTTTCGTCGAAGAAATATTCCTCATGTTCGAAAGAATATTCTTTGCCAAATTGAGTTTTATGACGCTCGCTGCCCTATAATCCAACTTTTTTCAATTCTCACCACTTTCTTTCCCACGACCCTTTAATGCTTGACGTAGCCAAGATTGAATTGATAAATCCTTGACTTGAATTTGCCACAAGCCAAAATTTATCTTCCCGTCGACCTTCTCCACATCTAACTTCTTTGCACTTGTATACTTTGACATCTCTAAAAACTTCACCTTACTTATGTTACTCCCTCATATCTTAATTTTGACTGTGATACCATTTTATTATGGAAAATCACCATAAAATACCTGCAATTATAGTCACACGTATACATCCAAAGATAATACACCATAGAGAAAATACAAACACAAGAATTTATGTGAAAAATTCCAAAATCAAGGAAAAACCACGGGCAAGATTCAAGGCAATTTACTATAAGTAGTTTAGTACACGAAGGAAAAACCTCCTATACATAAACCTCCGATAAAAACCCTAACAAGATTCAATCTCACGGTGTCGCGTACCAACTTGTAGGCCCGTGCGTTAAGACACAAAAGTGGCTCTCGCAAATCCCTAAACATTATGTGTTACATACCCGTTTAACAAAGCTCATACGCTCAACACCCTAACACTATGTCCTTTCACTTAGGCGTACTCACCTATTTTATACGTGTTACATGCACGTAAACCTAAACCAACACCAATATTAATTCCTAATTGGAATATAACACATTAACGTAGTTTGTATCCAATTACCAATTAATCCCATTTGTAATCACCATGTATACGTGTATTCAAGTAGGACACGTATTTGAGTCCAACTCAAGTCACAAGTTTAAGCCACTTAATTCAACATTTACTTACCTCAAAATGTAGCCAAACCCGTGTTACAACGACTCCCACACGTACCACAACGCTCTCCCGATATCCGCTACTAGTCCCCTAGGTCCATGATATCATTTAGAAATCTTTTATAACGTGTTAGAGCCTACTCACTTTAGTTTTGGTTTTTGAACTTAAAACAATTCTATATTAGTTCTTAGTTTGGACTTGGTCTACTTAGACCCTACTCGTGGTCTTAAACTCACTCGAAACTCAGGGTTTTCCCCCCTCAAGTTCCCAAATCCCTTATTTCAGTTATTTGAAAAGTTTGGACATCGATGAAACTAGAGATAAACTCATTTTGATCAATTTTATGTTTAAATTTACAAAACAATCAAATAGCCTAAAATGTTTTCACCAATTTGAAAACTCAATGAAAAATGACTAAAACACCTTGGATTTACTCGAAACTAGTGGGATATAAAATTTATAGTATTTTAGTATATTCTAGACAATTTGGTCATATTTGGACTATTGGAGACCCTCGGAAACCTTGCTGCAAAAATCCAAGAAATTAGGCTATGCAACGCCATAACGAGCGCGAGAGGCCCATAAATATGCAACCGATTTCTGAATTCCTCCACTCGGGAATCCTCCTCCAACATCATCCAAGACCCTCGTTCACCTCCATCAAGGATCCGGTAACATCATCCGGGAAAATTTTAGCATACACTTTGATATAAACATCTATAAATCAAATTAAACCATCCATTTAACATTCAAAAACATGAATAACTATTAACATGAAAACCCCAATTCTCACAACATCTTTGTCGTAAATAAAACCCCTTAGAAAACATGATTTAAAATTAAAAACCTCTTTTGAAAATAAAATCAGTCCCAAACTTACATGTGTGAAAGAAAACACAAATCTTGATAAAAATGGCATAAGTTTGACCGAAATCAATTTGGTCTTTGTAAAATCATTTGAGCAAACAAACTAAGCTTGAAAATCTCATGGATTTCTTTATAGAATTATCCCATGAAAATCAAAATTTGCTTTATGTTTGAGAAACACCCTCATTGACATCACACTTGAGCATTAAAATAGAGAAAATGTAGGAATTCACCTAGAGTTCCAATTTTAAAGTGGGTTCTTGAACATTTCCAGTTTGAGTCTCCTTCTCCATGGTTTGAATCTCAAATCCCAGTAACCATAATGTTTTTCCCTTTGTCTCTCTGGTATGTTGAACATGTGGTTGATTGCATGAACTAAGCAACTAGTGTCAGACCTCAATTAATTAGGGTATTTGACCGGCCAAGATTACCTCAATCCCCTGATAATCTAATAGCCTTAATCCCAACATGAATAAAAATTATTTCTTCAACTCCTCATAATCATCAAATATAATACTTTATCAACCATAAATGATTTTAAAGTAAATCTTAAACATCGAAGTTCGTTTAGATTAATTAAATAATCCTTAAAATTTCATAAAAATTTCTCGACAACACCTCCTCTATTTCCAAGCATACACCAAAAAACTCGGTCTTCAAAAATCTTCAACAAAACCTGCTCAGCATGGTGAAAATGTTGAAGGACTCACAATCCACCCATAACAATATATATCGCAATAACAAAAATTGTTTATTCATTCTAACCTAATTTAGGTTTTCAAAATCCTTAAACAATCATTACCTTAGCTCCATTGTAATCCAATTTGTCCCAAAAGTATTACAACCACTCCAAAGGAAGTCTTAACCATACACGAACCCAATAATCCATTTATACAATATATTGTATTAAAAAATAATACATACATAGAGAGAAATGAACTAATCAAGTCACATAAAATCCGATAGCTTCCCTTTCTTTTGTCTCCGTTCAAACTTGTCATTACCCAATTATAAAAACTCGATAATATCAGATAAGTAAATCTTACACTATCCAGAATACCTGTAATAATCAAATGCATCGTGTTACAAGAACTTAAACAAACAATAATATTGCAATGAGTCATAAATATACAAATATGCAATTCATCCCATTTCTGTTGACCGACCACAATCAGATGACGTTTTCCAAAAGTGGTGGGTAAACAATAATAAAGATTCACGAGTTCAAGAGAAAGTCCATTGAGAAGCCACGCCCTCAACTCTCCATGGAGTATGATCCAAGCGTCTACAAGGATCAGTGAATTCGACCGCAAAGCACCACGGTGTTCACCCTACCACATATAGCCAATGAATACAATGGGACTCTTAAAAGCCTCCTTTCTCTCATGTTCGTGAATCCATGACTAGTAAATATGCAGCGATAAACTAGTACATGTAATTATATTTGAGAAATATTCATACAATGTAAAAGTTACTATGGGATTTACTTACAATACAAACCACAAAAATTGTGAAATCTTTGCGTTCCTTGTCAGTAAACTAGTCCACATAGAGTTTCTATTATGGTCATACAATTCATTTATAAGTCTGATTAGATTCTAATACAATTCCACAATTTTTTCCAATTTATTATATTTTAATTCGTCCCGCCTTCACCCGAAAACCCCAGAATCATTTCAAATTAAATTTTTGGATGTTTGGATCTCAATTTTGACTGCAAATTGTGGTTCAATATCAAAAATCAACTTTGACTAGTCTTTTAAATAATTTTTTTCAAATTTTGGACATTTTCAGACATCATAACATGCATTATGAGGCAAAACCCTGATACAAATCATCGAGAAAATCTCAAAATCCTCATTTTTCATAAAAATCCCCAATTTCAATTAATTTGTCCAAAAATTTCATTTTTCTGAATTTTCTGAATTTTCAAGGATTTTTATTAATTTTTTTCGATTTTCAAAACATTTTTCTATGAGGAGGGGTTTGACACCTGAACCGGACCCGGTTCGGTCCGGTCTGGGGGATCAAACCCGTCATGTTCTTCCTCCCCCTCACACCCTCAACAGAGCTTCTCTGTTTTGTTTAATTTTTTTTCTCTTTTTTTAATCATTTCTTCCCCAACCCTTGGTTCCATCATCTCCCTCTCTCAATCAGTTCTTCTCTACTGTTTTTCATCTCTGTTTTTTACTGTTTGTTTTTTCTTTCAACTGTTCCAATCTCCTCTGCTTTTCTCACACAATCAACACCCCACCATCTCTCTTTGAAACTAAAACCAGTCCCCTAATTCATCCCGTACATCACGGTCTATAAATCGAAAGTTAAAGTTGAAACCATTACCTTCAACGACCACTAACAACACAACAGCAGCCCTTCAATCACTCAATTCGATCAAAACGAAGTAATAAGGGAGGGAGAATGATGAAGAACAGTGGAGGGATATACACAGTGAGGGAGATAAACACAGTCGATCGAAGATGAAGATTAGTGAAGAAGACGACGTGCTGTGTAGATGATCAACAGTGGGCACAAACCCCTACTCGATTTTGATCCAACTAAAAAGAAACCAAGCCAAATGACCAAACTTCCCCTCAGGGTTTATCCTTTACCGTACGAAATCAATTTTTTTAGTGTTTTGGCCTTTTTCTTTTCATTTCATAATTATCTCTTCAATCTTTATCCAAAATAAACTTCAAAAAAATACCCAAATTCGATTGAAATTTGGAAAATTTATCAAACTCTCGAACAACTTGTCTCGCATGCAAATCGAGATATGAGACGTACGTTGACTCGTTAAATCTAAATATTATGTACAAATTTGAATTTTTAAGCTTATGCACAAACATGTTCGTGAAAATTCGAAATGAATGTTCGGATCAACATTTTAACTCTTTCTTGAGACTCATTTCGACATGTGTCTCGAGATAAAACCCCGTCAAATATCGAATTTACTCGGCCGACTTGAATTTCACAAAATAACATTATATATATATATATATAGTACACAGCACTAAATACACATCACACAAAAATAAAATTAATTACAAATTTCAATTTCATCGGTCTTTTAACTCCCGACTCGCAACCAAAACTATAATTAGACTCCATTACTTTCTGATTAACCATAATTATCAATTTAAAAATTTTGAGATTTGACAACTAGGGTCACTTATATATGGTTCCTTATTTTGAAAATGGTTCATCAGGCGATCCTTGCATCATAACCACTACACATCTCTATGGAGATCTAAAGTGGGTGTTCATCAAGGTGTGCCGGCCCTTGATCTCCACAATCTATCCTTGGGCTTTCATAGCTTAGATAATCTCTAGGCACTACCATTTTTTTTTCTTACTTATTTATTTTTATACTTAGGCCAGGCTCAAGAGCCATTTCATTTATAAAAGGTTAGGACTTTGACTACTTTAACATTTTCTAAGTCTAATAACCACATGAATTAATAACAATCCACTAGCCTAGTTAAATGAATGAGGTTGATTATTCAAATAATTAACTATTACATAACTTAGGTGTAACAATTTATTATCATAGACCCAAGTCATGTATCGAACCTTAAGTTGCCTAAATAACCGACCTATCTAATGCCCGCGCGTACACATGTAACATCCCAAATTAATTAAATTATGATTAGCATTAATCTCGAGGATTAACAGTCGTAATTCGGGCGTTACGTGGACAACTCGGTTGTCTCGGGCACGAGCACCGATGAAATATATTATTTATAGATGGTGGTTGTGTATATGTGGTGTTTAAAAACTTATTATTATTATATTGCATCCGTATATGTGTATGTTGCTATTAGGCGAGTTTGTGTGACAGATATTTTCCTCGAAAGGCGTGTCAAAGCGGGTGTCGGATAAGCGAACTACAGGTACACTGAAAAACTAGACTAATCCATGTCAGGATGACTAGTTAATCAATTAAAATGGGTAATGTGACCATAGGCCAAGTAAAACTCAATCAAAATAATAGGCTATGACGTCCCTCGAATTGCGTGTCAAGACGAAGGACATCGAGTGTCGGGTAGTCGAGGGTTAGCGTGATCACAAAATTTGTCAATTTATTAAATAAAAACACTAACCATATATATTTTAATGAACCTAAGCTAATGTAATTGAATCAAATAAATCAATACATATAGTTTGGTTATTTAAATTAGAAACCATGAGATTGTCCTAGAGATACGTGTTGACACATCTAGGAACCATGTGAGTAGCAAATTAGTGTTACTTTGATTGAATTATTGGGAGTTAGTGGGATACATTTCAAGGTGTGGATCATCATATGAACTTCAAGATATGTAAATACATGGAGATCAATGGCTATGAATCAATATTACCTTAATATATAAGATCAACACATGCAAGGAAACCATTTTCATTTTTAACTTATGAATCAAGAGAACTTGCTGGAGAAGAAGGAGGTTGATGGAGAGAAATAATCCATGGAAGATTGGTGAGAATTTCTCAAGCTAGGTTGTATATCAACTAGGTACACATCTATTAATGTCAGATTGAAATCATTTCTGGTTTTTGGCTGATTCCAAAAAGTAGATGATTAAATATTTGCAGTTGGTTTATATATTTGGATTCCCCATTTGAAGCTGATAATCCAACTATATTGAAGTTCTTAATTTGGATTTGAAGTCATAAAGATATGAATTTTTGAAGTTGCATGATCAAACTAGAATTATGCATGTTATATTAGGAATTAGCCTATACAATTTGGTCATAAATTGCTCATTTTAGATCCAAATCGACCCACACTGGTGGCATTTGAAAGCTTACTCAAAGGTTAACAACTTTTCTTGCCTGGAGATGTTGTAATTCAATTATTTTCATGTCCAAAAGTGCTCTACAAATAGGTGCTAGAATTCATAAGAAATGTTTTGAAACTAAACTTATTAAAGGCATTATTCTCTAACTACTGATCCAAATGAGTTGATCTTTTAGTATGTTGTATTTGGATATGTTTGCTGCTTTGTGACAAAAAACCACTTTTTTGGAAATATAGATTAGGAGGAGTAGATTTTCTAAATACATTGGTCGGATTAGGTTCCAATTAGAGCTATGTTTAGTAGAATCATGATATATCTTTCATTTTAAATCGAAATTTTGCAAACTAAGATTTTTTGGAAAGCTAAGATAAAGACTGGCGTTCTTTGTATTGGTGGAGGATTTCGAGATTTGAACTATTTCATGCTTAAAAATGTGTTGTAACATAAGACTGAAATTGAGACTTAATTTAGTCTTTAAGGCTGATTTGGGAAGATCAATTTGAAACATATTCAACCAATTTGAATACACAATAAACACACTTAACTGACTTCAGGGACTTAGGGGATCGTAGCTCGGGTATCGGGGAGCTCGTCGGGTCAGATTCGGGTGTCTGGGGGAGTCATAGCGCGTTAAGGTGTGTAAACCCATTGGAATGCCTCAAAGAATTCATTATTTGGTTTATCGATTTCGCTTTTCATGTGTGGTTGCTAGTGGGCACACATAGGGTTTGCACTCTTATTTCGGTGTGCACATATATTGGTTGTGGCTAAATTGCATGCACGAGTTACTTGTGATAGTGCTCATGTTTATGGCAGTAGAATATATCTACGACTGTCGGGAGGGATTAGGGTGGTCCTGATGTGTAATAGTGTCGAGAATGGACCATGCCGTTTACTGAAGTTGAGGTTTAGCCACTGTAAGCCAGTAAGTATGTACGTGATTTCTATTTAATTTATCGATTACTGGCTGGTGTAGGTTAGGGTTTTTTCATGATTATATGGATGTTTACTGATTAATGCTTTATTTCTGAATTGGTTTAATTAGTATATGATGTTTATTTATTTCCCGTTACTACTTTTACTTGTCGTGTGCTACTTATGTTCATGGAAATATGACATACTGTTGTCAGGAGCTATATTCACATGTCTTGTAGTTTATCAGTTTTATTTCATGAATATCGTGTGGACTTCTCTTGGGATTTTACTCACTGGACTTGTCACTGTATTTGTTGGGTGATTGGATGCAGATCATTCAACGAGCAAGGGTAAGGGCAAGGAGGTACTGGGTGACTACCTTTGAGATTGTGGAGCCAGCTCGTGTGTGATATCAATATTTGTTTATTTTACTTTTGTTTGATTTTGGGGACCATAGAACACCGATTATATGTATATGGAACTTTTGTTATACTTATCTTGCCTTTGTCGGGGTATGTGCCCTAGACCAATTCTATAAACGTTATTTAACTATTATAAGTAAATGCATGTTTCTTTTATAATAGTATCCATGGATAATTATTGTATTATTCTAAATGTACCTAGTCATTTATTATTATGGGAACAATAATAAATTAAGATTAGTATGAGTCTTGATTAATAATCATGTGATGATTATACATATACGGATACGGATCAAGATAATGGGTATCTGTTGGAAACAGATGCTGGATCGACCCACTATGAGAACACTACATGGTCGATGTCATAAGTGATTCTCATGAAAGTTATATCATTTAGTCTTTTGACTTGAGATCACCAGAGACTCCAACATTAGGAGCATAATGATTTGATACAATCAAACGTTGTCTTTAACCAGATAATTATAAAGATTGTGATTGGTCATTGTTCGACTATTGTGTGAATGTTGTGTGATCAAGATGAAATTTGTCCCTCTCTTTTAGAGAGAAATATGTACCGGGCCCCTCGATATGTTAGACTGATAAATGGCCATGTCTAGTGAATTGACTGGATCTATGTCACTTGACAATTTCGGTCTACTCGGAGATCAAGACTAGTAGATTGAACTATAAGGGTGACATTCCATGTTTTATGTTCAATCAAAATATATCGCGTGACAAAGGGATATGATATACACTGTCTATGAGGTTGTATCGATTTATCGATCTTCATGCTACTTGGGTAGTCATAATGTCTTGCTGGAGACTGCTTATGACTTGTGTACCAAAATGGTTTTGGTTCACTGCCAACGTTGTATGAACCTATTAGGTCGCACACAAAGAACAAATTTGTGTGATTTAATATTGCCTGGGTTAATAAATTTTATTTGATAAAATTCATTTTGAAGATTCCTATTAAATGTCCTAATTTGACTAGGATTTAAGATTCTTCTACATTTCTAGTGTGACTATAAGTTTTATCTCTTAGTAAATCCTATTTGGAATATGACTCTAATTGGAATTATAGTATGATTTTAATTCTTATTTGAGTTTTAGATAAATTAAAACTTTTGTTGGATTAGTAATTATAGATTATATATGACTCTATCCTTTTTAGAGTTGGACTTTATCTAGTACTCTATTTGGAGTGTGAATAGGAGATGGAGTTCTTTTACAACTCGACCTAGTGTACTATAAATAAGACATTAGGGTCACAGTTGTGAAGTGATTTTCTCGTGAGTGAATTCCTAAGAGAGATTTTTCGTAGAAGATTTTGTGAGAATTTTTTGTCCTAAGATTTGTTGAGGCTACCACTCCAAGTCATGATCGTCCATTCGTGTGTGGATTTTTGATAGAGGACATTCGTCTCTGGTAGTGTCTTAAAGGAATCGATCAACACTAAATAAGGAATACATGAAGTTATTCTTGTTAAAGTATGATTCTTTTTTGATACATCAATTTAATGGAATAAATAGGATCTTCATTCAGGGATGTTCGAAAAGGTTTCAAAAACTTCCGCTATGCATGATCCCCGAAACCTAACAGCCTTGATATATATACATGGTACCTTTTGCCGGGTTTTTCACTACTTAGGATTGTTGAATACTGTATAACTTACGTAAATTAAGACTTTTGCTGTAAAACTTCATTATAATTTGATAACTTGATTAACTGGCTAATGAAATTATTAATAATTATACGGAAAATTAATTAGCTAAATTAGGAATAAATGGAAAAGTGTAAGTAGCCAAGTAGGTTACGGAACGTCAACGATAAGTGGGCTATGACGCGGCAAGGCTTGGTGACGTGGGATGTGACTTGGCGGGTAGCAAGGAGGTCTAGAATTTGGGGCCGCCACACTTATTTCAATGTAATCCTCTATTAAGGAACGATTATGGGAATCTCATCAATATATGACTGTTGTAAATAAATACCAAATGTGTACCTATCAATCTATCTCAATTAGGTAGTAATTTTAACTCCCTCAATCAAAGCAATATAGCCGTTGCAATGTATCTCGTGTACATCTCATATTTAAGGATCATCAATGTAAAACCAAAGTAATTTTGCTTAATTATTTTACATGGTATCAAAGAATGATCTTTCTTCCATTAGTTTTCATGGCTGGTGATGAACTTTCATCAATCCATGATCATAGTGGTGATAAAGCAACCATGACTTCTTCTACTTGTTCATATCCGACGTCTCCATATCATCTTCAAACTTCCGACAACCCCAGTACCGTGTTGGTATCACCTCTTCTCAATGGTGAAAATTATTCAACTTGGAATGAGCGATGATGAATGCACTTCGTGCTAAAAACAAGGTTTGTTTTGTTGATGGGAGTCTTTCGAAGCCAACTATTGACTCCTCAGATGTACATGCTTAGGCGAAGTGCAACTCAATGGTAATCTCTTGGCTTTTTAACTCTCTTGCCCCCGAATTACATGATAGCGTAGTTGGTTTGACATGCGAGATGTGGGTGGATTTAGAAGAAATGTTTTCACAAGGCAATGCACCTCGCATACATGAGTTAAAGCGAAGCCTTGCCTTAATACAAGAAGACACTATGACAATTGTTGTTTATTACACTAAGATGAAGGGGTTGTGGGACGAACTTCATACTTATTCTACCATTCCCCAATGCTCTTGCGGATCAGCAAAAGAATTCGTTATTGAATGCGAGAGAGAAAAAGTTCATCAATTTCGTATGGGTCTTAGTAACAAATTTAATGTTGTTCGTTCTAATATTTTAAGTACTGATCATTTGCGTAACATTGCTAAAGTGTATGCACAGGTGATTAGTGAAGAAAAACAACAAATGTTGGCATCAATTTAAAAGCCAACTATAGAAGTCGTTGCCATCAATTCACAGTTCACTAAATCAAAGGATGCATCTAAATGGAATATTTCCACTAGATCCAACATCAAGCTACATTGTGATCATTGCAACAATGACAACCACACATGAGATAGGTGCTTCAAACTCATTGGCTGAATAAGAGGAGATCATTTAAAGGCCGCCCTAAAATAGCAAATTCTGCACAAAATTCTGATGATGGTCAGTCTATTACTGTACTTAAATCTCCAATACATGGGCTTATAAAGACACAATATGACCGACTCATGTCTTTGCTCAATGTTGAAAAAAATATTTTATTAGCAAATTTTGCTAGTAAGGTAGCTCATTTTTCTCATAAAATTAATTCTAAATGGATATTAGATAGTGGTGCCTCTGATCAAATATCTTGCAATGAGTCTTTTTTAATTGATTGCAAACGTAGTTCATCTTTCCACATATAGCTTTACCAAATAGCACACGCATGTCTGTTAAAAGTTTTGGTAGTCTTCCACTTTCCTCTAACATGATTTTAAATAATGTCTTGCATGTACTTTCATTTACTTGCAATCTTGTTTCTATTAGCAAATTAACCAAAGAACTTAATTGTGCAACTATTTTCTTTCTTTCATTTTGTGTTTTGCAGGACCTTGCCACGAGGAGACTGATTGGAACGGGTGAAATTCGAGATGACATTTATTATTTTAAGCAATTACACAGTTCTTTTGCTACCAACTCTATAAGCACTCGCACTACAAACATTTGGCATCAAAGGATGGGTCATTTATCTTTTGATTGTTTATCACTTGTTTCTGAATTCCCATCTTTATTTTTAAAAAGTTTCAATAAATTTTGTGATGTGTGTCATCGAGCCAAACAAACTCGAAATGTCTTTCCTTTAAGTCATATTAAAACTAAAGTTCCTTTTGAATTAATTCATTGTGACATTTGGGGACCATATAGAACTACTTCTTTTATGAGGCTTTTTTTTCTTACTATAGTTGATGATTACATTCGTGCGACTTGGGTTTTTCTCATGAACCATAAACCAGATACTTATTATTTTTAACCACTTTTCATGTGATGATGAAAACTCAATTTGATTGTTTAATGAAAAAGGTTTGCAGTGACAATGGCTTGGAATTCGCATCCAATGGTATGCAATGTTTTTATCAGCTAATGGGATTTTATTTCAACATAGTTGAGTTGACACTCAATAACAAAATGGGGTTGTTGAACGCAAGCATTGTCATTTACTAGAAGTTGCACGTGCCTTACGTTTTCAAAATGGCCTACCTATTCGTTTTTGGGGGGAATGTATTTTAACAACAACTTATTTAATTAATCATACCCCAACACCTTTATTGTCTAATAAATCGCTATATGAATTATTATTTTCTCACCTACCATCCTACTCGCATTGCGAGTATTTGGATGTCTTTGTTATGTTCATGCGATGAAAGTTCGTGATAAGTTTGTTGCACATTCTATACCTTGCATATTTGTTGGTTATGATCAAGGACAAAAAGGGTATCGTGTCTATGACCTATAACAAAAGAAAGTTTTTACTTCTAGAGATGTTATATTTCATAAAAAAAATATTTCCCTTTCTCAATTCGAATTCACGATTAGATGAACAATCTCGTCCTACCTCTGTCATTCCTCTACCTATCATAGATGAACGCCAAGTGGAATCATCAATACATGATACCACTACAATGAATTTTAACGTTCAGCCTTGTGATAATTCTTCGCATCATGATCTAATACCTAGTCTACTTATCCATGAAGTAGATCACGTCCCTCCTTCACCACAAAGACAACACGCACAAAGAAATCATCAACCCCCAAAGTACCTCAAGGATTCTGGGTGTAAATTGCCTAGAATGATTCCTGTCACTCGATATCAAACACCCAATATCTAATTCATTATCTTATTCTAATTTTTCTTTTTCTCATGCTATTTTTTTAGTGGCCATCTCTAGTCAATATGAGCCTACCTCTTATTCATAGGCTATTAAAGATCCGCATTGGAGAGAAGACATGGAGACAAAAATTGAAGCATTATAGAAAAATAATATTTGGACTATGGAACCTCTACCTGACGGAGAGAAAACCATTAGATCAAAATGGGTTTATAAAATCAAGTATCATGCAAATGACACGATCGAACACTATAAAGCACGATTAGTTGCTAAAGGATATTTACAAGTCGAAGGCCATGGCACACATAAATGTTTGCTCCAGTGACCAAACTTACCACCGTCAGATGCCTATTGCAATTGTAGTCGGAACTTCATCAATTAGATGTACATAATGCATTCCTCAATGGTGACCTAAATGAAGAGGTTTATATGTTTTCTCCACCAAGATATTCAAAGCCAAATGATAATCGAGTTTGTCGCCTTCGAAAATCCATATATGGGTTGAAACAAGTATCTCGAAAATGGTTTGCTAAGTTTTCTGCTGCCTTACTTCACTTTGGATTTATTCAATCTAAAGCTGACAATTCCCTTTTCATATCATATTCCGGTGCTTCTTTTACTGCGGTACTCGTATATGTCGATGATTTAATTATTGCATCTAATGATCCTTCTTCATGTCAAGCCTTAAAACATTATCTTCACACATGCTTTCACATTAAGGATTTGGGTGTTCTTAAATACTTCCTTGGAATAGAGGTTACTCGAACTTCTGATGGCATTTCTTTATGTCAAAGGAAATATGTTCTTGACATTCTTGCAGAATTAGGCATGCTTGGTTGTGAGCCATGTAATTTTCCAATGGAGCAACATCATCGACTTTCTTCCGACTCTGAGGCCCCTATTGATAATCCCGCTCTATACCGCCGCCTTGTCGGTCGCCTCATTTACTTGACAATTACAAGACCAAAAATTACATACTCCGTCAACATCCTAAGTTAGTTCATGTAGAACCATGCAAAAATCATTTTAATGCAACAATGAGGGTTTTGCGCTATCTAAAATCAACACCAAGTCAAGGAATATTTTTTCTTCATCTAGTAATTTATGTCTCTATGCCTTTTGTGACTCTGATTAGGCAAGTAGCCTTATAACTAGAAGATCAATCACTGGTTACTTTGTTCTTCTTGGCAAATCCCCAATTTCATGGAAGACAAATAAACATATTGTAGTATCTTTCTCTTCCGTAGAAGCAGAATATCGCTCGATGGCTGCCACAACAAGTGAATTATTATGGTTGCGTGCTCTATTAGCTGATCTCACTATTTCTCACACTCAAACCATGCTTTTACATTGTGATAATCAAGCTGCTCTCCACATTGCAGCCAATCCAACATTTTACGAACGCATAAAGCACTTCGAAATAGATTATCACTTCATTCATGACCACCTTCAAAATAAGATCATTGACATATGCTATGTTCCTACCAAGTCTCAAGTCACTGATATATTTATAAAAGCTTTAGGTCGTGATCAGTTCCAATCACTAAAAAGCAAGTTAGGCATTTGTGATCTTCATGCTCCAACTTGAAGGGAGTATTAAGGAAAGATTATGGGAATCTCATCAATATATGACCGTTATAAATACATACCAAATATATACCTATCAATCTATGTAAATTAGGTAGTAATTTCAATTCCCTCAATCAAAGCAATGTAGTCGTTGCAATGTATCTCTTATACATATCCTATTTAGGGATCGTCAATGTAAAATCAAAGTACTTTTGCTCAATTATTTTATATCCTCGTTTGTCGAAAGTGAAATGTAAATTTACAAAAACATTATGCGCATTATAAATAGATAGACGTAATGTAATATATGACATAAAAAAATTAATTTATTTGCTAAATTACCTCGGTGCCGACACCTGAGTTATAACTGAGAACGCGTCGTAGGATCGGTCGTCAGGTCGTGGTCCTACAAGACAAAGTGATTATGATTAGAAATCTTTGGTTTTTACAGCTATTAATTCCTTAACTGATTTAAGAAACAAATTATTACCCAAACTTTCTGAAAAAAAATAAAATATTACCCCAACCCTGAGAATTCTAAAAGAGATTTGATATAAAAAAAAACATGTTTAGATAAATAAGGAACGATATTGCGAACTGTTAATCTACCATGAAGGCTGCTTCAAGGGACGCCTCGTTACTAGTGGTTGGGTCTGTCTTCCCTGTGGCCACTGCATCGACCAACTATTGAGAATTAACATGGCTTTATGAACCCTACACTAAGCTCTCGACTATTTGATCTGGTACCGAAGCCTTCAAGTCTTTTTTTACTCCCTTCCGTAGGTCTATTACAAAGGCTACAATCAATATTTAGACCCCCCATCGATTGATTGGGGATCCCTAGATCCCCAGGAGGGGGTCTGAAAGGCCCAATTTGTAGATAGGGGCCGGTTCCACAATAAGAAGAGCAACATCCTTAATTTTTAAAACTAAGGGGTCATTCCATGGGATAGCCGGATGGCCCGGATAAGACACTTCCCTTTCTTGGGCTTGAAGGAAAAGCTCACTGCCTTAGGAGGTGAATGCTCAGTTGGGCTTTAGTTAAGGCCCATTTTTTGTTATCCATTCAAGTTCCCCGAATTAGCGGGTTCTTTCCCATTTTTCACTCTTTTACGTTGTTTAGTGAAACCCGCGAAGTTACACTTTCAGAAGCCAGATTTTGGAGTGCGAGAATCAGGGGGCATCTCAAACAGATTCTCCTCCTTATCTTAGTGATATTTCTCTAGTGTCTTAAACCGAGATCTGGCTGATGAGCAGAGGAAGTTCTTAGTAATGAAACTCTTGGAAGATCATTGCTTTGATTATGGAGAATCAATCCACTTCCCATATCCATGATTATTTTCAGGAAGGGTCTCATAGATTTGCGGCTGAAAACCATCAAGGCCAGAAAGGTTTCAAATATATATTATCTTCTAGTAAGAGGTGGTCCTAATCAACACTCAAATTTTTTTTACTTTCAAAGAGATATTATTTCTTAAGTAGACATCCACAGAGATTTTAAACTCAAATATGACAAAATATAGGGATGTATTGTAGTACTATTGATAGTGTCTGTGTTCATCTCATGATGCAAACTTATGCATATGGAGATTTAATTAAACACGGTGGGGATCTATGCTTATGCATTTCGAGATTTAAAACACGGTCCTGACAAAATAAATAAAAATAGGAAGTGACTATTAGCCCCCTCTACCTTATATCAGCCCCCATTTAATTTCATATTAGGGTAAAATACAAAATGCCTCCCCTAAAGTTTGATAAAATACACACTTAAGTTCCTAAGGTTTCAAAAATATGTATTATAATTCTCGAGGTTTCAAAAATATGTACTTTAATTCCTCTAGTTTACTCTTGATTAAGCAAAAACATCTTTGTATTAGTTCCAAGTAAATCTATTATTATATTATTTTTTGAGGATGTGACATGTTTGTTCTACCAATAATACCCATGAGGTTTTATATATATATTTTTCCTTATCTAATTAATACTTAAACCATTCATACAACAACAACAACATAGCCTCAGTCCCAAATTAACTAGGGTCAGCTACATGAATCAAACTTTTTCATTGTGTTCGATTAAATGCAATTGATGGTGAGCTTTTCAAACCATTCACTTAAGCCATTCATGTTTATGAAAAACATACTTTAGTCTATTTAAGTATGTATACTTAGATAAAAAAAAAAGTATGTGTACATTTATATGTATATTTTATTTGTGTTATAAAACATTCATATATTTTAAATTAATAGAATCAAAGTTTTTATGAGAAACGAATAATAATAATCCAAATGCAAATATAATTAGCTTTTATTAATAATAATAATAAGAAATTAATTAATTAATTAATTAATTAATTAATTAATAAATTAATAAATAAATAATTTGACAATCAATTATGTTTAGTTAAATAGCTTGACAATCAAAATAGTAAAGCCATGTTGATTTTCACCTTGAAAGAATAAATATATAATTTTCTTTATGCATTTGTATACCAAAAAGTAAAATAATTATATCTTCTCTTATCAATTTATTCCCTTCTATAATTTGTAAAGACTACATCAAATATCATTAAAGGCTATAAAAATAATTAGTAAGCGCTAAAAATAGTTCTTAATTAATTAAATAATAAGAATATGTGGAAACCCAACTCAAAAAGTTTATCAAATAATCACTTCTACATTTAAAAAGTTCATGTGGAAAGTAAAGTGTTGGGTTTATTTTTGAAAGTGGCTATTCGCACCCCACTTTTTGCTTTCGTACCTCATTTTTGAATTTTTTCAACTCCTTAGTGAAGTAACCCAATTTCAGCCCCCAGTGAAAATAACCAACTACCCCTCCATATAAAAGGGTTTTTACTTACCTATACCCCAAACACCCCCACTGATGCATACCCCAATTACTCATCTCTCAAATCACATTCTCACAACCAACCCAAATCCGATGAAATCCGAACAAAACCACATCGATTCGATGTCATGGGTGCATTCCTCATCTCGTTTAGTATCGATTTCGAGGTTTTTTTGGAGTTTTTTTTAAGTTTTTTGAGTCGATATTGTTTGTGGTTTGTCGTTGGGTTTACGACTTCGATTTAGGGTTAAATCTTGCATTTTAGGTACAAAGTTTCGATGAAATCAAAAATATCAAACGATTCTGAGCAAAACCTACTATTTTTTTTCATTGTCATGTATTTTTTAGGAGTTTTGAGATTTTTTTGTTCGTTCTTGTTGCTCGTGGGTGTTGGACACACATGACCGACAGCTTTGAGGAGGTGTCGGACATACAGAGCTGACGCCTCTAAAGAGATCTCAAATACATATGATCGGGGTCTCGGTTGGATCCCTTCATCACCTATTGAGACCTGTTCTCTACTCAATTTCGATCAGAGTTCGTTGTTACCTCTTAAGAGGTCTCGATCGAAATCGACCGATACCTCTTTAGAAGTCTCGGCTCTGTCTGTCTGAACCCCGCATGCGACACTTATTCACTTTTAGGACACGACGTGACCACATCCGACCTTGTTTAACGAGAAAAATACTCCTACGACACTTAGTGACCTAGTAGAATTTTTTACCAAAGTACTAAACTTTTTACTTTAAAAGAGGTAAGTAGAGGTAGGTTTTTTTTTTCCCCACACTAAGCAATGTCGCCCAATGAGAAGGCGCTATTGCTGACGTGGCAATGGGGAGAACTAATAGCGCCTTCTCCGAAGGCGCTATTAGTTATGTCCCGGTCCACGTGGACCGTGACATGGGGGTGCGCTGATAGCGCCTTCTCAAAAGGCGCTATCACCCCCCATCTTCTCCTTCCTGAAACAGACGCAGAGAATATTCTCTGCGTCGGTTTCGGTAGGGATGCAGGGGTATGGTTCGTATGGGTCACTGGGAGGTAAACCCGTGACCATGGTTGACACTGAGGCCGTCTATATAAGGAGGGGACGGGGAGCTCGGTGGAGCAGCGGCCACGGACGGAGGAAGAAGGAGGGCAGCCAACATGTCCTTCACGTTGATCATGCCGAGAAACAGAGGAGGTCGAAGCGGCGGAGGAAGGTGTACGAGCAGCTGAGCAGGGGATCGTGGCAGGGGAGCAGGGAGGTCCGTGGCAGGGGAGCAGGGAGGTCCGTGGCAAGGGAGATGGTAGAGTGGCAACTGATCAGCGAAGGAGCGGAGCTCCGGCAAGGGAGCGCGGTGTTGCGCAGGGGAGCGCGGAGCTGCGCCAGGGGAGCGCGGAGCTGCGCGGCTAGGCACCAGTCGTCTCAACAGAGGAGAATGAGGAGGTCCGGTGAAGGAGGAGGAGGTATGTACGGGAGGGAAAATAAATTTTGTTTAGTTAAAGTATGTGTTAGTTTGTTTAGTTTAGGTATGTCTAATTTCGATTAAGTTTGTTTAGTTAGTTAAGTATGGGTTAATTTGTTTAGTTTAGTTTATTTGGGGTAGTTACATGTGATTAGTTTACTTCAGTTCTGTTGTTTGGCAATTTGAGGTAAGTACTGTAAGTTAGGTTACGTTTGTTAGATGACTTAGGTAATGTCAGGTTATGACTCATTATTTGGCTAATGGTTTACTTTTATTTGCTTAGTTTAGTTTTCTTATAGCCGATTTATTACACTCTTTGTGTTCTAAAATAACGACGGGACAAGGTTATTGCAGGAATATTGCGTTGAAGAGGAAAAGCGGAGGAAACAAGTAAGTTCATTAATTTAGTATTTTCATAATTATTTAGTTAGGATAGGTTATCGTTTGGTTTCGTACCACACTCATTTTATTTTTCTAACATTCTTTGTAGTTGTACTGCAATGGATCCAGGACCTTCAAATCCATCCCTTTGGCAACTCCAATCTACACACAGATCAACGCGAACCTGGAGGGGCAAGGTAATATGTTTTACATCAATACGTCAAATTTACAGCAATAATGCATCAAAAACATACATTAATACATTATAAACTACAAGGTGCACGAAACAATGCGCGTACGTCGAAGACATGGGGTCGTCGATCGAACAATGCAGTATCATTCTAGGATGATCCCATATCTTCGTTCCAGTGGGTTCTATGGGATATCTTGGGTAGCATTTTTCAGCCTTGATTGGGCTTTGATTACTGTGTTTGTAGAGAGATGGCGCCCTGAGACGCATACATTTCACATGCATTGTGGGGAGTGCACCATTATACTCCAAGACGTGCAGGTACAACTTGGACTACCTATCGAAGGTATGCCAGTGACGGGAACAACGGACGCAGACTATGTTGACGTCTGCGAAAGGCTACTTTGACGAACTCCAGGTGGAGATGACGTCGTTGGGTATAAACTTAAGGTCGATTGGCTTGAGCGTAACGTACCAGCAATAGATGATGATAGCGATGAGGAGTCCGTACATCGGTACATTCGATCGTATATACTACAACTTATCGGTGGTTGCCTTTTCGTCGATAAGTCAAATCGATTCGTACATTTGATGTTCCTACCATTGCTGGAGGATTTCCAATTAACTGGACAATATAGTTGGGGGAGTGCATGTCTGGCCTATTTGTATAGGGAGTTGTGTCGCGGATCTCGCGCATGGGCACATGAGGTTGCAGGCGCGTCGATTCTGGTACAACTGTGGACATGGGATATATTTCCCTTTATAGCACCGCGGCGCCTTCGTGTTTCTAGAGCTCAACGCCGAACGGTGGATGGCCAAAATATCCTTATAGACGTTCCACTCGGACACAGGTATTAAAGTCGATTTGTCTTTAATTTGCATAAAAATCTTGTCCAATTTCATTTATCTTAACTTATTGTCTTCTACACAGATGGCTCGATGCATTTTCGATTTCACAAAGTGCGACGCACGTCGTATCGGCTTACCGTGATGCACTCGACTCGTAAAGGCATGAGGATGATGTGGTCTGGCAACCTTATACAGAACTCATGGGGTCTTTTCCTGATTACTGTACAAATGGTCACGGAAGTTGGCTTTTGACGTGTCCCCTTATTTGTTTCCACATTGTGGAGTGGCTTCGATCAGAAAGGGTTATGAGACAATTCGGCATGGTACAAGTAGTGCCACCTAATTGTGCTTACGACGCCCAACTGCACCGCCTCGAATTGCATGGACATCATCATGAAAATTGGGTGACCTTCCACGCAAGCTACATACACATGTGGGAGAATCGTGGGGACACCATTGCCACAGCGGCACTTAATGAAGGCCACGATCACAAAGACTACATGACTTGGTATCGCTCGGTCACTGGGAGATTCATTGGACACGATGGGGCATTACGTGACTAATCGAACATTCAATATCTTATATTGCGTGCTCTGATCTCTTATATTTTGTATATCAGTGTAACTTGGTGCATCGACTGAGGCGAGTTTTTATCGAGGATGGGTACGAGCAAGGTCTTGCTGCGCTTGATGAAGGGATTCAAATTTTAGACGAAGATGAAAGGCAAAGGTATATTCTTTCGCATGACGGAATTGACGTCGAGCAAAACATAAATGAGGATAATGAACAGGACGATGAAGAAGACGATCAGGCCGAACCAAACATAGAGGTAAGAAGAAGACGAACACGACCAGAGACTGTGCGGGAACGCACCAGACGTCCTCGTCCACCACGTCCATCTACTCGGATTGAGATTGCTGCAGAGAGTAGCAGACGTTCTCCTCCAGCACGTTCATCTCGTTCGAGAGCGAGTAGAACAGAGACTATTGGTGAGAGTAGCCAACGATCGTCCACACCCCAGCAAGAACCTCAAATGTTTTTACCCAGGCCTCCGAGCGTGAATATTCCTCCTTACTATTTCGATCCATACGCACCTGGGCCGTCATCTTCATATGTGGACCATGGAATGCCTCATCCTCAAATGTATCCGTCACTGCCTCAGTACATGCCTAGTCCATATACTCCTACTCCTCATACTTACAATATGCCATATGGTGGAGATCCCTCTTTCATGAACTTGTTGACCATGCCGCAACCTCATATTCCTTTTCCCCAACCCCATACAGGGAGCCAGTATTTTGGGATGGTTCCACCTCCAATTTTTGGGAGCATCAGTAGCAGAGGTGAGTCGAGTGAAGCACCAGAGGAAACACATGAATCTACTCGACGTGATTCAATGCAAGACCAGCTACCTCAACAACCTCAATCGGATGTACAAACACATCGTCCAACTAGACAAAGAGTACGTCCGGTTTGCATCACCGAGCAACAACGTCAACGTAACCGCAGGAATAGACCTGCATGATGACTTTTCTTCATGTCATGGTGATTTGTAGATAACTACTGATTTGGGTGAACGAAGTACGTGTATACAACCTTCTCATTGAATAAACTTATTTCTCATGTTTTCCATATTATTATAATGTCGTATCTGTGATTACTCTTCAATAGTTAGATTAGTTTGTTAAGTTAGTTTAGCTGATATGTTTAATTTAACCTAAGTGGTTAGCAAAGTTGGTTAGGTGTAGGTGGTTAGGTTATATTAGTTTAGTTTGGTTAGGTTAATTACCTTAGTTAGTTAAGTTAGTTTAGTTTAGGTGTTGAGGTTAGTTTAATTTAGTGTAGTTGAGTTAGGGTATGTTCCTTAGTCTAGTTTACTTAATTTAGTTTAGGTTAGGTTAGGTTCGTCGAGTTTAGTTCACATAGGTTAGGTTAGGTTGTTAACATATATGAATCTCGATCTACTTCGTTGTTTGCTTAGTTTGTGTAGGTTAGTTTAGTTCATCATTTTTTGGTTGTTTGTAGTTAGTTAAGTTAGTTATTTTAGTTTACTAAGTTTGTATTGTTTAGGTGGTTAGGTTAGTTAAGGTTAGTTAGGTTAGTTAACATTAGTTAGTTTAGTTAAAGTTAGTTAGTTAGTTCAGTTAGTTAGTTAAGTTTAGTTTGGTTAGGTTAGTTAAGGTTAGGTTAGTTAAGGTTAGTTAGTTAAGTTTAGTTTGGTTAGTTAGTTACTTACTTAAGTTAACATAGTTAGTTAGTTAGTACGTTAGTTTAGTTAACGTTGGTTAGTTAGTTACTTTAGTTTGGTATGGTTAGGGTAGTTTAAGTTAGTTAGTTGGGTAGTTAGTTTAGTTAGTTAGTTAGTTGGGTAGTTAGTTTAGTTAGTTAGTTAGTTTAGATTGGTTAGATTAGTTAAGGTTAATAATTTTAGTTTAGTTTGTTTAGGTAGTTACTTAGTTAAGTTAAGTTAGTTAGTTAGTTAGTTAGTTTAGTTAACGTTGGTTAGTTAGTTACTTTAGTTTGGTATGGTTAGGGTAGTTAAGGTTAGGGTAGTTAAGGTTAGTTAGTTAGTTAGTTAGTTAGTTAGTTAGTTGGGTAGTTAGTTTAGTTAGTTAGTTAGTTTAGATTGGTTAGGTTAGTTAAGGTTAGTAATTTTAGTTTAGTTTGTTTAGGTAGTTACTTAGTTAAGGTAAGTAAGTTAGTTAGTTAGTTAGTTAGTTTAGTTAATGTTGGTTAGTTAGTTAGTTTAGTTTGGTATGGTTAGGTTAGTTAAGGTTAGTTAGTTTAGTTTAGTTTGGTTAGTTAATGTGAGTTAAGGTTAGTTAGTTTAGAAAAGAGAGTTGAAGGTTGGAACAAATGTATATATATATACAAAAAATCTATTTGGCCTAAAAAAGTCCATACTCAAAATATTTTTTACTTAAAGTTTAAATACACCACTAAATTAAAAGACACAATTACCCTCATCTTCAACCTCAACACATATTAATATAATGACCCACTTCCACCACCACAACTGCTCGCCGCCGCTGACCACCACCAACGTCACATTTCACCAAACACCGGTGACCTCTCTCTCTTTTGTTTCGCTCTCTTCTCTTTCTTTCTCTCCCCCTCTCGCTTTTTTCTTCTCTCTCTCGCCTCTCTCTCTACAATATACATCTTTCTCTCCTTTCTCTCGTTTCCCCCTCTTTCTCCCCCTCTTCTCTCCCCTCTTCTCTCTACAATATACATCTTTATATTCTCTCCTCGTTTCTCTCTCTTCTCTCTCTCTTCTCTCTCTTTCTCTCCCTCTCTGGTTTCTTTCTTCTCTCTCCCCTCCCCTCTCTCTCTCTCTCTCTCAACATACATCTCTCTCTCTCATCTCTTTGGTTTTTTCTCTCACGCTTTCTCTCCCTAATCGCCGACGGTGGTGAATAGTGAAGACGGCTCTATCGATGGCCTAGGTGATTTTAGTGGCGACGGCGGTCGCGTCAGCCAATCGCGACGCAGCAACGCAATGGCGCGACGCCACTGCCGGCGGCGCGACATCGATTATGGTGGTCGCAACAATGGAGGTGACAATGGCAACGGCGGCGTCGCGTCGGCGGCGCGGTCGCGACAACAACAGCCATGGTCACCACGGCGGCGGCGGCGACATCAGTTATGGTGGCTGCAACAATGGAGGTGACAGCGGCAACGGCGGCGGTCGCGTCGACGGCGGCGGTCGCGTCGACAGCGCGGTCGCCACAGCGACGACGATTGGGGTGGCCACAACAATGGAGATGACAGCGCAACGGCGGTCAGCGTCGACAGCGGAGCGACAAAGATCGCGCGCGGCAACAATGCAATGGCGGTCAACTGCCATGCGCGCGCGGCGACATCGCGTGTGGTGGCCGCAATAATGGAGGCGACAACGGCAGCGGTCGCCCCGGCCGCGGTGGCGCAACAACGGTGGAGGTGGATTAAAGAAGATGTTATAAATTCGAAATAAGGGTATTAAAGTCTTTTTAAAGATTTGAGTCTGGACTCAATGAGTCCGTTTAGCACTACCCATATATATATATATATATATATATATCAAAATTGTTTTTTTTATTACAAAAATAAACTCCTCCTATGCATATTCAAAATTGGTTGTTTACAAAAATAAACTCCTCCATTTAGTTAGTATGTTTAGTTTGCAATTAAGTTAGTTTATTTTTTGTTGTTTGTGTGAGAATCTTCACGTTCTTCATTGACCTTCGACACAAAAAACACCACAATGTCATGCACAAAGTTAGGTGTTAGTTTAGTTGAGGTTAGTTAGTTACTTAGTTTAGTTTGGTTTGGTTAGGTTAGTTAAGGTTAGTTAGTTTAGTTTAGTTAAGGTTAGTTAGTTAGTTAGTTTAGTTTGGTTTGGTTAGGTTAGTTTAGGTTAGTTAGTTTAGTTTAGTTTAGTTAGTTAGTTAGTTAGTTATTTAGTTAGTTTAGTTTGGTTAGGTTACTTAAGGTTAGTTCATTTTGTTTAGTTTGTTTAGTTAAGGTTAGTTAATGTTAGTTATTTTAGTTTACTTTGGTTAGTTAGTTAGTTAGTTAGTTACTTAGTTAGTTAGTTTAGTAAAGGTTAGTTAGTTATTTAGTTTAGTTTGGTTTGGTTATGTTAGTTAAGGTAAGTTAAGGTTAGTTTAGTTTAGTTAGTTAGTTAGTTAAGTTAGTTAGTTTAGATTGGTTAGGTTAGTTAAGGTTAGTTAGTTTAGTTTAGTTTGGTTAGTTAAGGTCGGTTAGTTTAGTTTGGTTAGGTTAGTTAAGGTTAGTTAGGTTAGTTTACTTTGGTTAGTTAGTTAGGTTAGTTAGTTAACTTAAGTTAGTTAGTTAGTTATTTAGTTTAGTTAACGTTAGTTAGTTATTTAGTTTAGTTTGGTTAGTTAGTTTAGTTACTTAGTTAGTGAGTTAGTTAGTTAGTTAGTGAGTTAGTTAGTTAGTTAGTGAGTTAGTTAGTTAGTTAGTTAGTTATTTAGTTAGTTTAGTTAGGTTAGGTTAGTTAGTTTAGAAAAGAGAGTTAAAGGTTGAAACCACTGTATATATATTTTCAAAATTGGTTTCTTTTTTATACAAATATAAACTCCATTGGTTGGAATTATCGAGAACGCTCGACTACGACGACAACGACCAGCGGCAGCGGCAGTCGCGGACAGATCGGCGAGTCCAGTTGGTGATGTGGCGGTGAGGTGGCGGTGACGTGGCGGCGACATTGAATAGATATCGCCTTTTCAAAAGGCGCTATCTATATTTGGCCTGCCACGTCGCCGCCACGTCACCAACTGGACTTTTAACCAATAACGTCTTTTCAAAAGGCAATATTGAAAGTTGGTGAGGTGGCGGTGAGGTGGTGGTGACGTGGCGGCCAAATGTACAGATAGCGCCTTTTCAAAATGTGCTATCTGTACAAATCGTTGTCACGTCACCGCCAACCAAACCAACCACACCCAATAACGCCTTTTGAAAAGGCGTTACGGCCTCCTTTGGTAATTAAAAAAAAAAATCTCCCTATTTTGTGAAATAAATTGTAAACCAACCCTACTTTTGGAAAAACCCCGACCTAGTACAAGTGTTATATATATAATGACTAAAATCGAGAAATGGAGAAGATTTATGGGTGTTGGGATGAAGGTATGAGATTAGGTAACATTCGTTAAGGGTAAGAGGTATTTTTAGAATAATTTACAAAAAAGTGGGGGTAAACGCAGTAAAAAAAAAATAAAAAACGAGGTACAAGAAGCAAAAAATGGGGTGCGATTAGTCGCTTCCTTATTTTTTTGTAGGTTTGTTTTTTGTAGTGCATTTTAATCTTTTCACTTTAACTCAACTATGCTTTACACAAAAGTTTGTAAGAGGGGCCAAAGTACTTAGCTTTGGAAACTCAAGGACTAAAGTGCATAATACATCAAACCTCAGGGGCATTTTATATTTTACCCTTAATATTATTTGTAGCCCCATTTAAGTAAGTTAATGTTCTAATCACTCAAATAAAACTCTTACTTATGTTCCTCCCACACTCCTCAAATAAAACTTTATTCTTTTCGTTTTTGTCATCCCCAACTTCCAACCCTTGTTGCACAACCATAAACAATTCTCAACAATCTTGCTTCCTACCACCCACCTAACCCTTTACATATGATGAACACCCATCCTAACTGGGGGTGGCAAAAAATTGGGTATGGACGGGTACGGGACCAGACACCCCTTTTAATAACGACTAAAAATAGTGTCCGAACCCGTACCCGTTTTTGAAACCGACACTTTTTTTTGTCAGGACCCATATGTTTTTAAAATATACAAGTCCCATTTTTTGTCCGGTCCCATTTTTTAATAAAATAAAATAATTTTTTTCACTTAATTATTAACGAAAATACATAATTTTTATGTTGTCATGTCTAAATCCGGGTACCCGTTTTTAAACAATTTTGTCCGGACCCGGACCTATTTTTTAAAACGGACAAGAAAACATGTCCGGACCCGTATTAATTTTCAAAAAATTATGTCTGGACCCTTCTAAAATGGGTTCGGACAAATACGGACAAACGGGATCAGACACATTTTGTCGCCCCTAATCCCAACCCCTTCCCACCAACACATGCAAACAATAGAAGAACCTAAACAATTGATACAAGCCACAAATGTTGAAAAAGACCACGAATTTTATAAAATATTTCTCATTTTGGAATACAATTATTTCTATTCATCTTCCGCATCATATCTTCACACTCACACAATTAGTTTGTTATTCTTCTTACTGCTGCCACACATGGTAGCAACCTCAATGATGTGCCACTTTTCAGATGTGGTAGTTGCAATGTCAATGTGTTGTTGTCGATTGTGGTAGTGTCAACATTAGTATGTCGCTGCCAACTTCAATAGTGGAATAATAAAAAAAGTGGTATTTATATAATTTTACCTAAATGGTATAATTGTCAAAAAATACATTAAATTAAGAACAATGGGTTGATATAAGAGTGAGAGTATTGATGTAGCCACTAAAATTGTTTAGTGTTGCTCCAACTCTGTACTATTTTGATGCGCATTATCCTACGTGGATAGCGTAGATGAACAACGACGCTATTCACAACACTAACATTATTTTATTATTATTTTTTAGATTTTGTATTTATCTTTGTACTTTATATAGTATTTATCTCATTTGAAAATGAAAAAATAATATATATATATATATATATAAAGCTATGTACATGTTGAAACATGTCAACTCTACATAGCTTTCAAATTAATGCTTGTCTAATTAATTCCGTAATTAATATCAATATCCTAATTAATAGCCTGAGTGCATTATTTTCAATTTTTTTTGTTCTTTTTATTTGTGTACACAATAACACCTTTATTACATCATTCTTCGTATACTTTATATTTGGTTTTAAACAACTTTTATTTATAAGAAAATAAATATATATTCATATATATAGTTATCTCCTTTGAAAATGCATAAAATAATAATAAAGTAAGATAGTGAAAGTAAAAAAAGTTAAAAAAAAAAAAAAAATCTAAAGGCCCAGGCTATTCGCAACCCACTTTTTGCTCATTTTACCTCGTTTTTGAATTTTTTCAGCCTCTAGTGAAATGACCAAACTACCCTTCCATATAAAAGAATTTTTACTCATATATACCCTACTCATCCCACTCACGCATACCTAGTCAACCCTCTCTAAATCGCGTTCTCACCACTAACTTGAATCCGATGAAATCCGAGCAAAACCACATCGATTCGACACCATGAGTACATTCATTATATCTTTTAGTGTCGATTTCATGATTTTTATAGTTTTTTTTTTATTTTTTGAGTCAGTATTGTTTGTGATTTTATTGTTGAGTTTAGGGCTTCGATTTTAGGGTCAGATCTTGCATTTAGGTCCAAAATCTCGATGAAATCGTTAATATCAAGCGATTTCGAGCAAAACCCACTATTTTTTTGGGTTATTATTATGTATTTTGTAGGAGTTTTGAAAATTTGTTGTTCGTTCTTGTTACCCGCAGGTGTTGGACATAATGTGACACACATGACCGACACCTCTTTTGAGGTTTCGGTCGGACTCCACAATGACCAATTAAAACTGAGTTCACTTCGCATTATCGGTCAGAGTCGTTCGATACTTCTAAAGAGGTATTGGATGGAGTTGGTCGTTACATCTTTAGGGGTATCGGTCAGAGTCGATCGTTTCCTCTTTAGGGGTATCGGTCGGAGTCGACAGTTAATTCTTTAGAGGTATCGATCGGAGTTGGCTGAACCCGGGGCGACACTTATTCACTTCTTGGACATGAAGCGACCACATCTGACCTTGTTCAACGAAAAAACACTCATACAACACTTGGTAACCTACTACAAGTGCTCTATAATGACTAAAATCGAGAAATGGATAGGATTGATGGGTATTGGGATCAAGGTAGGAGATTAGGTAAACAATTTTCGAGGGTGAGGGACAGTTTTGAAATTATTTATAAAAAAGTGAGGTAAAAGCAATAAAAAAAATTTAAAAATAGGTTATTGTTGTGGAGTATGGATGACCATGCATGTACACCAACATATTGTGTAGTCATGTAACTTGTATTTCTCACTTAATAGTACCTCAACTTGTCTATGTATTGTCATGTTACTTGTAATCATTTCCAATATACACAAACTCTTCTATGTATTGTCAAATTACTTGTAATGTGTTGTATGGCATGGGGTGTATGTGTTACTTTTACACATTGTATAAATTACATTTATCATCATCACCAAATGGTCTATATAAAGGGTGCTAACCTCATTGTAAAAACACACCAAGTTGAATGAAAGGATCTCATTCCAACTATCTCATTTCTTCTCATCTCATTTGTAGTAGTATTTTATAGTAATAAAAGTTCTTAGTCTTCTATTTCATTCTCTAGTTCTACTCAATTTACAGCATGTTATCAGCACGAGCTTGCTCTAGTATTAAGGAGATATCGAAGTTCAAGAAGGCTTGTTAAGGAGACAAAGCTAGGAAGGTATAACTTTTGTTATTTAAATAAGTTCAATTTATTTCTATATTATAATGGTTGCTTCCTTTTATTACATGCATCACTTCTATATGCATACTTTATTCATATACTATACATTATAACATCACCGATTGCGAAAGTATGCTCTGTAGTTGCGTCTTGTATGATCTTCTACATCGAAAATTAAAAGTCAATATGTAACATAACTAGTTTTCTCGCTATACTACAAACGATTAATTATACTCTATTCTTGATTTTTCTATTGCAAATAATGTTATGAGTTTGGGTTATAGTGGTAAGCTTTGTCCCCGATAAAGCTAAACATTGAAAGGGAGACGGGTTATCCCGTTAGAGGAGGCATGATTTTAAGTAGACTTCGTCTCGTTGACGCGTCTAGCCAATGGGAGCTCGCCACGTGGACGCTCGCTGGCAAAGAAGAAAATCGCGCAACTCTTGCGAATTTCTGGGAGTTTGTGTGATCACGAATCTCGAGGCAGATCGACGAAGGCTGTGCGAGAAGAAGGAATGACGCTATGTGTGACGTGGTCTGCGCTAGGTGACGTGGCATGCTGTGATTGGCTAAAATATATTGTCGGCTATTCTGCACACCGCACAACACTTTCTTCGAGGCAAATTGTCCGGCATCCGATCACTACAAGTAAATACTCCATTTTGAGTATTTTTCCACCATGAGTTCAACCGCGCACTCTGTTTCACCTAAAACTGGCCAAAAATACAATTAAATATATATTTTAAATACTTTTAATAATTAAATATACTAAATGTGACTACTAAAAACATATAAATACTAACTTATCAAATACCCATAAACTTAAGACTTTGGACGTCCCGAGCAAAGGTGTAAATGACAATATAAACTAAATTAGATTCCTAATATAATAATGCACTGACTAAACTAATCCTACACCCGACCCAAATTCATGGAGTTCATTTGGTTTACATAGTCACCAAATTAACAATTAACTCAGAAAATTTTAGAGTTATGATATGTCAAGTCTCGCAAGTCAAACACAATTAAGATTTCACTTTCAAAACATAAACTCAGACAAAAAAAGGCCATCAACTACTCAGAGGTTTCTTAGTCTATACATTAAAGCACGCAAGTTCAAAATCTCACTTAATATAGTGAAAACACTCGAACTAAATCTTTTATTTGAGGAGTTTTACAGCTTCCACCTTTATTCATCTTATTTTCTCTATTTTCATCAACCTTTTTTTTTCAAGTAGTACGATCCCTGCTACATTTCTTGTAGATCATTTTTCTCATTTTTTCCCACCACAAGATTCCCTGCTTCATTTCCTGTGGAAACCTGTGGGACTCTCTATTTTTTTATGAAAAACTCATGTTAGTATTTCTCACTTTCACTATAATCAAGCAAATCCCCTAATGTGGGTTAAAATAATATGACTTGCATAAATTTGACCGTCTACTCATTTTCATTACCTAGCACTAAGTTTATCCATCATCTAAATCTCTAATCATGAAATAATTAGAATGTTGAGCCACGAACTTGATTGAGTGTTTCTCCTAATTTTCTCTAAGTTTCAAGTCAAAAAGGCAACTGTAATTTACTCATCCACAACCAAAGGCATGAACAAAAGTTTGGGTGACTCTAAATAATATATGTATATATATTAAATGCATATATATACATGATAGTGCATCAAATCCTAATGAAATGAAAAAAGAATATGAATGGACAAGAACTGAAAGAAATGGAAGAAATGATATAAAACACCACCATTACCATCCAATATCCACATATAACCGCATAAGAAAATTAAAACGATCTCACCTGTGGTCTTTCGCAAAAGAATCCATCCAAATCAATCCACAATCCCTAAAACACCCCCAAACTTATTTCGAACCTTGACCTCAAGGTTTAAAACAAGTCAAGAAGTTCAAATATATAAAACAAACAAGATGGTGAAAGAATATGATAAAAATAAGATAAAGAAATGATACAAAGTCATGCATAATATAAAGTTTCTAAAAACTAGTGAATGCACTAAATCTCTCTTGTGTGGGTGACTAAGGAAACTATAAAAGAACAATCATAAGAAAGCAAGAACTAGTAAACATAGGAGTTAACTGAAAAAAGATTCCAATCAAGTCTTGCAAGCCCGAAGTCTGTCAACTAAGGGTAAAATCAACAAGATGATGGAATGAAATTTAGGGTTTTGGGTCTACTCAAAAACCTGCCACTAATGCAACGACTTAAGTTAGGTATGTCCCAACCAAGTCTCAAAACACCTAAAATCCTATAAACATGTTAATTCCCTAAAAAAAATAATAATGCTCAAATTATGTTAAAAATGTAATCCAAAGTCAAACCTACAAAACTTAGCGCTCCAACCCTCAAATGAACGTTAAACATAATATATGACCTGTAAAAATAAAAAGACCGAATTAGAGTGTTATTAAAAATAATAAAAAACTAAAACTAAAATAAAACTAAAATAAATGCAAGAAGTGAATAAAATAAAAATAGAGTTGGGCAGCCTCCCAACGAGCCGCCTTTCTTTTAAGTCTTTGGCTAGACTTAACATGATTGGTCACGTGATGCCTTCTCCTTTAGAGATGTCAAAAACAAATGGCGCATCTACGTATTTGGGCAATAAAGCATGCACGCCCTCTTTCAGATTTAGGAGCTCATTCGGGACTTCCAACACAAAAGAATCTATCGTATCAGGCTCGTCCAACACAAAGTGTCGGCATTGTGGAAGATCTGCAAACGCTCCCTTACTTCTACCCCCTTATAAGGTTTACCAAATGTGCATGGGAGGGTGGGTGGTTGCACCAACACCATAGGTTAGTCTTCCTCGCTCTTTATATGCGGCTTCTCTGGCTTGTCTGAATTGACATCAATTTTCATCTCATCTTCTCCCTCATTTAATGCAATGACAATCTCTGGCTCAATTTGAAAGACTTTACATTCTTCGGATGTTTCTATCAAATAGTCTTCCATCTGTGTATCCTCTTTCACCTCAAGATTTTTCAATGTATCAACACTCACATCCTCCTCAGAGTTAAAAGTTGGTTGTGTACTACACAACTCTTCTTCATCAGTCTTTCTTTGAAGACTGGCAATATATTGATCGAATGAAGTTTGCACGTCCTTCAAGGTTGGAAAACTAACATCAATTTTTCGAACCCCATTACAGATTTGTTGACACTCTTGCACACGTTCCATCACTTGCATCACCATATCTTCCAAGGATAGGCTTTGATGAAACTATTGATTTCTTTCATGTTGAGGAACATGTGGGTGTGACATGAATCCAGAGAAGTCGGGTTGTAGTGATATATGGCTAGAATAGTGGTAGTTCTCATATTGTGGATAATAGGGATAATTATGTGCGGAATGAGAATAATCTCTACAAATTTCGCAAACCTCAACCTGTTGCACAAAAGAATTCATGTTAAAATATTGATATTTATTATATGGCATACTTACCACATTCGCATTATAATAATGTTAGTCTTCGTATCGACCATAATTATGGAGGTTGGAGGAGTCCATCGCGGGGTTGACTGACACTTCACCAGAGGAGAGGAGATGTTCCATCATGGAGATTAGTCGGTCAAGTTTCTGGTCAGTGGAACTCGAGATATTGCCTGCATTCATGTTAAGAGCAAGGGACTAGATAGGCAAAATAAAAATAATTAAAAAATAAAATAACAATAAACCAAAGAAAGAAATATACCAATCCCCAGCAACGGCGCCAAAAATTGACGCGTCTGGCCAATGGCAGCTCGCCATGTGGACGCTCGCTGACACAGAAGAAAATCGCGCAACTCTTGTGAATTTCTAGGACTTTTTATGATCATGAATCTCGAGGCAGATCGACGAAGGCTGTACGAGAAGAACGAATGGCGCTATGTGTGACGTGGTCTGCGCTAGGTGATGTGGCATGCTGTGATTGGCTGAAATATACTGTCGGCTATTCTGCACACCGCACAACACGTACTTCGAGGCAAACTGGTCGGCATCCGATCACTGCAAGTAAATACTCCATTTTGAGTACAGGTGTGTGACGGCCCCAACTACAAATAAGGGCACCGCCCGGCCTAATCCCTTAATTAAGCCCTAATCTCCCCTATAGGACCTAACAAGGAATTAGTCAGCCTTAGTTAAATACCTACCTACCTACCATTTATGATACCACCTACGGTTAACTTAATTTTTCTTATGACTGACCTATGGTTATCTATAAATCAGAGTTACTAATTTTTTTTTATCTAACCAATTATTCAGCGGAAGTCATATTTAGTTACTAGTGGAAATGAAATCCTAAGACCTATCCTATTGTGGAAAAAACAGGAAATAGTGATCACATGCATATATAAACAAAAATTATTTAAGTAATACTGAGAGACATCGATCTACATTCCCAAATAGGCAACAAGTATCAAATTGCATAATTTAAATAAAAACTATGCCGAAAGAAACGTCATGCAAAGAGATACTTGAGTAAATCAAATATGAAACTGACTCAAGGTTAAGTAGTAATGGATTAGGGTCGGTCGGCCATGATCTTCATCACATCGACCCGTCCACTACAATTTGAGCTCTGCTTTATATCATTTCATTTCAAATTGAGCTCTATATCATAATTTCAAAAGGTCGTACGTACGATATGCCTTTTCTATTCCAAGTGAATTAGTCGTCACCAGAATGTATACTTGCTAACATACCCGGGTTTTAAAACTCATCATGTTCACCCAAGTTATTCTTGCGCCAACAAACCCCGAGGTCCGGTTACCCCGTTCGAGGCACGTTACCTCGTGTGTCATGCAAGGTAGTGGAGAAATTCCCTAACATCCCGGCCAGTCTAGTGACCCCCGTATGAAAGCTGAATTTCTATTATCAAATGACCCTAACCACAAGAACCACTTTCATATTCAATAATGACACGACATTGGAATCCAAGAGATGTATTATCATACTAATGCACAAAGGATTTGAGTCAAATTAAACAAACTATCCTAATAGCATGCTATATCACTGACTTCCACAAACAACAATCAACATGACATAGTATATGAATTAGAATCAATGATATACAAAACAGTGTATGCTATGAACATCATAAAATGAGCAACTGAACAAGTCATAGCATATGGGTTTCAATGGCAATTCAGTTCGAATAACTGAGAAGAAATAAATAAATAGAATGAAATGTAAATAAATGTCTCAAATCGGTTTACTTACTTACACACAGCAATTCCTAAGCTATTCGGCTTCCGTCGCGTCGATGTACGCACTCAAACCCCGTAATAGCTCCTCTAGGATCCTAACAATTGAAAATGTATTAATTTAACTTCCGATTTAATGATTTAACATCCCTAAATTGGTCGACATCGGTCAAACTTGAGTTCGAGACCAATTTACCGATTTCACGTTTTTCGAGGTAAAACCCCGATATAACGCCTCGACCGACTCCTGAATTCTTCACTTTTTATAGCAATATCGAAGTCCTATTGATTTGGGTCACAAATATAATTTTCTCTATTTTCTGGAATTTTCCTGAATTTCTTTCATATTTTTATCTATTTTCATAAATTTATTATATATTAAAAACGGTTTAATTTAATTAAATAATTAAATATATATAATATATATAAATGGGTGGGTCCGGGTCAAACCCGACCCGGTCCAACCGGATCCGGGTCGACCCGACCCGATCTAGCTGGACCCGGCTCGGTCTGACCCGGTCTCCATTGGGTCAGGGTAGGTCCGACCCGACCCACATGGGTTCGGGTCGACCGGACCCGATCCCATCTTCTTCCTCACTAGAGCACTCGTGCTCTGGTTCTGAATTTTTTTTTTCTTTGAGGCGTTGGGGTTGGCTCCCAACTCCAACCCCAATGGGTTTTGATGGTAAGGGAGATCCCCTTGCCATCTCTCCCATTCCTCTCTCGGTCGGCCATGGAGGTCGATCCTCCATGGTCACAACTACCGAGACAACAACAACCGAACAACAACGAAAATCAACAAAAACACTCACCTCACCTTTCCTTCTTCGAGCTCGCTCGATCTCTCTCCCGTCACTCTCCTTTCTTTCTCATTCCCTTCTCCTTCTTCTTCCTCTCGCCTCTATTTTCTTCTTTCTCTTTCGTTTTGTCTTTCGTTTTTTTTTTATTTGGAGAGAGAGAGAGAATGAGATAAAGATGATAACTTTCCCACCACAAATTATCTTCATTTAATTTTTTTTCTTTGTTTGAAAAAACCTATATATATAAATAGTTGGAGTGATGTGGCTTCATATGGTCCACATCCCCATATGAATCTTATTTTATTTTATTTTGCAAATGTAATTTAACTAGTTAACTAGTTACGCTTACCTCACGAGCTGCCACCTCGGGCCCACGTCGGCACGCGACTCGAGGCTCGTCCCCGCTCGTCTCGGTATCTGCATACCCGTAAATGACTTAGTAGTCTACACAAATACAATACACTAGGCATACAACATACAAATATAACATTTACTTCGGCCACCGTGCCTCGGTAGTGACACGTATCGCACTGCGGGTTCCACGTCACGGGTCGTTTTGTCCTGATTAACGAATTAAGATGTATTAATTATTCGGGCATGACAATACTGACTTATCACTCACCACGAATTCAACCGCGCACTCTGTTTCACCTAAAATTGGTCAAAAATATAATTAAATATATATTTTAAATACTTTTGATAATTAAATATACTAAACTAGACTACTAAAAACCTATAAATATTGACTTATCACTCGCCACCCAACCTGGAGGTTGTCCCACCAACTCATACAAGTAGTACATTTTGCATATTAATAATCAAGTTGTGAACATATATTTAATAGTATATTATTTATTTTATATAAAATAGAAAAACTATTTACTCAATTTCTTGACATATTTTCAAACTACGACAAACCTTCAAAAACTTGAATTTGTTCCTTTTGATATCATTGAAAATAATTATTTGTCATGGCAACTGGATGCCGAAATACATATTCGAGCTAAAGACTTAGGAGAAACTATCATAGAACGAAATTAAACTTCAATGCAAGACCGTACGAAAGCACTGATATTCCTTCGCCATCATCTCCATGAAGGTCTGAAAAGTGAGTATCTCACTATAAAAGATCCTCTTACCTTGTGGTTAAGCTTGAAAAAATGATATGATCACCAAAAGACAGTGATATTTCTAAAAGCTCAAAACGACTGGCTGAATGTTAGGCTACAAGATTTCGAAACAGTTAGTGAGTATAACTCCACCATGTTTAATATCACCTCTCATTTAAGGCTGTGTAGAGAAAATATATCTGATGAGGCAATGATGGAAAAAAACATTTAGTATTTTTCATGCATCGAATCTGTTGTTGCAACAACAATATCGAGAGCGTCAATTTAAAAAGTACTCATAATTAATTTCTTATCTCATGGTGGCTGAACAAAATAATGAGCTTCTATTGAAGAACCACAACTCTCGTCCAACCGGTTCCACTTCAATTAATGAAGCAAATGCAACATCCTATAATTACCATAAAAAGGGTCAAGGAAAGAAAAACCACGGACGTGAAAATGGGAAAGGATCAATCAGCAAAGATCGTAGCAAACCCTATTCTAAATTTCATGACAATAAGTTCCAAAATAAATGGACTAAGAATGACACCGTTCAAAATAAAGGGAAAAATACTGCTGAAAATCGGGATGCTCGTAATCGTGACCAACCATGTCACAGGTGTGGCCTAAAAGGCCACTAGGCTCATGTATGTCGCACGCCTAAGCATTTTATTGATCTTTATCAAGCCTCCTTAAAGGAGAAAGGCAAAACAGTTGAGATGAACTTCACTGTCGGAGATGACTCGTCGGACATCAATATGACGACCCCTCTCCTAATCTAGGGCACCACTCGGCTTAATCCTGTAATTAAGCCCTAATATTATCCACGTAGGACTCAACTACGTATTAGTCAGCCTTTACAACATAAACGCCTCTTTTCTCATGTTCAGGATAAGTAATACACTAGTTCTACTAGTTTATAAAATTTAGAGTTAATTAAAATTTTTTTATCAAATTAATTATTTAGCAGAAGTCTTATTGGTTATGCTGAAGCAATTAGTAGATTATGTGGAAGCAATTTATAATTATGCGGAAACCATTTATAAAATCCAAAGTGCGAAAAACCAGGAAATGACATCATATGTATAAAGTCCACAAAATGCAGTGAAACAGTAAAATAGTCTAAGTCAGGTCGGGGAAACTAATGCTCAACCCAATATACAATTCAAATAGTATTTTAAAGACATATAACATATACAATCAAAATAATAAAAGAAGACCTACAATCGATGAAGTGATGCGCCGCAGGCTCATGGATAATCGTCGATCTTCTCCTTGCCCGGCCTACCGGAAGACGGCTCTGCACCCACCGCCATAAAAAGGATGGTGAGTACAAGAATAAATCAGTAATCCCCGATAACAAGTTTAATTTGCATTTTCAAATATTCAAAAGGTATTTAAAAGCATATAAATGGGAAAACCGAAAAATAAATCATATGCGAGTAAATACCAGGGTTAAACAAGTGATACTGACACTAAGCTAAGTAGTGGTCGGTCGGTAGTGAAACGTGTCACTCCGACTTAATAATCATATAACATAGGGGACTCTAACCCAAGTGTTACCAAGGACTCTAACCCCGGTGTGTAGACCACCTCACAGACTTTAACCCTGAATGTCATACAGTGTCAGGTAACACGTGCCGACATCCTCGTAGACTCTAATCTCATGAGTCGCGCACACCACGATCGAGTACGAGACCTAAATGCGAAAATCACTTTTAAAATTTCAAGAAATACCAAGTAAGGATTGTCAAGGCATAGGCACATCTACACACCTAAACAAATAAGGAATACAAGTCCCCTTTAACATTTATAAGATATTCACTAGCCTAATAATATGCTATTTATCATTCAATTCACATTTGAAACAATTAGAATAGACATAGCATGGGATAGAATCAATGAATCAAATCAAATGAATGGATATCATGCAAACTAGACTCATCAGGTGAGCATAGACACAAAGAACACTTGATTTAAGAATACAAATGTAAAATAGTCAAAATGACTATGCAAGGACAACAATTAGTAGAAATGAAATGCCAAGTAAAGTTTCCATTGGGTATACTCAAAACAACAAAGTAAGTCCTAGCTTTACTGGCCTCTCGATACTCCAAAACTTGTATTCACTCTCCCGTACCCTTTTTCTAGTTTCCTGAGTTTGGTATCTCATTAGTTCAAATATATTGGGTTTAATCTCAATTTAGTGGTGTTTATTGTGTATTCAAATTGGTTCAATAGACTTTAAATCAATCTTCCTTAATCAGCTCTTAAAGACTAAATTAAGTTTCAATTTCAGTCCTACATTTTAACGCAGTTTTAGGCATGAAATTGTCAAAATATCGAAATCATCCATGATTATAATTATTGTTGGCCTCTCTTTTAGCTTTCTAGAAAAGTTTAGTGTGCAAAACTCTGATTTAAGATGAAAGAGATATCACGATTTTACTAAACATAGGTCTAATTGGAATTTAATCCAACCGGTGGATTTAGAAAATCTATTCCTCCCAATCTATAGTTCCCAAAAATGTGATTTTTGGTCACAAGATAGAAAATGTAACCAAATACAACATACTAAAAGATCAACTTATTTGAATAAGTGGTTAGGGAGTAATGCCCTTAACAAGTTTAGTTTCAAAACTTTCCATTTTAAATGCAGCACCTACTTGTAGAGCATGTTTGGACATAAATGTTGGGGCATGTGCCCTAAGTCAATCCATTAACTGTCTTTATGAATACTTTTAGTTAATAAAATAGAGGATTTCATTTGTTGTTTATTATAATTAATTTGCATGTTTACATTATAATAAGATTCATGGGTATTTACAGAAATATCATAAATGTCCCTAGTCGATCATTATACTGGGAACTATAATGAATTAAAACTAGTGTGAGTCTTGATTGATGATCATATGATGATTATACGTATAGGGATACGAATCAAGATCACGAGTACTTGTTAGGAAACAAAGTACTGGATCGACCCGCTATGAGGACATCACATGGATTAAGTCATAGTTGTTTCTCGTGATAGGTATATTTTTCAGTCCTCTGACTTGCGATTACCGGAGACTTCAACATTAGGAATACAGTGATTTGACACAATCAAACGTTGTCTTTAACCGAAAGATTATAAATGTTATGATTGGTTACTGTGTGAGTAACGTGATGAAGTTGTGTAATCAAGATAGAATTTGTCCCTCTCATATAAAGAGAGATATCCAATGGATCCCTCGATGTGTTAGACTGTTAAAAGTCCTAGTCAAAGTGAATTGATATTGATCAATGTCACTTGGATGTTTTCAGTCTACCTAGAGATCGAGACTAGTACGATTGAACATGTTGGATGACAATTTCATGCCTTATGTTTGATCAAAAGGATATCGTGTGACAAAAGGATGTTATATACACTATTGATTAGGTTGTATCGATTTGATATTCGTACAACTTGGGTAGTCATAATGTCTTGCTAAAGGCCGCTTATGACTTGTATACCAAAATGTGTTTTGGTACACTGCCAACGTTGTATGAGCCTATTGGGTCGCACACTAAGAATGGTTTTGCGAGATTTTAAGATGGTTCAGAAAAATGATTTTTAGATCATAAAATTCATGACAGAAACGTCATTGTGGTGTATTACACTTATACTTCTTTAAGTAGGGGTATATGTGTAATTTACTTAACCGTCTATATACAAGGGTTATATAAATAGACACTTAAAGTTAAAACACACGGAGAAAAGATCAAAAGGCCGAAACTCTATTTTCGTTTTAGAAACGACTTAGGGTTTTTGGTATGCTCTGGATCGTTTTGGAGAGAAACAAAAGATTTGGTATTCTCTCGAAGCTAGCACTTCGAATCTCGACCGCCGTTCGTGTGTGGACTACTGGTAGAGGGCGTTCGTCGTTGGCAGTGCCTTAGAGATCGATTAACCTTCAGAAAGGTACATTGCGACTTAGGTATGATTAAGTTTTCATGGTTTAAACGTTTTTAATGGAATTAGATTCGGATCCTGTTGGGGTTTTTGTCAAAATTGTTTTGTAATCTCCGCTGCTTATGAACCCCAAAACCCAACAATGGTATCAGAGTCTTCGAGTTCGATTCCATTAAATTCATTGCATGTTTTCTTCTGATATATACATGATATATGATTGAAAGCATGTTAATAGTTGATGTATATGTGATATACATAAGTTTTCTGTGAGATTTATTATCATGTTTTGTGTATATGATACATATATTCGTGATTTAATTGAGATTTCTATTTGATAAGAGATAGATAACAAATTAGATTAATAGATATTAGCAAAATCAATTTCGTTATCCCTATTGGATAGGAGATAAATATGGAGAAGTTTGTTATTGGTGATATGCTAGGACTCGAATATCTCAAGTCCTAATTGGATTAGGATAAGATGATTAGTTAGATGTGGGCCCGGGTTAATTAAAAATGTTTTAATTGACTTAATTTTGGATAAATTAAGGGGTAAATTTAGGATAATAAAATCGGCGAAAAATACGATTTTCTATAATGAATTTTAATTTTCGGAATTGAAATTCGTTTTCTAAAAAAAAAACGAGGCCGCTGCCCCCTGTACCCTTGTCCGCTGACACCGCCCACTGACCGACCAGCGGGACCGCCGTTTAACTAATCCTAGCGCACGAAAACTCTTTTATTAGTGAACAGTATAAAAAACTCCAAATTGTTTAGTGATTTAACAAATCAATAAAAATATATGATATTTCATTGTTTACATAAAACCACTAAAACTGAATAAATTCCCTCTATTAAATTTTAAGTCTCGCGTCATCCATTTTAAACACTTATCAAGGCCTCGATCACACTAATATAGTTTCAGCCATAGATGGGTGTATTGTGTTATCTTTGTGAGACAAGTTGGATAAGAGTTACCTAAATGTTTAAAATGGTCGGACTTAATAAAACCATCAAAATAGTTTTGAGCTTTAGGCTCATGATGAGATAAAAACATGATAAGACATAAGATGTCCCGTATCTCATAGAATTATCTAAAAATTACATAAGATATAATTGGTAACTGTTACCTACCTAAATAATCTAGTTCTGTGTTTCATGTCATAGCTGTCATAGAATTAGGTGAAATATGGATTTTAGTCCCCTAAATAAACATTGTGTTTTAAGAGGGTTGTTAATTTAGTGGGAGTCTATTCCTCTATACTAAAATAAACTTTGCATAATCTTTATTGTAAATCAATGGCCTCTTCAAGTAACAATAATCCCATGTCACTGCGATCCATCCTTGAGAAGGATAAGCTATCTGGGACTAACTTTCTTGACTGGTTCAGAAACTTGAGAATTGTTCTTAAGCATGAACGCAAGTTGTATGTCCTGGATGCTCCAATTCCTAGGGACCCACCAGCCAATGCTACGAAAGCTGTGAAGGATGCGCATAATAAGCTTATCAACGATTCTACTGATGTTGCATGTATTATGCTTGGCAACTATGGTTCTGAACTTCGAAGGACATGGAACTAATGGAAGCTCAGTGACATGGTTGTAACGCTGAAGGAAATGTTCCAACAGCAAGTTAGGCAAGAAAGGTTCGAGACAGTAAAAAATCTACATTCTTGCAAGATGACTGAGGGTGCGTCAGTTAGTCCTCATGTTCTGAAGATGAAGGACTATGTCGACCAGCTTGATAGACTCAGATTTTCCATAAGCCAAGAGTTGGCTACGGAATTGATCCTGAATTCATTACCGGAGAGTTACTCACAATTAGTGATGAACTACAATATGAATAATATGGAGAAATCAATCTCCGAGTTGCATTTGATGTTAAAAACTGCCGAACAAAATATCAAGAAACCATCTAGTAATGTGTTGATGGTCCAAAAGGGAAAGAGAATGAAGAAGAAAGGCAAAGGCAAGGCTAAAGTTGCCAAGGCTGCTACCGCACCTATCGCAAAGACAGTGGAACAAGTTATGCCCTAGCCTGTTCCTGCTTCAAAACACCCAAAAGAAAAGGAAGGAAATTGTCATTTCTGTCATTCACCTGAACATTGGTTCAGAAATTGCAAACTATATCCGAAAGATCTAAAGAAGAAAAAGGGTAGTGCGACTACCACTACATGGACTCACCAGAAGTAGAAAGTTGAAGAAAGAAGAAGTCACCCTCCGCGTAAGGAATGGAGCAAAAGTTGCTGCCCTGACTATTGGATCATATGACTTAGTCTTACCTAGTGGACTTATTTTAACTTTAAATAATTGTTATTTTGTGTCTGCCTTTAGCAGAAACATCATTTATGTTTCATGTTTAGATATGGATGGTTTTGATTTTATTATTGCGAATAATAGATGTTCCATTTCTCGTAAATGAATATTTTATGCAAATGCTGATTTGTGTGATGATCTTTATATTCTAAGCATGAAAAGGTTCACTGATACTCCATTCTTTAACATAAATACAAAGAGATTTAAGTCAAATGATTTGAATCAAACTTATCTTTGGCCTTGTCGTCCCGGGAACATAAATGAGAAATGCATAACGAAGCTCCATAAAGATGGACTTCTAGATTCATTTGATTTAGAAACATATGAAACGTGCGTATCTTGTTTACGAGGCAAGATGACTAAAAGTCCCTTTACTGAAAACAGTGAAAGGGCAAGTGATTTATTGGGTCTAATACATACTGATGTATACGGTCCTATAAACACAAAGGTTAGAGGAAGTTATTAGTACTTCATTACATTTACTGATGATTTCAACATATACGGTTATATATATCTTATGAAACATAAAGCTGAATCATTTGAGATGTTTCGAACGTTTCAAAATGAAATGCAGAATCAACTTGGTAAAACTATCAAAACACTTTGATCAGATCGGGGTGGTGAATATTTGAGCCAAGAATTTGATGATCATCTTAAAAATTGTGGGATTGTCTCCCAATTGACTCCACCAGCAACTCCACAATGGAATGGAGTTTCTAAAAGGAGAAATTAAACCTTATTAGATATGGTTCGATCTATGATGAGTCATGCGGATCTTTCATTATCCTTTTGGGGTTATGCATTACAAACTGCATCTTTCAGTCTCAATCGAGTTCTTTCTAAAGCGGTTGATAAAACACCATATGAGATATGGTATGGGAAGATACCTAGTTTATCATTCCTTAAGATTCGGCGTTGTGAGGCTTACGTAAAGCGACAAGTCTCATAAAAACTAGCACCTAAATTTGACAAGTGTTTATTTGTGGGGTATCATAAGAAAACAAAAGGATATTACTTTTATAATCCCGCTGAGAACAAAGTGTTTGTTGCTCGGTATGATGCCTTTATGAAAAAAATAGTTTATTTCAAAGGACACTAGTGGGAGAGAAATAAATCTTGAAGAAGTTCAAGAATCACAGATAAACACTGAACCGCTACTAGAAGTTCAACAATGTTCTGAACCAGTTAAACCTCCGCAAGTGACACAAGGCCCACGTAAATCTTGTAGGGTAAGACATGAGCCAGAGAGATTCGGATTTCTCATTAGTGATAGTCGTGATGTGTTGCTTATGGATCAAAACGAGCCCACTCTTATCAGGAGGCTATGTCTGGACCAGACTCAGATAAATGGCTAAGTGTCATGAACTCTGAGATGCAATCCATGTATGATAACCAAGTTTGAAACTTGGTCGATTTACCTGAATGTGGTAAGACCATTGGATGTAAATGGGTTTTCAAGAAGAAAACTGACATGGATGACAATGTGCATACTTTTAAAGCAAGACTTGTAGCAAAAGGTTTCAGGCAGACTCAAGGTGTTGATTATGATGAAACTTTTTCGCCAGTAGCCATGCTTAAATCCATAAGAAATTTAATTGCCATTGTTGCATATTATAACTATGAGATATGGCAAATGGATGTAAAAACAACATTTCTTAATGAAAAGCTGCTTGAAGACGTGTATATGACACAACCTGAAGGTTTTGTACATCCTGAGTATTCTAGGAAGGTATGCAAGCTTCAAAGATCCATTTATGGATTAAAGCAAGCTTCTCGGAGTTGGAATCTTCATTTTGATGAAGCAATCAAGGATTTTGGTTTTATTAAGAACGAAAATGAGCCTCGTGTATACAAGAAGGTCAGTGGGAGTGTAGTTATTTTTCTGGTACTGTTCGCAGAATGTCAAGTCTTGGTTAGGGAAGTGTTTCACAAAGAAAGACTTAGGAGATGCAGCTTATATCCTAGGGATAAGAATATATAGGGATAGATCTAAGAGGCTAATCGGTCTAATTCAGAGTGCTTACATAGACAAGGTGCTGAATAGGTTCAGTTTGCAAGACTCTGAAAGGGGATTGTTGCCAATGTCTCATGGCATAAGTCTTACCAAGAATCAATGTCCTAGGACAAATGATGAGCGAGACCGTATGAATAAGATTTCATATGCATCAACTATTGGATCTATCATGTATGACATGCTATGCACTCGACTTGATGTATCATATGCTTTGAGCACTACAAGCAGATATCAGTCGGATCCTAGTGAGAGTCACTGGATAGTAGTAAAGAACATCCTTAAATACTTAAGAAGGACTAAGGAAATGTTCTTGGTCTATGGAGATTTTGAAGATGATCTAGTTGTAAATGGTGACATAGATGCAAGTTTTCAAACTGATATAGATGATTTTAGATCGCAATCTGGATATGTGTTTACTTTGAATGGGGGTGCAGTAAGCTGGAAAAGTTCATGGCAAGAAATTGTAGCAGATTCTACAACAGAAGCTGAGTATATTGCAGCAAAGGAGGCAGTTTGGATCCAAAAGTTCATTTCTTAACTAGGTGTGGTTCCAAGTATTGCTAACCCTGTTTATTTGTATTGTGACAATAACGGGGCAATAGTACAAGCCAAGGAACCTAGATCACACCATAGATCCAAACATATACTCAGACGTTTTCATCTCATCAGAGAAATTATTGAGAGGGGAGACGTGAAGATTTGCAGAGTACCTATTGAAGACAACGTTGAGGATCCATTGACAAAAGCTCTTCCACAAGCAAAACATGATGGTCATGTTAGATCATTATGCATTAGATGCATGTATGATTGGCCCTAATGCGAGTGGGAGATGTTAGGGTATGTGCCCTAAGTCAATCCATTAACTGTCTTTATGAATACTTTTAGTTAATAAAATAGAGGATTTCATTTGTTGTTTATTATAATTAATTTGCATGTTTACATTATAATAAGATCCATGGGTATTTACAGAAATAACCTAAATGTCCCTAGTCGATCATTATACTGGGAACTATAATGAATTAAGACTAGTGTGAGTCTTGATTGATGATCATATGATGATTATACGTATAGGGATACGAATCAAGATCTCGAGTACTTGTTAGGGAACAAAGTACTAGATCGACCTGCTATGAGGACATCACATGGATTAAGTCATAGTTGTTTCTCATGATAGGTATATTTTTCAGTCCTCTGACTTGAGATTACCGGAGACTTCAACATTAGGAATACAGTGATTTGACACAATCAAACGTTGTCTTTAACCGGATGATTATAAAGGTTGTGATTGGTTACTGTGTGAGTAATGTGATGAAGTTGTGTAATCAAAATATAATTTGTCCCTATCATATAAAGAGAGATATCCAGTGGATCCCTAGATGTGTTAGAGAGTTAAAAGGCCTAGTCAAAGTGAATTGATAGTGATCAATGTCACTTGGATGTTTTCAGTCTACCTAGAGATCGAGACTAGTACGATTGAACATGTTGGATGACAATTATATGCCTTATGTTTGATCAAAAGGATAGCGTGTGACAAAAGTATGTTATATACACTATTGATTAGGTTGTATCCATTTGATATTCGTACAACTTGGGTAGTTATAATGTCTTACTAGAGGACGCTTATGAGTTGTATACCAAAATGTGTTTTGGTATACTGACAACGTTGTATGAGCCTATTGGGTCGCACACTAAGAATGGTTTTGCGAGATTTTAAGATGGTTCAGAAAAATGAATTTTATATGATAAAATTCATGACAGACACGTTCTCGTGATGTATTACAGTTATACTTCTTTAAGTAGGGATATATGTGTAATTTACTTAACCGTCTATATACAAGGGTTGTAAAAATAGACGCTTTAAGTTAGAAAACACGTACGAAAGATTAAAAGACCGAAACTTTATTTTTTTTTTAGAAACGACTTAGAGTTTTTGGTATGCTCTGGATCGTTTTGGAGAGAAACAAAAAGGTTTGGTATTTTCTCGAAGCTAGCATTTCGAATCTCGGCCGCCGTTAATGTGTGGACTACTGGTAGAGGGCGTTCGTCGTTGGCAGCGCCTTCAATATAGATCAACCTTCAGAAAGGTATATTGCGACTGAGGTATGATTAAGTTTTTATGGTTTAAACATTTTTAATGGAATTAGATTCAGATCCTGTCGGGGTTTTTATCAAAATTATTTTGTAATCTCCGCTGCGCATGAACCCCAAAACCCTACAATAAAACTATTTGAATCAAAATACCTTCATTTAAGCAAAGTTATTCCTTTTAAATAAGCTTTCAAATGCCGCTGGTTTGGATCAATTTGGATTTACAACGGGTAGATTATGAACAAATTACCTAGGTTGATTCCTAATACAATATGCATAATTCTAGTTTTGGTGTTGCAATTTCAAAAATTCATATATTTATGATTTCAAAATCAAATTAAGAACTTCAATATAAATGGATTATCAGTTTGGAATGAGGAATCCAAATATAAAAATTAATGGCAAATACTCAATCATCTACTATCTGAAATTAGTCTAAAACCAGAACTTGTTCTAATTTCAACTAAAAACATGTGTACCTAGTTAATGTAGCACCCTAGCTTGAGAAGTTTCTCACCAACTCTCGTGGATTCCTTCAACACCTTGATGATTCACTCCTTTCCAGCAATTCCTTCTTCTTCTCTAGCAAGAATGAATTAGTGATTTGGTTTGCATGTTGTTTGATCACTAATTTTATATATTAAGGTGATGTTCCTTCCTAGCCCTTAATCTTCATGAATTTATGTATCATTAGGAATATCTAATGGTCCACATTTGTCATATATCCCACTAACTCAACCTCAAGTGACACCATTTCATTACTCACTTAGTTCCTATATGTGCCAGTGTGTATATCTAGACCAATTTTATGCTTTCCATTTAATTTACTCAACTATATGCCTTTACTTTTATTTACATTGACCAACACAACCATAGGCTTACAAGTAATTCCTTATTTCATATTAGTATTAAATAAGACTTACCAAAATGTTAATTACCTAGTTCCCCGACTCACATGCTACTCGAGACGCGTCCTCATTTTCTTCTCGACGCCTACAATTGTACAAACCGACTTAGTAAGTCTACACAATACATAACACTAGGCATACATCAATACAAAAACACAATATACCTTGGCCACGTGCTTCGGTCGGTGCACGTATCACTGTGTAGGTCCCACGTCAATGGTCGGTGATCCTGATTAAAGAATTAAAACGGGGGTTAGAGATTTGGGCTGTGACAAATATTCCCAACAAAATGAAAATTTTGTCCTCGAAATTAAGTTTAAGTTATGGTTCTACCTGACTCGACCAGGTACGGGAATCTATCTCGCATATAGTTCTCTCGCTCCCAAGTAAGTTACGTGTCATCGTAGAACTGCCACTTGACGAGTACCTTCGAGATGGACTTGCTCATCAACTATTGTACCTTCCGATCTAGGATCTGAATGGGTTGCTCATCATAAAAGATGTCCTCGCTCAGGTCGATCTGACTTAAGTCAACTGTTGGTTGTTTGCCTGCCTTCGACTCGGCTAGTTGAAGCATCAAAATATGGAACACTCCCTGACATCTGTGGAGGCAATTCAAGCTCGTATGCCATTTTTCCGACCCGTTTCTTAATCATGAAAGGCCCGATGCACCTTGGTGCAAGCTTTCATTTCACCCCAAATATTTGGAGACCGTTCCGAGGGGAAACCTTTAAATAGACAAAGGCTCCCTCGGAATATGCGAAATCACCTTGATACTTGTCTACATATCTCTTATGTCTCTCCTGTTCTCCTTTGAGTCTCTGACGGATCAGTTTGACCTTTTCCGTATGGTCAACAACAATTTCAGACCCCCACTATTTCTCGGTCTTCTAGCTCAGCCTAGCAAGATGGCGAGCGACATGGTCTGCCATTCAAAGCCTTAAATGGCGCCATCTCAATGCTAGCCTAATAACTATTGTTATAAGCGAACTCACACAATAGTAGGTACTCCGCCCAAGATCTGCCAAACTCCAACACGTATGCCCACAACATGTCCTCGAGGACCTGAATCAATCTCTTAGTCCGCCAGTCGATTTGAGGGTGGAAAGTCGTACTGAACTGTAGGCGTGTACCGTACTACTATTGCATACTCCGCCACATCCTAGATGTATACGTAGCATCTTGGTCTGACGTGATCATCAATGGTACCCCGTGCAGCTTGATAATTTCTCTTTCGAACAGTTCGCTCAGCTGATCGAACGTGTAATGTGATGCCACTGGCAGGAAATGAGCAGAATTTGTCATTCTGTCAACTATTACCCAGATCGAGTCATGTCTCATCGCGATCCTCGACAGTCCTATGACAAAATCCACAGAGATGTCTTCCCACTTCCATCGAGGAATGGGAAGCAACTGTAGTAATCCCCCGGGTCTGCGATGCTCGGACTTCACTTGCTAATAGATTCCACAGTTTCTGATGAATCTAGACACGTATGCCTTCATCTCGGGCCACAAAAAATGTCTCCTCATGTCGTGGTACATCTTATTCATGCTTGGATGTACGGTGAATTTGGAATGGTGCGACTCCTGAAGGATTTCATCTCTCAGCTCCAATACCTCTGGTATCCATGACCTGCCTTGGTATCTCAGACACTGATATTTCGTCTTTGCCCAATCTGTACACTCTACACTATGCATTAACTCGTTGAATCTTGAGTACAACTGGTCGGTGTTTTGACCCTCTGACATTCACTGTGTAGACATGGTCTGTAGTCTCATCTGTGCGCAAATCATCACCAGAGTATCGATAGGAACCTCTGTCTGACATGTTGGCGTCGCTGCCTCGAGTAATCCGTACTCATGCATCATGTGACATTTGACCACCTCAGTATCTCTAGTTGGTCTCCTACTCAGCACAAATACAACTGCTGCCAACTCTAGATCGTGCGCATGGTAGTTCTTCTCATGTATCTTTAACTGTCTCGAGCGTATGCCATGACACCGCTGCCCTGCATCAACATACAACCTATACCCGTATGAGAAACATCTGTGTATACTAGAAATCCATGTCCAGCCTCTGGCGGTACTAATATTGGCGCGGTAGTTAATGACCTCTTCAATTGAGTAAATGCAGCCTCGCATTTCTTTGTCCACTCATAAGCAACATCCTTCTATGTTAGTCTCGTCATCGGTGAAGCGATCTTCGAGAAATCCTTCACGAATCTATAGTAGTATCCTGCTAATCCCAGAAAGCTCCTGATCTTCGGTATTGATGTCGGTGCCGGCCAATCCATGATTGTCTGAATCTTGGCCAAATCTACTACAATCCCTACTGCTCCAACAATGTGCCCCAAGAACTTGACCTCTGCAAGTTAGAATTCACACTTGCTGAGCTTAGCAAAAAGTCGATGTTCCCTCAATGTCTGCAACGTCTCTCTAAGGTGCTGCTCGTGATCCTCACATGTCCTCGAGTATATCAAGATGTCATCGATGAAGACTATCACGAAGCGGTCGAGATACGGTCTAAGTACCCGATGCATTAAATCCATGAATACGGCGGGGGCGTTGGTCAACCTGAATGGCATGACCGTGAACTAGTAGTGTCCGTATCTGGTGCTGAATGTTGTCTTGGACCTGTTCTTATCCCTGATTCTAAGCTTATGATACCCCGATCTCAGGTCTATCATGGAGAAAAAATGTGCTCCTCTCAGCTGATCAAATAATTCGTCTATTCGCGAAAGTGGGTACTTATTTCGGACTGTCACTCTGTTTAACTGCCTGTAGTTGATGCATAGTCTTAGACTGTCATCCTTCTTCTTCACAAACAGAACTGGCGCTCCCCACGGTGACATCGAAGATGTGATGAATCCCTTCTCCCCCAAATCCTTAAGCTGAGTCATCAACTCCTCTAACTCCCTCGGAGCCATGCAGTACGACGGTATCGCGATCGGTCTGGTACCCAGTTTTAGGTCAATGATGAAGTCTACCTCTCGTGGTGGCGGTAATCCGAGTGAATCCTCTGAAAAAACATCTAGGAAGTCTCGAACAATCGGTATCTCATCTAGTCCGGGTCCATGACTCTCCGCTACAGCGTACAATGCTACCTAGAGTCTTCATCTCTCCATTAAATGTAAGCCGAACTCTCGTAGTGCCGAGTCTCGTTGTCGGGGGTGCTATAGTAGTAGCTGTGGTGACGGGAGGCAGTCGAAACCAGTGCAATCATCTGTGCCGACATGTAAGAGATGAAATCAGCAATCTGTCGCTCATGAGCAGTCGTCCGGTCAGACATCCTCTAAGAATTGTCAACTGATACGGTGGGAGGCTGACTGCAGCTAGCTCCGTTGTCTCCAGCCTCGTGCGAATCTGCCATCGATGTCTTCAAGTGGATAGCGAATGCGAATCAGCTATTACGTGGCATAACGCATATATATACATATAGAAACTAACACGTACATATAAGAAATCCCCATCTCACCTTCACTCAATTACTAATTAAATAGTTCCAAGGCAAGGATCATCTGGTTTCCATTTCTAAGGTTTGTGTTTTATACGAGTTCGTTTTTTCTTATTTATCCCTAAGGTTCTAATACCTATGCTCTGATACCAACCGTGATGGCCCTTCTCCTAATCTAGGGCGCCGCCCGGCCTAATCTCGTAATTAAGCCATAATCCTATCTACGCAGGACTCAACTACGTATTAGTAAGCCTTTAAAACATAAACGCCTCTTTTCTCGTGTTCAGGATAAGTAATACACTAGTCCTATTAGTTTATAAAATTTAGTGTTAATTAAAAACTTTTTATTAAATTAATTATTTAGCAGAAGTTTCATTGGTTATGCGGAAACAATTAGTAGATTATGCGGAAGCCATTTATAAAATCCTAAGTGTGGAAAACCAAGAAATGACATCATATATATAAAGTCCGCAAAATGCAGTGAAATAGTAAAATAGTCTAAGTCAGGTCGGGGAAACTAATGCTCAACCCAATATACAACCCGAATAGTATTTGAAAGACATATATAACATATACAATTAAAATACCAAAAGAAAACCTACAATCGATGCAGTGATGCGCCGCGGGCTCAAGGATAATCGCCGATCTTCTCCTTGCCCGGCCTACTAGTAGACGGCTTTGCACCTACTGTCATAAAAAGGACGGTGAGTACAAGAATAAAACAGTAATCCCCGATAACAAGTTTAATTTGCATTTCCAAATATTCAAATGGTATTTAAAAGCATATAAATGGGAAAACTGGAAAATAAACCATATGCGAGTAAATATCAGAGTTAAACAAGTGATACTGACACTAAACTAAGTAGTGGTGATTTAGGTCCGGTCGGTAGTGAAACTTGTCACTCCGACTCAATAATCATATAACACAAGGGACTCTAACCCAAGTGTTACCAAGGACTCTAACCCCGGTGTGTAGATCACCTCAGGGACTCTAACCCTGAGTGTCATACAGTGTCAGGTAACACGTGCCGACATCCTCGAGGACTCTAATCCCGTAAGTCGCGCACACCACGATCGAGTACGGGACCTAAATGCGCAAATTACTTTTAAAATTTCAAGAAATACCAAGTATGGATTGTCAAGGCATAGACACATCTACACACCTAAACAAATAATGAATATAAGTCCCCTAAAACATTTATAAGATATTCACTAGCCTAATAGTATGCTATTTATCATTCAATTCACATTTAAAACAATAAGAATAGACATAGCATGGGATGGAATCAATGAATCAAATCAAATGAATGAATATCATGCAAACTAGACTCATGAAGTGAGCATAGACATAAAGAACGCATGCTATAAGAATACAAAGGTTAAATAGTCAAAAGGACTATGCAAGGAAAGCAATTAATATAAATGAAATGCTAAGTAAAGTTGTCATTGGGTATACTCACAACAACAAAGTAAAGTCCTAGCTTCACTGGTCTCTCGATACTCAAATCTTGTATTCGTTCTCTCATACTTTTTCCTAAGTTCCTGAGTTTGGTATCTTATTAGTTCAGATATAATGGGTTTAAGCTCAATTTAGTGGTGTTTATTGTGTATTCAAATTGATTCAATGGACTTTAAATCAATCTTCCTAAATTAGCCCCTAAAGACTAAATTAAGTTTCAATTTCAGTCCTACATTTTAACGCAGTTTTATGCATGAAATGGTCAAAATATTGAAATCATTGATCTATACAATTATTGTTGGTCTCTCTCTTAGCTTCCCAGAAAAGTTTAGTTTGCAAAATTCCGATTTAAAATGAAAGAGATATCATGATTTTACTAAACATAGGTCTAATTGGAATTTAATCCGACCAGGGGATTTAGAAATTTTATTTCTCCCAATCTATAGTTCCCAAAAATGTGATTTTTGGTAACAACACAAAAAACATATCCAAATACGACATACTACAAGATCGACTTATTTGAATAAGCGGTTAGGGAGTAATGCCCTTAACAAATCTAGTTTCAAAACTTTCCTTTTTAATTCTAGCACCTATTTGTAAAGCTTGTTTGGAGATAAAATCATTTGAATCAAAATACCTTCATTCAAGCAAAGTTATTCCCCTTTAAATAAGCTTTCAAATGCTGCTAATTTGGATCAATTTGGATTTAAAATGGGTAGATTATGAACAAATTACCCAGGTTGATTCCTAAAACAACATGTTTAATTCTAGTTTTGGTGTCACAATTTCAAAAATTCATATATTTATGATTTCAAAACCAGATTATGAACTTCTATATAGCTGGATTATCAATTTGAAATGAGGAATCCAAATATATAGATTAATTGCAAATACTCAATCATTTACTATCTGAAATTAGCCTAAAACCAGAACTTATTCTAATTTCAACTAAAAAGATGTGTACCTAGTTGATGTAGCACCCTAGCTTGAGAATTTCTCACCAACTCTCATGGATTCCTTCTACACCTTGATGATTCACTCATCTCCAGCAATTCCTTCTTTTTCTCTAGCAAAAATGAATGAGCGATTTGATTTTCATGTTGTTTGATCACTAATTTTATATATTAAGATGATGTTCCTTCCTAGCCCTTAATCTTCATGGATTTATGTATCCTTAGGAATATCTAATGGTCTACCTTTGTCATATATCCCACTAACTCCGACTAACTCAACCTCAAGTGACACCACTTTATTACACCTAGTTCCTATATGTGTCAATGTGTATCTTTAGACCAATCTTATGATTTCCATTTAATTTACTCAACTATATGCCTTTACTTTTATTTACATTAACCAACACTACTATAGGCTTACAAGTAATTGCTTATTTCATATTAGTATTAAATAAGACTTACCAAAATGCTAACTACCCGGTTCCCCGGCTCACATGCTACTCGAGGCGTGTCCCCACTCTCATCTCGACGTCTACAACTGTACAAACCGACTTAGTAAGTCTACACAATACATAACACTAGGCATACATCAATACAAAAATACAATATACATCGGCCACGTGCCTCAGTTGATGCACGTATCATTGTGTAGGTCCCACGTCGATGATCCTGATTAAGGAATTAAAACGGGGTTAAAGATTTGGGCCGTGACAATCAATTACATGGATGTCCCGAATTTTCTTGATGATCCAAATGCTAATCTCGATATTTTTAATGATCATAAGTAACGATATAATTCTATGTGCTAGTTTTTGTTATGCTTATTAGTTATATGTACTAGTTTCTTATTATGAATGAAATATGACTTTTTTTTCTAATTTGCCAAACGTTATTTGTCTAGATGGATCAATAAATCATGTGTTAAAATCATGAATCAAATAAGAGCGATATATGTCTTACTGATTGTGCTACAACGCACACAATCCTTAAAAATAGAGAATATTTCTCCAATTTGAACTTAGCTCTGGCTAATGTTGAAACAAAATCTGGCATCTCAAATTTGATTAATGGCTCTGGAAGAGCAAATATTATGTTGCCTGGGTGAACAACAATGTATGTTGACAATGCCTTATATTCTGAAAAATCCGGAAGAAATTTACTAATCTTTAAAAATATTCGACAAAATGGATATCATATTGAAACCATGAACGAAAATAATAGAGAATTTCTTTAATTTACATTGGTTTCAAATGGGAAAAAAAGAAGTGTTATAAAAACTCTCAGCTTTATTATCTAGATTATATTTTACTCTTATAAGGCATGTCGAAACGAATGTCGTCTTAAATAAGAAAAATTAATGATCCAAAAACATTCATTTTATGGCATGACCGGCTTGGTCATCCATGATCATCAATGATGCGAAGAATAATTAATAATTCACACAGACATCCTTTAAGGAGTCGCAAAATATTTTCAGCTGGTGATTATAATTGTGCTAGTTGTTCTCAAGGTAAATTGATAGTTAAACCATCCCCAAGTAAAATTATTGTGGAATCCCCAGTTTTCTTAGAAATTCAAGGAAACATATGTGGACCTATTCATCCTCACTGTGGACCATTTAGATATTTCATGGTTTTGATAGATGCATCAACTAGGTAGTCACATGTTTGTTTGCTTTCGACCCGCAACATTGCATTTTCTAGACTTTTAGCGCAAATCATTAAGTGAAGAGCACAATTCCCTGATAACCCAATCAAGACCATCCGTCTTGATAGTGTCGGGGAATTTCAATCTCAAACATTTAAAAACTATTGCATGTCTATAAGAATTATAATTGAAGATTCGGTTCCACACGTGCATACCCAGAATGGTTTGGCAGAATCTTTGATCAAACGCAGTCAATTAATTGCTAAACATTTAATCATGAGAACTAAGTTATCAACCTCAGTTTGAGACATTTAGTCCTTCGTGCATCATCTATCATTCGTTATAGGCCTCCTGCATACCATGAACATTCCCACATGCAACTCATTTTAGGTCAACAACCAAATATTTCACACTTGAAAATTTTTAGCTATGCAGTGTATGTTCCTATACCACCTCCCAATAGAACTAAGATGAGTCCACAACGAAAACTTGAGATTTATGTTGGATTTAACTTATCGTTCATTATAAGATACCTTGAGCCCTTAACAAGGGATTTATTTACTGCACGTTTTGTTGATTGTCACTTTGATGAAACAATTTTCCCACCATTAGGGGGAGATAAGAAGCAAATTCAAAAGGAATGGCGCAAAATTGCTTAGAATGCATCAACTTTATCACATTATAATCCACATACAAATCAGTGTGAACTTGAAGTTCAAAAGATCATTCATTTGCAACAAATCGCAAATCAATTACCTGATGCATTTAATGATGCAAAACAAGTGACAAAATCACATATTTCAGCTATAAATGCTCTTGCAAGAATTGATGTTTATGTGCAACAAAATGTACAAGAACCAGCGAAACGCTTAAAACATGGAAGATTAGTTGGTTCAAATGATACAATTCCTCGAAAGAGAAAAATAGGAGTAAAAATAAATACAAATCAAAATACTTTTAAGAAAGCACAAGAATCCTTTGATAAAGATTTGTCAGAACAAGTTGATTCTGATGAGGAACAACTGCCTTTAGAAAAATATGAAAAATATGAAAATAATGAGATATCAATAAATTATTTAAACTCTGGTAAGATTTGGGATCGAAATAAAATTGTTCTTGATGATATATTTGCTTTCAATGTGTCATTTGAAATATGTGAAAATGATGATGATCCTGAACCACGATCAGTGGACAAATCTCGAAAAAGACTTGATTGACAAAATGGCAAGAGGTTATACAAGCAGAGCTAGACTCGTTAAGGAAACGATAGGTTTTTGGACCGATTGTTCAAACATCAGATGAAGTAAAACATGTTGGATATAAATGCGTATTTGTACAAAAGAGAAAAGAAAAAAATGAAGTTACAAGGTACAAAGTAAGACTTGTAGCCCAAGGTTTCTCACAAAGACCTGACATCGATTATGAGGAAACATATTCTCCTTTTATAGATGCAATCACATTTCGGTTCTTGATAAGCCTTGCAGTTTCTGAAGGGTTTGATATGCATTTAATGGATGTTGTTATAACATATATGTACGTATCCCTAGACAGTAAGATATATATGTGAATCCTTGCAGGATTTGTAATATTCGAAGAAATAAAATCAAAATTTCATAACATGCATTCTACAAAATTACAAAGATCTTTGTACGGATTGAAATAATCCGAAAGAATGTGGTAGAAACGTCTTAGTGATTATTTACTTAAAGAATGATATGTAAATAATTCGTTTTGCTCATGTGTCTTCATTAAAAGATCAACAACAGGATTTGTGATTATTGCTGTATATATTGATGATTTAAATATAGTGGGAAACCACGACAACATCATTAGAACATCTGAATACTTGAAAAAGGAACTCGAGATGAAAGAACTTGAAAAAATAAGACTTTGTCTTGGTTTGCAAATTGAGCATTTTTCAAGTGAAGTACTTGTCCATCAATCAAATTATATTGAAAAAATATTAAAAATATTTTATATGGATAAGGCACATCCATTTAGCTCTCCAATGGTTGTCAGATCACTTGAAGTGGATAATTATCCATTTCGACCTCATGAAAGTGATGAAGAGCTACTTGGTCCGGAGGTACCATATTTAAGCGCAATTGGTGCACTTATGTATCTTGCAAATTGTACAAGACCTAACATTGCTTTTGCTGTCAACCTACTTGCAAGATTCAGCTCTTCACCAACTCGAAGACATTGGAATAGTGTTAAACATGTTTTTCGGTATCTTCGAGGAACAAGTGACATGAGTTTATTTTACTCGAGAGGGGTAAAATTGAATCTCCAAAGTTATGCTGATGCTGGATTTTTATCTGATCCCCATAAGGCCCGTTCTCAAACGGGATATGTATTCACCTGTCGTAATACTGTTGCATTATGGAAGTCAGTAAAGCAAACTATGGTTGCTACTTCTTCAAATCATTCTGAAGTACTTGTCATTCATAAAGCAAGTAGTGAATGTGTATGGTTGAGAAACATGATTGAACGTATTCAAGAATCATGTGAATTGCCTTCAATAAAAGATTCTCCAACCATATTATATGAAGATAATGCAGCATGTATTGCACAATTAAGTGAATGATTCATAAAAGTGGACAGAACAAAACGTATTTCAATAAAATTCTTTTATGCACATGAGCTTCAGAAGAATGGTGAAATTGATGTCAAGCAAATTCGATCGAGTAATAATCTTGCTGAGTTATTCATAAAAGTCTTACCAACCACGACATTTAAAAGATTTACATATGGCATTGGCTTGCATAAACTTAAGGACATTGCAAGTAAAGAAACTGAACAAGTTTCACCCATGTTCAGATGAGGGGGAATTATTGATTAGTGTATTGCACTCTTTTTCCCTTAGTTGTGGTTTTATCCTATTGAGTTTTCTTAGCAAGGTTTTTAATGAGACAATCTTAACAATATTATACCCATCTTAATATTTTATGAGAATATTTTACTCTTTTTCTTTTACTATATTTTTCCCATAAGGTTTTTCTTAGTAGAAGTTTTAACAAGACACAATCTCTAAGCAAGTGTCATCCAAAGGGGAGTGTTGTGGAGTATGAATGACCATGCATGTATACCAACATATTGTGTAGTCATGTAACTTGTATTTCTCACTTAATAGTACCTCTACTTGTCTATGTATTGTAATGTTACTTGTAACTATTCCCGATGTACACCAACTCTTCTATGTATTATCAAATTACTTGTAATGTGTCGTATGACATGTGGTCTATGTGTTACTTGTACACATTGTATAAAATACATTTATCATCACTACCAAATGACCTATATAAAGGGTGCTAACTTCATTATAAAAACACACCAAGTTGAATGAAAGCATCTTATTCCAACTATCTCATTTCTTCTCTTCTCATTTGTAGTAGTAGTTTATAGTAATAAAAGTTCTTAGTCTTCTATTTCCTTTTCTAGTTCTTAGCAAGTTTCAACTCAATATATAGTTACAATGATAACAGGGATAAAGGGCAAAATCTAAAATAGCGAAAATGCCGAAATCACCCTTCATTTCACGTTCTAGTTTGTCCGTCCTTTAGCACAAGGCCCTATTCAGTTGAGCCCACACAACAGCAGTGGGTTTTTCAAAAATTAAGGTGGATATAGTTTTTTATTCCAAAAATAAGGTTGGCTACTTTTAATTTACAAAACTAAGTATGTCTCCTTTTGAAAAGGAGTCATTGGTGATGATGTGGCTCCATGTGGCGGTGTATTGATGAGGTGGAGTGAATGATTCATTTTGAAAAGGAGTCATCTATACAAAATGAATGACACCTTTTGAAAACGAGCCATCTATACAAAATACAAAACCTCCTTATTACTCCTCAAAAGGAATACTTTGTTCAACTCGAAGCGGTGAACTCATGCAAACGTCATGTATGTATCGAGATGGACAAGCCGCATCATGTACGTATCTCGAGATGGACAACCCTCATCACACGTATCTCGAGGTAGACAACTGATGTAAAGAATACGCACGTATATGGACGTGGACAACTCATGCAAACGCCACACATGTATCTCGCGGTGGAGAAGTCATGCAAACGACCCGCGCGTATGTCAAGGTGGCCGACTCAGCAACCTCGTGCAATTCATGCAAACGTGACACACGTATGGTAAGGTGTGCAACTCATGCAACCTTGTACAATCCATGCAAACGTCGCACACGTATCTCGAGGTGGACAACTCATACAACCTCGTTCAATCAATGCAAACTGTGCAAAAGTCATGCACGCATTTCGAGGTGGATAACTCATGTAATCTCGTGCAATCAAAGTAAACCATGTAAACGTTATGCACGTATCTCGAGGTGAAAAACTCATGCAAACGTCATACAAGTGTCTCGAGGTGGACAACCCATGCAAACACCACACACGTATCTCGAGGTGGACAATCTATGCAAACGTCATGCACATATCTCGAGGTGGACAATCCTACATTATTTTGGCATCCACATGGCGCCCACGTGGAACACTCTACGTGGCGCCCGTGTTCAGAAAACATGAATGACGCATTTCCAAAATGCGCCATTCATGTTAGAGAATATCCACGTAGGCGCTACGTGGATTTTTCCACTATACATGAATGACACATTTTGGAAATGCGCCATTTGTGTATTTTGAGCAGGCTAATTTTTCTCCAACTAATGACGCATTTTCAAAATGAGCCATTCACGTTGGGGAACATCCACGTGGGCGCCACTTGGATCGTTCCACAATACACGAATGACGTATTTTGAAAATGCGTCATTCATATGTTTTGAGCAGACTAATTTTTCTCCAACTAATGACGCATTTTCAAAATGCGTTTTACCTTACTTTTGGAATAAAAAAAAAAACCTCACTTATTTTACTCATTTATATTAATTTTGACATTACGTTTGTAATTTTTCCCTGCAGCAGTGCCGTCGATACCTTGGTCAGCGCAAACCCGCTCTCCCTCGGCGCTCTTGAGATCGAAGGATGCAGCAGGTGATGATGACATTCACTCTCAAACCCCCACTCCAAAACTTCTCCTGGTCTCTTTTTTCAGATTGTTTGTTTTGTTTGTGATTTTAGGGTGGAGGATCGGAGACGGAAGTGACGTGGGAGGATCAGCAGAACATCAACAAGTTCGGGAGGCTCAACAACCGGCTTCACGAGCTCCAAGACGAGATCAAGATCTCCAAGGTAACCCCATTCGTCCCAATTTCGTTATTCTTCTCTTCTTGATAGCTGTTGAATTGGATACCGCTAGCGGCGTTAATTGTTGTAGTTTTTGGTTATAGTAATATAATTGATGTTTAACTATGTATAAGCGAGAAAATCAGGATTAGCGAATCAATGTGCTTTTATCAAGGTAATTGATTCTATGTTTGGTCCGTTCTATTGAAATTTCTATTATACTTACAAAAACCTATGTATAAGCGAGAAAAATAGGAGAAAATCTATTTCAAGCAGTTGAATTTGTAATAATGGTGGCGTGTACTAGCCAGCTCCAATGATATGCCAGAAATGCTCCAAGAGGAGCTTTTAGGGCACGTTAATATACTATTTGTGACTTTTGACTTGCATTCCTTTCATCGCTAATCTTGTAAAGAATGTATATACCTACCAAAGCACTCAAGCCAACGCAAGTAACAACAATTCTTACTCCATTACTTTTTCTATCTATATAAGAGTACCGAAACTTTTACATGTCATAGCAATGTGGTAATGGAATTCTTTAACTCTATTTTTCTCACCTTTCTTTTATAGAGAGGTACTTGATTTAAAATCTCAGTTTAATAAGAAAAGAAGACGAAGAACATATCCTATCTCCTCAAAATCCAAATCGTCATGTTCATTAGCCGTGAAAGCGGATCGAAATCCGCACCCTTGAACCATTACCCTTCATGATCTTTTATAAGTTTGAAACATTGAATAGGTTGATCCTCATCATATGCTTATGGGCATCTCCCCCTAATTAAACTCGTCTTGATTTTTATTTTCAAACACCCTTTTGTTAATATCTTGGTCTTCTTTAATGATGCATTTGTAGGAAAACTGAGAATCTCATGGTTTGCAAGGTCCATAATTCTGCCACATGTTGACAATTGATACCAAAAGTGTGCCACAAAGGTGCAACCATAAAACACATGATACACATGTTCATTGTGACTAACATATGAGCAACGCTATTATGGGAAATGTCCTTAGAGGGATTTTTTTGCAACCTATCATAAGAATCCCCCTGCTAATCTGGTGTTGAAGCTTTATTGTTGTTTAACCTATCATTATCATTGATCTTCATTATGTTTAAGCCACCCAAAGACTTTTTCTTTGTGTAATGTGTGTTGGTTTGGTATCCAAACCAATTTCATTTTCAGCATTACTACAAGACATTTTTCCAATCATCAAAAGAGATTAATAATCTTTCTCTCACGTTCCCCAAACCCAATTTATAGAATATCAAAAAAAATTAAGCAGTAAGGAAATTAAAGCTCAAGAGGATTAGAAGAAATCATTGAGCTTCTCTTCCCTTATCACCGCCTTTGGGTCTCGAAATCGCCAATAAAGGAAGTAAAACGATTTGAAATAATTAAATCCCACATCGTAATGTACACTTGTAATAGCGAAATGCAACCTAATACGAGAATATAATACGAAACAACAAGATTTCAAGGAATTTAAATATACAAGAATGTAATTCATCCCATTGATGTTCCTTAACTACAATTAGATGCTGACTTCCGCAAGTAATACACGAACGATACTAAGAAATTACGTATTGAGAGAGTAGTCCTCATCAACCCTTAAATCAAAGGGAGTATAATTAAGCCCATCTTGACAATGTGCCACTTAGGATAACCAAATGAATCACTGACTCCGGCCATAGAACAAACTATAATGTTACAACTGTAAATTCTTTTCAGGGAACACTATAAGGACTTTCGAGATGCAACCCACCTATCTACGTTCGTGTATGCATGAACAACAAATTGTGCAATGGAAAATGAACATTCAATGCAATTGTACTTGCAAGTAATATTCATACAATGTAATTATCGACATGGGATTTACTTACAAGCAACCAACTTTGAGCTAGATTTTCAGGGTTCTTAGAGCGTCAATTACCTTGAAAGTGGCTCTAATAGCTTTACTACGTACCCAATTATTGTTAGGGTCAAGATCCAAGTGAAGCCAAATCACGAAACCCCATGAAAACTGCAACCAAAGTACCTCTCAAAACCATTTAAAAAAACAATGAATTATATCAGTTACAACTAACTTTGAACTAGTACTTGGGGTAACCATAGTTTCAAAAATCGACAAACTTCGCCAAAGTTCGGGCGAAGTTTGTCGATGTTGAGGCGAGCGAAGCGAAGTTCAAGGGTAGTTGAAATATTGCAAAATTTCGACTCAACTTCGGTTAACTTTGACCGAACTTCGAAAATTTCGATGGAAGTTCATAAAACATGCAGTAAAATTGTTATGTTTCATGGAAGTTGAACAAATTTCGACAGAAACTTCGACAAAAACTTCGGAAACTTCAATGGAAGTTGATAAAACCATATTAATGCATTATTGTTGTATGATTAAGTATATTCCTAACATCTCTACGAAAAAACTTCGGTTTTCTAACTTTAAAGTGAAATTCCATAAACTTTCGTATACCAGCGAATTTTTGTCAAACTTCCATCGTCGAAGTTAACTTCCTCGAATTAATTCCGAATTTTAAGTGAGCGAAGTCATAGGCGAAGTCGAAGTTTCGAACTTGGGGGTAACTTTTTAGACCTGAAAACCTCAAGATTTGTCTTAGTAACACGAAAATTGTAGACCTCACTTCCTACTTTCAATTGACTCCAAGAATACCCAAATCAAATCACAAACAAAGAAATTATGGATCTTCTTAAATTGCATGCTTACCAGGCAAACTTGATAATCTTGATCTAACAAAACTTCTCCAAATCGAGATTTTTACAATTTAATTCTCAAAACTCAATTCCAACAACCAAGAAACTATTCAATAAAAAATTCAAAACGTTTTCACAATCCATAGCATGAATTTGGATTGAAAACAATGATCAATTCCTCAACAATTCCAATTCGAATAAAGTTTAACTACCTAAAATAGCTTCAAATCAGTTTTCAACTTATTTCAGTCAATTCCATAAACCAAACCCTAACCTATGCCGCTGGAAATTATTCCAAATTAGTGCAAATCTGCCCAATACACAAATTTACAACAATTTTGACCAATTCCTACCAAAGCCCCGTGAGAAAAACTGAAAAATCGCGAGAGTTCAATTTCAAATTGAGGAGAATGGCAAGAATTTCGAATTAACCAAATTTCGAGTTGAATACCTCGTTTCCTTTGTGGAAACTTGGCTCAAAACGCTCCTCCCACGATGCTCGGTTGATTTTTGCCGAGAAAAATTGGGAGAAAAATGGGCGTAGGGAGATCAGGATCAAGAATTATGTGTTAAGAACAGTTGTAAAACAAAGAAAATAAATGAAAAATTATCTCTGTATGCTTGATTGTTAAGGTTCAGTTGTTAGCTTCAGTTGCCAAAATTTCCATATCATTGTTCTTCCATAATATAATGTTATCACCTTTACTAGATTAAGTGTGTGTGGATTGTGTAGAGTGTAAATGGAGGAAACCCATTTCCATGGACTACGTTGGGGCACTCTCGAGGCAACACTAGAATCCTTCTTGTTTTCTTCAAGGTCGTAATTGTTGGTCTTTATTCATTAAGGCATTTATTTTTTGATCCATGTGGCCGACCTCAATTAATTTTGGATTGAGGCTATGTTGTTGTATTAAGGCCTTTATAGCCTGTTCGGTTCGCATGACTGCTTAACTAATCCGTTGGATTAGATTTAATCCGTTGCTTCCTTCGCATGATTAGATAATGCAATCGGATTAGGTAATCATACAAACTTTGGACTAAACGAAGTGGAGTTCTACCCTTTCACTAGCTAATCCATTCTCTCCAATATGTGTAAGGACGAGATTGCCCTTCACTTATACCAAACAAAACCACGGATTTGTAAGTCGTTCTTCCTAATCGTTCGATTTCTTCATGTGAACCCTAGCCGATCCTCATCTCCATCTATTTCGACTCTGTGATCGACGACTCTTTGATCGACCTCGTCCTCCTTCGATTTCGGCTCTGGGAAGTGATCGACCTCGTCCTCCTTCGATTTTGCTAAACCAAACCCTAGCCGATCCTCCTCCTCCTTTGATTTCGACTTTGGACGTATCTCTCATTCATCAATCCTGAACAATTTTGAATCTTGGTATGTGATTAATCTTGGCTGAATTCATTGAATTTGAGTGTTTGGGTCGTGGGTCTTTCATTCGGTAACATCTCCCTGTTTTGTTTTGTGATCTTTATATTTTTTAAATCTCCCTTTTTTTTGGCAGAATTGCTGAGTTGTTGATTTTTATCAACAAGAATACCATCAATTGACACTCTCACTCTATTTTGCTGAGTTGTTGGAATTTTATTTGGTTGATTGACAATGTCGCATGTGTGTTCTGTTACTCGATGTCAAGAAGATGCTTAGTAAGGTTCGGATGAAATTGAAAATGAGCAAGTCGGTTTCCTCTTCGTTCGATTTCTTTTGTGAGAACGATGAAGCTCTTTTGGGGGGTTTTTATATGGGGAGGGGTAAAATGTGCATTTTCATTTAATCACTTAAAACCCTATCATGCCAACCGAACAAGTCTTCAAATTTGGATTACACCTAATCCATAGCAATATAATCTAATGTTTGTTAATCCGACCCTATCATGACAACGCAATCTACCCAACCGAACATGCCATTATTACTACTAATGATATTTACCTATGAGGAAATATTGAGTCTCCATAGCTATTTCCATCTAATATTTTGTACTTTTTTGATTGAAAATATCTTTTGTATCGGTAAAAAGATTTTACAATTTACAAAAGCAAGAAGGAAAGAACGTTGAAAAGTAAAATAAAGAGAACACGCTACCCTATCTATCAGGTAATACTTGATTCAATCTCATTCCACTAAGGATCTCCAATTTTTGTTTCGTTCATTAATGGAGAAGCTTAGGGGCCTCCATGCTACCGACCACATTGCTACTTCGTGGTGGATGTTGTCCCGCCCGCATGTCCTTCATTCATGAACACTTATTTTTAAAAACTTGCCTATTTTGTTCTACCCATACCTGTCAAAAGACAACCAACATTGAAGCATTCCATGCTATTTGAAAGATTTTGTTTGACCCACCATGTCATCTGCATGCAAGTAAGTCATTCCACTCGTTGATGTGCACATCCTCCTTGTCAAAGTCCACAAGCATTGCCTTCCAAATCTCTTTAGTGTAGCTGCATTCCATGAATAAATGCTCCATGGTCTCAGTATCCATGTTACAAAGTGAGCACACAAACAAGGAAACAAAGTGAAGTGAGGCACTCTTATTTGAAGGTTTTCACATATGTTAACTTTCTCAAGAGACACAAGCCAAAAAAAAATAATAATTTTGCAACGAACGGGGCCCTCCAAATAAATTTATGACATCATGTTTAGAAAATGAGATGTTCGAATATGGATTGACAAGAAAAATGGCCACTTTTGTCAAGTGTCCAACTCATCCTATCATGGATTAAGGGAAAATCCTAATAGGTTTGAGAATGGTGAGTAGTTGGGACATCTCACTTGCTTCTCTGACTGTGAGAGGCCTGGAAAAATGAAAATATAAACAAGTGGAGCTAACATTCAACACAGATTTGATGATTTTTTTTTTTTTTTTTGGGAAAGAAACTATTTGTATCAATATATAAAGGGTGCTATTTAAATAGAAATACAAAAATTGCCTAGAAGACACGGAGTCGTCATGGAAGATTGAAATAATTGCTATTCCCTTTGCACATTTTGTACCCACAAAATACTCCAGTCATGCACAAGATTTGGAAAAGAGACATCTTTTCCCCGTTTAGAGCGAGCAATCCAAAAAGAGGTGAGATTTCTCACTTGCTCCCAAATGGAAAACCAATCTAATGGTCTATTATCATAAAGTCTTATGTTTCTTTCCAACCAAAGTGTCCAAAAAAGATCTCCTTGTGCCTTTTCGTTAGATTCAAAGAGGGATAGTTGAATTGCCCAAGATCATGCGTATAGGTAATCTATCCAATGGTGAAAAAGCTCCACTGCGCTTTCGCCATCCGCAATAGAAAGGCTGCAACAATGAGGAGACATGTAAAAGGAGGGTTCCTCCTTTGCATAAGATCATAAGTGTTAAGTTTCCTTAATGCGGCCAACCAACCAAAAACTTTAATTTTGGTGGGAACCGGTGCTTTCCAAATGCAAGCAACATATGGGAAAGGACACCAAAATGGGTTATCAATTAGAATGGGGGTGAAAGACTTGCATGAAAAGTGAATTTTTGTGTCCTCTTTCCAAACGATTCTATCATCTTTAAGTGGCGAAATACCAGTGTTAATAAGTCGTGAAGCTAGTTCAAAACAAACACGAAAACAAAAACAAAATCATAGATACGAACACTAGATCTTTTAGACAAAATAGAAATAGAAAAGGAAAACAAATAAAAAGGGGAGAAAAAATTCGTTTAGGAACATGAAACATATGAACACTTACGGGGAAGTCAATAGAACTAGTAGATGCCATGATTAGAAGGAGAGTCAATATTGCTTGCCTCCAAGAGACAAAATGGGTAGGAGAAAAGAGTAGAGAAATAGGAAGCACAGGGTTTAAATTGTGGTACACTGGTATAGATAGAAAATGCAATGGAGTAGGAATTGTGGTGGATAATGATTATAAGGATAAGGTCGTAGAGGTTAAAAGAATGGGGGATAGATTGATTCTAGTTAAATTAATTATTGGAGATGAAAAAATTAACATACTTAGCGCCTATGCACCACAAGTAGGATTAAGCGAGAGCATCAAACGCAAGTTTTGGGACGATATGGATGGATTTATGCAAAGTATACCATTAGATGAAAAGGTTTTTATTGGAGGAGATTTAAATGGGCATGTCGGGGCAAGTAACGATGGAACCCACCTTAAAAATTGGTTTTCGCACATGTTTCAAATTAACCAGATTCTTGCTTTTCATCTCCATGGACGTCCACAAGAAGTCCTGCATCAACCTCTTGATCTCCTTGACAACCTTAATTGGAACTTTGAATAGAGATAGATGATGTGTTGGTAAAGCAAACAGAACATAATTAGTCATTGTTACCTAGACTCGGGTACGGGTATCGGATACGGGTACATATTTAGGGGTCGGACCTGCAATTCTTTGATTTTAAGGATACGAGGACTCGACAAGTAAGTGTCCAAATATTTGGACACGGGTACTAGGGCAAGACATATATATTAATAAATTTATGATTGTATTGATACTAGGTAAATTAAACTATAACCATATACATCCTTTTTTTAATATGAATCTGATAGATGCCGAATTCAAGAGCAGAAAGAGGGGGTCGCCTCTGTTAGTTTTATTGATCAAAACAGCAAAACAGAATGCTTACACACACAAGAGAGCCCGATCCTAATTGAGAAGGAGTGACTCACTCCTCTCCCCAAGACAAAAAGGTCTTTCCCAAAATACACAATTAACCCAAAAGATGTCCCCCAGAAGTGAACAGTCTCACTTCTTATAGTCCTACTCTACCACTATAGGCTCTCTTGTGCTATACCGTATGTGGGTATATCACGACCCTTCTAGACTCTCCTATGGGACCACATAACTACCTCTGTCCAGCCTGTCCTTGTGCTGACCTTGTGCCCTTCTTGTGCTTCCTCTGATATACTTTCAGTGCGGGCTTGGAGTGGGACTTGGTTTCCACCTCTTGTGCCTTTGGGTTGCTATCAATACTCCCCCCTTGAACTATCACCTTGTCCTCAAGGTGGAAGGCAGGGAAAGACTTCTTGATATGCTTCACAAGCTCCCAAGAAGCATCCGAAGGAGGCAGCGACGTCCATTTGATGAGGATTTCCGGTCCCGCTGCTGATTGACGATAAGACAAGATCCGCTCTGGTTCAACTGCTGGCACCATTGAATTGGGCAGCAAAGGAGGTAAATCCACACTCACTTGAGCTGTGCCCACCTGGCGTTTGAGTTGGGAGACATGAAAAACCGGATGAATATTGGTAGAAGGAGGCAAATCCAACTTATACGCCACCGTCCCCACTTTGCTAAGGATCATGTAGGGACCATAAAACCTTGGGCTAAGCTTGGAGTAGGAGCTTCGGGAGATAGATAACTGACGATACGGTCGCAACTTAAGAAAGACAAAATCACCCACTTCAAACAAGATGTCACGCCTCTTAAGATCAGCCGACTGTTTCATCCGAGTTTGGGCTATGAGGAGTTGATCACGCAGCTCTTGCAGCACCTGATCCCTAGATTGCAGCAGCAGTCCTACATCGGACAGTGTCGCGGAAGAAGAAGTACCATGGCGAACTAAGGTGGGAGGGTCTCGCCCATATACCACTTTAAAAGGAGAGCACTTCAGAGATGTATGGAAGGAAGTATTATACTAATATTCAGCCCAATGAAGCCAGTCGGACCACTCTTTGGGACGTTGAGAGATAAAACAACGAAGGTAAGTCTCAACACAGCGGTTCACTACTTCGGTCTTTCCATCACTCTGAGGGTGATATGCCGTGCTGCGAAGGAGTTGAGTGTGCTGTAATTTGAACAACTCACACCAGAAATGGCCGAGGAACACTTTGTCTCGGTCTGAAACAATACTCCGAGGGAAACCATGTAACTTCACCACATCCTTAATGAATAATGCAGCCACTGTTTTAGCAGAAAATGGGTGTTTGAGGGGAAGGAAATGACCAAATTTGCTAAGCTGATCCACCACGACTAGTATAGCATTAAACCCCTTTGAAGCCGGTAAACCCTCCACGAAATCCATGGAGATATCCTCCCAAATGGCAGCGGGAATGGGCAAAGGCTGAAGGAGGCCACCGGGGGCTGTGGATTCATACTTGCTACGCTGGCATACGTTGCAGGACGCGATGAATGTCTTGATGTCCTGTTTCATCCCCTGCCAATATAATTCAGCTGCTATACGCTTGTAGGTCTTCAAGAAACCACCATGTCCGCCTACGGGACTTGAATGAAACTCTTGGAGAATACGTTGTTTCAAGGAGGAGGAGGAGGAAATTGCCACCCGGCCCTTGTAGCGTAACTGCCCTTGGGATAGAGACCACTTTTCTTTGGCATTCAGATTAGCCGAGATGGCGCGAAAGATGGGGCCCAAGAATGGATCAGCAGCAACCTCATCTGCAAGCAAAGAATCATCCGCAAAAGTAACGATGGAAATAGAATGCAACTCAACTGCGGAGGGATACCTAGACAATGCATCAGCCACCACATTCGAACGACCCGGTCGGTAATGAATATCAAAATGGAAGCCCAACAACTTGATCAACCAACGTTGATATTCAGGGGCGATCTCTCGCTGTTCCAACAAGAATTTTAAGCTCTTTTGATCAGTCCTCACCAAGAACCGCCGCCCCAGAAGATAATGCCTCCATTTTTGTATAGCTAGCACAATTGCCATCAACTCACGTTCGTAGGCTGATTTGTTACGAGCTCTAGGGGACAAGGCTTGACTAAAGAAAGCAATCGGCCGCTCTGATTGTGATAGGACAGCTCCCACCCCGATCCCTGATGCGTCCGTTTCCACCACAAAAGTATCCTCAAAATTAGGAAGTGATAGAGTAGGCACTTCTTTCATCGCTTGCTTAAGTGTGGTGAAGGCCAGAGAAGCCTCATCAGTCCATTCAAATGCATCCTTGCGTAACAGTTGAGTCAGTGGGGCTGCGATTTTGCCGTAGTCGCGGACAAAGCGGCGATAATAGCCCGTAAGCCCCAGAAAACCCCGCAACTCTTTAGGGGAAGTTGGAAGTGGCCAAAACTCCATGGCTCGTACCTTCTCCTCATCGGCCATGACTCCGCGACTGGAGATAATGTGGCCCAAGTAATTCAACTGATCCCTGGCAAAACAACATTTTTTCAAGTTAACAAATAAAGAGTTGGACTGGAGAATAGATAGGACCTGCGAGTGATGTGCGCAGTGATCGTTCAAGGTTTTACTGTAAACCAAAATATCATCAAAGAAGACCAAAACTGACTTACGTAAGAGTCCTTTGAAGATTGCATTCATCAATGACTGGAAAGTGGCAGGAGCATTTGATAACCCGAAAGGCATGACTAAGAATTCATAATGTCCCTCGTGGGTGCGAAACGCTGTTTTGTGGACGTCCTCAGCCTTTACCCTGATTTGGTGATAGCCCGAACGCAAGTCGAGTTTGGAGAAGACTGCTGCCCCGTGGAGTTCATCAAGCAGTTCATCAATGTTGGGGATAGGAAAACGATCCGGAATCGTATTTTTGTTAAGAGCCCTATAATCCACGCAAAACCTCCAACTGCCGTCTTTCTTCTTCACCAGTATCACCAGACTAGAAAAAGGGCTATTACTTGGCTGAATTATCCCAGATTCCAGCATTTCGGAGACCATCTTCTCTATTTCTTCTTTCTGAACCCGCGGGTACCGATAAGGCCTTACTCGGATAGGGTCAGAGCCTTCCTTTAGTGTAATCGCATGATCACATGAGCGGGAAGGCGGCAGGCAGGAAGGAGGGTTAAACAACTCCGTGAAAGAATTCAAAATGGACTGCACACACGGCTCAACCGCCGAATTATCCTCAGGCAATGTCGCCATCACAACATTGTAACATTCGATGAAGAAACACCCTTCCACACTATCGGATGATCGTTGGATAGCTTTACACGACACCACTGCCCGATGAAGTTTCAGATCACCGCGTATCACCACTAGGTTGCCATCCATCTCAAAATACATTGTGAGATTCGGCCAATCGATTGTAGTTACTCCTAGCGATTTCAGCCAGGTCATTCCCAAAATCAGATCCGTATTCCTCATGCCTATAGGATAAAGATCGACAGTCATCGACATACCTTGAACTGTTAAGGCAATGTTACGGCATACCCCCGAGCCGGATAGGCGTGCTCCACCTCCCACAAAAACCCCATATTCCTCGGTCGAAGTGACTGGCAAAGAGAGGGAATCCACCAAGGTCGGAACTATGAAATTGTGTGAGGCTCCACAGTCTATTAGAATTACAACATCCCGTCCCTGCAGAACTCCCCGTACCTTGATCGTGCGAGGGTCCGGGGCTCCATCCAAGGCGTGGGCTGAGAGCTCTAAAACCGCGCACTCCCCTTGTTCCCCCGGGCTCTCGGGAGGTGATTCACTGTACTCATCACTAGTGTCATCGTTCACCAACATCACGTTCAGCACCTTAGGTCGACAACGATGTGAGGCATGCCAGTTCTCATCGCAGCGGTAGCAGAGACCGAGCTTCCGTCGAGCCTGTGCTTCCGTCTCTGTCAGGCGCTTGTACTGCGGCAGAGATACGCGGGGTGTGACTGCCACCGACGAACTAGGGCTAGACGAACCCGATGAGGTGGGACTGGTTTTGGCTGCTGAACTCACCACCGAACTGGATTTCAGTTGGAGAACATTTGGGCTTTTAGATGGGCCCGAAATAGTGTGGGACACCCAAGTGGGTGGACGTCCCTCTGATTTATTGGGAGGACCCAACTGGGTAACGGGCCTGGGCCCAGCTCAAATTCTCCCACTCAATTCGTCTCCTTCGATGATCTTCTTCTCGATTTGGTCCGCGCGCTCCACCACTGCCTGCAGCGTCGCCGACGGATCGACCAACTTCTCCACTCGAATGCGATCGTTGAGGCCGTTGATGAACACCGCGATTTCGAACTGTTTCGGTAGCCCCTTTGTATATAGTGACAACAGTTCGAATCTCTTGCGGTACTCGACAACAGTGGACTCCTGCTTGATCGCGAAAAATTGTTGATGAAGGTATAACGGATTGGCTTCGGTGAACCTCCGACACAACCGCGAGCGCATCTCCGACCAACTATCGAATGGCGTCTCCAATTCCTCGTTCTGCAACCAGATCTGAGCGGCTCCCACGAGACAGATTCGGGCAGCTTGAAGCTTCGACATCTCCGACATCTCGTGCAAGGCGAAATAATGTTCCGCTTGGTTCAGCCAAACCAGCAGATCATCTCCGTCGCACGTCGGCATCTTGATTTTCCTAACCTCCGGTCCAGATCGATAAGGATTTCCTCGTCGATCTAGTCGCTCGTCGATCGGAGGATCCGACTGCTCCCCTGGATCGGGTGGATCTGGGTTCCTCGCACCGCTAGTCTCGCCGAACTGGTGAGAATCGCCACCACTGGCTAGCTGTTGGCGGAACAGTGCCTCCAACTTCTGGGACAAGGCTTGGAACCGTGAATCCATGGAGGATCGCTGTTTTTCGACAGCCGATCTAAGCTCACCCATGGACGCCTCCGTTTTCTTCATCTCTGCCTCCAGAACATCGACTCGGGAATCTACTTTCGGAGCCATTCGAAATCGTGATGGGGTGCTCTGATACCAGTTTGATAGATGCCGAATTCAAGAGCAGAAAGAGGGGGTCGCCTCTGTTAGTTTTATTGATCAAAACAACAAAACAGAATGCTTACACACACAAGAGAGCCCGATCCTAATTGAGAAGGAGTGACTCACTCCTCTCCCCAAGACCAAAAGGTCTTTCCCAAAATACACAATTAACCCAAAAGATGTCCCCCAGAAGTGAACAGTCTCACTTCTTATAGTCCTACTCTACCACTATAGGCTCTCTCGTGCTATACCGTATGTGGGTATATCACGACCCTTCTAGACTCTCCTATGGGACCACATAACTACCTCTGTCCAGCCTGTCCTTGTGCTGACCTTGTGCCCTTCTTGTGCTTCCTCTGATATACTTTCAGTGTGGGCTTGGAGTGGGACTTGGTTTCCACCTCTTGTGCCTTTGGGTTGCTATCAGAATCTTGTGTAAATTGTTTATGGGGTATGTGGGCCATGTGTGCTTTATGTGTTGTTAAAAAAAGTTAGTTAAGAAAAACTTTGTATGTGGTCCCATTTGTGTTTTTTTTTTTTGTCCAAAGCCCCATTTGTGTTTCATTTTGTCAAGAAAGTACTGGGCGCATTTGACAAAATAAAGTACTGGAGCTCATTATATTCACGCAATGGATAGGGATAGGGTTTATTTTTTTCTCATGGCTTCAAGACCGCATCTCGATGACGACGGTGGCTACTGCATCTTCAATCCTGCTGCATCTTCTCTCTCATTCTCACTTGCTGCATCCTCTCTCTCTTTCTCTCTCTTTCTCTCTCTCTCTCTCTCTCCCTATCTCTCTCAGATCTACCGCCGCGTCCGAACTCAAACCTCCCATGTCGACACGTATTTCGTGTCTGGTTTCGTGTCGGATCGTGTCGACACGGGTATTCTGGCACAAAGTGCCGAGTCGGGTATCACAGTAATCAATACCAATCGCCCCCCCTTTTGGCAGAAAAACCTTCTTCCATGTCGCCAATCTCTTTGATATCTAATAGAGCACCCCTTCTCAAAAATCGAACTTCCTCGGATTTCCACCAAGAGAGAGACCAAGGTACGTCATGGGCCATGTAAAAAACCATACAACCCATTAAAGATGCCAGTGACTGTACCATAACTTCCTCCACATTTATGCCACATTCTTGGATCTTGGCTAAATTGATCTTTAACCCTAACATGTTGCAAAAGTTTTCAACCAGCCCCATAGCATGTTGCATGCTGTCTCCCGCTTCGTCAATCGGTAATAAGGTAATGTCAGCAAACTGTAGTGCTACTTTATCACGTCCCACATTGAATCTCCTTATCAATTGTGGATTCTGAGCATGTTGGAGCAACCTACCCAATAAATCCGCCACTATGGCGAATAAACATGGAGAAAGTGGATCACCCTGCCGCAACCCTCTACTAGCTCTGATTGTTCCTCTCGGTCGCCCATTGATTAAGATCGAGAAGTTGGTTGTAACTTGACATCCCATCATCCATGATCTCCACCTCGAGTCGAAGCCTTTCATTTAAAGTACAAAGTCCGAAAACTTCCAATCCATCATGTCATAGGCGTTGGCAAAATCTTGCTTCACCACAATTCCTTTCTTTCTGCGAGCTTCGTAGACCTCGAGTGATTCATTTGCCACCATCCCCACATCAAGATACTTCTATTCTTCACAAAGGCAAGCTGTGACTCATCAACTGTCAAATGGAGGATATTTTTCAGTCTGTTTGCCAACACCTTTGATATGATCTTGTACAAACTCGTGATCAAGCTGATGGGACAGAAATCCCCTATCTTCAAGGAGTTGATCTTCTTAGGAATGATACATATGTATGTCTCATTTGTACGAGCATTCACGATTTCATTTTGGTGAAACTCCACCATTACCTTCATGAGATCCTTTTTCACATCTCCTACAATTTTAGTAGAAATGCATGGACCTAGGGTTTTACTTCCTTCGAACTCATTCGGAATGGCATGCCACTGAAGTCCTTCTAATTCCCAATTCCCTACATTTCCGACTGTGTAAAGCTTCTTGTAGAACGCAATGATTTCGTTCACCATCTCCTCCCCCTCTATAAGTGCTGAACCCTCCTCATTTTTAATCTTAGAAATAACATTCAGCGGTAAGATAGCATTCTATGGAAGAACTTAGAGTTGGCATCCCCTTCCTTTAACCACTTTATTTTTCGCTTTTTGAAGAGCCATTCTCTCCTCTTTTGAGACACATATCAACTAGATCAAGTTTAATTTGCTTCCTCATCACATCCATTTGAGCATTCCATTGAGTTCCCCCTTTCCATTCTGTCCGATTTTGCTATGACATCTTCAATCTCCTTTTTGTGTTTCACCGATCCAAATGTAGAGCTATCCGATTGTTTGAGCACTAACTTCAAGCCCCTCAATTTTTACATTGCACTGTATCCTGCCCACCTTTCCAGATTCATTGCTCCCCAACAATTCTGTACCAACTTCCCAAATTCGCTATGTTGAGTCCATATGTTCTTGAAGCTAAAGGGAGGGAGCCCCATTTAGGTTTTGATGTATCTAGAATAATAGAGCAATGGTCGGAAGTCATTCTTGGAAGTGTTTCCTGCTTGCAATATGGAAAGCTTTCCTGCCACCCTTCAGAGAATCAAAACCTATCTAATCTGCAACAAGTAGGCTTCTTTCGAAAATTAGACCATGTGAACCTTGAGTTATGCAATGGAGGATCGTGAAGCTCTAGCTCATTAATGAGTTTATCGAACATTTGCATGCTAGTTGTGAGCCTTTGACCGCCACTTTTTCTCCTGTACTCGACGCACTGTGTTGAAGTCTCCTCCGAGGACCCAATTTTACCCACACAAGACGTTAAGACTTGTCAGCTCATCCCAAAAAAATTGTCTATCTATTGCATTCACCAGTTCGTGTACACTTGTGGCCCACCATTCCTTCCCATCTTCTTCAATGATCTTTGCCGACATTGAGTTGTCCCTTGAAATATTTTGCTCGACATTCAAGGTTCTTGGATCCCAAGCAATCAAAGTTCCCCCAAACGCACCCTGAGATGGCAAGAACACCCATTCTTTAAACCTCAAACCCCAAATGATTCCTATTTCCTTTCTAATAAAACTCTCCTTTTTTGTTTCCTGTAGCATTAATAGATCTGTTTTTGTTGAATTAATGGCTCTCTTAATGATGTCGCACTTTTGTTGAGCCTAAAAACCCCCAATACAAATTCATTGATCGATGCGTCATATTTATTGAGAGGTTAAAACATTTTGGAGATCGGTTAGCTAAAGAAATCACACGACACATAGGGTCTTCCCTAAAAAGTATGCTATCATTGTTGCCCACTTTGAATTTGAGAAAGGGCTTGTCTCACTTGACAGGTAGAGAAACGAGTTTCCATGGGCTTTTATAGATAACTTTGTAATGAACTCTAACAAGACATCCACTTTCCAATATTCCATGTCTGCTTGCCATGACATGTGCCCATCAGGAATGACCTCTCTTTGACATGGCCAAAGCCCCCTTAGTTCCCAGTGCAATGCTACTCTTCTTAGGATTGCCAATTGCTAGACACTTCCCATTTTTTGTTGGCTTACGCATTGTTTCCCATTTCATACCAGATGCATCATATATTCACGATGGCTTCCATTCCACAAGAAATTGCGAAGAGTTTTTGCCAATACCACTTTTCTCCACCTCCCGTCTTACCAGATCCATGTTTCATTTTGTTCTTCAGTGTAATGTTTTGAACTCAAGACCTCTAGATAAAGGTTGTTGCACTTTGTCCCACTTGATTGGGCAGAATGGTCTTCTTCCATACTCTTATTGAATTTTCCCACCAGCTGCAAACACTTTTTGAACACCCATACTAGCTGCCATATCCCTCACTCCACTCTCCTTCAGGTCGAGGCCAGACGCTTGAGTTTTTGTCAGGTTTTTAACATTTAAATCGAGCAAAAAAAAAACTCTTGATAATCTACATGGCTTGGACTACATTAGCCCGTCACCTTTGACAAAAATAGGGCATCAATCGCAAACTGCAAGTGGGAAATCATCATTGTTCCTTGACCGATGTCAAAACCTCTCAACCTCTCTAGACTTGTGGCTTGGGAAAATATCCTGCCCAAAACATCTGCACTTGAAATAAAGAGGAAAGGGGCCAAGGAACACCATGGCTTTGAGGACATGGTTTGCTGTTACATTTCTTGTCCTTGAAGTTGAATTTATTGTAGCTTCAAGGCTTTGTTTCGTTTTCAAGCTTTTGCTTGTAAGCACATTGCATGGTTTGGTACGCATTCTTGCTTTTCCTGATAAACATATTAAATGTGTTTCATTTATCATAGATTCATAAGAAGGAAAGATAAAGATATTTTTGTAGAAATTTTATGTTACTTGGGAAAATGTGGAAATGAAGCATGTAGAAAATGTCAAGATCTCTACTGTTTTAATAGCAAATATCTTCTTTAGGTTTGGATGAAGTGACATCAATGCATGGACCGTGTGGTTTATTGTAGCGTCTTTGGGCAAACTCCATGTGTCTTTCTTTTGGTAAAATCACAAGTTTGAAGAGCATTTTCAAGTGACATTCTCTTTTTCTTGCCTACTTGAGAAATGTTCTTGCTAGTACTTTACCAGAATTCAAGTTCCTGCAGAATGATCCCTTTAGAGGTTACCTTTAGAGGTTGTGTTCAATTCTGATGGGATTCCACTTTCCAGAATATGATTTCACATCAGATAAATTCTTTCTTGTAAGTTCATCTCTGCAATTGTCCTGCTTTTATCTAGTGAACTGGAGAGAATTCTGTGTTTAGATTTCCTAGTTCAAGTTTTTGCGACAAAACTATTGATTCTGATAACTTTTTTCAAGATATTTTCCTCTTTATCAGCCAAAGTAATACTGTAGTAGAGTTTCTCGAACTGGATTCAAGTTTCAACCGTCAAAACAGTAATTGTATGGATCTAGGTGGTGAATCCTTCCTCTTTTTAAATGCTGGAGCAAATTGGACCAAACTTTTGTTCCAAAATCTACCATAGTGAATGTTAAGGGGCCATTTTGCTATGTGATGGTTCTCGTCTTTCAGTTGTATATTTTCAAATTTATGAGTTGTGCAGAAGTGTTTGTTGATGTTTAGAAGATATGAATGAAAGCTGCTATTTTTTCATCAAGAAGAATTCTATTTTGCTGTCGTTTTCCAATAAAACTTCCTGTTCGTTTCTTTGTCTTCAGGAAGCAAATGAGAGTTTGGAGGATGCAGGCAATGAGCTGATCCTCACAGACGATGAAGTGATCAGGTTTCAGATCGGGGAGGTGTTTGCGCACATGCCGAAGGAGGAAGTTGAGGAAAGAATAGAGCAAATGAAAAAGACTACCAGTAAAAACTTGGAGAAACTGGAAGAAGAAAAAAATTCTGTGCTAGCACAGATGGCTGAACTGAAGAAAATTTTGTATGGAAAATTCAAAGACTCTATCAACTTGGAGGATGATTGATGGTTTATCTCGTGCCATTTTCGGTCATTTTAAAGGAGCACTGGTGTTAGTAGTAGGTATTGAATTGCTTCATTTCGGTTTTGCTTCTTCCATTTGAAAGCTGTTTGCGAATGTGTGTCCAAATGCTTACAATATTTATTTACATGTATGTCTTTGCCTTTATCGATATATTTAACTTTCCAGCTTCTTTCAGTGGAAAATGCTTGTGACATTTTTAATGGAATAGATGAATAGAAAACAATGGACTCTTGGATTGTGTTGAATCATGTACACCAACACAATAAGGGGATATTAAGTTGTAATTCCGTTGCTTTGAAAACAAAATTTACATCAATTTTCGATTTGATGGTTTTCATACTGATTGAGAGAGAAAAAAACTCAATATGGCAGGCTTTCGATTGGTAGAACTTTGATTCGAAAGGGCATTTCGATTGTATATATCTTGACGATGGATCTCTAAGAAGGTTCAATCATTGAATATGGGGAAATTTCTATCTTGAGACACAACCTTCTGTGTAGGTCTCTGGTTAGAAATTTTGTTTAATTTCTTTACTATGATATCTTTCTTGTTATGTTTTGTTGCTATGTTTTGTTGTTAATTCAGTAAATTCATTTTATTTATAGTATCTAGTAATATTAATTACATGTTGTTACGAACAATCTTCTCTATTAACAAAAATTAAAACTTAAACATATCCTTCCTAATCAAACGGAAAAACATGCGTAGTACTGGTAGTCATGATCACTGTCTATGATTCAGTCCTACATCAAATATTGTGTGCATATTTAGCTGGCAATATTAATTATTTTAATTGATCATGATTCATGAGGCACAAATACTAAATTACCTTGACAAGAAAAAATAAAATAAAATACTAAGCATAAATTTATTGAAAAAAAGGCCTTTGGTTATTAAAGATTTTGAGTGAGTGATGTCCAAATTCACCAAACTGCATCTTTAAATTTGACACACACACAGACACACTATCTCTAGAGGAACATGAGGGACGCTGGCTAGTAAGGTTCAAATATGATATTGTTCTCAAATTTGCTTCTCTACATATGTCACACCCTTTTGTAGAATTCAAGGACTCTAAAGCCCAAAACACTACAAGCTGGCTTGACATCAAATCCAGCCATCTTAGCTATCACTTCCAATTCTTCTATTGTCCTCTCCTTCCCTGCTTGGTTCATCATAATCATGTCCAACTCATAAATGCTCCTAGTCTTCATATCTGTTGTTGGATTAGATGGAAGAATAGTCTCCACTGCAATCACCTTCCCATGGTCAGGCAATGCTTCATAGCTATTCTTCAATATTTTCACGCATTGCTCGTCGCTCCAATCATGAAGTATGTTCTGCAAAACATCGATCGATCATCAATTTTTTCTTTTTATAAATTGTTGACAAACTAATTAACACAAGAACCAACAAATATATATTTTTAATAAATTAAAAATATATAGTCGATATCGATGCTAATTAGAACTCACCTTCATGAAAATAGCATCTCCTTTTGGGATACTTACGAACATGTCGCCTTCCATATTCATCACTCCTACATATACATATATACATATATTGATTACTACTATTGCATATGGATGCACGTTCTCACTCTAGAACTTTCAGACAAAAAAAAAAAAAAAACACTAGAACAGTTAAGAGACAAAAAGTTGCAAGGCCACTCCTGCATATATAGAATATCAATTCAACACACACACACACACACAAAACAAACAAACAAACAAATGTAATGCCTAGGTTGCCTCTTAGTCTAGCGTAGAGGAGCTTAAAATCATAGCTTGGCCCTGAAGGCAATTTCATACCTCCATTTATTGGACATATATTTTTAAGATTTTTTAATGGAACTGCATACTCCCTCCAATCATTTATATAAGTCGTTTAAGGTAAGACACAAGAATTAAGACAACCTTAATTAAGATTGTAATTTACATATATGTCCTTTGACATTAAATGAATTGAAAAATTAAAGAATCATAAATGTTTAAATTGTATAAGGGTAAAATGAGTAAAAATGCAATAAATACATTCTTAAATTTCGAAAATGACTTACAATTTTGAACAAGAAGTTTTTGCTAAAATAACTTATATAAATTAATATTTGAGTAGATCCTAAGAGTCGAAATCGAGACCTTTGATTAAGCTTAGCTTATTTAAGTGCAAGAGATAAATTAATATTTGATATTATGAGTGTTGAACTTTAAAGGTTGTTTGAGTTTATATTGTATCCAATTTTTAGTCTCACATGGGAAAGAAACTTTTTGTTTCTTTCCTTATAAGAGATCTTCCACTTGAAGTAAGTGGTTAAGTGAATGTAGGGTTTGAGGAAAAGATCATGGGTATTCTCCATTGATTAATACACATTAAATACTTGATATTTAATGTCTTTGATAGGGCCTTTGGGGCTAATGATTAAATGACTTAGCCAATTCGCAACACAAGTTTTTTACTTTTTTTATATTAAATTTATATAATTTCGTAGTTGGTAATTAGTGGTAACAGTTACAACCTTTAGCATGTGAAAATGTGTTTAGCGGGATAATTGGTGGTTAATAAACCACACCACTAATAACCTCGTTTTGAACAGTTGTAACCGTTCAAGAGATGCAGTTTTTGGTTTATAAATGAAAAATGGCCTAGAGATTGTTTTGTCATCTATTTTTTTAGAGGGATTTTTGCTGTTGCAGAAGAAAGGATTTTTGGTTGGTGTGTAATCAAATATCAATCCAGTTGTATTCTGGAGACAAACCTCTTGCAGCATTCATACACCGAATTGGAGGAAATTTCGTCTTAGGACATTGCCATTAAATGCAAGCCTCTGGTATTATTTTATCTAGTTTTTTGTAATTGAATTCAAGCATGATATATATATATATATAATTTAGTAATAGGCATGTGTTTGTGTATGTTCTAACAATAATTATATTATAAGTACCTGGAATGGTTGGTGCATGATTTATCACAAAAGGCAAGTCAAAATTGACCCCCTTAAGCGTAGGATACCTAGCAAGGATGCTTTTGATGGTAATCCCAGAACCTCCACCAAGATCAACCACCACTTTAAGTTTCTCATCATCAAATCCCTTGTACTTGTCGAGGACGTTCTTCATGAGGATTGTTGTGTGACTGAAAGTTATCTCAGTGAACAGTTGGATGTACTTCTCATTAGTGCCCAAGTACTCAAATATTGTCATTCCATGTTTCTTCTCAAATGGGGTTCCCCCTTCAATGAACGCATCTTTCAAACAGTACCTAACGTTAATAAACATTAATCAAGCAGAACATTAAAGTTATAGCTATTTCATCTAAACTAAATTAAAGTATACTAGCAATCAAAAAAAGTGCTCTTTCTTTTTTGACAAGTGATTCCAACACGAGTCGAACTTAAGACCTCTTCGATTTGCTTTTTTTTTTACAAGTGGTGCCTCATTCATCTAATTAGAGATATTTTGGCAAAAAAAGTTGTCTTTGTCCACGTGCAAACTCATTTTACACTTGGTGGAAATTGCGGGTTCAATTTCCATACCAGAGTCTAAACTACAATTAATTGATCCCATGATGTACAGAACTTCTCCTGATAAGAAAGCATACCTTCTCCCTAGGAAGAAAGTTGGGGGTTAGTGCATAAGTAAACTTTTCAATGTCACTCCCAAGTCCCAAGAAAGGTGGGGAAAAGTGATGACATTGGTTTTTTTAAGAGGGCCGCTATGGGCACCCCACCAATTCATGAAGGCACCCAGTTGTTGAGGGTACAAAGTCATTTACCAAGGACATCCAAAATTGAGGCCCGAAATCCCTAAAATACCCCTCATTCAAAACAGAGGCACCCCACCACCCTACCACCATCCTCTTCAACGAGCCATACTCTCTTGAACCCACATTTTCTCGGTTATTTGGATTTGTCTTCGTTCCTCTCCGTCTCTCTCCTCTGTTGTAGGCGGAATTTCGAGTTTGGAGGCTATGTGCTTTGTTCGATTTCGTCTCCACATTAGGGCTCGATTCTAAGTTTTCGTTCACACACTCAAGTCGTGAAATCGATCGTTTGAAGGTACGTTGATAGTCTAATTAAGTCGCATTTGGTAGAATAGTTGTTATGTTTGTGTAGCGGTGCATTCAATGGTTCTCTGATTGGAAAGTCGTGGTTCTCGGTCGCACAGGCCAGAGTTGTTATTTATAGTCTCGGCCAAGCATGGCCGAGACAGAGTGGAAGTTTTTGGGAACTCGTGGTTCTCAACCACTCGTACTTAGAATAGTTTATACAGTCTCGGCAACGAATGGCCGAGAGTAATTGTGTTATCTCGGTCACCACATCACGAGAGTAACCATAAGTGTATAGTTTATGTCCTGTCGGTGATGTACAACCGAGAATGTAGCATTGCTCTCGGTTGCCCATTATCGAGACTATTATTGTTATCTCGGTCATGCGCCACCGACATTCTTATGGTTTTCTCAAAAGTGCATGACCGAGACTGTAGAAATGTAAGATTTTGTTCTTTTTTTTTTTGAATTGTTTTAGGTAGCGTAACACTATGTTTGCTCTCGGTGGCACTTGACCGAGACTTATGTATAAGTTTTGGTCCTGCGAGGCCGAAACAATCACGCCCGTGCAACTTCGACTGAAAACATGAAAAATCAAAAAAAAAAAAAAACACAATAAATTTCACCAAATACATCTTCTTGTTCCTCCTCTTGCACCATTGCAGTACATTCGTCCATTTTATAGTTGAAACAAGTTCGGATTGGTCAAATTTACCAAACCCTACATTGAAAAAATTGTGGCTTTAGGTTTCACTTGGGATCCAATGTGGTGGGGTGCCCCAAAATTGATTTGAAAATGGGTTGTGAGATTGGAGAGAGTATATATGAAGGGGCAATAGAGTCATTGACATCAAAGCGTAATTTAGAGGGGAGAATGACAAAAAAAACTGGGTGCCTTCATGAATTGGTGGGGTGCCCATAGCGGCCTTTTTTATTTAATAGTGGAATTGATCATAGTTTAATTTTAATAATTAATACTCATTTCGTTCAATATTATTTGTTACATTAAATTTTTTTTTGTTACACAATATGTATCACATTAAGAAATCAATGGTGTATTTATAGTTTTTTTTTCACTTTTACCCATAATTTAAAGTTATGTCGCCATTAATCCCAATTGGGGTCTCCACATTAATTTGTTTTGCAAAAACTTAAGAAAAGTAAGCTATTGATAAGGGGTAATTTAGTTTCAATGTCTATCTTTTAAAGACTTTCAATCATCATTTTAATTTATGTGTACAAACTCAAATGTGACAGATAATATGGAACGAAAAGAGTAATTAATAAGATACAACAACAACAACAACAACAACAACAACAAAAACAACAACAACAACAACAACAACAACAACAACATAGCCTCAGTCCCAAATTAACTGGGGCTACATGGATCAAAGCCCCAGTCCCAAATTAACTGGGGTCGGCTACATGGATCAAACTTTGTCATTGTGCTCGATTAAGCGCAATTGATGGCGAGCTTTGCAAACCATTCAAATCCCTTTTAATTAATGCATCTCATTTTAACTTTGGTCTGCCCCTACCTCATCGAATTTCTACAGTTTCTATTGTATCAAGTTTTCTAGTTGGGCATTTGTAGGCCGTCTTTACAGGTGACCAAACCATCGCAACCGCCCTTCCCTAATCTTTGTATCAATTGGTGCTACTCCTACTTGTCTTTGAATTTATATATTTCTTATTCTATTTTTACGAGTTTTACCACACATCCACCTAAGCATCCTCATTTCTGCTACGTTCACTTTATGTAATTGTTGTTGCTTTACCAGCCAACATTCGCTTCCATAGAGCATAGCTGGCCTAATTGCGGTCCTATAAAATCTTCCTTTTAACTTAGTAGGAACATGTCGATCACAAATCACCCTGTTGCACTCCGCCATTTCTTCTATCCAACTTGAATTCTATGTGTGACATCATTTCCAATGTTACCATCATTTTGTATGATTGATCCTAGGTATCTAAAATAGTTTACCTTAGGAACTTCTACTTCCCCTAATTTTACCACTCCGTCATCTCGATGTCTAGTGTTTCCAAACTCACAGTGCATGTATTCAGTTTTCGTCCTACTCAACTTAAAGCCTTTAGATTCTAATGTATTCCTCTAGAGTTCTAATTTCCTATTCACTCCGTCTTTAGTTTCATCCACTAAGATAATATCATCTGCGAATAGCATACACCATGGTATATCCTCTTGAATATGTCTAGTTAGTTCATCCATAACTAAAGTAAATAGATATGGGCTAAAAGCCAATCCTTGATGTAATCCTATCGTAATGAGAAATTCTTTTGTAGCTCCTCCAAATGTCTTTATACTCGTTACTACTCCATCATACATATCCTTAATAGTGTCTATGTATCTAGCATGCGCTCTTTTTCTTTCTAGAACCTATCAAAGAACATATATGAAGATCTTTTTTCTTTTCTCTATATTTTTCTAACGATCGTCTTGCAAGGAAAATCGCCTCCATAGTTGATCTCCCAGGCACGAAACCAAATTGGTTCTCTGATATTGTTGTTTCTCTCCTTAGCCTATTGTCAATTATTCTCTCCCGCAGTTACATAGTGTGACTCATAAGTTTAATTCCCCGGTAGTTTGAGCAACTTTAAATGTCTCATTTGTTTTTGAAGATTAGCACAAGCGTGCTTCTTCTCCAATCCATTGGCATCCGTTTTGATTTTAAAATTTTATTGAAAAGTTTTGTTAACCAAGTCGATCTGATTTCTCCTAAGCATTTCCAAACCTCTATGGGTATTTCATATGGGCCACATGCTTTCCCTATTTTCTTTCTTTTCAATGCCTCTTTAACTTCTACAATTCTAATATTGCGTGTATAGTTTACATTGCTTTCTTGGTGTGGGTTTTCTTCTATTATAGTATCAACTTGGCAATCATTAAATAAACTATCGAAGTAACTTCTCCATCTCTCCTTAATATCCTCCTCGCGTGATAAAACATTTTGATTTTCATCCTTAATACATCTTACATGACTTTCGTCTTGTTTCTTTTTATCTCTTAATTTGGCTAGCCTATATATATATATATATTTTTTTTTTCGCCATCTCTATTACCTAACCTTGTATATAGATCTTCTATGAAATTTGTTTTAGCTTGACTAACTACTTTTTTAGTTTGTTTTCTAGCTTCTCTATATTGATTGTACGCATCTTCATCTTGACACTTATGTATTTTCCTATACATCTCTCTTTTAGTCTTAATTGCTCATTGGACATCCTCGTTTCACCATCACGTTTCCTTCTTCGGAGGTCCCAAGCCCTTAGATATACCTAATATGTTTGATCCCACCCTCCTTATGCAACTACTCATTTCTAGCCACATTGTATTAGCATCTAAGTCAAGATTCCAAACATTTTCCTTTAGTAGTTTTTCTCTAAACTCTACTTGTTTACTATGTTTTAGGTTCCACCACTTTATTCTAGGGTCGCTAACTCGTTTATTCATATTATTCCATTGTGTTAGCTTAATATCAAGTACTACTAACTTATGTTGGGTAGTAAGTGCTTCACTAGGTATTACTTTGCAGTCTCTACATAGTTTTCTATCTATTTTTTCTTGTTAAAAGAAAATCTATTTGACTCTTGTTATTACCACTACTAAAAGTAATTATATGCGTCTCCCTCTTCCTAAAACTAGTATTTGCAAATACAAGATCATATGCTGAAGCAAATTCTAAAATTGATTCTCCTTCTTCATTTCTATTACCGTAACCAAAACCTCCATGAACTCTCTCAAACCCATCGTTACTTACCCCGACATGCCTATTTAAATCTCCTCCAATAAAAACCTTTTCATCTAATGGTATACTATGCATAAATCCATCCATATCATCCCAAAACTTGCGTTTGATACTCTCGTTTAATCCTACTTGTGGTGCATATGCGCTAAGTATATGTTCAGTTTTTCGTCTCCAATAATTAATTTAACTAGAATCAATTTATCCCCCATTCTTTTAACCTCTACGACCTTATCCTTATAATCATTATCCACCACAATTCCTACTCCATTGCATTTTCTATCTATACCAGTGTACCACAATTTAAACCCTGTGCTTCCTATTTCTCTACTCTTTTCTCCTACCCATTTTGTCCCTTGGAGGCAAGCAATATTGACTCTCCTTCTAATCACGGTATCTACTAGTTCTATTGACTTCCCGGTAAGTGTTCCTATGTTCTATGTTCCTAAACGAATTTTTTCTCCCCTTCGTATTTGTTTTTCTTTTCTATTTCTATTTTGTCTAAAAGATCTAGTGTTCGTATCTATTATTTTGTTTTTGTTTTCGTTTTTGTTTTTGTTTTGAACTAGCTTCTTTGCCCACACCCGTCCTTTGTGTGGGAACCTTTGCTCATTTTTCTTCACATCCGGGCGACGATGTGAAGGGACTAACTTCTTTACCCACACACGTCCTATGTGTGGGAACCCTTGCTCATTTTTCTTCACACTCAGGCGGTGATGTGAAACACACCCTCGCTCATTTCTCATTACACCCGGGCTCCGATGCAGCGCGTCGCTAGGTGGGAACGCCCATAGAGATTTCGAAATGCTTAGGAGAAAGCTTCATTTTTATGGTTAGCCTCAGGTCCCAAAATGTTAGGACTGGCCTCTTAATAACCAAACATGATCTTGGTAGTTTTTTTATGGATCAAAGATATAATATGTATGCAAGTGCTGCATGTATAATGTATGTACTAACCATGCGTCTGATAGTATCTTGTCTTGGCCAAACATGAACAATGGCATGAGTGAGACTCCACTTTCGTCGCGAACTAAATAATTGCAAACAGGTCCCAACCCATAACGCCTCTTGTCATTCCCACTTTCATGAGGAACTGAGGACCATGTGAGAATAGAATAGCTAGCGAGAAGGCGAAGCATTCGCTCGAGCATCTCAGTGGCATTGGGATTCTTAGTAGGAATTTGAGAGACAATCTGTGAAGGTTTGAGCTGTGCCGAAGGGCCTGCTCTGGCGATGATCTCGAGGACGTCGAGCTCGATGATTGCTTGCAGGACTTTTGGAAAGACTGCGCTGGTCATTAAATGGTTTGCGTAGAAGAAGAGTTGGTCTTCTTGGGTGTCATTGTTGTTGTTCTCTATTGAACCCATGATGGAGTAACGTTTGTTGACTAATTAATTGGGTTGATGTAGAGAACAATTGAAGAGCAAATTGTTGATTTTGAGAAACAACTGTGTATATATATATACATATTCAAAAGTACTACAACTCGTGCAAACTTTCAATAAAGCTCGTTTAAGAAAGCGAAATTCACGTGGGGGACATGAATTCCCACGTTCCATCACCACGTATACACGGGCACTTTCGAGGTGCGCTAGCTAATAGGGTAATTCCAAGATAACGCTACTTATAACACTACTTTTGACACTGCCGGCAGGTGACATGACACAAATTGCATTGTGAAGTGGTGATGTGATCTGGAAAAATGGGGTGTCAAAACTAGTGTTAAGAGAAAATGTCTAAAGTACACTTTTGACAACTATTCACCCACATGCATGATGTGATGTGGTTGTTGTTGTGAGCTGGTGAAAAGTAGTTATTGTTGAACATTGAAGTTCAAGTTTTGTATTGGAAAAAAACAAAACCTTTAGTCCCATATAGGAGAGAAAGGTTTGGTTTTCTCACTTAATATATGTTCCAACTCACTTCACTATTGTTTAAGTGAGAAGTGAGTTAGAATGAGTGGACCATGTGGTTCACTAGGAAATCACCCTAATTAAATAATCTTTGACAATGGCCTATGGCCTTGGGCCTTTGGGGCTTTGGTTTGTTCAAGACTTAGCCATTCATAAACATAGTTTTTATTTTTCGGTTTTTATTTTTATTTTCGTTTTTGAAATTTAAACAAAAGAGCACCAACAGTTGGTAAGTTCGAATTAGGAGTTAAATAACTATCAAATTAGTGGCACACTAATTAGATAGTTATGGGAAAAACCGTCCACTAATTGGACAGTTAGATGTTTATCTATATTAGAAGAGTCCTTTGACAGAGAAAGAAATAGTTTTTCGAAATCAAATTTCAAGTAATTCGTGTTTACTGAGAGAGAGACGAGTTTGCAGTTTGAAGGTTCTTTGATTGGTGCTTTGATCAAAGAGCAAACCAGTTGTATCCTGGAGACAGAACTCCTAGTTGAATTCAGCACCGAATTGGAGGAAATTTTCTGTCTTAGGTCATTGCACTGCAAGCCTCTGACTTGTTTATTAATCTTCTTTATTATTTAATCAGCATGTTTAGTTGCTTGTGATAAAAGTGCCATGTTCAGATTTATGTTTATTATAGATTGCTTGGATTAACAGTTATCACATCGATCACTGTTAAAAAGGATAAAAACAATCTACAGATGAAGAACAAAAATCTCACAACATCTTTTTTGTCTCGAAACTTTAGAGAAGAAGGTGAATTCAAACTCCCAACAAAGGCAACAGAGGAATCTTGACAACTGTTGTTACTTTATCTGAGATTCTATTCCTCCATGGACCTTTTCATCAACATCGAGGTATGTATTTTCCGCTCAAAGAATTGAATATCATGTTTGTATGTTGGTCTGCCCATCTTTGGCTGCATACAACATTTCATCCATGGATGATTTGATTTCCATGTTTTTTTGTGTCATGTTAGTATATATGTTGAGTTCATAGTATGTTAGTTTGTACATCTCTGCATTTTGTTGAAAGTTTATTTTTGTTGCAATGCGATTTGTACATTTTTTTGGGATGCCATTTCTACCAATGAGAACATCGTTTGATTTTGTTGTGCATCTCCCTTCATTGAGTAGTTGTTAACCGTACGTATTTTGATTTTGTTGTTTTCTTTGTAGTCAAACGAATCTGATCGGGATAATGTAGAGATTTTGTCCGGCACGGATGAACCCATGACATCTTCAGGGGTGCAAGAAGAGTTAATCTCAAGTGACGATTCATGCAGTGAGGAGGTCGGGTACGAGACAGACGTTGAAGTACCTGAGCTCAAAAGTGAAGATGAGCACGCACCTTTAAGTAATGTTCTGGATAAAGCAAAAGGTTCAGTCGACTCGACTCCAGCCCGAGAGGATGGGATGACATTCAAGTCCTTGGAATGTGCCAAGGAGTATTACAACAAATTTGCGTTTTCAGTTGGCTTCAGGACGAAGCTACGAGGAACGTATAAACGAGCCGTATGACAAGTATGGAAGTGTATACTTGCCTACACTAAAGAGGGTGAAACAGTGCATCGAGAAGACAGAAAAAGAGTGACGAAATCAAGTACTCGGACAAACTGTCGTGCAAGTGTAACAGTGAAGCTTCAAGATGACGAGCTTTGACATTTTATGAGTGTGAACTTGGAGCATAACCACCATTTTTTTCCTAAGAGGTCCGGATTCTTTCGTAGTCCTAGAAATATGAACGATCGAGCGAAGCGCAAATTATTTGTGAACGATGAAACATAGATTTCAGTTGCGCAATCACTAGCTTCCATGACGAATGAGATGAAATGAGGAATGGCTTCCCTTGGTTTCATCATGAAGGACGCCCGAAACTAAGTCAATGAGATGAGCCGTCTGAGACTCGAGGATGGGGATGCCGACGCTTTGCGAGCCTACTTTGCTGAGAAACAATGTCAGAACTCCATTTTTTCATCTTTTCAGTACCGACAAAAACGATTGGCTCCGAAATATCTTTTAGGTCGATGCGAGATTAAGAAGTGCTTATACGTACTTCAATGATGCCATATCCTTCGACTCCACCTACATGGCTAATAGGTATGATATGTTATTCACTCCGATCGCTGGAGTGAATCATCATGGCCAAACTAAGTTGCTTAGTTGCGGTTTACTTTCTAGTGAATTGGTCGATGATTACGTTTGGTTGTTTAGATCATGGTTTACCTGTATGAATGAGAAGGCACCTGGTGCAATTATCATAGACAATGTGACTCTATAACCACAGTTGTGGAGGAGGTGTTTCCATTAAGTGGTCATCATTTTTGTTTATATCATATCATGTGAAAAAGTGCCCGAGAAATTCTGGGCGACTTGAGAAAGAATCATAAATAAAGGTTTTTAAACGGACCATGTATTAAAGCTTGCTCCCAGAGGACTTTGAACAATGCTAGAAAGAGATGATTACACAATTTTTGTTGGAAGATCTTGTGTGGCTGAAATCATTGTATGCGATTGAGAAGAAATGGATCCCAACTTACGTGAAGGAACATTTCTGGGCCGGTATGTCGACCACGTAAAGGTCCGAAAGTGTGAATGCCATTTTTGGCAAGTATTTCAATTCAAGGACATCTCTTCGACACTTCATAAGGCAATACGATTCACACTTGCAAGTAAGTTTGAAAATGAGCTCGACGCAGACTTTATGTCTGACTATTCCCTACTAGATTCCTTCTCCTACTGGCCATACGAGGAACAAATACGATGGTTGTACATAAATGCCATGTACACCAAGTTCCAAAATGAAATGAGAAAAAACTAAACTGTCGGACTCGGGTGGTGCGTCCTGAAGGAATTTCTTTTAGGTTTGAGGTGATGGATATTACTATCCCGAAAGGGCTGGAAGGGGGCTGGAAGGTCCATATATCTGCACGTATGATGTGACATGCTGGGCAGATAGAGGTCGGTCTATTTTTTGTGTCTACAAGTAGACTGAGCTAGTTCAAACCACATTTCTTATATATGTCAAGTTGAATTAGTATTTTTTCACATTATGAATCATAATTTCTCTTGCAGGTTATTTCAAATCCTAGGAATTTTGTGTTGTCATGCGTTGAGCTTCCTGTACCATTTGGGGTGGACAATATTCCAGATGGGTACATTCCTAATTGGTGGCGAAAGGATTTCATTCGACTTCATGCGCTTGAAAATGTAGCAACAGAATTGAAGGCCAAAACAATGCATACTCAAGATGATCGTTTTAACTTCATCAACCGGAATTGTGCTAAAATAGCTTATCTTGGTTACACTTCGTGCATAAAGTTCAAAAGAGCAACTGAGGTTATTCGAATGCTGCAAGAAGAGCTTACACGGACATATGATAAAGAAGATGAGGCATGTTGAAGTCAAACCCAGAAGGATCCTATTTTGAAAGATTCGCATAGGGTGTCTTGCGTTGGGATGCCTCATTTTAAGAGAGTCAAGGGTGTACGCGAACAACGAGACAAAGGCAAGGGAAAGGTGGCAGTTGAGTCAAGCCATAATGGAAAGGGCAAGAATATTGTTGAGCTTGCTCGGAAACATAAAAAGAGGGGTTAGGTAGATGGGTTATCTGCCCGTGGCGAAGCTACTGCTACTCCATGCACTGGTGCTGCTGCTGCCATGCCGCCCTAAACTCCACAACCTAGTATAGGACATGTCCAAGTCATTATCGGTGATTCAATCGCAGGTACACAGACTCCTTGGACGTTCACGACTCATCAATTCATGGACGGTCCGTTCTAGGCCTTGCTCATGAGGTTTTCGACAGAAAAAATGGTTTTTGGTGATATAATGTTTTTGGTTAAACAATAGTTTATTCACATTTATTTTTTAGTTTTGTAATTATAAGTGCGTGACAATTCATGAAATCTTCATGTATGCGTGCACATGATGTGTATTGTCACTCAACCAAAGACCGATGTTTATTGGCATGGGTGGTAGTTTCGTAAAATGATTTAGATGCATGGGGATTTTAAGTTTAGAGGTGAAATTTGCATGGAATGCAAATACATGCTAAATATTTGATATGTTGATCCATCTAAGTTAGTTCAGATTTGAATGTTGACTATATTATTATGATTAATTTTTTAGTACACTTGCTGAACTGTCTTACTCTGCTCAAGTTTCCCTCAGAGCCGACCCAAAAAGTACATTAGGTTAACTGTGTTGACTATATTGTTATGATTAACTTTTGAGTACATGGGCGAACTGTGAACAGTGTTGTATTGAAAAGTCAACCCCATATCCGATTTTTTTTACATACAAGTGACTAATACAAGTTGACATAACGTTAGGACAAGAGATTTGTAAAAAAAATAAAGCTTTGATCCACCCGAAGCCCTTAGCATGCCAATGTTGGTATGTACATACCTCAAACTTTAAGGTACGTATTGAAAAGTCAACCCCATGTTCGATTTTTTATTTTTTTTTAAACATACAAGTGATTGATACATATAACATTAGGAAAAGAGATTTGTAATGACCTAAATTAATTAAACTAGGATTAGCGTTAATCTCGGGGATTAACGAGCGTAATTTGAGTGTAACGTGAACAACTCGGTCGACTCGAACATGAGAACCGAGGAAATATGTCGTTTGTGGAATGGTGGTTGTGTTAATGTAGTGTTTAAATTTATTATTATTATATTGCACAGCATGTGTGTGTGTTGATATCGGACGAGGTTGTGTGATGGGTGTTCGCATCGAAAGACGTGTCGAGTAGGTGAACTACGGGTACACTAGGAAACTCCACTAATTCACGTTAGAATCACTAGATAATCAATTTAAAATAGGTAGTGTAACCATAGGTTAAGATTGATTCAATTCAAACAACAAGCTATGACATACCTTGAAATGCGTGTCAAGAAGCGGGGCATTGAGTGTCAGGTAGTTGAGAGTTAATGAGACTACAAGTTGATAATTGTTGGTCATTAAAAACACTAATCATAGGCCATATGATGGGCCTAAGCCAAGGGCATAACTCCCTAACTACTTATCCAAATGAGCTGATCTTTTAGTATGTTTTATTTGGGTATGTTTGCTGCCTTATGACCAAAAATCATATTTTGGGAACTATATATTAGAAGAAATAGATTTTCTAAGTCCACTGGTCGGATTAGATTCCAATTAGACATATGTTTAGTAAAATCATGATATCTCTTTCATTTTAAATCGAGATTTTGCAAACTAAACCTTTCCGGAATGCTAAGAGAGAGACCAACAATAATTATACTGAGGAAGGATTTCGATATTTGGACCATTTCATGCCTAAAATTGCGTTAAAATGCAGGGCTGAAATTGAGACTTAATTTAGTCTTTAGGGGATGATTTAAGAAGATTGATTTAAAGTCAATTGAACCAATTTGAATATATAATAAACACAATTAATTGAATTCACGGACTTAGGGGGCCATAACTCATTGTTGGGGAGCTTGTCAGGTCAGATACGAGAGTCCGGCGAAGTTGGAGCGCAAATTGAGGTGCGTAAACCCAATGAGAATGCTTCACATAATTCATGGTTTTGATTTTATCGATATCACGTTTCATGTGTGACTTCTAGTGAGCACACATGGGTTTTCACTCCTATTCGATTGCGTATATATTGGTTGTGGCTAAATCACTTGCACGAGTTACTTGTGTTTAGTGCTCGTGTCAATGGCAGTAGAATAAATATACGACTTTCGAGAGGGATTTAGGATGTTTCCTTGACTTGAAATAGCATCCAGAGGGGTTCATCCGATAACTGAAGTTAGGGTTTAGTCACTGTAAGCCTGTAAGTATATACGTGGTTCCCATTTGATTTATCAATTACTGGCTGGTGTAGGTCAGTGTTTTCTCGTGATTAGATGGATGTTTTCTGATTATTGCTTTATTTCCAAGCTTATTTAATTGGTACATGTTGCTTATTTACTTTACGTTATTGCTTTTGTTTGTCGCATGTTGCCTGCATTCATGGGAATATAATGTATTGTTGCCAGAAATTATATTTGCATGTCTCTTAGTTTATCAGTTTTATTTCATGAATATTGTGTGGACTTCTTTTGGGATTTTACTCACTGGAATTGTCACTATATTCGTTAGGTGACTGAGTGCAGATCCTTTGATGAATAAGGGCAAGGGCAAGAAGGTACTGGACGACTACCTTTAAGATTGTAGAGCTAGCTCGTGTGTGAATACAGTAGGTATTGCATTTACTTTTGTTGGGTTTTGGGGACTATAAAACACTGATTACATGTATATGAGACTTTTTTTATACTTATTTCGTCTTGATATATATGGTATCTTTTGCTAGGTTTTTCACTACTTAGGATTGTTAAATACTGCATAAGTTGCTCATTAAAAGACTTTTGCTGTAAAATTATTATATAACCAGATAAATTGAGTAACTGGCTAACTAAATTATTAATACTTGTGTAAAGGTTAGTTAACATAACTAGGGTTAGTTGGAAGAATGTAAGCAACTAGTTAGGTCGCGAGGCGTCAAGGATAAGCGGACCATGACGTGACATAGCTTAGTGATGTGGGATGTGACGTGGAGAGATCTCAAGGTGGCCTAGAATTTGGGGCCGCTACAAATTTATAAAAAAAAAAATTTGATCCACCTGAAGCCCTTAGCATGCTAATGTTGGTATGTACATACCTTAAACTCTAAGGTACGTATTGAAAAGTCAACCCCATGTTCCTTTTTTTTAACATACAAGTGACTAATACAAGTTGATAAAAACCTTAGGACGAGATTTGTAAAAAAAATAAAAATTGATCCACCCGAAGCCCCTAGCGTGCCAAAGTTGGTATGTACATACCTTAAACTTTAAGGTGCACATTGAAAAGTCAACCCCATGGTCGTTTTTTTTTAACATACAAGTGACTAATACAAGTTGATATAACATTAGGACAAGAGATTTGTAAAAAAAAAAAAGATTTGATCCACCCGAAGCTGTTAGCGTGCCAATGTTGGTATGTACATACCTTAAACTCTAAGGTACGTATTGAAAAGTCAACCCCATGTCCTATTTAAAAAAAAAACATACAAGTGACTAATACAAGTTGATATAACATTAGGACAAGAGATTTGTAAAAAAAAAAGATTTGATCCACCTGAAGCCCTTAGCGTGCCAATATTGGTATGTACATACCTTAAACTCTAAGGTACGTATTGAAAAGTCAACCCCATGTTCGATTTTTTTTTTTACATACAAGTGACTAATACAAGTTGATATACCATTACGACAAGAGATTTGTTAAAAAAAGAAATTTGATCCACCCGAAGCCCTTAACGTGCCAATGTTGGTATGTACATACCTTAAACTCTAAGGTAGGCATTGAAAAGTCAACCCCGAATTTTTTTTAAAGCACACAAGTGAAGAATACAAGTTGATAAAACCTTAGAACAAGTAATTTGTAAAAAAAACATTTGATCCACCCGAAGCCCTTAGCGTGCCAATGTTGGTATGTACATACCTATTGAAAACTCAACCCCATGTTCGATTTTTTACACACAAGTGACTAATACAAGTTTATATAATATTAAGACAAGAGATTTGTAAAAAAAAAGATTTGATCCACTCGAAGCCCTTAACGTGCCAATGTTGGTATGGACATACCTTAAACTCTAAGGTACGCATTGAAAAGCCAATGCCATGTTCATTTTTTTTAACATACAAGCGACTAATACAAGTTGATATAACTTTAGGACAAGAGATTTGTATAAAAAAACAACTTGATCCACCCGAAGCCCTTAGCGTGCCAATGTTGGTATGCACATACCTTAAACTCTAAGGTATGTATTGAAAAGTCAACCCCATGTTCTTTTTATAAAAAAACATACAAGTGACTAATACAAGTTGATATAACATTAGGACAAGAGATTTGTAAAAAAAAAAAAAAGATTTAATCCACCTGAACCCTTAGCATGCCAATGTTGGTATGTACATACCTTAAACTCTAAGGTACGTATTGAAAAGTCAACCCCATGTTTGTCTTTTTTTTACATACAAGTGACTAATACAAGTTGATATAACATTAGGACAAGAGATTTGTCAAAAAAAAAAAAAAGATTTGATCCACCCGAAGCCCTTAACGTGCCAATGTTGGTATGTACATACCTTAAACTCTAAGGTACGTATCGAAAATTCAACTCCATGTTCGTTTTTTTTAAACATACAAGTGACTAATGCAAGTTGATATAACATTAGGACAAGAAACTTGTAAAAAAAATAATATTTGATCCACCTGAAGCTCTTAGCGTGCCAATGTTGCATGGACATACCTTAAACTCTAAGGTACATATTGAAAAGTCAACCCCTTGTTCATTTTTTTAACATACAAGTGACCAATACAAGTTGATATAATATTAGGACAAGAGATTTGCAAAACAAATAGATTTGATCCGCCTGAAGCCCTTAGCGTGCCAATGTTGGTATGGACATAGCTTAAACTCTAAGGTACGTATTGAAAAGTCAACCCCATGTTCGGTTTTTTTTTTCCTTTTCTTTTTCACATACAAGTGACTAATACAAGTCGATATAACATTAGGACAAGGGATTTGTTTTAAAAAAATTAATCAGGACATAAGGTTGACTTTTCAATATGTACCTTAGGTTGTCTTTCTAATGTTCATGATAATACTTACTGTAACCGTATATATATATATATATATATATATATATATTTAAATTTGGAGGAAATATAATACAGATCATCAGTGCTCAAAATTTTCTCAAATTTGAGCTAAGACATATAGTAGATTCGAGCACACCTCTTCAAACCATTTTGACGACGGTACCGATTCGGTAAAACATAGAGTAACTGAGTAACGTAAGTCACATTATTGTGCATCGTCCGATAAGAAAGCGTGTCCCGATGTAAGTGGTCTACCGGTGGTAAAATTGTTAGGCCCGAATATTTTGTGATATACACTTTTTGGCGCCAAAATGAGATGTTTATAGCGTTGGAAACGATTCAATTGAAAGCTAAGACGTGCAACAGATTTGAGCGTACCTATTCAGATTCTACTTCGCCCTGAAGGGAATGATTTAGTAAAGCACGAAGTGAATCTAGTACCCAACCTACATGATTAAGAACCATCCGATGTGCATACGTATCTCAATTCACTTTATCGAATGATGCGAAAGTGGTAGGCCCGAAACCATTGCAAACTACAATAGCGTTTACCTATGGCGGTATATGGGTGTATAGTTTGTGGTAAAGAAGTAGTAAATGGTAGCTGGTGACTTATCAAATCAAAGGGTCACCAGCCCATCGAATGTTATGTCTCCTTATGGAGTAAGAGGCTCAAAGAGATACGTGACTTTGCAAAACGTTGGAATGCTCCCTTGATAGGCCGTTTGAAGAGAGAAGTCACCTACTTTGTCCCCACTTTCTCCTCTTAACTATTCATATTCCCATTGATATACAGAGGCATCAATGGCCAGAAACACTCGATCAAAGGTCTCTGCCGCAACAAATACGCCTCCTTCGACGAACAACAAGAAAGGAAATAGGATCAAAGTGGAAACAAAGCCTGCAGATTCCTCGCCTTTAAAGAAAATGATGGCGACAATTTCAACCACAAGGAAGGGAAAAGAAGTCCACGTTGTGGAGAAACTCGTGGACCTTATGGGGTGCAACAAAAGGAAGGGAAAGGAAGTCCTCGCTTGTGATAACCCCGTGGATCTTATGGGGTGCAGAACTGAGGAGTCATTAGCAGCCTATCGAACGAACTTCGCGGTAAGGTTAATTCATTTTCCTCATCGTGTGGACATCTTCTTCTTTCATGCCACAGAGTTTAATCTTCGTTATCTTTTCTACAGCATGTAATAAGCGAGTTTTTTGACTGACGACCTACCCATGTACCCACGGGTTGTCCAAATGTTTTATGCTTACACCTCCGAACCTGAAAATCCATTGTTGTCCTAGACCATTTTGGGGTAGATAGGATCCGGATGGGTACATTTTCAATCAGTGGCGGAATGATTTCATTCAAATTCATGCGCTTGAAAATGTAGCAATAGATTCGAAGGACGAAACAATGCGTACTCTAGATGATCGTTTTAACTTCATCAACTAGAGATATGCTAAATTAGCTAAACTTGGTTGCACCTCGAGAAAAAGGTTCAAAAGAGCAACTGAGGTTATTCAAATGCTGCAAAAAGATCTTGCAGAAACCGATCATGAAGAAAATGAGGCATGTGGAAGTAAACCCGGGAAGATCTTATTTTGAAAGATCCGTATATAGTGTCTTACATTGGGAGGCCTCATTTTAAAAGAATTAAGGGTGTACGCGAACATCAAGACAAAGTCAATGGAAAGGGCAAGAAAGTTGTTGAGTCTGCTCTGAAACGGAAAAAAAAAGGTTACAAAGACGGGTCTTCTGCCGCGGTGAAGCCGCTGCTGTTCCAAGTACCGGTGTTGCTACTGCCGTGCCACCGCAAACTCCACAACCCAATACATGACATGTCCAAGTCATTATCGGTGATCCAATTGCAGGTACACAAACTACTTGGATGTTCACAACTAAGCAATTTATGGATGGTCCGTTTCATGCCTTGCTCAAGAGGTTCTCGACAGGTTGATCAAACATGGTTTTTGGTGATACAATATTTTTGGTTGAACAATAGTTTTGTAATTATTGGTGTGATGGAAATCCATGAAACCCCCATGCATGCATGCACATGATGTGTGTCACCACTCAATCATAGGTCGATGTTTATTCACATTGGGTGGCGGTTTCATAAAATTATTTGGATGCACGGAGATTTTCAGTTAAGAGGTGAGATTTGCATGGAATGCAAGTACATGCTACATACTTGATATGTTGATCCATCTTATTTAGTCCAGATTTGAATGTTTACTATATTGTTGTGATTAATTTTGAGTACATTAGGTGAATTCTGTAGCTCCGCTCAAGTTTCCCTAAGAGCCGACCCAAAAGTACATTAGGTACGTATTGAAAAGTCTACCCTATTTTTGGTATTTTTAATTTTTTTTACATACAAGTGATTAATACAAGTTTATATAACATTAGGATAAGAGATTTGCAAAAAAGAAAAAAAATGATCCACTCGAAGCCCTTAGCGTGCTAATGTTTGTATGTACATACCTTAAACTCTAAGGTACGTATTGAAAAGTCAACCTCATGTTCGATTGTTTTTACATATAAATGACTACATAAGTTGATATAACATTATGATAGGAGATTTGTAAAAAAAAAATGATTTGATCCACCCGAAGCCTTTAGCATGCCAATGTTGGTATGCACATATCTTAAACTCTAAGGTACGTGTTGAAATGTTAACCCAATGTTTAGTTTTTTCTTACACACAAGTGATTAATACAAGTTGATATAACATTAGGATATGAGAATTGTAAAAAAGAAATATTTGATTCACTCGAAGCCCTTAGCGTGCCAATGTTGGTATGTACATACCTTAAGTTCTAAGGTACATATTGAAAAGTCAACCCCATGTTTGATTTTTTTTTTCATTTAAGTGACTAATACAAGTTGATATAACAATAAGATATGAGATTTGTAAATGAGGTAAATAAAAAACCTGAAGCCCTTAGCGTGCCAATATTTGTATGTACATAACTAAGGTATGTATTGGAAATATAATATAAACGGATAATATTTGCTCTTACCATTTATATATATATATATATATTGATAGTTCTAAATTTGGCGCCAACAAAATACGGATTGATAGTGCTCATATTATTTCAAATTGTGAGTTGAAACGTACAACAAATTTGAGCATACCTCTTCAGAACGATTTTGATAAAGGTATTGATTCGCGAAAACATAGAATAAACCGAGTAAAGTAACTTACATGATTGTGCATTATCCGATAAGAGAGCATATCATGATGCGACTAATCGAACGGTGATATAATCGGTGGGCCCGAAACTGTCGTGGATTACATATTTTAAAGTGGTGCAAAAATGATAATCTACAATGTCGAAACTGATTTAATTTTGAGTCAAGTTGTGCTTTAGATTTGAGCATACCTATTCAGATTCCAGTTTGCCCATAAGGTAATGATTTGGTAAAAGACGAAGTGAGCCCACTAGCTAACCAACATGATTAAGAACCGTTCGATGAGTGTACATGTTTTGAGGTACATAATCAAACGATGCGCATTTGGTAGGCCTAATTCATTTATAGAGTACAACAACGTTTCTTTTTGTGCGGTAAATGGGTGTACTAGTAGTGGTAAGTGTGGTAATTATGGGGAAGAGAGGATGTGTCAAATCGAATTGTCATACCTAATCGAACGTTACATCACTTAAATGAGAGTGTTGCTCGAGGTGACACGATGTTTTGTCAAACAATGAGATGAAGCGTGTGTTCTGTGGGTATATATGTCGAACAGAGAAAGAAACTAACTACTTTGATCCTACCACTGTATCATCCTTTCCGTCTTTGTTCATCTTCCACCCCACTATTCCATGGCACGAAAATGCGAACAAGAGGCTCTGCCACTTTGCCGACACCTGCAGTGACAGCGGCAAAGAAAAGAAAGCGCGTTAAAGTAGAACCGAAGACGACAAACTTTTCTCCACTAAAACGCAAATGGGCTTGTCTTTTGCCTCTTCAAGTAAGGGAAAGGAAGTCATCGCCCTCAATAATCTAGTACATCCGATGGGTTGTAGAATCGAGGAGGTCGTGCTCGCTTACTAAAATAATCACTCGATAAGGTTAGTCCCCTTCCCCCATCGTGTCGACTTCCCCTTCTTGGACACGATGGAGTTCAATCTTTGCTATCTCTTTGGTTGTTTAAAATGGGACCATTTTTTAGTGTCGACCTATCGCTTTACCTTTGTATAGTCCATATGTTACTCCAACCTATACACCCCAAGCCTTGAAGAGCCACTCATGTCCAAGTGTGAGATGTATGGACAACGTGTCAATTTTACCCCTTAAACCATCCGAGCACTTTTTAGGTTGCCAAAAGGTTCATTCGAGTACTATAACACCCACTCGATCGCCCAATTTGATTGGTTTGACCGAGAAGCTGCTTTGAGGCAAATGTGTAAAGATCCCCTTTTTGATGTGAGTAAGACCCCCTAAAACCACTGAACTAACCGTTCTAGCCCGTCTTATTCACATTTTGGTTAGCCGGAGCCTTACCTCGAGGAGGGTAGCCACTCTTCAATCCTGCACTTTGACTTTTTCTTAATGTGGTGTGTGTCGAATGGTAAAAACACTGACTTAGCTTATGTCATTTACCACCACATGAAGAGTGATCAAGCCTACCAAAAGGGCCCTCTGCCCTACGACACGCACCTGACATTGTTCTTTAAGTCGATGGCCAAGTCTGTCGTGGACAACGAGTTCCATGTTGAAAAGAGTGATGAAACCACATTCTGGACATGAGTAATTTAATAGTGATAGGTTTAGTTTTCGATGAGGTCACTCGGCGGTGGGTTGACAAGGTGCTGGAAAGGGGTGAGGGCGTCATAGGAGATGTCACTGATGAGGAGGACGATGAATTGAGTGGGGGTGAGCCAGTTCGTATCCTTGATGTTGAAAACAAAGCCGAAGGCGAGCTTTTCGAGTCTACCAAACACGGGGGTTACGAGCATAGTAGGGACAGAGATGACCAGGGGGCAGATAAGGTAGGGGATTGTGATCGGGATAATGAAGAGCCACAAAGTTTAGGGGGCTGAGGGGGTTGACTCGGTAGTTAATGAACAAGCAGAGGAAGATAATGAGGTGAAGGAGCCAGTTGAGGGTGAGGATTGTCCCGTCACACCACCTAATGAAAAGGGTGTAATGAGTTGGCTCAAAAGAATCCTGACGTAGGAGCGTCAACAAGCCGATAGTCATCTGCTCTCTTTTGTTCATTCTTCGACGACCTGAAGGTTTTGGTGGAGTATTGATTAGATCGTATTGAGGATTTTTTTATTTTTGTTGATGGCAGGGTTTGACAGATGAATGATGCATTTGCCAAAGCGGGATGAGATGTCAGTGCGGGCTTGTAGATGTTGCACAAAGAGATGGAAAGCTTGCTCATGAGGGCATCTGGAGTTGGACATAAGACGAAGTCATCCAGGCGAATTACAAAGGAGTTCGTGGACCGGATAAACTCGGTGGTCAATGAGTGCGACAGGGCGTTGCATGAATGAAGTCTGCTCAAGGAGTGGAAGCGCAGGATCCACTACGACAAGGTCAACCTAGACGATGACTAGTGATTCTTCTCTCATTTCTTCGAGTTATTTAAGATCCCAGTTTGCTATAAACAATACTTTTCTTTGAACTTGGTCTGTAATAATTTTTTTGTGTACTTGGTACACTATTTGAGTTAAGTCTGCTCAAGTTGTCATTAATTTTGAGCATACTCAACACTTAAACAAGGATGGACAGACAGACAGATACTTACGATAAAGGTCCTTTGGTAAGGCATTGATTTATTATTTTGGGTAATTTGGTGCATTTGCTCTTATTACTATTTCGTATCAATTTCTTCTTATTTTGCTTAATTCTTGCTAGTTATTGAATGCTTTATTGTTTGATGACACATCACATATATATATCTGCAATAATTGTGTGCATTAATTTTGCTCATATCTACTGGTACATGTTCCTTAATATGAGAATTACTAATATTTGTGCTCATATTTTAGTTGGTTGTTTGTAATATACATGTTTTGTGGTGTAGGGAATAAATTAGTACGGCGATTGTCTTTCTTAGCAATGTGGCGTCATTGTACACTGTTGTATGCTCGAAGATATGACTCAAGAATTTCGTTAAACAATAGCTTGTTTCGAAATTAGTTGCATATCAATTTTGGTTATGGATGTAATAGGTTCGGGTTCAATTTCCCAATTTTACTTCTTTGCCATACTGTAACTTATAAGAAAATTTTTCTCTAAACATGTATGTGATCAGTATTTTTTCAATATGAGAAAACTTCGTAATTGTTTTATGTCTCTAGTTAAGAATTTGCTTATCAAATGACGTTTGTTTCCACTGTTCGTAAAGTTCGATTTCATTTTTTCCATATATCTAACACATCTCAAAAGGAAAATGCATTTAAGCCTAGGCCCTTTTTACGATATTTGAGCCAACTCAAATATACACCTTTACCTTTTTACAGTGCGCTCGGGAATGATTTTGTAAACCACGTAATTCACCCACCAAACCGTTCGATTGACAGACGCATATCAGGTTACTACATCGAATGGTGCACATAAGTGTGTGTCCCAAACTATGGTGGTAAATCCTTATACAATTGGCAATAATAGGAGTAATTATGAGAGTAAGTAACGCATCAAATCGAACTGTCGTCACCTATCGAATGCAAGATATTGTACGAATGGGGGGTCTTGAAGGATCGCATGGATCGAGGAGTGAGAATTTCGCTTTGGTACATATATCAGTGGAGAGAAATAACATGCTTCGACCTCACTATTCTACGATTCTAAACTATCCATCTTCCACCATCTTCGCCACCATTCCCATCATAGTCTAAGGAACATTTCATGGCACATCCATCGCGAACAAAGGGCTCCACCTCTTCGCTGAGGTCTGTTCAGGCCGTAGACTCCCATCATCAAAAAAACAGAGGATCTCATCTTCGATTTCTTCAAGGAAAGGAAAGGAAATCGTTGCCGTTGACAAACCGATCGATCTTATGGGTTTCGAACCAAGGAGGCCGTGCTTGCTTACCAAAATATCCACTTAACAAGGTTAGTCCCCTTCCCCCGTCGTGCAATTCAGTCTCTGCTATCTCTTTGGTCGGTTAAAATGGGACCATCTTTTGAGTGTCGACCTACCCTTTTACCCCCATCTAGTTCAGATGTTCTACTCCAACCTATACACCCCAAACCCTAAAGAGCCTATCGTGTCTAAGTGTGAGATATATGGACAACATATCTATGTTACCCCTTGACCATCCAAACACTTTTTAGGTTCCCCAAAGGTTCATTCGAGTACTATAACACACGCTTTGTTACCCAGTTAGATGGGTTTGACTGGGAGGCTGCTTTGAGGCAAATGTGTAAAGATCCCCACTTTGATGTGAGTAAGACCCCTAAAATCACTGAATTAATCATTATAGCCTGTCTTATCCACATCTTGGTTAGCCAGAGACTCCCTTTGAGAAAAGGTAGCCAATCTTCGATCTTGCACTTTGACCTCTTCTTAATGTGGTGTGTGTTGAATGGTAAAAAATTGACTTAGCTTATGTCATTTACTACCACGTTAAGAGTACTCAAGCCCACAAGAAGGGCCCTTTGCCCTACGACATGCACCTGACGTTGTTCTTTAAGTCGATGGCCAAGTCCATCGTGGATAACGAGTTGCATGTTGAACAGAGTGATCGAAACCACATTCTTGATAAGTGTAATTTAATAATGATGGGGTTGGTTTTCGAATGAGGTCACTCGTCGGTGGGCTCAGAAGGTGCCCGACAAGGATATGGTTAGTAAGGGTGGTGGGAACAATCAAGGCGAGAGTGATGTTGATGACGACTTGTGGGGTGGGGGTGAGCCTATTCTTATCCTTAATAACGATAATGAGCTTGAAATTGATTCTGTAAAAAAAAGGGTTTTGAGCAGTGCCAAGACGCTGATTTGGGAAGGGATTCGAATGCGGATGGGGGCAATGAGCCTGCTCGAAGTTCGCCTAACATCTACCCGACTTCCAACATGGGGGCACTAATACGCATCAGCCGACTGATCTTCTTCATTTGTTCTTTGATGAGCTCAATGACACAATGGAGTGTCGGTTGGCTCGTGTTGAGGATTTTCTTCTTTCTCTTAATGGCAGGGTCGGATAGGTCAATGATGCAATTGCTAAAGCAATTGGAGTGTCATTTCGGGCTTGCAGATGGTGAACAAGGACATGGACAGCTTGCTGAAAAAGGCCAATGGGGTTGGGAAGATGACAGAGACGTCGAAGCGGTTCATGAAAGACTTTATCGACAAGCTGGACCCAGTGGTAGAAGAATGCAATCAGGCTCTTAACGATCGAAGAGCGTGTAAGGCATAGAAGAGCAAGTAGCGACCCGATAAAGGAAGCTCCAACAATTAGGATCCCAGATTGCTTGAAACAATACTTCAAAAAAATGGTATGTAATATTATTTTAGGTACATTACAAACTATATTCTTTGTTGGTTTGCTCAAGTTATAACTAACTTTGAGCAGGCCCAGAATTGTAAAGACATATACATGCGTTTTCTCCAGGTAATTTTTTGTGCTTCCGCTACTATCATCTTAAAATGTTATTTGAATGTTCTTCCATGTTTTAGGTAACTAATTATTTTTTTTGCCTTATGTTAAGCATTGGTAACAAATGCAGCTTTAACAATTGGAATTATTGTTGCTTCAAATGATAATTGTTTTTATTTGATTTGCTTTGTTTGTTTTTTTTTTTGTTCAATTTTGCTCATGTTGTAACTAACTTTGAGCAAACCTGGACAACGATTGACATTTTTTTTCAGTTCGGTCTGTTTTTTTTCAATTTTGCTCAAGTTGTAACTAGCTTTGAGTAGACTTGGACAACGACAAACACTTATTATACATAGAATTTGAAACATGACATGAATTCAAAGAACATAAGCATACCTTATGTTGGTATATACACACCCTATATACTCAAAGGTACATATTGGTAAATCAACCCCGTGTCCCTTTTTTTTTACAAATAAGTGACTATTATAAGTAAATATAAACACTAGAATTAGAGATTTGTAAAAAAAATAGTTGATCTACCAGAAAAACCTTATCGTGCCAATGTTGGTACATACACACCCTATATACTATAAGGTACACATTGGTAAGTCAGTTTGGTATGTTTTTTCTTTTAAATCTTGTTCACATTGTAACTTTGAGCAGACTTGGACAAAGACATACACTAACAAATTAAAGGAACGTAAGTGAAAGATTCTTGATTTCTTTAATCTAATTAAGAGTGTAAATATCGAACACCGCAGTCAGTGTTTTTATTCTTAAAACGTACGTCAAATACGAGCGACCTCAAACATAGCATTTACTTTACCAAGGAGTTTGGCCTTTTGTAAAAGTTGAGCAGACTTAAATAGACACATGCATCAAGAGTATTTCGATGATACTGTAATTACAGGTCGACTCAAAAGTTACATGTCTTTAATAGAATTGAAATTAGGTCTAAGAATTAAACATCACTATTAGAAAGTAGGTTTGCAAAAACGCAGCCAATCTTTACTAATATTTGTAAAGTACACATTAAGAACAACCAAGTCACTGCTATCTATTTTTTTTTTACAAAGTCTTTTGCAAAAAAATGACACCGTCGAAATAAGAGGGAATGCAGTAAAACCATTTGCCGGAAATGTAAGAAGTCAAAAAATGGTGATAATTGAACTATCAGATGCTGAAAAATTACGTAAACCTCGGAAGACACCGAGACACTTGAAACCTTATAAGAGGATAATGTAGTTAAAACCAGTAAAGAGGATGATGTAGTTGAGACCTCTGAAGATGTCCCTATCTAAATGTTGGATGCTGATACTTTCCATAAAAGGTTTGTCTAAAGTATCAACATCCAAAATTTCAATAGAGCATATTCTGAGGCCTCGACAACATCATCATCTTTGCAGGTTCCAACTACGGTATCATCTTCAGAGGTTTTAAATATCCCAGTGTCTTCGGAGGTTTGAATAATTAGTTAACATCCAATATTCATAACCTTCAATTTCCTTATTTTCCTTGCCTTTTTACCTTCATGCAAATGGTTTTGCTGTTGGGTTTTGGGGTTCATACGCAGCGGAAATTACAGAACAATTTTGACAAAAACCCCAACAGGATCCGAATCTAATTCCATTAAAAACGTTTAAACCATGAAAAACTTAATCATACCTCAGTCGCAATATACCTTTCTGAAGGTTGATCGATCTCTAAGGCGCTGCAAACGACGAACGCCCTCTACTAGTAGTCCACACACGAACGGTGGCCGAGATTCGAAGTGCTAGCTTCGAGAGAATACCAAATCTTTTTGTTTCTCTCCAAAACGATCCGAAGCATACCAAAAACCCTAAGTCGTTTCTAAAACGAAAATAGAGTTTCGGCCTATTAATCTTTCGTTGTGTATTCTAACTTAAAGTGTCTATTTATACAACCCTTGTATATAGACGGTTAAGTAAATTACACATATACCCTTACTTAAAGAAGTATAAGTGTAATACACCACAAGGACGTTTCTGTCATGAATTTTATCACATAAAATTTATTTTTCTGAATCATCTTAAAATCTCGCAAAACCATTCTTAGTGTGCGACCCAATAGGCTCATACAACGTTGGCAAGCGTACCAAAACATATTTTGGTATACAAGTCATAAGCGGCCTCTAGCAAGACATTATGACTACCCAAGTCGTACGAATATCAAATCGATACAACCTAATCAATAGTGTATATAACATTCTTTTGTCACACGATATCCTTTTGATCAAACATAAGGCATGGAATTGTCATCCAACATGTTCAATCGTACTAGTCTCGATCTCTAGGTAGACTGAAAACATCCAAGTGACATTGATCAATATCAATTCACTCAAACTAGGCCTTTTAACAGTCTAACACATCGAGGGATCCACTGGATATCTCTCTTTATATGAGAGGGACAAATTCTATCTTGATTACACAACTTCATCACATTGCTCACACAGTAACCAATCGCAACCTTTATAATCGTCCGGTTAAAGACAACGTTTGATTGTGTCAAATCAATGTGTTCCTAATGTTGAAGTCTCTGGTAATCTCAAGTCAGAGGACTGGAATATATACCTATCACGAGAAACAACTATGACTTAATCCATGTGATGTTCTCACAATGTGGTCGGTCCAAGATTTGTTCCCTAACAAGTACTCGTGATCTTGATTCGTATCCCTATACGTATAATCATCATATGATCATCAATCAAGACTCACACTAGTCTTAATTCATTATAGTTCCCAGTATAATGATCGACTAGGGACGTTTAGGATATTTATGTAAATACCCATGGATCTTATTATAATGCAAACATGCAAATTAATTATAATAAACAGCAAATGAAATCCTCTATTTTATTAACTAAAAGTATTCATAAAGACGGTTAATGGATTGACCTAGGGCACATGCCCCAACATTTGCTGCATTCTCCCTTCGTTGCACATTCTTTGACTGAGCCCCTACTTTTTGACCAAGCCCCCTATATGCACTAGACCTCTCACACGCAAGGTTCAAGTCTGGATAAAGAGCATTCGTTAGGATCGAGTCAACTCAAACAATTAAGTCAAATCAAATTTAAATGGTTAGAATTGAGTCAACTCGAAAGCAAGTTTGAGTAGACTCTAAACTTTATAGTATCAATGAACGTGTTATATAGAACCAATACATGAGCACAACTAGTCCGAGTATACTAAATATTCTTTAAAGCATACATAAACTGCACTTTAAGTACGCCATTTAACATTAATATATTAAATAGACTTCAAAACATATTTCCAAAAGAGTTAGTAGGTTCACAAAAAACTAGCAAATGTCAAGATAAGACCAGAAATTTAAACATAGGATGATTAGAGGCCCCTAAATAGCAAGACAGAAAAGATGACGTCCAAGAAATCAAAAACATTGCCTATTTTGTGAATATTAGAGAGATTTGTCGCATTTTCACCACGATCCTTCTAGTCTATTTCGTTTTGCCACTTTCAGAGCCTCCGTGAACAAGTCAATCATCTTCTGCATGCTTGCATCATCAACACTACTTTCATAGCCCCTAATTCGCTACGGTTGGGATCCTGTTTGTTGTTCTTCTTTTGTTCCTTCTTGTTCACCCAAAGAAAAACTAGGCGGTGAGAGGATGAGCAACGGTAGAACAATCGACCTTTATTCGGAGAATCCTTTCGGACACGTTTCAGTAGCAACTCCCCGTCACACTGGAAACATGGCTTCTTTTGGGGGCATTGAACACGGCCGTGACTTTTCCCCTACAGAAACAACATTCCTTCGTCGTAGTCATCGCAAAAAAATAATATTACAAAAACATATCAATAAAGAATTTAGACTTTAAATCATAGCAGAGGGTGCCTTTAATTAAACAAGACATGAAATTAGCTCTTCGTCATCCTTCTTCTCGCCTTGATCGCTTCTACTTTCTCTCGATCTCCAACTTGGTTCAAAATGGTGTTCTTTCAGTTTATAAACCAAAAGATATGTAACATGTGGGGCAAAATATGAAGCATTAATGGCATTAATGTGTGTGTCAAGTACGATTTGACCAAAGCTGACATTGGCTGACATTACATTTTTCTTTCAAAACCTAATCGTTGACATTACTTCTAACACACAAAAACTAGATGACATGGCATTCCATGTCAGCAAAGACATGTGCCTAGCTAGTGGTGTCTGCTGATGTGGTAATGTACACATAGACAGTGTTAAAAGTGATGTCAAAACTAGTGTCCTCATAGCATCACTCCTAGCTAATACTAGTGTTTTTTTTTAAAGGAAGTTTCATTTAAAATCGTAAATTTTTACAAAAGAAAACATTGAGGACTCCACTTTGCCATATAATACAATATGTAGAAAACCTTTTAACCCCTAGACATAAAACTAGAACAAAAATTCCTTATGAGCTCATTCATGCCTGATGCCCCGTGCTTTGAAGAGTTTATGTGTGTCGACAACCACTAAGCATAGTAGAGCTTGATTTTATCTCATAACATGTACCTAAGGCAAAAATGTTTTGTTTTTAAAAATCATGTTGTCTCACTCTTCCCAAACTTCCCATATAATGGCTTGTGCACCACAGAACCACATCGTTGTCGTCATCTTATTGCACCCTTTCCAGCTCTTATCTATAATAGTGCATGCCATCACATGCCTTCGGGATCACAAAACACCAATCTAATTCCTAAACCAATCGAGACCAAAGTTTCATCTTCGATCATTGGGCGATGAAAGAAAAGATGGTTATTAACCTCACTGTGTTGACCACACATTTATCACACACCAATGAGGGGACAAACATACATTCGGGCTTTCGTCTCTTGATTATCTCTGCCACATTCAATTTCTTCCTTACCACCAACTACATCAGGAATTTAACTTTGGGTGGGGTTGTGACAATCTCACTTGATAGCACTGCTGTGCCTCAATATATGCACACTACAACAAATTATGGATTTTACAACAAACTTATAGCAATGAAACGAAATTTTATTGCTAAACTTTGCTTTTTTAGGAACAAAATGGTAATTTTGTATCTATTTATTATATCAACAAATTTATTAGTCGCTAAATAGCACATTTAAGACCAAAAAAAAAGAGGGCCGCCACGGGCACACCACCAATTCATGAAGGCACCCAGTTTTTATTATCATTCTCCCCTCTAAATTACACTTTGATGTAAATGACTATATTGCCCCTTCATATATACTCTCTCCAATCTCACAACCCATTTTTAAATCAATTTTGGGGCACCCCACCACATTGGATCCCAAGTGAAACTTAAAGCCACAATTTTGTCAATGTAGGGTTTGGTAAATTCGACTAATCCGAACTTGTTTCAACTATAAAATGGACGAATGTACTGCAATGGTGCAAGGGGAGGAACAAGAAGAGGCATTTGATGAAATTTATTATGTTTTTTTTTTCTGGTTTTTCATGTTTTCAGTCGAAGTTGCACGGGCGCGATTGTTTCGGCCTCGCAGGACCGAAACTTATACATAAGTCTCGGTCAAGAGCCATCGAGAGCAAACACAACGTTATGCTGCCTAAAACAATTCAAAAAAAAAGAACAAAATCTTCCATTTCTATAGTCTCGGACATGCACTTTTGAGAAAACCATAATAATGTCGGTGGCGCATGACCGAGATAACAATAATAGTCTCGGTAATGGGAAACCGAGAGCAATGCTACATTCTCAGTTGTACATCACCGACAAGACATAACTATACACTTATGGTTATTCTCGTGATGTGGTGACCGAGATAACACAATTACTCTCGGCCATTCGTTGTTGAGACTATATAAACTATTCTAAGTACGAGTGGTCGAGAACCACGAGTTCCCAAAAACTTCCACTCTGTCTCGGTCATGCTTAGCCGAGACTATAAATAACATCTCTGGCCTGTGTGGCCGAGAACCACGACTTTCCAATCAAAGAACCATTGAATGCATCGCTACACAAACATAACAACTACTCTACCAAATGCAACTTAATTAGACTATCAACGTATCTTCAAACGATCGATTTCACGACTTGAGTGTGTGAACGAAAACCTAGAACCGAGCCCTAATGTGGAGATGAAATCGAACAAAACACAGAGCCTCCAAACTCGAAATTCCAGCTACAACAGAGGTGAGAGACAGAGAGGAACGAAGACAAATCCAAATAACCGAGAAAATGTGGGTTCAAGAGAGTATGGCTCGTTGAAGAGGAGGTGGTGGGGTGGTGGGGTGCCTCTGTTTTGAATGAGGGATATTTTGGAGATTTTGGGCCTCAATTTTGGGTGCTCTTGATAAATGATTTTGTGCCTTCAACAACTGGGTGCCTTCATGAATTGGTGGGGTGCCCATAGCTGCCCTAAAAAAAAAAAAATGATTGACATGAGTCTTGCACACACGGTCGCACGTTCTATTTCACTTCATATAAGATTAGCTCACACGGTCGCACACACGATCGCACACTTTTCTTTCTCCCTGAAAAACAATAGCGTTCGCTCTCTCTTGGCGACGGCTATGGCGAGTTGGCGACGACGACTTCAGATCCATCTTCGACTCTCTGATCGCTCTGTGAATCGCGACGACTGATCTCTCACGTTTGCTCTCTCAATCGATCTGCGATTCACACTCTCGGCGACTGCTATGGCGACGAAGACTTCAAATCCATCTTCGACTCTCTGATCATTCACGCATTCGTTAATCGCGTACAAGCAACTTCAGTTCAGGTGATTTCTTGTGTTGAATTTCTATTTTTGATATGATTTAGGTTTGTTTGTGGTTGATTTGATCTTGAATTTCGAGTTTGGTTGATTTAAGATCTGTTGTTACGGACTCAGTTTCGTAAATTTGTATTTATGTTCTTGATTCTCTCTGCTTTTGTTGAGATCTGATTGATTTTCTCTTGCTTTTGTTCGGTGAATCGATGTTGATGACTTCGATTCTTCGATTCGAGGTCGATTTTGTAGTTTCTAGTGTTTAGTTTTGTTTCCTGAGCTTTGATGCTCTACATCTTCAATGATTCTTAGTCAATTTCATTTGCTAGTTGAAGATTGCAGATTCAGAGTCTAGGAATTCTGGTTTAGCCATCACTGATCACTAACTTTGTTATCGATCAAAAGCTATAGATTTATAATTGGAATAAAGCAGAATCTCTGCAATTTTTGTCTGGGATCAGGAAATCCACTCAAATGATAATAAAAGAGAGAAGGTAGAACAGTTGAGTTTAAACTAAAAAGTTGAGAAGAAGCTTGATTACCTCTGGCAATGATGCATGAAAATGTAGGTTCAGTGAATACAAACTCAATTCCAGTACTCTAATTTAACTTCACCAATCTAACTATCTAGCTACTTCTCATTTTAAGTTCATCATATGTTGCTCAACAATCTCTCCTTTTTATTTTTTCCTTCATAGTTCTTATCTCTGAAGTGTATCTCTGCTGAAGAAAGTTCACCTTCATCTAGATGATCAATACCTACTTTTGCCTAAAGACCAAAATATATTCCTGATGGTCATGTTAATGGCTCTTTGGGGCAGCTGGAAATGAATTGAAAATGATTTGTCTCTCAAAATAGATTACATTATGGCCGTCAATCAAGAAAAAAAAGTTTGTTTCCTATGACCCCTTTGTTTAAATCAAACAAATGAATAGTCCAACACTGCTCTCATAGCTTATTTGTAGCTTACGATCTTCATTAATTATCAAGCCATGTATGTTTTCAATGGAAAACAATCTAATGTTTTAACAATAGCTTCTTGTGGGATGTGACTTAGCGACTACAACTTTTATATCAAATGTATGATCTACCATTGTATTATATCATTCATTGGTTTATACCTTGTAATTCGCGGGTTTAAGTCTCTCTCAATCCCTCCCTTTCTATCTCTCTTGCGCGCTTCTCCTTATGGAGTTTAAGGTAATCTTTGGAGCCCTCAGTTGACATTTAGATCTCATGGTGATCAAAATTTTGACCCTGCTGCTGGCTTCTCTTTCTGCTACTCTCAACTATTTACAATCGTCTTTTACCATTAGTTTAACTTACTCTTGTCTTTTCTCAGGACCTCAACGCAAGCTATATCTAACCTCTTTCTAGTTGATTACACATGTAGCTTATTTTTACTATTCTACTCATTTTCCTATAGGTTTTTTTTGTTCCTTCTCTCAGATTTCGTAAGCCTTTCTATGGCTTCTAGTTAATTGGTGCCACATCACCATAAATGTGATGACTAAGCAGCGTATAAACATGTTAGATTATGACATTTAGGGTTAATTAATCAAACAATTGACCAATTCTTATCATTTGATGAGGATTGTCAATAACCCTATGCATAATCGGTCAAAAAATAACCATGTGTAATATGCATATGAATTAGTATCTTAACATGCTGTTTAGCCTTCACTTATAGCTTAGTAGTCAAAATTAAACAGTCACTAACCCAATCTATTCATTCGCGCATGTGAATATGACTAAAGTTCAAAATATATTCGTGAGGGTCATTCTAATGGTTCTTTGTTCAAGTCACGCTTGTTGTATAGTGTGTATATATGCAAAGATATTCAAGTAATACATAAGAAGATATTAGGAGATGTGACTTCTTATATAGCTAATATCATTATGTCCATTAATTAGTGCTAGAATATATAACAATCTCAAACGCACATCAAAAGTCATGGCATATATATTGGTACATTCAGTTGCACGCAATGTCGCATCACATGTTTCAACTACAAATGTTGGGTAAGTGGAAAATCATATTCTCGGATTCTAATTTCAAGTCACATATCTAATTGAGGTCTGTTAATATCATATATGTCCATTAATTAGTGTTTGTTAATTAGATATTTAGACTCGTTTGTTTTGTTTTGTTTTTATTTTTTGCTTTCTTATTTATTCTGATGTCATGGGCCACCGAGCTGAGAGAAGTTAGATAGAAACGGTTGATTTAGTAAGTAACTTAACATACACTAACTACATAAGTGTAGCTCTCGGTTTTCAAGCACAAAAAGAAACTAAGCGCATTATGTCATATCATCTGCAGTGTGACTCTTATTGAATACTTGAGTAGAAAGATACTTGAATCAAAACTCTCACCACACTATCAAGAACAAAAACCAAAACTTATAACAAGCTTGTTCTAATTAATTAAACAAATTTGATGTTAATACCTTTGTAGATATGTAAATGTCTCTTTTAATTAAGTACAGAGACTTGTAGTTTAGATATTTGGCACCTCTCTGGTTTACTTAATCCTTCTAATACAAACTCGTTCTGATTAATTTTTTAATTTCGTTGACAAGAAGTGTGACTCTTTTGTAATAGGTGCCCATCATGTAGTGCAGTCTTAATTTGGAGGTTGGCTTGAAGAAACCTTTTGTAAGTAAATTTAATCTTATTATTATTCATTGAACCTTTATTGTTAATGATCATATCATTTTTTCATTTCAAAATCAATTATGAAGACTTGCAGCCACTTATCCTTGAAAAAGTTACTTTATCTGTCCTTGTAAGTATTCATCTATATAACCTTATTTCTTTGTTAGTGCTGCTGCCTATCTTCTATTTTGGAGCACTCAGAAGACTTGCAGTCACTTATCCTTTATATCTTATCGTTGTTTTAGTTTATGATGGTAGGCTTAATTTATTCATTAACTTAATTATATAATGTATCATCCACTTGATTTCTTTATTTCTTAAAGGACACGAAGAGATTTGATATGATGTAATGCAAATGAAAGTAACAAGGACATCATCCATTCAAAATTCTTTTCTTCTTGTTATTAAGGGTGCAATTATGAATTTGCTGATAATGATATCGAATTCGATTGGATTATTAAGAATTTAAAGTAGGCATAACTGAATTGTTTTTCAAACAGGGAATCATAAATGAAATTAGCAAGGAAATATTGCATCTAGAAACTTTTTTTTATTGAAGATACTTGTATGAAAACTTGTTGCTTGTTGCTATTGGATGGAGCTTACCATGCACAACTTTCTATTGATGGATTTGTATTTTGACCTATCGTTTATTACTTTAATAATTTCATTTTTGCAGTTATTGGTAGATACAAATTCATTCATGGCAACGCACACGAAAGCTGTTGATGACTCGCAATTGATACTTTAATCTTTGTGCAGTTTGGCCATTCAACTCACATTTCCAAGATATATTTTCTAGTGTTTGCATTTCTATTTCCCTGATCAAGTATTTTTTGGTCTTTCCTCTTTTGCAGAAGTTGATCATTTAAAATAAAAATGTGTTGAAAATTGAATATGGGCTTACTTAGGTCTCTGTTCTTTCAAGTTTGTGTAGAAGACACACACTAGTGGCTCATAGTAGTTGCATTTGAGCTCAAGAAATGGTGTCCAACCTATCGCATCAAAAAGTGAATGGAGTGGTAGGTTGGCCTGGTCGAAGAAATCCAAATCCTATATAGTCGGTAAAGCTACCGCCTTGCCTGTGTAACATTCATTTATGGGTTCCAAAGCACTAGGAACAACATCACTTGGTTGTGTGGCACCCCTCTTTGGGTTAGTAGAGCAAGGTACTTGAATATTTGAAGGAGTGTTCTCCGATGGTTTAGGACTATTGGATCGATGTGAGGCTCTAGATGGGGATGAGCTTGAGGCACTCTTTGATGACTCACTAAGTACGAAATGTTATTTTAGATGAATACTCATCGATTGTCAAGCCATATTTGATGTTCTCCTTGTGTTTGGCATTTTATCGAACCCCTTGTGTGTACCAACTTAGAATCAGATTTTTCAAAAATAGCGCTTGATTCGCGTACAACAAGAGATGGAAGGAGGCTTAGGGAAGTGCAATCAACAAATCCAAATAAAAAATCGATCGAAAAATGGTAGGTTAGATTGGCGGAGAATCATGCGAAGTTGGGTGGAAAATAGAGCTTAGACATATGCTCTCAGGTGGGCTATTAAAAATTGCCACCTCGATGTTGGAGCATGCTGCCGTGTTTGGGTTTGAAAACCCAAAATCGAGCTCCCAGGAGTGCGCTCCATGGTAAATCTTTGAGTTTATAACTATAGAAAATTTGCCTTAGAAAATTTGCCTCGGAGGTGCACGAATCGCATTAATCACTATGAATTAAATAAAAAACAAATTCATGAGTTTGATTCACCATCTAGGACATATTCCTAAGCTAAGATTCACTCAATACATCTAAATTAAGCCTAATTTTCATATATTGATCTATCAGTTAAGTTCAATCATGTTCTAAAATGATTCTAATTCATTTTATGTATCATGGACTTTGGTACCCATATTTCTTTAGATTTGGTAGACTTAGCCTTTTTGAGTTTTTCTTTCGGTACTCATGCCTTAATATGAGACTTGTTTCTAAATTAAGTCTAATTAAGTCTATATGGTGCTTTGAACTTGTAAGACCTCCTAGACTTCCTTAGTTGAGCTTTTAAATGCAGGCACTTGTGTTTCTCTAGGCTAAGCTCCCATTTCACATCCTCCTTCTCATTGTCGACATTTGTTAGTAACATTGTCATTTATCTAATCTTCTTAAAGAACTTGATTTTGACTATTTAAAGTCATGTTCTCAGCAAGAATTCTCTCATTCTTCTCAAGACCTTCAGCAAATTTGTTTTAAAGAGACATCAACTCATCTAATGCAAGTTGAATCATGTTCTTGAGGTTCTCATTCTCATAAATGAGATTGTCGAGTCTAGTTTAAGATTCTTATTCAAAGTGGACAGTTCATCAAAGAAGGAAACATGACGACACTCAATATTAGTGAATGAATCAACAATACTTTCATGAACATGAAAGTGCATAGACCTATTAGCATCATTATCATTATGCACATAGGAATCGATAGGCCTAAGATCTTCATGCATGCGAGCATTTTTTTTTTATCATCAACATGTATAACAATATAGTTTTGTTCATCATGAAGAGATAAATAAACAAGATAGTCACTAAATGATAATAAATCATCATACTTGTTAGGATACAATGAGAACTGATAATCATGACAATCTCTACAAATTTCCTCTAATTTTCTCCATGTCTCCTTAGATGAAGTGCATGAAGAAAGTCTAATTTTAATGTCAATGCTAGAAAGGAAAATGTGTCTAATTTTATCATTAAGTTTCACTAGCCTATTTTCTTCCCTATTCCTTTTTTTCTTTGGTTTAGGCACTTCAACATCATTTACAACTCTAATGGCCTGTTCGCTTCATGGTCTTAGAGTGGATTAACCCCACTGGACTGACTAAGGTGTTCGCTTCGCGGATTAACTAGGCTACGTGATTAACTAATACTCAGTAGAGGTGACTAAAGTAAACCACCAATTTTGGTAGGACTAACTAGTCCCAATGCTTGGTCATTACATATTACAAAATTACCCCTCATCTTTACACACTCTTCTCTCCAACTCAATCGAATTCTCATCGAGTTCCCATCGAATGAAGATTGCGATGAAGACCGAGGACGATGCCTAAGATGCAGACTCGGCCAATGAGCGAAGACGATGACGACGATCGAGGACGATGATGAAGATGCAGACTCGGCCGAGGACGATGACGAGGACGAAGATGCGGGAATGAAGACCGAGGACAATGACAAAGATGCGGGAATGAAAATTGCGAGATCGCGGACTCGGCCGAGTAGCGGAAGTGATGAAGACCGAAATCAACTTTGATGATTTTATTGGACATGTAAGATAGATAGAGGGGTACTTTAGTAAATGTACATATTAGAACCACATTTATTCTCAAGCTTAAACCTCTCAACCGAACAAGTCCCATAAAAGGTATTAATACATAAACCCTTATGTTAGTCCCATTACAAACTAATCTCATGGTCTTGGGTCTTGCTAATATTTGAAGTGAACGGGCCATAAATGGAGTGTATGGAACATTTTCTAAAATGCTCTACATCTCATACGATTGAGTTCTAAGGTATGTTGTAGACCTAATCCTTGAACTCTTAAAAACAAAATCCTTAATGCATTGGTTGAATAGTAACATTAGTAGCGAAAGTTACGACCATTGATCATAGCTCTGGGATGTAAGTCTAAATATGAAAATCATCCGCTCTAATACCAGTTGAAGGTCATCAGAGAGGGGGAGGAGTGTTAATATGGTGTGATGGCCAAATATGAATTTTTAAAACTTTTTTTTGCTAATCTCCTAAGTTCACTTCAAAAGTCAAGTTAAATGAGCGCGTGTAATAGTGACACGTGTTGAGCGTGTACAGTAAATTTCTTACTTTTATTAGACTTTTAAATTTTAAAGTAGTGGTAAGTGGGATTGTTTCCACATGGATTTTGCAAATTCCTTAAGAAGAGGGGTTTTATTATTTTTACTATTTTTATTTGAATTTAATTAACTTAATTTAAAAAAGATTATAAATTACTAATTCCAAATATAACAATAAACTAAACCGACTAAAACTAACTTAATTAGCACAAATAAAAGTCACCGAATTCAAATCAATTCAATTTAATAGAAAGCAATATAAAATAAACATATAAGCAAACATCCTGAACAATGAAGTATTAATTCGTTTTGCATCCAAACATGTTACTTAAATCATAGTCATAATAATACTTTATAAAGTATTTTAGATCATTAAACTCTAATCATAAGTAAGTAGATAACCCTTGATAAGCCATTAATTCTCTTTATATCGGTGGAAAAGCTACGTTCTATATTTATTGAATTAACTCTTTGAAAACTCAAAAAATTAACTTTAGGCAATAAAACAACATTACACTTAATGAAAACTTCGAACTACTAAATCTAATACTTTCAGAAAGTCACTTCAATATTAAACTTAGATCGCAATCAATCTAAGACATCTAAATTCTTAAATAATTTTAGTTACTACTTTAAATTAGATATATAATGAAAATACCATAATACACATTGGCCGCTATTTATGTACTACCTAGATTCATGATTGCAATTCGCAAATAACAATCGATTAAATTAGTGAATTAAAGAATACGATTGGTTTAAAACATTAAGTACAAAATCATCTCATTATAACTACATTGCAAAATGGATCAAGTTCACGTCCGGAATTTGCTTAGATTAATCAACTACTCATTCAATTTTAAATAACATTATAACATAATAATTAAAAGATAATTAAAAATACTTTATTGAAACCTTGAGTCTTCCAATGTTCTCGAAAAATAATAAAAACAATAAAGAATGACCTCTAAACTAAAGTAAAAGGTATCAAAACTATCAAAGGCTTTTAATTTCGTAGTGTATATATATATACACTATGCAAACTAACTCAAAATCCTCATTGGAATCTAAAATTCATGAAACTGACTTCAATGACTCCTTAGCGATTCCATTTATTAGGCAAAACACTTGGAAAATCTTAGAAAATTGTCTCTGTGCTCAACCGATTTGTTTGGTGATTCACAGAGTAAATCCCAAATTGCTTAGAAATGACATGTGTCGAGCATGCACAATAGTTTTTCGTGTATTTTTATTATTTGTAGTAGTTGTAAATGAGATATCGTCTCTAGAGGGATTTTGCAAACTTCTAAAAAAATATTTTTTTTCTTGTTGTTCTTAATTTAATTAATCTAATTAAACGGGAATCAAAATATCAAATAACTGAATACTATAACTATTAACTTAATTAACTATACTAACTAAACTAATTCAAACAATTCAATGCAAACTAAATTAAACAAAATGCAAGTTCAATATAATGTAAATATCTAAACAAACATCCTAACAAACCCCATTAAACAATGTAATATACTTGGATTGCATTCAAACACTATAATATAACATCACTTCATGACCTAGTTATAATAATATAACTTGGAATCTCGAAATCGTTAAATCCTAACTCATAATAGGTTGATGGCCTTTAACAAATCATGAATATTTATATTTTCAATGAAAAGTAAGCCATATTCTTATCATTGTAGATCTACCTATTAGATAAAACACAATAAAATATAGATGCATTTACATTAACACTCAATAAAAATCATGCATAATCGAAATCAAATATTAATCAAAATAGGCTAATTAATTAATAACTTAGAACACAGTCATCTAAAACATCCACTCGCTTAATATAGCCCTATAAATTAATTCTAGTTCCTACTTCTATAATTGTTGTCAATAATCATAGACATAGATTCAGAATCACAATACCACTATACATATTTGCAACTATATATGCAATATCAATCTTCTTTAGTTGTAATAAACAAAAATAACTTATTAAAATTGTGATTGTTGTGTTCGAATAGATTTAAAACATTAAGTTCATGATTCCATAATTATAACTATATATCAATCCAAAGTATATACGTGTCTATAGTTTGTTTAGGTTAATAACCTACTTACTCATGCTGAAAATAAACAATACAAAAATATAATTGAAAAACATAATTAAATAAATAAATATCTCTTAAATAAATCAAAGCTTCAATGTAGCTTTATACATAAACTCAATAAAATTAAACTTATGAGGACAGAAGGCTAAGAAAAAGAGAGAGAGAGAGAGAGAGAGAGAGAGAGAGAGAGAGAGAGAGAGAGTCAATTTCGAAGTCCTGAGGTCTTATTTATAGTTTCCTTACTATATATTATAGATAAAGTCAAATCTTTCGTATTAATCTAAAAAACCCGTAACAGGCCTCAGTGATTTATCAGCGATTCCTAAATTATACACCGATTGTTAAGTTAATAACTGGAAAATGGTATGTAGTCCACCGATTCAGCTGGCGATTTCTAGTATATTTTCCAATTTGCTGACATTTTTTTACTGTCGATTTAGGTGGCGATTTCCTCTTTAATCCTGTATCGCTGGCTAATCGCTAGACCTCTTCTATAGTTGACTGTTTTGTTCTTCTTCTTCTTTTTCTTTTACTTCTACATTTTCCTAATTAAACCCTGAAATAAAAAAAAAGAAATCTTAGTGTAATATCATCATTTATATCTAAAATCAACCTAAATTATACTATAAAACATGATTAATTATTGACTTGTCAAATACCCCAAAACTCAGCACTTTGCTGTTTGAAGAAAATGAATATTTTTAATCATATTCTATTTTCATTATTTATAAACTGAGTTCAATCTAATTCATCTTAATTTAAATAATATAAATTTTAAAATAGAAATGATTCTCAAATAGAAATATATTACCCACAAGTAAATGAAAGTTACGATAGAATAGTTAGATTTAGACAAAACGAAACATCCCTTAATGATAACTCAACCACCCAATGCAACTCCCTTTAGAACTTAAAGTTCAATATCAAGGCCAGTACATAATGTAGGCTTTCTCAATCTCTATTGACAAGCATAAAGTTTACGATGGCTAGTATAAAATCTCAAAACACAAAAATCACTAAATTAATTTTAATTTTAGAAAATACTTTGTAATAACACATCAATAAAAAATCAATAGGAGTTTTGCCAAGATACCAATAAATATATATTTTAAAACGTGTTAGATTAAGAAATACTTTATTCAACTCTAGTTTCAAGCATTTGAGCTAAATTTTTCTTTGAAGAGTTTAAGAACATTCATTTTTTAATCTCTCATTCTTTTCTACTCCATCCTAATAATTTGTTTATTATATATTTCTTTTGATTTTGCTTATGAGTCATTACTCAATTTCTTAGGGATATTTTCACATTTTTTTTCCATTATAGATTCCCCGCTTTATTTCCTATGAAATCTATAGGGCTCTATATATTTGTCAACTCTTATTAACGCTTCTCACTATCCACTATAGACTCTCTGCGTCATTTCATTAGTTTCTAACCCATTTCTTATTTCAATTGTGGCATACTAGCTTTCTTTATGTATGCTATAAAATATTTAATCAAAAGCCTTTGTATTACAAGATTCTTAGAAATCTTTTTTGTTTATCTTGCACTATTATTTTGATCTTCTACTCATTCTCATGACTAACACAAGACATTCAATTTGATGTATACATTAACTAGTAAAGTTAATCAAAAGAGTATAAAAATTGATTCCTTTTATCATGAAATTCACTTGGGTAATAAAAATATCACTTATATTCAAAATCTATTATATATTCATTTTCATTATCATTCTCTTTCTAACTAAAAATAAATTAAAACGAAATTCATACTTACTTGAATTTGAAATTTGAAAAATTCCATTAATTTACTTAAATATCGGATCAAAAGTTTGAACTTTGCATCAATTCTTAACTTATTTTCTACCTTTCTTTTCTTTCCTTACTTTCTTTGTTATCATTGTTATACTTCTAAAAATACCTTTAAACTCATTCCAAATCTTGTCTTCAAGCTTTTGAAATGAAGCCGAGTTTTTAACAAAATAAACATACCTCGTGAAGTATAAATGAGTTGATATAATCATAAATTGGACAATCAATATAAGAATAAACTCAATGTGGAATTTTCATCTACTAGAGCATAAAAATTAGAATTAACATCACCAATGGATATCAAATGTAGCATCAAATGTAACACCAAAGCACTTTATAAAATATAGTAAATCACCAATCACAGATCAAATAAAGTATTTTACAACGGATCACAAAGTATAACATCGAATTTGTAAGTGAGATTTCACACAATATCACTATGAGATAAAGAAGATAAATAAAGTAATGAAATCAATGTCGTTATTTGGAAGTTGCGCCATCATCATCATCATCATCATCATCATCATCATCATCATCATCATCATTTTGGACTGTCAACTCGCAACTGGGTCATAAAGGTGGTAGTCCTGACCTGGCAGTGTTGGAATATTGAGACTACTATTAATTGGTGGCCTTATCTGTTGAAAGAAGTTGACGTGGGTTAGATTTGAGAAACTTTAGATTTATTCTTTGTTTTCTCTACTAACTTCTCATTTCCTTTCTCCCCTAGAATTTCTACCCTTTCCACTTCCAACCATTTGGATAAGCACAAGTAAAAGAATAAACCTGTAAAATCATTTAAAACCAAATTGTCGAAAAAGTGTTTAGTAAAACTCAACTTATCTATCTAATAAGGAGAAAATCATCGAAAAAGTCGTTTATATATATCGAGAGTTTGAAGTCCATATGAAATTTATCGATAAAATATCATTAATAAAAACAATCATTCATAGGTAATTCAAATCATGCGATAGACGAACACAAAACCTCAAAAACTCATTTGAAACTTAGTCTCAAATTAGTTTGTGTATAAAATTCAATTAATTCGCCATTTACTAAAAACAGTTCAAAAATTCGATAGCAATAAATAAATCATCACATCACTCCCATACTAGTATTATAATTGAAAAAATGACATCAAAACCAATTTAGAGTAAAAATTTTGAAGTTTTGCTTTTAACTTGTGTAAAAAATTCAAAATCGATGAAAAACCAAAAATATACTCAATAAAAAATTAGGGTTTTCATTGGTTACCTTCTTGAAAATGAATCTTTCAAGATTGGAATTCTAAGACTCATCTAGAACACTCCTCTTAGCTCTAAACTCGAATTCTTTTTGCTTAAACCCTAGTTGGCTCTGTACTCTTGAAAATCACCAAATCTTGAGATGAATGTGTGATGATTGAGGTGAGAATCACTTAAATATACTAAAATCTAGCTTTGGAAGGTTGAATATAGTCAAAAATGTCTCTTGATCAAAACGGTGTAATGATTTGTGAGTGTGAAATTGATAAAATGTGGCAATTTTGAGTTTTTATTTTTAAAAACTCGGGTTCGCTCTTAACAAATTAGGGTTTAAGTGGATTCGTTGAGAAATCGCTGACTAAATCACTGAAAATGAGCTTCAGTGGTTCAGCGATTAATTCATCGAATCCTGGTTACATTACAAGAAAAATGATATATAACGACAGGAATTCCTATCATTAAAGATTGTTTTCCTGTTACTATAAGGTTTTAATGACAGGCGTCCACTCTCGTTATTACCCTTCTCATTAAAAGTCAATAATGACATGAAAGTTGTTCCTGTCATTAATTGCAATAATGACAAGAACAATGCTATCGATCTAAGTATATTTCCTACGACAGTGTTCCCGTCATTATATCTATTTTTCTATCACTAAATAGCATTTAAAAACCCAAACATCTTTCATTTTTCCTATCATTAAAGAGTACTTTTCTTGTCATTAAAGGCTCCAAAGTTTTATAAATGCTGACAAAAAAGTTATTTTTGACATAAAAGTAATACTTTTGTTACAACTTCTGAGTAGCAAAAAAAAGTATAATTCTATCACAAAATTGTTTTTACTATATTTGAATTATTTATGATTTCTTACAACATCTGTTTCACAAATTAGTTTTTAAGTAAGAAAAAAATTATAAACTTTAAAACAAACTTACATTTCATCGAAAAAAAATAATAAGTGTTATTCACCAACTTTCATACACATGCTAACCTACTATATGTTATCCAATCTTAATCCGATACATGTCACTACATCCAACACAAGTGACTAAGTTATCAAATCCTAATCCAATACATGTTACAACATCTAATACAAGTGACTAAGATATAAATGATTTTTTTTTATTGCTGCATGTTTTTCAACAAGTATAATAACATCAAGCTTGAAACTACAAAATAGAGTCGACGAAGGAAATTATAGGAAAACTTGCATTCTTAATTCTTGGAGTATCGATGAATGCCAAATTTATGCTAACCCATTAGTAAATAAACTGCACGAAAAGGGCGAACTAGTAAGTCACAAAAATTATTGAACACAAAGTAAAACCAAGTTCTTAGTAGGGATACAAATATTTTAGAATAAATAGTGTTGGCGGAAATCCAAAACATAATAAACACCGATTAGAGAAAACCTATAAATAGTGTTGTCGTAAAAAAAAAAGACAACAAAAGCAAGCATGACAGAACAATATAATTTCCGCATTCTATAGAAAATCTGGCAAAGTTTCGCCTATAAATAGTGATGTCGAAAATTCAAAACATAATAAACACCAATTAGAGAGGCATAGAAGGACTCACATCTCCACAAACTCCATAACAGTTCATGATATCACAATTTCATTTCAATATGAATATATTTTGATCCAAAAATTCAAACCCAAAGTATCATTCATGATTTCCAAGCCACAAAAATTATATCAAATCTCAAAATATGGTAAAACTCATAATTTACATCGAAACTAGTTCAATGCTTCTACTACCACATTTTAATAGAACAAAACTTTCGCGAACACCAATTCTCTTACTTATGTTTGATATATTTGAAAAATTTAGCTCCCTACCATTAATTAAGCCCCTTAAATAAATGGACTTCAATTTGATGTATACATTAACTAGTAAAGTTAATCAAAAGAGTATAAAAATTGATTCCTTTTATCATGAAATTCACTTGGGTAATAAAAATATCACTTATATTCAAAATCTATTATATATTCATTTTCATTATCATTCTCTTTCTAACTAAAAATAAATTAAAATGAAATTCAAACTTACTTGAATTTGAAATTTGAAAAATTCCATTAATTTACTTAAATATCGGATCAAAAGTTTGAACTTTGCATCAATTCTTAACTTATTTTCTACCTTTCTTTTCTTTCCTTACTTTCTTTGTTATCATTGTTATACTTCTAAAAATACCTTTAAACTCATTCCAAATCTTGTCTTCAAGCTTTTGAAATGAAGCTGGGTTTTTAACAAAATAAACATACCTCGTGAAGTATAAATGAGTTGATATAATCATAAATTGGACAATCAATATAAGAATAAACTCAATGTGGAATTTTCATCTACTAGAGCATAAAAATTAGAATCAACATCACCAATGGATATCAAATGTAGCATCAAATGTAACACCAAAGCACTTTATAAAATGTAGTAAATCACCAATCACAGATCAAATAAAGTATTTTACAACAGATCACAAAGTATAACATCGAATTTGTAAGTGAGATTTCACACAATATCACTATGAGATAAAGAAGATAAATAAAGTAATGAAATCAATGTCGTTATTTGGAAGTTGCGCCATCATCATCATCATCATCATCATCATCATCATCATCATCATCATCATTTTGGACTGTCAACTCGCAGTCGGGTCATAAAGGTGGTAGTCCTGACCTGGCAGTGTTGGAACATTGAGACTACTATTAATTGGTGGCCTTATCTGTTGAAAGAAGTTGACGTAGGTTAGATTTGAGAAACTTTAGATTTATTCTTTGTTTTCTCTACTAACTTCTCATTTCCTTTCTCCCCTAGAATTTCTACTCTTTCCACTTCCAACCATTTGGATAAGCACAAGTAAAAGAATAAACCTGTAAAATCATTTAAAACCAAATTGTCGAAAAAGTGTTTAGTAAAACTCAACTTATCTATCTAACAAGGAGAAAATCATCGAAAAAGTCGTTTATATATATCGAGAGTTTGAAGTCCATATGAAATTTATCGATAAAATATCATTAATAAAAACAATCATTCATAGGTAATTCAAATCATGCGATAGACGAACACAAAACCTCAAAAACTCATTTGAAACTTAGTCTCAAATTAGTTTGTGTATAAAATTCAATTAATTCGCCATTTACTAAAAACAGTTCAAAAATTCGATAGCAATAAATAAATCATCACATCACTCCCATACTAGTATTATAATTGAAAAAATGACATCAAAACCAATTTAGAGTAAAAATTTTGAAGTTTTGCTTTTAACTTGTGTAAAAAATTCAAAATCGATGAAAAACCAAAAATATACTCAATAAAAAGTTAGGGTTTTCATTGGTTACCTTCTTGAAAATGAATCTTTCAAGATTGTAATTCTAAGACTCCTCTAGAACACTCCTCTTAGCTCTAAACTCGAATTCTCTTTGCTTAAACCCTAGTTGGCTCTGTACTCTTGAAAATCACCAAATCTTGAGATGAATGTGTGATGATTGAGGTGAGAATCACTTAAATATACTAAAATCTAGCTTTGGAAGGTTGAATCTAGTTAAAAATGTCTCTTGATCAAAACGGTGTAATGATTTGTGAGTGTGAAATTGATAAAATGTGGCAATTTTGGGTTTTTATTTTTAAAAACTCGGGTTCGCTCTTAACAAATTAGGGTTTAAGTGGATTCGTTGAGAAATCGCTGACTAAATCACTGAAAATGAGCTTCAGTGGTTCAGCGATTAATTCATCGAATCCTGGTTACATTACAAGAAAAATGATATATAACGACAGGAATTCCTATCATTAGAGATTGTTTTCCTGTTACTATAAGGTTTTAATGACAGGCGTCCACTCTCGTTATTACCCTTCTCATTAAAAGTCAATAATGACATGAAAGTTGTTCCTGTCATTAATTGCAATAATGACAAGAACAATGCTATCATTCTAAGTATATTTCCTACGACAGGTGTTCCTGTCATTATATCTATTTTTCTATCACTAAATAGCATTTAAAAACCCAAACATCTTTCATTTTTCCTATCATTAAAGAGTACTTTTCTTGTCATTAAAGGCTCCAAAGTTTTATAAATGCTGACAAAAAAGTTATTTTTGACATAAAAGTAATACTTTTGTTACAACTTCTGAGTAGCAAAAAAAAGTATAATTCTATCACAAAATTGTTTTTACTATATTTGAATTATTTATGATTTCTTACAACATCTGTTTCACAAATTAGTTTTTAAGTAAGAAAAAAATTATAAACTTTAAAACAAACTTACATTTCATCGAAAAAAAATAATAAGTGTTATTCATCAACTTTCATACACATGCTAACCTACTATATGTTATCCAATCCTAATCCAATACATGTCACTACATCCAACACAAGTGACTAAGTTATCAAATCCTAATCCAATACATGTTACAACATCTAATAGAAGTGACTAAGATATAAATGATTTTTTTTTTTATTGCTGCATGTTTTTCAACAAGTATAATAACATCAAGCTTGAAACTACAAAATAGAGTTGACGAAGGAAATTATAGGAAAACTTGCATTCTTAATTCTTGGAGTATCGATGAATGCCAAATTTCTGCTAACCCATTAGTAAATAAACTGCACGAAAAGGGCGAACTAGTAAGTCACAAAAATTATTGAACACAAAGTAAAACCAAGTTCTTAGTAGGGATACAAATATTTTAGAATAAATAGTGTTGGCGGAAATCCAAAACATAATAAACACCGATTAGAGAAAACCTATAAATAGTGTTGTCGTAAAAAAAAGACAACAAAAGCAAGCATGACAGAACAATATAATTTCCGCATTCTATAGAAAATCTGGCAAAGTTTCGCCTATAAATAGTGATGTCGAAAATTCAAAACATAATAAACACCAATTAGAGAGGCATAGAAGGACTCACATCTCCACAAACTCCATAACAGTTCATGTTATCACAATTTCATTTCAATATGAATATATTTTGATCCAAAAATTCAAACCCAAAGTATCATTCATGATTTCCAAGCCACAAAAATTATATCAAATCTCAAAATATCGTAAAACTCATAATTTACATCGAAACTAGTTCAATGCTTCTACTACCACATTTTAATAGAACAAAACTTTTGCGAACACCAATTACTTATGTTTGATATATTTGAAAAATTTAGCTCCCTACCATTAATTAAGCCCCTTAAATAAATGGACTTATAACTCATAACGAATACGAAAAATAAACACATGAAAAGATTATAAAGTGTAATACAATTTAATATATCATCTGCAATTCTTAACTTATCGCGATGCTCCCAATTGAAGAACATTAGCATAGTAGATAGATAAGGAAAACGTGAGTTTTTTATTATTATTCTTCATGAAATAATTACGGTAAGAGAAATTCTTTCATCAAATGATGGTATTCAAATTGCATGCAAGGCATATAGAGAATGCTAAGAGCTTTCCTAATTAAAGGCAATTGCCTTTGAATGAGAAAGACTTACCAAAAATGGTGTAACCAAATTGCAAAGACCATGTGGTAGCACCAGGACAATTGCAATGATCACGCTTCATCAAGTTGATTAAGTTCCATACAAATATATCTATTTCTACTTCACTTGTGCAATCTTTTCAAATTCTTTGTTTCTTTCATAACATTACAATATAATATTTAAACACAAAAAATACTGGAATAGAACTATTAAACAAATATATCTTAATTGTCGAGATTCGAAAATACTGATAAATGTCTCATTTCCCTTTCACTTGTGCAATCATTTCAAACTCTATGTTTTTTATATAACATATTGCAATATAATATTTGAACATAAAATATAGTATAGTAACTTAGTGGATAATAGTCAATTGTATCATGATAGTGAAAAAAGCTATTTAAACAAGGTCTTTGACATAACATTCAAGAAACAAAATTAGAGTTGATCGAAACTCAGACAAAACAACTGTGTATATCGGCATAAAAGCAAAGAAATAAAAGTTTCATAAAAACAATGTATTAATTCTAATTTGTCAAAGTCCTTGTACCATTCTTGAGCAAGACACTTCGAAAAGTCCTACAGAACACACAAAAAACATATATCTTTGACTTTCGTCTATATGTATATAAAAAAACTAAAAAGTAGACAATAAAAAATAAGAATAGTAAGCATTTTACCTAAAAGTAGAAGCCTAAAAGAAACTATTTGAATTGACCACTTGATACTATGTGTTTTCCTACGTTAATTAAAACAAATTTCAAAGTAAAAGAAGCTTCAAGTTCTAACAATGCATGAAGTGCAAACATGATAAATATTACTATAAATATGTGAAACCTAATTTAGTTCGTTGTTAGAAGATGAAGGAACATGAGGGCTGTTGTGGGAGTTCATTGTTAGAAGATGAAGGAGCATTAGAGGGTTGATGGGGGATTCTTCTTTTCATACTATCCATCCTTTCATGAATATCCTGAATATTTTCTATGCATCTCCTAAGTTTGCGATTTTCGTCACCATTTTCTTGCAACTTTGCCTCAAGTTGTTTAACATAAACTGATTTATATTCCTTAATTTTTTTTTCTTTTCATTCCCCCTCCATAACTAAATACATTCCCATGAGTTTGTGATCCACAACATTTTTTAATGAGCTCAAAATTAGTAAGTGTTGGGTAACTTTGACTTGTTTTGAGAAGTTCCACCTAAAAAAGTTTAATGAAATCACTAGTTATGAAAAAAAAAAATGAAAATATCTTGTCTCTAAAAGTTGAAATGATGAAACAATTATAGTTAAGGATGACGAAAAAAAAACTACATTAAGTAATAAATGATCTTAATATTTATTTATTGCTTATTTCTCCACTAGTTTTCCATTTTTTTTTTCTCGTTTCGAAAAAAATTGTTGCCATATTCGGTAGATTACCATCCTTTCCTCCATGTAAACAACCGTGACAACCCCAACTACTAAACAAGGCACCGCCTGACCTTATCTCGTAATCAAGCCTTAATCCAAATCACATAAGACTTAATTACGTATTAGTCAGCCTTTCGTCCCTATATTCCTCAATCACATGTTACAATATATTATTACCCAATATGCCGCTACCTCGGTCTCACGTTGACACGCGACTCGAGGTACATCTCCGCTCGTCTCGATACCTACACACCCGTATAAAATTAACTTAATAGGCTACACTTATACAACACACTAGGCATACATCACAACAAATATAAAATGTACCTCGACCCTTGCCTCAGTAAATGAGCATATCACGGTGTGGGTCCCACAGTATCGGTCATTGAGCATGTTTAAAGACGTAAACACGGTTAGAGATTTTTGGCTGTTACAAGTACACCATAATAATCAACGCATTATGTTTCTACCCTAATCTTGTCACGCACACATACTCCATAATTTTGTGTTCTACGTCTTTGATTACAATCTTCTATCCGAAATATATACCCATTCACTATATAACCATTAAATCATGTAGCATATTTGAAAAGACCACGAGATAGTGAAAGCATTTGCTCATTTTTTGTTTTGTCATTTTGAACTTGCATGTGAGAAACCTACTAGTACGCCACAATTTAAGTCATTTAAGTTGAATAAATTACTTTGTCAGACACACTAGCTATAAAAAACTCAATTTATTTTTGAACCATGTAATAAAAGATCTAGTTTGTTCGTGCTCTGACATACATGAAAAACTATTTGCATGTATTTCAGAGTATTCTCTGCATTCCAACAAAAAAAAATATTAAACATACATTAGTAAGGAACTTGCGTGTGAAAAGAAATGATTGATTTTTAAAGGAGTTGCTTACTTATAAAAAGGTTGAACTTCATTACAATTCTTTAACACATAATGATGAGCTTCTTACCATTCCTCATTTGAGAGGTTGCAATGCATGATCTTTCCTAGTGTTCGACCGTATCGAATAAATATGGAGATTTCATTATTAGTTTGTTATGGACCACCATTATAATTTCTTTCTAGTGTACTAAATTTGGTTTCACTGTTTTTCAAGTACCTTGAGCAAAGAGTCATACACTCATTTGCAATATAGCCCTTTGCTATTGAACATTTTGGACGAAGTGTATTATGAATAAGTTGTTTTAGTTGGTACAATGATTGTTCAATCAGATATATTCATCAAAATTGAACTGACCCACCAATCTTAGCCTCAGGAGCTAAGTGAATAGGTAAATGCACTATGACATTGAAAAATGAAGGAGGAAATATTTGTTCCAAGTTCCACAATGTTATAGGAATCTGATATTCGATTTGATTTCACTCTTCTACTTTTGGTGACCAATCACTGACTTAAAATTACATTGAAAATTCAGCACACTGCTGCCGATTTTCTCAGCGAATTTTAGTACAAACTAGAATTGCTGAGAATCACCAACCTATTTTAACTATTTTTCCAATTTAATTGAATTAATTATTTTTCCAATTTAATCAATTTTTCCATATGATTTTCACGTATATGTAAAATAAAAAAGTAGAATTATTCAAAATTATTAGAATTTGACTATGATTTGTATTAAACAATATTTTCATAACTATAAATAAATGATTAACATAAAATCTAATGCATAAATATAATAAAATACGAAAGAAATTGGCTTGATAAACTGCCCTTGCATGAAATTATTCCAGAATTAAATTCCTAAAATAACCCTATTATAAGATTCAAAGGTTGAAAGAATATAACAATAGCTAATTAATCCCTAATACTAAAAGAGGGAGTAAAGATAAAGTACGGGTTGTCTACCATAGAACGCTTTGTTTACTGTCGTTGGCTCGATTGAACTACGCAGTTTTAAACTGGTTCTATAAACTTAAGTGTAGGATTATCCACTCTAGTGCCATTCCAGGAAGTGATTGCTCGGCTATGCACCTTAAAAGTGATTGTCTTATTCAAAATATCCATGACAGCTTGCGAAATGGCTTAAAAAGGTTGCCCTAAGATTACTGGAGGATCTTCATTGATGAAGTGTGACATAACCAAAAAGTTTGTAGAACTAATGTACTTGTTAATTTGAATTGATACATTAAGAATAACTCCAGTTGGTTTCATCGAATGATCGTTTGGTAAATAACTTTTTCAGAAGCAATTACATCTAACTCCAGTTGAGCATGAAGAAAGAAGTGAATTAACATGTAGTTTGCTCTAGAACATGTATCACAACTAGCTTTAAAATTTCAAGCCCATTTAACTTCTATGTTTATGTATATATCTCTAGGATTATCAAGCTTGACAATTGCTAAATTCTTCATTTTCTTCATTTTCTTCTTCTTATTCTTCGTAACTTTAAATTCTTCCATTTTATGGTCATTCTCAATATTGTTCGATTGTTTAACCCTCCATTCTTAGGTTATTATTTTTTGATTTGAAGTGTCTTCAGCTTGCTTATTCTTTGTCATAATATTTTCGTCTTCCATTTTTGCTGCATTAATAACATATACTTCATCTTCATTATGATTTAATTTTAAAAATTCATTATCATTAGTTTGTTTATTATTAAATTCTTCAAAATTATCATAGACATCTTTATTATTAAAATGAAAAGTGATGATTTTGTTTTCAAATTCCATAAACATTATTCTTTCAAAGATATTTAACTTTGTTTTAGCTGTTTTAAGAAATGGTCTTCCTAAAGTATATGCGGAGATTTAAATGATATTGAGTCTTCCATTTTCATGGCATGGAAGTCAGCAAGAAATACTAAGACATTTACTTTTATTAGGACATTTTCTAGTACATCATAAAGTTTATTAATTGTGTTATCAGCTAAAGTAAGATTAATAGGTATATTAGTCAATGAACCTATTTTCAATTACTCATTTAGTTTAAGTGACATAACATTAATTGATGCTTCAAGATCGCACATAACAAATTCTATAAAAGAAATTCCTAATGTAATAGGTATTCCAAACATTCATGGATCGAAACATTTCTCAGGTATTTTCTTTTTAATTAAAGCATACACCTTTTTGTCCTAAGTTTTATTTCAGTTCTTCTAAAAATTTATCCTTTGATTAAAATAATTTTTTCAAAACTTTCATCATAATTAGAAAATAGTGTTATTGATTCCATTAATGATTTATTAATTTCTATTTTCCTAAATGCTTCAAGAATGTCTTCATTATTTTCTTCCTCCCAAACATCAACTAATCATTATGGACCGGTAGACTATGAATACATATCTTCATTCAAATTTTTAAAAATATTATCATTTTTATTCTTGTCGATTAATTCGAACTTTTGTAAAAATCTTTTATATGGTTCAACTTTGGCTAAATATCATGGATATAACCTTTCAGGATAAAAGTGTATATTTCAATTGTTCAACTATCCATTCTCTAGTAGGAATAACATTATCCATTATTTCTTATTCTTCAATAATAGTTTTATGTGCTTTCTTTTTATTATTTTGTTTAAGTATCTTTCCACTTATTAGTGTGTCATTCTCATAACTGAATAAAGCATTAACTTGTACTTGATTAGCAGTAGCAACAATAGCTTGATTAGGTGCTTTAGCTTGATTACTCAATTGACTACTTAACCCATTTGTTTGTAAATTCATTTGATTTAACTAATTCTTAGTTCATTAATAGTAGTACCAGTCTTTATTTAATTTTGAGAAATATGTGTAAAGTTTTGATAGCTTTGGTACATAAAATTATGCAATTTGCTTTAAGTTTGGATTCGTAGGTTGAACATTTTATTGCGGTTGCTGATTAGGTACTGATTGCATCTGAGCTCTTGATCTATAAATATAGTTTGATTTTGCGGACCATAACTAAGATTTGGATTTGATCTTCCATGATAATAAGTATTGTTATTATATTGATTTCTTGGGGAACCAAAAAATTGGTTTATCATTGCATTAACTTCTTCAGTATTTTCTTTATGTAGAGTAGGATAAGCATCCGTAGGATATGTAACCTCATTATAGAATCTACAAGCTTTAATTTGATTAGATAGATCGTTAATTAATAGCTTAACCATATTAGATAATTCATCAATGTTATCATAAGAAGTATTATTTTTTATATTATCAACTTCAAATAGTTTTTTTTATTAAGGATTCAACCTTTTCACCATATTGCTTAGATTGTTTTATCATTTTATTTATTGCTTTTTTTTTTACTAAAGTAGGTGTTATTTCAAATAAATATCCACTACATAGCGTATTTAATAACCTTCGTTCAAAGTGATTGAGTCATTTATAAAAATATTCTAATAAAGCTCTTTGAGTATATCCATGTTATGGACAAGAAAAAATTAATCTTTAGAATATATACCAAAATTCGTTAAGATTTTTATTATCTTTCATCTTTGCAACCGTGATTTGCTTTCTATTTGAACTAATTTTTCAATTAGGCATCTATTCATCTAGAAAGGCTTCTAACATTTGAGTTCATATAGTTATTGAATCTTGGAGGAGATAGAACAACTAATCTAGTGCTTGATCTTTCAATGCAAAATGAAAAAAATGTAAGTTTGACTTGTTCTAGAGTACATTCTTTTGGTTTCACCCTGCTAACTTTATGCTGATATTCCCTTATGAATTTTGTGGGTCTTCATTGTCTTTACCATAGAAATTAGGTAAGATACTAATAAATCCAGATTTAAGTTCAAATTTAGGAAATCCATCGGGGTATGCTATAAGATTTTGATTTGCTTGTCTAAAAGCGACTTCTATATTATTATTGTTATTATTATTGATAACTCTATTATTATTATTATTATTATTATTATTATTATTATTATTATTATTATTAATGATATTATCATTAATATCATTGTTGTCCTCCATACTATTAGCTAGATTTTCCTTAAGTTATTATTTTAAAGTTCGATTAAAAGTTCTATCTATTTCAAGATTAAGTGAATGTAAAGATCATTTAGAAGTATCACGACAAAGTGTGTAGATCGTAATACGTCTGAAATCTTAAGAAATTATTTAAAAATCACCGTCAGCGATACGAAAAATTGACACGTGTCGAGCGTGCATAAAATTTCTCTTATTTTTCTATTATTTGTAGTAGCGGTAAATGAGATATCATCTCCATAGGGATTTTATAAACTTCTAAGAAAAATATTTTTTTCTTGTTTAAAATGATTCAGCAATTGTTTAAAATCATCTTTATGCATATCCTTAACTCTGATTATACTACGATGACAACCAAATCTTAACTAATTCTTGAAAATAACTTATTTAACCTAATTATCAAAATGAGTTGTCAATATTGCATGAATATTCATTCTTACTACTGTACATTATTCTTTGAATTCTTATATTCGTTGATAACTCATTCTCCCAAATTAAGATTATACCAGTCTAAAACATTAGACTAGGATATCTTACCAACTCACTGCTATGTTCTGGATTAAACCATCTTCCAATTTTATCATTTTAAATTCTCAATTTCTCCTTTCGTTTTCCAAAAAAATTCTTATCATTCTAATTTGGATTTACACCTTATGTGAAACTTCAACTTCATAAAAACTTATGAAATATAAATACATTAGTGGTTTCCCAACCTCGAAAAAGCTTTTATTGTTAACCACTAATTGTTTTACTAAATAAATTCCATTATTTCTTAACTTGTCTCAACATTAATATTACATCATATCTCAAAGTAGTCTACCGTCTTTTAGTTTTCTCTAAAACCATTTAGTATTCTATTGCTTCATAAATTCCATTCTCTTAATACACATTTCAAGGTCTAGATCCAACAAATACTTCTTCACTGACTATTATTTGTCTAATAATGTCAACAAGAAGAAAGATCATTGAACAAAATTAAATGGAGAAGAGTTTATTTTCATCTTTGTAAATTTTCCTTATGTCTTTCCTTTTTCAAACTCTTCGAGGTTAAGCTTTTGTTGAACTCTTACTTTCAATGCTTTCTCATATCATGAGAAATTGATGGACTTCATCCATCTTATTACCATTTAGGAAAGACATAACTCTTATATCTACCACTTAGATATAATAAAATGCAACAAATAACATATATCAGTGTTTTATCATTTGGTTGCCCCCCAAAATCATGATAAAACTATTTATTACGTCTTAAGCTTCTTCATAACTCGAGAAAACTATCAGAGTTAGTAAACTCAGGTTATGGTACCAAGGTATATCAATGTCAATAACTTTAAGCTTTGATATTAAATAGTATCTGATTTATCACTTGTTTCCGAGTAATAAGGTTATACTCTGAAGTAGAGTTTAATACCACACTATCTCAAAGTTAATCACTTTAAGCTTTGGAGTAGTCTTTGACCAGTCTTCGATACTAAACTATATTAGAGTTACCACTCAATTTGAAAGTCTTAAAAACTTTAGGCTCTGATACTAAGCTATAGCACCCATAACCTGATTAAGACGATACTCGGTCTGAAACCCTAATTAAGCCCTAATAATCCCGCTAGACTTAACTAAAGCCAGTAGCCACTCTTTCTATCTCTCGATAATCATGATTGTATATCGACGTAAAACAAATATTAAACGTAGCAAAGATTAAAACCTTTTCGCAATATTATACATGATATAGAAAACCAAATCCAACTGAAATAAACTTCGGCTATATAAAACCTTGAATCCCTTGTGATATTACAAAACTGTAACTCAATACAAATATATAAGATAAGGAAATATTTAATACAACAAAGAGAAGATCAAGACACCTAAACCTTCTCTATCCCATAGTCATAGCGCTCGTTGGTGTTCTTGAAATATTAAATTGGGTGAGCGATCCAGCTTTCTTAATAAGTAAGGATTCACAAAGCCATCAACATTTCATATAATAATCAAGAGCAATATGCAATAACAAATGCACCATAGATAACTAAGGGGATCATGAAAAGCATATAATCCAATAAGTAATGGATGCAAGTCAAACTATTTGAATATTGCATCGTGATTCAAAGTTTATTTTTAAAATAAAGGTCGATTACCCTCTGACAACATTAATGTGATTGCTAGACCAACACATTGGCTGATGTGCTGTCTAGCCAATCCATTAATATCCAATTATTCTATCCCAAACCCTCTAGTGAATACATAATCTACGCAACCTATCAAATTGAGGAGGAATCACATATTAGCTGGGAGATCAAACTTGTATCGTATATAATCTAATCTTAATCCCAGGAGCTACTATCACAGATTACATTAGAAACCATATTCCATTTAGTAAAGATATCACAGTGTACATAGCCCCCCATTCAATCCATAAACTATGCGAGCTACATATACTAACATATGCAGACAACATTGATAAATAAGTGAATCCATATATACCACGATTTAGGTTTTTCATTTCCAAACTTCCCTAACTTTCTAATTCCCTCACGTTTTCCTGGTGCTCCAAAACCTGTTACAAACCTTTCGTGGTTAATTTAGGCTTAGTACCCTATATTTAGAATTCCTAAGTCAGTCCCTAAGGCCTTAAGAAGTTCTATGTAAAATATAACAAAATTATTATTTTTTGAGGTGGGACTCACTTGGTGGGGCACGCTCCACAAATTGGGTTCGTCTCAACTGTGAAGGGACTGTAGTCCTCTGCTAGATGGAACGTGCTCTACCCTGCACTGTCTCGATAGTGAACAGGGCGTCAACCACTATTCGATCACCAAATCACAACAACGTCATCGAACACTCCCCAAATACATCAGGGAGGACCTCTAGTGAGGTATTAACCACTTTCTAATCAATAACAACAACGGTTCACAAATAAATCATTGCCTACCTATGAATTCAACTTGAAACTCAAAACTTCACTTATCAAGATGATGATATCTGATCTATTTGGCTTAATCTATCAATTCCACTAAAACATCGCTCCTGAATCCATACTTAAAATCCAAACCCTCAGCTACTCTCCTCTTTTGCTCTCTTGATTGATCTGCGAGGATTAGTTTGAAGGTTTTGATTTAAATATATGAATTTTTCATGAGATATGCATCACGCTCTCTCGAGGCTGATCAAGTAAATGATATGTTAAAATGACACACTCTTAAGTGACATAAATTTTAACACCATCAACACTTCTGCCCATCTCGAGGCAATCCAACGATCCATATAATTCAAACCAAACTTATAGTTATATATTTATATATCAATTATATATAAATAAATATATTTCATGTAATTTTCGCAATAAATCTACCGGACATGCCTACGAGTATTCTTGGGTGTGCACATTCATTTCACGAGCCCCTCGTCGCACTTAGTGTACCGACTATTTATTGTTTGATTACTTATTTTCTGATTATAGGCTTGTATATAAATTTCATTTTTATACTACAACCTATAAATTTACCAAACATTCAAAATAAACACAAATCATCTCACAAACCCATGCACATACTAATAGAGATATGCCATACTTAACCACAAACATAAATCAGGTTTATTAGGATTCACATAAACACTAATCACAAGATTAAGTTAACAGTTCGTTACATAGGTAAATAGAAGATCGCATGAAATCAACAACGTAATACATGCATCAGTCAGGAATATATTTTCTCAACCCATTTTACAACTCAAAATTATACCCAAAAGACATAGGTAATAAATACACAAAATGATAACCTATAAAGTAGCGAAACTACACATCGAGGGCTCAGAGGTAGACGTCGATCTTCTCCTTTCCTAGTCTGCTACTCGATAGATATACACCCACCTTCATAAAAAGGACGGTGAGTACATTAATATAGAAAGTAAAACCTAAAGGCTATTCATCCATATTTCCAAGATATACTAAGAACGGTAATTGAAGGCATATTATAGCTATGAATAAGAAGAAGATTAATGGAAAATATGCAAACAGTTGCCCAGCTTCTATAAGAAATGATATATAGAATGATAATACAAATCTAGGTTTGGTCAGCCTACATCCCCAGGGACTCTAACCTTGTGTGTCGTGCTAGTAACATCAGCTGTGTGGAGTGTCGACATCCCTAAGAACTCTAACCTCGTGAGCTACGCTACTCATGAGATAAGTAAAAATCAGCTGTGTTGAGTGCCAACATCTCTAGGGACTCTAACCCTAGGTATCATGCAACTCATAAAGTCAGGGCACCTATAAAGGTACGCTTCTCATGTCATGCATATGCACAAATGAGTATCACACAACAAACATATTGACATGGGTGTGTACATACATAGATAAAAGAGTTAAAAAAATCATGGCATGCTATTAAGAAAAAAATTAAATAGCCCATATATCAACAACGTTAAAGGAACCCAACCATAGAATAAAGTCAAGCCAAGGAATATATGATCAGCATTAAAAAATCCAAATGACTGTATAATAACTCAATGGAATGAAATGGAGATAATTGCTTCAACAGGTTACTTACCTTAAATGCATGCAATTCCTAGCATATACCGGCTCTCAACCACTCCAAACTCGCATTCCACACCTCGTAAGTCCTCTCTAAGATCCTGAGGTGTCCTGAAAAATTTAATTTAACTTGTTTTAGGTTGGTTATGTGATCTTAAATTCTAATTTTTGACAATCAGCCTCCTTAATACTTTGTTTATGTCAAAATCTACTTTAGTAAATAAAGATAGTTTTTGGTGCAATAGTTTACGAGTTGATTTCATTTACTAAAATGTTAAAATTATGGGTTTTCAGTACGAAGGGAAGTTTTTAGAGCTATTACTTAGCTTTCAATAACTATGAGGTTTGCACAATTTCAATAAAAATCAAAGGAGATATGGAAGTTTTACCACAATGACTCAAAATAGTTTTAGATTCCAACTAACAACTTTGTAAATTTCATTTTTCTTAAACCATAACTTCAAAACTCATGATTTTTTTACTAAAGCTTAAAAACATATCCTAAAAAAATCATACTAATAGATGAGCTCAATCCAATAAGAAATGAGAGAGTTATGCTCAAAACAACATGACAAGCAAAACAGTGAACCTAAAAATCTCAAATTAATCATCAAAGTTGCAAATGATCTTTAGACATGAAAACATTTGAATTTCAAAAATAGTTCAGTGGAAAAAGTTTTTCTCCTTTGATTTTGATTTAAAAAGCCACTAAAATGGGTCCATGTCAATTTAAAATGAGAAAGTTATGACCAATTACAAAGGCTGGTTCATTATAATTACATGCAGAATTTCCAGTTTTAATTTTACAACTTCATGAACTTCGAAAATTCGTAACCTAATGAAAATAAATCCAAGTCTAGAACTTCTTTAAAATAGAGTTAGTGGGGTTTCACAAGGAATCTAAATGAGGAATTAGATTTTATAAACAAAGTCATTTGTCCACTGAAATTGGTAACAAACTAGAACTGAACAAAAAATTACAATTCTTTGCAGAATTTAACAAAATGTTAATGAAGATTGGCTCACCTAGTTGTAAAGCTTATTGAATTTGATCAACTACCCTTTAATTTACCATATTTCCCAAAAGATTAGCTAAACTTTCAGTCTAGATCTCACTTTTCTCTTCTTTTGCATGAAATGCAAATGGATTTTGCATGAATATCCCACTAACTTGTTTATATAGTGGCGTGATTAAGTAGTAACCATTTATCTAGTGTAAATATCTCGAAATGATCTCTAATTGATGGTATTTATACATTTCCAAGTATATAAGGTATAAAGGAGATAAATGAGTGATTTCATGAAGAAATAAGGAAAAAATGCACGAAATCACACTTGGTGCTGTGGCACATAGGCTTGACACCATGGGAAGAGGCTAGACATTGTGGGTAAGGCTTGAAGGACCAAGAAGAGAAGAAAAAGTGCACAACAGAGCCGATGCAATAGCAGCGCCAGTCATAATGGATGGCACTAGGGAGGTCTATATAGACCTCCAAGGTTGTTGAGTGAGGAAACTTGCACAATAAGTGTTCAAAGTTGTCATGGCACCATGGATTTACACACATAGTGTCGGATCTCTTATATGTTGGGTTATGGGATTCATATGCAGCGGAGAATTCAAAATAATTTTGACAAAACCCCAACATGATCGAAAATAAGTTCCATTAAACCAGATCTACAAAAGTAAACTATACCTTAATCTGTGATTTCGTTCTCTGATTGTTCAATATCCAAGATATTCGAGTGTGCATCCTCTATTAGAAACCTACATATGAAAACGTTCGTCTCTCTCCCCAAACTCAAAGAACTCAAAAATAGCAAAAATAAAATCTTGTTTCATTTTAGGGTTTCAATCTCTATTTATATATGTAGATAAGCTCACTTAAAAAATTCATTCATAATACAACTATTGTATTTAAGTAATTCAAGCAAATTACACAAATGCCCATATTAATATGTTATCATATAACAAATCGTAAGGGTTTTTTTGTCATGAATTTTATTATATGAAATTCATTACTTTGGACCAATTGAGATTGCACAAAGTCATTCTTTGTATGCGACCCAATAGGTCTATATGACGTTGGTAGTGAACCAGAATCATTGGGGTACATAACTCATAAGCGGTCTCTAGCAAGACATTATGAATACTCAAGTAGCATGAATATCAAAATCAAAACAACCTAATGAATAACATATATCATATCCTTTTGTCGTGTGATATTATTTGATTAAACAAAAGACATAGACAGTTAACCTTAATGTTCAATCGTACTATTCTTGATATTTAGGTAGACTAAAAACATCCAAGTGACATTGATCATGTCAACTCACTTTGCTTTGGCCATTTAATAGTCTAACAAATCGAGGGATCAACTGATATGTTTCTCTATACGAGACAGATAAATTCTATCTTGATTACACACCTAAACATATTATTCACATGGTAACAAATCTTAATCTTTATAATCGTTCAGTTAAAGATGTCATTTGATTGTGTCAAGTTACCATGCTCCTAATATTAAAGCTTATGGTAATCTCGAGTCGAATGACTAAATGATATAGCTATCAAGAGTAACACCTATGAGTTAATCCATGTGGTGTTCTCATATTGGATTGGTCCACTACTTTGTTCCCCAACAAGTACTCATGATCTCAGTTTGCATCCCTATACACATTCTCATCACATGACCATTAATCAAGATTCACTCTACTCTTAATTCTTTATAGTTTCTAGTGTAATGACAGACTAAAGACATTTAGGATATGTCAACAAATACCCATGGATCTTATTATAAGGTAACATGCAATCACTTATAATAAAACAAGAAATAAAAACCTCATTTTTATTAACTAAAATCATAAGATAAATAATGTTTGTAGATTGGCTTAGGGCACATGCCCCAACATTATGGATAGTGCTATGACGTAAAAAAAGAAAGAAAGTTAGAGTTCTATTTCATGTAGAATTTTCTATTAAGGTTTCTGATTGTTTTCTAAAGTGTCTTACAAGTATAAATAGATATTAGAACATGGAAAACTCACCAATTGTTATTAAGAGCAATTATGGAATTATGGAAGTGAAGAATTATGGAAGCGACCAATTATCATAAATTAGCATAGCTTTACTTTGTTCTTGAGTATTAAGAAGAATTGTGGAAGCGAAGACATTGAAGACTCACGTGTGGTTGTTCAAAATTGTATTATTAATTTAATTGAAGTTATTTGATTATATCCTTATTGCGATGAATACCATTGTGTGCATGTTTATTTCAATGAAATGTGGGTGGTTCATTAATCTTAGGAATCAATGGATCTTATGGTATGAATGTTATGCTAAAGTAATTATGAGTGGATTATAATGTTTAAAGTGCAATGGTTAAAGTTTATATTGATCCCAAGCGTAATGATACAAATATCTTGATCACGAGTTTGTTGATATTAAGTTTTAGGAATTATAATGTCCATTGAAGCTTTTAAGCAGGATATTGATGGTGCAACCATAAAATACATAACATCGATAGATAGTTATTGATTAGGGAGGCACGGATAGTAAAGTTAACTGGGTATGATTTTAAAGATTTAGAACTTAAAGCAATGTGGAACTTACATTATTCACACTAATAGGTGGAGTTCTAGTTTGCACATTAGAGTATTTTCCGTCATGACAATGGGTTGAAGTGGATTTGAAGGAAATATGTCTATTCCAATTAAGCATTGTACACATATAATGAAGATTGATGGAGTGAGTTGAAAAGCATAGTTATTCATTACCTAGGTGAAGTTGTGAACTAAGTTCTTCTTAATATAAGAGTACAAAGTTATTTACATTGATTTGTTATATTAGAATAGTTTGGTTAAAAAATCAATTAAAAAGGGAATTCCTTAGCAATAGCATAAATCTGATAAAGTATACTAAGTGTAATACACATTTCTCTGAGGGCGATATCCGTAATCAAAGTAAGTTGATCACATTATTACTACAATCGAGCAGTTATACTTGTGGTCATTACCCTCCTATACACCATTACCACTAAGGGCCGAATTGATGTCGGGGATCTTATAAACTCCAACATCAAGGAGAACATGGATTCAACGTCTAGTAATTGTCTACCTTGCCCTTTTCTCATCACTAGCCTCTGTTGCTAGCGTGGAGCTTATCTAACTGGCCTCGAATCCAACCTTTCCTATACACGATGATCATAGATCTTTATCATGTCTTTGGAATCACCAAAGGGATACATCGACTCTGAGGATAAGTGGGTGAAGGTTCAAGAAGAACATATATTGGAGGATTCAGATGTTGCAGTCGAACAAGATGGTATAACTCAAGACCAACGGTTAGTTGAGGAAGCTCAACAGTGACAGGATGCAAGAAAGGAGAGGAGAGCGATGGGGCGCGCCACTGTTGCCATGGATACACAATAGACTCCTGGTGACCATATACCTGACATTAGAAAACAACTTATACTAGTGCCACCTGTACCACCTATGCCTCAGCCTAGTATTGACTTCAAGTTTGTGCTACACATAATGATGGTGGTACATGATGATTACTTTTGGCGTACCACTTAGTATGATATCGATAGGAGAAATGAACAGGCCAACTTCATCGAGGCCTAGAGGTACCAGCACAAAGTGGATAGGTACCAGCATAGCCACCGTCTCTATCCCACTAACCATGCTATACACTTCCTATTCACCTCGTGCTTCATTAGTGATTATGGAGTGATGCATTTAGGATTATAGGAGAGTCATTTGATTCCTTCTTATGATGAAGATGCGGTGGAATAGATTTATGGTGATGATTCTCAGAGTTGAGCGTCTTTATGAGAGCTTAAGAGACTTTCTTTTGTACTTTAATGTGATTAGCAAGAGTTAGGCTCAGTTTCACACTTTGTAATCTTTTGGCATGTTATTCCTCATCACTTTTACTTTTATCGTTATTTTTTATTTTCTCTTTCACCCATTTTCTCCTTTGTTCTTTATCACTTCCTGCTTGTATCAAACCTTGGAGACAAGGTTTTAGATAAGTTTGGAGGAGCTTTTTGTATTGAGGACAAGATGAGATGTCTAACATTTATATTTTCTTCGCATGTATCATGAGATTGATTGTACGGTACGGTTGTCTCTTTTCCTTTATCTTTCTCTTTTTTTATCTCCTTTTCATTTATTCTCACTATGTATGTTCATTCACCATCTTGTTATAACATTCCATATAATATTTTATCTAAGTGCATATTAGTTTTTGTGACTACATGTGAGTTCATGTATACTTTAGTTCATAGTTAGAACTACCTAGTTGAGTTTTAGAACCACTTGAAACTTTTTTAAGTGCATTTGGTTGCGGATGAGTTACTTACGCCATTTTTTAAACTTGAATCTTTTCGAAAACAGGAGAAACACTCAATCTAGAGCGTTGCACAAAATTTTTTAGATTACATGCTTAGGGAGCTAGTTTGAGGTTTGGACTTTGTGCTAGATACCAAAGAGGGCAGGTGGTCATAAATGTGCAAGTGGAAACGTTAGATTTTTAGGGCGCTAGGGCAAGGTTGTAACACGCTCGAAGCGAAACTCATTATGATTGAAATACTTTTAGGGGAAATATGTGGGCCATTTATGGATTTAACCCTTAGCATTAGGCCTACGCACTATATTACTGCTAGTTAGTCAATTTGAGCCAAATCTAAATTTATTTCTTTGACAACCTTTCATTAAACCTTAGCCATTAGCCTTATATCCTTGTACCTTGTATGGAAGCTTGGTTAATCATAGAAAAAGTGCGAAAGAGCTAAACTTGGAGTGAAATATATAAAACCTTATGTTTGCGGATATTTTGAGTGAAACAAGTTCTCTCTAGCTTCAAAGAAAAGAAAAAATGAATAGGCTTTGAATTCAATGAGAAAAAAATGATTTGTTGTTTGAGAAAAGGAGTTCAATGAAATAGAGTTGAAACGAAGAATCAGTTGTTGGAAAAAGATGAGGTATACCAATTGAGAGTGATATGTACTTATGTGAACTCCTCTTTGTTATGCTTTTGGTTCTTATAGTGAGGTTAATTTGAACGTTTCCAACATTTTGCATTCCCTAATACCTTTTCATTCACACCTCACACCGGCCCCATTAAAACCTCCTTGAAAGTCCTATTGACCCCTAATTGTGCTAAATCTACATTAGGGGAGAATGTGGCTGCATTTCTTACCCTATGGTACCCTATTGAGTTTTAAAGCACTATTTTTCAAAAATCGTAAACTTACGTGCTTAGTGTATAGGCCCGGAAAACTCTTAAGTAGTAGATGGCATTTATCTTGCCTTAGTCGAGTTCTTTGAAATGTGGTTTCTATTGATGATTGGACTCCATTTCTAGACAAATTTTAACTCTAAACCTCTTTGAGGGGATGGTTAATCTAGTGGCATTTGAACCAAAACAAACTCCAATAAACCTGGAATCGGGTATAAGGTGTGTTAGTTTGCTATTTCATTAATGTATTTATTAGGAGTCTAGTTTGATTAGTAGTAGGGTGTATTGTCATGCATTCCTTTGCTTGGGACATGTAAAGTCTAAGTTTGGGAGTGTTTGATAAGCATATAGTTGAGCATTATTTATTATAGTATTTAGTAAGATTTTGAACCATAATTCTCTATTTTATTATGAAAATCTCTCATCTATTTTATTATGAAAATCTCTCATTTGTCTCATTTGTAGGTTTTAAGGACTCGAAGTGAAGAATTAGAGCAAAAATCGGAAGAATTGGACAAGGAACAAATTTTGGATAACCACAGCGTCAATCCATGCTACCAACATAGCCTCATGACATTGTTCATGGCATAGAACACTGTTGGAGTGAATACATGCAAATTTTTGAGAGGCATTAATCTAGGCCACCACTTACATTTTGGGATCATGCCCACGACATGAAACATGAACTCACGGCGTGGAAAGGAAAATTGAGCAAGTAGATGGGCAATGATCCGTGCCATCGGTGGCGCCAGTTCATGCCCACGACATTAAACATGAACCCATGGCATCAAGGTCACGATGTAGAACAGAAGAAGCCACGATGCGATTTTAAATACTTGAACTAACTAGGTAGTGATTCATACTGCCACTTCATGCCCTAGCATAACACGCGGTGTGGAACGTAAAACTCAGATCTTCACATAGATTTTTGGGTATTTCTTTTTTGGATAGATTTTTAGGTTTCATATAAAACTGAGCTTGATATATTTATTGTTTTGAATATTTTTATGAAAGAACTTAAGGAATCAATGTTTAGTCTCATCATATCTGAGTAAACTCTATTGATCTAGACCCGAGATGGATTAAACAACTCTCTTGGAGTTAAACTTTATGTGAGATCTATCTTATTTTAATTACATTGCTTTTCTATGATATTCTAATCTTTTCGGTATTATTTGATTGTTAGGATTAAGCTTTGATACATTATGAAGGGCCCTTGCATGTGTCCAGGTGGATCCCTATAGCCAGTAAGTCGATTGCATATGTAAATATGCAAGATGACTCCCACATGTGGCATTTGGCCATATCAATTGATTCAAACTTTTCATGATTGGTCGAATACCTTATGGATCTAGGCTAAAGAGGACGCCCTAGTGATTCGATTGTCTAGGCTTAATGTTTTCACAAACCCTAAAATGGTGTTATGTTAAACCCAAGGCACGTGAATCTAAGCTAATGCGTTTGACTAGAGGAGTAGTCAAAGGTTGTACCTTGGCTGTCGAATAGAAAAAAAGGAGGAACTGGGTGCGTGCTTAGTTCTATAGCTATTCTAGGATACTTTTGATTTACAAATCTTTATATGGATAGATGACCATGGAATTTGCAATATGTCAAAAGAGAAACTTTGAGAAACCAAAAGTCTAGGTTTTTTTTCAATTATATTCGTTACAAAGTATTTTTAAATTCTTATTTTTAGTGAACTCTCTTGAAAACAATTTTCAAAAACCCCAATTTCCATTATTATTTTCTAGTTTAAGTTAAAAACCTTTAGTCTTCGTGAATTGACCTCGTGCTTGCCACTGCCGCAGTCCTCGCTGTACTTGGTAATCTATTGGGATTACATTTTGACGTATTCAACACATGTCGGGTATCATTCATTACAAAGCATGGTCTTTATTGCTATAGAATGATGCCATTTGGATTGAAGAATGCTAGCGTAACCTATCAAAGGTTGGTTAACAAGATTTTCAAATCATAGATTTGAATGAACAGGGAAATATATGTTGATGAAATGCTTATGAAGAGCCCGAAAAAAGAAAATCATGTTGAAGAATTATGCCTAGTCTTTAAAATACTTAAAAGATATAACATGAACGTGAGTCCCTTGAAATGTATTTTTGGGTTGCTTTAGGAAACCTTTTAATGGTGTTTAAAAGAGGCAATAAAGCTACCTGTTACACTCCCAATAGCATTACCCGAATAAGCTGGCTAGGCAGTGGGAAAACCTAGCAATATTCAAGTTTTAGGGACTTAGAAGGTTTCATGAGATTTAGTTGTTGGATTGTGCACCTATGGATGGATCATAGTATAGAGCGCGGAGGCTCGCACATGCGTATGGGTAAATCGTATGCAGCATGGACGAGGCAACTTCTATAGGCGCGGAGAAGGTCGTGCCTTGGTGTGCGCCTAGGCATGACGCCTAGGTGTGGACACGGTTGTGCCTTGGCACTCGCCTAGGTGCAAGCGTGGTGGCGCTTTGGCATGAGCACGGTGGTGCCATGGCATAGTCCTTGGCAGGATCATAGTTGCTGTCTTTGGCGCAAGCATAGTGGTGCCTTGTTGCGATCCTTGGCGTAAGCACGGTTAAGTCTTGGCACGGGTCAGGCAATACATTGGCAGGGGCAAGGTTTGATAAAACTCGACTTGGGCGTTGACCAAGTCATAGTATGATTGGTCTCACTTTTGGATGTTTTCTATTGGAGTTCCAAGAACGCTTTAACATCTACTGTCCTCTTCTAGGGGCGGCATGGGCATGAAGGTCAATGAGACCCTTGAGCATGCATTGAGTAGGCATGCTAAGGCCAGACCCAAGGACCATGGTGCAAGTCACCCCGAGCCGGTGGGACTCAGACTTGACTGAGCCCCGGCTAGCACCCAAGGGTGCCTAGGTGCTCAACTAAGCACCACCAAGCCGACCCTGTCCCTAGAGTAATGCATACCTTAGGCTTAGATGGACTAAGTCGAATGTAATTACATGTGGTTATGTAACTGCCTTGGTCATGGCTCCTATCATGACCAAGGCATGTTCCAGCAAGTCCCAGGCACATGAAGGATGTGCCTATTGATCGGGCAGTCAAGGTGGTTATGGAACCAGGTGGAAGCAAAGGAGGGAGGCATTTAGGTAGCTATTTTGAGCACTACATGGGTGTGGTGGTTTACTTAGTCACGAGTAATGTAAATAGGACATGTGTCCTCAGTAGTTATGTAAGTAATTGGCTGTTTTGCTATAAAGCCAAGGCATGTAGGCTTGGGAAAGCATGGATGGGATGATAGAGTGGTATTCTCATTGAACTAAGTAATAAACTTCCTTTGTGCCATATTGGTATTCAATCACGTGTTCATTGGTGTGTTGAAATAAAGCAGTCTTTAGGCACCACAGGTAGGTGTTGGGTGAGAAAAATCCCTTAAGGTAAACCTCTTGTTTCGACGCCCCGTGACAACTGGTTTCAGAGCCTCATTTTGACGACGATGGAAATTGGAGCGGTAAGTGATCTAAGTGAGAGGGTAGCTCGCTTAGAACACATGATGACAACGATGAATTTTCTAATGGAGGCAACAAAGTTTTCAATGTCGGCGCAACGCACTGAAGGCTTTGAGATGTTGGTGGTGTCCTTGGTATTTAGGACAGAATCACAAAAAGCTATAATATCTATATGGGATTCTAGATTTGAGGAGGTGGTTGCTGATGTTCGTGCAACGGGTGGACTCACTACTGTGACAGTGGAGAAAATGGTTGTGGAGATGAGTTTTCTTAAGAGAGCCGTGGGAGGAACCTCAGAGGTTTTTGGTATGGAAAAGATAAGAACTAAAGTGCCGAAACCAAAGAAATTTTCGGGCAAGTGGAGCGCGAAGGACCTTGAAAGCTTTCTTCGGGATATGGAGCAATAATTTATTACTGTACAGATGGAAGAGGACCTAAAGTTCATATGGACCTCCATGTACTTGAAAGGAGATGCGAAACTTTGGTAGCAAACTAGAGTTGATAATGATGCAGCTGCTGGTCGACCAAAGGTTATGGAATGGGAGGTGCTGAAACAGGAATTGAAAGATCAATTCCTACCTAAAAATGCAGTGTGGAAAGCATGGGAAGCCTTGCGCCAATCGAAGCAAAAAGGGACGGTTAGAGAATATGTGAAAGAATTCTCTTCTTTACTACTTGACATTAAAAATAGGTCCGAGGAGGAAAAGTTGTTCAATTTAACTATATGATTACGATGATGGGCATAGTCGGAGCTGTGAAGGCAAGGCGTGAAGGACTTGTCGAGTGTAATCGCGGTGGCAGATAGTCTACTAGATTACAAGACTAGCGATGCTTCTTTCGAATTGAAAGAAAAGAAGTACAAGGAGAAGGATCCTGCTGGTGGGTCCAAGAAAGAGGAGGAGCCTTCTTCAAAAATTGATGTTAATGATAAAGCATCAATGTAAAAAAGTGTTGTTTCATATGTAACGGTCCTCATCGGATAAGTGACTACCCAAAGAAAGAGAATCTGAATGTAATTGTTGCGGATGAATCCATTACAATTACTTAACATGGTGTAGGTGCAAAAGGTTGTGGGATCAGTGGGCTTGATATTTGTGGAGGCTCAAATCAATAAACAAATAGTGAAGGTGTTGATTGACTCGGGAGCCACACATTTGTTTGTTGCACAAAACCTAGCTCGGAGACTTGGTTTGCAGCTTGCCTAGAGTGCAAGCATGGTGAAGGAAATTAATTTAGAAGCAAAAAAGGCTATGAGCATAGCCTTGGATGTGGGCATTTGAGTTGACACGAGGGACGACAAGGTAAATTCTATTGCTTTTCCGTTGGATGATTTTGAGATCATTGCAAGAAATGATTTCTTGATGGTTGGGAGCACGGTGGTGGTCCTAAGCGCAAGCACAGTGGCGACTTGGCACGAGCATGGTTGCGCCTTGGCGCGTTCCTTGGCACGAGCATCGTCGCGCCTTGGCACAGGCAAGGCAATACCTTAGCAGGGGCATGGTTTGAAAAAACTTAACTTGGGCGTTGACCAAATCAAAGTATGATTGGTCCCACTTTTTGATGTTTTATATTGGAGTTCTAGGAACGGCTTAACATCTACTATAAGGAGGGGTGTGTCCTCTCCTAGGGGCGACAAGGGCATAAAGGCAAGGGAGACCCTCGAGCATGCCTTGGGCAGGCATGCCAAGGCAAGACCCAATGACCATGGTGCAAGTCACCCCGAGCCAGTGGGACTCGAACTTGACCGAGCCCCGGCCAGCTCCCAAAGGTGCCTAGGCGCGTAGCTAGGTACCACCAAGCAAACCCTGTCCCTAGAGCAATGCGTACCTTAGGCTTGGATGGATCAAGTCAAATGCAGTTACATGCGGTTATGTAACTGCCTTGGTTATGGCTCCTAGCATGACCAAGGCACGTCCCAGCAAGTCCCAGGTACATGGAGGGAGGTAGTTAGGTGGCTATTTTGAGCACTACATGGGTGTGGTGGTTTACTTAATCGCAAGTAACGTAAATAGGACTTGTGTCCTCGGTAGTTATATAACTAACTTGGCTATTTTGCTATAAAGCCAATGCATTTAGGCTTGGGAAAACATGGATGGCATGCTTGAGTGGTCCTCTCATTGAAATAAGTAATAAACTTCCTTTATGCCATATTGCTATTCAATCACATTTTCTTTAGTGTGCTGAACTAAGGCGGTCATTAGGCACTATGGGTATGTGTGGGTGAGAAAAATTCCTTAGGGTAAACCTCTCCCTTTGACGCCTTGTGACACTATCCATGATAAAATTGAGGCAATAATCAATATGATGGGTCCGAAGAATGTTAAGGAAATGCAAAGAGTCATATGAATTGCAGTAGCTCTAAGGGGATTCATATCGAGGTTAGTGGACATATGTGTTCCATTCTTCAACACTATAAAAAATCTAAGAATTTTAAAAGGAATTTAGTATGTAAAAATTATTTTGAAGAAATGAAGTAATACTTATCAAGCTTACCTCCATTGGCCAAGTCCACAATAGGAGAGGTGTTATATCTTTACCTAGCTATTTGAGAAGAAGCACTGAGTGCCATTCTTATGAAAGAAGAAACTAGTAGAGAACAACCAGTCTATTATCTAAGTAAGGTATTGCAATGAGTAGAGACTAGATACGAACGAGCAGAGAACCTTGTGTTGGCCTAGGTAAAGGTGGCAAGGAATTTGCACCCTTATTCTTAGTCTCATCCAATTATGGTCTAGATAAAGCAGCCGCTGAGAAAATATTATATATTTCGGAATTCAGAGGAAGAATGATAAATTGGGTGATTAAATTGGGCAAATTCGACATCACTTATAGGCCAACAGTTACTATTAAAGTGTCAGCTTTATGAGATTTCATCGTTGAGTGCATTCTTCCATAAGAAAAAAATTTTCAAACGAGCTTGAAGATGATGACAAAGAGTTTTAGACATTGTACATTGATGGATCATGCAACATAATAGGAAGTGATGAAGTAGTGATCCTCATCAGCCTTGATGGGTTCGAAGCCAAGTATGCAGTAAAGTTGGATTTTCAACTACAAATAATGAAGTAGAGTATGAAACCGTGTTGGCAAGACTAGGATTGGCTAGAGCTCTTTGTGTTAAGCGATTAAATCTTAATAGCAATTCTCATTTAGTAATCATGTAGTTATAGAGAGAATACAAAGTCAAATATTCAAAGTTGAAGTAGAATTGTGATCTTGTGAGAGTTGCAATGAAACATTGTAGTGAATGTCAAGTTCACCATGTCAATCTGAAAAAAAATACAAAAAATAGATGAGTTGTCAAAGTTGGCTCTCCTTGAAGGAAAAAGTATGATGTTGTATATTTTGAAATTGTTTCCAAACCAAGAATTAAAGCTAAAGAATATGGTGTTGATAATGAAACATGTTGGATGTTCCTAACGAAGGCTTACTTTGAACAAGGGCTGCTGCCTAAGTATCTATAAGAAGTAAGAAAATTGATGATCTGCACGATATACAATGCTTGAAGGAATTTTGTACAAACAGTCATACACTTTGCCATTGCTGAGATTTTGTCACAAATGGAGGCCGATTATGCACTGCGAAAGGTCCGTGAAGGAATATGTGGATAATACTTGGGGGGATGAGCTGTGGCCCATAAAATATTTTGCCAAGGATTTTATTGGTTGACTATGCAAAATGAATTAATAGAGTCTACTAGAAAGTGCAATTAATGTTAGAGGCATTCACCGTTACAAAATCGGTCGGCAGAGAATATAACGTAAGTTACATCATCTTTGTCATTTGAAATTTGGAAAATGGGAATTTTAGGGCCTTTTCCACTGACATCTTGTCAGCGGAAATTCGTGGTGGTAGCCATTGATCATTTCACAAAGTGGGTGGAAGTTGAATCATTAACAACTATTACAGAACAAAAGATTTACAAATTCTTTAGGGAATTAATCATTTATAGGTACAACATTCCTCGAGTTTTGGTGATAGGCAGTGGAAAGCGATTTGATAATGCCAAGTTCCCAACTATTGCAAAGAACTACATGTTAAGTAGATGTTTACTTTAGCTATCCATCCATAAGTTAATGGGCAAACTAAAGTGACAAATAGAATTATCCTGGATAGTCTTAAGTAAAGGTTGGATGGTTCCAAGAGACTTTAGGTAGTTGAGTTGCATTGTGTCTTATGGGCATATCGAACGACTAGTAAGAACACAATTGGAAAACACATTTCCAACTTGCCCATAGCTTTAGCGCATAAGCTATTACATCTATTGAAATCGAGATTTCATCCTTTAAAACCCAAAACTTTGATGAGAAATAAAACGAACCAGGTTGAGGCATAAACTTAATCTTTAAGATGAGACCAGAGACCAAGGTGTTGTATGGGTGGTTGCATTTGACAATAAGGTGGCCAGGTACTACAATGCAAAAGTTAAAGATCAACCTTTCAAACAGGGAGATTATGTCATGAGAAAGATTGAACTATCTGACTTCTTGTCAAGGGAAAATTTTTCACCAAATTGGCAAGGACCTTATAGGCTTTGGTGTTGCAATTTAAGTCATGACTCGATAACACTACACGTAATAAACATGTTATGGGCTTGCTATAAATGAGTTTGGGTCATAAATAGGTCAACGTGTTTATACAAGGTTAATAAATGATTCATTAACATGTTAACTTGCTTAACTCATTTATAACTCGCTTAACATTATTAATATTACTATCTTATACGTTATATACAATTTTATATAGTTTGCAAAAAAAAATGTATATACAATTTATTAATTATGCTACGAGTCATTTGTAATATGTATATATAAATATATTAACTATTAAGTATTAATACAAGCTATACATACGTTGGTTGTCTTGTCTAAAAACTAAATACAACCAATTTATTAAATGTGTTAAACGTGTCAAATATTCTATTAAATGTGTCGTGCCCATGTTTCGATATTGCAACACATTTAATAAACGTGTTGTGTCCATGTTTAAGGTAATATTGTTGTGACTTATTTACGACACGACACGTTTACAACTCGCTGACATGAATTGCCACCCCTATATAGAGTTAATAAAGTAATTATGTCTAGATTTTATAACCTTAAGACTTTAGAAGGATAGGAAGTTCCAAGGTTATGAAGTATCATCAATTTGTGCAAGTACTACCAGTAGGCTAGTAAGATTTTTTTTTCATTTGTAATAATTGTTTTCTATTACGAATTATTGGTTGATTAAGTGTTTAACCTTTGTAATTAGTTTTGAATAAAAACTTCCAAAAGGTAGAAGTTCTTTCATACCTTTTAAAAATTATAGTGTTTCACTCATAATTTTGATAGCATAAAAACACTAATTTCTTTTTAAAAAAATGGGGTGATAAACCAAGTGTTGGAAATAAAACACTCGTCCTTTAAAAGCTGAATGTGGGATAAATATAACTCACTTAAAGAAAATGAAAGTATTGGACAAGCAAGACTCATCTTTCAAAAGTAGTGTGTTGGATAAGAAACACTCTTCTTTTAAAAGTAGAGTGTCGGATAAAGAACACTCATTCTTTAAAAAAATGTGAATGTTGGACAAACAACACTCATCTTTAAAAAGTGGAGTGTTGGATAAATAACACTTATTCTTTAAAAAAATGAGAGTGTTAGCCAAGCAAGTATCATCATTCAAAAGCATTGTGTTAGGTAAGAAACACTCTTCTTTTAAAAGTGGAGTTTTGGATAAAGAATACTCTTCTTTCAAAAGTAGAGTGTTGGGTAAAGAACACTCATTCTTTAAAAAGAATGAGGATGTTGGACAAGCAATACTCATCTTTCAAAAGTAGTGTATGCTGAGTTCTTGGGTTCTTATGCATCGAAAAATTTAAAACAATTTTTGAAAAACCCTAACAGAATCGAAAATAGGTTCCATTAAACTAAATCTATAAAAGTAAACTATACTTTAATCCATGATTTCTTTCTCTGATTGTTTGATCTCCAAGATGTTCAAGCACGAGTCCTCTATTGGAAATCCGTACACGAATGGTGACCACAATTTTGAGAACTAGCCCAAAAGAGATTGAAAACATTTTTCTTTCTCTCCCAAAATCAGAGAACTCAAAAATAGGATAAACGAAAATCTGATTTGTTTTTAAGGTTTCAACCTTTATTTATATGTGTAGATAAGCTCTCTTAAAAATGTATTTGTAATACAATTATCGTATTTAGGCAGTTTAAGCAAATTACACATATGCCCCTATTAATAAAATATCATGTAATGAATTAAAAATGGCTTTTATTTTACGAATTTTATCATATGAATTTCATTACTCTGGAACAATTGAAATTTCATAAAGCCATTCTTTGTGTGCGACACAATAGGTTCATGCGACGTTGGTAGTTAACCGAAACCATTTTGGTACACAAGTCATAAGCAGTCTCTAGGAAGGCATTATGACTACCCAAGTAGTATGAATATCAAAATCGGTACAACCTAATGAATAACATATATCATATTTTTTTTTCATGCGATATCCTTTGATTAAACATAAGGCATGGAAAGTCACCTTTACTATTCAATCGTACCAGTCTCGATCTTTAGGTAGACTCAAAACATCCAAGTGCTATTTGTCATATCAATTCACTTAGACTTGGCTATTTAACAGTTTAGCATATCGAGGGATCCACTGATATCTCTTTATATAAGAGGGACAAATTATTTCTCGATTACACACCTTCGCATATTATTCACGGGGTAACCAATAACAATCTCTATAATCATACGGTTAAAGACAACATTTGATTTTTTCAAATTACCATGCTCCTAATATTGAAATGTATGGTAATCTCAAGTCCAAGGAATAAATGATATACCTATAATGAGTAAAACCTATGACTTAATCTATGAGGTGTTCACATAGATGGTCGGTCCAATACCTTGTTCCTTGACAATTACTCATGATCTTGATTCCTATCCGTATAGCATAATCATCACATGACCATCAATCAAGGTTCACACTAGTCTTAATTCATTATAGTTCCCAGTATAATAACTAAATATGGATATTTAGGATATTTCAATAAATACATATGGATCTTACTATAAGGTAAACACGTAATCACTTATAATTAAACAACAAATGAAAACCTCAATTTTATTAACTAAAATTATAAGATAAACAATGTTTGTAGATTGACCTCGGGCATATGCCCCAACATCTCCCACTTGCATTAGGGCCTATCATTCGTGTATCTAATACCTAATGACCTAACATAACCACCATGTTTCTCCGGTGGAAAAGCCTTCGTCAAAGGATTTGCAACATTGTCTTCTGTAGGAACACTTCAAATCTTCGTGTCTCCCATCTCAATGATTTCTCGAATGAGATAAAAATGTCTAAGTATGTATTTGGATTGGTGGTGTGATCTTGGTTCCTTAGCCTGTGCTATCGCCTCGCTCTTATCACAATACAAATAAACGAGGTTAGCTGTACTTGGGACCATACCAACTTTAGAAAATGAACTTTTTAATCGAAATTGCCTCTTTAACTGCATCAAACGCTATAATATACTCAACTTCTATTTTAGAATCTGTCATAGTTTCTTGCTTCGAACTTTTGTAGCTCATTGGGCCTCCATTCAAAGTAAACATATATCCAGATTGCGATCAAAAGTCGTCTATATCAATTTGAGAACTCACATAGATATGACCATTTATAACAAGCTCGTCTTCGAAACTTCCATTGTTCAAGAGCAGTTCTTTAATCATTCTCATATACGTAAGAATGTTCTTTACTACTATGCAGTGACTCGCATTGGGATCAGACTGATATCTACTTGTCGTGCTCAAAGCATATGATATATCGGATCGGGTGCATAACACGCTCACATGACCTTCTTGTATACATAAGGCTCATTTTCATTTTTAATTAAATCAAATTTCTTAATTGCTTCATCAAAACAAAGATTTCAACTCCAAGAAGTTTGCTTCAATCCATAAATATATCTTTGAAGCTTGCATGCACACATTCCGAGAATACTCAGGATGAACGAACCCTTTAGGCCGTATCATATACACGTCCTCAAGTAACTTTCCATTTAGAAAAGTTTTTTTTGACACCCACTTTCCATATCTCATAGTCGTAATATGTAGCTATGGAATTATAATTCTAATTGATTTAAACATGGCCACATGAGAAAAAGTCTCATCATAATTAACACCTTAAGTTCGTCTAAAGCCTTTTTCTACTTGTCATGCTTTATAACTATGCACATTTCCATCCATGTTAGTTTTCTTCTTGAAAACCCATTTACATCTAATGGTCTCACCACCTTCAAGTAACTCAACCAGGTTCCAAACTTGGTTATCATACACGGATTACATCTCATAATTCATGGCACTAAGCCATTTATCTGCCTCAGGGTTAGACACAAGTAGTAGGCTCATTTTGATCTATAAGCAACACCTAATTATTATCAGTAATAAGAACTTCGAATCTCTCTTAGATCAAATATTCACCACCTCAATTTGATCAATGTATTTTAATAGTTTTACCAAGTTGATTTTGCACTTCATTTTGAAATATTCGAAACATCTTAAAAGATTCACCTTTATGTTTCATGAGATACATGTAACCATATCTGCTGAAATCATCAGTGAAAGTAATGAAGTGCTGATATCCATCTCTGGCCATTATATTTATAGGACCGCATATATCAATATGTATTAGATCCAATAAATCACTTGCCCTTTCACTATTTCTAGTGAAGGGACTCTTTGTCATCTTGCCTAATAAACAAGATACACATTTTTTATATGATTCAAAATAAAAGGAATCTAAAAGTCCATCTTTATGGAATTTTGAAATGCATTTTTCATTTATGTGGCTAAGACGACAATGCTAAAGGCCTGATTTGATTCAAATAATTTAACTTGAATCTTTTTGTATTTACATTAAGAATAGGAGTATATGTGGACCTTTTCATGTTTATAATATAAAGACCATCACAAAAATCAGCGTTCACATAGAAAATGTCTTTACGAGAAATGGAGCATTTATTATTTGCAATAATGAAATTAAAACCATCCAAATCCAAACATAAAACTAAAATGATGTTTTTGCTCAAGGCAGGAATATAATAATAATTATTATTTAAAACTAAAACAAGTCGACTTGGTAAAATTAACTCATAGCATCCTAAAACCAACACAGTAACCTTTGCTCTATTTCCAACTCGTAAGATGACTTCTCCTTTATTTAGCTTTATACTTTTGGTGAGATCGGGCACATTAATACAAATGTAAGATTCATATCCGGTATCTAATACCTAAGAATCACTAGTAGACAAGTTAACTTCAATAACGTAAATAACTGAAGAGTAGTAACATTTTTCTTACTTTTTTTTAGATTATCAAAATAGAGCTTACAATTTCTAACCCAATGCCCAAGTGCATGGTAGAAATGAAAATCTCTTTCTTTTTCTTTTTCCTTCTAAGACTATGCAGTAGAAGCAGCCTTAGGCTTGACTTGTTCCACAGGCTTTATGACAGTCACAATAGCTTTAACAATTTTAGCCTTACATTTGCCCTTTTTCTTTAAAGCCTTTCCTTTCTAAACCATCGACAAATTAGTAATGGGTTTCTTGACATTCTGTTTAGTTATTTTAAGCATCAAATGCAACTTTGAGATAGACTTCCCCATGTTATTCATGTTATAGTTAATCAAAAGTTGTGAATAACTATCCGGCAAAACATTTAGGATCAAATTCATAGCCAACTCTTGGCTTATGAGAAATCCAAGTTTATCAAGGTGGTCAATATAACCCTTCATTCTCGGAACATGAGGATTAACTGATGCACCTTCTTCCATTTTGCAAGAATGAAGGTTTTGATTGTCTCGAACATTTCTTGCCTAGCCTGCTGTTGGAGCATTTCCTTCATCGTCAAAACCATGTTGTAGGCTTCCATGAGTTCCATGTCCTTCTGAAGTTCAGGAATCATGGTAGCCAATATAATACATGCAATATTTATTGAGTTGTTCACATGTTTAGAATGTGCATCCTTCACAGCTTTTATGTCATTGATTGGTGGTTCCTTAGGGATATAATCATCCAATACATACAACTTGCGTTCATGCTTAAGAACAATTCTCAAGTTTTAGAACCAGTCACGAAAGTTTGTTCCTAACAACTTGTCCTTCTCAAGGATGGATCACAATGACAAAGAATTAGTGTGATTTGAATGTGCCATAGATCTACAACAAAGATTACACAAAATCTCATTTTAGTATAGAGGAATATACTTCCACTAAATTAATAACTCTACCAAAACCACTATGTTAATTTAAAGGACTAAAATCCATGTTTCACCTAATTCCAAGATAACTAAAGCATGACAGTTTGAGTTGGGTTATTTATGTAGGTACCAATTACCAATTACATCATATGTAACTTTTAGTTGTTTTTATGATATTATGACATCTTACGACTTAGTATGTTTTATCTCATCTAGTGCCTAAAGCTCAAAACCGTTTTGATAGCTTTATCAGGTCTAACCATTTCAAACAATAGAGTAATCATTAGTCAACTTGCCTCACCAAGATAACATTATACACTCTGCAGAGGCAGACCCATATTTATGCGATCGAAACATTGCCAAGTGTTTTAGAATGAATGAGACTTGACTTAAAATTTGGAAGAGGGATTTTTATTTGTTTTAGTAATCATAATTTAAACAAGATAAATATCATATATTACAATTCATGAACAATCACTAAATAAGTTTGGAAGTTTTACTAATATTAACTATTATAGGGATTTTCATATGCTACGAACAGTTAGCGACGATCCCTCTGCCCCTTATTTTAATTCTAAAAATATTAATTAAAACATTTTTAATTAACTCGGTCCCATTTTTAACTTAATATCTTATCATAATCTAATTAAAATTTAAGATACTTTGAATCCTTATCCAATACGAATTTGTTATGTAAGTCACCTATCTTTTGGGATTTGTAATTCTTATCCGATTAAAAGTTTGTCTCCTACTTAATAGGAATACACTAACAGATACCCACAATGATATATATGATCAAAACTAATTTTGATTCTTATCCATACAAAACAAGCAATTGAATCAAGAAACGAAATATTAATCATGTATTTAACACTAGAATCATATTAAATTAATCGTATTAATCTAATCATGATTTCTATCATGGAGACATACATAGTTATTGAACAAAAACAAAGTATGTATTCAACACTAGAATCAAATTAACCTAAACATGACTTGTACCATGTGAACATCCAAAATTTGTATTGTTTAATATTAAAACATATGTTAATCAAAATATTCTAAACATGAATTCTATCATTGAATCAAATCATGTGTATGTATTCTAAACATGAATTCTAATCATTGAATCAAATCACGTGTATGTATGAAATACATTAATTACAAACAAGCATCAAAATCAATTATTGATAACAATTATCATATACCTATATGTACATCAGATATACATTAATCAAGATCATGTTTTCATATATATATATATATATATATATATATATATATATATATATATATATATATCATATATACATTAGAGAAAACATGCAAACGTTTAATAGAATTGAACCTAATGCTTTGATACCATTGTTGGGTTTTGGGGTTTAGGAACAATGAAAAATTCAAAAAAAATTTAGAAAACCGTAACAGGATCGAAAATAAGTTCCATTAAACTAGATCTACAAAAGTAAACCATACCTTAATCCGTGATTTCATTCTTGGATTGTTTGATCTCCAAGTCGTTCAATCGCGCATTCTATATTGGAAATCTACACACGAATGGTGACCAAAATTTGGAGTGCTAGCCTCAAGAAAAATCGAAAATGTGTTTTTTTCTCTCCCCAAATCCTGAGAACTTGAAAATAACAAAAACAAAAATCTCATTCGTTTTTAGGGTTTTGACCACTATTTATATGATTAGATCAGCTATCTTAAAAAACTTAATTGTAATACAACTATTGTATTTAGGCAGTTTAAGCAAATTATATATATACCCCTATTAATAAGTTATCACATAACAAATTGAAAGGGCTTTTATGTCATGAATTTTATCATATAAAGTTTATTCCTTTGGACCAATTGAAATTCCACAAAGCCATTCTTTGTGTGCGAACTAATAAGTTCATGCAACGTTGGCAGTGAAGCAAAACGATTTTGGTACACAAGTCATAAGCAATCTCTAGCAAGGCATTATGACTAACCAAGAAGCATGAATATCAAAATTGATACAGCCTAATAAATAACATATATCATATCCTTTTATCATGTGATATCCTTTGATTAAACATAAGGCATGGAATGCTACCCTTAATGTTCAATCGTACTGGTCTCGATCATTAGGTAGACTAAAAACATCCAAGTGATTCACTTGGACTTGACCATTTAACAATTTAACATATCAAGGGATCCAGTCATGTTTCTCTCTATATGAGAGGGACAAATTCTTTCCTGATTACACACCTTCATACATTATATAGTCTTTATAATCATTCAAGTAAAGACAATGTTTGATTATGTCAAATTTGTTGGGGGATGTGCCCTAGTTCAATCTACAAATATTATTTATCTTATAATTTTAGTTAATGAAATTGAGGTTTTCATGTGATGTTTTACTATAAGTGATTGCATGTGTACCTTATAGTAAGATCCATAGGTATTTATTGAAGCATCTTAAATGTCTTTGGTTGATCATTATATGGGGATCGATAATTATTTAAGAATAGTGTGAATCTTGGTTGATGGTTATATGATGATCATGCGTATAGGGATACAAATCGAGATCATGAGTACTTGTTAGGTATAGGTGTTACTCATGATTGGTATATCATTTAGTCATTCGACTTGAAATTAATATAGACTTCAATATTATGAGCATGGTAATTTGACACAATCAAATGTTGTCTTTAATCAGACGATTATAAATATTGTGATTGGTTACCATGTGAATAATATATGAAAGTGTGTAATTAAAATATAATTTGTCACTCTTGTATATAGCGAGATATCAGTGGATCCCTCGATATGATAGACTGATAATAGCCAAGTCTATGTGAATTGATACGATCAATGTCACTTGGATGTTTTAAGTTAACCAAAAGATCGAGACTAGTACGATTGAATATTAAGAGTGATTTTTCATGCCTTTTGTTTAGTTTAAGGAAATCGCAAGACAAAAGGAAATGATATCTGTTATTCATTAGGTTGTATCGATTTTGATATTCATGCTACTTGGGTAGTCATAATGCCTTGCTAGAGATCGCTTATGACTTGTGTACCAAAATAGTTTTGGTTCATTGCCAATGTCGCGTGAACCTATTGCATTGCACACAAAAATAACTTTGCGCAATTTCAATTGGTCCTGAGTAATGAGTTTTATATGATAAAACTTATGACATAAAAGCCCTTATAATTTGTTATAGGATAACTTATTAATAGGGACGTATGTGTACTTTGCATAAATTAGCTAAATACGATAGTTGTATTATGATTAGGATTTTAAGCGAGGGCTTATCCGTACATATAAATAAAGGTTGAAAACCTAAAACAACATAAGATTTTCATTTTTGAAAAATTTGAGCTCTCTGGATTTTGGAGAGAAAGAAAAACGTTTTCAATCTCTTTTGGGGCTGACACTCTAAATTGTGGTCATCATTCGTGTGTGGATTTCCGATAAAGGATGCACACTTGAACGTCTTGGAGATCGAACAATCATATCAGAAAACTACAGATTAATGTATGGTTACAATTTTAGATATAATTTAATGGAACCTATTTTCGATCCTATTAGGGTTTTTTCACTGCGTATGAACCCCAAAAACCCATCAAAATTACCATGTTCCTAATATTGAAGTATATGGTAATGTTAAGTGAAGGACTAAATGATATACGTATCATGAGTAATACCTATGTCTTAATCCATGTAGTGTTTTCATAGCGGGTTAGTCCAGTATCTTGTTCCCTAACAAGTACTCATGATCTCGATTAATATCCCTATATGCGTGATCATTACATGATCATTAATCAAGATTCATATTAATCTTAATTCAGTATAGTTCCCAGTATAATGATCGACTAGGGATAATTAGTATATTTCAATAAATACCCATAGATCTTAATATAAGGTAAACATGCAATCACATATAATTGAACAATAAATGAAAACCTCAATTTTATTAAAATAAAATTATAAGATAAATAATGTTTGTAGATAGACCTAGAGCAAATGCCCCAACAGTGTGTTGGACAAAGAACACTCATTCTTTAAAAAAGATGAGAGTGTTGGAAAAGCAACACTTTTCTTTCAAAATCAAACTGTTGGGTAAGAAACACTCTTCTTTCAGAAGTAGTGTGTTTGATAAAGACACCATTTTTTTTAAAAAAATAGACTATTGGATAAGAAACACTTTTTTTCTTCTAAGACAAGTGGTAAAAGCTAAATGTTAGATAAGAAACACTCATTTTCTTAAAAGTCTAAAGACAAGAAATCGGGTGGTGGGTAAGAAACACTTGTTATTTTAAAAATGCCAAATTCATCTTAAATATATTGAAATAATGCTTAATGACAACTCTTCAAAGCATTTTGTGCAAAACCAGAGTATGGATTGTAATAATTTTAAATTTCCAATGAAGCCAAGTAATGGCCACGTAAAAAAGAATCCTAAGAGGGTTTGTAGAAAAAAGTGTAACGACCCATTACCTTAAGTTGGTGATTAATATTAACCTGAATGCTAATTAACCTAAGTTAAGCTTGTGGTTAAGTCAGACGTACCTCGATTAGCGTGTGTATGAGTTTATGTGATGTTCAGTGTTTGTATGATGTGTTAAAAGATTTAATAAGTGTTTCGATAAATTGGAAATTAATATAAGCCTATGATTAGGAAATAATTAATTAATTAATAAATTGTCGGTACACCTAGTGTGACAAGGGAGTCATGGAATGAATTTGCACCCCCAAGAGTACTCGTTAGCATGACCGATGAATTTATTAGCGATAAAATACATATATATATTTGATATATAAGTATTTATGATTAAATTATAGTTTGACTTGATTAATATGGATCATTGAATTACCTCGAGATGGGCATAAGTGGAAGATGGTGTTAAAATTGTGTCAATTTATAGATGTGTCCCTTTAATACAATCTTCACTTGGTCACTCTCGAAATAGTGTGATACGTATCTCGAGGTGAGTCCATATATAAATGAAAAACCACTTAAACTTATCACTGTTGTATCAATTGATTGAGAGAGAAGCAAGTGAAGGTTTAATATGAGAGTAGGAGTGATTAAGGCATTTTTGAGTGATTTGGGAGTGATCATAAGGAATCAAACAATTGTTGAGCTAGTGATCATTACAGTTGATAAGTTTAAATTTTATGAGTTGAATTTGTGAATTTAGGATTGAAACATTGTTAATTATGTTGTAGATGACTGGACATGGTATATGACCTCATTAGAGGCCCTCCTTAATGTCGAGAGAGGTGTTGGTTGATTTGGTAAGGAATCTGTGATCGAACACCGGATGGTGCCCTTTTGTTTTATGACAATGCTCGATGGTGGAGCGTTCTCTCTATAGTAGGGAAGCGATCTCCCTTCTTAAATGTTAATGAACCCAATTGGTGGCGCGCACCTCACTAAAGTTGGGAGCACGCTCCTACCTCAAGAAATAGCAATACAGCTAAGTTTCACATAATAAATTCAGAGGGTTTAGGGACTGATTTAAGGGTTTTAAATATGAGGTATTAGACATATATTGATCTCAAATGGTTTGTGATAAGTTCTCAAACACCGAGAAAGTTCATGTGCGCGAAAGTTAGGAATTTGGAAACCGAAACTAACCGAGATAAGTAGGACTCGAATTTTTATCTATTATACTTGGTAATTTAGTATATTTAGTTCAAATAGTATTATGGATTGGGAATGGGGCAACGTGCTGTGATTTGACTGACTTATAAGATAAAAATCCAGAAATGGTATATCAGACGAACCAAGACTAAGGATCGAAAAAGTTAGCCTAGAAATGGATTATGCCTTTTCTTATAATGAATGGAAAAAGGTTAGCCTGGAAATAGATTCCACCCATTTATCCTCAGTTACTCGAAGAATTACCATAATTTTCATTGTATAATTGGAGTTGGTAGCTAGTCAAGCTCGAATAAACCAAAAAATACCCCTTGCTGGCCAAAATTTGGATTCGGTGGTTGTGTTCTCGAGCGACGTGAGAGTACAACTTTGTCATTAAACTTAAAACACAAATCACAAGGTAGTTTCATGAAACTTACTTGATTTGAATTTAGTTATTTATTACTTATATCAATTTCAATTCCTGAATAGATATGTTTAGGATTCATATTGCTATTCATCGATTCATTAATATTAGTTGATAATCGATATGTTTATGAGCATCACTTGCCGAGCAAGTTGGAGAGCTCACACCCATTAATATTTCTGGTTCTCAAGTTGGCGCTTCGCAAAAGGTAAAGAAAAGGCTTAGGAGTTTTAATGTCTTTTCTATGAGGTAATGAGCCCTCATATATATTTATGTATATAACTCTTCGAATTACATTGTTATAATATAACAAGGTTGATAGGTTTTGTAATCATTTTTTGATTTTGATAAACTTTACATTTACGTATATCATTGGTATTATCAAAAAAGTTTTAATTTTCTACTATCTATACTTTGATTTATATTTCAACATCGATATACATGTTGAGTTTATTAGGTATGAAGAGAGGCTGTTGGCTCGAGTTAAGTCTTGATGGTGTATGGAGGCTTAATTAGGGTTTCAAGCCGAATATCACCTTAATCAAGATAGGGGATGGTATAAAAAAAGTTTAGGACTTTGAAACAACCAATATATAATTACCTTGCAAAAGGAGCCTAGAAATACATAATAGTTAAAGCTTAGAAGGGCATAAAAGTTAAAGCCTATAAAGGCTAAAGTAAATAAATGATTGTATTACGAATAAGGCCTAAAAACTAAAATGAGAGCATTCATTCACAAAAAAAGAGGGTTAGTATAGAGTGTCACAAAAAAACAATACTTAATAGGAGTTAGTCTCCAAGTTGGGTGACGGTTGAGGGACCATCACTCTTATCAACATTAATAGATTCGGTGTGGACAACATTTTCATTGGACATAGGGTATTTGTGTCTCAAGTGTTCAACGCAATACACTACTTTAATTTAGCACGATTATGCGGAGAAGCTTAATATGCCTTGATATTTTTGCACGTTTCCATTCTATAGCGTTTCTTAGTATTGTGTTTTCCTCTTTCAATTTTTCACGCTCATCTTTGAAGCGAAATTTCAACATTCTCTTCCATCAAGGAAGATTGAAGCTCTTGATTAAGCTTGAGAATTCTCATTGCTCGGTTAGAGGTCTCACTCAAGTACAACATAGCCTGGAAAGAAGAAAAGACTAGTCATAAGTCATTATTGGCCGCCAACAAAAAAGGAGGGTCTACCTGTATATGCCCCAACTACAGTAAGATGGCTATCAAAAAATTCCATACTCAGTATGTTGGGGCATGTGCCCTAGGTCAATCTAATGAACATTGTTCATATTAATATTTTGGCTGATAAAATAAAGGATTTCATTTGTTGTTCATTATTATAATTAGTTTGCATGTTTACATTATAATAGGATTTACAAGTCAATAATTAGACATGTTTTATATTACAATTTAGACACATTTTAGATGCAAAAGACTATATTACAAAGGGTTTTCTCTTATTTTTGTTATTTCAGGTAATAAATGGAGAATATGAAGAAATGAAGGAAAAGGGAACCAAATTAAGGAATTGATCAAGTGAAAAGATTGTATGAAGAATTACAAAGGAATCAAGGAGAAGAATTGAGATTTTGAACCAGCGATTCCTAAACACAACTAAGTCACTGGTTAAATTGAAAGACATGAGAAAAGGCCATTGAACTCAATTTTCTGGATATTCCCAACGATTCTTCACTCACACAAATTGCTAAGAATTGCTGAGTACATATTTTTGAATTTCAGATTACCTAATATACCATAAATAAAAACCCTAGATTCTGAAATTAAGGCCTTTCGTTAGTTTTATAATTTTTGCTTAAGTACGAATGTCATTCTTTATTACTTTGCTTTTTTGGATAAGATTAAAGTTTCTATCAAGGTATTTTTAATTATGTCTTTTAATTTCAAATTTATTTTGTTATTTATCATCATGAGTGAGTAGTTTGTTAATTTATGCAAAACTCCAAAGATGAACTAGATCTGTTTTGCAATGTAGTCATGATGAAATGAATGTGTACTTAATACTTTAAACCTAATTGTATTCTTTGATTCACTATTTTTATAGATTTCTATTCTTGGATTGCAATCATGGATTTGAGTCTTATGTCCATAGTGGCCAATGTGTATGTGATGTTTTGATTCATTATTTATTTGAAGTAGTAACTAGGATTATTTGAAAGGCAAACACTGTTTAACTATACTAGGTAAATTTGAGATCAAATCTAGTGTTAAAGTAGCTTTTCGATAGTGTTAGATTTAGTATTTCAAAGTTTTCATATAGTGTAATGTGGTTTTATTGCGTGAAGTTAATATCTTTGTACATTCAAATGTGTTAGCTCAATAAAATTAGAAATATAAGGAGAACAAAAGGTTGGATAAAGGTTGTTTACTTACTTATTTTTGAGGTTTAATGATCTAGGATACTTTATAAAGTACATTCATGATTATATGATTTGATTAAATGTTTGCAGTGCAAAATGGATTTATGTTTCATTGTTTAGGAGGATTGTTTAGATATTTATTTATTATTGATTTTAATCTAGTGACTTTGATTTGTGTTGTTTAAAATATATAAAATATTTAAAGTATAATATAAAGAATAAAACTTATTTTCTCAATGAGTTCATAAAATCTCTATGGAGACGATTCCCACTTATCACTACTACAAAATATTTAAAGTATAATATAAAGAGAAAATTATTATATACGATCGACACGTGTCAATTTTTAGTGGCGTTGGTGGGGATTTTAAAATAATTTTTTGAGAATATTCCTCTTTGTGTGTTATACGATATGACACACATCGAGCAAGAACTTACTTTTAGGCAAGCCAATAAAAATATCGTAGCCTATGAAGCTATATCTATTGCTTTTCCTACGAATTTCTCCGATTTTGAGCTAAAACCGGGATTAATCAATTCTTTACCTCACTTTCAAGGTGAAGGTGATGAAGATCCTCAAAAATTTATTTATTTTATTTATTTATTTTATGACCATGGGTATTCGCACCCTTTGGGTACGACTAATTCTATTGGGTCAAGTCGATCCTACCAAACCCTTTGACCAGGGGAGTCCACCAAGAAATGATTTTATTAATGATACAATGACTCGAACACGTTACCTCTTCCTCTTGAAGAAACCCATATACCAAGTCTTACCACTCCGCCACCCTTGCTAGGTGGTGACCCTCAACAATTTATTAGGAAGTACACGCATATAATAAGTGTGATAAAACTCAAAAACATAGAAAACAAAAGGCTTTTCCTTCTTGTCTGAAAGGTCGAGCTGAAGATTGGCTATACTATCTCCCTCAAAGTTCCATAATTATATGGTACGGAATGTTAAAAACCTTCTTAGATTAATACGTTCCAGCTAGCAAAACTAGTTTGGATAGGAAACAAATTAGCAATTCTAGGATGGAGACCGAGGACACTTTTGGTGAGTTTTGGGATATATAGCAATGGTTAATATCATTATGTACACAATATGGATTTACAAATAAGGTTTTATTATAATACTTTTACGAATGACTAAACCATTTAGAACAAATATTCCAAGACTTGGTACGGGGATGATCGTTATTCGATATTACACCAACATTAGCAAGAGACACTATTATCAAAATGGCGAAACAATCAAAATAATATTGTGAGAAAAAAAATTGGTGAAAAATCATTCTTATGAAATCAAAAGCAATATAGTCAAGACATCGGATGATAAATTTAATGAATTGAAAAGTATGATTGAATAACTATTAAAATATAGGCCAGTCAAAAAAATTTGTGCTTTTTGCAATGAGGTCAATCATCTAAATGATGAATGTCCACTATTACAACAAAATCAATTTCAAGAGGCTAACACTATGATGAATCATTATAATAAGTTTAATCAACCTACTTACTTTAATAGTAGCAATGCTAATTACTTAAGACCAAATATAGGTAATGGTGTAGACAATCAAAATTTTCAAAAATATAGAACACCTGCATTAACCGATAGAGTAATAGCACTAAAAAACTCAAAAAAGCAAAAAAATAAAAAGATTCAAGCCTTACAAGATGATATAATTAAACTAAAAAATCAACTAAGTTAAATGGAAATGCAAATGATTCCATGGGTTAACCAAGGTAAATTAATGTCTCTACCTTACCTTAGTTAATATGCGAAAGCAATAACTTTGAGAAGTAGTAAACAAATCAAAGAATCAAAATGTCAGAACAATTAGTTCCACAAAAAGAATTAGAGGCTGAATTAGAAAAAGTAGTAGAAATTAAAGGTAATAAAATTCAAAAAGAATAAACCAAGTATAGCAAGACCGCCATTTCCCTATCATTTAGAAAACAATAAGAATGTCAAGAAATTATAAGAAGAGAAAGAAATCTCAGACACTTTAAGGAAAGTGGTAGTAAACATACATTTATTCGAAGTAATGCAAAATTAGCCTAAATATAAAGAATTTATAAAAAAAAACTTATGCACTAATAAAATTAAACCTAATGAAAGAGTAAGCCTAGGAGAACATGCGTCAGCAATAATCCAAGAGAAATTGCCCCTAAATGTTTTTATCCTAGAATCGTTTTTCATTCAATGCACTCTACAAAAATATAGGGATATCTAAAGCACTATGTGATCTAGGTGCCTCAATCAATGTTATGCTTTTATCAATATATTTATCAATACTAGTGGTGTCCCTAAAAGAAACTGGTATAGTAGTACAATTAGGAGACATATCTACCAAGACTTCTATTTTCCTAGGACGTCCATTCTTAGAAACGGCAAAAGCCAAAATATATGTTTCTAACGGAACTCTAATAATGGAAGTAGATAATGAAATGGTAAACTTTATTATCCACGAAGCTAGGAAATATCCTTTAGATGTTTCGTCAATATGAACCGTTGATATGTTAGATCCCAAATAGATAAAACTTTTAGGAACGATAAGTTAGATAAACTTGAAAAAGTGATAGAGGATTCAAATGATGATAATGATATAGATGAAGAGACAAGAGGGATAATTAATTCCTTAGAATCTTATAATGTACTCCCTTAACTATCTTACTACATAGATCTACCAATAAATCATTCGAGACTTTTACTCTCTACACTAAAAGCTCGTATTTAGACTTAAAAGTTTTACCACATTATTTAAAATACACGTATTGAGAATGTAACAACTCCTTACCATTTATAATTTCTAACAAATTAACAAACTTAGAAGATGAGAAATTAGTGAATGTTCCAAAAGAATTCAAGAACGCAATAGGATGGACAATAGCCGATATTAAATGAATAAGTCTTGCTAAATGCATGCATAGAATTAATCTTGAAGTAGACACGAAACCTTCCTGACAAGCCTAACATAAATTGAATCCACTAATGATGGAAGTCGTAATGAAAGAAATATTAAAATTACTTGATGCAGGAATGATATTCCCAATAGTATATAGAAATTGGGTCAACCTAATACAAGTAGTCCCAAAAAATATAGGGATGACAGTTATAACAAACAAACATGGAGAACTAGTAACAACTAGAATCCAAAATGGTTGAAGAGTGTGCATAGATTATAGAAAGGTAAATGTTGCAACTAAGAAAAATCACTATCAACTTCCATTTATGGATAAAATGTTAGAAAGACTGGCTGGACGAACTCATTACTATTGCTTGAAGGGATACTCAGGATTCCATCAGATTCCAGTTGCTCCAGAAGATAAAAAAATACCACTTTTACTTGCGTTTTTAGTACATTTGATTATAGACGTATGCCTTTCGACTTATGCAACACACTTGCTATATTCCAAAGATGGTATGATTAGTATTTTATCAAACTACATTGAACATTTTATTGAAGCTTTCATGGATGACGTTACCATATATGATAATTCTTTCGATGAATGCTTACTTCACTTAACTACAGTACTTAAAAGATATATAGAGAAAAACCTAGTATTGAACTATGAAAAATCTCATTTCATGGTAAGTCAAGAACTTATATTAAGACACATAGTGTCAGTAAAAGGAATAAAGGTAGACCTCATAAAAATCTAAGTTATGAAAACATTACCTTACCCTATTACTATGATAGAAGTAAGATCTTTTCTTAGCCATGCAGGATTCTATAGACGTTTTGTGAAAGAATTTTCCAAAATAACACTAGTCTTGTGCAAACTTTTGCAAAAAGATGTCACATTCATGTTCACACACGAACGAGAGTTAGCTTTTAATAAACTAAAAGACGCCTTGATAACCACACCAGTGATAAAAATCACTAGACTGGTCATTACCCTTCGAAATAATGTGGGATGTAAGCAACTAAGTAGTAATAGTTGTTTTAGGTCGAAAGTTAGGAAAGCATTCTCATGTCATATATTATGCATCAAGAACTTTGGATCCCGCCCAATTAAACTATACCACCATTAAAAAACCCTAGCAGTAGTGTTAGCATTAAAAAGTTTTAGACCATATTTACTAGGTACTAAAGTAATAGTATACTCAGATCATGTTGCATTAAGATATTTGATGGCAAAGAAAGATGCTAAACCAAGAATAAAAAGATAGATCTTATTGCTACAAGAATTCGATCTCACTATAAAAGATAAAAATGGTACTGAAAAGTTAGCAGCATACCATCTAAGTAGAATAGTGAACTACCAATACCTTTGAAAGTTGATTTTCCATACGAGCATTTATATACGATAGTTATTACTAGCCCATGGTATGATGATATAGTGAATTACCTCACTACCAATAGACTATCACCTCTTTTAACAAGAGCCCAAAAGAATAAAATAAAAATAACTCTAATAATTATTTATCGGATGATCCTTATGGAAATTTCTGTGCCCATCAAACCATTCAAAAATGTATTCCACAAACAGAAATATCAATAATTTAGTACTTAGGAATCAAATGCCTTTATGTCATATTCTGTTTTGCAAAGTATTTGATGTTTAAAGAATAGACTTTATGGGACCTTTTCCATAATCCAATGGAAATATTCTCATTTTATTAGTCATAGACTATGTGTCTAAATGTGTAGAAGCTATAACCACTAAATATAATGATTCTAAAATAGTAGTTAATTTTCTAAAATCAAGGATCTTTATTATTTTTAGAGCACCTAGAACACTGGTTAGCAATAGAGGTTCCCACTTTTGCAATAGAATCATAGCTACTTTACTTCACAAATACCATTTTACCCATAGAACATCTACTGCATATCACCCTTAAACTAGTGACTAAACCGAAACCTCAAATAGAGAAATTAAATCAATATTAGAAAATACAATATGTTTAACACGTAAAGATTAGGGTCTAAAGTTATAGGACACATTATAGGCATATAAGACTGCATTTAAAACAACCATAGGTATGGCATCTTATAGACTAGTTTTCAGTAAAGCATGTCATTTACCGGTTGTACTTGAGCATAAAGCATACTGGGCAATTAAGACATGTAATATGAATTATGATAATGTAGGAAAACAACATAAACTTAGTATCCAAGAGTTAGAAGAATTGAGAAATGGCGCATAGGAGTGTGCTTCTATTTATAAAAACGAAACTAAAGCGCTTCATGACAATAAATTAAATATTAAGAATTTTGAAGTAAGAGAAAAATTCCTGGAAAACTACGTTCGAGATGGACAACACTTTTTTTAGTTACTCACATATTTCCCCATGGTGTTGTAGAGAAACATGGAGAATCTATAAAGTTAATGATCATAGAATAAAACCTTATTATTAAAGCTTTGTCTCATAGGATATTGAGATCATTAAGCTTGATCTTGTTGACAGTTCAATGGATGAAGTGAACACCATGGAGGAGCATATCGTGAAAGTTAATTTTAGTGAAACATTCAACGTATGGTGATTAAAATACCAAGAAAGAAAATACAAGTGCTACAAGAATGACTGTGATTATAATGAGAATAGTGAGAATGGAAATCCTACAAAATCTTTATAGAGGATCTAGGACAAACATACCTCAACATAAAAATCAACGAGATAACACTTCACGGAGTTCAACTTAATACGAGAGCTAACATGAATCATATGCCTAAACTGTGGTTCATTAGAACAAAATTAAGGATTCATTGCAAACCTCCTAGTACATTGTCAAAGCCAAATGACACTTGTACATTTACCTTGAGAGTATCGATGAATGTGCATATGCGAGTTGGTAGGCTCACCATCATCACACGTTTCCCAATGATGCCTTTAACCAACCGAGATGATCAGATATTTTTAGGTTGACCACTTTTATCAAATGTTGGAGTTTTCATCGACATACGTGACTACAAATGTAACACTAACGATGGTTGATGAGGTAGTATCATTCAAAAATGGGATAGAGCTTGAGGATAGAATGGAAGAGTAGTGATTTAATGTTAGTGATGAGATCAATGACGACAAATATTTTTTAGATCTTAATGAAGACATTCTTGAAGAGGATCCACTTGAACCGAAGATTGATTCGCTCACACTCAACAATGATTGATTCCTCCATCAGTCGAGCAAATGATTATAACTAACAGTGCTTATTGGGAGGTAGCTCGTACTAGTTATTTCTTCATGTTATTTCAATTTTAATAGAATACCTAGCTTTAGTATAATTTGTTTTTATTCTCTCTTTTTGACTCTCTTTAGGATTTAGTTTTGGAAGTCACGCTTTGGAATAGCTTAATTTAGAGGGGGAAGATTGAGTTGTTTTTATTCTCATGTCCTTTATTCAAGTTCGCATCATAAACTTGCTTATTTGTTTATTTATTTATTTCGTTAATAAATAAAATTATTAGTTAAATACATATCCCAATCAAATTATTTTTTTTTTCAAATCTTTCAGTAAATCTTACCTTTTCTATTTACCTTTAGAAAGGATGTATACGCTACTCATGAAATAAAATTGCAAAACTATAGAAATAGGAGTCAAGAGATTCCCAGCGATTTTGATAACACTAAGAATCACTGAGAAAATCCGTAGTAAAACACATGAAAATTAGTGTAAAATCTGAATATGAAAATTCCTAGTGATTCCACTTACTCAGGAATCGTTATTAAAACCATCAAATATTCCAACAACTCATTTATTTCTTATTTAAGTAGCAATTACACTAACACAGGATCGCTAGACACCATTTTTGGTTTTCAAAACCAAACCACAAATCACCCCATATAATGTTTTATTCGCACCACCAAACCATTGCATCACTTCAACAAAAATCTCAATTTCTTGCAAAATCCAACCAACATAAGCTCAATCTTATTATATTTAAGTGATTCCTACCTCCACATAGCTTTATTCAACACCAAAAACATCAAAAATTATGAGAATAGAGTCAAGTTAGGGTTTGGGGAATTTAGATTTGGAACTTGGAATACTAGGTAAAAGGAGTTCGAGAGTGAATATCTTGAGAGATTCACTCTTAAGAAGGTAAACATCACAACCCTAGCATTTTATTTTGAAGAAGTTTTGATTTTTTTTATTTGTGAAAATTCTTCAATTTATTTCAAAAAAAATTTTTAAAGCTCGACTTCGATACATTCAATGAATTAGGGCAGATTAGGTATTGCAATGGTATGAGTGATGATTTACAAATTCCATGATTTTGAAAAAGAAAATGTAGAAATTGAATTTTAGAAGAGTATTTGAAAAATATCTGAGATCAAATTTTCCATAAAAGGTGTAATTTATGAGTTTTTGAAAAAGCATTCGATAGAAATGAGTTTCGTCAAAAATCTACTCTTCATTCATAATCTTTTCGAATTTCTCGATAAGGAATTTGATTTTCAATAATTTTCCCGCCTTAATTCCACTTTTGTATCAAATATAGGACTTAAGTTTACCGATTCACAGTAGTAATTTGATCGTTATAGTGAGATGACATATTGGAAGGGGTAGGAGTAGTGCACAATAAAAAGAATAAAAAGTTATGGTAGAAAAATCCAAGAAAGACCATCCAAATCAACAAACATACATTCTACCTATAAGTGTTATTATTAGAGAATCATGACCTGAAATGGCTGATTTGAAAACAACCACTCCACCTTGCTGTGATGAGGATTTTCACTACCTAGACCCAGACACACAAGCCCCTTAGGACTCCTTGAGATTTGTCAATCCCAAAGCACATAATAAATACATTCGAGATATGAAAAAAGTTATTATTCCTGATAGAGGACTTCAAATTTACAATGTGAACAAATCTGAAGATAAAGTTATGAGCACAATATGGAAAAGAAAGTGGGAACTCCTTCTTAAGGATTACAAAGGAAAATTAGAGAGAGGATGTTCGGAATTAGTCCGCCAATTCTACGCTAACAGAAATGTGAATGGAAATCATATTGAAGTAATTGTCCAAGGAAAAAAGATTGATATTTTACCAATTGTACTAAACAGACATTATGAACTTCTAGAGCTTAGAGTTAGGCAAGAGTATATCGATTATCCCAATTGGCATTACCGAATGAAGGATGTTTACCCATACCTAAGAATTTTAAAAGCCTTAGAGGCAATTCCCAAATGGGGATTTATTATTGATATCAAAGGTCACATGAGGTTCATCGAAACCACCAATTTTAGGAGAACCACTAAGTGTTGGAGCTACATCATAGACGCTGCCTATATCCTACTAAGCAACATTCCAAATTGGGCAACCATAAAGCTGCATTGCTCTACCACATCATTGTAAAGACTTGGTATATTGCCAGTTGCCATGTAATTCACAATGCAATGAAACAGGCAATGAAGTTTATGTAGCACAATGACCTACCATTCCTAGTTTTAATCACTCAGTTATATATAAAGGCCAAGGTTGGTTTCCATGAGATGTAATTCGATGTGTTACCTTAGAATACTATTACAGACATTGCAATTAAGAGGATGAGAGCAGTGAATGGGTAAAACAATTTGGCAGAACAAAGAGACCAACAAGATAAGGAGATAAGACTTGAAGATCGAAATAATAGGCATAGACTCCATGCAAGCACATAGGAGAAAGCAAAGCAAGCAGCGAATCTGATGATTCAAGCATTTATTTTGGTGGTAGGGAGTGAATCTATATCTAATGGAAGAACTTAAAGGAAAAGATTTTTCAAATCCTTATTTTCAGCATTTTGGCACAATAAAAAGAAAATCTTGAGGAATAATAAGATATTAGAAAGAAACGAGAGAACTCTGGTGCGTCACCATTCCATGTAAGAAAATGATGATAGAAAGCTTACAAGATCATAGGAGAAGAATCGATGTTCCTTTGACGCATATGAGATTTCTATTAAGAACTCATAATCCTCCTGTTAATTACACTTCCCTACTTACTGCACCGAGGAATGAAGAAGAAGTTGAAGAGAGCAATGAGGAATTTACTTCTACGTAAAGTACTTTTTAATATTGTAGTATTTGCTTATATTTGTGAAATATGAACTTTGTTTGAATTTTAATGAGAATAAATGCCTTTATCCATTAAGTATTTCTTTTATATGATGTTTATTCTTTAATTCTTGAAAAGTAATTTATTTTTCATATTCTATGCTTTACACTTCATGAGGTATTTTTTGTTTTGTTTTGATGAAAAACTTAACTTTATTTTTAAACTTGAGGACAAGGTTTGGAATGCGTTTGGGGGTATTATAGGCGAAGTGAACTATAAAGAAGCCTGGTATGGAAGACTTGAGAGGTAGAATTTATTTGAATGAAAAATTTTTAGAAGTTTTTCTTCAAACTCAAGTAACATTTCTTGATTTTCATTTAAGTTTAGTTAGAAATATGTGAATTGAATATAATTTGGATTTTAATAGAAGAGATATATTTTTATTACACATGAAAATAGAAAATTTATGATAAGAAAGGAATTTTTATATGCTATTTGACTTAGCTTAGGTTGTGTATACATTAGAGGAGTTTGGAGGAGATTGATTACTTTGTATTAAACATTATAATAGGTAGAAGATCGAAATGACAGTGCAAAATAAATAAGAAAGATTTCTAAGAATCTCGCTATACAAAGATGATTGATCAAATTTTTATACATGTATTGAAAAGAATTTATACCACAATTAAGGAGGAAAATATGAAACAACCAATAAACTTTACTTCATTGGAAAGAGTACTTCCTTAACTATAGTGAAAGTGAGAAGTGCTAACATGAGTTTTTAATGACAAATAGAGAGACCCGCAGATTTCAAAGGAAATGAAGCAGGGAATCTAGAGGTGGGAAAATAAAAGAAACATTCCTATAAATAATAATTATAGTAATATTAATAGTAAAAGGAAAAGGAGCAGGGAACCGTAGGAATATAATATGAAAAATTTGAAATATATTCATATGAAGAAAGAAAGAGTGATGTAAAGAAAAAATAGAAGGATGTTTACGAAAAAATCTCTAAATAAAGATTTAGTTGGAGTGCTTATAGCTAAAGTTAAGTGAGGTATCTTTTGTTCCAAAATTCACAAATGAATATGGAATAGTGATTATTGGTAAATAAAAGTTCCTATCGACTTTGATTGTGGTGATACTTAAAGTATTATTTGAAAATGAAATTGATTTAATGATTTTTGTACCTTGAGATTCTATATTAGTCATCGTAAGCTCGATGCTTGTCACTGGAGATTGAGAAAACCTATGTAATGCCTTGACCTTGGTGATTGGTTTAACTTTGAATTCTAAGGTGTCTTGCATAATTAGGAGGTTGAAATTTCAAATAAATGGGCTATTCTTTAGTTCTTTCTATTCTATCACGGTTTTTATTTTTATGAAGGTAAAATGTTTTCATTTATCAGATCATTTTTATTTAAGAATAGGAGTATATAATTATGAAATCAAAATGAGGGAAGAAAATAAGATTTGATTGAGAGTATTCCTTTGCTTGGGACGATAAAGTGTTGAGTTTGGGGATATTTGACAAGTAAATAATTAGACATATTTTAGAGTACATTTTAGGATGATTTAATATGTAAAAGCCTATATTACATGAGGTTTTCTCTTTTTTTATTATTTTAGTTAATAAATGGAGAATATGAAGAAATGAAGGAAAAATGGAAGAAAATGAATGAATTGACGGAGTGAGGAGATTGTATTAAGAAACACCTAGGAATTAAGACGAAGAACTAGGATCTTGAACCTGCGATTCACAAAGATTCTTAGAGACACCTGAATCGCTAGTTAAATTAAAGGACATGAGAAAAGACCAGCGAGCTCAATTCTTTGGATATTCCCAGCAATTCATGACTTACTTAAATTGCTAGGAATCGCTAGGTATGAATTCGAGTATTTTGCCTTACAACAAGCATTTTGAGTTAATTTAGGATATGTATTACCTAATATACTATATATAAAACCTTAGATTACGAAAATAAGGTCTTTTGTTAGTTTTATAATTTTTGTTTAAGTTTAGAGGTAATTGTATTGCTTTTTGGAGAAGATTCAAGTTTCTATCAAGGTGTTTTTAATTATGTCTTTTAATTCAGAATTTATTTTGTTATTTATCATAATGAATGAGTAGTTTGTTAATCTAAATAAAACTTCAAACATGAACTAGATCCGTTTTGCAATGTAGTCATGATGAGATGAATAAGCACTTAATGTTTTAAACCTAATTATATTATTTGATACACTGCTTTTATAGATTGTTATTCTTGGATTGTACTCATAGATTTGAGTATTATATGCATAGTGGCTAATATGTATGTGATGTTTTGATTCATTATCTATTTGAAATAGTAAATAAGATAGTTTGAAAGGCAAATACCATTTAAATATTTTAGGTAAATTTTAAATCTAAATCTAGTGTAGAAGTTGCTTTTCGAAGATGTTAGATTTAGTAGTTCGAGGCTTTCATAAAGTGTAATATGATCTTATTGTATGAAGTTAATGTCTTTATGTATTCAAAATGGTTAGCTCAATAAAATTAGAACGTGGCTTTTCCACCGGTATAAGGAGAACAAATGATTGGTTAACGGCTGTTTATTTACTAATGATAGAGGTTTAAAGTTCGAGGATACTTTATAAAGTACATTCATGACTAGATGATTTGATTAACATATTAGGAGCGCAAAATGGATCTACGTTTCATTGTTTAGGAGGATTGTTTAGAAATTTATTAATTATTGATTTTAATCTACTGACTTTTGATTTATGTTATTTAAGTGCCTTTTATTAGTTTAAATTCTATTTTTATTAATTTAGAAATAAAAAATAAAACTTCCTCTATTAAGGAATTTGCAAAATCCATGTGGAAATAATTCCCGCTTATCATCACTACAAAATATTTTAAGTATAATATAAAGGAAAAATTATCGTATACGCTCGAGACGTGTCAAGGATCCATTAATGTTTACTGAAACATCTTAAATTTCCTTGGTCAGTCATTATACTGAGAACTATAATGAATTAAGACTAGTGTGAGTCTTGATTGATAGTCATGTGATGATCATGCACATAAGGATATGAATCGAGATCATGAGTACTTGTTAGGGAACAAGGTACTGGACCGAACCGTTATGAGAATACTACATGAATTAAGTCATAGGTGCTGCTCACGATAAGTATATAATTTAGTTCTCTAACTTTAGATTACTAAAGACTTCAATATTAGTATCATAATGCTTTAGCACAATCAAACATCATTTTTAATTAGTCAAAGGTTATGATTGGTTACTATGTGAATAATGTGTGGAGGTGTGTAATTGAAATATAATTTGTTTCCTCTCATTTAGACGGATATCAGTGGGTCCCTTGATATGTTAGACTAAAAATGGCCAAGTCCGGGTGGATGAATATGGTCAATGTCACTTAGATGTTTATAATCTACCTAGAGATCAAGACTAGTATGATTGAACATTAAGAGTGACTTTTCTATGCCTTATGTTTAATCAAAAGATATCGTATGAAAAAATGATATGATATACACTATTGATTAGGTTGTATCAATTTTGATATTCATGCAACTTAGGTAGTCATAATGCCTTGCTAGAGATCGTTTATGACTCGTGTACCAAAATGGTTTTGGTTCACTACCAATTTTGCATGAACCTATTGGGTCGCACGCAAAGAATGGTTTTATGGAATTTTAAATGACTCGAAACAATGCATTTTATATGATAAAACTCGTAATATAAAAGTCCATATTATGCGTCATATTAATGCCACTTTAATTAAGGGTGTAATGGTAATTCATTTACCCGACTTTATACTTCAGTTGTATAAATAGACGTGTTAAGTGAATTCACATTATAGGAGAAACTTGATTTGAAGTCTAATTTTTATTTTTTAGAAAACGAGTTAGGTTTATTAGCCATTTTGGAGTTCTTAGGGAAAACATAAAGTTATTTTCGTGATCTATTTTGGGCTAGCCCTTGGAATCTCAATCGTCGTTTGTGTGTGGATTTCTAATAAACAATGTTTATCTCTAGCAGCTTATTAAACATCGATCAATAGAAAATTGAACTAGTGATTAAGGTACAGTTTACTTTTGTTAATCAGTTCAATAGAATTCTGATTAGACTCGATTGGGGTTTCGAAAATAAAAATTTTAAAATTTCTTTGTGCGATTTAAACCCCAAAACCTAATACGATATAGATGCTTGAGCTTGATCATAAGGGGCGCAATAATAGTAACACGTGTCCTTAGTAATGGTGCCACTACCGATAGTACTATTAGTAGTTTTTATTCCCCAAGAGGGAACATAACTAATATCATATTGATTGGCAGTTAGCAGTGGAAGTAGTGAAGGAAGTTGAGGTAGCACTTTAGCTGTAGTATCTTATCAAAAAGATCCTAAATTCTATTATTGCCTTCTTTCTTGACCTATAACTTGGTGCTTCTTTCTCCTTTCTGCCATTTAGATATGGGCGTTTAAAGCTTCAAAACAATGGAAGAAAGGCGATTAAAGATTATGGAAGCAAGAAAAAAAAAGAAAAAAAAAAGTGTATATCGTCTCCTCTAACATGACTAAGACCAAGAACGACAAGTTTTTGCTATCCTAATAGATCAACTTCCACAGTTTGTGCTTGCTCTTGAGAACAAAGTACTTTTTCATCCTTTTTCCGCTTTGCTAATAGGATTGGTTTTAAAAGGAAGATCTTTGCTAGTACCCCATTTGTGGAGGAAATGGTGTGTCAAGAACCAACATTCCACTTAATACAAATAATTTGTATTTCTAATCATGGTCAACATGAAAAGAGAGGGTGTCTACAATAGGTATGTTAAACCTTCGACGAGTAAAAGTAAAATATTGTGCATGCGTTGCCTCATTATTTTTACATAGATGATGTTCCTGAAAAAACTTATGAAGGGTGGAGTCCCAAGTTTCTTACACGGTGCTAAAAACATATGATGATATGCCAAAAGTTGGGGACGATTTGAGCAGGACTAAAGTTATAGCTAAATAGAAGTTTTATGATAAATGAATCTAGTGGTAATCTTAGGCCAGCTTCTAAATCACCTTGGAAGTCGTATGCCTCTAAGTTAGTGTAACTACTCGCATGTTGAGCATCACTTATAGTATCAGAAAAAAATTTTATTACAACCACCATGTAAAGGAATAAATCTATAAGTAAAAGATCTTGTACAAAAAAATTTTCGTATATCATTATTATTTGTAGTAGTAATAAGTGTGATCAACTCCATAGTGATTTGACAAGTTTTTTAAGAAAAAGAGTTTACCAATAGTTTTTACTATTTTTACTATAATTTAATTGATTTAATTAAAACGGGAATCAAAATTACTAAATTAAACTATAATCAATTAAACTAATTAAGCTAACTTAATTAACACAAATAAAATTCACTAAAACTAAATTCAAATCAATTCAATTCAATAGACAACAAACATGTAAGCAAATATCCAAAATAGATAAACATAATCTATCTTATATCCAAATATATTACTTAAATTATAGTCATAATCATACTTTAATATTTTATGAAATATTTTTAAATCCTTAAACTCAAATTATAAGTAAGTAGATAGTCAATATCAAACCATTCATTCTCCTTGTATTAATGGGAAAGAAACATCCTAATTTTATTAAAATAATCCTTTGAATGCTCAAAGAAGCTAATTAAACAATAAAGCAATATTAAATTCTGTGAGAACTTCTAACTAGCAAGCCTAATTCCTTTGAAAAGCCATTTCAATATTAAACTTAGATCTTAATTCACCTAAGACATCTAAATGGTAAAAGACCACTTTAACTAATCCTAGTTACTACTTTAAATTAGATATTGAATGAAAATATTACAATACACATTGGTCACTATGCATGCAATACCAAGTTTCATGATTATAATCTACATATAACAACCTATTAAATTAGTGAATTGAAGGATATGAATACTTTAAAGATTAAGTACAAATCACTCTCTATTATGACTATATCATAAAACAGATCTAGTTCATGTTCGGACTTTGCTTACATTAATTAATTATTCACTCATATTCATAATAATGATCATGATAAAATAAATAAAAGAAATAAATAAAAATACCTTTTTATTCAATACTTGAATCTTCAAATCTTCTCCAAAAGAAATAAAAACAATTGGTAATGGCCTAAAAACTAATTAAAAATGTTAAAATTATCGAAAGGCAAAATATTTTGAACTGTATGGTCCATATATATATAGTATTTTAAGTAATGCATAGTCCAACTGAACCGAAACTCCTTGTTGTAATCCGAAATTCTCGAAATTGACCCAATCAAATTGCCACTGATTCCACTTAATTCATGATTTGCTGGACAAATAGATGGAAACAAGCCTCTGTCCATCACTGATTTGTCTGGCAATTCCTACATAAACCTTGATCCGTTGTTGATTCATTAGCGATGATTTGTAGTTCATTTTTGATTCACTGCTGATTCGCTATGCACTTTCTTTACTTGACTATATTCTTTATTTTCTTCACTTTTTCATTCATTTATTCATATAATCTAGTTATAACCAGAAATCACAAAAATAAGAGAAAACCTACTGTAATATAGACTTTTATATCTAAAATTACCCTTAATTATGCTACAAAATATTTTCTAATTATTTACTTATCGAATGCCCCCTAACTCAGCACTTTACTGTCCCAAGCAAAGGAATACTTTCAATTACATTCGCTTTTTACTCCTCGTTCTGATTTCATAATTACTTATTCTTATTCTTAAATAGAAATGATCATTAAATAGAAACATATTACCCTCATAAAAATAAAAATCATGATAGAATAGAAAGATTTAAAGAACAACCCCTTGTTTGACAACTCAATCTTCTAGTCATGTAATACACATCAGAATTCAAATTTAAATCAGTTAGGAAGGCCAAACTATTATAAAGGTTTTATCAATCTCCGCTGTTTAGCATCAAGCTTACACTTACGAATATAAAATCTCTTAAGGTACAAAAATCTTTAAATCAATCTCAATTTCAAATGATATTTTAAATGCCACCACAATCAAAGTCGATAGAGATTTTGTAATCACCAATAATTATCATTATCATGTTCAATTGTTGAAATGTTGAAAAAAGAGATGCTTCACTTAACTTAGCTATAAGCACTCAAGTTAAATCTTTTATTTGAAGAGTTTTCTATAAACATCCATCCTTTTTTTTCTATATTTATCTTTCTTTTCTTTCTTTCTTTCTTCTTTCCTATATTCTTTTCTTTATATTACTATGGTTCCCTACTCCATTTCCTTTAGATATTGTTATTCTTTTTATAGGAATTCTTTCTCACATTTTTTCCACCACTAGATTCATTGCTCCATTTCCTTTGAAATACGTGGGTCCTCATATTTTTCTTATTTTAAAACTCTTGATAGTTCATACTTTCACTATAGTTAAAGAAGTTTTATTTCCATCTAAGTATGTTTATATACTAGTTCAATAATCTTAGTATAACAAGATTTTTAAAAATCTGTCTTGTTTATCTGGCACTTTTATTTTGATTTTGTATTTATTATAATGTTTAATACCAAGCAATCAATCCCCTTTAAACTCATTTAGTGTATACACAACCTAGGTTTAGTCAAATAAGGTAAGACAATTCTTTTCTTATCGTAATATTTCTATTTTCATAGGTAATAAAAATATTACTTCTTTTTAAATCCAAATTATATTCAATTCATATTCAAAAGTTTGTAAATTTTTAGTCAATTTCGAACATTAAATAAATAGATTCTACCTCTCAAATATTCTATACTTCACTTCTTTATACTCCATCTTATCTAAATACCCCAAACTCATTTCAAACCTTATCCTCAAGGTTTATAAATTAAGTCAGGTATCCAACAAAACAAATATACCTCACGAAACATAAATGAACTATATAAAATAAATTGCTTTCCAAAATAGATAATCAAACATCTCATAAATAATAAAAAATGTAATGGAATATTTCATTTATTTTTCATTAATGACTGAAAAAAAGTTCACATTCTACTTATTCAAGCAAACATTAGAAAGGTTATAGATTATGATGTCCATAAGTAAATTCATCATCAGCATCTTAAGCTCCATCTTCATTCTTCTCTGTAGTAGTAGTTTGGGAAAAGTAGCTATCATCATGGTTATAAACTCCCGATGGAAATTGCAACTGCAATGAAAGAATATCAATGCTCCTTATCAAATTTCACAAACATTTAAAAAATTCTATTTTCCGTCTTGAAATCGTGATGTGCCAAAGTTCTTTCATTCTCCTCTAGCACCCTGATTTTTTAAATTTTGATTTTTAGTACTCATAAAAGCTAAAAATAAGGATCAAAAAATTCTTTTCTTATAGCTCTTATTGGAGATGTAGAACTGCCTTGTGTCCTTGGAATATTCATTTGAGCCATCATCCCGTTGCTAGTCTCGTTTCTTCTAATGTTCTGTTATAAGTTTCTTGTCTTCTATCTTTTCTTCAACTTTTATCTTCTTATTTCATTGAGTTCTCTTTCATCTTCCGAATCATTATGCCCGCTACCCGCTCTCATTATTTTGACCCTAGCATCGATAATAGTTTATGAGGTAACACGTCAAATTTAACTATGTTAAAACCTACCTTGACCTTCATACCGAGCTTAGTAATCAATATCAGGAATGGTAGATTGCCATGTTTCATGTTTGTCATCGCTTGTCTCATAGCATCATGAATTACATACCCAACATCGATATATTCCCTCTTCATAACAATGTGATAAAGTAAAGCAGCTCAGAGATTCTGTACTTCAAGATTTTGTGCCGTGGGATATAAACAAGCATCTATAAAGTAGCTTCAACATTTTATAATCTTTTTAAAATTGGTAATTTCAATGAATTTAGGATGACGGTCGGTATCGGGAACAAATCCTTATCTCGAAATTACTTTCAAGGCCTGTTAAATTATCACTAAAGGATAAGATACCTTATGGACATAGATGATATTTAGGCAATCAAATATTTGGATAAATCTAGATTTAGGAATTCTGCAATATTTATTCAGTTTAGTAGGTGTAATATTGATCTTCTTCAATTGAACTATTACTTCATCTAGATTATCACTCGCATATCCATTCCCATAAAATTCTCATACTAATTTGAAACATCCCCACTCTGATTTGCCTTAATAATCCCTAAGAAATTTCTCTCAATTTCTTTCTCTTATGATGCTCATAATTTTATCCTCATACTTGTGCATATTCTAGATTTTCAATCTGATCTCTGATATTATAACTTTTTGGCATCTCTAAAATATCTATGTAGTGGCTTAACATTGACATATCTTAAAGGATTATAAGGTACTAGTGTGCTTGGGTCTAAATGGTCAAAATCCTTGATAAGTCAATAATTAAGCATGTTTTATACTACATATTATGATGATTTTAGACATAAAAACTATATTACTCAGGGTTATCTTTTATTTTTTTAGGTAATAAATGGAATATATGAAGAAATAGAGTAAAAAGAGAAGATTATGAAGGAATTGATCAAGTGGAAAAAGTATGCAAAAAAAATCATATACAAGTGAAGGAAAAAAATTGAATTTCAATACCAACAATTCATGACCGATTCCTAGGCACCCATAATCGCCACTCAGATCGATAGAAACATAGATTACAATTCTAAGGATTCTCCTAGCAATTCCACTTAAACCTGAATCGTTGAGGAATCGCTTGACATATTTCGAGAATTGTAGATAACTATGAGACTTTTAAGCTAGTTTGGGATATTTACTACCTAGAATATTGTAAATATTGGCTATGAAATCAATTGTCTTTGAGTACTTAGATAAATATTTTATTGCTATAGGAGCCATTCTTTATTGTTTTACTTTATTGCTTTTGAAGAAGACTTGAAGATTTAAAGTATTTATTCCATAGGTATTTATCCATGTCTTTTATTTACTTTATTGCTATGTTATTTATGAATATGAGTGAGTAGTTTGTCAATCTAAACAAAGTTCCAACATGAACTAGATTCGTTTTGCTATGTAATTATGATGAAATGTATATGTGTTTAATGTTTTAAACCAATCGTATTCTTTGATTCACTAATTTAATAGATTATTATTTATTGATTTTAATTATGAATTTTGCAATGCATGTATAGCCTAGAATATGTATTGTGATATTTAGATTCATTATCTTATTAAAGTAGTAACTAGGATTGTTTGAAAGAAGTTACCGTTTAGATGTCCAAGTTGAATTTGAAATATAAATCTAAAGTTGAAGAGGTTTTCCAAAGTGTTAGATTTAGTAGTTTGAAGTTCTCATAAAGTGTAATGTTGTTTTATTGTGTGAAGTTAATGTCTTTATGTAGTTAAAGGGGTTAGCTCAATAAAATTAAAACATGGCTTTTCCACCGATATAAGGAGAACTAATGGATGGCTAAAGGTTGTTTACTTACTTATGATTAGAGTTTAATGATCTATGATTCTTTATAAAGTATGCTCATAACTACAAGATTGAAGTAACATGCTTAGATTCAAAACGAACTGATGTTTCATTGTTTTGGATGTTTGTTTAAATATTTATTTATTATTGAATTGAATTTATTTTAATATTAGTGAATTTGAATTGTGTTAGTTAAGTTAGTGTAATTAATTATTATTATATTATCAATTGAGTTAGTGAGTTTTATTACTATTTTAATTAAAAGTAAAAATAATAAAAACCATTAAAAGTATTTTTTTTCTTAGAGAAGTTTGATAAATCCATTTGGAGTTGACTCCTACTTAGCATTACTACAAAATATTAGAAGTATAATAAATAAGGGAAATTTATTGTTTACGCTTAATACTTATCAATTTTTGGCGCCGTTGCCATGGATTTAAACATAATTTCTTAAGATTTTTAGACGTTGTATGGTCTATCAACTTCATCATTCTAATTCCACAGGATCCTTACATTCGTTTAATCCTAGGGTAGATAGGATATTTAATCATAATTTAAGACAACAACAATGAGAGAACACCAACCTACCACAATGGAAGCTAATGATAACTTTAATATTAATAATAATGATGATAATAGAGAACTAACTTTTAGGCAAGCTAATCAAAATATTACTACTTATGAACCAATGTGTGTTGCCTATCCTGAGGGATTTTTCGAATTTGAACTTAAATCTAGATTTATTAGTGCTATACCTAACTTCTATGGTAATGACAATGAAGAGCCACAAAAATATATAAGGCAATACCAACATAAAGTCAATGAAATGAAACCTAAAGACTGCATGTCTGAACAACTCAAACTTAAGGCTTTTCCTTTTGTATTGAAAAATCAAACACAAGATTGGTTGTTTTATCTTCTTCAAGATTCGATAACCACATGGGCTTAAATATTAGAAGCTTTCCTAGATCAATATATGCCTGCAAGAAAAATTAGTACTTATAGAATACAAATCACAGTCGTGAAAATGAAAGATGATAAAAATTTAAATGATTTTGAAATATATTTCAAAGATTAATTTCATATCTTCCACAACATAGATACACTAAAAGAGCTTTATTAGAATATTTCTATGAAAGACTAAATCATTTTGAACAAAGACTATTAGCTATCGTATATGGTGGATAATTATTCGATGTTACACTAACTTTAGCAAAAGAAGCTATTAACAAGATGACCAAATAATCTAAATAATATGGTGAAAAAACTAACACATCAAGAATGAAGATTTATGAAGTTAATAATAAAACAAGTAATAAATTTGACAAAAAAGTTAATTTATTATCTAACATGGTTAAACTACAAATAAAAAATAGATTAAATCAAATGAAACCATATGGATTTTGTAATGAAGTTGCACATTCTGCGGATGTGTGCCATACTTTACAATAAGATAGCAAAGAAAAAGTAAATGTCGTTATGAACCAGCAATACAAGAAAAAGTTTTTTTAGCCACCTAAAATTAGTGACCGTGCTAAAACCTATGGTTAAAGGCACCATTTAGTGATGGAACTCTTTTTTAGTCCTTAAAGCCTTCAGATTTAGTGATGGGATTTGTATTTCATTGTTATTGATGTTAAATCCCATCATTAAATAATTTTGACCAACCAAAACTCTAATTGGCATTGAACTATCTAAATCCCGCCTTTACATTCTTTTAGGTCTTTTTTAGGTATAGGTCTCCTTTAGCCAAGTAAGATAAAAGAGTTTAGGGTTTCAGGGACCTTTACAAAATAAGAAGACAGACGGTTAGGTTTCTCTTTCTCTTGGTCAATTTTTTTTCCTTCTCTTTTAGACTTGTTTTAATCTTAGTTGATTTTGTTGTCTTCGTTTCGCAATTTAGGTTTTAATTTGAATGAGATGTTTGAAAATGGCATTGTCTCTATTTTGAGTTTCCAGTTATTATGTGTATTGTTCGTTTTAATTTTCGGTTGTTCTTGCGGCTATTATTTTTGTGCAATTGAGGACACAAATTGAATCTAGCCATTTAATTAAGTATTTATCGGATTTAGTTATCGCTTTGTCAATTCTAAAGAGCTCTATCACTTTAAGTGAACCTTCTTCTTGTCGATAAGGCTCTAGTTTTTTGTGCATTGGAGGGAGGGCTCAAACATGAAATGAGTTTCTTTAAGGTTGCCCAGTGATCTTTATAATTTCCAATTTTTTCATGTTGTATTAAGTGGAGGATTAGTAGAATTTGGAGATGTGTATTCGTGTGGTTTGCTATGCTTTCGTGTGTAGTTGTGTTCACTTGTCTTGCTGAATGAGATTTGTTGTTTTAGAAGTCAATGCAATGCAAGTTTAAGTCTTCTTTGTAATAAATCCATCTCTGCCTTATCTTCGTTTCCTCTCTAGTAAAATTCATCCTCTACCTCATCTTTTTTCCTCTACGTTTGAAAAGAAATAGCAAAAGTCGAGCCCTTCCCACTGTCGAACCCGAAAAGAGAAAACGAGAAGGCATCACGCTACCGATTCTGAATAGGGAAAATGAGATAGCATCTCATTGAACTTTGCCTCATCTTTACTGCTTCTTGTTTTGATATCAAGTTTTGATCTGAAGCACAACCTTAAACGAGAAGGCTAACCATCTCTAAAGAGCCAAATCATAACAAGGTTCCAAATTTGCTCTTTGTAGATTTGAGTTTCTTAACCTCTGATTGATAAGAAACTTTTTTCAGGCATCAAATTAAAAAAATTAATTAGAGTCACATATCATCTCGCATCCTTATTTTTGTTCTTTCTTAACTCATAAACATCCCTAGCTATAATATAACATAAATTAAAGAGTTTAAACATGGTTTTGATGCATTTTTGTCAATAGAACATTGATTACATTATTTCAAAGCTTGGGATAGCACAAATCATGTAATCATTCTATCAAAACTGATTTCAAAAGACTCAATTAAAACCTATAAAATCATACTTAATAAGACCAAAACAACTTTTCAATAAAAAAAATTCTCAAAATCTAATGAAAATTGAATTAAAAGTGAATGAGACTCACCAATTCATGAATCTCAAGGTAGGGCTAAATTACTAGCATGTCCCTAATCAGTTTATTTTTTTTGTCTTTTGCAAATTTAGACCTAATCATTTAATTTATCTTTATGAGACTTTAGATCCCATTGCTAGAGTCGTTCATTGCAATTCGCTTCCATTAATAGCAAGGTTTTTTTATTTTTTTCATCAATAGCAAAGTTTTTTATTCTTGTTTTATCTTAAGATTCAGAAGACTACAGTCTAATCTATCGTTTACGAATCTTGAGATCGTTGAGAAGTATTTTGGTCCATAACATCATCGCCATGTGTTTGGTTATGGAGGTGGAATCAAGAGAAAGCATTTAGAATAATCTAATTTTTCTAATTAGGCTTCTTAAGAAAGATGAATTGAATTGTAAGTTTCAGAAAACCATCGAAAGTATTATTGATAGGTTGGATGATATTGAGAAGGAAATGAGGCAACCATCATATGTTGCTCTTTCAACTTCCAATGAAGAGCCTAAGCAAGTATCACGTCTTTACAATTAGTTATTGTATTTGCAATTCATTCGCTAATACTAAAATTTGCGAGATTGTTATTTGTTGTAGGTTGATGCTTAACATCAATCGGTAGCTATTGATGGATTTTTTTTCTTCTACTTTAGGTACAATTTTTATTATTCTTATATCATTGAACTTTTCTACATTAAGTTTTTGTATACAAAAAGTTACTTAGTCAAACATTTTTTACTAGTTTTTTGTATTTTGCAGGTTGGTTTGACCAAGCTTGCGGAAAGAATAGCACGAGATCTCATTTAGGCCAATAATATTTAGTTGATATAATGTTTTTTTTTTAATTTTAGTTAGCATATTTGAGTAGATGGATTGTTTCGTGAAACTTTTTCGGTCTCATACATCCTCAAGATCGTCATATCGATTAGAACTATATTTCGATAAGTAAATATTATTTGATAGGTTGTTTTTTGTGATTGTGTTTTTTGCACAGATTATGATTGTTCTCTAATGTGTTTTTAGAAAATGAAGATAGAAGTGACAATGATAAACATTGCTATCTTCCTTCTATTAGATTGGTAAGAATTTAATTTACTTAAATCGTTATATGTAGTGTTTATTATTATTTGAAATTCTCAAATATCAAGTGAATTTATGTTACTTTTTAGTTGTTTGTAGATCTGGAGGTGGAGCTCTATTTTTTATTTTTTGTAAATCTTTGTAAGTTTTAACTCTTTCATTGCTTGCATGGACTATGAGTTTCAATTAAGATGTCACTAGTTGATTTTGTCTTTGAGATTTTTGTCCCTATATAATTATGAAAATTTTTAATTATAAAGATATTTTACTGATGTAGCCATTTTATATCATTTAATTTATTGCATCATATAATCGTTAATATGCAATCTCAATTTTTATTTTATTTTATTTTTTTTTTTTTAGGGGGGGGGGCTGGGGCTTTGGGCTTCCTTTCTCGATTTTTTCTTTGTCCTTTCTTTTTTAAGATATATTATCTAATCTTTTGTTTGTGTCGCTTTACTACTATATGCTATTACTCTATTTTATTCTACCATATTTTACTCTTTGTTTTTAAAATTTTATCAATTTTGACTTCTTTTCTCGTTTAATTTGTTTTATCAACCGCTCCCTTATGTTCGTCTTCCTCTTCCTTTACTCTCACTGCATTATTAGTATACATAGCAAAAGAATCAAGTACTCTCTAAGGCAGTAAAAGAAGAAAACGAAAAAACAAATTTTTTATTTATAGTATCATTTTTATCAATTATTCAATTATATCCTTAATAAAATCTTAGAATCTAAAAAACTTTTCAATTCCTTCCCCCTAAAAAATTAATTTTTTGTTCAAATTAACTTGATTCAATCATATCTTAAAAAAGGTGGTAGGTTAATGGTTAATTGCACTATCTATTAGCATGATTGTTTGTGAGATATTTTGAATTGAATTTAAATTAATAATTTTTTTGAAACCACTCTTTAGATTACGTAATTGATCTTATTAATGATGTTATTCATTATTGAGTCTTATTGCAGGGTGAAGCTTAACATCTTTCTGTAAAAATATTGTATTCTTAAGCAATGAATAGAAGAAGTTCATCACCTGCCCTTCTCTAGTTGGCTGAAGAAAATGGAGAAATATGTATTAGATGCCTTGGATGGAGAAATGAGTTTTAGATGCCTCAACTACCAAGACTGTTAGGTGCTTTCACTAGTATGATGGAAATGAGACTTTAAATATTATTACTTTGAAGCTAATTGAATAAGTTGGATAGAGATGCCTCAGCCACCAAGGCTTATAGGTAAGTAATTGCGAAACTCTTTTAGTCTTTATAGTTAATCATGTGTTCCTTTTCCTATTCTACTATTGGTACAACTTTGTAATGACCCGTTACCTTAAGCTGGTGATTAGTATTAATTTAAATCTTAATTAACTTGAGTTAGGCTCTTGGTTATGTTCAACGTACCTCGATTAACGTGTACATGGGTTTGTGTGATGATTTTTGTTTGCTTCGAATGTTTTTTGAATTTATAGGTTTTACTATGAAAAGAGAATTTATATATAAGTCTATAATCAAAAAATAAATAATTAAACAATAAATTGTCAGTACACCAAGTGCGACGAGGGGGTCGAAAAATTAATGTGCAAACCCAAAGAATACTCAGAGGCATGTCTGGCGAATTTATTGGCAAGAAAATACATAAACTGGTATATATATATATATATATATATATATAATAAAAATATAAGTTTGGTTTGAATTATATGGATAATTGGATTGCCTCAAGATGAGCGTAAGTGTTGATGGTGTCAACACATGTCACTTTAGAATATGTCACATTAACACCTTATTCACTTGATCAGCCTCGAGATAGTGTGATGCATATCTCGAGGAAAATTCATATCTTTAAATCAAAACCTTCAAACTTATATCCATTAATTAATCGATACAGAGTGAGAGATAAGTAGCTGAGGGTTTTGGTGGTTTGATCTTATGGGAAACAATCCAGGGCAGATTTTTCAGTGTGAATTAAGGAGATTAAACAGTTGTGGATTAGAGATAATCACTATTGGTGAGTTAATTTTTGAGTTCGAAGTTATATTCGGTGGTTAGTGATGATTTCTCTATAAATTGTTGTTGGTATTGATTAGAAATGGATTTATACCTCAGTAGAAGTCCTCCCTGATGAATTTGGGGAGTGTTGGTTGTTGCTTGGATAATTTGGTAATGGAACACTGGCTGTTGCCCTACTCACTATCAAGATAGTGCAGGGTGGTGCGTGCTCTGTATATTAAAGGAGCACACTCTCTTCATCAGTCGGTATGAACATAGTTAATAAGGAAGCGTGTTCCTATCAAGTGTGCAAACACGCTAATAGTAATTATGCTATGATTTGCTTAGAATTTACTAAGGTCTTAGGAACTGACTTAGGGGGTTCTAAACAAACAATATTAAGTCTAAATTAACCACAAATGGTTTATGTTAGGTGTTGGATCACCAGGAAAGCGTAAGTGGCCTAGAAACTTAGGAAGTTTGAAAACGAAAACCAAAACCAAGGTAAGTGTGGATTCGCTTACTTATCAATGTTTTATGGATATGTTAGTATATGTATTTCATATAGTTTATGGACTAAATGGGGAACTATATACATTGTGATGTTTTTTACAAAATGGAAAACGGTGTCAAATGTGATCTACAAGAGTAACTCCTGGAACTAAGATCAGGTTATTTAGATTATAAGGTTGATTTCCAAGCCTATATGTAGCTCCTACTTAGTTAGAAGGGTTATGTGGGTAACATATTCACTAGAGGGTTTTGGATACAACCATTGGACATTAATGGATTGGCTAGACAATGCATCGATCAATGTGTTGGTCTAGCAATCGCATTAATGGTGTCAATGGGTAATCGACCCTAGTTTTATGAATAAAATGAGAATCACAGGAATAGTTATTGACGGTACGACTTGCATTTGTTGCTTATTGAATTATATGTTTTCATAATCCCATTAGTTATCATTGGTGCATATTGTTAATGCGTATTGTTATTGATTCTTATATAGAATGTTGATGGCTTTGTGAATGCTTAATTATTATGCAAGTTGGAGCACTCACCCTAAATTTAATATTTTAGTTTCTCAACCTATCGCTTTAGCAAAGGGAAAAGAGAAGATTTAGAAGTATTATTATCTTCTCTATGATGTAATGAGCCTTCCTATATATATATATATATACATTATTTGAGTTATATTATTCTATATGAACACGTTTGGGAGGTTTGTAATCAAGTTTTAGGTTTTGATAAGCTCTCTATTTATGTATTTCATTTAATTATCGAAAACGTTTTAATATTTTGTTTCGTGTATTTTGAATTATATATTCGATATCGATATACAGGTTGAGTCTTGCTCCAGTTAATCTGGCTAGGTTACCGGGGCCTATAGGGTTTCAGGACGAGTATCGCCCTAATCAGTATAGGGGATGCTACAGCTTGGTATCAGAGCCTAAAGTTTATCACTTACGAATTATGTGGTAACTCTGATATAATAAGGTATCACAAACAAGGTTCTGACCTAATTTTAAATTTCGAATGGTTTTCAAAATAAGTGATAGTATATCCTTACTACTGGAACCCAACCTTATTGCTCTGAAAGTCGTCTCGAGTTATGAATAAACTTAGGATATGATAAACAGTTTTCATCATGTTTTGGAGGGAAAATAAAAATGAAAACATTATTATACTTTATTTGCTACACTTATTGTTATCTACTGTATAGATATGATTTCATTTTTTTTTAATGTTACCCTAATGATCTTATCTATCCTTTTACTTCAGAATCTAATGACAGATCAAGGAGAGGGTTCATAGAGGCTTGGATCCCAAGGTAATATGGAAACTAAGGATCAATGGAAATCTAGAATGCAACATTAAATAAGGGAACTTATGAAGTTTCAAGTAAAACTTATGGCTTTGCAGATGGCTCAGTTGAGACCACTAGTAAAGCGACCTAATGCACAGCCTGTAACTAGTCCCGAGGTCAGCAAAGCTAAAGGAGAAGCTGAAATAGTAGCGGCTCAAACTTAATCAATTTTAAAACATGTTTAAGTGCTGGAAACAGCAGCTGGTGGAAGTTGATTTTGAGAAGGCTGCATTTATTAGAATCCACAAGGAATTTATAGAATATGACATTATAATGTTTAATGGAAAAATGGAGGAAGAGATATGATGCGCACCGAGCGCATTAAAAAAATAAAATTCCTAAACCAACTATTTTGTAGAATAGTGGCAAAGGGTCAATCCCACAGAGATTGATAGTCTTTCTAAGGGTAAAAAAATAAATAGATTAAATCAGGGGATTAAATAAACATTATTTAACTAACTTATCTAAATAAAATAACTTTAAAACAATTAATGGGTACCTAAGTAACACCTAGGTATACAACTCCATAAATCAGAATCAAGATTCAATGACATATCATGGTCTTCAATCCTTCCCTAAAAGTTATTAATTTAAATTCTCCTAGATTAGCTATAGTAAATCGACATCCACCAGAAATTCCTAATTCCCCTAATCTCGATAGCTAGGGCATCCGCCACTAACTACTTCCCTAATTAATGCATAAACCTAGACGTCCGCCAATTGGGTTTAACACGCTAACCGCAATAATAAGGATCTGTGGGAATACTAATCCTAAATAACTGAATCGCATTCACTTCTAGATCACATTCGCTTCTGGTTTAACCTAGATTCAATTGTTGCACACTCATACTTCTTGGCAGTGGCTAATGCAGTTTGTCCATGCGGCAGGAGAACTGTGGTCTCAGGTGAGCTTTCTAGCGGGTCAGCCCTGACTCCATTTACTTCCCAAAGGTCGGGACCGACAGACAAGGAACCCCCCTCTTCTTCTCTTCATGTATGTGGGCTGGGCTGCCTGCCCCATCCCGAATAGACGAACAGGAACAAGTTGAAGAAAGGCAAGAGAGAGAGAGTGGAGTATCAACTCACCTCCCCTCTTCCACAATTAGGTGAAGACCAAGAGGGCCGGAAACCCCAACGGGAATAGAATAAAGGCTCGACCCACCCTTGCATAGAGATGCAATTAAGGAGATGCGTCGAGGGTAGACCTTGATATCGAATAACAAAGGGTTTTACGACAAATGGGTGAGTGTTCGTCACTTTATTGGTCCAAAAGTACAATTACGCGGATATAATCGGTCCAAACAACAATAGATTATCCACCTAAAAGCATGCAGTGGCCATATACATACCTCATATCTAAACAATATAATTTAAAATCAACAACAATGAAATAGGAGAAACTATATCAAATTAAATAATAAAATAAAAGATCTCACAAGTTATGCCATGAATCAAGAATCCTGACTTTTTTCCCCGCCGACCTAGGCAAAGATTTAATTAGCTGGAATACAACATCTCAAAAAATATAAAATTCGACCTCCAAATAATATAAAAGTCGGTGTTCAATAATAAAAGTTAAGTTCCTAATATATAAAACCATTAAAATTTGGTCTTGAAAGGTGAGAGAAATTAATTTTGGGGGTTGGTCTGGTGACTCGTGCGCCCAGGAGGATCTGAGGATTGCCGAGCATTCAATTTGGAAGTCAAGACACATGTCTGCTGCCCATTAGTCTAGCTACTCTCACCGGTTGATGTGGCCCGTTCTCATTGGCCAAAAGAGCAAGTAATGACGTGTTGTGCTGCTGGAAGACGTAGTGGCGAGACTGAGCAGCTGACGCGTGGCCGCATGTAGGTGTTTCTTGGAGGCAGCATGCTACATATCCCAAGGAAGATCCGACTGCTGCTGAGACGAAGAAAATTATTTGTCTGTGATGTGGTGATGGTGATGTGGTGTGCTCCAATTAGTGGAGGAAGCTGAAGTGATGTGCTAGGCAAATTGGCCTCTATAACATGGCGCTGGAGTGAAGGAAGGCACGGCTTTGACCGAAAGTATGGGAGCTTGCACAGCGCATATCTTGAGGCAATCCAACAATAACTTGTTTCACTTGACTTAACTATGTCACTCGCCTGCATTATTTGGTTTACTGTCTCATATTCTACCCACTGCGCAGCACGTAACTTAAGGTAAATCTTTCGACATTTGATCACTGCATGTGAATACTCCTTTATGAATATTTTTTGCCCCGAATTCAACCACGTACTCCGTTTCACCTGAAAATGACCAATAAATATAATTAAATACATATTTTAGAGACTTTCCACATTAAATATACTAAAATAAACTACTAAAATTATATAAATACTGAATTATCGGGGTAGCTAAGACCTGGATATTGGAGATAGAGCAATGAGTTGTCGCTATGGATATGGAAGACTGGTTTAAGGTTAAACTGGTAACATTTTTGTTGATTGATTATGCACAGAAGTCGAGTTCCTTAAACATATAGGGGAAGACTATCACAATTTGGTCATAGTTTAGGGCTGGGTTTTACAAGCATTATTTCTCAAAATCAACCAGAACACAAAGAAGACTAAGTTGATTCAGCGAAAACAGGGATCCATGTCTATACGGGAATATGAGTGGAGGTTCATAGAGTTGAGTGAATTCGCTCTAAAAATTGTGGAGTTAGAGGAGAACAAAATAGATTTGTTTCTTGGTGGACTGAATTATAATTTTTGAGTTGTTGTTTCCTTTCATCCTCATACTAGCTATGCTTTAATATTCAAGAGTGTGATGGAGGTGGAAGTAGCTATATTAGCCAAACATTCTAGAGTAGTACTTACGCCACCACCAGTACCATAGTTTCCTTGGAGTTGAAGAACCTAGGAATTTTCTTCTTTTCATCTAAAGAAAAGGCAGATGAGTGTAGCTGGAGTAGCTACATAGTTAAGGTCTATAAGGACGACATTTGTTATTGCACCGGTTCCTCCAGCTTCTTAAGCTTCAGTAGCCAAACCACCTTTTCCACAACCTCAATCCAGAGGTAAGGGCAAGAGTAGGGTATAGTCATCACAAAATCGAGTGGATATGGGCAGGTTCCACAGGCCAGTGGCTTTCTTAAATGGCTTCTATGGTATGTTATCAATGTGGGCAGGCAGGGCATATTCAAAGGGTGTTCCATGCCACCGGCCACATATGTAGGAAGTCCAACATAGCCAGTACGATGGCATACTCGTTTAGTGGTTGAGGTAGACCCAGAGGCTACTAAAAGGCTTGTAGAAATTATATTAAACATTTGTGGTTGAGATATGCATCTTTTGATTGATGTTGGTTCTAGAGTTTCCTTTATTATGGGTGCAATGGTTGACGAGTTGAATTTTAAACCTGTTAGAGCTAGTATGTTGTGTATTTTGAGCACACCAATGAGCGAAAAAGTTTATCTTAACCTGATCTGCAAGGGATGTGTAGTCAAGTTTGGGGAAAATGAACTCCCAATTGATTTGAAGGTAATGGAGCTCCTAAAGTATGATGCACTACTAAAGATTGATTGGTTATTATCATACCATGCTAGTATTAACTATTTTCATAAGAGGGTAATTTTTTGAATCCTTTAACTTTAAAAAATTATAGCCTATAAAAGCTATAATCCTTTATGACTTGCAACTCGTGAATGGGAAGCTACTTTTTGAGACTTAAAGCTTATGGCAGGAGTTGTTACATTTGGAAAGCCTAGTCATGAACATAAGGTTAGTGAGATACCCGTGGCTTACGAATTTCTAGAAGTCTTTTCATTTGACTTGTCTCGACTTCCACCACCACATGTCATTGACTTTATCATTGATCTTATTCCTAGTACCAAACCTATATCTATTCCTCTGTACTATATGGCATCGAAGGAATTATGTAAGTTGTGGACTCAGCTTGAGGAGTTTTTATATAAAGGGTTTATCCATCTAGTATGTAATCGTAGGGAGCACTGGTTCTTTTGTAAAGAAAAATGACAGAGCCTTACGTATGTGCATTGATTATAGATGGCTTAATCGAATGGCTATCAGGAACAAATACTTGTTACCCAGGATCGATGAATTGTTTGATTAGTTGAGGGGTGCCTGATATTTCTCAAAGATTGATTTGAGGTCTGGTTATCATCAATTAAGGATCAGGGATTAGGATATTTCAGAGACAGCTTTCAGTACTCGTTACGGGCACTTCGAGTTCATAGTGATGTTGTTTGGGCTCACTAATGCTCATGCTATGTTCATGGACTTGATGCATAGGGTGTTTAGATCCTATCTTGACCACTTCATCATTTCGTTTTTTGATGATATTTTGATCTATTCAAATACTTAAGAAGAGCACTCCCACCACCTAAGAGTTACATTGCAGACTTTAAAGGATAATCGACTATATGCTAAGTTTAATAAGTGTGAATTCTGGTCTTCAGAGGTCAAGTTTCTTAGATATGTGGTAAATTCTAAGGGCATATTTATTGATCCAGCGAAGGTTGAGGCAATCAAGGATTGGCCTACTCTTATCACAATATTAAAGGTTTGTAGTTTTCTGGGGTTAACAGGTTATTATAGATGATTCGTTTATGGTTTCTCTTATATTGTTCTACTAATGACTTGAGTAACACAGAGATATTTTGACTTTGTTAGGTATGATGAGTGCAAGGCTAACTTCAAAGATTTGAATGATAGTTTAACTACGATGCCTATTCTTACATTACCTGAATCAGGGAAAGAGTTAGTAATTTATACAGAGGACTCTCATTCAAGTTTGGGTTTTCTGCTAATGCAGGAAGGCAGGATTGTAGCTTATGCTTCAAAGCAACTCAAGATTCAAGAAAAAAATTATCAAGTTCATGATCTTAAACTCACAGCGATTATGTTTGCCTTGAAGATTTGAAGGTACTACTTATACGGTGAGAAATTTATAGTATTTTCAAATCATAAGAGTCTGAAATACTTGTTTACTTAGAGTGAATTGAATATGAGGTAACGTAGATGGCTTGAGTTCTTTAAGGATTATGATTTCACTCTGAGTAGCATCTACGCAAAGCAAATATGGTTGTTGATGCCTAGAGTATGAGAGAAATAGGCAGAGAGAATGTAGCTATTGCTAGAGCTTCTCAGTTTAGACTTCATAAGGAAGCTTTAGTGATGATGATTAATGAAATTCTAGCTGGCACATCATCACTGAGAGAGCTAGTTCCAAAGCTATTAATTTGTTTGTTAGTGCTTAGATTTAGGTTGAATTGTAGATGATTCAGCGGTTAATTGATTATTAGAGAGCTGATTAGGATTATATAACACATCATAAGTTCCCAACTAGTGTAGATCATCTCGATTTGTCAGCTTCTGATGATGGTGTGTTATAGTTTAGGGATAGATTATGGGTTCCATCTCATGATGAATTAAGGTTTGAGTTGCTACCTCTGATCCACAACTGTTTAATCTCCTCAATTTAGACTGAGTGGTTGATATTAGTGTCATAGGATATGCTTCAAGCTTGTGTCTTGGATTTTGGTGGTAACTGGGATAAATACATTCCTCTGTGTGAATTCTCTTATAATAATTTGGCTAGTATTACAATGGCTCCTTTAGAAGCTTTGTATGGTCGGCCTTGTCTTTCACCTGCGTGTTGGGCAGAGGTTAGAGATACAATTTTGTTGGGGCCAGAGTTGATTCAGGGCTACATAGAGAATTTTATAAATTCGCCAACATTAGACTACGACATAGCTAAGATAGAAGAGATATGATAATAAATATCATTGGTTTTTGGAGTTTCTAAAGGATGATCTCGTCATGTTGAAAATCTCACCTATGAAAGGACCGTACAAGTTTGGATCGTGAGGTAAGCTAGCTCCAAGGTACATTGGACCGTACGGAGTTCATGAAAGGATTAGTCCTATTGCTTACAAGTTAGAGTTACATCCTCAGCAAGCTAGAGTTCATAATTTCTTCCACATGTCTATTCTTCACAAAATTAAGATTCAGTTCACTCCAAGAAATGATTTGAATGAATTTGTTATTCGGGAAGACTTATCTTATAACGAACAACTAATTCAGATACTTGATCGTTAGATTTAGAGGCCGAGAAACAAAGAAGTTCCTTTGGTTAAGGTGAAATGACAATTTTATAGAGACGAGGAACTAACTTGGGAGCAAGAGTCTTATATGAAGGAGCAATTTCCATTTCTTTCAAAACTACAGATAATTTTACATTTACTATAATTTTGATGATGAAATTGCTTTAAATTGGGGAAACTATAACGAATTGTTATCTTAAGCTAGTGATTAGTGTTAATCCAAATCCTAATTAACCCGAGTTAGGCTAGTGATTAAGTTCGACGTACCTTGATTAGTGTGTACATGGGTTTATGTGATGATTTGTATTTATTTGGAGTTTTTATAAAATTTGTAGGTTGTAGTTTAAAAAAAGATTTTATATATAAGCCTATAGTTGGTAAATAAATAATTAAACAATAAATAGTTGGTAAACCAAGTGCGACGCCATGAAATGAATGCGCACACTTGAAAATACTCATAGGCATGTTTGGTGAGTTAATTGCTGAGAAAATACATAAATTGTATATACATTTATATATAATTGATATATAAATATATATATGTATATAATAAAACTATTAGTTTGGTTTGAATTATATGGATCATTCGATCACCTCGAAATGAGCGCAAATCCTGATGGTGTCAACATGTGTGTCACTTTAAGATGTGTCACATTAACACATTACTCACTTGATCAGCCTTGAGATAGCGCGATGCGTATCTCGAAGAAAATCTTTACATTTAAATATAAACCTTCAAACTTATCTCCACTAATTAATTGAGACATAGTGAGAGACAAGCAACTGAGGGTTTTAGTGGGTTAATCTTGAAGGAAACAATCCTGGGGAGGCTTTTCTGTTTTAATTGAGGAGATTAAACAACTGTGGATCAGAGGTAACCACTGTTAGTTAGTTAAGTTTTAATTTGAAGTTCAATTCGATAGTTAGCGATGTTTTCTCTATAAATTTTTGTTGTTATTGATTGAAAATAGATTTATACCTCAGTAAAAGTCCTCCCTAATATATTTAGGGAGTGTTGGTTGTTGTTTGGATAATTTGGTAATGGAATAATGGTTGCTGCCCTGCTTATTGTTAAGATAGTGCCAGGTGGAGTGCGCTCCATATATCAGAGGAGCGTGATCCTTTCATCAGTTAGGATGAACCAAGTTGGTGGAGCGCGCCAGACCAAGTGAGGGACCGCATTCCCACCCAAGAAAACAACAATAGTGTTATGATTTGCTTAAAATTCCCTGAGGTCTTAGGGACTATCTTATGGGTTCTAACCGTAAAGTATTAAGTTTGAATTAACCACAAATAGTTTGTGTTAGGTGTTGGATCACTGGGAAAGTGTAAGTAACCCAAAAACTTTAGAAATTTGAAACAGAAACCTAAACCGAGGTTAGTATGAATTCGCTTATATAACAACGTTGCCTGGATATGTTGGTATATATAGTTCATATAGTTTATGGACTAAATGAGGAACCATGTATACTATGATGTTTTTACTAAACCGAAAACGGTGTTTAATATGATCTACAAGAGTAACTCTTAGAATAGAGATCAGATTATATAGGATATAGACTTGATCTCCCGGCCTATATATAACTCCTACTCGTTAGATGGGTTGCGTGGGTTACATATTCACTAGAGGGTTTGGGATAGAACCGTTAGATATTAATGAATTGGCTAGACAACACAACGGCCAATGTGTTAGTCTAGCAATCGCATTAATGGTGTCAATGGGTAAACCCTAGTTTTACAAATAAAATGAGAATAACAGTGTAATAGTCATTGATGCTACGACTTGCATCCGTTACTTATTGAATTATGTGTTTTTCATAATCTAATTAGTTATCATTGGTTCATATTTTTATTTCATATTGTTCTTGATTATTATATGGAATGTTGATGGCTTTATGAATCTTTACTTAAAGAGCAAGTTGGAGCGCTCACCCCAAATCTAATATTTCAGGTTCTTTGCCTAGCACTTTAAGGAAGGAAAAAAAAAATTTAGAAGTCTTATTATCTTCTCTATGATGTAATGAGCCTTCCCATATATATACATTGTTAGTTATATTGTTGTATATGAATAGGGTTGGAAGGTTTATAATCAAGTTTGGGTTTTAATAAAAAATTTATTTATGCATATCATTAATTATTGAAAAAATTTAATTTCCTCTACGAATATTTTGAATTATATATTCGATATCGATATACAATTTAAGTTTATTAGGTACAAACGGATAGGCTTCTAACTCTAGTTGAGTCTGGCTGGGTTACCAGGGCTTAATTAGGGTTTCAAGCCAAGTATCGCCCTAATTGGGATAGGAGATACTACAAACTTGATTATGAGTTATAATGGTAAATGTCATATTATTTAGTTCTAATAAATTTTAAAATCAACCCATTATTCAAAACATACTCTTAGGATATATGTCATTTGTGTTGGGGCATGTGTCATAGATCAAACAATATATGTCATTTGTGTTGGGGCATGTGTCATAGATCAAACATTGTTTCTATTATTATTTTAGTTAATGAGATAGAGGATTCATTTGTTGTTTATTATAATTGGTTTACATGTTTACATTATAATAAGATCCATGGATGTTTACCGTAATATCCTAAATGTCTCTAATCTATCATTATATTAGGAACTATAATGAATTAAGACTAGTGTAAGTCTTGATTGATGGTCATGTGATGATCATGGTTATAGGGATACGAATCAAGATCATGAGTACTTATTAGGGAGCAATGCACTAGACCAACCCGCTATGAGAACACCACATGGATTAACTCATAGGTGTTACTTATGCTAGGTATATCATTTAATCCTTTAACTTAAGATTACCATAGACTTCAACATTAGAAGCATAGTGGTTTGAAGTAATCAAACGTTCTCTTTAATTGGACAATTATAAAAGTTATGATTGGATATTATGTCAACAATGGGTGAAGGTGCGTAATCAAAATAGAATTTTTCACTATCGTAAAAATAGAGATATGAGTGGATCCCTCGATAATATAGACTAATAAATGGCCAAGTCCAATTGAATTGATAAGATCAATGTTGCTTGGATGTTTTCATTTTACCTTGAGATCGAGACTAATACGATTAAACATTAAGGATGACGCTTCCATGACTTACGTTTAATCAAAGTGTATCGTACAACAAAGGGATGTGATATACACTATTGATTAGGTTGTATCGATTTCATCTTCATGCAACTTGGGTAGTCATTATGTCTTGCTAGAGACCACTAATGACTTACGTACTAAAAGGTGTTTTGGTTCACTGCCAACGTTATAGGAACCTATTGGGTTGCACATAAAGAATGACTTTACGTGATTTTAAGTGGTCCAGATTAATGAATTTTATGGGATAAAGTTCATATCTAAGAAGCTTTTATGTTTTACTATATTACTACTTAATTAAGTAGGGGCATTTATTTCATTCACTTGAAAAACCATAAATACAATTGTTGTATAACTAGGTGTTTAAGTGAAATCATAAAAAAGTATAAAAGAGGCTAAAAACCTCAAACAAATTAGTTTTCATTTTTAGCTTTTTATGAGTGTTATGGACTTAGAGGAGAAAAGAAAAAATATTTTCTAGGTTTCCTGGAGCTAGCACTCCAACTCGTGGTCACTATTCATGTGTGGATTGTTGATGGAGGGCGTTTGTGTGAATATCTTGAAGATCGATCAACACAAATAGGAAACCAACAATCAAATTACGGTTTCAATTATGAAAAATAGATCAATGGATTTCGTTTGATCCTATTGGAATTTAAAAAAAAAATTAAAATTTCGTTGCGTTTTCGAACCCTGAACCCAACAATTTGCACTGCAAAGAATTATATTATATAATTTTATATGCAATATTATCTTTCAGAAAATGAGAAGTCATGCCATGATTGTAATGACACCTTTCTAAGACCAATTTAAATGAATGCCTTGTCTCAACATTATTTTTTGCATTTTGTTTGATACTTGATATGACTTACCCAATCAAGTTGATTTAAATATTTCTTTAACACTCAATATTCTAATAATTTAGGATATATAGGACTTGAACGAAGCTATTTAATTCTAAAGTTTTAATATTTAAAACTTATTTTTTGATATCATTGGAATGCAAGTGATACATGCTTATTTAAAAGAAAGAAAATTCTTTAAGTAGTTTTATTCATGACGTGTCTTGAGATATCATTGTTTATTATTATACTAACTTACAAAATATAATTTACTTTACACTTTATCGAGATAATTAGATCTCACTACTAGTTTCATTCAACAAGGGCGTCATTCTTTTTTAGTTGTTATTATGGTCAATTGAAAGGTTATGAATCTAGAATGTTTTTTAAAAATGTTCTCTTTTGTACAATTTTACTTGTATTTTTGTTTATCTTGAATGTATACTATTTTGTTAAGTATCATATCTTTCATATTTTTTTTGTGATTTTGGTTGCATGTACTTGTTATTTGTTCTAGCTAATTGCCTAAGACTTGATTATATACATGCCAAACTATTTTATTTCAATATGTTGATTCACTGATCTTTTCCAAGTGGGTATCAAATATGTTGCTGTCAATAAAATTGCTAATTCGAACAATAAAAAGTTAAGGAGAGGGCCATGAGACAACGTTAAAGACTATGTATTGGATTCTTGTGCGTATTAGCTAGAATATGTATTCTATGGATTGATTACATAAGGTAATGTGTCGTATCTTTATATGTTGTAAGAAAATTAAATTGCATTTCGATCTTTTCAGTAGGGATACAAATAGTTTTTATTTAATAAAATACTTTCTTGTTTGGAAAGAAGGTTATTTTTAAGTTCATAAATTCTCCTTTGTACATAAGGTAACAGGTACTAAGTAAAGATTTTAGGTACAAATGAAGCTCTTAATGACACTTCAGTCATAAATAAAACTCCACTTTGGTGGAAGTTTCGTATGACAGAAAAAATAATCTTGTGACTATTTTCGAAAATTATGCGAAAAGCAAGTTTGTCACAAAAAACCATTTAGTGGTCGAATATGTATTTACAATGAGAAGCCTATTTGTATTTGGTTTTGTGATTTAGTGACGGGAAAGTTTGTCTGGTGACGATAATTGTTGTCATTATAAAAATTAATTATGATGAAAACGATCTGGTCGCTAAACATATTTGGCGACGAGACATTAATCCGATCACTAAAAACTTTTAATCTTGGAAGCTTTAGGGACCGACAATGATGGGATTTTGCTCGTCCTTATAACTATTTAATGATGGGACAAAAAGTTTATTGTAGGAATTACTGTCCTTAAAGACCATTTTCAGGTAGTGCAATATTATGGTCCTCCTAGAAATCAATATAATAATGACAATTACTACACTAGAAAATCAAATTCAAATATTAGCTACGATCCATAAAATCAAAATTTTACCACTTATATACTGAGAGCACCAACACACCCTACACCAATGTGTTAGGGCATGTGCCCTAGGTCAATCTACAAACATTATTTATCTTATAATTTTAGTTAATAAAATAGAGGTTTTATTTGATATTTTATTATAAGAGATTGCATGTTTACCTTATAGTAAGATTCATGGATATTTGTTGAAATATCTTAAATGTCCCTAGTCGATCATTATACTAGGAACTATAGTGAATTAAGACTAGTGTGAATCTTGATTGATGGTTATGTGGTGATCATTTGTATAAGGACACGAATCAAGATCATGCGTACTTATTATGGAATTATATATTGGACCGACCCGTTATAAGAATACCACGTGGATTAAGTCATAGGTATTACTCATGATAGGTATATCATTTAGTCCTTCGACTTTAGATTACCATAGACTTCAATATTAGGAGCATGATAATTTGACACAATCAAATGTTTTCTTTATCCGGACAATTATAAAGATTGTGATTGGTTACCGTGTGAATAATATGTGAAGGTGTATAATCAAGATAGAATTTGTCACTCTCGTATAAAGAGAGATATTGGTGGATCCCTCGATAAGATAGACCGATAATGGCCAAGTCCATGTGAATTGATATGATCAATGTCACTTGGATGTTTTCATTTTACCTAAAGATCGAGACCAGTATGATCGAACATTAAGGGTGACTTTTCATGTCTTATGTTTAATCAAAGGATACCGCACGACAAAATGATATGATATACGTTATTAATTAGGTTGTATCGATGTTGATATTCATGCCACTTGGGTAGTCATAATGTCTTGCTAGACACCACTTATGACTTGTGTATCAAAATAATTTTTGGTTCATTGCCAACGTCACATGAACCTATTGGGTCACACACAAAGAATGGCTTTACAAAATTTCAATTAGTCAAGAGTAATGAATTTTATATAATAAAACTCATGACATAAAAGCCCTTATGATTTTTTTTATGATAACTCATTATGAAGGCGTATGTGTAATTTGCTTAAACTGAGTAAATACAATAGTTGTATTACGAATAGGATTTTAAATGAGGGTTTATCTACACATATAAAAAAAGGGTGGATCCCTAAAAAATGAAATAAGATTTCATTTTACAATTTTTCTAGTTCTCTTGATTTAGGGAGAGAAAGAAAAGTTGTTTTTCAATCTCTCTTAGGGCTAGCACTCCAAATTTTGGTCACCATTCGTGTGTGGATTTCTGATAGAGGACCTGCACTTGAATGTCTTGAAAATTGAACAATCTAAAGGAGATCACGAAAAAAGGTATGATTTACTCTCGTAGATTTAGTTTAATAGAACTTATTTTTTATCATGTTGGGGTTTTTCAAATTTTGTTTTAAATCTTCTGCTACATATGAACCACATAAACCCAACACAATGCAATAACCTTAACAAACTATTGAACCTACACAACCAGATCTAAAACAAATATTGCACAATTTTATGACCCTAAGTCATCAAAACGTTACGCAAATTTCTCCAAATCAAATTAAAATCGATACGTCTATTAACATGCTAAAAATTCAATTAAGTCAAATGACTTTACAAATCAATAAGTTAAGTAGTAAAAGTAAAATATCTACTCAACCTACAAACACTATTATTAATCAAGCACAAGTTGATGCTTTATTTTGTGAAAATGAAGAAGAGGTAAAAAGAAAGTTAAAGTACATAAAAGATAGAACAAGAAGAAGAAAAGATGATGGCCATTGTCATTCCCACTAGGGAATAGATGGCTGAGAAAAACTGAAATACACACCTTTTCTAGAAAAGCTATACTTTTGGTATTTAGCCGATATTGAAGTTTATGAAAAATCTGTATAAAATTCTAAATTAGTTAACCAAGATAAAGTAAATAATATTTATAAATTGAATAAAGATATGCATTCTAATTCTAGCATTCCACAACGATTAGCAAATGCTTCGGAGGAAGAAACTAAAGAAGACATCTAAATCATTTAAGAAAACAAAAATTAATGAAGCTTTAACGGAGTCAAGTCATGAACTCCTTGATTATAAAGACAAATCTATAGAACAATCTAATGAAAGTTTATGACAAAAGATTTCATCTTTATAGAAGAGAATGCATGATAAATGTTCCAACCCAGGAATATTTATCATACCCATCATAATAGCAAATTCTTCTATCGAATTTTCTTTGTGTGATCTCTGAGTATTAATAATAGTTATGTCACTTAAACTTTATGAATTATTGAAAATAGGATCGTTAACTAATATGCCTATCAATCTTACTTTAGCAAAAAATACATTATGAAACTTGTAGATTATTAGAAGACATTTTAGGACAAGTAAATGACTTAGTATTTCCAGGTGACTTCTATGTCATGGAAATAGGAGATTCATTGTCACCCAATCATTTACCTATATTATTAGGTAGACCTTTTTTAGAGACGGCTAAAACTAAATTAGATATTTCTGAAGGTACTATGTCTATGGAGTTTGAAGATAAGATTGTCAGAATCAAGATTAATAATAAGCACAACTATGATACTTGAAGAATATGATGAATTATTCGATAATGAAATTGATAATAATGACTTTTTAGACTCAAACTATTATGATAACGTTAATACTAAAATTTATAAAATTAAAGCAATAATAATAGAAACTACAAAGAGGTTCCAAAGATAGAACAAGTTAAAGACACTTCAAAAAAGAAATTAACTCAAGAATGGAGAATTAAGCAACTGGAGAATGGTAAAATCATTAACACGACGAAAGTTTCTAAGTCCAAGTACAATAAGAAAAAGAAAAAATTGGATTTAAACCCTATAAAGCTTAATAATCCTAGAGGTATACACTTGCACATTAAAATCAAATGGGCTTGGTATTTTAGAGCTCAGTGTCATACGAACTCCAATGCAAATCACATGCCCATACATTTCTTTCTACATACTCAATTGAAGCTAAATTCACTTGCTTCTGAATGATTCTCTTTATTGGACGGGACTTCAATTCAACCAAAAAGAGTGTTCATAGATGTCCCAGTTCAAATACACAATTATGACATGCCCACAAACTTTTTGGTAGTTCCACATTTCATCAATTAAGATCATGCTTTAATTTTAGGACGGCGGCCTTTTTAAGCCACTACTCAAGTTGTCATGGGTATTCTGAATAAAATAATCACTCTAACGATTAATGGTCGAGCACTCACTTTCAATAATGACACTAAAGTGGAAGTCCTAAATTCAGATTTAGAGATCCAACTTAATTTTATTGAAAATTAGTTAAATTTAGTTTAGTATGTTTTTATCCTCTCACTCTTTGACTCTTGTATTGAAAATGTTTTTGGAGTTTAAACTCCAAGATAATTTCAATTAAGGTGAAGTGATTAAGTTATTTTTGCTTATATTGTCTTTATGCAAGTTGCATTATTTACTAGGTTATATATATTTTTATTTATTTAAAGTATTTAGTTGGTTACATGTCCCACTCAAAACTTTGAAGTTTTAGTTAAGTCTACCTTAACATAAGTTTTTATGAATGATATATAAGTTAGTTATGGAATAAATTGCAAAAATAGTGAGTTAGGCCTAACGATTCCCCAGCGATTTGGCATAACACTGGGAATTGATGGCAAGATCAATAGTAGTATACATGAAATTTAGTGCAAATTTAGAGTTTGGCAAATCCCTAATGATTCGCTTTAGAAAAGAATCACGGCTCAAATCGGTAGGTCACTAAACCTCATTTACCATCGATTCACCTAGCCAATTTCCAGCAATTCCACTTAACACAGGAATTGCTGGGTACAATTTTTAATTTTTAAAACAAAAACCCCAATTCACTATGACACAAACCAACTCACACTAACAAACCGTTGCCTTCATTTATAACAATTCCAATTTCTTGCCTAGATTCAACCACCCTAAGCTCAATATCATAGTATTTAAGTTATTCTCACCTTAACCTAGTCCCATTCAAATAATTTTTTTTTTTATTTTGGAAGTGTTAAGCCAAACTATTAGGGAATTCGGCTTAGAGCTTGGAGGGATGGTCTATAGGAGTTTAAAAGCTTAATTCTTGAAAGATTCACTCTCAAGAAGGTAATTACATCAACCCTAGCTCTTTATCAAATATTTTACACGAAGGAATTTTGCATTTTCTCAATGTTTTTCAAAACTATTTTGTTGGAATCTACTTAATTATCTTCAACAAAGGGTTTCATTGATTCTAATAGGCTAGGTATTGCGATTATATTAATCATTGATTTACAAATTCAACAATTTTGAGATTTTGGTATATTTACATGCATTTGCAAATGGTTTGAAAAACAATTTGAAAATGAGTTTAGGGGTTTGGTATGGTTTTGTTATAATTAAATTTGTTTTGTTTTTGAAAGACATAAGATTCATCACACAATTGCTTTACAATATTTAGAAAATGGATCTTAAAGTCTATATTTAAGTTAACACTGTGAAGCTAATTTTATTTTAGTGTTTTCGATGAATTTCAAGCAAGCTTATTGATTTCTCATTTTAAAATAAAGTCTTGAGTTTTACCAAATAATTTTCGAGAAATGTTGTTTCTATTATTCATGTGTTTACTCAGTTTTTAAACTTATAAGTTTTTTACATTGAGACAATGGTCGGAGGAGGTGGAGGTAGAAGCTCACAAGAGGAGAAGGGGAAGGCACCATTAGTAGAGAAACCCAAGCAAAAATCAAAAACTCCACCCACACGAATTAGGCCAATGAGGATTTTAATGAATAACCCCCAAACTACAGTACCTAGAGAACCTTCTCCACCTTTAAGTTTTACCGATGAGTCAGAAGGAGAGGAAGAGATTGAGGAGATAATTAGTATTTCTTTATATGCCTATAACCGAATCAATGCCAAAGTTCTTGAAAGGATGAAGAGCAATATTAGTAAGAAGAGAAAAATCATACCAGAGAGGGGTTTCAATGTTAAAAATGAACTTAAGTATGGGCTTAGGGTCCTAAACATAATAAAGGGTAGAACTGGGGATTATTAACTAATGGCTATTACGCCGATAATGACGTGGGGTCCCCGGTTGAGATGGGTTGTGAAATCTTAGTGATAGAGTATTAAGGAAACGGGCATGGAGACGACAATAAAATAGTAGCCATATTTTAAGGAAGACCAATAGACTACTCACCTGAAAGAATAAATCGGTATTATGGTTTACTAGAAATACGTATGAGACAAAATAACGAGTACCCGAAACCCTAATATGGTTATAGACATGGATTTCCCCACAAACCCATTCAAAATGGTTTAGAAGCTATTCAGGGGGATGGATTCCTTTTTGACAAAGATGGGTACCCAAAACTAATGCAAGTCAAATACTTTAGGAAAACCACTAAAGCTTTTAGCTTTTTCTTAAATGTGAGCCTACAGGATGGCTTTTTTAGACCACATAGTTCGAGGGATCGGTTATATTGATATTGGCAAGATAATCTTTGATTCGATTGGGAATGTCATGACCAACAACAAAAATGAAGGATTGTCTTTTCCTTTAATGGCTAGTGCATTTTGTAAGTAATACCAAATCTTAATGAGATGTCTAAGGTTAGATGTTTACCTGGATAGGACCATTACTGATAAATTCATTGAAAGCACTAAAAAGTTGCCAGGATATGTTGATTCGAAGGAGGAATATGAGAGAAACAAATCATATAGGAAAGAGACCATATAAAGAAGAATATGGGTAGAAAACCAAAGAAATTTGGAAGAAATGTAGAATATTGCATATCACGAGCAAAAGAACCAGATCATAGAGCCACCTGTAGAGGACTTCACTAGCATGTATGGGGATAAGACAGAGATGTCCATGATGGGTCGATCTCGCAGAATCAGTTGAGAACTCTGAGAAATCATGAGTTCATGTTCCAGAACAAACGCAAGATTGCCAAGAGCATATGGGTCTGAGTGACGCATGACCAAAAGGATGCAAGTAGATGAGCTAACATTTATATTCCATCAACCTAACTGAGAATGCCCAACCAGGGATTCTTTAAGAAGATAACATAGTTGCAAGAGTCAATTACAGATTATATCATGAGCTTCCAATCTCAACAGCCAGACCAAGGGGATGGTGGGGATAATGCGACATCTGGACGGTAGTTCTGATATTTTATTCTTCTATGTGTAATCTTACTTTGAGTGTTATTGTGAGAGGTATTTAATTGTGATCCTATGATATAGTTTGATTTGTATTATGTGGTGTGAGTTTATGATACATTTGTATTGGTGTGTTCACACATTTCATACAATGATTTGATATATTCTATTTCAATCCTACAATGCTTCGAAATGTTTAAATTTATCAAATTTTTAATTACTTATGAAATTCATTCTTATGTTAGTTAGTTAGTTATTTATTTTATTTATTCATTTATGCTTCACGAGGTATTTTTTATTTTGTTAGAAACCCGACTTTATTTTTAAACCTTAAGGAAAAGGTTTGCAATGAGTTTGGGGGTATTGGGTGAAGTGAAGTATAAAGATGCGAAGTATGAAAGAAACGAGATGTAGAATCTAGTTGAACATTATGGATTTTTACTTTAGTTTTCCACAATACAGGTAATATTTTTTTCATTTCATCTCACTTTATTTAGTTAGAAATATGGAATTTGAATATAATATGCAAAATGGAAATGATATATTTTTATTACCCGTGAAAATAAAAATTTTATGATAGAAAGGAATTGTTATACCTCGTTTGACTTAATGTAGATTGTGTATACACTAGAAACATTTAGAGGAGATTAATTGCTTAGTGTTAGACATTATAATGGGTAGAAGATAAAAAAAAAATAGTGCAAGATAAACAAGACAGATTTCTAAGAATCTTGTCGTACAAAGGTTATTGATCATGTATTATAACATACGTGTGTGTGTGTATTCAAAAGAATTTATGACACAATTGAGGAGAAAAATAGGAAATAACTAATAAACTTTACTTAGTTAGAAAGAATACTTCCTTGACTATGGTCAAAAGGAGAAGAGCTAACAAGAGTTTTTAAAAGAAAAAATAGAGAGACCCATGTATTCCAATGGAAATGGAGCAGGGAATCTAGGTGGGAAAATGCGAGTAAGAATTCCTATACAAAAGATAACATATTCTAAAGGAAATGGAGCAGGGAATCATAAGAATACAATACAAAGAGGAAATGAATATATATTTGAATAAGAAAGAAAGAGAGATATAAAAAGAATATGGAAGGAAGATTATGGAAAACTCTTCAAATAAAAGATTTAGCTCGAGTTCATAAAACTAAGTTAAGTGAAGCATATTTGTTTATTCAAACAATAAAACTCAAAAAACCTATTCGGTCTCCAATTGTAAATCCTATTTGAATATCTATTATTCAACAACTAAGTTTTTTATTCATTCGAGAAATTTTTCTCGTCATTTTCATAAAGTTCTTCACTCCTTTATGCATCTTTCTCTCGAATTTTATATTTATAATCCATCTTGAAGTTCTCTTCTTGTAATATGAAACTTTTTACTGTTGCGGACTAATACTAACAGTCGCTCTATTTCAATATCCAACTCGTGTTTAATTCCTGCTCCGACTTCAGATCTGTCTTCGTATTCGACTTTAACTTTAAAATTGTAATCTTTACTGGAATTTGCATTGTAGTTTTTCATTGAGTTTTATCTAATCTCGAACATCTTGCTTAGTCAGGCTTCCATCTACATTCTAGCATTTACCTAACTAACTTAACTTCTCTTTTGATAATATAGTACCAACAAGGATAGACCGACCCAAGGTCTAACAGGTATAACTTTGGATTGTGAGGTGTATTGCACAATTAGAAGGTTGAGTTGCAAATAAAGGGGTTGTTCTTTAATTCTTTCTATTCTATCATGAATTTTATTTTTATAAGGGTAATATGTTTCCATTTAAAATCATTTTTGTTTAAGAATAAGTTTATATAATTATGAAATCAAAACGAAAGAAAAAAATAGAATATGAATGAGAGTACTCCTTTGCTCATGATAGCGAAGTACTAAGTTTGAGGGTATTTGACAAGTCTATAATCAAACATGATTTATAGTACATTTTAGGATGATTTTAGATGTAAAAGACTATTATACAGGTTTTTCTCTTGTTTTTCTTATTTAAGGTAATAAATGGGATTTACGAAGAAATTGAGTAAAAAAGGAATATTATGACGCAATTAATCAAGTGAAAAGAGTATGCAAAGAATCATCAACAAGTAAAAAAAAATGGATTTCAACACCAGCAATTCCTGAGCGATTCTTATGTACCCAGAATCACTGCTCAAATCGGTGGAAACAGATACTATAATTCCAAGGACTCCCCTAGTAATTCCACTTAAAACTGATTCACTGAGGAAGCGCTTGGACTGATTTTGAGAATATTAGATAACTACGAGATGTTTAAGTGAGTTTGGGATGTTTACTACCTAGAATACTATAAATACGACCATGGGGCTACAAAATCAATTACCCTTGAGTACTTAGATCAATATTTCATTTATGAAGACCCTAATTTATATAACCACGACCGTCTAGCCTAAACCATCACTAAATCTCTCGAGATAACCTAACGAGTCGAGTGATGATCTAGTAAGCCTTAATCTACAGAAATAATACTAGACAATCTACAAATAGACTACTAAAACATATGAATAGTGCGGAATAAAAGTCTTCTAAGTCTATAAGGTGCAGAAATAAAGTACAAAGTCGTACAAAGTTCAATAACTAACCTATAGGTTTTGCAAAGTCTGCCCTCGGTAAAATCTCATGTTTGTTACAAAATATCTCGAAATCAATTAAAACATAAATTAAGCAACCTTGCAAATAAGAAAAGAGCTTCTACGCTACAATCTTGCCTTTTCATTTATCCTGAGTAGTAGTTAAGGTGCCTAGAGGGGAAAATAGTAGGGTGAGCAATATTTCAATGGACTCGGTAAAGCAGAAGTCTATTTTACCCTAAATCATCAAAGTAATAGCTAATGCATAATAACTAGCATGGACATGGTTATTCATCAATTCCTACTATCATTCCTAGCACGAAAGGCTAACATAAACAAGGATACTATATAATACAAGATACAACAAAACAAGTCTCAAACAAGATAGTCAACAAGATAATAATGATAACATGAATGTCATAAAACGAGTAAAGTGGAAACAATAGAAGTGTATATGTTGTAGTAAAGAGCCGGTTTCAACGTTGTCATAAATGACCCGGCTTCAACATATTGGTGTCTAAATAACCAATTGGCTTCAACGGTGTCTAATAGGACTCAGCCTCAACACATTTATGTTCAAGCATAGAAGAGGGAGATAATCAATGGTTGTCGACTCTCCAATCGGAGATACCATTATAATTATTCATTCCACGCGCATTAGTTCCACGGGCATTCATAAATAGAGAGCTTAAAGGAAAAGATGAAATGGAAAGACAAGAAATGTTCAACTTGATTCCAACAAAATATCAATTAGTCGCTATCATGAGTTCTAGCCTAACTAATAGCATGGCATGATCACTTATCTAGAAGCACTGCTATCCTGTCCAAACCTAGATAATGTTGGGTTTTGGGGTTCATGCGCAGCGGAGATTACAAAACAGTTTTGACAAAAACCCCAACAGGATCCAAATCTAATTCCATTAAAAACGTTTAAACCATGAAAAACTTAATCATACCTCAATCGCAATATACCTTTCGAAGGTTGATCGATCTCTAAGGCGCGCTAACGACGAACGCCTCTATCAAGATCCACACACGAACGACGTGAGATTTGAAGTGCTAGCTTCGAGAGAATACCAAACCTTTTTGTTTCTCTTCAAAACGATCCAGAGCATACCAAAAACCCTAAGTCGTTTCTAAAACGAAAATAGAGTTTCGGCCTATTAATCTTTCGTTCCCGTGTTCTAACTTAAAGCGTCTATTTATACAACCCTTGTATATAGACGGTTAAGTAAATTACACATATACCCTTACTTAAAGAAGTATAAGTGTAATACACCACTAGGACGTTTCTGTCATGAATTTTATCATATAAAATTCGTTTTTCCGAACCATCTTAAAATCTCGCAAAACCATTCTTAGTGTGCGACCCAATAGGCTCATACAACGTTGGCAGAGTACCAAAACACATTTTGGTATACAAGTCATAAGCGGCCTCTAGCAAGACATTATGACTACCCAAGTTGTACGAATATCAAATCGATACAACCTAATCAATAGTGTATATAACATCCTTTTGTCACACGATATCCTTTTGATCAAACATAAGGCATGGAATTGTCATCCAACATGTTCAATCGTACTAGTCTCGATCTCTAGGTAGACTGAAAACATCCAAGTGACATTGATCAATATCAATTCACTTAGACTAGGCCTTTTAACAACGATCTAACACATCGAGGGATCCACTAGATATCTCTCTTTATATGAGAGGGACAAATTCTATCTCGATTACACAACTTCATCACATTGCTCACACAGTAACCAATCACAACCTTTATAATCGTCTGGTTAAAGACAATGTTTGATTGTGTCAAATTAATGTGTTCCTAATGTTGAAGTCTCTGGCAATCTCAAGTCAGATGACTGAAAAATATACCTATCATGAGAAACAACTATGACTTAATCCATGTGATGTTCTCATAGCGGGTCGGTCCAAGATTTTTGTTCCCTAACAAGTACTCGTGATCTTGATTCGTATCCCTATACGTATAATCATCATATGATCATCAATCAAGACTCACACTAGTCTTAATTCATTATAGTTCCCAGTATAATGATCGACTAGGGACATTTAGGATATTTATGTAAATACTCATGGATCTTATTATAATGTAAACATGCAAATTAATTATAATAAACAGCAAATGAAATCCTATATTTTATTAACTAAAAGTATTCATAAAGACAGTTAATGGATTGACCTAGGGCACATGCCCCATCAGATAAGAAGTTCCTATCTAGTTATCCTCGTGTCTACATTGGTATAGGTTCACGTTCGTGTTATGAATATGTTTACTTGATGTAAGTTTACTTAAACTCGTATTAATATCTTGAAAAAAATTTAAAGCCTTTTTAAATAAATGTCACGCCTTTGCCGCAGCGACAAAGGTTTTCGGGGTTAGTTACCAATGCCTCGACCCTTGTCCCAACATTATATTTTGATAAAATTGACTAATTTTAAAAAACACAATGTTATGTTTTTTTAAGAGATTTTATAGTGCCATAGGTTTACCCATAAGGCTCTGGGTGAGATCGTTGTACTAAGAATCGATAAACAAAAACTATAACTCAGCGATTTGCCAGTGTCTACGTTGTATGTCACTGCACTGAGAGATCGTTAGGCATATTGTCATTCCCACTCATCATTGAACCACTATATGCGAGGCGTTGGAGTAGCGCCAAGCACGAATTAAGAATTTGTGAATTTGAAATAGGAATCGAAATTCTCTAGCGATATACGCTGACCCCCAAGGTAAATACCCGATCAAAATAGCAGTAAAACACATGTATTAAAGCCATAAAACACTTCCATTAATCGCATTCAAGATCCAAATCAAATCTTGGATTTGTATATTCTTTTGAATCAAAACATAGGTACAACATTTGAATTCCCAAATCAATATGAGAATCATCAAAAACGGGGTAGAAATGAATTAAATCAAACTCCAAATACCATGATTCATCTCCAACCCTAAACTTAAAACAACTATATGAATCAAACGAGTGGAACAGTAGAGAAGATGGTGAGTGATTTACCTAATCTTGGTGACAACTTGATCGAGTTCCTTCTCCTCCACTAAATCCACCAAGAAAGGTCTCCAAAGATTCTTTCCAAGATTTTTCGGTAGTGAAATAAATAAAATTGGTTATAAGCCCAAATTTTTGTTTAAATACTTAATTAACACAATTAGGGTTATGTTGACCAATCACAACCCTACATCTCATCTTGATGGGTTTAAATTCTAGGATGATCCTAGAGCCCTCACTTAATCTATCCATTCTTTTGTTCTACCAAAGTACCCTCATGTATATTTACAATCATTACCATTATGTTTTATTCAAACCATCTAACAAGTCATTTAAGCATGTTCTCTTTCACTTAGGCTAAGTTTTACCCCTAAGTCAACTAGTGTCATATAATACACACATGTAATCACTCCATTTCACAAATATCATGCATATTTACAAAAATAACCTCAATTTCGAAACAATTGATCAAAATATGAGTTAGGGGTGTTACATCATTACTCTATGAACCATTCTCTATTGTTTTAGTTTATTGCTTCATTATTCATTGCTTTTGGAGAAAAATTGAAGATTTAAAGTATTTATCCTAGAGGTATTTATCTATAACTTTTATTTGCATTATTGCGATGTTATTTATTAATATGAGTGAGTAGTTTATCAATCTAAATAAAGTCCAAACATGAACTAAGTCCATTTTTCTATATAGTTATGATGAGATGGATATGTGCAAAATGCGTTAAACCAATCATATTCTTTGATTACCGATTTAATAGATTATTATCTATTGATTTTAATCATGAACTTTGTATTGTAGGAAAAGTTTAGAATATGTATTGTCATATTTAGATTCATTATCTAATTAAAGTAGTAACTAGGATTGGTTGAAAGATATTACTGTTTAGATGTCCTAAGTGAATTTGAGATCTAAATATAATGTTAAAGTGGCTTTCCGAAGGTGTTAGATTTAGTGGTTTAAAGTTCTTAAGAAGTGTAATACAATTTTATTGCATAAAGCTAATGTCTTTGTGTATTGAAAGGGATTAGCTCAATAAAGTTAGAATATTAAAGTGGCTTTCCGAAGGTGTTAGATTTAGTGGTTTAAAGTTCTTAAGAAGTGTAATACAATTTTATTGCATAAAGCTAATGTCTTTGTGTATTGAAAGGGATTAGCTCAATAAAGTTAGAACGTGGCTTTTCCGCCTGTATAAAGAGAACTAATGGCTGGCTAAAGATTATTTAATTACTTATGATTAGAGTTTAATGATCTATGGTACTTTATAAAGTATGCTCATAACCGTAAGATTGAAGTAACATGTTAGGATGCAAAACGGGCTGATGTTTCATTGTTATGGATGTTTGTTTAGATTTTTATTTATTATTGGATTGAATTTATTTGAATATTAGTGAATTTGAATTGTATTAGTTAAGTTAGTATAATTAATTATTATTCTATTATAGATTGAATTAGAGAGTTTAAATGTTGTTTTAATTAAATTAAAGTAAAAATAATAAAAATCATTAAAAATCTTTTTTTCTACAGAATTTTGATAAATCCCTGTGGAGACTATTCCCACTTACCACTAATAAAAATATTAAAAATATAATAAATCAGGGAAATTTATTGTACATTCTCGACACGTGTCAATCCTCATTAGAACTAGGTGGGGATTGTGTTCTCAATTCAATATCTCAGGTCTTAATTCTTTAATACTAACCCCTGTAAGTTGGATAGACATTTGTTGACCCACATAGTTCTTCTTGAGTTTTCTATCAAAATCTCTTTCCTTTTATCTTATGCACTACTCCTACCTAGTCCTCTACCTTTTTTCATCATTGCGAATAAAGCAACTACGATGAATCGGTAAATCAATTTCATGTATTTGATATGCAAAATAATTGAATACAACTTATTTATTGAAAATCAAATTGTTATTAAGATATTTAAAAAAAAGTTTGCAAGAGGATGTTTTTCACAAAATTCACAAAACCTCTTTAAAAATTAGTAAAAACAAATAATACGGTAGAAAATTTATCAAAGCAATTTTTCAAGTTTTTTAGAAACACAGCCCCAAACTCGTTTTATAGGTCATCCCGAGATATACATATAGTAAAACCCGTAACCTCACCCATTAGATATTCAAAATCATTTTTCTTCGTCAATAGATGATACAATTGTTGTTGAAAATGAAATTAACAAATTCATAAAAATGTCATCCAAAAATCAAATTTCAAGACTTTGAAATCAAAAGAATTGCTATTCTATCAAGTGACTACCTCCTGAAGAGTGAATCCCTCAAGTTTAGGCTCTCGATAACTCCTAGCTTTGCTTCCAATCCTCTCCGTGGATCCCTTAAGTTCAAGCCTTAGATTTGTTCTATACCCTCAAATTACTCTTTTCTCTGGTTTGAATTAGCCCTATCAAGGTGGAGATTACTTAAATAAGCTATAGATAAGCTTTGGAAAGTTTAATTTAAACAACAAATTGAGTTCTTAATCAAAGGGGTGTAAGAGTTTGTAATGTGAATGGGAACGCGTACATCGATTTGGGGTTTGTGTTTTAAAAACTCGAATTTAGCCTCAGTGAATCAGGGGTTTAAGTGGATTCGATGAGGAATCGCTGCTGAAATCTTGTATCTTACTGATTTGGCCAGTGATTTATGTTATAAGGTTGAATCACTGGTGATTCGCTAGACTTGAGTTTTCACTTAAAATTGTCGGTTACTGTCGCTAATTTTCCAAGCGGTTCCAAATGTTAATTCAAATCGCTCAGGATTAGCTAGACCTAGTTTACTATTTTTTTTCAAATTATTTTACAATTATCATATATATCATTCATAATAATTTATATACAGGTGAAATTGACTGGAAACTCGAAAGATTGATTAGAATACGTAACTAACTAATAATTTTATTTTATTAATTAAATAAATAAAAAAATAAGTGAATAATGTAAACTTGCATAAAAGTCATAGAAACAAAACAACTCGATAATACTCCTTTTTAAAGCTACTCTGAAGCTTAAGTTCCGAGAATATATCCAAAATAGAGTCAAAAGGAGAGAAAATAAAAGCATACTATACTAATGTTAGACTTCCTAAAAGATGAGAATTGAAATAAATAAAAAAGTAAAAAATATGGGCTGCCTCCCATAGAGCGATATTGTTTAGTATCGTTGGCTCGACTTATAGAAAAACTAATCTTCGTGTAGTATGAGTGCTTCGATCTTCACTTCAATTGATTTTTCAGTAAAAGTATATTCTTTAGTGTCAAAGAAATGTCCTTCGTCATTGCTTTTATAATTGTCACAGAACTTCTTTCATTTAATAGCTTCGCAAAATTCGATCTCATCTTGTAGTGTCATTTCTTCATCATTCATTCTAAGCATAACTATGAAATCACATACGTCTATGATGGGTCTAGCAATATATAGGAATGGTTTCCCAATTATAGCACATCATTCTGGGTAGCTGGCGGCATGACTAAGAAATTAGTAGTGAAAGTGAACCTTCCCATATGCACTGACACATTTTTTGATTTACCTAATGGGACTGTAAAGGTATCATCTGGCTTATATATCTTGGTAGGAAGCTTTCTATGAAATCAAAAATTTGTCAAAAGAAATCAATGTGCAGGCATAAGATTCATATCAGCTCTCGTATCAAGTTCATCTCCATATAAGGAAATCTCATTGATTTGTATATTAAGGAAGATTTAACCTAGGTCATCTTCTAAGATTTTCGAAAGATCATTATTTTCATCATATATATTCCTCATATTATAGATGATCCTCGTTACTCGTGAATGGTTCTCTGGCGGTTCGTTCTTCCCTTTATGATTTTTTTTATTCTTTTTTACTCCTTGGTGTCTTTACCATCCCAAGTTTGAGTGTTACATTCAATTTTATGGTCACAATGTGCTTCTCTACCATGTTTAAATCCTCTGGTAGATTGCTGACTGGGTCTAAGCTAACGAACTCCATGTCCGATGAAACAAGATTTTCATGATAAGGTTTTAATATATGACCATTAACTTTAAATATTCTCCTTGTTTCTATACTTTCTATTTCAACAACACCATAGAGGAATAAATTTGTAATTACAAAAGGGCTCATCCATTATGAACAAAGTTTTCTGAGAAATAATTTAAGACATGAACAAAAGAGTAATAGTTTTTTTCCTACTTGAGAAGTCTTAATATTTAATTTATTATCATAAAATGTTTTGGTTTTGTCTTTATAAATAGAAGCACTTTCATAAGCATCATTTCTCAATTCTTCTAATTCTTGAATATTTAATTCACGTTGTTGTCCAACAATATCATAATTTATATTACAAGTCTTAATTGGTATGCTTTATGTTCTTATTCTACTGGTAAATGACATGTTTTTCTGAAAGCTAACCAATAAGTTGTCATACCTATAAGTGTCTCAAATGCAAATCTATGTGCATATATTGCATCATTCAAACGAGAACTCCGATTTTTACGTGTTGGACATACCGTCTTTTCTAAAATTGATTTGATTTCTTTGTTTGAAGTTTTACTTGTCCACTAGTTTGAGGATGATATGTAGTGGATGTTCTATGAGTGATCTTATATGTATGAAGTAGAGCAGCAACTACTCTATTGCAAAATTTTGTACCTCTATCACTAATTAATGCTCTAGGGGCTCTAAAAACAATAAAAATCTTTGATTTTAGGAAATTCACTATTATTTCAGAATCATTAGTTTTAGTGTCTACAGCTTCTACCCTCTTGGATATATAGTCTACAGCTAGTATAATATAAATATTTCCATTAGACGATAGGAAAGGTCCCATAAATTCTATTCCCCAAACATGTAATACTTTGCAAAAAAGTATAGGACATAAGGGCATTTGGTTCTTACATCCTAAATCTTCGATTCTTTGACAATTTAGACAAGTTTTTGAATAAACATAACAATCATGGAATAAGGTAGGCCAAAGGAATCCTAAGTCTAATATTTTACATATTATACGATGTGGACCAAAATGTCATCCGTAATCATAAGTACGGCAATGAACCATGATGGGGTTTCTCTATTTTCTAGTCTACTTAAATGGTTTGCGACTAAGTTTTCGGCACCTTTTTTATCTTTTATAGTAAGATTGAATTCTTGTAACAAAAAGATCCACCTTAATAATATTGGTTTAACATCTTACTTTGCCATCACATATCTTAATGCGGCATGATCTAAGTAAATTGTTACTTTTGTTCCTAGTAAATATAGTCTAGACTTTTCTAATTCAAACACAACTAATGAGAGTTCTTTTTCTATAGTAGCATAGTTTAGTTGGGCAAGATCCCAATTTCTAGACGCGTAATATATGACATGAGAATCGTTTCCTATCTTTTGACCTAAAACAGCTCCTACTACATAATTACTTGCATCGAACATTATTTCGAAAAGATGTGACCAATCTGGTGACATTGCTATAGGTGTGGTGATTAAGGTTTCTTCTAATTTATTCAAAACTTTTTTGCATTCAGTTGTGAATTCAAAAGAGACATCTTTTTGCAAACGTTTGCATAAAGGTTATGTTATTTTGGAAAATTCTTTCACAAAACGTCTATAAAATCCTGCTTGACTAAGAAAAGATCTTACTTCCCTCACAGTAGTGGTGGTAAGGCAATGTCTTTATAAGTTGTATTTTAGCGGGATCCACTTCTATTCCTTTTTTTACACTATATGTCCTAGCATAAGTCCTTGACTTACCATAAAATAACATTTTTCATAATTTAGTATTAGATTCTTTTATAAGCATCTTTTAAGTACTTTAGTTAAATGAAGTAAGCATTCATCGAAATAATTATCATACACGATAAAATCATCCATGAAAACTTTAATAAAATGCTCTACGTATTCAGGAAAAATATTGACCATGCACCTTTTGAATGTAGAGGGTGCGTTATACAAACAGAAAGGCATAAGCAAATTAGTAAATGTACTAAAGGGGCAAGTAAAAGTATAATTTTCCTGATCTTCTAGAGATATAGGAATTTGATGAAAATCATGCGTATCCATCTAAACAACAATAATAGGTTCTTCTAGCTAGTCTTTCTAACATTTTCATCTATAAATAGGATTGGGTAGCGATCTTTTCTAATTGCAGCACTTAGTTTCCTATAATCTATTCAAATCCTCCAACCGTTTTGGGTTCTAGTCGGTACTATATCTCTATGTTCATTTGTTATCACTGTGACCCCTATTTTTTAGGAACTACCTGAACTGGGCTAACCTAATTACTATCTACTATTGGAAATATCATTAATGCATCGAGTAATTTTGATATTTCATTCTTTATTACTTCCATTATCGTAGATTCAACCTACGTTGAATTTGTCTAGAGGGCTTTATATATGTTTCAAGATTAATCCTACACATACATATGGCCAGACTTATTCCTTGAATGTTTGTTATTATCCATCCTATTGCTTTGTTGAATTCTTTGAGAACATATATTAATTTCTCTTTTTTTAGATTTAAGAATTTATTAGACAATATTACTGGTAAGGCATTGTTATTTTCTAAATATACATATTTTAAATGATCCAGCAAAATCTTTAAATCTAATTCCGGAGCTTTAACTATATAGGGTAAAAGTTTGAATGAGTTATAAGTAGATCCATATAGTGATAGAGTTCGGGGAATTCATTATACGATTTTAAGCCCTTGATTATCTCCCTCATCTCTTCATCTATATCATCATCCTCATTTAAATCTTTTAATATTATTTCAAGCTTTCTGATTTATTGTTTCTAAAAGATTTATCTATTAAGGGGTCTAACATATCTACAGTGCATACGGATGAGACATATAAAGGGTTTTTTTATCATGAAACCGCACGTATAATGGCTTGATTGAGTCATCAAGGTCCACTTAGTCTCATGGCGCATTTCCACGTGTTCGATATCAAGGCAACCTTCAACCTACTGCTCGGAAGACCTTGGCTTCATCAAGCTAGGGCAATTTCTTCAATAATGTGATCAATTAAGGTTGATTATGGATATCGTCCTCGTGGAAAGGTTTATATGGACACAGTTCACTTAGTTAAGTTCACTCTATTGCTAAGAAAATCTTTTTTTAGTTGGTTTTAACTAAACACCTCTATTCTATAAAATAATGTAAAATAACTTGTACTCTTACATTAAGAAGACTTTTGGTTCACAACTTCAATGTACCTCAATGCCGGACTACTTTCTTGTGTAGATTACTCCTCCAAACTTCTATCAATCAAAGCCCTCTCACTTTGCTCACAAACTAAAACCATGTTGCTCTCTTGAATCAAATCTCCAAATCAATGCCCTAGTTATCCTCTTTTATGCAAATCCACAAGGCACCTTCTCTTTTCACTCTTGATTACTGGGAACACTTTTTCTCTCTTAAAATTACTTAAACTTGGGTTCAAGAGGGATGTAGGCTTGGTTGGTGGTGTATGGACTAAAGTTGAAGTGTGTAAAGTTTAGCTTGAAAGGGGCTTAAAACCCCCTTCTCGACACCGACGCCATCCCTTATAGGGTATGTCGCTGTCATAGCGTGGGGCATAGAGCCCACAGCAAGAAGTTTTGCTCACAACTTGGTGTCGTCCTCATGCTGACCTTGTTAGATCAAGGCATCATGTGTATACCACGGCATCAACCAGCCTGTCACTATAAATTGCAAATTTTTCATTAACTCCTTATTGGCGCGTCCAGCTCTATTTATTACTACACAAGGCATCATGATAGCACAAAACACCCCGTAAATATAAAGACTCCATAAAAAATTACATGTGATTTGTCCATGTACCTGACCTTAACCACTTTAAGTCCTTTGCTCTTTTACGTTCTTTGCTAGATTAGTCGAGGTTTATCCATTTTGATGAAATGTCACTCAACAAATGATTTTTCCTACACATTTAGCATAAAACTTTCAAAAGTTAGAAAAATACTAAAACGCTCTAATTGTTCTAACTACACAAAATAAATAACTGAAATTTAAGAACTCCGAGCCACCTCCAAGTAGTGCTTTGTTTAACGTCATTAGCTTGACTTTTTTTGCACTTTTAGTCTGAGTCTAAATCAAGATACTCCATTTGTTGGTCAGAGATAATGATATCTCTCTCATTTGGATGTATTTATTGCCTTTTAATATAGACAATCTTCTCGTTATCGTCATCCTCCTCGATATTCATTGCGATCATTTTCTTCCTCATATGCAAGACCGCATTGGCAGTGTTAAAGATTGCCCTCCCAATTATCATAAACACATCATCATCTATATCATGATTCATAACTTCAAAATTAGTTATAAATGTAAATCTACCCACTTTCATATACACATTCAAAACTACCCTCATTATTGGTATTAAGTTATCATCAACTACTTGCAAATCCATTATATCGGGATAATTGATCTTCCAATTGGCTTGTAACATGCCCTTCATCGGATTGTGAGATTTAGGATGAATGTAAATTTACCCAGTTTCACATTATGTTTCTAAAATGATGTCATTCAATGTTCAATGATATACGTATATCCCAAGGATATCTCCTCTTGATTGGTTGAAGTCTCGATGTGAACTTGAATTTTGGCTTGGCTTCTTTGGAACAACCTCGATGCTATTTCCTTTGGGTGCTTCTTCAGATGGTCCTTCATCTTATTACTTGGCTCTTCATTGTTTCTTCCCTTTTTTATTATTCTTCAAGGCATTGATCTTTTTGTTGTTTAAATCCTTCAAGTTCATATTGTCTCACTTTTTTTCCATTCTCATATATAACTTCATATTTTATGAATTTCTTATGGCTAATATATTGACTCTTTTCGGCTTGTATATCACTTAGTCTTGCATTGGCTCATTCATTGTCATAGTGTTTATCATGTGAATGGCATTAACATTCTCATTGGGATTTGTGATCGTGTTACTTGAAAACTGTCATTCTTTCCTTGAATTCAAAGCAATGACTAGTTGAACAATCTGTCACTCCAAGTTCTTGATAAATGGTGTTCTTTCATCATCCATCCTCTTTAGAGCTTGCTTCATATTTTTTGTCTCCTTCACATGTTTCTCATGGAATTCCATATCGCTGATGTCAATGGCTTGCAAGAATTCCTAAAATTGACTTCAATGAAGTCATTTGTTCATTTTGGCCTAGCTTTTCTTATTGGACATGTTGGTCAAAACCTGGAGGTAGCTTTAATGCATTATCAGGATTTCTATATGAGAAGTCTGGGTTGTTGTATTTTCGATAAACCTTTGAGGAGACATTCCTCTCGGCCTGAAGTTGTTTCCATAGTTCTGGTTATTCATGAAGTTGATATATTCAAATTATATTCCTTGTTACATGTATAATGGATTAACCACCATTGCTTAGTGATTAATAGGTTGATGTACCACTTGCACTTATGGACTTTATTGTCCCATTTGTAACCTCTCCATTTGACTACTCGGGTTTGATAGTTGTGCCATGATCGCAGCTTATAAATCAATCTTGTATACATCTGTTGGCTTTCTTGTTGTGGAATGAGTTACTGCTATAGAATTTATGGACATAAAATCCAAAAGATCTACGGTTCCATTTTTATCTTTAGTTAGTAAAGACCTGATGCGGCATCCACTAATATTCTAATGCAACGATTCATTCTATAGTAGAAGATTTGTAGTTGTGCCCATTTAACATATCCATGTCCTAGACATCTCCTTAGCATCTCTTCGAGTCTTTCCCAAGCCTCACTAAGAGATTTAGTATCCTCTTACTAGAATTGGTTTATTTCTAGTTTCCTTTTACCGACCTTCACTGGAGGAAAGAACTAGAAATCTTTCACTGATTTCCGTCCATGAAGTCATACTTCCTGCATTCAATTCTTGGAACTAGAATTTAGCTTTTCCACCCAATGAGAATGGGAAAAGTCTCATCTCGATTACCTCTTTTGTAACTCCAATAATGTGGGCAGTGTTACACTTCTCCAAAAAATCCTCTATATGTGCAACTGGATCTTCATTCGCTAGTGCGTTAAATAGTCTATTGTACACCAAGTTGATTAGAGACAGTATCAGTTCGGACTTAATGTTGTTGGTTGGAAGCCTCATCACTCCGTTATATGTCTCTTAAATTTTTGGTTTGAAGTACTTACGAGGACATATTTATCCCCACACTCTGTCTTGCACTACAAGATCACATTCAGGTTTATTATTCCCTTTGCCTCGATGTTGGTTTTGGTTCCCCTCTTAATGTTTTGCCATCTTGGTTCTTTTCTTTTTATTTCCCTTGTTGGTTATGTCAACCTCAGGATCATAAGGCATTAAGTCCTTCTCTTTTTTACTATGCATGCACTAATTCTCCCTATAAATAAAACTCAAAAGATCAAGTGTAGATTGTCAAAATTGAGACTTAAACTCTTTTTCTTATAAACTTGAAAGTAAATTATTGAAAATAAAATATTAACAATTTTGTAAACTAACTAAATTAGTGTGTGGCTACCTATCCCCAGCAATGACGCCAAAAACTTGATTGTAAAACTATGAGTATAATGGCATGATTGTTGTAATAATGTGAACAACTAAGGTTAATTACAGATATCATCCTTAGGGAAAGGTTTATATGGACACAGTTCACTTAGTTTAGGTTTTAGGCTAAGTTAGATAGGTTAAGTGTGTTTTGAAAAAGTGATAATTTTTTGTGATGTCAGAATATCCAGCGTGCTAGGTAATTTATCTAGCATGCTAATGATCCCTATTAATGCACTAGAAGTTTTATCTAGCGCGCTAGAGCCGCTTAGCGCGCTACACAATTTTTATAGCACGCTAGGAACACTGGAACTTAGAATTCCGCAACCAAAATTTTGAGTTTTCATTTGAGAATAGCCTCCTCCAAAGCCTTGGAACCCCGTTCTTCGCCATCACGGATCTGTAACATCCTCCTCCATCAAACATACACCGAGCACTTCATATAACCCATCAATTACATCAAAAATTAGAAATTTAAACCTGCATTTTGTCGAAAAAGATTCAAGAACACTTTGAACGCTGAAAACTTATAAAATTCATAACTTTTTTATTTCAAATTCAAATTTGGAGCTTTTTAATAGCTAGATTATCAGCTCAAAATGAAGAATTCAAATATGTAAACCAATTTTAGAAACGATACCATTTACCTTATAAAATTACAAAAAAATAGAATTGAACTAGCACCTCTAATTTTACTAAAAACCTTTAATTTTAAAAACCAAGTTTTAAGGACTCACTTAATGCTTCATTTAGCTCATAAAATCAATGAAAAAGGTTTCCAAATTCATTTTGATCATAACTTCCTAATTCGAGACCCCTTGCTCATAAAATTAAAGCATGTAAAGATGATGAACTTCATTACCTAAATTGTTACTTGACTCCTAGCGTGATCTCTTCAATGGGATGATGAATTAGATATCTTGAACCCCAATTCCAGCAACAAATCAGCTTAGAATTTTCTCTCTAAATGGATTTACGATTTGCATATTCATCCCAATCACTTATACATAGCTGGGTAGGATTGATTTATAGCCTTTGATTTAAATGTTCACACTCATCACGAGACTAATCTAATGGCTTTCATTTTGTTTCAATTCCACTAACTCGCCTTTGCTAACACCAAGTCATACTCCATTAGTCTCTTGATATGTCCTCACGTATCTCGAGGAACATCATACGACTATTGTTTTATTTTACTAACTTATGCTACATTTCTTATAAATTAACTATAGCCACATCAAGTTTCACAAAATAAGCCATATTAGTACATCTAATTAAATAAATGACTCACCATGTCACTCTCTACCTAATCCCACGACTGCACGCATCTCGAGGCTTATCTCCGCTCACTTATTGATACCTATAAATAACAAGTAGAGGTGACTTAATAGTCTACAAAATTATGATACACTAGGAAATCACCACTTAATTATAATATATACCTCAACCACGTACCACAGTCAGTGTGCGTATCATAGTGTAGGTCCCACATCACGAGTTGGTGATCCTGTTTAAGGATTAAAATGCGATTAGAAGTTTTTGAGCTTGATAAATCCTCCTAACTAATTGGAAATTTTGTCCTCAAAATGAAAAATTAAAGTTAAGTTTATAACTAACTCAAAAAGGTGCGAGAATCTTTCCGTCATATAGTCTTCACGCTCCCAGGTGAGTTTTGTGTCATCATGGAGTAGCTACTTGACGAGTACTTTCAAGACACACTTGTTCCTCAACAGTTATACCTTTCAATCCAAGATCTGAATAGGCGGCTCCTCATAAGAAAATTCTTCTCTCAGGTCAATCTGACTCAAGTTAACTGTCGATCATACTCCTACCCTCGACTTTGCTAGTCGAAGCATCAATATATGAAAAATCAGATGAATCTTTGACATCTATAGAGGTAGCTTAAGCGTGTATGCAAATTTTTCAACACATTTCTTAATTCTGAAAAGCCCGATGAATCTCGATGGAAGCTTGCCTTTCACCCTAAATCTTTGAAGACCCTTCTGAGGAGAAACCTTTAAATAAACAAAGGCTCTGGCAAATCAGTCTGAGGTCATCGCAATACTTTTCAACATACTTCTTATATCTCTCTTGAGCACCCTTCAGTCTCTGACAAATCAGTCTGACCTTCTCCATGTAGTCAACAACAATCTCAGGCCCCACAATCTTTCAGTCCTCTGGCTCAGCCCAACACAACGGCGAGCGATACAGTCTACCATATAAAGCTTCAAATGGTGCCATCTCAATACTAGCCTGATAACTTTTGTTGTAAGCGAAATCACACAATGGTAGGTACTCCTCTTAAGATCCATGAAACTCTTTTACATAAGCTCGGAGCTTTTCCTTGAGGACCTGAATCAACCTCTTAATCTATCGTCAGTTAGAGGTTGAAAAGCTGTATGAAATTGTAGGCGCCTACCATACTGCTCCTGCGTACTCCACCGCATCCTGAATGTATACATAACATCTTCATCTAATGTTATCGTCAATGGTACCCCATGCAACCTAATAATCTCTCTCTTAAATTGTACACTCATCTGATCGAAGGTGTAATATGCTACTACTGGCAGGAAATGAGCAGACTTCATTAGTTTGTAAACTATCACCCATATCGAATCATGTCTCCTGGTAGTTCTCAGTAGTTCTTTGACAAAATCCATAAAGATGTCTTCCCACTTCTATCATAGAATGGGAAGAGGTTGTACCAACCCTCTAAGTCTATGATGTTCAGCATTCACTTACTAACCCTACAGTTCATGATGAACTTAGATTCATTCACCTTCATCCTAGACCACTAGAAAGGTCTCTTCATGTCATGGCACATTTTTGTTCTTCTTGGATAAATGGTGAATCAAGAACGATGTAACTTCTCAAGAATCTCATTTCTCAGCTCTACCATTGATGGTATCCATAGTCTACATTTGTATCTCATATACTGATCAGACGTCTTCATCATGTCAACACAATCTGTACTATGTGCTAACTCATTGAACCTTGGGTACAACCTATCGGTCCTCCCTCTGACATTCACCATGTAAGCATGGTTTGTACTATTATCTCTGCACAAATCTCAACCCAAGTATCAGTAGGAACCTCTGACTAACATGACGTTGCTGCTACCTTGAGTAATCCTTACTTATGCGTCATGTTACATCTGATAACATCCGCATCTCTAATAGGTATCCTACCCAGCACATCTGCGACTACGTTGGCTTTTCCTGGGTGATACTTTAAGGAAAATTTGTAGTTCTTTAAAAACTCCAACTATCTGTGATGTCTCATATTCAGCTCATTCTGTGTGAAGGGATACTTTAGACTTTCGTGATCAGTAAAAAGTATGAATTCTTCTCTATACAAATGATGTCTCCACACCTTCAACACAAATAAAATCAATGCCAACTCCAAGTCATGAATGGGATAGTTCTTCCTATGTATCTTCAACTGTTTGGATGCATATGCAACAACTCATTTGCCTGCATCAGTACACAGCTTAAACCAGTATGAGAAGTATATGTATACACAAGGAATCCCTGCCTAGCCTTTGGCATTGCCAATACTGGTGTAGTAGTCAATAATATCTTCAACTTAGTAATCGATGAAGTGATCTTCAAGAAATCCTTCATAAATTGGTAGCAGTACCCTACCAAACTTAGAAAGCTTCTAATCTCTATCACTGATGTCGGTACTAGCCAATCCATAATCACAAGCATCTCGATCGGATCCACTGCAATCCCTGCTGCTCCAATAATGCGCCCCAAGAACTTGACCTCTGAAAGCCAAAACTTACACTTGCTAAACTTAGTGTTGAATTTGTATTCTCTCAAAGTCGGTAACGTCTCCCTGAGGTGATGCTTGTGATCCTCTCTGGTTCTTGAATATATTAGTATATCATCAACGAAGACTATCACGAAGTGGTCAAGAAAAGGTCTAAAAACCTGATGCATAAAATTCATGAACATTACAGGGGCATTGGTCAGCCCAAATGGCATGACCGTGAACTAATATTGTCTATATCTCATTTAAAAAGACGTCTTGGACCTATCTTCATCCCTAATCATGAGCTGATGATACCTTTATTACAGATCTATCTTGGAGAAATATTGTGCAACTCTTTCTTGATCAAATAAATTGTCGATCCTCAATAGTAGATATTTGTTCCTGACTATGACCTTGTTCAACTATTTATCAATACACAGTTTCAAAGTACCATCTTTTTTCTTCAGAAAAAAGGACGAGTGCACCCTATGGTGACATAGAGTGTGATCAAACCCTTATGTCCCAAGTTATGAAGTTTAATCTTTAAGTCCTCTGACTCTCGCAGGGCCATACAGTATGAAGGTACAAAAATAGGCTTCGTGCCTAGTGCTAACTCAATGATGAAGTCAACCTCTCTTAGCGCCGGTCAACTAAGTAAGTCTTCCAGAAAAAAGTCTGAAAACTCACAAACAATCGGTATGTCCTCAAGTCTGGGTTTTTGACTTACTACTATAGCACACATTGCTACCAAAGTCTCTGTCTTTCCACTAGTCGCAAATTGACCTTTTGCGGTATCGGCTCTCAATGTTCTGGCTCTATAAGTAAATATCGTACATCCTGAGATCTCAAATACCATTATCTTATTGAAACAGTCGATATGAGCGTGATACGCTGCTAGCCAATCCATCCCTAATAACGCGTCAAACTCTAATACCTCGAGAACCCCAAAGTCTGCAAGTAAAACTACTCCACCTATCTCAGCTGGACATTTCTCACTAAGTCCCCAGTAAACTGCATCAGATAATCATATTGGTCCATATACTGCATTACGAATTCATCTTCTCCCTATCTTAGGTTTATGAATTCATTCCTCAACCTCTTCATCACTACGGGCTGGAAGTACTATACATAGAATATCTACTCAAAGGCCACCCATATCTCAAACTCTCCATGAGCAGCTATTGTTGTACGCCGCCAAACATTTGCATCTTTATCCAAAGTGTACGATCAGATCTCTACTCAAAGTTTATCATCGATCTTCAATATCATATGAAGATTCTTTTAAGATAGCACCCGCTTCTCAATCTTCTCAAAGTTCCTTACTCCGTTGAAGTAGGCCGGCTTGAGTCTGATGAAGTCTTTTACAAGTTGGACCTCGACTAATGTGCTAGAAAATATGGCCATAAGGGAATGTATAGTCTCAGTCGCCTCTTTCGATACTAGTGCTACTGGCAAAGTCTGTACCACTGGAGGTGCTACAATCTTTGATCTTCCATCAATCTGCCATGTGCTCTACAAGTTGATTACGTTCGCGACACCAGCAGCTACATAAGCTAGCATGTACAAATGAGACATCCCAATCTCACTTTCACTCACTTCCCAACTAATAGTTTCTAGGCAAGGACCGTCTAGTTTTCACATTTAAGGTTTGCGTTTTATTCAAGTTTATGGTATACCTATCGAGAACTAAGGGTTTTGATACTAACTGTATCGGTATCATAATGCCTTAAACCATAAAGTTCTTTCAACCTATGCTACGATACCAACTGTGGGCCCTTCTTTAAAATAAGGCACCACTCGGCCTAATCCCGTAATTAAGCCTTAATCTTAACCATGTAAGACTTGACTACATATTAGTTAGCCTTTTGTCATATTATCCTCGTTAAACGCATTTAGGATAAGTAATACACATGTCACATTATTATTGAATTTCAGAGTTAATTAAGACTTTACAGTTAAAAGGTTCTAGCGGAAGTCTTAATAGTTATGTGAAAGCAATTATTAAAAATCTTATGTGCGGAAACTAGGAAACAACATCACATGCATATAAAATATTATAAGGATGATAACACGGTGATAACCAAGTCTCAAGCTGGGGAACTATACGCTCAACCTAATATACAACCTAAAATGTATAGAAAAGACATAAAGTAAATAATACATCAAACTTCGAGACCTACAAAATAAGAAGTAGAAATCGTCAAATGCTTAGAGGTAGTCGTCGATCTTCTCCTTGCCTAGCCTACTGCTCGACTAATCTACACCCATCGTCGTAAAAAAGATGGTGTGTACAATTTAATAAAGTAACTCTTAGATATTCTCATGTACATTTCCAAACGTAATCAACTAGTATTTAAAAGCATATATATAGTGAAGAAGGGCTAAAAAGGAAATATGCTAAGAAATACCATGGTTAAACAATATGAGACTAACACAGGCTAAGTAGTAATGATCTAGGTATGGTCGGCCGTGAGTCATATCACTAGGCCTTTATTCCATTATCTCAAGATGGAGCTATGTTGTACAACTCTATCGAAGGATTGGGCTGAGCTCTACCACTCCATAATCATCTATATCCATATCCACAAAGGCAAAGCTGAGCTCAACTCATAAATAAATCATCTGCAGCCTACCCCGAGTCCCATACCTCGTGTGACGCATAATCGTAGTAATGAATGTCGACATCCCAGTAGTCCAGTGACCCCATGTGTTGCGCACCTCATAATCATGCAATGGACCCTAAATTACACCACTACTTTGTAATTTCAAGAAAGACTCACATTAAGGATTCCAAAACAAGGCAATATGCTTCAAAGCCGATATTTAAAGAATACAAGGCCATATATATACTCTAGTTTCATTACTCTAATCCTAATAGCATGCTATTCTCAATCACACATTCATCAAAACAACAAGAAAGATATAGAACACGAGAATGGAGCCAATGGTTCCTATAAGCAAATGATATCATGATAAAAACACCCATATAATTAGTAGAATACGAAACAATGTCATAATATCAGGACACAAAGCATTTCATAGTCAAATAGACTGTAAAACAAAACATAATTAGAATGAAATGCATATAAGAACCTCAACAAGATTACTTACAAGTCACGCAATGTATTCCCAAGCTTAACTGGCCTTTTGACACCCCAAAATGTGTACCCGGCCTCTCGATACTTTTCCCTAGACTCCTGGTATAAATTAGTACATATTAGAGTGTGTTTAGACCCTTAGTTTGGGTTTCAAGCTAAGTTTGATAAGTTAATCGTGTTTTGAAAAGTGCAGATTTTTTATGCTGTTTGAGTACCCAGTGTGCTAGGTAAATTATCTAGCGCGCAATGACCACTTATTAGCATGCTGGAGTTTTATCTAGTGTGCTAGAGTTGCTTAGTATGCTAGAGAGCTTTTGTAGCGCTCTAGAGTCGTTGGAACTTAGAATTTTGCAACCACAATTCTGAGTTTTCTCTCGGAAATGGCTTCCTCCAAAGCCTCGGATCACAGTTCTCCGCTACCAGGGATCTGTAACATCCTCCTCCATCAAACATACACTAGCCACTTCATATAATCCATCAATTACATTAGATTTAGAGATTTAAACATGCGTTTTATTGAAAAAGATTGAAGAACACTTTGAACACTTAAAACTTATAAAATTCACAACTTTTTCATTTCAAAACAAAATTGAGAACTTTTTAATAGTTGGATTATCAAATCGAAATAAGGAACTAAATATGTAAACCAATTTTGGAAAGGATACTATTTACCCTCGAAAATTACATAAAAAACTGAATTGAAACATACACCTCTAATTTTACTAAAAACCTTTAATTTCAAAAACCAAGGTTTAAGGACTCACTTAATGGTTCATTTAGCTAATAAAAATCAATAAAAGAGGTTTTCAAATTCATTTTGATCATGACTTCCCAATTCAAGACCCCATGCTCATAAAATTAAAGCATGTAAAGATGATGAACTTCATTAGCTAAGTTCTTGCTTGACTCCTAGCTTGATTACTTCAATAGGATGATGAATTTGATCTTTTGAACCAATTCCAACAACAAATCACCTCAGAATCTTCTTTCTAAATGAATTATGGTTTGCATGTTCATCCCAATCACTTAAATATCGTTAGGTAGGATTGATTTATTGCCATTGTCTAAATGTTTACACTCATCTAGAGACTAATCTAGCGGCTTTCGTTTTGTTTCAATTACACTAACTCATATTTGCTAACACCAAATCATTCTCAATTGGTCACTTGAAGGTTCCCTTACATATCTCGAGACATCATATGGCTATTATTTTATTTTACTAACTTATGCTACATTTCTTATAAATTAACTATAGCCACATCAAATTTAACTAATTATGCCACATTAATACATCAAATTAAACAAATGACTCACCATGTCATTCTCTACCCGGTCCTATAACTGCACATATCTCAAGGCGTGTCCCTGCTTACGTATCGACACCTATAAATATTAAGTATAGGTGACTTAGCAGTCTACACAAGTACGATACATTAGGAATTCATAATGCAAATATAAAATATACCTCAACTATGCGCCTCGGTCACTGTGCATATCATGGTGCCACGTCACTTGTTGGTAAGCATATTTAAGGATTAAAATGCGATTAGAAATTTTTGGTCGTTACATGAATTACTATGCTTTCACATCTTACTTCCCTCATCTTCATTATGTGTATGCAATGCTCAATTAGAATAAACAGATTTCCTTACGATTCACTTCAATTCACTGTCATAGTGAAAAAGATCTTAATGTGCAAACTAGGACTCTACCTATCGGTATGAATAATGTAAATTCCTAATAGTATTAAGTTCCAAATATTTAGATTCATAACCACTTAAGTTTACTATTTGTGTCTCCCTAATCAATAACTATTTATCAATGTTATATATTTTACGATTGTCCATATCCAGCTTGAAAGCTCCAATGGTCATGGTAACTTCTAAAACCTTTAATCAACAAACGAGTGATCAGGATGTTCATAGCATTATGCATAGAATCAATATAAATTCTAAACTTTACACTTTTAATCGATGTAATTCATTCATACTTCCTTTAGCATAGCATTCATACCATAGGATCCATTGATCCCTAAGATTAACAAACGACTCACTCATTGAAATCAAATCATGGTATTCATTGCAATCAAAGACTAAATCAAATAACTTCAATTAAATCAAGTAAACAATACTAAATAATCACATGTGGAGTCTTCAATGTCTTTTCCTCCAAAACTCTTCTTAATACTTAAGAACAATATAAACTGTGATATACCATGTTTGTGGCTCATAAACTATATGTTTATCACGTTCTAATACCTATTTATACCCCTAAAACTCATTAGATTACAATTAGAAACCATAACTAACAATTCCAAATGGACTATAATTTTAAACTTTCTATTTTTTATGTCTCAGTGCTATAAATAAGTGACTTACATTGTATGTGTTAAGCCACAGTGTCACCACAACTTCGTCTTTTTTGTGTATGTTTTCTCCTCAGAGTTGGCTTAGTGCCCTGTGTATATTGTCTCGATGCCATGTGTACAACCCACCGACACTGCCACTATGTGAACTGTTTTGTGTCACTTTCTTGATCTTCAAGCCTTCTCCACGCCTTGCACTCTCTTCCCACGCCTTATGCTTTCTTCCAATGGTGTCAAACCTCCATTCCATGACATTAAATGTTTATTTGTATTTTTTCTTCTCGTTTCATCATGATATCACTCATTTGTCTCCTTTATACTTTGTACGCCTGAAAACACATAAATACCATCAATTAGAGCTTATTCTAGGATATTTATACCAAATATACTACTAAAATAATCTTATATATAAGTCTAATTAAACATTTATTAGTATTTCATAGCGTCGTGGATTTTAAATTTCATTATTTCATCATCTACCTGCACTATCAGAGTTCCAATAGAGATATCTATTTTGGTTTTTCTATTTTTAGGAAAACGTGTCCTAAAATAAGAGAGGTTTGATTAGATAATTAGTCTTTTGTCATGTCTATTACATAAAAATCGATTAGGAAAACTGTAACAACCCATTATTTATTAACGTCCGTATTTAGTTTATTTTCAGACTCAAACACCAGCTCAATCCCAAGTGGACGCCTCGGATAGACACGCCTGATTGGGCATAAATTGTTATTTTGATTTTTCTATTAGTTAATGTAATTTATTTAAGTATTTCATATTCCATCGCATGTGTAAGTTTATAATGATATATTGTATGAGGATGTGTGATGGGTATTCACCTCGTAAAGCGTATTGACGTGGGTATTGGGTAAGCGAATAGTCAAAGGTTAGTGGGACTATAAATGGGTCAATTACGTAACCAATTATACTAACCATATGATAATTGTACCTAAGTCAAGTCAATTAAATTAATTTGAAAACATATGCTTATGGCTTAATTGTTAATATAGTGAGATCCAAGGGCAACTATAAAGTTGTTAGAACTAGTCTTACATGTAATTATTTTAAAAGATCATGTGCAAAGTGAAAAATGTTATATGCCTTGTGTATGTGGACCAATTGGAGACTAGGTGCATGCTAAGTGTCACATTTAAAAATGACTAGTAGTTGTTAGTAAAGATATAGTGGATTATTTGTTACAAAAAAATTAACTTTGGATGTTTCTTAAGATACCCACTTGAGGATCTAAATAAGAGATAATTACTTAAACCCCAAGTTTCCTACTTCTTTCTCATTTGAACAAAAAGAAAGTAGAAAAGAAAGAGAATGTGTTGCTAGGAGGAGAAAGAGAAGAAATGTGAGCATTTGGTGACTTTGTGTGTAAAGTTGTAGGAATTTTTAGATATCCAAAAGAGATATAACAAGAGTGACGACTTCGTGAAAGCCATAGATATGTTCTTCACCAAATGTTGACAATGCATGTTCTAAGATTATTGTTCTTCATGGCTTTTTATGTACGGAGAGCCCATAAGCGTAGATCGACCCTCAATGGGTAAGAATACCTGGTTGGGGAATCATTTTTGAGGTTATTGTTGTTGTTGGGTAGTGACTATGTAAGGAAGAATATGAATAGTAACTTATAGGAAAGTTAATTTGGTGTCTTTTGCTTATGTTTTAGCCCATTTTATTGCATGAAAATGAAAAATGAGGTGCAAATTAATTACATGAGGATTGTATAAGTCTGAAAGCTGAAAAGGTCGAGAATTTAAGATGAACCATGAGATTTTTTGAGTTTTTACCATATAGAGCATTCTGGACAAAAAGCATGCTTAAAGTAATGAGCATACTCAAAGTTTCAAGTATGCTCGAACTTTAAGTAAGCTCAAACATTGAGTAGACTCAACTTTTAGCTTGCACAAACCTTCACCATGCTCAAATCTTGAGCTTTCTCAATTCTTATTGATTAGGTTACATGACTTGAGCTAGCTTGTAACTTATCTCAAACACACTCTACCTTCTAATGATCCCAGGGGAGTTAAAGGACCGTAGTACGCGGGTCTGGAATGAGCAGGGTACGCATTCAGGGTTGTGTTCAGGAGAGTTAGAGTGAGATATTGAGGTGCGTAGGTCCCTTAAGAAACACATATTGAGTATTTAAGTATTTCAATTGTTCTATCTATTGTTTCTTTGTTATTCATTTCCATGTTCTATCACTTCTTTGTTTTGGTTTAACAATCGGTAGTTTTGTTAGTCACTGAATTTTATTCGGTCTTGTGTTGTACGAGCTCTAGTATGATAGACTATAGCATATGTATTAAGATTCCTTAATGAATGACAATCCAAGCTACTTTGTCGGTACATATTTCAGTGCATTGTAGGTCTACACCGGCCACCGAGAGGACCAAGTGATGGGACAGTTGGGTGTGCCCACTGGAGGGATCCTGGGGAGGGAATCCAAAGTATAGTCTAGTCTGCTATCCGTGACATAACCGTTTAGTTTTCAATGGTGATATTTACTCATGTGATGATCTTATAGTTGCCTATTTATTTCAGCGTGTTTATTTAACATTACTATTGGCTTCTCTATTATTAAATGCTCAATTTTTTTTCTTTTAGAAGTTTACTCACTGGACTCATCATCTATTTTAGTTGGGATGACTGAGTGCAGATCCTTTGACGAGCAAAGGCAAGGAGGTTTTAGGCAATTACATCTGTGAATTATTTCTACGCCAGCTTGTGTTTGACCGCAATACGTATATTTTTACTTTCATTAGGTTTTGGGGACTGTGGACCACTGAATACATGTATACGGATCTTTTGATGTACTTATTTGGCCTTTGTTGTATACATCATTCTGCTAAGTTTTCTGTGACTTAAGACTGTTAAAATGCATAATTTACTCAATTCTAAATACTTTCGCTATAAAATTGTGTTCTAACTTGATAGCTTGACTAACCGGCTTATTAAATCACTAATAATTACATGAAGAATAATCAGCTAAGCAAGGGTGGACATAGGAGCAGGGTGCAGGTAATTAAATTTCGATCAAGATTTAAGCCGAGGCGGAGGGAGGACTTCTTACAATTAAGATAGGGTAGACAGACAGTGGTGCAGTACATGAAAAGTTTCTAGTACCTAGTAATTGCCAACGCTATAGTGTCAACAAAGGCATGCACAACTTAGAAAATTTACGACAGAGTCTTAGCGCATAAGACTTATCGACTGACCAATGTCACCACACATATACAGTTATTAAGGGACAATCAAAGCTTAGCTTTATGCTGAAGCTATAGAGAGATCAGGATGATAGAGAGGACAAATAATATGGTCGAGGCCGTTGGAACGATGACTTGACATATTAAGCTTATGCAATATCAGCATTTCAAGCATCTGATGAGCTCTGAACGCAGCAACAAAATAAAGTTCCTCAACCAACTATTTTGTAGAATAGTGGTAAAGGGGTCGATCCCACAAAGATTGATAGTCTTTTTAAAGTTAAAAACAATAAATAGAAAAAATCGGGGGTATAAAATATTATTTAACTAACTAATCTAAATAAACCAAACAAATAAAATAATGAAAATAACTTTTAATGGTCTCAAGAAAACACTTAAGTCTACAATTCAACAAATCAAAATCAAGATTCAATTGCATATTATGTCCTCAATCTTTCCCTAAAATTATTAATTTAAATTCTCTAAGATTAACAATAGAAAATCGAAATACGCCAAAAATTCCTGATTCCCTTAATCTCGATAGCCATGACATCCGCCACTAACTGCTTCCTTAATTAATGCATAACCCTGAACGTCTGTCAATCTTGTTTAACTCATTAACCATAATAATAAAGATCCGTGGGAATACTAATCCTAGATAACCAATCGTGTATGCTTCCGATTTAACCTAGATTTAATTGTTGCAAACTCAAGAACCGAAAGGATTTTACAACAAACGGGAGTGTTAATCACTTTATCGGCCCAAAAGAACAATTACGGATACAATCGATCCAAATAACTATAAATTTTCTACCTAAAAGCATGCACTGGCCATATACATAACCTAGATCTAAACCATATTCATTAAAATCAACAACAATGAAATAGAAGAAATTAAATTAAATTAAATAATAAAAATCATAAATCTCACAAGTTATGCCATGAATCAAGAATTCCGACTTGTTTTCCCTCCGACCTAGGCAAGGATTTAATTAGCCAAACATGATGTCGAGAGCCACTGGCATCCAAAAATATAAAAAATGATATCTAATAATACCTAAGTTCCTAATATAGAAAACTACTAAAAATTGGTCTCCATAGGTGAGAAAAACTAATTTTTGGGTCGGTAGAGTGACAAGTGCACCGAGGAGGATCCAGGGGCTGTTGGGCGTTTAATTTGGAGAAAAGACATGTGTCCCTTACGGATTGGTCAAGTTTGCTTGTTGTGATGACGTGTCACGAGCTGGTTGGAGGAGAAAACTGCATTGATGCATGTCATCGTCCGATTGGCAGAGAAACTGTGTATGACGTGGTTAGGTGCAGGAGAGCCAACAGAGAGGCGACACGTGGCATGCAATTTGGTTGAGAGAATCTCACTAATTAGTGCAAAGTCATGGGAGACCGAACGGGCACATATCCTGAGACATGATCGAAGGTAGCTGAACGAGGAGAGGATTGTTGGCACGTTGTGTGATGTGGTGATGGTGACACGTGTCACGTTCTGATAGGTGGAGAAAGCTCCTGGTGCCTAACGTGGCAGCAGCCGATTAGGCGAGCAGGCTGCTAATGACACTCTCTACTAACTGGGAGGAAACATGTGTCCCAGGCTAGCCACTGGGCTGGCGTTACTTGGTCTGTTATTACCTATTCTACCAGCTGCGAGCACATAACACGAGGCAAATCATCTGACATCTTATCGCTGATATAAATACTTAATTTTGAGTATTTTTAGCCCTGGATTCAACCGCGCACTCCGTTTCACCGAAAAACGACCAATAAATATAATTAAGTATATATTTTAGAGACTTCATATATTAAATACATTAAAATAGACTACTAAATACCTATAAATACCAACTTATCAAATACCCTCAAACTAAGACTTTGCATGTCCCGAGCAAATGTGTAGATGATAATACAAACTAAACTAAAGTTCTTACATAAATATGCTTGGACTCAACTAATCCTATACCTGATTCGAAATTCATGGAGTTCCTTTGGGTTACATAGTCACCAAATTAACATGCCATTCAAGAAATTCTAGAGTTATGATATGTCAAGACTTGCAACCCAAACACAATTAATATCACACTTTAAAGACGTGGACTCAGTCAAGACAAAGGCCATCAACTACTCACGAGTTTTCTTGGTCTATACATTCACGCATATATTTAGTTGTTCAAGTAATACGATCCCTGCTCCATTTCCTAAGGATACCAGTGCGACTCTCTATATTAAGAAAACTCATGTTAGCCCTTCTCGTTTTCACTATAATCAAACAAATTCTCCAATGTGGGTTAAAATATTATCACTAGCACAATTTTGACCATTTACTCCTTTTTGTTATCTAGCACAAAGTTTAGCCATCAACTAAGTTCCTAATCATAAAATCATAAAAATGCCAGGCTATGGACTCGATGAGTGTTTCTCCTAGTTTTCCCTAAGTTTCAAGTCAAAAGGGCAACTGTAGTGTACTCATCCACAACCAAAGGCATGAAGTAAAGTTTCGGGTAACTCTAAACAATAAAAGAAATAAAAAGCTATACTAAATACATGCATGAAAGGGTATCAACTACTAATGAAATCAGAAAAAGAAGTATGATGTGGTAGAAATGAGGAAATAGTATAAAACACAACCATTACCATCCGATATCCGTAAATAACCGCAAGAAAAAAAATTAAACGATCTTACCCACTGTCTTTCGCAAAGAAATTCAACTCAATCCGTAATCCCTAAGATATCGCCAAACTTATTTCGAACCTTGTCCTCAAGGTTCAAAACAAGTCAAGGAATCCATGCAACAAAAAGAAAAAATAGTAGTGGTGAAAAAGAACATGGATAAAAAATAAGAGGATGATACAAATGCATGGATAACAAAAGTCTCTAAAAACTAGTGAACACATGAAATATCTCATGTTTAGGTGACATGGGAGTTAACTAAAATGATTCATATCAAATCTTGCTAGCCCGAAGTCTTTCAGCTAATGGTAAAATCAACAAGATGATAAAATGAAGTCCAGGGCTTTTGCTCTACTAAAAAACCCGCCACTAATACGGCAACTTAAGTTAGATACATCCCAACCAAGTCTCAAAACTCCTAAAACCCCAATAATATGTTAATTCCAAATAAAATGCTCAAATTACGCTAAAAATGTAATCCAAAGTCAAACCTAACATAACTCACGGAGTGCTCCAATGTATTAAAATAAAATAATAATAATAATAATAATAAAATAAAAACAATAAAAATACGAAAGAAAGAAAACCAATCCCCAACAACGGCGCCAAAAATTGACGCCCACCGAACATGTCAATAAAATAAAGTTCCTAAACCGACTATTTTGTAGAAAAGTGGCAAAAGGGTCGATCCCACAGAGATTGGAAGTCTTTTAAGGTTAAAAACAATAAATAAAAAATTGGGGGTTTAAACAAATATTATTTAGCTAACTAATCTAAATAAACTAAATAAATATTATTATGAAAATAAATTTTAATGGTCTCAAGAAAACACCTAAGTCTATAGTTCCACAAATCAAAATCAAGATTCAATGTCATATAATGGTCCTCAATCTTTCACTAAAATTATTAATTTAAATTCTCTTAGATTAGCTATAGAAAATCAACGTCCGCCAGAAATTCCTAATTCCCCTAATCTCGATAGCCAGGACGTTTGTCACTGACTACTTTCTTAATTAATGCATAAGCCTAGACATCAGCCAATTGGGTTTAATAGACTAACTGCAATAATAAGGATCCGTGGGAATACTAATCCTAGATAACCGAATCATGTCTACTTCTAGTTTAACATAGATTCAATTGTTGCACACTCAAGAACCGAAAGGTTTTTATGGCAAGCGGGTGAGTGTTTGTCACTTTATCAATCCAAAAGTACAATTACGGATACAATCAGTCCAAATAACTATAGATTGTCTACCTAAAAGCGTGCACTGCCATATACATACCCTAGATCTAAACCATATTCATTTAAATAAAAAACAATGAAATAAGAGAGGTTAAAGTAAATTAAATAATACAAATCATAGATCTCACAAGTTATGCCATGAATCAAGAATCTTGACTTGTTTTCCCTCCGACGTAGGCAAAGATTTAATTAGCCGAACATGATGTCAAGAGCCTCAATATAAAAATCGATATCTAATAATACCTAAGTTCTTAATATTTAAAACTATTAAAAATTAGTCTCGACAGGTGAGAGAAACTAATTTTAGGATTGGTAGAGTGACACGTATGCCGAAGAGGATCCAAGGGCTGCTAGGCGTTTAATTTGGAGGTCAGAACACGTGTCGCTCGCGAATTGGTCAAGTTTGCTAGCTGTGATGACATGTCGCGAGCTGGTTGGAAGAGAAAACTACATTTACGTGCTAGTCTGTTGCAGCTACTGACGCGTGTCATTGTCTAATTGGCAGAGAAACTGTGTGTGACGTGGTTAAGTGCAGGAGAGCCAATGCAGAGGCAACGCTTGGCATGCAATTTGGTTGAGAGAATCGCAGGAGTTAATGCGAAGTAGTAGGAGACCCCATGGGCATAAATCCCGAGGCGTAATCAAAGTCAACTGAACTAGGAGAGAATTTGAGGGCCGCTAAGGGCACCCCACCTATTAATAAAGGCACCCAGTTAATGTGGGCACAAATTGATTTACCTGGGGCACCCAAAAATTAAACCCGAAATATCAAAAATACCCCTCGTGCAAAAAACCCTTACACCCCACCACCACCACCACCACCACCACCACCACCACCACCACCACCACCACCACCGAACCCCGAGCACCCAACCACCCCCACCACCACCTTCACCGAACCCTGAGCACCCCACCACCTTCACCGAACTGTTGTGCAAGAACCCATTTGGTTTGAATCGACCATTGAGAGGAATCTCCAAAATCGTGTTTCCCGTGTCTCGCCTCGTGTTTCTCCTTCGGTTTACGCCTTTTTTGCGGTTCGTAAGGTCGTGGTGTGAGCCGATTTCGTCTCCAAGTTAGGGTTCGGTTGAATAGTTAAAGAAATGGGAATTCGCGGTTCTCGGCCACACAGCCGAGATCAGCTAACTGTCTCGCCTCGCATGGCCGAGACGAAGCTACATTTTTGGGAACTCGAAGTCTCGACCGCAAAGGCGGAAGAGTTCACAAAGTGTCTCGGCTACGCATGGCCGAGAGTACTCTAGTTCTCTCGGCGAGACATGACGAGAGCTACAATTAGTGGTAGGTAATGTGGTGTCGGTGGTGTACAACCGAGAATGTGCTCATACTCTCGGTTGTACACACCGGCGTACCATACGTGACCTAAGTACACCTCTCGATCCTTTAGGACCGAGACGTCACCATACATCTCTCGGTCTGCGAGGCCGATACAATCGCGCACATCGACGAAACTTCGGATAACCGCAAAAAAAACACAATAAATTTGCAAAATTACCTCAACTTCGACCTCCTCTTGCACCGTAGCAAAGACAATCCTCCATTATATAGTGGAAACAAGTTCGGATTTGAGCAAATTACCAAACCCTACGTTGACAAACAAATCATCATTTTCACTGTTTTCCACAACTAAACAATTCTAATAAACTATCATATGGTTGTCAAACATCGTTAACTCGCTGTCGGATGATGTCAATCCGCAAGAATCGATAAAAAGTCGACAAACGCAGTGTGGATTTGTGGTTCAACCTTGTGGTGGGGTGCCTTTTTTTCTTTGTCAAAATGATTTGTGAGGTTTGAATTACTATATATACAAGGGCAAAATAGTCTTTTCCACTTTTGCTGAAATATTTACAAAAACTTTGGGTGCCTTCATTAAATGGTGGGGTGCCCTTAGCGGCCCTCGAGAATTTTGGGACGTTGTGTGAAGTGGTGATGGTGTCACGTGTCACGTTCTAATAGGTGGAGAAAGCTCTTGGTTATTTATGTGGCAGCAGCGGATTAGGCGAGAAGGCTACTAATGATGCTCTCTGCTAATCGAGAGGCGACACGTGTCCCAAGCTGGCCAATGGTATGTTGCCATGTAGCAGGTGTTACTTGGTCTGTTATCTCCTATTCTACCCACTACGCAACAAGTAACTCGAGGAAAATCTTTTGGTATCTAATCAGTGCATGTAAATACTCCATTTTGACTATTTTTTGCCCCGAATTCAACCGCACACTCTGTTTCACCTGAAAACAATCAATAAAAATAATTATATAGATATTAAAGAATTTCTATATTAAATACATCAAAATAGACTACTAAATACCTATAAATACCAACTTATCAGCGTCACATCAAGGACATAATCAAGACTAGAGAGTTGAGCACAGGGATCTCAGGATCAAGTTTCGGGCAAAAGGTAAGGTAGTGGTCAAGTAGGACCAGGACAAAAGGATATGTGTTTTTGATGTGGACTGGAGGGACTGTCCGTTGAGATCGGTGACATTTATAGTAGCAGCACCGAGAGTCGATGCACGTTGTGTAACGACCCGTTACCTTACGCAGGTGATTAATGTTAATCTGATTTCTAATTAACCCGAGTTAGGCTCGTGGTTAAGCCCAGCATGTCTTAATTAGCATGTTCATGGATTTACATATCATTTAGTATTTGTATGGATTGTATTATTAATTATGAAAATAATTAGATTAATTAACCTATAATTGAATAGTTAAAAAAATTATGGGACAGCTAATATTGTATATGGGTCAAGGGTGCCGCACACAAGTTGTCAGGTAGCGTGCACACCCGAGTCAACTCACTGGCTCACACGGCAAAGTCATACGCGTGTTGATATAGGCTTATATATAATTAATAATTGGTGGGTGCCTAGTGAAATGTGAGGTCGAGGGTGACACACGTGAGACGTATAATTGTGTGCACGCTAATGTGCACGCTCGAAGATGGTCATTAGCGTGCACATTGAGTTTATAGATGCGAAATACAAGTTATCTCTATATATAGTTTTTATATATAAACATATATATAAATGAATCATATAGTTTGAATCAAATAAAAATAATACATATGATTCGTCTCTAGATACACATAGCTTAAGTATCGAGGAGGTGAATGGGTGGGATGTTGGTAGTTTGGATGGATTTCCTATGCCTCAAGATGTGTGCCATCACATCTCCATAACAATCAAGTGGTGATGGAGGTTATATTAATTTACTAACAACCGTAAGATTTACCTTGCAATACGCGTTATGTATCTCGAGGAGATCAAAACATTCGATTTATGTAAGTCGGTCAGAATGTGATGGAAAGTTATTGAGTCGATTAATAACCATCAAGATCAGCCTCGAGATAAGCAACATGTATCTCTAGAAAATCAAAATATAAATGAAGAAAATAAACCATATGATTTGCTCTGAGATTCGTGTTATGCGAATCTCGAAGAAATGTCTTATTTCTTCTTCAACAGAGCATCTTCTCTGTTAAATCAAAATCGAATAAGAAAGAGAGTGAGAAGTCGAAATAGTAGAGGGATAGATCTAGATGGAGAGATCAAAACCGAGGTGAGTTATAGTATTATTAACTTGTTGTTGTGATGGCGTTGATGTTGTGTTAATGGAGATTATGATTTGGGAAGGAAAAAAAGAGGAAGGAGATTCAAGGGAGTGATCTCCCCTGTTGGAATATATCATGGGATTTAGCTTGGCCAAACCCTAGAGAAAAAAGAAAGTTTGATTTCAAACAAAAGACATCCTTGGTTTCGAATGGAAGAATGGGATGCACACGTATGGGCCATGTGTGTGCACCCCTTGCCCTGGGTTAGGCTAGGGGCCTGGGCCAAGCTTGGCCCATAGGGCGAGCTAAGCCCAGTACCCTAGCCAGGGTCAGGTCAAACCCGACCCAATAAAAAATTGCTGAAAAATAGGGAGAAATTCTAAAAAATAAAGAAAAATCTTGAAAAATAATATTTTGATCAAATAAATAGAAATTGACAAATTTCTATGAAAAAGAACAATTAGGGATTCGTGCAAGACTTTATGCCGGGGGGTTTTTATTTCAAAAAACGTGAAATAATTGTATTGATCTAAAATTTGATAAATTAGTTCCGAATTCGACTAGGAATGGTTTAGTTCTAATTAATGAGTATTGGACCCAAATTAATGATAATTGGTGTAATTTAGGTTTTTGATCGATAGGAAAAGGTGTATGGATCTCGAGAATCGGGTAAATCAGTAAAAAGTTAGAAAAGCTCAGTACATGTAAGTAGGACTTGTATTCTTATCAATTATGCAAAGTAATTAATATAATTAGTTCATATAGCATTATGGAATAGGAATAGGGCAATGTGATGTGACTCGAACTAATTTTTATATTAAATTCCTAGAAAGAGGTACGACGAGCGAATCGAACTGCAATGACGATAGAACATTTTCCCTTCATAATTCTTAAGGTACCCAATTGTTGCTTTCTTATTTGAGTTGGTAGCTATGCTACGCCAAGATACACAAATTAATATTTCAGGTTGTCGACGTGCGCTTCGACTCAAGATTAGAGAAGATTATTAGTTTATAGTTTTCTCTACGGTGAATTAATTTCACTACTATTTGTATATTGTGTTGAATTACTATTTTGTAATAAATAGGGTTGGGATATGGTTTTACCACCGAGGTTATGCCGGTTTTTGTATATTGTATGTTTTATCGAAAAGTTTTAATTGCGATGCATTTTCAATTATTTATTCAATGTTTACTAACTCTGAGAGTTGCCTCTAGTTACGAAGAGACTCAGGACATATAAACAGTTTTTATCGATGTTTTAGGGGTAATTAAAGATAAAAGCTTGGGTAATGTAATGTGTTGTGATGTATTATATCTATGCAATGGATATAAGTGTTATGTCCTTTTAGAACGATAATAAGATGGTTTATGATGATCAATATCTCAGGAGTTGAGAAAACATTGAGGTTTAGGGTTTGTTGAAACCTAAATCTCAATAATATATGGAAAAATGAAAGACAAAAAAGCATACAACAACAAAAAATGAACTTTTATTTTATTGGATAATATCTAATGGTCTTTATTCTCACTGATATTATTGAATTAATAATAGTAAGTGCAGAAAGATCGATTGGACCTAGACTTTGAGACAAATATTTGGAGAACGGATGTCAATAAGAAAATTATCTTAATGGTGGAATTACATTAAAAGTTTAGATTCACAGCAAAAGATAAGAGTTGAAAGATTATGGAGAATTTGCGTTGTTAGTCAACTCTATCTTATCTATTGGACTTCTATCACTTTATAGTAATTTCATATGAAAACTTAAAGTTGAAATCTTGTAAGAATGTGTATAGCCTAGGTTAGAACATGGCAGTGAGCTATTGAGATGTTTAAGTCTGGTTTTTTAGACTGGAATAGTCTAAATTGAGGAGAGTGAGTTGTCAATGAATCTGAGGATTTTGAGAATCCAAGGAATATCATATGATATTAGGAGTGAATAGGTAAGCAATATATCAAGAGGTTGGTATTAACTGCTACTTTTAACCAAAAATTGTGTAAATATCTAAATACTTATGAATGATGATTCATAGAAATAAGTTATCACTCGAGATTCAATTAGTTTGAACTTGTTATAGAAATTTGGGAAATTCTTAATGAGAATTCAGACTTGATGAAAGAAAATTGTGATTCCAAAAGTTTCAAGAAATTTGTTTATTAGATTCTCTTGGAATTCTGGCACAATTTGAGATTAAATTCATCAATTACTTGATTCTGATGTCAAACCAATGATCAATTCCATTTTTACTTAGTGTAATATAGAAATTGTATTAGTTTGAGAACTCAACTTGAGTGATGAATTAAATTAAACTAAATTAGGAATGAATATTAATTGCCCATAAATCGAAAACTCATTTGGTCAATCACATGAAACCAATTGTTCTCAAGAATTATTTGAGATTTGGTTCTCATTAAAATAAGATCAAAGTTAGCAACTATATGAATATGATGTCAATCAATGGCTTCTCTTTGCTGAAAATTATAGGGAAAATCATGAAAACTCACTAGAGCTCATGATATATTCATAAATGGAAAAGTGGAGTTGTTAAACTCTATCAAAATAAGATTATCATTGAGTTACCAATGATAATATAAAAGGTTTAAACATTTAGAAAAGGCACAAGTAATATCACAAAGTCATGGAAACTTTGAAGATAAATTGGTTTACGCCAAAAGATTGCAAGAGCAAATACTAAGCTTCGAATATAAATCACTCGTATATGTGTTAAATGCTAATTGCGAGTTAATTAGACTTGACCAAGATTGAGATAATTAGAGATTTATCTTATATTCAATAGAAAGTCAGAAAAGTAGTGTTATTTTGGAATGATTGAATGATACAAACAACGCATACAAAGATTTTTAATATTGTTGTGTTGTATGTTCAATTAATCTAAAGTGGAGTTGAGATAAGTCATAAACGACACAAGGATGCCTTCAGAGAGAATTGAAATGTGGTTTAACTACAATAATTTTTTGGTTATAGATGGAATATGAAAAAGTCAAAATTTTAGCCTAATACTTTATTTCAGGTAGTTGTGCGTTGACAGAATGAAGCAAAAGATTGTAGTTTATACTTTTGTATAGTTCAAGGAAGTCTGAGAAGAACGATTATGAGAGATTGTTTTGGTAGTCGTACCAAACAATTAAAGGCATAACTTATAGAATAAAAGCATGAAATGTATTTCAAATGACGAATGGAATGAATTGCAAAATTGATTCCTAGAGCCGAGAGTTAGGGTTATAAAATATGGGTGTAGATCCCAACTTATTTGTGAATCTATTCAAGAGAATAGGTTGCACATGTTCATTCATTCATCGTAGGGTTTGAAATACAGATTTAACCAAGTGAAAAATATTTGGAGAGACTTTTAGTGTTCCTTAAGAGTAGAAAATCTTAGAGGAAACACTAAAAGACAAATAAGAAGTATGAAATCTATGAGATTGAAGTCTTCAAGCTATGAGATTTTGAAGAGTAGAGTTGGCAGAGTGAAATGAATCAAAGGTGAAGTGAGTAACCTGAATTCATGAATACAAGGAATTTACTCTAAGAAATCACACACACAAAGTGATTGATGTGATCGATACTTTGAATAAAGAAAAGAACACTACAAAGGAGACACCCTATAATACGATAGCAGCGAATAATAGCTCTAGACCAACAATGGACGATACCAAGAAAAGCAGTAGACCAGTTCCATCTCATTTTGGCAGTAACATACACACACTGAAACATGATGAAGATAATGGCCCTTCCAATTACCAAAATACCTTCTCGAACGGCAACAATATGCAATATGGTGGCAACGACGATCATAAATGAAGTCCAAAATACCTGTAGCTTCTGACCTTATATGCTACTAACATCGGTGATAGAGATGGGGAGTTTTCTAGGTTTGGCCAACTGCTACCATTGTTTTGTAAAACATTTCTCAAAAATCGCTTCTCCAATCACTAAGTTAACCCAAATAGATGCTAGATTTGAATTGTCTAAAAACTGCAAGCACATATTTGCGAAGTTGAAAAGGTTATTGACTACCGGTCCTGTATTTGTGTTGCCAAAGACTTGGCAAAGATTTACGGTGAACATATATGTTTCTCATACATGTCTAGGTTGTGTGTTGATATAGGGCAGAGGAGTTGTAGCATACGTCTCTAGACATTTAAGGTACAGAGGAAAAACTATCCCACACACGGTTTGGAATTGTTAGTGGTTGCATTTACGTTGAAGGTGTGGAGACATTGTCTGTATGTAGAGATATTCAGACTCTACATTGATCACAAGAGTCTGAAATATCTCTTTACATAGAAAGAGTTGAATATGAGACATTGTAGATGGCTAAAGTTCTTGAACGATTACAACTTTTCTCTTGAGTATCACCAAGTCGTAAACGCTTTGAGTAGGAGATTAGATAGAGATGTCGAGGTTGTTATATGTCATATGATGCGCGAGGACAAGTTACTTGAGGTAACAACGACAGTGTGTCAGTTAGAGATTCTTATCGATGCTAACGTGACGATTCGCTTTCAGATGAGAGTACGAACCATAGACCAATAGGTTGTACCAAAGGTTCAGCTAGTTATCACATAGTACATATTATAAAGAGTGGACTAAGGCAAAGGATTAGTGTATAAGATACAGAGGAAAACTATAGATATCTTTAGTAGTAGAGCTGAAAGATGAGATTCTTTAGGATTCATACCATTCTCGATTCAACGTCATTCAAACATGACCAAAATATATAATATTAGGAGGAGACATTTTTAGTGTCTTGGAATTAAGGCGCATGTATCTGAATTTATCCAGAACTGAGGGATTTGCCAATAGGTAAAGGCCGAGCATCGAAAACTTGGATAGTGACTACACCTATTTATTGTTCCACGATGGAAATAGGAAGTCATAACAATGGATTTTGTCAAAGGGCGGTCGAAAACTACCAAGAACCATGATTCCATTTGAGTGATTATTGTTAGATTGACGAAATTTGTTCACTTCCTACTAGTCGTAGCTCATCATACATTTGACCAGTTAAGTATATTATTTCAAAAAGAGATTATCAAGCTACATGGGGTATTGTTAACTATCAAGTTAGACAAAGAAGCTATGTATAAGTTTAGGATGTGGCAGGGCATGCGGGAGCAGTTTGGTATGTGCCTACAATTCATCACTGTTTTCATCCTTAGACAGACTAACAAACTAAAAGGTTTATTTAGGTTCTCGAAGATATGCTCTAAGTTAGTGTGTTAAAGTTTAGGGGATCTTGGAAGGACTATCTACCATTATGTGAGTTAGCATACGATAATAATTATCCAACTAACATTAATTAGCTTCGTTTGAGCTTGTGAATGAAAAATCGTGTTTTTTCTATCGTGTTGGGCTGAGCTAGAGGACCAAGAGACTTTGGGGCCTAAAGTTGTTGTTGACCACACAGAGAAATTGAGGGAGATTCAATAGTAACTTTGAGCTACTTAAAAGAGGTAGAAGAAGTACACGGATAAATATTATGGAAATATTGTGAAAGGCGAGGGAGCCTTAATGTATTTAAAGGTTTCCTCTTGGATGGGTCAACAGAGGTTTGAGTTAAAAGACAAGCTTGCACCAAGTTTTATCTGGTCTTTCAAAATTAAGAAATGGGATGGGAAAGTCACATATGATCTCGAACTTACAACGCAAATGTCAAGGACTTATTCGGTCTTTCATATCTTTATGCTTAGAATAGCCAAGTCGATGGCGAATGTACGACCAATAGTGGACTTGAGACTGATCGATTTGAGCGAGGACATATCCTATTAGGAGCAGTCGATCCAGATCCTAGATCAAAAGGTACATCAGCAAAGGAACAAGACTATCCTAATTGTGATCGTCAGGTGGTAGTTCCCTACCGATTCAAATCTCACTTAGGAGCGGGAAGCCTATATAGGAGAGCAGTTCCCATACCTATTCGAGTCAGGTAGATTTCTAAATTAAACTTTATTTCGAGGACTAGACTTCCATTAGTTGGGAAGACTTGTAACGGCATAAAATTCGCTGGCAGATTACAGAGTTTGACCTTAGCGAGTGGCCGAGGCATATTTTGTATTTGTATGGTGAATTCTTAGTGTGTGTGTGTGTGTGTGTGTGTGTGTGTGTGTGTGTGTGTGTGTGTGTAGATTATTAAATCACATTTATTTGTTACGTATAAGCGTTATTACGCGAGCTAGGAAATGCCTTGAAATATGTGAAAACGTGGGAACTGGGTTGACATATGTCGAGCGCGTCCAATGGATTTGCCACCTTTATTTTATTTTTATATTTGTAGTAGTGGAGTAGTGGTAAGTGAGATCGTCTCCATATGAGTTTTGCAAATTCCTTAAGAAAAAAATTTTGTTATTTTTATTATTTTTATTTTAATTTAATTAAAACTGAAATCAAAGTTACTAATTTAAGTGATATTAATTAACTAAAATAATTAAACTAACTTAATTAACACGTATCAAATTCACTAAGTTCAAATCAATTCAACTCAATAAAAAACAATATAAAATAAACATCTAAACAAACATCCAGAACAATGAAGCATCAATGTATTTTGCATTCAAACATATTAATTAAATCATAGTCATAAGCATACCTTAGTTTCTTTATAAAGTATCCTAGATCATTGAACTCTAATCGTAAGTAAGTAGGCAACCCTTAGCAAGCCATCAGTCCTACTTATATTAATTGAAAAGCTACATTCTAATTTTATTGAATTATCCTTCGAAAACTCAAATAAATTAACTTTAGGCAGTAAAATCACATTGCATTTCATTAAAACTTTGAACTACTAAGTCTAATACCTTCACAAGCCACTTTCAATATTAAACTTAGATCTTAATCCACCTAATACATCTAAATGATAAAAAAAACCTCTTTAAATAATCCTAGTTACTACTTTAAATTAGGTATAGAATCAAAATACCACAGCATAATTTGGCCACTATGCTTGCAATAACAAGATTCATTATGCAATCCACAAATAACAATCTATTAAATCATTAAATTATAGAATATGATTAGTCTAAAACATTATGTACAAATCGATCTTCCTTATGACTACATCACAAAATGGATTAAGTTCATATTCGGACTTGTTTTAGATTAATAAACTACTCACTCATAATCATAATAAACATCACAATAAAGTAAATAAAATGCATAGATAAATAATTTTGAACAAGTACGTTCAATCTTCTGTCGGTTTTTTGGGGTTCATACGCAGCGAGAAATTCAAAACAAATTTTGAAAAACCCCAACAGGATCGAAAATAAGTTCCATTAAACTAAATCTATGAAAGTAAATCATACCTTATTCCCTTATTTCCTTTTTGATTGTTAGATTTTCAAGATGTTCAAGTGTCCGTCCTCTATCAAAAATCTACACACGAACGGTGATCACAATTTGCAGTGTTAGCCCCAATAGAGATTGAAAATAATTTTTTATCTCTCCCTAAATCAAGAGAACTCAAAAATTGTAAAACGAAGATCTTATCTCATTTTTAGGGTTTCACCATTTATTTATATGTGTAGATAAGCCCTCACTTATAATCCTATTCATAATACAACTATTGTATTTAGGCAGTTTAAGCAAATTACACATACGCCTATATTAATAAGTTATTATACAACAAATCGTAAGGGCTTTTGTGTCATGAATTTTATCATATAAAATTCATTACTCTAGACTGATTGAAATTGTGCAAAGCCATTCTTTGTGTGCGACTCAATAGGTTCATGCGATGTTGACAGTGAACCAAAAACCATTTTGGTACACAAATCATAACCGATCTCTAGCAAGACATTATGACTACCCAAGTAGCATAAATATCAACATCGATACAACCTAATTAATAACATATATCATATCTTTTTGTCATGCGATATCCTTTAATTAAACATAAGGCATGAAAAGTCACCCTTAATGTTCAATCATACCAGTCTCGATCTTTAGGTAAACTGAAAACATCCAAGTGACATTGATCATATCAATTCACATGGACTTGGCCATTATAAGTCTATTTTATCAAGGGATCTACTGATATCTCTCTATACGAGAGTGACAAAATTCTATCTTGATTAAACACCTTCACATATTATTCACACGGTAACCAATCACAATCTTTATAATTATCTGGTTAAAGACAATGTTTGATTATGTCGAATTATCATGCTCTTAATATTAAATTCTATGTAATCTCAAGTCGAATGACTAAATGATATACCTATCATGAGTAACACCTATGACTTAATTCATGTGGTGTTCTCATAACGGGTCGGTCCAGTACCTTACTCCCTAACAAGGACTCATGATCTTGATTCGTATCCTTATACAAATGATTATCACATGACCATCAATCAAGATGCACATTGGTCTTAATTTATTATAGTTCCCAATATAATGACTGATTAGGGACATTTTAGGATATTTTAACAAATACTCATAGATCTTACTATAAGTTAAATATGCAATCACTTATAATAAAACAACGAATAAAACCTCTATTTTATTAACAAAAATTATAAAATAAAAAATGTTTGTAGATTGACTTGGGGCACATGCCCTAACATCTTTAAATTGTCTCCCAAAGCATGAATAATAAATTTAAACTAAAACTTAATAAAACTATTAAATATGGCCCAAAAAGCAATTAAGGGCAATTGATTTCAAAGTCTATGGTTCGTATATATAATATTCTAAGTAGTACATATCCCAAACTAACTCAAACTATTTGTAGTTTTTCAATATTCTTGAAATCGTGTCTAGCAATTCATTACCAATTCCACTAAAAACGTGAATCGTTAGTTAAATCCTTGGAAAAGTCTCATTATGCGCCACCGATTAGTCTGGCGATTTCCTTGTAAACCCTGAATTGTTCCCAAAACGATCGCAGTGACTTCAAGTTAACTCCTGATTCGCTAGTGAATCCTTATGCAATACTTCCACCTAGTTAAATCTTTCACTTTCTTCTCTTTTTCATCTATTTCTTCTAATAGTTCAATTATTACCTAAAATAACAAAAATAGAAGATAACCCAGTGTAATATAGCCTTTTACATCCAAAATCACCCTAAAATATATTAAAAACACTATCTAATTATTAACTTATTAAATAACCCCAAACTTAGCACTTTGTTGTCCCGAGCAAAGGAATACTTTCAATTGTATTCTTTTTCTTCCCTGTTCTGATTTTATTATTTTTTACTCTTTTTCTTAAACGAAAGTGATGATTAAATAAAAATATATTGCCCTGATAAAAATAAAAATTATGATAGAATAGAAAGATTTAAAGCACAACTAGTTAGGCAATACACCTTAAAACTCAAAGTTCAATCAATTACCAAGGCCATGCCACTATATGGAATTTCTCAATCTCCAAAGACAAGAATCAAGCTTAGAATAACTAATATAGAATCTCAAGATACAAAAATTAATAAATCAATTTCATTTTCAAACAATATTTAAAATGTCACCACAATTAAAGCATATATGAATTTTTAATCATCAGTAATCATCATTTAATTTTCATTTGTTGGAATATTGGAATAAGAGATACTTAACTTAACTTAGTTATAAGCACTCGAGCTAAATCTTTTATTTGAAGATTTTTTCATAAACATCCTTCCATTTTATTATATATCTTTTTTTTCTTTTCTTTTTTCTTCTTTCTTTTATATATATATATATATATATATATATATATATATATATATATATATATATTCTTTATTATATTCCTACGGTTCCCTGCTCCATTTCCTTTGTTATTATTTTTTTTCCAAAACTTTTTCTCACGTTGTTCCCTTCACTAGATTCCCTGCTCCATTTCTTTTGGAATTTCTGGGGCTTTCTAATTTTTCATGTAAAAACTCTTGTTAGCTATTCTCACTTTCACTATAGTTTAGGAAGCATTTTTTAAAACTAAGTAAAATTTATTGGCTAATTTTCTATTTCTGCCTTTAATTGTGGAATAAATTCTTTTCATCATATTTATATATATATATGTATAATATATAATACTTGATATTATCTTTGTATAACAAAATTCTTAGAAATCTATCTAGTCTATCTAACGCTTTTGTTCTAATCTTCTACTCATTATAATCTCTACCACAAAGCAATCAATCCCTTCTATACTCCTCTAGTGTATAGACAATTGAGGTTAAGTCAAATAGGGTATAACAATTCCTATCGATCATGAACTTTCTATTTTCATAGGTAATATTACATCTATTTAAATCTAAATTATTTTCAATTTATTTTTTCTAGCTAATTAAAGTAAAATAAAATGTAGAAATATTACCTCTATCGTCAAAATTTTTAAAAATTTCAGTCAACTTTTAACATTGAATTAGTAGATTCTACCTCTCAATACTTTTTCATACTTCATTTCTTTATACTCCATTTTACCTAATTATCCCCAAACTCTTTCCAAACCTTGTCCCCAAGGTTAAAAGATTTAAGTTGGGTTTCAACAAAATAAATACCCGTGAAGCATAAACGAACTATATGAAATAACGATAATTAATGAATGTATCATTATATGAATAAAATTTCCATAAACAAAAAAATCATGATAATAATACGTTACTAAGCATCATTGTCTCCTAACATGAACCAATCTTGCAATAAAATCAAGTTTTTCTAAATCAAAATACACCCCCAAACTCATTTGAAACTTAATTTCAAAACAATTGCATGTACACATCTTTTTAATCGTTAAAATACCAAAATATTAAAAATATTGAATTTGTAAACCAACGATAATCATAATTGCAATGCCTAATTTATTGGAATCAATTAAATAATTTATTCATGGTAATTGAATGAGTTCCAATAAAATAATTTTGAAATCAATTGAGAATTTTATGAAAATCCATCAAACCAAAAATTCATAAAAATAAATTGTGAATGCCATAACCTATAAGCTTTTGAACTCCTCTAGATTAGATTTCCAAGCTCCTAGCTGAAATTCCATAAACCCTAGTTTGACTCTAATCTCTCAAATTCATTCTATTTTGGGTTGAACATAGGTTGAACGAAACTAGATTTAGGTGGGAATCACTTAAAGACACCAAAATCTAGCTTATGTAGGTTTAATCTAGGCAAAAATTTGATGTTTGCTTTAAAGTGTGTAACAGTTTATGTGTTCGAAGATGTCTTGTGTTTAGCGATTTAAGGTATTATTTTAAAAACTCTAAGTCGTACCAACAATTTGGGTTTAATTCAAATCGCTGGTGAATTGTTGCTCAAATCGGTAGAAATGAGGTTCAGTGTCTTACTGATCTGACTACTGATTTCTATTATAAGGCAGGATCGCTGGGATTCGCGAGACTCATTACTAAATATTCGAGTTTCCATCACCGATTTTACAAGAGATTCCTAGTGTTATTTCAAATCGCTTAGAATTTACTAGGTTTATTTTACTTTTTTCCAATTTATTTCATAATTAACATATAAACCATTCATAAAAACTAATATAAAAGTAGAATTTACTACTAATGCAAAAGTCTTATTAGGATATGTAACTAACTAATTATTTATTAAATAAATAAACAAACAAGCAAGTGAATAATGTAACCTTGCATAAAGGCCATAGAAATAAAAACAATTTGATTACTCCTCCTAATTTGAAAGTACCTTGGAGTTTAAATTCCAAAAGTATTTCAAATATAAGAGTCAAAAAGTGAGAGAATAAAATCATACTATGTTTAAACTAAACTTCTATTAAAACATAAATAAACATAAATTACCTCCTATAGAGTGCTTTCGTTCACTGTGGTTGGCTCGATTCTTCTAGAATTAGGTTGGATCTATAAACTTGAATTAAGGGTTTTCCACTCTAATGTCATTCCAAAAAGTGATTGTTCGACCATTAATGGTCAAAGTGATTGTTTAGTTAAGAATATCCAAAACAGCTTGAGAAGTGGCTAGGAAAGGTCGTCCTAAAATTAAAGGAGGATCTTCATTAATTAAGTGTGGCATGACCAAAACGTCCACAAGTATTATGTATTTGTCCACTTGAGCTGGTACATTCGTGACCACTCCCATTGGTTGAATTGAAGTATCATTCAATAGAGAAACTCATTCAAAAATAAGTGCATCCAACTCCAGTTGAGTGTGTAGAAAGAAATGTACAGGCATGAGATTTACATTAAAACATGTATCACAATGAGCTCTAAAGTACCAAGCCCATTTGATTTTAATGTGCAAATGTAGAACTCCATGATCATTTAGCTTCATAGGGCTTAAATATGGCTTTTCTTTTTTCTTATTATTTTTGGATTTAAAATCTCCCAACTTGTTAATACTCTTCCTGTTTTCGGTTGCTTAGCTCTCCATTCTTGAGCTACTTTTTTTCTTGTAAAATGTCTTCAACTTGTTCTTCCTTTGGAACTTGTTTTTCAGTTTCCATTGCTACTGCATATATTTTAGCATTAAGTTTATCATAGGAGTTTAATTGAGAAGACCTAAACTTCAATGGGCTTGGTCTGTCAGTCCTAAACCATCGTTGAATCCTTCGAGATAACCCATTGAGTCAGGCGATGATCTAATAAGTGTTAACCTACGCAAAATAAACTAAGATATTCTAAAAAGAACTACTAAGGCTAATAGGTGCGAAAATAAAAGCCTTTAAAGTCTAACAATATACGTAAATAATAGTAGAAGTCTCACAAACAACTAAACATAAACTAAGAAAAACCTTTGTAGGTTTAAACATCTACTCAAATGGAATCTCCTGTTTAATACATAAAACATGTTAAAAACCAAATAAATAAATAAATATAACTTAAACTAACGCACAAGAAATAGATCTCATACGCTATGACTTTGCTTTTTCCTTTATCCTGAGCAATAGTTAAGGTACCTATGAGGGAAAGTAATGGGGTGAACAAATACTAAACGGGCTCGATAAAGCAGAAGCCTACTTTACCCTCAACCATCCGAGTAATACCTAATGCAACAATAACTAACATGCAACAAAGGATTTTAAGGAAACCTATTATCATTTTGGGCAAGAAACAAGTACATAAGTAATAGCTATAAAATCCAAGATAGAATAAATAGTGTCCAACAATAATAATCCAACAAGTTTGTGATGATACACGAATGTCATAGAATCAAAAGAAGTGGAAACTAGATATTTCAATATGTATGAGCTAAATTGCCTACATAGCCCATCAAGGAAGACCCTGAACCGCCTAATAAGGACAGCAAGCCACACATATGCCCGAACATCAACATGACTCATCAAAGGGAAATTAGGAACAGGTCATGAAGGATATCAAATGCTTTTCTTATGAAATCCAAACTGTTATAAACCTAAGGATTTTATAACAATTATGGAAAAGGTACCGGTGGTCGCCGGCCCTTTAACCCAAAGTGTAAGCATGCATTTATCAATACTAGTATACTAGTTTCATAAGCATTTATTTTAAGAGAATCCAAACGATATAGCAAGCAAGATCAATAAGAGTGCAGAGATAGATTCCAATGAATTCTATAATTCGAGGCATTATTCCTATCATAACTACTAACAAAGCATGATTGAGAATAAAGCGAATCCCACTTACCTCCAAGCGTGCTATCCTACCCAATCTTAGCTAGGAAGTTCCTATCCGGTTTTCCTCGTGTCTTTAATTTTATACGTTCATGTTCGTATTATAAGTATGTTTTGTTTGAGGTAAAGTTTCTCAAACTCACATTAATACCTTGAAAACAATATAAAACCCATTTTGCAACAATGTCACGTTACCATTGCCACGATCCTTGTCCTGCGATATACTTCAACAAAAACTTGGTAATTTTAATAAAGATAAAACATCCGAATTAACTCTGTAAAAGCACCCAGTGCCATCCCATCGTCCTCCCACCGCTGTAGGTTTACCCTCAAGGCGCTGATATGAAATATCTGGTTTTCAAATCGAAACATCAAAAATAGGTCCACAATTCGCCAACGTCGTACCCCATGTGCCACAACACTAGGGAATCCCTGGACCGACTTCATCGAATTCTTAGGCAGCACTGAGGCAAGCGCATTACTACACGTCCGCGAGGCAATGTGATCACATTTCGTGCGTGTCTAATATAACTTATAATAGGTTACCAAATCCTACTGGAATGTAGTAGAGGTAAATGATTCAGTCAAAATGAGTTCCACAAACAAAAAGTAAATTTGGGGAGTTTTTAAAAGAGTTTTATCTAAAAGCCTACCAAAAAAGAAAGTAAAATAGTTGTAAAACAAATAAATATAGACAAACCTAAGTTTCGGAATGCACAATCTAGCCTCATGTTGTTTCTAAGTCTTGTATCGCTGACTTTAAAAGATGGGTTTCAAAATAGTTTTCCCTAAATAATCTATTGGTATTTGTATCGCCAACACCCTAGTCCCCCTATTCTCAATAGATAGGGAAACCACTCTCTAAATATTCTCTTACTCCACCGTATAACATTGGGCAGCCGCTCTTAAGATTAAGCACCGGAACAACATTAACAGATCTATGGGAACATTTATCCTTAGATAACTTTAGGCAACCACTCTCAAGATTTAGCCTAGTTCTCGATGTTACTCGCCTAGAGCAACAAGTGTGTCAAGTTTCTTGCTCTAGGTGATTGCCACTTTAAAAACTAGTTGGTATCACGGACACAACCTGATTAATAGCTAGTCATTGGGTTTTAAGCTTAGAAATTTGCAATGAAATACAAATTCTAAACTACCATTGAGACATCATTAAAAATAACAACACAAATATAGAGAATTAAAATAAAACACTATTATTATAGATAATCTCAATTAGACATAGAAAACAACCTACTACTGGCTAGAGAGCTTTATCCCCGACCTAGGTATTAAAGAATCTAGCTGAACATGGCTACTCTACCTAGCTCTACTCTTAAATCACTCTGAATACTATATTTTCGTTCATAGAGGTGCCTTCTTTATATAGTTGTGTTTGGGTACAAGAATATCAACTCCCGAGAATAAGAACTTTATAAAAAGTCCTAAAACTTCTATTCTATGATGTTGGCATCATCCACGACGCTATAGTTATGTGGGTACGGTGCTAGGTGGTGATGTGTAGATATATGGGAAGTCTTGGGCAGCATGTCAATCTAAAACTTCTAAATTTGAGTCTGGCACCGTGGGTGACGTTGTTTGTTCAAGTCCTAGCGTCGTCCGTTCAAGTCTAGTGTCAGCCCCTCAATAATGTGACCCGAGTAAGCTGGCTAGGCAGTAGGAAAACCTAGCAATATCCAAGTTTTGGTGGACTCAGAAGATTTCGTGGAAATTAGTTGATGGATGGTGCACCACGGATGGTTTGCAGTATAGCATGCGAAAACTCGCGCATGCAAATGGGGAAATCGTATGTGGCATAGACGAGGCAGCGTGTATGGGTATGGACAAGGTCGAGCCTTGGCGCGCGCCAAGGTGCGGTGCCTAGGCTGGGAGCACAGAGGCGTCTTGGCATGGACCTTGGCACGAGCACGGTTGATCTTTGGCACGTTCCTTGGTGAGAGCGCTGCAGCGCCTTGGCACTGGCCTTGGCATGAGCAAGTCTGCGCCTTGGTAGGTTCTTTTGGCACGTTCCTTGGCAGGAGCGCAGCCGCGCATAAGCAGGTTCCTTTGGCACGTTCCTTGGTGAGAGCACGGGTGGCGCCTTGGCGCGGGCCTTGGCATGAGCAAGGCCGCGCCTTGGCAAGTTCCTTGGCAGGAGCATAGTGAGGCCTTGGCAGATTCCTTTGGCACGTTCCTTGGTGGGAGCGCAGCCGCGCATTGGCAAGTTCCTTTGGCACGTTCCTTGGCGAGAGCACAGTGGCGCCTTGACGCGAGCCTTGACGTGAGCAAGGCCGTCCCTTGGTAAGTTCCTTTGGCACGAGCAAGGTTGCGCCTTGGCACGGAGAAGGTCGCGCCTTGGCATGGACAAAGCCGCGCCTTGACACGGGCAAGGCATACCTTAGCAAGGGTTGAAAAATCTTAACTTGGGCTCTGACCCGGTTAAAGTACGCTTGGTCTCATTTCTTGATGTTTCCTATTGAAGCTTGGGAAACGGCTTAACATCTATTATAAGGGGAGGTGTGTTCTCTCCTAGGGGTGGCATGGGCAAGGAAGTAAGGGAAACCCTCGAGCATGCCTTGGGCAACCATGCCAAGGCAAGACCCATGGACGGACCATGGTGCCAGCCACCCTGAGCCGGTGGGACTCGGATGGACCGAGCTCCAACTAACACCCAAGGTGCCTGGGCACGCAGCTAGGCACCACAATCAGACCTTGTCCCTTGAGCAAGGTGAATTATAGGCTTGGACGGACCAAGTCAAGTGCGGTTACTGGCGGTTATGTAACTACCTTGGTCATGGCTCATGGCATGACCAAGGCACGTTCCAGCAACTTCCAGACACTATAAGCATATGCCTATTAACCAGGTGGTCAAGACGGTTATGGAACCAGGTGGCAACAAATGAAGGAAGCAATTAGGTGACTATTTTGAGCACTACATGGGTGTGGTGGTTTACTTAGTCTCGAGTAATGTACATAGGACAGGTGTCCTTGACAGTTATGTAACCAACTTGGGTGTTTTGCTATAAAGCTAAGGCATGAGAGCTTGAGAAAGGCATGAGTTCATGCGTGAGAGGCATGAATTCTATGAGATGCTAGATTTGTAATCTCATTGAACTAAGTAATAAACTTCCTTTGTGTCATTGTTGCTGTTCAAATCACATTTTCGTTGGTGTACTGAACTAAAGCGGTCCTTAGGCACCACGGGTTGGGTTGGGTGAGAAACATTTTCCTTAGGGTTAACCTCTTACTTAACGGCCCCGTGCCAATTGGTATCAGAGCCCCTTTTTGGAGACGATGGCGACCCGAACAGCAAGTGATCTGAGTGAGAGGTTAGCTCACTTAGAGCACATGATGGCAACGATGGGTGTTCCAGTAGAGGCAGCGGAGTCTTCAATGACGGGGCAGCGCATTGAAGGGCTGGAGATGCTGGTGGCTTCCTTGGTGGCTAGGAAAGAGTCACAAGAAGCTTTAATATCCATGTGGGAATCCAGATTCGAGGAGTTGGTTGCTGATGTTCGTGAATGGGTGGACTCACCACCGAGACAGTGGAGAAGATGGTTGTGGAGGTGAGTCTGCTTAAGAGAGTCGTGGGAGGAACCTCGGAGGTTTCTGTTGCGGCGAAGGTGAGACCTAAGGTGCCAGAGCTAAAGAGATTTTCAGGCAAGCAGAGCGCGAAAGAGCTTGAAAACTTCCTTTGGGGCATGGAGTAGTACTTTACTACTGTCCAAATGGAAGAGGACCAAAAGGTCACCTTAACTTCCATGCATTTGGAAGGAGATGCGAAACTTTGGTGGCAAACCAGGGTTAATAATGATACAGCTACTGGTCGACAAAGGATTGTGGAGTAGGAGGTGTTGAAACGGGAATTGAAAGATCAATTTCTGCCTACAAATGCGACCTGACAAGCGCGGGAGGCCTTGCGCCAATTGAAACAGAAAGGGGCGGTTAGAGAATATGTGAAAGAATTCTCTTCCTTACTGCTTGACATTAAAAATATGTCCTAGGAGGACAAGTTGTTTAATTTCACTGCAGGATTGCAAGGATGGGCGTAGTCAGAGCTGCAAAGGCAAGGCGTGAAAGACTTGTCGAGTGCAATTGTGGTGGCGGATAGCCTTGTAGATTACAAGACTAGTGGTGCTTCTTTTGAATCAAAAGAAAAGAATTACAAGGAGAAGGATCGAGTTGGTGGATCCAGGAAGGAGGAACCTTCTTCAAAATTTGATGCTAGTGCCAAAGCATCGATGTCGAAAAGGGGTTGTTTCATATGTGACGGTCCTCATCGGGCAAGGGATTGCCCAAAGAAAAGAAGCTGAATGCGATTGTTGCGGATGAACCAGAGGTTCGAATGAATCCATTGCAATTGCTTAACACGGTGCAGGTGCAAAAGGCCGTGGGATCAGTGGGGCTGATGTTTGTGGAGGCTCAAATCAACACCCAAACGGTGAAGGTGTTGATTGACTCGGGAGCCACACATTCTGTTATTGCAGAGAACCTAGCTCGGAGGCTTAGGTTGCAGCTTGCAGAGAGTGCAAGCATGGTGAAGGCGGTTAATTCGGAACCAAAGAAGGCTATGGTCATAGCCTTGGACGTGGGCATTCGATTTAACACTTAAGAGGGCAAGGTAAATCTGATTGTTGGTCCGTTGGATGATTTTGAAATCATTGCATGAAATGATTTCTTGATGGCCGAGAAAGCCGTTGTGATTCCGTCCCTTCATGGTTTGCTGATCATGGATGAAAAGGGGTCACGATTTGTTGCAGCAATGCGAGGCAGGGGCAAATGTAGTACACCAAGGCTAATGGCACTGTAAGTACGAGATCAGATGGAGAAATGTTACTTTGGTAAGCAGTAGTCTAGTGCACAGCCAGAGTTGGGGTGCTCGATGAGGGCATCAAACATTTCGGCGGGGGGATGTTTGGTAGCACCTCAATAATGTGACCCGAGTAAGCTAGCTAGGTAGCAAGAAAACCTAGCAATATCCGGGTTTTAGTGGATTTGGAAAATTTCATGGGAGTTAGTTGCTGGATGGTGCACCATGGATGGTTCGCAGTATAGCATGCGAAGGCTCGTGCATACGAATGGGGAAATCGTATGCGACATAGACGAGGCAGCGTGTATGGGCGTGAACAAGGTCGCGCCTAGGCGCGGAGCCTAGGCGGGGAGCACAGAGGTGCCTTGGCACGGACCTTGGCATGAACACGGTTGATCTTTGGCACGTTCCTTGGCGGGAGCGCTGCAGCGCCTTGATTATTTTATTGACGCGTTCGGCGCGCGTCAATTTTTTGCGCCATTGCCAGGGATTGGTTTTCTTTCTTTGGTGTTTTTATTTATTTATTTATTGTTATTGTTATTATTATTATTATTATTATTATTATTATTATTATTATTTTAATAAATTGGAGCACCTCGAGAGTTTGTAGGTTTGACTTTAGATTAAATATTTTTAGCATAATTTGAGTATTTTTTTTTAGGAATTAACATGTTTATAGAGTTTTAGGTGTTTTGAGACTTGGTTATGACATATCCAACTTAAATCGCCGCATTAGTGACGAGTTTTTTAGTAGACCTAAAACTCTAGACTTCATTCCATTATCTTGTTGATTTCACCTTTAGTTGAAAGACTTCAGGCTCGCAAGATTTGATAGGAATCTTTTCGGTTAACTCCTATGTTTACTATTTCTTGCTCTTGTTATGATTGTTCTTTTATAGTTTCCTTATTCACCCACACATGAGAGATTTTTTGCGTTTAGTGGTTTTTATAGACTTTTTGTTATATATGCATTTGTATCATCTTCTTATTTATGTTCTTCTTCACCACTGTCTTTTTCTTTTTGTTATATGGATGTCTTGACTTGTTTTAAACCTTGAGGACAAGGTTCGGAATAATTTTGGGGGTATTTTAGGGATCATAGATTGATTTGGATGGATTCTTTGTGAAAAATCGCAGGTGAGATCATTTAATTTTTTTATTTTTTATATATATTTGATTATATGCGATTGATGGATGGTAATGGTGGCGTTTTATATCATTTCTTTCATTTCTTGTCCTTTCATATTCCTATCTCATTTTACTAGGATTCGATACACTTTCATGCATATATATATTATAGGTTTTTATATTTTTATAGTATTTAGAGTCACCCGGGACTTTGTTCATGCCTTTGGTTATAGATGAGTAATTTACAGTTGCCTTTTTAACTTGAAACTTACAGAAAATTAGGAGAAACACTCAATCGAGTTCGTAGATCTGCATTTTTATGATTTCATGATTAGGGACTTAGTTGATGGTTGAATTTTGTGCTAGACAACGAAAGGGAGTAGACGGTCAGACTTATGCATGTGGTATTATTTTAACCCACATTGGGGGATTTGCTTGATTATAGTGAAAGTGAGAAGGGCTAACAAGAGTTTTTCGTTAATATAGAGAGTCCCACAGGTTTCCATAGGAAATGGAGCAGGGAGAATTGTGTTGGAAAAAAGTGAGAAAATCGGTCCATAGGAAATGGAGCATGGACCGTATTTGTTGAAAAAAAAAGAAGAAAAAAAAATAGAGAATATAAATTGAATAAAGGCGGAAGTTGTGAAATTCCACAAATAAAAGATTTAGCTCGAGTGCTTTCACTATATTAAGTGAGATTTAAACTTGCGTTCTTTAATGTAAAGACCAAGAAAACTTATGAGTAGTTGATGGCCTTTGTTTTGACCAAGTCTTTGTCTTGAAAGTTGGATTTTAATTGTGTTTGGGTTGCAAGTCTTGACATATCATAACTCTGAAGTTTTTTAAGTTGTTTGTTAACTTGATGGCTATATAAATTAAAAGAACTCCATGAATTTTGAGTCGGTGTAGGATTAGTGAGTCAGTGCATTATTATATTAGGAGTCTAGTTTAGTTCATGTTGTCATTTACACCTTTACTCGAGACGGGCAAAGTTTTTAGTTAAGGGGTATTTGATAAGTTGGTTATTATATGTTTTTATTAGTTCAATTTCGTATATTTAATTATGTAAAGTCTCTAAAATATATATTTAATTATATTTTTGGCCGTTTTAAGGTGAAACGGAGTGCACAGTTGAATTTGTGGTAGAAAAATACTCAAAATTGAGTATTTACTCGCAGTGATCGGACGCCGGACTATTTGCCTCGAGTTACATGCTGCGCAGCAGGTAGAAAAGGAGATAGCAGACCAAGTAGACCGCCACATGTTACTCTACCATTGGACAACCACGTCATTATACCAGCCTTCTTCTAATTAACGTTCTCCACGTGACGAATTATCATACATAGCACATCATAATTGCATTTTACACCAATGAGAATATACCCCGTCACCGTCTCCATTTTCACCACCGATCAGAAGTTGTCACGTCACCATCACATTACACAATGTCACAAACCATTTCTTCTCCTCATTCAGAAGTTCTTTGATTTCCTTGGGATTCGTGTTTGTGCGGTCTCCCAGATCTTCGCCAATTTTGTGCGAGTTTCTTCACGGCCATCTTGCTGCCACATATCGCCCTCTCAACCACTCGGTATGTCATCAGTAGCTTATTTCTCCAATCAGACGACGACACATCAGCGCACGGCAGTAGACGAACCAATCAGGCGTAAACGTGATTTTAAGCTAAAAACAACCATACGATACTCCTCGACACTCGAGTCACCTACTCAACCCACAAAATTAGTTTATTTCACCTCCTAGGACCAATTTTTAGTAGTTTTATATATTAGGAACCTAGGGTATTATTTGAGAACACCGACTATTATATTTTTAGCATCGACTTCTTTCGACAATTGCCTAGGTCGATGGGGAAACAAGTCAGGATTATGGATTCATGACATATTATGTGAGATCTTTTATTTTATTATTTGATTTATTTTAAATTATCCTATTTCATTGTTAAGGTTTATGGTTTAGATCTAAGGTATGTATGTGGCCAGTGCATGCTTTTAGAGGGATAACCTATAGTTATTTGGACCATTAGTATCCGTGTAATTGTGCTTTTGGACCAATAAAGTGACGAACACTACTCCTTACCCTTTCGGTTCTTGAGTGTGCAACAATTGAATCTAGGTTAAATTGGAAGCCGATGCGATTCAGTTATTTAGGATTAGTATTCCCATAGATCCATATTACTGCGGTTAATGTGTTAAACCTGATTTGCAGATGTCTAGGGTTATATATTAATTAGGGAAGTAGCTATTGGCAGACGTCCTAACTATCGAGATTAGGGGAATGAGGAATTTCTGGCGGATGTCGATTTTCCATAGCTAATCTAGGAAAATTTAAATTAATAACTTTTTAGAAAAGGTCGAAGACCATGATTGCCAATGAATCTTGGTCTTGATTTGTGGAACTGTAGACCTAGGTGTTACTTAGGTATATATTAATTGTTTTGAAGGTTATTTTAGTTATTTTATTTATTTAGTTTAGTTAGTTAAATTATTAAATTATTTATTTAAAACCCCCGATTTTTCATTTTCGTTATTTTTAACCTTCGAAAGACCATCAATCTCTGTATGATCGACCCTTTGCCACTATTCTATAAAATAGTTGGTTTAGAAATTTTTATTTTACTGACGCGTTCGGCGCGCGTCACTCAATAATCACCAAAAAACTTATCGTTCTTCATCTTAATGCTGCATATCCCGGAGATGAGTTAGGCTACCTTATCCTTAGGGAAATACTCTATAAGAACTCATATATCATGTCGTGCCATGAGTTAATGCAACCAGCACGAAGATAAAAGAGCCATTGCTTGGCCTTATCCTGTAAGCGGAACTGGAAAGCCTTACGCTTTACCTCATTTTTTTTCTGCTAAAAGAGGTTTCATAGACTAGCAACTTTTTTGAAACTCCTTTAAGAGTGCAACAGGGTCTTCACTTTACATGCTATGGAAGGTGGGTGGGATGTGAATAAAATAGGACTTAAGCTCAAAAGTTCGGTCGTTTTTTAGGAAGTTTATGCAGAGGGGCTGCCAAGCAAGAAGATTTTGGAAATCTTCATTGATACGCCTAATGGTAATCTGGCGATCACCGCCAACGTGTTTGGGGAAACTAGACTCTCTATTTAGAGCTTCCTTAGCCAACCATCAATGGTTTATGTTGATTTTTGAATTGAAAAGGTAACAATGAACCACTCGATATAGATCGAGTTATCCGAACGTGCATAAAATAGTAGACTCAAAGATCAAAACAAAAATAAAAAGAAAATAAAAGTGGAACTCGATTTGGAACTAAATCCCCAGTAAGGCGCCAAATTTTATCACATATTGTGTGTGTCAAATATAACCCATAATAGGTTACCAAATCCTACTAGAATGTAGTAGAGGTATAATCGAGGTCGAATCCACATGATTTAGTCAAACTGAGTTCAACAAAAAAAAGTAAATATGAGGAGTTTTTTTTTTATAGAGTTTTATATAAAATCCTACTAAACAAGAAAATTAACTAGTTATAAAACAGAGAAATAAAGACTTACCTAAGTCTAGAAATCCACAATCTAGCATCGTGTTGTTTCCATGTCTTGAATCACTGACTTTAAAAAATGGGTTTCAAAATAGTTATTCCTAAATAGACTATATGTATTAGGATATCTAACACCCTAGTCCCCTTATTCTCGATAGATAGGGCAACCGATCTGTTAATACTTCTTTTACTCTACCGTACAACCTTAGACAACCACATTCAGGATTTAGCATGTAAGCAACATTTATAGCTTTGGGGAACACCTATCCTTAGACAACCTTGGGCAACTGCTCCCAAGATTTAGCCTAGTTCGTCTCCTTGTTACTCACCCATAGCAACGAATGTGTTAGGTTTATTGCTCTTTATGATTGCTTCTTCTCAACCCGATTGGTATCACAGACTCAACCTGATTCATTGTTGGTCAATGGGTTTTGCACCTAGAAATTTGTAATGAACAGATAAACTATATACCACCATTGAGACATTACTACTCACCGGAGAGCTTCATCCCCGACCTAGGTATTAAAGAACATAGCCGTACGCGACCACTATACCTTGCTCTACTCCTATATCACTCGGAATACAATATATTTTCATTCATAAAGGTGCCTTTTTTATATAGGTGTGCTTGGGTACAAGAATAACACTCTCGGGAATAAGAACCTTCTAAAAGTTCCCCTCAACTTCTATTTAGTTATGTTGGCGTCGTCCACGACACCTTGGTTATGTAGGTACGACACTAGGTGGTGATGTGGAGATATATGGAAAGTCTCAAGCAATAAGTCGATCTGGAACTTCTAAATTTGTAATGAACATAAAAACTATAAACTACCATTGAGACATCGTTAAAAACAACAACATAAAGATAAAGAACTGAAATAAAACACTATCATTATAGAAAATCTCAACAAGACATAGCAAACAACCTACTACTCCCTAGAGAGCTTCATCCCGTACTTAAGTATTAAAGAACATAATCGGATATGGCTACTCTAATTTGCTCTACTCCTAAATCACTCAGAATACAATATATTTTCGTTCATAGAGGTGCCTCTTATATAGGTATGTTTGGGTACAAGAAAAGCAACTCCCAGGAATAAGAACCTTCTATAAGGTCCCCTGCCACTATAGGATCTAAAATTGCTAATACAACAATTTCAGTTAAGTAAATTCGAGAGGAGCCATTGATACATATAAGAAAGATAAATAAATAGGCAAGGTAGCTATAAGATCATGCAAGTAAATAACGAGAAGTAAGAACAAGTACAATATTTATGCTCAACTTCTTTTTTTAGGTAATTTGATCCCTCGAGATGTCCATAATTGCGCTAGTTGATGTAATCCAAGGGTTCTCTACTCTCATGCCTACAAGACGCACTACTAGTTCTAGCTAGCTTCCTCTTCTAAGAAAATGCACTCTCTCCCTCCGCCGCTGCTCATACTATGGAGGCCACGCTGTTCCGATCGTCCTCCCCACTCTTCCTCTCCAACAACAACGAACGAATCTCGAGAAAAAACCTCACCTTCAAATCGAAGAACAACTCTGTTATTCGCGCATCCGCTAACGGCGGAAACAACTCTGGTAACACTAAAACACAAAAAACTCTATTCAAAGACTCAGTTTTTATTCATTTAGTGTCGATTTCGCTTTTGCTTTCGATCCGATCCGATTGTCTCAGTGGTCACATTGCTGGATTACGGTGCGGGGAATGTCCGGAGCGTGAGGAACGCGATTCGGTATCTCGGATTTGAGATCAAAGATGTGAGTGCCTGCTCTGGTTTTGGTGCTTGATGATAAGTGTGAAGTGTCAAGTAGGGTTTTTGAATTGATTGACTAACAAAGATAGTTAAATGAGAAAGAAATTGGCGAACGAACGAATGAATCCCAAGTGTGCGGAACGGGATTCGGTTGCGAGGTCTCTGCTTTTAATGGTTAATTTTCCACTATTGCTGATGCTAAATGTGAAGTCAAGTAGGGTTTATGAACTGATATATATTCTTTCGATAGCCGAGGGTATCCAAGCCACCGCTGCTAATACCGAACTGATCGTGGACTCGACTAATCCCTCTGGGTCCAAGGAAGAAATCGGAGGGAAAGAGGAGTGGGTAGGTTTCAAACTCAACACATTTGCCTTGGTCAGTGTGTTAGAGAACAAAAATTACTACTCCACCAACGCTCCTAGGGGCTATGAACTGATATATTGACTAACAAAGATAGTTAAATGAGAATAGCCAGGGTTTTTTCAGTTGTAAGAAAAGAATTCTGGAATTGGTGTGGTACTGTTGGTGGTTTTGGTGAAGGTTTGAAGGGAGAACTGTTCTTAGGATGTTTGTGACTTGTGAGGGAAATGTTATGAATGCATGCCGTAGTGGGTTAGGAAATGGTGCTCCAGCTATGTCAGCGAGGTATTTGGGGAGTTTCAAAGCAATGGGTGCATTGTGTTTTTATAAAATATACATTTGAATTTAGTGAAAACCCTATTAAATGTGAAATGATTTTTCTTTTATGGGTTTACCATGAATGGAGCAGGTTTTTGCTTTTTATGCTTACATATATTGTTGTTTTTTCCTTGAAGAAAGTGCATGGTCATATTTGGTTTGAATTTAGATCTCTCTTCATAGGTGCAAACCCCGGCAGATATTCTCAATGCTGACCGCCTTATTTTTCCTGGGGTTGGGGCCTTTGCTGCAGCTATGGACGTGTTGAATCAGAAGGGGTAAGGACTCAATCAATTTTAGATCAGGTCAAGATTTATCATTTATTGCAAAACTATCGTTTTATATTTGCTATAGCACGCTGGAGTAGAATTCAGTTGAATTTTCTTCTTGAGTACTCTACTTGTTCTAGCTAAAATTTAAGTTTCCATCAGTTTTGTTGATACAATGGATTCCATCAATTCTGTTTTTTCTTCATGTAGACATTGCACAACCAATAATGAGTTTGACCATTGATATGCTGTAAAAAATCCATAAGGTTTCACATTAATCTAGATTTCATTTCGGGTTTCCGTGCATTTTCTTGTATTTAACTCTTGACATACTCTTATTGGATATTCATTTGCTACAATAATAATATTCTTGTTACAGGATGGCTGAAGTACTTTGTAGTTACATAAAAGATGATCGACCATTTTTGGGAATTTGTTTGGGACTTCAGCTTCTTTTTGAATCTAGTGAGGAGAATGGACCAGGTTAGTTTTTCTGACTAGTTCTTTTTATCGTCCTATTTTGTCTAGTTACGATTTGCATTGATGTCTTGCTTATAAATGAATATGGCTGACATGGTAGCTAAACTGCTTTACACAGACAGACTACATGTTTTAATTCGATCTTGATATTTCGTCAATTGAAACTTTCATTAGCTTCATTTAGTCCTTTTTGGGTCAAATTTATATATAGTGTATCTAATGAGTGTTATCGGCAAAGTACGTTTTGGTGACTATAATCTTATAAGCTTATGTATATCATTGATTTTCTGCCATGGAGGAAACATCTTTGTTGACTGTAATCTAATAAGCTAGTGTCAAGTAATCTTTGAGTAATAATTGAAATAAGTCACTATATTTCCACTTTGTCAGGATACACGCAAGTCTTAATTACCATGCGTGTTAAGTTGGGAAAGGATCAACTATATCTTCTTTCATTTTTAGGCGCAATTTTTATGCTTATGATGAATATTATAATCTTCTTGTGATGTTTCCTTTTGCTTTTCTTAATCTAGCTTGACATTTAAGTTATGTGGGGCATATTATAAATTAAAATGAGAAGTTGAAGCTTAAGCAACGATTTTTGTTTCATGATAATAACATTATGTTCATAATACAATATGATTGACCATAATTTTGATCTCTTGTTGTGGAAAACTGACTTTTGCATAATACACTTCTCAGTAAGAGGCCTTGGTTTGATACCTGGTGTGGTTGGACGTTTTGACTCATCTACTGGTATCAGAGTACCCCATATTGGTTGGAATACACTTCAAGTCAAAAAAGGCTCAGGAATTTTGGATGACGTTGCTGGACAGCACGTCTACTTTGTCCACTCCTATCGTGCAATGCCTGTATGCTGCATACTGTTATGATTGGTTTATTTTTAGCTGTTCTTACGTGAACTTTTGTTACCAATGCAGTTCATTGACATCTTTTGTCATTGTCTATTAGTCAACAATAGTGATGCCAGTTAGTTTGTTGTATTTGCAGTCTGATGCTAATGAAGATTGGATTTCAGCAACTTGCAATTATGGTGAAAACTTCATTGCATCTATCAGAAAGGGAAATATCCATGCTGTTCAATTTCACCCAGAAAAGAGTGGAGGTTAGGACTTCTATTTGATTTATTTTAATTTTCCATGTTATCAAGGTGTCTTTTGTCAATGTTCGTTCATAATATTTTGTTTTTGCAATTGTTGTACATACTTTACCGGAGACCACGATATGAATTGGTTATCAACCAAGGAAAATAATGCACTTGTCATGTTTTTTGAATGAATATTTACTTTTATAGCAGTATCAATACACCTTGTAATTATTTTTTGAACTAATATGGTTGCTTCTCACTTTTTTTTTTTTTTTTTTTTTTTTTTTTTGCCTCTATATTCTATTCTTCATGTTCTCATTGTTTTTGTTGAAGTACACAAATTTTCTCGTCCTCAAGCAGGTACAGGTTGGATGTTTTATTTCATCCATGTTATACAATTTGTTTGAATAGGTGGCATAATCATCCATTGTAAAAGCTTTTGGCTAAAACGCCTTTTAAAAGTGAATGCTAAATGTTTCTACAACTGTAAAGCTAAAAGTATAATTTTCGAAAAAGAATACGAATGCATACTACATAAACAGTTTCTTAAGATGGAAAAGTTGCTTATATGGAAGTAGTATTTAGCAGCATTCTTAATGAATGGCTATTATCAATTACACATGACCCAACTAGGACAACATTGGGACTACGGATCTCTATTTGATTTACAAATTCATTAAAGATTTCCTACATAATAATTGTAACTCCTTATGCTGTATTACTCTCGCTGGAGAAGTGAATTAAACATTTGGGGATTTTTCCAACATGACAATTACGGCATTTTGTTTCTTTAAATCACAGTAAACTGTCGAATTAGACGTCGTTGATTGAAGAGGCTTGATTGTGCATCTATAGCCATTGTTTTAAAAATATCTTACTGTAATTCTGCTATAGATTGATTTCTTCATTTGACATATGACTACACAAATTCCAATAGAGTTGATCATAAAAGTACTCGTTTTCTTGGTCCATGATGTACGTAAATCCTATGAAAAATATGTATTCCATAATGGATAAGAGGTCACGGCTATCCATCCTAACTATACCTCACTTTTGTCCCCATATTTAGACTTAATTAGCTTGGTTTTTTACCAGCTTTGATAAATTGCTAAATATTAGATCTCCTGCTAAAATTTCTCGTATAACCATCTATTTACACACTTCATTATCTATAAAGCCTTTAGATAGCAGTCCTTTCAATATCATGGACAATCTGTTCGTTAGTTTAATATAGTGTGTCAAATTAGGGCATTACCATGGTAAGACTTCCTATACATGGATTAGGTTGTCATTAAATAACTTGCATGATAGTGGTATGCAATATATCCACACGATCATATTTTACTGAAGAAGTTTTTAAAAAATGCTATCGGGGGTAGTAAGCTAATGATTACAAACTGTTGGATTGGTTGAGTATCTACCTGATACATTTAAAAAGGACGACTTAACCTTTTAGCAGTTAAGGTTTGATTAGAGATTCTCTCCTATTGTACTTGTGGTATAATTTAATTTCCTTTTTCAAAAAACTATAAGAAAAGAAAAGGAAGACAACAACAACAACAACATAGCCTTAGTCCCAAATTAATTTGGGTCGGCTACATGGATCAAACTCTTCCATTGTGCTCAATTTAGTGCAATTGATGGTGAGTTTACGCCTTAATGTTTATATGTGTTTAATCCATTTCATGAATAGTGACAAGTCTTACGCTGGTTGTCAACCTATTGCAACCCTTCTCTATTTTTCAAGAATGTAAAATGGGCTTGGGCCTCCCTCCCCCATTTTTCGGGTATGAAAAATGAGTTCCCTTACCCATTTTCTGGTATGGAAAATAGGCGTCAGAGTCTTCCATTATCCGGACTTGAGACCGGCTATGTAGCGGAAGTAATGTTCCACATATGTTGAGTTAAGAAAAGAAAAGAAAGAACGAAGAAAAAAATCTAAATCAATGCAATAGATCTTTCTTTCTTGCTATACAGATAGGTTGCTCGACCTACAAGTAAAGGGTCTATTTACCTAAACGATGATTATATCAACTTGGAATTGATGTCTTAATGTATTATAGGTTGAATATTCTTCTATTTATTTTTTCTTGAAAGTCGATTCTTCAATTTTTAAGACATTTGTTTTATATATTTTGATAGGGTGGCCGAAAATTTATTTAGTCCTGTATTGAATCTATACTTTATTCAATATATGTGCTTTGTCTAAAATGAATCTCGTTTTTTTACTCCAGTTTGGTCTGGAATAAAGTTACTTTGTTCAGTTCTTGGAATTTTTACAAGACGAAATGATATGATCCCACATAGAGTTATATAGAGTTAGTTAGAGAAGGAAACATTATTAATAGGAGCCAATTAGTTGGGTTGGAGTCATTCAAAGCCCCCTTGTGGGACTTGGATGATGGGTAGCACGTCCCCGTCATCCTCTTGGATGTTTTGGATTTTGTACACACTTTCCTCAATAACAACGATGAAATTTCCATTCGTAAGAGATAGGAGACTGTTGATCGATGCCGCAATTGAACGACTCTAACGTAGTAATAAGGACACCACTGGCATTGGTGTCGGGTATCGAATCAAAGGGATGGTGTACAACTAATCAAAGTCTAGCTAGAAATTAAAGTTAGGAAACAAGATTTTGGTTTTTAACAAACTTAAACACTTAATTGAAACAACGCATTAGAATTGAGATCTGTTCAAACGAGAAGACTTCTAGGGAATTAACTTCACCTAGTTTGTATTGACCTTGCCCTAATTTCTCTCAAAATTCCCTAAACTATGTAAAGATAGGCAAAATTCCTACCAAATCATCTAGTCCCACTGTTGTGGTGGCAAGGATTCTAATGTTGCTCTCGGACGCCATTTGCTGGTGCGATTAGCGTAAGCGCGAGAAAGCCTTAAGTTCCAAATCCAAAAGTCCCCCCAAGACCATGACCATTTGTCAATGTTTCATGTGATGTAATCGAGGGTTGTGTGTCCCAAATCCGGGTTGAAAGTCCCACTGTCGTGGAGACTTTCAGACCCTTAGATCTATACTCATTCGACCAAGATAAGCATAACATTAAACACTGCAACACATAAATCAAAATGCAACATGGAAGAAATAATCAAGATTCCATTAAAAACAAGGGTTCTACAACTCGGGATCCATCAATCCCTAGAAAAGGTTTGTTTAGCCCATAACAATGACTAAAACAACCAAAAGCAATATTAACAATTGATAAATCATGGTTTCAAACCTCAAATTGATAAAATCCTAATTATTTCACGAATTTGAGGTTTTAGTTCGAAAAATTCATAAAATCCTAATTATTTCACGAATTTCAAGCTTTTTGTAGTAGGCGACATGTGCGGCGCTGGGAGCGCTAGTCTAGGTGCTAGGTCGGCCCCCCTTTATTTCTAGTTTTGTTTTTGGGCGCTTGGTCCGCGCTTGGCTACGCGTTGGGTGCGCCAAGTCTGGTGCTCTTAGCGCTCTTAGCGCCAGTGGAGCACGTGTATTTTTTCCTTCGATCTTGCTCACTCTTTTTGGGCACCTGACCAGGCGCCAACTCCTAATGGTTCTCTCAGCATTTTCTTCGCTTATCAACTTCTCGTTCTGGTCCATAATCGCCTCGCTTGACCTACAAATCATCAAATTTGCCTTCTTAACTTGAAAACCAAGAAACGCGCCATAGTTAAATCAAATTAACTTATTTAGGCTAGGAATATGAACAAAACACTCATGAAAAGATAGTAAAGTACACACCTCATCAACTGTCAATGAAGTAATTCTTCAAATTGCCATTGCATCGACCTATTTGTCTCAAGTCCTCTGGGGACATTGATTCCTTCTTTTTAGAGCACAAAACATTGCTGATACCAAGCATTGAATATGTCTCCTTGATACATATCCATGATCGTCTTTAGTTGATTAGTTGATTAATGTGATTGCTGAGGTACGATATCAGTGGTATCAGAGCATGCCTTTAACAACGAAAGTTTGAATCCATCAAATCAAACACGAGCTGAAGAAGATCACGTGCTGCCCATCATCTAAACCTCGCAAGGGGACTTGGGATTTCTTCAACCCAATTAACTCTCCCTTATTTAATAAGGTTTTCTTCTCTAACTAACTTTATATTGTTGTATGTGGGGTCTTATTAGGGTACTCTGGAAAAGGTTGCAAAACTCTATTAATTCGTGTTGTAAGTTGCAAAGATACATGGTAGAAATGATTTATGGAAAACATTATTGATGACAAATCTATTCTGTTATGGTTACCATTCTCATTTTTGACTTTGGATGGAAATGCAATTTTCAGTTGTTGGTCTTGCAATATTGGAGAGGTTCTTGCATTCTAGGTCTTCTTTAGTGAAGGTATTCCTGAAGTCCTTTAGGATGCAAGTATCTGTCCCTTACTTAAGTTTCATAATGCTCACATTTTCTTTAAGCACGGGGCATGGCTTACAATTTGAAATGCTTTCAGATGAAGAGAGAAAGTAAAAGGAAGGCCTCAAAACTTGCAAAGCGAGTAAGAGCCCTTTAATTTTGGAAGTATCTATTTTCTTTCTTCCTAGAAAACCTCCATTTCAACTTCTTTAAACTTCATATGGTACCATTCAATTAATTTTGGATGGATAAGGTGTTAGTTCTTTAACTTCTCGTCAATCCAGGTAATTGCATGTCTCGATGTGAGGACAAATGATACAGGAGATCTTGTTGTAACAAAAGGTGATCAGTATAATGTGAGAGAGCATACAAAGGAAAATGAGGTATGCATTTATGTTTTGAAATAAATAATTTTTTTTTATGGGAATTCTAATTGTTTCCTAATAGTTAGGTGATGATCTTATTTAAGGTAATTTATATCTAGTTGAGAAAAAAATTGTTTTGAAGTATAAATCAAGTCTTGATTTGGAAAGTTTTTTTATTAGTTATATACATATATTATGACTTGTCTTTTTTCTTAACATAAATTTATAGATTTATGATTCAATAACTTTTCTTTTTCATTGATAAGAAACTATAACACTTTTACACAATAAAGGGGGAGATCTTGACATTCCTTGAACTTAACAACAAAATAAGTAGATCCATAAATTGACTTCTGCAAAGTGTTGCCTATGCATTTTTGGGCAATTCCGCCCCCTTCAAAGTAAGTTAAAGGAGCTGGTTACACTTATGTTTGTTCGAATGAAATCTAATGACAAAAGCTTATACTATGTTACCCAAGCTTGGGTATGGGTATTGGGTGTGAATCATGTGATTATTTGTCTAGAAGCTTAACTGGGCTATTCTATAATTTTTGGAACTTGGGGAATCGACTAAAATAGCCGACCCCAGTTAATTTGGGACTGAGGCTATGTTGTTGATGTTGTTGTTGTTGGGGAATCGACTAAAAGTGTCTAAAACTTTACACATGAGTACTTGTATAAAGATAAAATAATGTAAATTTTTAGAAATTTTCCTTAAATTTTATGGTTTATCATTTTGTTTGAATACCAATATTGGATCGATTGACTTGAGAATTCAACAATGGCTACAAGCCAAGAACACCAAGAACAAGAACACAAAGTAACCCTAGAAAAGGGTCTTAAAACCCTCATGGCCTGTTCGCTTCACATTTTAGTGAGTCATAAGGGCATGGGATTAATTTGTGATGGGACTAACACATGGGTTTAGAAGGTTTAGTCCCATTTGTGTATCTTGTTTGGTTGGGAGTTTTAAGGTTGAGATTAAATGTGGTTGTAATGGTACATTTACCAAAATACCCTTGCATAAGTATTTTAACTCCAAGTCCTTTTGAAGAACACAAACCTAACCGAGATTGATGCATGCCTTCTCATATCTCCTTCTTCGCGAGGTACCATTGTCGTCAAGCCTCGTCGCTGCTGTCCGCTGTAGAAGTCGGAGCCACGCCGCGCTGCTGGTCCGCGCCGCCTGTTGTCCGCGCCGCCAGCTCGTCCGCGTTACTGCTCGCCGGTTCGCGCCGCCACTCCTTGAAGCCGCGCCGCCGCTCGCGCCGCCAAGTCCCCGGTGTTGCACCGTCCTCCGCCGCTCTGGTCTTCTTTCCCGGCTGTCAGTCCGCGACTCTCGTCGTCCATGAGTTGCAGCAGGGGATTCGTTGAAGATGGGTAGTAATGTAAGGGATAAATTGGTAATCTCCAATAACCACCCACTTTGGATTAGCTAATCCCACCAAAATTGGTGGTATTGTTTAGTCCCTTCTCATGCCCATTAACTAATCCAGTGGCTTAGTTAATCCTCAAAGCGAACACCAGATTAACCAGTCCAGTGTGGCTAATCCGTCCTAAGAAGGTGAAGCGAACAGGCCATCAAGGTTTAAAAAATTGACAAACTTTGCCGAACTACGGGCGAAGTTTGTCGATGTACTGGTGAGCGAAGTGAATTTGGAAGAAAACAGGAAAAATGCAAAACTTTGGTGCAACTTCAGTGAACTTCGACTGAAGTTCGAAAGCTTCAGTCGAAGCTGATGAATCGTGAAGAAAAAATGCATTGTTTCAGCAAAGTTGGGGCAACTTCCACTAAAATGTCGAAGTTGCCCCCTACAGGGAATAAAAAAAGCTGGAAACGTACCTGGCGGGGCTGTGAGTTTGTGATGTTCTTCTGTCCAATTTGACATCTTCATCAACTTTGCTCAGAACTTTAAATGAAGAGACAGTCTTGACCTAACAAGCCAGGCTGTCACATCTTCATTCACTCAGTCACACTTCTTTTTTTCTTCTTAAAAACCCCATGTGAAAAGGATGGAACTTGGGTTTTTTTGGATTTTGAGAGTAGGCTCACTAGACAGAGAAGAAGAGAGATTAGAGATTAGACGACGAAGAAGAAGAAGAAGAAGAGAAGACGAGAGAGAGAGAGAGAGCTAACTAATTGAGAGATCGACAAAGAAAAGGAGAGACGAGAGAGAGGGCTCGGACAGGGGATTGGGGAGAGAGGTCAGACGAAGAAGGAGAAGATATGAAGAAGAGACAAGAGAGGGCTATGAGAGAGAGAGAGAGAGAGAGAGCAACAACGAAGAAGGAGAAGAGGCAAGAGAGAGGGCTCGGGGGAGTCTCGGACAGGGGGGCAAGGAGGAGTCTCGACAGGGAGCAATGAAAAAGAAAAAGGAAAGGTCGACTCTGGTCTTTGTGAAGGCCGAAGAAGAACTGAAGAGCGAAACACTATATTTGTGTTTAGGGCACTGTGGGCCTTGACCTGGGCTTCGTGGGCATTTTATTTGGGAATTGGGACCTTAGCTAAAGGGCCTTTGTGAATTCAATGTCACGCGTGTTGCAGATTGTGTGTTTATTGCGAAACAACTATTTTAAACAATTGTATTATGATTTTTATGCATTCTTGTTGTATGATTAAATATATTTCTAGCATCTCTATAAAGAAACTTCAGTTTTCTAGCATTTAAAATGAACCTCCGCGAACTTCCGTACATTGTCAAATTTTTGTCAAACTTTCATTATCGAAGTTGACTTCCTCGAATTAATTCCGAATTTTAAGTGAGCAAAGTCGTAGGCGAAGTTGAAGTTTCAAATCTTGAAAACCCTCTCAACCCAAGTCACTCAACAAGTGACCCAATTACAATACAATTTTCAAGATGGCCAACCTCACTAACTCACCCCTATTTATAGTCTTTTCTCTAACTAACTCTAAATGAGACTTTATATGGGATCCTAACATTACTCCCCCTTTAAACATCCACCTTGTCTTGAAGGTGGAAAGAAAAGAAATGGAAAAACAGTAGGAAAATAGATCCAAGAATGTGAGGAAGCAAAGTTGCCAAGAAAACAATGCAAGGCACAATATCTGCCAATGGTGTTTCATTGAACATATAATGTGGCACTACAAATGGCGTCAAAAGCATGTAGAAACCAGGTAGAGAGTGCATAGTGGAGAGGTAACCATGCTAGGATCCATGTCCACCTCGTGGCCTGACGCTGAGCAAAAGTGGACAGATGATTGTCCATCAATAAGAGGGGCAAGAATATTGAACCACCAACCAACAAGGTGCCCCCAAAACCACCAATTGTTCAAGGACATTGTAGCAAACACTTCATATGCAACCAAAAGATAGTTATGTTGCATAGACATGCCTTTGAAAACACCCACAATATGAGGGAAACCATAATTCTGTTATTTAAGCATTGGAGAAATAAAGCTATAGTCCAAAACCCAAACACAATCAATCATGAAGCCAAAGGGATGGAGCTAAGCTTTAGTGCACCAATCCAATCCAAACAGAAATGTAGTGTCATAGCAAACAACTCATCCTCTGTATGGTCCAACAACTGAAAAGGAGGAGTTTGAATGATCGAGGAACATCTAAAGGCGGTACCATATAAAACAACTCTTCCTTGGTGCGCATAAGTAAACAAGGAGATAAAGCTTCAACCATGAATCGCACACACATAACTTTTGCCACCAATTGCCTACACATCCTTGAGCATTGTAGCACACAAGAGAGATAAAGGGTTAGCAACATCTCCGAACCATAAGCCCATGACTGTAAATCCATTCGAGGCACCCAAAGATGTGCACCGACTAGCAAGGTAGTGACCACAAAAAGTTCAGGGGGGTTGAGACCATTGCACAACCAACAATAGGAAGAAGAAAAAGTACACAAGGTAGGGGACAAAACATTAAGGGTTAGATATTCCTCGAATGACGTGTCTTCTAAGTGGACCAACCACTTTAAGTGAAAGCAGAAATGTGCAGGTCGAGGAGCATCAAGGGAGGCAATAAAACTACCTAAAGTGAGATGTGTGCGCAGAAGGAAAATGAGAACATCTAACCTCATGCGTTGTCAAGGCTCCCATCATCAATTTTCCTCTAGATGTGCATATGACCAGAAAACCTATCATCTTCCTCAAATAGTCACAACCAGCTGAGCATGAATTAATAAGAGAAGTCTCAATTGTGGAGGGGGAACGTAAAATCAAGAACGAATAACACCAACAAAGGAGATAGGGGCGATGGCCAGGGAGGTGGCGTCATCGTGAATTGAGCCCTCTCAAGCAGAGGGAGAGCTTGCAACATTAAAATTGTACCTCCTCGAGAGTGCAGATCTGTTGAGCGGAGCTGTGATGAAGCCGGATCTGGCCATGCTGATACCTTCCAAACATCATATTTATTAAGATGAAGTTGGATCAGGTGAATATTCAGGGTTTGTGTGGGAGGAGGTGGTAGATCAGGTGGTGGAGCTTGAATCGATAAAGATGGGGTTAGCTTACACTCTGTGATTTGTCTCGATTGCTCTCTGCGCTCATCATGAGACTGCACATCCACATTGGGGATGCTGATCCACTTCACATCAGAATTGGAAACCTCTTCAATAGCCCTTTTTTTTGGTGCAACAAATCTCTTCAATAGCCTTTGAAACTTGAAGTCTAAAGTTATGTGGTGTTAGATTGACAATGGATAAATTTGCAAATGTTAGCTTCTTCCTTTCTTGATCTGAGTTCTGAAGTTGAAGATTGGATGTAATAACGGCCTCTGCTACATTCATTTGCTCACAATTGGTGACCGGTGACACAATCATGGCTGATAAGTGATCGAGCATTGACAGAATTTGTCCAAACCTCGTAATATCTTGTTTGCTGCAAATATGGAATCCATTCTTGATACAATGCTCTGATACCATTGTAAGAATACCATTATTGGATCGATTGATTTGAGAATTCAAAAATGGCTAAAGGCCAAGAACACTAAGAACAAGAACACAAAGTAACATCAGAGAAAGGTCTTAAAACCCTCTCAACCCAAGTCACTCCAAGAGTGTCCCAATTACAATACAATTTTCAAGATGCCCAACCTCATTAAATCACCTCTATTTATAAATTTTTCTCTAAATGAGACTCTATATGAGATCCTAACACATTTATGATACATATATGAATTTAATATTAGAATCTTATCATAAAAATTTAAAATCAGAAAAAAGCAGTTTTCTTTTCCAAAAACTTTAATAAGTTCAATTCATGTTAGACACTTCATAAAAAATATGTGGTTTACAACTCTATCATGGCGGTGAAATAATTTAGTGAGCAGAGACAGGTCGCGAGATTGTGAGAGGGATGAAGAAAATGGAAGCCTATCTATCTATAAGAAACCATTTCCACGTTCATGCTTGTGTTTGGAGGTTTAGATGCACACTCTGTGTCGGGTTAACATGGACACTCAACCCTAACGTGGCGAGTCTTATTATTATGAACCATAAACCATTGCCACGTTCGTGCTTGTGTTTGGAGGGTAAGATGCACACTCCATGTTGTGTCAACATGGACACTTAACCCTAAAGTGGCGAGTCTTATTATTATCAACCATAACACAATTAGCACTACATTAGGGCTTAAAGGCTTATTAGTATTTGTGAAATATATATTGAATAGGGATCACGATGACTAACATACAATTAATGTTACTCAAAGACCTATAAATAAATAAATAGTTATTCAACGACCACTAAATAAATATTTTCTTGTCTAGGTCATGAGACCACCTTGGGATCACCTTGGCGCCTTGCAATCCTAGCTAGACATAAAGAGATAAATCACTCAAGACAACCAACTCTCTCAACCATTTTTAGTGTATGCCCTTATCAATCAATACAACAACATAGCCTTAGTCCCAAATTACCCTATCAATCAATAATATATCATATATTCCTCATTGACTTCTATAACTCTTAATGGAGATCAAGGTCAAGAATTTTCCATTGAGTGGGCTTGCGAGTCTTTTTTATTTTTGTTAGTCAATTAGGTCCACATGCGTTGTTGGATACAGTTAGGTGTCTTGAGAATAGATTATGCAGTTCAATTATATTAGAATGAGGTGTTAGAGTTAGTGTCACCTTAGGTTTCTTTAGTATGTTAATTTGATGTGTCGGTAGCTACTTGGAGTCAATATTAGAGTCCTAGTAGGAGTACAATATATAACAACAATGTTTTCATTAGTTTAGTTTTTGTTTAATGAAGTATATATATAAAGGCTTGGCGTTATGTAATAGGGGATTGATTATGGATTATTGATTAATGAAAATTGGATTTTGGGAAAGTATCTTTTTGTTTGTTTTGATTTCTTGAACTTTGTGTGTTCGATCACAAGTTAGAAACGTGCTTCTTCAATTCGATATTTGTGGAATCAACGAATTGGTAGAAAAGCTATCTATATCTTTGTAGCGAGCAATTTGTCAATTCCCCACTGCATCAGTTGGTATCAGAGCGTCAAGGTCGTATTCTTTCGCAATGCCGCTGAAAAGACAAGCCCGACGTGAAGACCACGTAGATGAGGTTCCGCTAAGAGATACTACGACACCTGTCGATCGAAGGATAGATCAACTAATGACTTTCGTTGAAAATCTAGCAGTTCAAATACAACAGTTGCATCAAAATCAAGAGCAACAGTTGCACCAACAGAGGCAGCCGCAACAACCTCGTCAACAACGTCAACAATGGTTTGAGGACGAAGTGCCTACCGAGGGGTTTAAGCCAGAAGAGGAATATTCTAGTTCCGACGACAAGTTTGTGTCCGAGAAAAAAGATGGAGTTCTTTTTCTTTAAAGTGCTGACGAAGCAGATCTGATCTTCTTCGGGGAGAACTTTGACAACTTTGACGAGGCGCCAAAGTTTGACGGTGATGGGCACGACTTCGTTGAAGACAAGCAAGTCTTTGGAGACGACGACTTTGTCATTGTGGTGAATTCTCATTCTAAAAAACCCTTAGGTGCTAGAAGATGTGGTTGTTGATGGTGTCGTCGACAACTACCCAATCAAAAAAGTTGTGGAGACAAAAGTAAAATTCGCGGCGACCAAACACTTTTGTTCATTAATTGATAACACAAATGATGAGTTAGTTGTTGACGTTCTTCAAGACTCTCATGGTGGTGTGTTTGTTGATAACATGGATTTGTCGATTGAAGCACTTTTGTTCATTGACTAACATTGTAGACGATGAGTTAGTTGAGGAAGTTCTAAAAAACCCTCACAATGGTGTGTTTGTTGACAACTTTGACTTGTCAATTGAAGTTTCAAGCAATGTTCCAAAGATACATGTTCCATCAAGTGATGATAAATTCGTCAAAATCGTGTTTGAGGAAGAGTTGGCTATCTTTGAAGATTTTGTTATTGAAGACCACAAGACAAGGGAGAAGACTAAAACTCGAGGATGAGTTTTATCGAACCGGGGGAGAAGGATGAAGATCAAGGTCAGAATTTTCCATTGAGTGAGTTTGTGAGTCTTTTTACTTTCGTTAGTCAATTAGGTCTACAAGTGTGGTCGGATACAATTAGGTGTCTTGATAATAGATTTTGAAGTTTAGTTATATTAGAATGAGGTGTTAGAGTTAGTGTTACTTTAGGTTTCTTTAGTATGTTAATCTAATGTTTCACTCATAGCTAGTTGGAGTCAATATTAGAGTCCTAGTAGGAGTACAATATATAATAACAACGTTTTCATTAGTTTAGTTTTTGTTTAATGAAGTATATATATAAAGGCTTGGTGTTATTTAATAGGGGATTTATTATGGATTATTGATTAATAAAAATTAGGTTTTGAGATAGAGTATCTCTTTGTTTGCCTTGACTTCTTGAACTTTGTGTGTTCAATCACAAGTTAGAAATGTGTTTCTTCAATTCGGTATTCGTGGAATCAACGAATTGGTAGAAAAGCTATCGATGTTTCGTAGCGAGCAATTAGTAAATTCCTCGCTGTATCAACTCTCGAACCTCATAATGCCTAGTATTAGCTATTCTTTGATTCATTTTCTTACTAAATGGATCTCAAATAAAACAAAGATGTTGCTCTATATTTTCTTTGTTGAATCGGCACTATACCTATTTTGCACATATCAAAAAGTCACCCATCGCTTGAATAGTGTTCATGTTGGTCTCTTGAATGCCCATACCTTTCCGTATATAGATCTAGTGAATGTGAAATCAAAAGAAATGTGTCAAACTTTCTCCTCGTTGTCTTTGCACGACACATGCAAGTGCCACTAGGGAACCATGACATAAATGGTTTGTTCAATAGTTAGATGTCGCTAGTATGAATATTAAAGCAAGCCCAGTTAAGAATTGGACCTTGTGAGTGGTCGGGCTGCCCCATATGAACAATGAGGATGAAAATAGAGATGCTCAAATTGTCGATTATATTTTAATGAAGTGACTTGCAAGTGAAATCGTTGGAAAGGCTTAGACAATCATGTACTCTGACCCTTCAAGATGACCTAATATGGAACTAAGTTCATTAGCTTCGTTATCTTGAAGATTGTACAAGATATGAAAATTTCAAGAAACTAAGAGAGCAGGACTTGTCTAATATGATAGTTGTTATGAAATGTGGTTAGATAAACAAACGAATGTGTGTTGTCAAAAAAAAACTAAGGGATGTGTAACAATATGCTAAGTTTGGTGGAGTAGCAATGGAGCGAGTGCTAAGGCGCCGACTGAGGCAAAGGCCTAGTGTTCGAGTTGTGGTAACTTCATCATTTTCTTGAGTTGTCTCCCGTGCTATAGTGTTGGTGCACCTAACCAGCCCCCATGACATTAGGCAAACTGAAGGTTTTGATAGCCATGGTTCACAAAAAAAAGATGTGCAACAATATATTAAGTTTGATTTTGCAAGCTATATGTTCTCCTAAAATCTAATGAGCACACTATCCTCATCCATCTAATTGCAGCTTAAAGGATTTAAAGTTATGATTAGCGATCATGAGGTCTTCTTATGAGAGTCGGTCATAATTTTATGCTGAAATTGTTTAATGGCTAGCTTATTTAAAACAATTGGTGTGGTCTTTTCCTAGAGCTTAAGGAAGGTCCTTTCTACTTTGTCTTAGAGTCCCTAGTAACTTTGAAAAATACTAGAATGACAACAACAATGTCACACCACAAGACACATTGGCTTACATGACCCATCCATGCGTCCTCAACTTGCGTGTTATGCACTGGGATCTCGATATATCTGCATCTCGAGGCGCACATGGATAGCTCGTGTGAGCCAATGTATCCGGCGGTGTGATATTCCATTTTCATTTTAGCACTTCTCGGTAACTTTTTCTTGGGAAATCACTTTTCAATTGTGGTTTTGATTGTTAATGAGAAAAGGGTGGAGTATTAACTAGTAAGTTAGGAGGAAGAGATGATTAGCAGTCAAAAACAACTTGGCTAAAGCTTTTGATTCTACAAGAAGGGACTAAAGGTTTTGGCGGAAGGGGTGTCCTAGATTTAGATTGCTTGATTTCCTTCAAATTTTCTATTTGCACCAATAACAAGCCTATAGAGAATGTTCAAGTTAGGTGAGGTTTAGCACAAAGAAGAGATTGATGGACTGGGAACATTGGAGCTGGCTCTCTCTCCTTTTCTCTTCGTTCATGGGGTTGATTTTTAGGCAACTTGTAGGGAAGAGTAGGGTTCTTGGCAGTTGATGATACAATAGTCTTTGTCATCTCTAGCATGCAAAATATCCCCTTTTTTGCTACAATTAGGACATCAACATGGTGACAACTTCAAAGGTGGTAGATATATCTGTGTGGAGGTTAATTTTGCTAAAAGCCTAGAACATCAATAAGGATGAGAGAATAGGTGCATAAATTAGCTTCCATGATTGTTAGCTCAATGGTTGGTTAACCCCTTGAATATCTTGGCATCATGCCTAAGTGGAATTCGTCGAAAAGTTTGGGCTTCAGTTGTTGATAACGTCTAGTGAAATCTCTTTTGGAGGCCATCTCAACCTAAACTTATTTTATGTTCTTATTTATTTATAAAATTTTATGTACTTCTTTACGATGCTATAGTGGTCACAATCATTATGGAGTTCTTGAGTTTTATTACTACTACTATTACTATTATTATTATTATTATTATTATTATTATTATTATTATTTCATTATTACTATTGATTATTCCATTTTGGCAAGTTTAAGTTAGTTTGTTGAAATGGGAGATTTATTAAAACCTATTGAGCAAAAAAGAGATTTGACGATGGGGAATTTGTAGAAAGAAATTCTTGATGTTAATGTGGATATGGAAACATGGAAAGTACAAATGTTCATGGATGAAAGTTATTCGAAGCATTCATAGGTGGGCATTGTCTCTAGATTCACCTACCTTCGACTTTGAAACGTTATCCACCTTAATTTCTAGTTTTCAGTGTTTGTTTATCTCATCAAGTTGGCAATGAATCTTCAATTTATTTTTAGGAAAGACTCTTTGATTGGTGAGTCCACCCTACTCCTAGCCTTATATTCTCATCCGTCAATAATTTTTCCTGTGGCATTAATCAAAGTAGTGACCATTTCGTGGTCTGATATTTATTTTTCATCTTCTATTAATATATCTTGGAACATTAAGGTATCATCTAAAACTCCATCTTGTCCTTTTTCTCAAAAAGTCATTACTTGTTATTTTTTTTTCGGCAGTCTCGTCAAGAGCTAGGGGCTCAACCACATCAAGATTTTTATGGTGTTCGAAAAGCCAGAGTTTCTTGTAATGGTTTAGGCTTTTATCCCTTTAACACCTTTCAAAGACCTTAACACCTTTCAAATATAATAAAAAAATGCCCTACTTATCACATTTATAGAGTATACCTTTTCTATACCTCCATTGAGATTCCGATAAAAAAAAATACGTCCATTGAGATTTGCCAGCCAATGAGGAATTGTTGAAGGCAAGGAAATCACCATCGTCCACCATGTCACTATTGCAGCCAACCAGCGAGTCAGTGGGCTTTTTAGCTTCTCTTTCTATGTGGGAAATTGGACCAATGTGGCTCACAATTATCCTTTAATATGCCAATCAAGTACTTGGAATCACTACATATTTGAGCCTTGCAGCAATGCGTATCCACTAGAAATTGAATTTCTTTTAGCATCGCCATACCACATTGTAGATTGACCTAGCCTTAAGTGTCACAACAAAAGCAATAATGACCTTGTTCTTGTGACCTTGAATGATGCCTCCATGTCCTCTCATTGTTGAGAACGATCCATTTGTGTGTAGTCAAATACATTTTGCCGATGGAGGCTCCCATACACGAAGTTTGGAAATTCATCCTTCCATGATATATTAAGGTTCCTTTACTCTATAATAAATTCAGACCATTGATTTCTACCACGACAAATTTTTTTCGGGTCGTAGATAGTGGCTTGAGTAATGGATTCAATGTTCATATTTAGAGTTTGGCTTTGCGCTTGATTCTTCCTCAAGTTTCTCTTGTACCAAATGTGGTAAAGGGTAGCTTGAAAAGCTTGTTTCATCATTTCAGTTCAGCCATCTCTTGTTCCCCGTTTGGTATTCTCTCGATCCAATTTAGCTCCTCTCTCCAATTCTTTCCATTGCACTTTTGAGGATTGCATTATCGAAGAATGTTGGGAACTCTCATATCCCATCTAACAAAAGCAACGACTCCCAACAATTTAAAGGTGCCTTCTTAAAAAAGAAGTTGTAGGAATGTCATTTGAGCAAAGTCTCTACATCAAAAGGGCTTCTTTAGGAATTGTCATCTTTTACCAAATCATATTCTCTCACTATTTTTTGTTCCCCCCATCGCTCTTGGTTGCCCTTTCTCTAAAAGGTTTATAATGGAGGATTAGATGAGAGAAATCAAGTAGAAGAATAGAGAAGGAATTGTAGCAAATATCAACCTTATTCAATGTTTAATATTATAAAATTTAACCTAAGCACTTATATATAGGACCAAGGTTCTAAAACTCCTAAATACAATTAGGAACTTGAAGTCCTAATGACCTTCTAAATTTACACTAAATAAAGTGACGAAAATAATTAAAACTTATTAATTCTAATAACACAAAACTTCTAATAAAATAGAAGCTTCTTATCCTAATCAAAATAGAAATTAAACTTCTAATCTTATAAGGACTCCAATAAAGAAACTCCTAATCTAAGTCAATCTTTACTTCTACGCTTGTAATGTTTTGTATAAGGCTTCACACGTCCTACGTCAGTTTAGGTCCTTAAGGCTAGATGGCTATTATTTTCTACGTTTGGTTGATCTTTGAATATTCATCTTGAAAAACCTAATTAACAACAACATAAGTTTAGATAACCAATGTAGCAAGGTTTGTTATCCCATGGTCTCTCGAAATGGAGGTATAGAATTACTTTGGATGCATTATTGCTATTTAAGGTTTTATCGATTACCAAATCACATTGTTTATTGCAAACTATGAGGAGTAGAAAATATCGAACCCTTGTTGTATAGTTTGAGTGTAATTTTAAAAGTGATGATAAGGGCTTGGCACATGTTAAACTTTCAGCAGCTAGATGGGATGCGTGCCATTAGTAAACTTTACAAGTTTTACCACACATCTACTTAAGCGTCCTCATTTCCTCACTACACTCATTTTATGTATGTGTTGTTTCTTTACCGCCCAGTATGTTCTTCCATGCAACACATCTGGCCAAAGTGTTGTCTTATAGAATTTTTCCTTTAGTTTAATTGGGATATTTTTATTGCATAGCACACTTATTGTATTCCTCCACTTCTACTATTCAACTTGAATTATATGTATAGCATCCTCCTTAATGTGACTTTTTGTATGGTTGATGCAAAATATCTAAAACTAGTCGGGATCCAGTGCTTCATGCACAAGAGAGATCGAGCTTGTATGCAAATTGTTTATTATAATTTATTTACCTAGATAATTGTAAATATTGCCTAATGAACAAAACCAGACTACATAAATTTAATGCATAACATCAAGACATAAATTAGTTAACATACTATTAAGATTCGGTGGAAAAGATTGAAATAAATGCAAATGATAAAAAAAAAATACCTCATTATCATCCCTGGACTAATGTGCTAATGTTTTGGAAAAAGATTTCGGTCGACTATGTTCTTCACAAGTGCCAATTCTTGTTGTTTTTCATATGCATTTGTAATCATTAACTCGTATCTTCCATTGAATCAAGATAAGGCTATTTATAATTTACTGTGTGCAAAACTTGCTCAAGTAAGAATAATTCTACAAAGAGTCAGACACCGGTTGATCAACAAAATTGAAATGCTAAGCAAGTATGCATTTGACAAAGACATTTGCATATATTCTTTTGCGTGTGTGTAAATGTTGGAGATGAGGGAATAATCCCACATGGACTTGTTATAGAAAGAATATGGCTTATAAGTTTGGAGTGGGAACTCCAATTTCCCTTTGACATTTTGGATTACACACCGCTCTGAAGCTAAAGTCCACTAGTCTCTCCATACTCTCTTTAGACTTGGATCGTGCCTACACAATAAGAAATTTGATATGATATCATAGCCAAATGGCTTAACAATCCATTAAAGATTCAAAGTTTTTTTTAAAAAAAACAAAAAACTAAAATGGGCTAGCACAGATGGAGCTAGACAACCTAGACCCATGTTGGAAGACCTGTGGTCTCTGAGGCTCTAGAGTACTTGCCGAAGAAGAAAATAGGCTTCTGAGACTCGAAAAGAACACAAGCTTAGGCTTACTAAATTGAATATAGCTTATAACACTAGAGCCGTTTGACTTGAGGGGGAGAATTTGAGATGACAGAATAATCCTACATCGACTACTTGAGAGAAAGAATATAGCTTATAAGTTAAGAGTGGGAACCCCCAATTTGCTTTGGCATTTTGGAGTACACACCAACTCTCAAACTAAAGCCGACATATAACACTAGTCCTCCCACAACCTCCCTAGAATTGGACTGGGCCTACACATTACAAAATTTGACAGTTATGCTTTAAATTTTATGTGATTTGATAATATTTGTTAAGATTTACAATTACTTGGGTAAAGTAATTCGAGGAAGTTGACTTCGACGATGGAAGTTTGACAAAAATTCGTCGGTATATGGAAGTTTATGGAATTTCACTTTAAATGCTAGGAAACTCAAGTTTCTTCATAGAGATGCTAGAACTATGTTTTATTCGAGTTTTTAGCCGAAGTTTAAGTATATTTCTAGCATAGTCGAAGTTTTAGTTGAAGTTTGCTCAACTTCCACAAAACATAACAATTTTACTTAATGTTTTATTAACTTCCATCAATGTTTTCGAAGTTAGGCCGAAGTTAGCCGAAGTTGAGTCGAAGTTTTGCAATTTTTCTACTGCCTATGAACTTCATTTCGCTCACCTCAAAATCGACAAACTTCGGTCGAACATTGCTGAAGTTTGTCGATTTTTTTAAAACTTGATTTTAACTTAAGATATTAGCTTAGTGACAATTGTGCTTGGTTCGTGCTGTGGGTGTCTCTTTTCGAGTCAGAGGTTCTTTTTTCTATTAACTTCTCGTATCAAGTTTTGACCAGCTGTTCCCGTCAATTTTGAGGTTAAGTCCTTGATAGATATAGTCATTCTTGTTGGATCAATCCTAATCATGTAACAGAAATTTTGTCAAGGTTGGATTGAGTTCTTGTGCATATTGTTTGCTTTCTTGTGTCACTTTGGAGTTGACTCAGATAATCTGGTCATCTCTAATTTTCCCTTTGCTTCCTCATTATTTTACACATGTTGATGTGTGAACTTCCTCCATGCCTATTTAAATTTTTGAAGGTGAGAAACCTTGGGAAACCTGTTGAGCTTGCTGGACGATATTATAAAGATGGCGCTGATGAGGTAAGTCTTATCTTTTTAACTTTTTATGTTTTGTTAGATACTTTTTCCATTAAAACTTAAAGTGATTTATCATTGCAGGTTAGCTTTTTGAACATTACAGGCTTTCGTGATTTCCCTTTAGGAGATCTACCAATGTTGCAGGTTTGTATTGTAGAAACTTTGTTCATTTTTTTTTTTTGAAGTTTTGCTTCATTGGAATAAAGCTATTGGGCTACAAGACATTTTATCCCTTATACTGGTTCTATCTAATACTATGGTTCTTATTGCAATTTAAAGGTACTGACGTACACATCAGAAAATGTTTTCGTCCCTCTTACAGTTGGTGGTGGTATAAGAGATTTCACTGATGGGAAAGGGAGGTAATTTGTGCTTTCTAGAGCAACATATTGCTAAAATAACTTTTTGAATTGCTCTTTGCATCTTGTTTATATAGATAATTTACTTGAGAATGTCCCATGAGATTTTTGTGCTGTTTGTATTTAGCTTTTGTTTGTCCGCTTTTTTCCTCTTTTAGGCACTATACTAGTTTGGAGGTTGCATCAGAATATTTTAGATCTGGTGCAGACAAGGTCTCCATAGGAAGTGATGCAGTTTATGCCGCTGAAGCATATTTAAGAACTGGAGTACGTAGACATGTTAAATATTTGTTTCTTGGTCAGACTAATATCGTCGATCATATTCCTGATACATCTACAAAATATTTTCAAGGTAAAGACTGGAAAAAGCAGTTTGGAACAAATTTCTCGAGTTTATGGCAACCAGGTAATTAAAATCTTAATATGCTGTTTCTCATGGTGCTAATTCATTGTATTATTTCTAGAGTGTGTGTGTGGAACATACTTGTTTATTAAGTTAATCTACAGAGAGATGAATGACTGGCACCTGTTACATTTTGGGGGTATATATTTTGAAAATTCCAATCAGTCTGCGCCGATGACTGTTTACTTCCCTAATATTATTGCTGCATTTTTTAATTTTTCTCTTGCAAGTTAACATTCATCTGTTAATTGGAATCATGGATTGCATTTGTAAAAGATGATATCAGCCTTCAAAGATACATGTTGGTGATTCAATTATGTTGTTTGCTCATTACTTGATTATTTTCCCGTATCTTTCCTCATTTTCTGGAGATATATTAACATTTCGTGGGACATGTATTGGTTTGATTAATTTTTCTTAGGCAGTGGTTGTAAGTATTGATCCTCGAAGGCTATACGTCAACAATCCTGAGGATGTTGAATTCAAAGCTATACAAGTTACAAATCCAGGTAAAACTGCTGCAAGGTCATTCTTTGAATTTCTTTTGTTGTCTGTACAATTTGTTCCTTGCCCCTGTATATTACTATATTTGCTCATGCTGTTGCTTCTAGCTTTCCTAGTTTCACTGGAATATCATTTTCATGGGTAGAGTTAAATCCATGGTCCATGTATATATTTCAGTGAGCCATGTAATTATGATGCAAATTTTTCATTTACCTTTGAATAACAATTTAGTTTATATTCTTCTCAGGTCCAAATGGAGAAAAATATGCGTGGTATCAGTGTACGGTAAGCCTTTATTTTTCTTGTTTTAGCTTCTTGTCATTTGATGTCAATCTAATAAATTGGTTGCGTTCCTCGTTTCTTGGTTTGCATGGAAGAAAGATTTTGTGACATGAGGAAGAATAATTGCTTCATAGAGGTGTCATGTCAAATTAACGTTTGTAATGGATGAAGGAGCTAATCTAACCATGATAATATTACTTATGAACATTTATAATCGGTATATACCTATCTAAATTCATACTTACGACCACTTAGTCTTGGTTAAGATTGTACAAGAGTGATACTGAAATGCAAGAAAACACAATGTGCATCTTATATTTTAATGTTGGAAATGATAATGTCCTAAAATTTTAAAACCCATCATCTCAAATTTACATAATGGCGTTTGACAAGCTAAATTATTTATTAAATACCTTTTTTTTTTTTCTTGCGAGCAGGTCAACGGTGGGCGTGAAGGTCGGGCTATTGGGGCATATGAGCTTGCCAAAGCCGTTGAAGAGTTGGGAGCTGGGGAAATACTACTTAATTGCATTGATTGTGATGGTAATTTGCTTTACTATTGCATGGTTAAAACAAAAAAAAGAAATTAAGTGTCAATATACCTTATTATATGTGTTTGACATGGTAGGAGTTAAATAGGGTTGGTTCTGACATTTTTTTTGGGCCTAAGGCGACATAAAAAATGGGGACCTTTTTATATTTGACTTGTTTTCTATCAAAAAAATAAATATTTGACTTGGTCAAATTTTTATGATATGCTTATGCTATTACTAGATTTATATAATTTTATGATCAGCACATTTCTTTCTGTATATAGAGCATATGTTACATTAGACTTAATTTTTTTTCAAAAAAAATATTAATATTAATATATAAAGTACTGTATGTTTTTGAAGATAACATTATCAATATGGATAATACAAATGTTAAGCAAAATATTAAGTATTTTTTTGCAATATACATATGTATTAATTAATTAAATTGTTTATATATAATGCTAATCATCTTATAGGCAATCGTTAATCATTTTTTTTAATCAAAACATAAATTAATTCCTAGAAAAAGTTGCTAGTTTATTAATTTAATACAATTGCCCAAATAATCGTATAGTTGAATCTATGGTTATTACTTATCTTTTTTTTTTAATAAAAACAACAATTGAGTTCTTTCTTTTTTTCTTTTATCTTTTTTTTTTCTTTTTTTGCTAAGAATAACAGTTGATTTCTAGAAGAAAAAAGTTTGGTCTTATTAATTTATTACAATTGCATAAATTAGTTGCAAAAAGAGGGAATGACCAGGTAATTAGGTTTAAGGAGTGAAATAGGAGTATTCCCTTAAGTGAGAGAGATATTCATGTAAGTTAAGTGGGGCCCTCTACAACCACAACGACACACAATGAGCGAATGAAGTAGTCGCGTACATGAAGCCATCATATTCTCTCTAGTGCCTATAGATGATAATTTTAGGAAAACCCATAAAATGCATAGTACATTAGGGAATATTTGGGGGCCTATCCTGGGGTGGGGGCCTGGGGCGGTCGCTTCCCCAGTATTGGCCCTGGAGTTAAATATTTGCTTATTTTCTTGCTTTGAAATAGCCTTGAATTGTTTTCGCCAGTGTTTTCAAAGGCAAAAGGCGCACCCGAGGCGATGGCTGCCTGAGTGAACTCCAATATATACATATTTCTACTTATATACATACATATACAAACATATATGGATGTAACATGTATGTGTGTATGTATGAAAATCATGTTTGTGTTATATGTGACATTGTTTGACACAATAACTACAATCTAGAACTGAACAACTAAACACATCACTTAGATGAAATGTATTAGCAGCAAAAAAATACAAAAAAAAAATTTTAATTTTTAATGGTGAGGCTCACGTCTTTATGTGCCTTAAAGCAGCGCCAAAGCGTGCCTGGGCTCATTTGAGGTGTATAGAGGGCACCTTGCCTCAAGGCGCGCCGGTGGCGCACGCCTCAATAACACTTTTCGCACTAGTAACAATAATCGTTATTGCGTACTTAATGGAGCTAATTTCTATCATTCATTCCCATTTTCCATTACGTTGTCATCAAATACACCTCTTCAATATGCTCCATAATAGACAAGTACAAGTCATTGCTGGTAATAATGAAACTTTTACTGTGACACCACATTACTATGCCATTATCTCTTAATCAACTTGTGGTGGCATCCAAAACATTAAAATTGTTTCTATGCTTAGGTTTTAGCTAGTAAGAATTATGTAATTGTATGGTTGAAATAGGTCGTATGTACTTTTGAATTGGTCGAAATCCACTGCAACTTATAAAGTGGCTATTTTAGGTACTTCAAACCTCTAATGTTTGAAAGTTCATTGCTGTTGAATGTCAGATGAGCAGTGATATGCTTTTCAAATTTTGAGAACTGTCATAAGCTAAAGCTTCATCTTGTTGGCAAATACATGCTATTTCTTGATGTGTTCTCATAATGTCCTTGTGGAAGTTGCATCTGTAAATGCGTTTCTACCCAAGGAATAGCCTGTGAAGTATGTGTTTCTTAATAGGTCATATCATTGCAGTTATGTCTGAAAGGATTTTTTTATCATTGAAGGTCAAGGAAATGGCTTTGATATAGACCTAGTAAAGCTAGTTTCAGATGCTGTTACCATCCCTGTCATAGCGAGTAGTGGTGCAGGTGCAGTTGAACATTTCTCAGAAGTTTTCGCTAAAACAAATGCTTCGGCTGCCCTTGCTGCTGGAATTTTCCATAGAAAGGAGGTACTACCTGGAATACTAAAAATATAGTTACTATTCTACTAATAAGCTATGAAGTGGTTTCCCAGAAGTAACTTACTACATAAAAAAAAGAAAAAAAAAAAAGGAAATGAAGAATATCCCTGTAAGTTTTTTGTTTGAATGATGCTACCTTCCCTTGATTTTGCTAAGAAAAAAGATTGGTCGACATACTTTTGAAACATTTGATGCATAATCATTGGAGTCCATTATATTATGCATTAAACTAGGTGTCCAATGAACAACATATCTATTGAATGTGTGCTGATTTTGCAAAGAAAAAAGGTTGGTCGTCATACTATTGAAACATTTGATGCACAATAATTGAGTCCATTTGATTATCCATTAAATGAGGTGTCCAATGAACAACGTATGTTATACGTATACAGCCCAATCACTTTCTTTCCGTAAATAGATTCATGGATTCATTATTGAATTTATTGGGAGTTTGAAAATGGATTTTATTAAGTTAGATTAACTGGAATTCCATAGCCGAGTTTGTTCAAACACATGTAACTACTTTGCAGGTACCCATTCAGTCCGTGAAGGAGCACTTGTTGATAGAAGGCATAGAGGCACGGATGTAATTTGTGCCACCTCATGAAGCTTCTTTTTCGAGACCTGCAATTTTGCTAGTCAAGTATTTCCATGGCATAGAAGAAACAGTTCTCAGATTTTGATTCTTAAACCTGATGAGGCTGCTGAGATTTTTTTTTTCCTTTTTGTATCAACTATATATGTGAAACCACTGTGCAGTTTTTCTCTCGCGTTGTCCATTTTTGGTTTTGTAGTGTATTTGTACCAATATTAACTTATTAGATTCAAAATAGATATTGATTTTAACTTTATATTTATTTTTTGTAGCATATTTGGGATGTATTAGCAAACAGAACTGTTGAGAAGGAATGCGAGTGCAGTTGTCTCTGTGATCCTAATATTTGGTGGCATGTTTCCAAGCAGCCCATTTGAATTGTTATTTTAACTTGATACTTCTTCGCAGTTGTTATTTTTAGCAGTTTTTCTTCCATGAATTTGAAATCAGTAAAGCAAAAAATGCTGCGTTAACATCAACAGAAACATCGCGCTTGCAGTTTGTCTGGTTTTGTTCAGAGCGTAGTGGTGGAATGCCGCGATGTGCTACGCTCAAAAGTAGCCCGAAGCTTCAGCTACAACTGTAGAAGGCGATGGTTCTGAAGAGATTGATTCTGCCTTGGACAATCGTCTCATTCTATACCAACATCCATTGAAATATTCGTAGCATTAGGCCGAAGTGAAGCGCATGACTTTTAATGAATGAAGGAAATGTGTCTGAACGCAAGTTTGCTCATGCTTTCCCAATCTCGATTCCAAATTAGTTGACATCGGCTACATGAATCAAACTTTTCCATTGCGCTCTATTCGAGTTTTGTGATTTGATCCTGTCTAACTGGGATGAATCACTATTACAGTCGATGCATATATTGTTGCCATAGCGAACGAAGATGTGCGAATTTCTTGAGTGTTTTTAGTCCGTTTCTTCGCACCAAAACTCACATCTTGGTGGATAGACACTATATCCCTTAGTTTTCAATAAATTAAAAGGATCTAGTTCGTACTATACACATTGAGACACATTGAAACACAAGTTTTTGAGTTAAAGTGTGTTCTTGAATTCATAGCATCATTCTCTCTTAAGTTCTTCAAAGAGTGTTCTTGGTTGAAGTTGTGTTACACACACAGCATCCAACAACCATTAGAGACTTGATTGTATCCTAAAGGCAAGTTTCGATTTTTCCATTATGAGTACGCGCCTCAAGTCTTTGTTTGGTTTCCTCAATTATCATCTTGATTTTTCAGTCCAAAGCTTTTGTTCCAACATGTATTGTTCCGATTGACAAGAGTGGCCTGAACCATAAAGTTTTGTTTTGGTATGACGACTGGAACCTCACTTTTGCAGCTCAGTTTTGTCCAACCGGAATCATATGAACACAAAACTGATTTATGTAAACTTTTAAATATTTTTCATGCTGTGGTAGTCTTATATAAGAATGTCAAATATCGTTGAGCGTAAAACATAAACTGATCATTCGTTCAATCTATAATATATACATACACAAAAATGACATGGTGAAGGAGCCGAACTGTGAAAACAATATATATCTTGATGTGATTAATAATGGTTGTGTATATACACCAAAAAATCATCAAATCAATCTCATCCTTGTCTTGTCAACCTGCATAGTTGATGGAAAATAAATTTTAATTACTATAAGCAGAGGTGTACACAGATTGGATCCGACCCATTTAAGGTAAAATCGTAACTCGGATTCAATTATTGCATATTGAAAAATCTCAATATCATCCAACTTATTTCATTTGACAAACCAATTCGATCCAATTAATAAAATCCAGATTGAACCAAATCAAATTAGTGCATTGCCTCGTATTATTCTTTCATAAGAAGAATATACACTTTGGTTTAAAAAAAAAAAAGAATATGTACTTCAGCTAAGCACAATTCTATAATCTCAAGAGTAGTCTGATAGTCCGAATACTGGGTGGCTTAGACCAAAAATAAAAAAAATAAATATAACATTCAAATATGTCATGAAGGTTTTGATCTAAATAGGAATTAAAAAGTATTGGCGAAAGCGTACCTTTGTCTTATTTCGTTTGTATGGAACTCCGGTCTTTTCCACAACCAAAGAGTTTGGAAAACACTTTCTAAAGAACTCTTCCAGCCACACAAAATTGCAAAAAACCTTAAAGTCAAACCATACTACGTGTTTTTATTATCCTATTATTCTTGGGTCTTCCCAAGGGATTAGGATGGTTTAGATATGAAATATATTGTTAGTTATCAAAAACTTTATCCGTTTTACACATGCAAAACATGGCCCAACATCTCCCACTCTCACATCGTGTGTAGACTTTCTTGTCGGGTTAGGTTGATTACATATATGGGGCGCCCCGTGTTTTGGTAACATATATATATATATATATATATATATATATATCTCCCATTCACACATCACATGTGGAAACAATATTCAGTTCTTAATTGACAATGTTTCATTGTCACTAATGGGCCATGCGGTCGTGAGATAATCTGCAAGCGGGAGCTCTGCACTAGCAACTTAATTAAAGTCAGCATAGAGGCATTTACCATTTTAAAAAAAAAACTTATGTATCTAACTTTGCCCCAGATCCATATCGTCATGTCTGTACATTCTCTAATCCTTTTAAGAGCAATATTTGAACCTTAAATTCATAGCATTATATTCTAACCAATATCGTCATTCAATTGATGCAACAACAGTGTCGCGACATAGAATATAAAATGAAATGACATTATTCCATATGATCTTCCTTTGCCTTTCCACTACTTAGTTTAAAATCAGCTGCTTTCGAAATGGAGCTCCTTTAGATCAAATCATACTTGACCATAGGTTACTCATTAAAGTAGCAAGCACAAATTCCTTACTTTATAATGTAGTCAAAAGTCATAAGGGTAATCCAAGAAGTCTCAACTATGTAAGAAGTTCATTCAATTAGACTCACACAGTGAAGGTATATGGATTTACTATCTACTCACTTCTAAGTGGTCGCAAAACATATGTGATTATTTTACATGTCACAATGGAGTAACTTTTAATAAGAGAGTATGAGATTCTTTAAATACACTATGCATATCTTAGTTTAGTCACTCCTAAAGCGCCTAACCTAAAATCTGTGTAGCTCACCATAATGAGGTGCCAATCACTAGATCTCGCATCGGGTTTTTATTCACAGGCTTAATAAAATAGTAGGAAATCTATTATGGTCTTGCAAAAATGACCTCATCTTGACTCCTATCAAGGCGACATTTATCAAGTAAGTTTTATTGTCTCATCTTTGCTCGCTACAACTAGCGTCAAAGGCGATTGCTTGTATGATAAAGCCGATTAGTGCCCGTTGCATACTTCCAATTAATAATGACTTATGTCAAAGCAAGAAATAACAAATTTCAATAAAGCTTGTTATTGAATAGAAATAAGAAGTTATAACATATGAATTACATTTTTTGCAATCTCAAGGATCTATTATCAGCTTTTGTGCAAGTATATGTTATCTCATAACTTCTTTTCTTGCTATGAAATCATTCACAAAGTTCTACTCGTTAATAAATTTTTTCTTTCCATGATACGTCATATTTATTGCGCAGGCTATAATTGTTTGACTATCAACAAACATAGTCATACGTTTCAATATCTTTTATGATAAGCATGTGCACTAGGAAACGTCTGAACCATATAGCCTCGTGAATAGTAGCAATGCAGGCGACTAACTCAGCCAAAACAAAATACTTTGCTTTTTACTGCTTCATGAAATTGTACCATTATTGAATAGGAAATAATTTCCTAATGATTATTTGTGTTTTTGAAAATGACTATTCCAATTGCATCCGAGTACCAAGTAAATGCAGATCATTACCTTAGTAATTGTGATGGCCCCAGCTTCACAACCCAAACTGGTTCTTGTCTGGCCTAGACTTACGTGGACTCTAAGTCAATCTTCGCGACGTCAACGCAAGCCTAGTCAGCCTTCCCATTTTGGCAACATAATGTAGCATTTATAATGAGTTATTCAAGTTTTTTAGTTATCAAAGTTTACGCAGAAGAGATTTCAACTTAAATAAATCTAAACAACTCTACACAAATTAGTTAGGACAACCTGGTGTGTGTGGAAACCTCGCGTATAATCCAAATCCTAAAATATATCGCAAAACCTATATACCCATGTGACAAAATCAATATAAATAAAAAATACAAAACCTACAAAAAATGGGAGAGAGAAGGCCGCTTTAGAGTCCTCACAATAAATCACCTAGCACTGACCCCTTTCCCTTACTCGTTTGCGGATCTGCGCTCAATTAAGCACGAGAATAAAGAGTCCAGGTAAGTAATGTCAGTAGGATACTAAACAAAATCTCAAAGTAAATAAATCAGCCTATATTCATGCAAATAGGAAAAAAGATATAAGGACGCATGGATAAATAAAAAACTGTAAATAAATTAAAAACAATTGATACATGAGTGTCTAGTAATGCAAATAGAGAGGCGCAAGTAGTCCTGACCAATAGGTCGTTGAGTCTTGGAAAAACATCAAGACTCGGGTTCTAGGACTTGGTACATTTATAAGCCCTAAACCTACGAGAGACTTCCTGGAACAACCACGCTAAGAACACACACCCCGTCAAAATCAGTATCCAGTGAAGTGCATCCTAAGGTAATGACTCTGGTATGTTACTTCAGCCAACCACTCCTTCCAAGGATCACCGTTGACTCACTTACCCTCTGACAACTCATTTAGAATGAGATTCTATAAGGATAGATAACAAAACAATGAACAACAATATTCAATAGCTTAAAATGAAACACTATGCATTTCCTAGCTGGTTTACTTACCTCAAACCATAAGCTTATTCCTAGTCTATCCGGCCTCCCGACACTCTAAAACAAGCTTTTAAATCCACGTAGCTCTTCCCTTGGTTCCTTATATCATATTATAGGTTTTTGAGTGTATTAGAACCTTTACTTGGGATATTACACCGATTTAGAGTGTCTAAGGAACTTTAAAAATTACAAATCTTTATACTGCCAGAGTAATTAGCGCGCTAATTCTGATATTAGCTCGCTAATTTTCCAATTTTATTGCGCTACCTTAAACCTCTAGTGCCCTAATTTAAACATTAGCGCGCTAGATTATCCACCTAGCGGGCTATGTGCGGCATAACCCAAAATTTTGCATTTTGAACTCTGGGTTTCATATATACGTAGGCCTTGTTAACGCCTTGAGACCTCTTACACACCCTACTAGAGGTCCCTAACATCAACCCAAACATAACAACAACAATAACAACATCAAATTCAAAAATATGACCAACTATGTTGATGGGTTTACCTAGCTTGATAGCTTGATCTTCTTCTTCAATACACCATCAATGATTTGCTCACTTCCACTTTACCAAGATCACTCCAACAGCTCCTCTCTTTTTCTCATTCCTTGCCAACTATTTTGATGATGAAATGAAGATCAAAATGTTGACTTATATGTATTGTATATGTTTAAACCATAGCCATTAATCTTGTGTGCACACATATCTCGAGGCTTGTCTAGTGGTCCACCTTCATTCAATCATTTACCCAAGTCATGCATAAATGACACCACAAGTTGACTCTATTGACCTCTTGATTAGTTGATACGTATCACGATGCACATCATGTGAAAATTAAATGATTTCAATACCTTAGGCCTACTTAATTTCACATTAAATATGGTCACATTAAAGCTATTATAAAACATTAATTAACTCATATAAAACTTACCCCATAGGCCACTACCTCGGTCCTACGCCGACACGTAACTCGAGGTACGTCTCCGCTCGTCTCGACACTGATACGTTCGCGTGTACCTTACCCATACATTTCCAAAATTTATTAGTTTCAATTGTTCAATTGTTTAATCTTTTATATAATACATAATACAAGCATCAAACAAAAATAACATACCTCAGTATCAACTCTCGAGGTTTGGACATACTTATCAGGACAAGTGGGTCCCACGTGCAACCTTGAAATGACACGTAACATGAGTTAGATCTTAGGGTCGTTATAGTCTTCCCAACTAATCTCAATTTCGTCCTCGAAATTGAAGCAATTCACAAGAGAAAAACTTACCGAAACTCCGAAGAGATAGGGAACGTACTCGCGCATATATGACTCAACTCGTACTCGTATGCAACTCTAACTCGTACGCAACCTTGCCTATTCATTTCTTCATTCAGAACATACCAATGAACCTCGACGCAAGATTTCCTCTAATCCCAAACCTCTTGTGACCCTTTATCGGTGAAACTTTTAGATATACGTAATTTCCGACATCATACTCTAACTTGCCGTGATACATTTCATAGTACTTTTTCTGCCTCTCATGTGCACCCTCCAGCCTCAATCTGATCAGTTGTATCTTCTGTATGATCCACTACAATCTCAAGCCCAATAACTGCCACATCCTCAGGCTCCGCCCAACAAGATGGAGTGTTGCACGGTCTATCGTAGAGTGCCTCAAACGATGCCATACCAATACTAGCCTGATAACTGTTATTGTAGGAAAACTCAAACAAATGAAGATAATCTTCCCATGATCCTTCGTACTCACGAACATCCTCAACACATACTCGAGAATTCAAATCAGTCTCTCCGACTATTCGTCAGTCTTTGGATGATAGGCTATACTGAGGTCCAATCGTGTGTCGAGCTGTGCCTACATTCTCCGCCAAATATGAGACATAAACTGTGGCCCTCTGTCAAACACAATCGATAACAGAACGCCGTGTAGTCACGCCAACCTATCAACCTGATGTATGGTAGAGATCGGTAAAAAGTGCGCAGACTTCGTCAACCTGTCCACAATCACCCAGATACTGTCATGTCTGCGCTGAGATTGAGGTAAGCCATTGACAAATGGCAATGTGCTCCCACTTCCTCCGAGGAGTAAGAAGTGGTTGTAGTAACCCACCGGCCTCCGATGCTCAACCTTAACTCGCTGGCATACCTTACACGCTCGAACGTAATCAGAAACATCGGTCTTTATTCTCGGCCACTAGAAAAGATGATGCACATCAACATACATCTTGGTCCGACCCGGATGAACCGTAAAACATAAGCGGTGAGCCTCGTCAAGTATCTCATCACACAACTCAGCCATTGATGGAATCCATAGTCGACCTCTAAATCTCAAGCATGAGTTTGTCGACTGACTCCATTCTGGATGATCCAGACTCTGAGCAAGTTTCAAGAACCTCTGGTACTGCTCATCTACTTGCTGCCTCAAGGACACTCTAAATCGACACTGTTTGGGTCCTCATCTGCCCACAAATAAACACCTTGGTACTGGTCAAAATATCAACATAATACATCAACTCGACCGCCTCGAGTAAACCATACTCGTGTGTCATGTGGCAAGTAACCACCTCTGAGTCTGCCCTTCTGCGGCTCAATGCTTTTAAAACAACATTAGTCTTCCCCGAGTGGTGCTCCAATGACAAATCATAGTCCTTAAGCGTAATGACCCTAAAAATCTAACTTGTGCCACGTGCCATTTCAGGGTCGTATGTGGGTCCCACTCATTGTGATCCGTATGTCCAAATCTCGGGTGTAGACATCGCGATATGTTATTTTTGTGTAATGCTTGTATTATTTATTATACAAAAGATTGAACAATTTAAAATAATTAATTTCAAAAATGTGTAGGTAAGATCTTACCTCGAGTTTCGTGTCCATTGGCAGTAGTCGAGGTTGAGATTGGGTTTAATTTGATGTATGCTTGGTTAAATATGGCAAGAGAATTGATTTGTGAGAGTCGGGTATGTCATGGATAAAGTTAAGATTTTTGGAGTTTTGGCGTGACCAAAACCAATATTTTGGACATTTTATTTTGTGAAAAATCGGATTGAAAACAAGCATTATAAGCCGAAATGCGTCAAAATAGTGATTTTGGGAATTAAAAATTAAAAAAATATTAAGCCGCTGTGCAACAGCTTAAGGTTCTTATATATAAAGGAAAAAATCTAAATAAAGCAAAACTTTGTTTTCGTTTCAACATAACGAAAACTATTTCGTTCAACCTTTCTTCGGATCTTCATATATCAGATTTTTGCTTGGTTTCTTTCTGCAAAATCATAGAGGATTGCAATACCGTCAATTCGAGCAAAGTTTCTGTGGTAGAAACGAGGTATTCAACCCATAATTTGATACATTCTCAATACCGATATCTTTCCTCAAAATGTAATGATAAATGTTTAGGAAGGCTGACTAGGCTTGCGTTGACGTCGCGAGGATTGACTCGGGGTCCAAGTAAGTCTAGGCTGGGTGGGGCCCAGTTTAGGTTGTAGAATTGTGGTCGTCACATTAAGAAACTCAAGCCAACACATATGTCGCATGTTCAACTCTTTTTGAGTGAAAAAGTACTTCAAACTCTTATGGTCAGTAAATAACACAAACTTCTCTCTGTAGAGATAATGATGCCAAATCTTCAATGCAAAGACCACTGCCTCTAACGCCAAGTCATGTGTAGGGTAGTTCTTCTCATTAACCATCAGCTGTCGGGACGCGTAGGCAATCACTATACCGTCTTGCGTCAAAACATAGCGTAAACCGACCTTAGAAGCATCGATCTTCACCTCAAAACCTTTCCCTGACTCGGGTAGTGCCAAAACTGGTGCGATAGTCAATCTTTCCTTCAAGGTCCTGAAGGCATGTTCACAACTGTTGTTCCATTGAAAACTCATATCCTTCTTCGTCAATTACATCATTGGTGCTGCAATCTTGGAGAAGTTTTAAACAAATCGCCTGTAATAGCCTGCCAACCCCAAGAAACTGTGGATATCTATCATTGATCGCGGTGTAGTCCAATCTATCACAACTCTGATCTTAGCATTCACTGGCTCCAATGATGTGCCCAAGAAATCCAATCTCTGTAAGACAAAATTCACACTTACTGAATTTTGCATACAGTCTGTACGTCCTCAAAGTCTGCAAAATCATCTTGAGGTGCTCCTTGCGATCCTCACGAGTCATGAGTAGATAAGGATGTCATCGATGAACAGAATGATGAACCTGTCCAAGTACTCTCTCAACACTCGATGCATGAGACCCATAAACATCGCTGGGGCATTAGTCAACCCAAAAAACATGACTGTAAACTGATAATGCCTGTATCGAGTGCGAAAAGCAATCTTCTACCTGTCCTCTGCTCTAATCATCAACTGATGGTACCCTGGTCTCATATCAATCTTCGAGAACCACTATGTTCCCGTTAGCTGGTTGAACAAATCGTTAATGCGAGGAAGTGGATACTTGTTCTTCACTGTCACCCTATTGAGATGTCTGTAATCAATGCATAATATCAGGCGCCATCTTTCTTCTGAACAAACAAGACTGGCGCATCCCAATGTGACATGCTTGGGTGTATGAATCCTAACTCTAACCATTTATCAAGTCGTTTTCTTAGTTCCTTTAACTCATTCGGAGCCATCCGGTACGATAGAATAGATATAGATTTGGTCTCCGGGACCAAATCAATAAAGAAATCAATCTCCCTAGGTGGTGGTAATCCTAGTAACTCTACAGGAAAAGCATCTGGGAACTCGCACACAACAGGTACCTCTTCTAGCTTAGTCTCGACTCAAAACACTAACGAATGTCTCGATATTTATGTTAGAAGCTACTCTGCCTCTGGTAATAGGTAAACTAGTCGAAGTCCCCTGAAAAATGAACACGGGATATCTGAGAATCTGAAACATAATTCTCTTGCATAAACAATGGATCTATGCGTGATGAGCACTCAACCAATCCATGCCCAACAATTCATCAAACTCTAGGAACTCCAATACTTTCCTATATTTACCGAACAATCAACACACAACAAGTTCGGGTATATCTTGTCTCCAGGAACTGTGCTAAGGATCAAGGGTCTCTCTAGGTTAATGGGCTTCAAACCCAATTTATCTACCATGTGACAAGAAATAAAAAATACTGTAGAACCAAAATCTGACATTGTATACATAAAATGATTGTAAATATAAAACATATCCTCAATCAGGTTACTGGTAGCATCCAGATCTGGCGCGACAACAACATGAACCAGCTCCTGGCTCTGTTGCGACTGCCCTCTGCTCAGTCGTGGACACGAACAGACAAAATGACCTGGCTATCCACACTCCTAACACGTATGATGCGATCCTAATCCAGATGGAACACTCTGCCCCTATCCATACCTCCGATTTTGACTACTACCTCTACCTTCAGTCCTTTGATAGTACTCTCGCTGAGAACCTGACGATGCCGACAGCTATGGTGTGCTAATATAACTTCATACTGGAGAAGATGGTATTAGCGCGGTACGCGTTGTAAGAAGTGGAGATGCAACAGACCCCACACTGTAAGCTCGATCTCTCGACCTCTACTATTTAGGTCTCTTTCTCCTATTGTCACCTTTCGGTCTGACATCTGACTGTGCTAGTAGTGGAGCTGCAACTATTGTACAAGTGCACATGCTCAGAAAGGTCTCACTGGCCAAACTCCTTTCATAAGCCTCCTATATTGGAGCTGTGGTCACCATCATAGACCCGATCTCACCCAACAGGCCATTCATGAAGTACTAAGTTTGGTTAGCGTCTACATCAGCTATTCCTCCCGCGTAGTCTATCAACTGCAAATATCGGCCTATATACTATATCACTGTCTTGCCAGTAGCCTGTCAGATGTTCTGAAACTCGGTCCTCTTAATGTTCCTGACCGGATGAGGGAAATACTTATGATTGAATCTCTCCTTAAATTTAGCCCAATCTTTGTGCTTCCTCTTCATAGCCACCATGCTAGGCCACCAAACATCAGACTCTCTGAACAACGAAGTTGAGGAAATGCTTGACTTCATATGCTCTGGTGTAGCCAAGACATCATGAATCTCCTCGTAAATCTCTCGGTTGCTCCGATGTCTGTACCCTCGTGAAACTTCTCTGGGTGATGTCAATGAAACTTACGTGACTGCCTCGCCTCAGCTATCGCCTAAGAACTCACATCAGTGGGCGTGCTCGGTGTATCATCCGCCGGTGTCTTAGGAGTAGTTGGTACTATCTATACCTGAACCTGTACTCCCTCGCCAGTCACATGTCTGGTCGGCGATGCAGGAGTCATAAAAGTGGCCTGTATTGTCGGCGCCCTCCTGCCTTGAGTGGCTTGTGCTACAACCGCAGATGTAGAAGGAGATGTTGTAGCATGTGCTCTTAATAGTAAGAGAATCTCCTGAATTCGCTAGCCGTGTGAGGTGACCAAGTGGGACATCTCATCCAACCTCTCCTGAACATTACTCGGACCTATGTCGCTGATCTCGAGCTGATCGACCATCGCAAGTTGCAAGGAATGTGATCTCTCGATTATGATATAGCTGTCGATAGTAATAATATACAACACATCAAATGACTCATGTAGTCCAATTTTAATTTCCCCGACTCTCCTCACTTCCTAACTAAGACTTAAGTCAGGATCACAGGGTTCCACTCTAAGTTCCAACCTTGTCCTAACTCTATTGTGGATTCATGCCTTATGTTGGTTGTGGTTTATTCTTGAGTTAGGCGTAAAACTAAGGCTCTGATACCAGTTGTGACGACCCTAGTTCCACAACCCAAACTGGGACCCGCCCGGCCTAAACTTACGTGGACCCAAAGTCAATCCTCGCGATGTCAACGCAAGTCTAGTCAGCCTTCCTAATCATTTTGGTAACATAATATAACATTTATAATGAGTTATTCAAATTTGTAACCTTCTAAAGTTTATGTCGAAGCTATTTCAACTTAAATAAATTTAAACAACTCTACACATATTAGTTAAGACAACCTAGTGTGTGTGGAAACCCTGCATATAATCCAAATCCTAAAATATATCACAAAACCCATATACCCATGTGATAAAAACAATATACATAAATAATACAAAACCAACAAAAAATGGGGGAGAGAAGGCCGCTCCAAAGTCCTTACAATAAATTACCTAGCACTGGCCCCTTTCCCTTATTCGATTGTGGATCTGCACTCGGTTAAACAAGAGAATAATGAGTCCAGGTAAGTAATTTCAGTAGGATACTAAACAACATTTCAAAGTATATAAATCAATCTATATTCATGCAGATAGAAAGAAAGATATAAGGACGCATGCATAAGTAAAATAGTGTATATAAATCAAAAGCAATCGATAAATAAATGTCCATTAATACAAATAGAGAGGAGCAAGTAGTCCCGACTAATAGGTCGTTGAGTCTTGGCAAAACATCAAGACTCGGGTTCTAGGACTTGGTATACTCACAAGCCCTAAACCTACAAGATATTGAGACTTCCTAGAACAACGACGCTAAGAACTCACACCACGTCAAAATCAGTATCCAGTGCAGTGCATCGTGAGGTCATGACTCTGGTGTGTTACCTCAGCTAGCCACTCCTTCCAAAGATCACTATTGGCTCACTTGCCCTCCAACAACTTATTTAGAATGGAATTCCAAGGATATATAACAAAAGTAATGAACAATAATATTCAATAGCTTAAAATGAAACATTGTGCATTTCCTAGATGGTTTACTTATCTTAAACCACAAGCTTATTCCTAGTCCATTCGGCTACCTGACAGTCCAAAACACGCTTTTGAATCCCCGTAGCTTTTCCTTTGGATCCTGATATCAAATTATAGGTTTTTGAGTGTATTGGAACCTTTACTTGGGATATTACACCGATTTATAGTGTTTAATGAACTTTAGAAAATTGCAAATTTTTGTACTACCAGGGTAATTAGCGCGCTAATTCTTATATTTGCATGCTAATTTTCCAATTTTAGCACGCTACCTTAAACCCCTAGCGCACTACCTCTAATATCTAGCGCTCCAATAAATATTAACGCTCTAGATTATCCACCTAGCGCTCTATGTGCAGCAGAACCCAGAATTCTGTATTTTGGATTCTGGGTTTCCCCTACACATAGGCCTTGTTAACGCCTTGGGACCCCTCATACACGCTACTAGAGGTCCCTAACATGAACCCTAAATATAAAATAACAACAACAACAACATCAAACTCAAGAACATGATCAAGCTATGTGAATGGATAGGTTTAAACCATAGCTATTGATTTTATGTACACACGTATCTCTAGGCTTGTCTAGTGATCCACCTTCATTCAATCATTTACCCAAGTCATGCATAAATGACACCACAAGTTGACTCCATTGACCTCTTGATTGGTTGATACATATTGCGATGCACATCATGTGACAATTAAATAATTTCAATACCTTAGGCCCACTTAATTTCACATTAAATATGGTCATGTTAAAACTACTATAAAACCTTAATTAACTCACATAAAACTTACCCCATAGGCCACTACCTCGGTCCTATGTCGACACACAACTCAAGGTACATCTCCGCTCATTTTGACGCTGATACGTCAATGAGTACCTTACATGTACATTTCCAAAATTAAGTGTTTTCAATTGTTCAATTGTTCAATCTTTTATATAATACATAATACATGCATCAAACAAAAATAGCATACATCGGTGTCGACTCATGAGGTTTAAACATACTTATCACGACAAGTGGGTTCCACATACAACTCTGAAAATGATACGTGGCATGAGTTAGATTTTAGGGTCATTATAGTAATATAAACAAGTTAATGGTAACATTCAAATATCCCAAGGTCTTTTTAATTGCTTTTCGATAAGCATGACCGGATATTTATAATAATGCTAACTAAACCAACAACGTGCAATATATCTGGATATGTACACATTAATGCGTACAATAAATTTTCAATTGCACTTGGATATGGTACATTTGATATTTTTTCTTCCTCATTTAGAGTCTTTGGGCATATTTTGTGCGTAGGATTTCACCTTTAGCATTTTGAGTGTCAATGGGTTTACAATTTATCATTTTTGTATTGTTCAAGAATATTCTCAATATATTGTTCTTGAGATAAAAAAAAATAATTCATTTAGAACGATTCCTATACATCCACATAGTATGAAGTTTGCTTCACCTATATCTTTCATATCAAAATTAGAGGACAACCATTCTTTAATAGCAACAACATAATCAATGTTATTTTCAGCTAAAAGTATATTGTTCACATATAAGGATAAAATCACAAACTGTTGATCTGAATGCTTGATATATATATATATAACTATCTTCATCAATCATAGTAAATCCAAATGAAGTTATGACTTGATGAAATCTTAAATACCATTGTCTTGAAGATTGTTTAAGATCATATATTGACTTTTTTGAGCTAACACACTTTGCGCTCTTCTCCTTTTTATTACAAAATCTATTGGTTGTTGCATATATATATATATATATATATATATGTGTGTGTGTGTGTGTGTGTGTGTGTGTGTGTGTGTGTGTGTGTGTGTGTGTGTGTGTGTGTGTGTGTGTGTGTGTGTGTGTGTGTGTGTGTGTGTGTGTCTATTCTCCATTCACAAAAGTAATTTTTACATCCATTTGATGTAATTCTAAATCCATATTTGCAACAATATCAAGCAATAGATGAATATAGGCAAACCTGGTGAAGACTTTTCCTCATAACCTATTCCTTCTTGTTGTTTAAATCCCTTAGCCACTAAATGTGCTTTAAATATCTCAATTGATCCATTTGCTCGACGTTTGATCTTAAGAACCTATTTACTCCTAATTGATTTACGTCTAGGAAGTAGATCAACAAAGTCCTAAACATGGTTAGATTTCATAGACTCTATTTCTTCATTCATTGCTTTTAGCCATTGTTCCTTAGTTGGCAATTGTAAAGCTTCATTAATATTACAAGACTCATTTTCATCATGCAGAGCAATCATAAAAGCCTGACCCTCGATTTCAAAACGTCTTCAATGCACATTTTAACAATTCCTTCTACACAATTTTCTGTATTTGAAGCATCTATTAGAATATCACTCCTATTAGAATCAAGAATAGGAACCAATTTTGGATTAATCTCAACTAAATTTGAATCTAGTTCTGGGACTACATTCTCTGAAGAATCATCAACTTCATGAAAAGTGAGATATCTTATTGCTTCATTTTTGCTAGGAAACTCAATTTCTAAAAATGTGCCATCTGTTGATTCAAACTCAATAAAACTATCATCTGGTTGTTCACCTCTGAACACAAACCCTTTTGAACCTTCAAAATATCTAATGAAAATATATTTTTCCCCTTGGTCCCAATTTTCTCAAATTTATTGGATGGAGAGCGAACATATGTCGTGCAACCCCCAAAGGTGCAAATTTGTAAAATTGAGATTTTTCTCACTCCATAGGGTATATGGTGGGGAAGCTACCAATTTTGACGAAACTAGATTTAGTACATGAGCCGCAGTTAGCAATGCATCTCACCAATATGAAATTGGGAGGCTTGTTTGTGCCATCATAGATTGAACCATATCTAATAAAAATCAATTACACCTTTCTGCAACACCATTTTGTCGCAGAGTGCTAGAGATGGTAAGTTGTCAAGCAATCTCATTTTCATCACGATATTCTTTAAATTTATCTAACAAATACTAACATCCTCGATCAGTTCTCAACATTTCGATATGTTTCTAATTGATTTTGAACCAGAGTTACATATCTTTTGAAGCAATCAGACGGTTCATTTTTATTTGAGATAAGAAAACATTACCAAAATGAGTAAAATCATCAATAAATGTGATGAAATATGGTGCATCATGTCACTCTCTAACATTAATTGGACCATATATATATGAAAATGTATTAATTGCAATGGATTATCATCTCTTACATCTATTTTGAATAGTTTTCTAGTTATTTTTCTAGCTAGACAATGTGTACAAATAGGCAAATTAAACTTTGCGAGTGAGCTTAAAAGGCTTCTCTAGCAAGTCTATTCATTTGATCTTGTCTTATATGACCTAATCTAGCATGCCATATATTTCCATCTAAATTAACAAAAATCGAAAATGCAGAAATGAGAAAACAACCATTATTATCATCAATTTTAACCTCACATTCGATGTCCAAAATAATAAAACCATTAGGTAAGTATCCAAATGTGACGACCCCTCTCCTAATCTAGGGCACCGCCCAGCCTAATCCCGTAATTAAGCCCTAATCCTATCCATGCAGGACTCAATTACGTATTAGTCAGCCTTTACAACCTAAACGCCTTTTTTCTCATGTTCAGGATAAGTAATACACTAGTCCTACTAGTTTATAAAATTTAGAGTTAATTAAAACTTTTTAAAAAATTAATTATTTAGCAGAAGTCTTATTGGTTAAGCGGAAGCAATTAGTAGATTATGTGGAAGCCATTTATAATTATGTGGAGGCCATTTATAAAATCCTAAGTGTGGAAAACTCGCAAATGACATCATATATATAAAGTCCTCAAAATGCAATGAAACAGTAAAATAGTCTAAGTCAGGTCAGAGAAACTAATACTCAACCCAATATACAACCCAAATAGTATTTGAAAGACATATATAACATATAAGATCAAAATACCAAAAGAAGACCTACAATCAATGCAGTGACACGCCACGGGCTCAGGGATAGTCGCCGATCTTCTCCTTGCCCAGCCTGCTCGTAGACGACTCTACACCCACCATCATAAAAAGGACGGTGAGTACAAGAATAAAACAATAATCCCGATGACAAGTTTAATTTGAATTTCTAAATATTCAAATGGTACTTAAAAACATATAAATGGGAAAACTAGAAATAAACCATATGCGAATAAATACTAGAGTTAAACAAGTGATACTGACACTAGGCTAAGTAGTGGTGATTTAGGTCTGGTCGGCAGTGAAACGTGTCACTCCGACTCAATAATCATATAACACAAGGGACTCTAACCCAAGTGTTACCAGGGACTCTAACCCCGGTTGTAGACCACCTCAGGGACTCTAACCCTGAGTGTCATACAGTGTCAGGTAACGTGTACCGACATCCCCAGGGACTCTAACCCCATGAGTCGCGCATACCTCGATCGAGTACAGGACCTAAATGCGAAAACTACTTTTTAAATTTCAAGAAATACCAAGTATGGATTTTCAAGGCATAGACACATCTACACACCTAAACAGATAAGGAATACAAGTCCTCTTAAACATTTATAAGATATTCACTAGCCTAATAGCATGTTGCTTATCATTCAATTCACATTTAAAACAACAAGAATAGACATAAACACATGATATAAGAATACAAAGGCAAAATAGTTAAAAGGACTATGCAAGGACAACAATTAATAGAAATGAAATACCAAGTAAAGTTGCCATTGGGTATACTCACAGCAATAAAGTAAAGTCCTAGCTTTACCGGCCTCCCGATCTCCAAATCTTGTAATCGCTCCTCGTACCCTTTTCCTAGGTTCTTGAGTTTGGTATCTCATTAGTCCAAATATATTGGGTTTAGGATCAATTTAGTAGTGTTTATATTGTATTTAAATTGGTTCAATAGACTTTAAATCAATCTTCCTAAATCAGTCCCTAAAGACTAAATTAAGTCTCAATTTCAGTTCTACCCTTTAACGCAGTTTTTAGGCATGAAATGGTCAAAATATCGAAATTCTCCACCAGTACAATTATTGTTGGTCTCTCTCTTAGCTTGCATAAAGGTTTATTTTGCAAAATCTAGATTTAGAATGAAGGAGATATCATGATTTTACTATTTAATCTGACCAGCAGATTTAGAAGTCTATTTCTCCCAATCTATAGTTCCTAAAATTGTGATGTTTGGTCACAAGGAATAACATATATCCAAATACAACATACTAAAAGATCAGCTCATTTGGATAAGTAGTTAGGGAGTTATGCCCTTAACAGGTTTAGTTTCAAAAATTTCCTTTTTAACTCCAGCGCATAATTATAGAGCATGTTTGGACATAGAAACATTTGAATCAAAATACCTTCAGTTAAGAAAAGTTATTCCTCTTTAAATATGATTTAAAATGCAACTGGTTTGGATCAATTTGGGTCTAAAATAGGTAGATTATGACGAAATTACCCAGGTTGATTCATAATACAACATGCAGAATTCTAGTTTTGGTGTTGCAACTTCAAAAACTCATATCTTTATGATTTCAAAACCAAATTAAGAACTTCAATATAGCTGGATTATCAGCTTGAAATGAGGAATCCAAATATATAAATTTATTGTAAATACTCAATCATCTACTATCTGAAATTAACCTAAAACCAGAACTTGTTCTAATTTTAACTAAAAAGATGTTTACCTAGTTGATCTAGCACTAGCTTGAGAATTTCTCACCAACTCTAATGGATTCCTTTAACACCTTGATGATTCACTCCTCTAAAGAAATTCCTTCTTCTTCTCTTGCAAAAATGAATGAGTGATTTGGTTTGCATGTTGTTTGATCACTAATAATATATATTAAGGTGATGTTCTTTCCTAGCCCTTAATCTTCATGGATTTATGTATCCCTAGGAATATTTAATGGTCCACCTTTTTCATATATCCCACTAACTCCCACTAACTCAACCTTAAGTGACACCATTTCATTACTCACCTGGTTCCTAGATGTGCCAATGTGTATCTCTAGACCAATCTTATGCTTTCCATTTAAGTTACTCAACTATATGCCTTTAATTTGATTTACATTAACAAACACAACCATAGGCTTATAAGTAATTCCTTATTTTATATTAATATTAAATAAGACTTACCAAAATGCTAACTACCCGGTTCCCCATCTCGCACGCTACTCGAGGCGTGTCCCTACTCTCGCCTCAACGCCTTCAACTGTACAAACCGACTTAGTAAGTCTACACAATACATAACACTAGACACACATCAATACAAAAATATGATATACCTTGGCAACTTGCCTCGATCGGTGCACGTATCACAGTGTAGGTCCCACGTCAAGGGTCGATGATCCTGATTGAAAAATTAAAACAGGGTTAAAGATTTGGGTCGTGACACCAAAACTATAAAATGCGGTGTCTGAAAACATAGTGACATCATTGTTATTGAATTTCAAACTGAAACCTAGACTAAGAAGTATGACCACTGAAATTAAGTTTCGCCTTATTTCTAGAGCATAAAAGACATCATGTAGAATGAGTGTGCACCCGTTGCGTAGCTTTAATTGATAGGTGCCAATTCCTCAAATAGCTACATGCGTGTTATTTCCAACATATATCCACTGTGCTCCCACTGAGATATGAAAATACTCAACAAAAGCCCAACAGTCTTTCGTTACATGGCTTGTTGCTCCTGAATAAAAAATTAACAAAGGATTAGAGTCAACAAATAAAGCACTGCTAAACAAAAAGCAACAGTGAGATGCATTAAAAGAAAATAACTAATATTTTCTTGGTGAAGGACATTCCCTTCCAAAATGACCTATTTGTCCACAGTTGTGACATGTCATCTCTTTCTTGTCATTCTTTCCATTTTGTTTGCAATTGGCATTTTTTCGATTTTAAGTAGTGATCACCTATGTGTTAGCCTTTTTTAGCAGCTTTTCTTGCCTTCCAATAACCCATAGGTTTGGAAGAAGAGTTTTGGGAACTTGATAGCTCAATTATTGCCAAATTGGAAGTTTTAGCTGCAACAAAGCGCTTTCACTCCAATTCGGCATGAAGAGATATTTTGAGGGTATCAAACATGATAATTAGTTTACGCAACCCTGTTGCAGATGTTAACTCAAATCTATTCTTATAGGCAATCCACATTTTTCGAGCCATATCATATTGCTTAAACTCACTTTTTAGATCATTTTGCAGATAGCTTAGCAATGTTATGCGAGCAATGCAATTCTTGCAATTCCACATTCGAAATGCTTCACGGTCTTTCTTGTGTTTAGTAGTAGTAGTACTGACCCCGGGCTTCTTGATCACTTGATCAAGAGTCTCTAAGACATCGTGCTCTTTGAGGATGCATTGCATCTTTCAATACCAAATGTTATAATTTTCCTCATTGAGTTCCTCTTCATTGTTTTGTTCAACAAATATATTTTTAGTGGTTGAAGACATGGATTCTAAAAACAAAATGCAATAATTAGATTGATTATTCAATTTATAATCAATCACTTTATTTACTGCTGAATTCAATAATAATAATAATAATAATAATAATAATAATAATAATAATAATAATAATAATAATAATAATAATAATAATAATAATAATAATAATAATAATAATAAATGAGTATAAGATCAAAAGCTCGCTATGCTTACAATCCCAGAAATAATTATTATTAATTAAACTAATTCGTGCAAATTTTATTTTCCACTTTATGTCATTAATCAATTATTAATGCAAGAGTGACATAATATAACCTTTACAATAATATAAATACACATCAATGGCAATTCTTTTTTATTGGATATGAACATAAGACAATGCTCCTTTTGAATTTCTCTAAAAATTTGGTGTTGTATTATCAATCATTTCATAAAAAATTCTTAAAAGAGGATTATTGAGAGAAATTTCTTCTAAATGCACTCCACTGTGTATTTTTAAGGAACCTGAGGGAGCTTAATAGCATCTAACCTCATTTCTTATGCTCACCTATATATATAGTACTAATTCCTTTTCTTTTAAAAAATGTGATATAAAAATCAAAAGAATTGATTTTATTACTAATTTATTGAAAAATCAGCCACATTAATTTTAGTATCACCACAAAATGTCTCCATCTTTAAGTCATTTCATTTTTTAACATGCTATTTACAACTATAAAGGGCATATAAAAAATTAATAGCTATAAAAGAAAGACGAAAAGAAATAAAATAAAAATAGTAGCACTATTAGTTTTTATCCTCCTTTAAAAAAAATAATGGCTTAAGAAAGAAAAGAAAAACTGACCACGATGTCACTTTGGTTGGATACAAAAATGGTCGGCAATAATATATGGTTTTGAAAAAAAAAACGTTGACTGAGTCAAAATAGTTTGACCATTAATATGACTCAAAGTCACACACCTTATCTTCCTTGACCATAGTCAACCTATGCATTGGCTAAATCTGAAAATTAAGAAATGCAAACAACGACTTCATAATTTAAACTTCGACCACCTGAGACCCAAAGCACCAGCCATAGGCATCTGCACAACCGATTTACTCTAGCGAGCACCCCAATGAGTGTGCCGACACCGGTCATCACCAGATTTCGATGAATAACCCATAAAACTGTCCCTTTGTGTAGTAGTTTTCTTTTTTTGGCTTTATAACCACTAAAAGCCACCAAAAATTAGGTTCATTGAGATCGGACCACAATGAAAAACACCCCAGTGGGTGTGTCGACTTCGATTGCAATCAGATTCCAGCGACTCGCCGAAAATTCATGAAACTCCAATTTTATTTTATTTAAAAAAAATAGAATTAAATAAATAACTCAAAAAATATAGGAAGTCTTCGAATCCAACTCTGCAAAAACCCAAAAAACATCTAGATGTGTGGGATACTAATCACCTAGTGCTTTGACACCAATGAAGGTTTTGATTTAAATAAAAATTAAAAAGTATAGGTGGAAGCTTACCTTTGTTCTTTTTCGTTTGTATGGAACTACGGTCTTTTCTACAACCCAAGAGTTTGGAAAGCACTTTTAGAGAACTTTCCAGCCACATAAAATTGCCAAAAACCTTAAAATCAAATCAAACTATGTGATGTTATTATCTTATTATTCTTGAGACTTCCCAAGAGTCTATGATGATTTAGATATGAAATATATTGTTAGATATATAAAGATTTATCCATTTTACACATGCAAAACGTGACCTAACAAGTCATAATAAACCCTATGTAAACAACTAATACGAAACAAAGTACAAGGTCATACTGCAAATTAGAGTTAATTGAACAACTTGATACAAAAATTATATAACCAAACAAAAAGTTGAATTTCAAAAATCAAAGTAGACGACCAATATTGGTTAGTCGTGTATCTTACTTTTTATTAGGTTTTCTTTTGAAACCATTTATATAAATCTTAAGATCTAAGAACTAGGAGTATCAATAAAACTATATGTATCTGATGTTGCAGATAGAAATGGACTGGATCTGTGAGTTTTATATGTAAAATTCATAAGTCGATCATATCCATGTAGATTGACATTTTTGCAATTCAATCCGATCCAACTAGTTATAAAATTCAATCTGATTTGCTATAATTGGACCGAATTAAATTGGATCTCTGTACATCCATAACTATATGAAATCCTTTGATTCCAAGATGATAGCCTCCACATTTATTTAAGAAACTACATGCCTGTTTGGGGGAGAATTTGGATTGAAATCTAGACCACCCACTTTTTTTATTGCTATGATACCATATTATAAAATTAAAATAGATGGAAGAGACAAATGAAACCCTTATTTTTCTTCAACTTTATTTGGTGCACAATGCTTACATATATGCAACTACATAAAAGATAGATGATAACTACAAATAACAAGAAAAAAATATCATAACTAATCGAATTAATCTTAACTAAATGAATTATCAAATGAAACAATCCTTACTTTTTGTTAGGTTTTCTTTTGAAACCATTTATATGAATCTAGAGATCTAAGAACTAGCAGTGTCTATAAGACTATATGCATCAAACCATCCCTCGGTTTCACTTAGTTTCAGATTCTCTCACCATCGAAATGAATATAGATAAGGCGGTGTTGTTTTGATTTTGGCTAAATATAAGATTTCTTCAAGATTTGCACGCACGAATCTCAAGGGCGATCCAAAGGACGAGAATTAAAATAACTATCCTTAAAGTGACACCAAATTAACACACTCATATCACATGCAACCTTGATCATTCTTAATATGTGGTGGGATGCATCTCGAGAAGTGGATAATCTCTATCACCAACGTCCCACTTCCTCTATCTTACACTATTCACCTCCTAGAGATCCAATCTACACATATCTCAAGATAAATCAAATAGTTTAAACAATTCAACTCAAAACTATAGGTTATTTATACATTTATATATATATATAAATATATATCTATGTATTTCCACACCTATAAATTCACCGCGCGTGTTAATGACCACCCTTAGGCATGCACATTATTGTACATCCATGCATGTCACCCTCGACCCCACTTGTCACTAGTGCCCATTAACTTATTAATTATTTCAATATATATATATATATATACACACACCTATATTCATGCGTTTATAATTTTCATTGTGCGCACCAAAGAGGATACTTAGGCATGCACGCTACCTCACGACCCATGTGCCACACCTTTAACCTTCACGCCGTATTAGTCATCATATAAGTTTCTAATTACTCAATTATAGGCCAATTAATCAAATCATTTTCATAATTAGTAATACACTCCATACGTATAACAAACGACACACAAATCCATGTACACGTTAATTGAGACAAGTTGAGCTTAACCACGAGCCTAAATCGGATTATTTTTTATTAACGTTAATCACTAAGTTAAGGATATGAGTAGTTACAATGACAACAGCCCATCGTCATCACCCGCCGCCATCTTTAAAGGAATAGGATACAATGAGTCCCAACAAAGGGTTGGCTCATTAGCCATCCCTTCCTATGCATGCTGGGCCCACTGTGTCCGAAGCTGGGTAGTGGCGGGCCTAGCGTTGTCACCATAGGGGAAGAGGGTCTCCACTAGGAGGTCCTCCTCCATGCATTGCTTGCCCACTGCAAAATGGTCAGTGAGTAAGGGAGGGTGCCTTCCTCTTGGATACATTGGCATCCAGGGGCAGGTATGCCCTACTAAGAGTCATCTTGACCCCTTGCCATCCCCAACTAAGGGTCGACCTAGCCCTGGACCAGGTTTCAGGGGTGATATGCCCTTGAACTAGATTTCAAAGTCCAATTTGGCCCCTGTACCTTTAAAAAGAAAATAAAAAACTAAATATATATATATATATATATATATATATATATATATATATAAAGCAAATGCTAGCCTTCAAACCGGTGTGCTATCGCATCCCCAAGGTAGACCAGTCTAGTCCCACCCCTCGACCCTCATACTGCGTGATGTGGGACACGCGGGGCCCATATTAGAGGACTCAAAAATTAATTTAAAAATAAATTAGAACTAATATATCACTTGTCGATGATGAGAATGTGTCTTGAATGTTTCATATTCACGAGGCGGTTCACGTCGAGCCCTAAGCGTGCAAAGATAGAGAGTGGATATTACAGCGAGTCGAGGTAAGTGGGGAGCTTACTCCATTATCAAGTATAACATGTTATTAGCTAAATTAGGGTTTATAATTTGAATTAAAGACTGGAGATTAAGGTTTGTATTTCAATATTAGCATGAACTTACTTATCTATGAGAATGTATGTGATATGAACACATGTGTTACTCGATCAAAAGCGGTGATGTGGCAATATGCTTATCAAAAGAGTGGCCTGCATCACGACGAGTGGTAGTACGATAGTGTGCGCGCTAAGATAGATTGGTCTGCACCACAAATTGCAATGGTGTGGCTATGATCTCATAAAAAAAGAGAATGGTCTGCACTATGAAATATCAAGTTCACAAGTGGTCTTATTCAGTGATGGCTTTGGAAAAACTAACTATTGTTTTGATAGGACTAGTTAGAAGACATAACGACCATTGTGCCCACTAATGATTCACATCATTTCAAGAGTGAAGGGTTCAGACACTGGGTTCTTGCAAATAGCTAGTATGCATTAATGGAACAATGATCTATATTTGTTACTATTCCTTTATGGATATCACTTATGAGCCCCTTTGCAAGATGAACATGTTTCAATTAAGATTTTGCAAATTTGAAATCTAAGCTATTGTTTAATGACTTATGAATCTTGTTTTAATGCCACACTGAAATAGACCAAATTAATTAAAATAGGATTGGCGTTAATTTCAAGGATTAATGGCTATAATTAGGGCCTTTAGTGGACAACTCGGTTGACTCAGATATAGAACTGAGGAAATATCTTATTTGTGGATGATGGTTATTTAGGTGCAGTGTTTAAACTTATTATAATATTATATTGCATTGCATGTGTGTTATATTATCGTCAGGTGAGATGTGTGATGAGTGTTTGCCTTGAAATGCACATATAGGCGGAGGTATATGGTGGTGGGTAGTAAGGAGTTAGTGGGACTACTAATGTGTCGAAAACTATAGTAAATACTCTAACCACATGAGTTTAAGTGTCTAAATTTTTAAACTTAATTGATATGGATTAATAGGGCTACATTTTGGATAAACAAATTGGAGACCATTGATTTGTATGGAGATGATGAAGATGCGTAGGAATCCTAGGCTAAATATTAACTAGTGAGTGGAGACATGCATTCTTCATATGGGACAAATGAGTTTAAGTGAATCGTAATTAACTTAGTCAAATTAAGGATTTGCTTAATTAAGCAAGTTGCTAATCTATGTATATAAAAGACAAACTTTGATTTTCATGCAAACAAGAGAAGGAAAATCCATAATTTTTTAGAGCAACTTCAACTCCTCATTCGATTTGATTTCGATAAAAAATGTTTCCATGCATGACCAAGAGGTGTTGAATGGTTTTGGCTTGACAATTTAATGTTTTTTTAAGGTTGAAGATGAATCATATACATGTCATATAACTTTGGCTTCAAAAGAATTAAGCCAAACTTGCTAGTAGAACCAATTATATTCATGAAATATTAACCAAACTTTGCAAGAGAATAACTCCCTCAATACTTATTGGATTAGGCTGATCTTATAATATGTTGTTTTTGGATATGTAAGATTATGTATGACAAGAAATCATGACTTTTAGAGCTATATATTGGGAGAAATAATTTTTACAATCTTACTGGTCTGATTTATTTCAAATTTGAACTGTTTTGGTAGAATTGCAATATTTGTTTAATTTTAATTCAAAATTTTGAAAACCAATCCTTTTCAAGAAGCTAAGACACATTCCAACAACTCTTCTCATGAGAAGTCTTTGAGACTCAAATGTGTTCATGCCCAAAAACGCACTGCAATACATGACCAAAATTGGAATTTTATTAGTTTTTAGGGGCTATTTTGAAGACTTGACCTATTCCCTCAACTTTAAATAGCTATAATCGATCTAAAACACTTAAAGTTGATCCCATGGGACTTGGGGACAATAGTGCAATAGTTGGGGGCATATTGGGGTCGGATCGAGTATTTTCAGGACTTCGAAGTTCGATTTGTGGTACGTAAAACCCATAGGAAAGCCTCACGAAATTTAGTTTGCTTTTAACATTTGTTTTTTGCTTGCCGAACTATATTTACTTTGCTATTTTCATGATTTGTTGTTGGTTCTTTCTTGTTGAATAATCGTGCTTTATGTGTGCATCTTAGAGGGCCTGCTATGAAGACCGATTGAGTTGGTTCATCAGGGTTTTGCTATGAAGACCGATTGAGTTGGTTTACAAGGGTTATGCTGTGTTGTTGTTATGTTACTCGATGATTTATCAATTAAGTGGTTCATTGAGGCTATCTATGTTTACATTTCAGCTTACTTATATAATTGTTATTATGTTTTATGATTATTTACCTATTGTTTTGAGTTTTGTATCACTATACATCTATGGAAGTATGTCTTTCTGTTGCTAGATAGCATACTTGCATGTCTCAAAGTTTTGTTTCATTTCTTGTTGAATATTGTGTTGACTTCTCTTCGGGTTTTACTCAATAAACTTGTCACTATATTTGTTGGGTGATCGAGTGCATATCCTTCTATGAGTAGCGGCATATGGGAATCTTGGACAACTATCTATTTCTGCTGACTGTCTTGGACGTACTTGTAAGTGTTTATATTTTGATATATTTCGATATATTATGGGTATTAGGGGACTATGAGAGACACAATGTACATGTATATACCTAATTTTGTGTATCTAATTGCTTTATATACATGGTACTTTGTTTTCAAGATTTTCCACTACTTATGAATTGTGATAATATGCATAAAATACTTATATATTTTAAAAACTTATGCTATGAAATGATAGTGAAATAAGACAAGTTTGCACATACTACAAGAATATTGATGTGGTGTCAACGTCGATAGGGCTACGGGACCCGCTTAGCAACACACCTAGTGGCCTCAAGGCGTGGGGCCATTATAGTTGGTATTAGAGCATGGTTCAAGGAACCTAAGGAATTAAGGAGAGAGAATCAAACTTAACAAACAAATCTTAGCTGTGGAAACCCGATGTACCTACCATAGAACTCTAGTTGGTAAGTGATTGTGAGTCGGAGTTAGGGTCCATATACATCTTATGTCTTTGATTATATTATTCTATACACATATTGCGAAGATGATATAGGGATTTCAACTTTTTGTGGACGATGAAGATGAATTTTCGATTTACGTTAATATGGAGACGACAAGGACAAGACTTTGAAGAAAGAATTTCAAAAGTTGACCAGTATAGGAAGTTAGTAGAAATATAGTAGGTAGAGTTTTACAAGGATAGCTAAAAGACAAGAGATATAGGAGTAGCTAGAAAACCCTATGGATAACTGAAAGTGTTGAGATGACTCGAAATGTGCATAAAAAGGATAACATACACCTTTAGCTTTGGCTAGAGCACTGGGTTTAGTCTTGCAATCATGATAGTCCGAGTAACTCTAGTGAAGTTTTATGATAGTTCTTAGACATTGAGGTCGCTGGGGGCCCATACCACCATTTCATTAGTAAAGAGGACAAATTAGAAGTACAAGCCGAGTTAAAGCCTACAGCAGTACCCAAAGACATCTGACGCATCACGATACAATGACGATATCAATGAGTGATTTGCAAATCTAGGGATATGAAGACATGTGACTTTTAGAAAACGCAAGAATGAAAAGAGTGGCGTTATCAATTGTTTCGCCAAATTAAACTTCCACATGAAAAGAATAACGAAGGAACGGGAAAAAGTGGCATCATCTGTTGTTCCTTCACATCTTCCTCCATGTGAAATGACAAGTTATGGCATCGTCTGTTGTTCTGTCACATTTTCCTTCCTATGAAATGACAAAGAATGATGTCGTCTTTTTCTATCACATCTTTCTCCCTGAGAAATGACAAGTAGTAGTATTGTCTATTATTCCACCACAGCTTATGATGCGCGCCGAACACGTCAATAAAGTAAAGTTTCCTAAACCAAGTATTTTGTAGAATAGTGGCAAAGGGTTGATCCCACATATACTGGTTGTCTTTCTTAGGTTAAAAAAAATAAAAAATCGAGGGTTTTAAAATAAATGTTAATTTAACTAACTAATTTAACTAAACTAAATAAATAAAATAACTAAACTAATTTCTAAAACAATTAATTAAAAATTAATTAACACGTAAATAACACCTAAATCTCCAGCTCCACAAATCAAAATCAAGATTCAATAGCAATCATGATCTTCAATCATTCCCCAAAAGTTATTAATTTAAATTCTCCTAGATTAGCTATGGAAAATCGACAACCACCAGAAATTCCTAATTCCCCTAATTTCGATAGCCAGGATGTCCGCCACTAACTATTTCCCTAATTAATGTATAACCCTAAACATCCGCCAATCAGGTTGAACACACTAATTGCAGTAATATAGATATATGGGAACACTAATCCTAAATAATCGGGTCGCGTCCGCTACCGATTTAACCTAGATTCAATTGTAGTACATTCAAGAACCGAAAGGGTTTTACGGCAAATGGGTGAATGTTTGTTACTTTATTGGTCTAAAAGCACAATTACGCGGATACTAATATTCCAAATAACAATAGATTGTCCATCTAAAAGCATGCACTTGCCAAATACATATCGTAGATCTAAATCATAATCATTAAATCAACAACAATGAAATAGGAGAGATTAAATTAATTAAATAATAAAATAAAAGATCTCACATAATATGCTTTGAATCCATAATTCTGACTTGCTTCCCCTTCGACTTAGGCAAGAAATTGACTAGCCGACCATCATCTTCAAAAATCACTACTAAAAACTAATAATTAATCTCTAAAAAATTACTAATTAATTTCTTTTTAATAATAACTAGGTTCCTAATATATAAAAATACTCCAAATTGTACTCGGATACTAATTTTAGGGGTTAGGTACGTGACTCGTGCGTCGAGGAGCATCGTAGGGGTGTTTTGGCTTGAAAATTCGAGTCTGCCACGTGTTTCAGCGCGATTCGCTGATTTTTAACTGTCGCGCCACGTGTGGCATTCGATCAAGAAAATCCCATGATGTGGGTTAAAATAATACAACTTGTGTGTTAAAATAATACAACTTGCATAAATTTGACCGTTTACTCATTTTTGTTATCTAGCACTAAGTTTAACCATCATCTAAGTCTTTAATCATGAAATCATAAAAATGCTAAGCTACGAACTTGATTAAATGTTTCTCCTAATTGTTTTTTCTAAGTTTCAAGTCATAAAGGCAACTGCAATTTACTCATCCATAACCAAAGGCATGAACAAAGTTTCGGTTGACTCTAAAACAAATAAAACATACTAAATATATACATGAAAGTGTATCATTTCCTAATGAAATGTGAAAGGAATATGAATAAACAAGAAATGAAAGAAATGGAAGAAATGATATAAAACACCACCATTACCATCCAATATCCGCATATAACTGCATAAAAAAAAATTAAACGATCTCACCTGCGGTCTTTCGCAAAAAATCCATCCAAAACAATCCACAATCCCTAAAACACCCCCAAACTTATTCCGAACCTTGTCCTCAAGGTTTAAAACTAGTCAAGAAGTCCAAACATATAAAACAAACAAGATGGTGAAAGAATACGATAAAAATAAGATGAAAGAAATAATATAAAGTCATGCATAATATAAAGTTTCTAAAAATTAGTGAATGCACTAAATCTCTCAAGTGTGGGTGACTAAGGAAACTATAAAAGAACAATCATAAGAAGAGCAAGAACTAGTAAACATAGGAGTTAACTGAAAAGATTCCAATCAAGTCTTGTGAGCCCGAAGTCTTTCAACTAAGGGTAAAATCAACAAGATGATTGAATGAAATTTAGGGTTTTTGGTCTACTCAAAAACCTGCCACTAATGCAGCCACTTAAGTTAGGTATGTCCCTACCAAGTCTCAAAACACCTAAAATCCTATAAACATGTTAATTCCCTAAAAAAATAATGCTCAAATTATGTTAAAAATGTAATCCAAAGTCAAACCTACAAAATTCAGCGCTCTAACCCTCCATCACCTAGAAAAATAAAGAGACCAAATTAGAGTGTTATTAAAAATAATAAATAAAAAAATTATAACTAAACTAAAACTAAAATAAATGCAATAAATAAATAAAATAAAATAAAATAAAAATAAAGTTGGGCTGCCTCCCAACGAGCCGCCTTTCTTTTAAGTCTTTGGCTAGACTTAGCATGATTGGTCACGTAATGCCCTCTCCTTTAGAGATGTCAACAACGAATGACACATCTACGTATTTGGGCAATGAAGCATGCACGCCCTCTTTTAGATTTAGGAGCTCATTCGGGACTTTCAACACGAAAGAATCTATCGTATGAGGATCGTCCAACACAAAGGTGTCGACATTGTAGAAGATTTGCAAACGTTTCCTTACTTCCACCCCCTTATAAGGTGTACCAAATGTGCATGGGAGGGTGGGTGGTTGTACCAACACCAGAAGTTGGTCTTCCTTGCTCTCTATTTGCGACTTCTCCGGCTTGTTTGAATTGACATCAATGTTCATCCCATCTTTTCCCTCATTTAGTGCAATGACAATCTTTGGCTCAATTTGAAAGATTTCACATTCTTCAGACGTTTCTATCAAATAGTCTTCCATCTGCGTATCCTCTTTCGCCTCAAGATTCGTCAACGTATCAACACTCACATCCTCCTCTGGGTTAAAGGTTGGTTGTGTACTATACAACTCTACTTCATCAATTTTTCTTTGACGACTGACAATATATTGATCTAAGTCAGTTACCAAATCCTTCGAGCCTGGTCAACTAAAATCAAGTTTTCGAATCTCATTGCAAATTTGCCAGCATTGTGGCACACTTTCCATCACTTGCATCACCATATTTTTCAAGGAGAGGATTTGATGAAACTGTTGATTTCCTTCATGTTGAGGAACCTGTGGGTGTGACATGAATCCAAAGAAGTCGGGTTGTGGCAATGCATAGTTAGAATAGTGATAATTCTCATACCGTGGATGATATGGACAATTATGTACGGGATGAGAATAGTCTCCATAAATTTCGCAAACCTCGACCTGTTGCTCAAAAGAATTCATGTTAAAATATTGATATCTATTATGTGACATACCTACCCCATTCACATTATGATAATGCGAGTCTTCGTATGGACCATAATTATGGGGGTAGGAGGAGTCCATCGTAGGCTTGACTTGCACTTCACTAGAGGAGAGGAGATGTTCCATCATGGAGATTATTCGGTCAATTTTCTGGTCAGTGGAACTCGAGATATTGCCTGCATATATGTTAAGAGCAAGGGACTAGATAGGCGAAATAAAAAAAATAAAAAAAATAAAAAAATAAAAAATAAAAATAAAAATAACAATAAAACCAAAGAAAGAAAAATACCAATCCCCGGTAACGGCGCCAAAAACTGACGCGCGCCGAACACGTCAATAAAGTAAAGTTTCATAAACCAAATATTTTGTAGAATAGTGGCAAAGGGTCGATCCCACAGAGACTGATTGTCTTTCTTATGTTAAAACAACAAAAAAAGAAAATCGGGGGTTTTAGAATAAATATTAATTTAACTAACTAATTTAACTAAACTAATTTCTAAAATAATTAATTAATAATTAATTAACACCTAAATAACACCTAAATCTCCAGTTCCACAAATCAAAATCAAGATTCAATAGCAATCATGGTCTTCAATCTTTCCCAAAAGTTATTAATTTAAATTCTCCTAGATTAGCTATGGAAAATCGACAACCGCCAGAAATTCCTACTTCCCCTAATTCCGATAGCCAGGACATCCGCCACTAACTATTTCCCTAATTAATGTATAACCCTAGACATCCGCCAATCAGGTTTAACACACTAATCGCAGTAATATAGATATATGGGAACACTAATCCTAAATAACCGGGTCGCGTCCGCTACCGATTTAACCTAGATTCAATTGTTGTACATTCAAGAACCGAAAGGGTTTTACGGCAAATGGGTGAATGTTTGTTACTTTATTGGTCTAAAAGCACAATTACACGGATACTAATATTCCAAATAACAATAGATTGTCCATCTAAAAGCATGCACTTGCCACATACATATCATAGATCTAAATCATAATCATTAAATCAACAACAATGAAATAGGAGAAATTAAATTAATTAAATAAAAAAATAAAAGATCTCACATAATATTCTTTGAATCCATAATTCTGACTTGCTTCCCCTTCGACTTAGGCAAGAAATTTACTAGCCGGCCATCTTCTTCAAAAATCACTACTAAAAACTATTAATTAATCTCTAAAAAATTACTAATTAATTTATTTTTAATAATAACTAGGTTCCTAATATATAAAAATACTCCAAATTGTACTTGGATACTAATTTTAGGGGTTAGGTACGTGACTCGTGCGTCGAGGAGCATCGTAGGGGTGTTTTGGCTTGAAAATCCGAGTCTGCCACGTGTTTCAGCGCGATTCGCTGATTTTTAACTGTCGCGCCACGTGTGGCATTCGATCACTACAAGTAAATACTCCATTTTAAGGCAAACTGTCTGTCATTCGATCACTGCAAGTAAATACTCCATTTTGAGTATTTTTCCACCACTAATTAAACCGCCCACTCCGTTTCACCTAAAAATGGCCAAAAATATAATTAAATATATATTTTAAATACTTTTAATAACTAAATATACTAAAATAGATTTCTAAATACCTATAAATATCGACTTATCAAATACCCCCAAACTTAAGACTTTGCACGTCTCGAGCAAAGGTGTAAATGACTACACAAACTAAACTTGATTCCTAGTATAATAATGCACTGACTCAACTAATCATATACCCGACCCAAATTCATGGAGTTTCTTTGGTTTACATAGTCACCGAATTAACAAGTAACTCAGAAAATTTCAGAGTTATAATATGTCAAGTCTCGCAAGTCCAACACAATTAAGATCTCACTTTCAAGACAAAAGACTCGGTCAATACAAAGGCGATCAACTAATCACAGGTTTTATTGGTCTATACAATTAAGCACGCAAGTTCAAAATCTTACTTAATATAGTGAAAGCACTCGAACTAAATCTTTTATTTGAGGAGTTTCACAACTTCTGCCTTTATTTATTTTTTCATTTTAATTTATTTTTTCTTCTCCAAATCTTTTTTCTTTTTTTTTCAATTAGTACAGTCCCTGCTCCATCTCCTATGGACCGATTTTCTCACTTTTCCCACCACAAGATTCCCTGCTCCATTTCCTGTGGAAACCTGTGGGACGCTCTACACTAAGAATACTCATGTTGGTACTTCTCACTTTCACTATAATCAAGCAAATCCTCCGATGTGGGTTAAAATAATATAACTTGCATAAATTTGACCGTTTACTCATTTTCGTTATCTATCACTAAGTTTAACCATTATCTAAGTCTCTAATCACGAAATCATAAAAATGCTGAGCTACGAACTTGATTAAATGTTTCTCTTAATTTTCTCTAAGTTTCAAGTCAAAAAGGCAACTGTAATTTACTCATCCACAACCAAAGGTATGAACAAAGTTTCGGGTGACTCTAAAATAAATAAAACATACTAAATATATACTTGAAAGTGTATCAATTCCTAATGAAATGAGAAAAGAATATGAATAGAAAAGAAATGAAAGAAATGGAAGAAATGATATAAAACACCACCATTACCATCCAATATCCACATATAACCGCATAAAAAAATTAAACGATCTCACCTGTGATCTTTCATACTAGAATCCATCCAAAACAATCCACAATCCCTAAAACACCCCCAGACTTATTTCGAACCTTGTCCTCAAGGTTGGAAACAAGTCAAGAGGTTCACACATATAAAACAAACAAGATGGTGAAAGAATATGATAAAAATAAAAGGAAGGAAATGATACAAATTCATGAAAATAATAAAATAAATATGAAAATAAGTAAACTAAATAATACTTATCAAAGTTTGGGCTGCCTCCCAATAGCGCTTTTGGTTAAAGTCGTTGGCTCGACTTGGTCGGAGTCTGTCAATCAATATAGACTGGCGTTGCCAGTGAGACGACCTCCAGATCATGGCTCGGGAAGTCTTCATAGAAGATCTTCAATCTGTGGCCGTCCACCTTAAACACATTACCAGTCTTCATACTCTGAATCTCCACTGCTCCGTGATCATACACCGTAGTCACAATATATGGTCCTGTCCACCTCGATCTCAGCTTACCTGTAAAAATCTTAAGACGTGACTGAAATAAAAGCACTTTCTGATCTACATGGAAAGATTTCCTAGAGAGATTGCTACCATGGAATGCTTTAGTTTTTTCTTTATAAATCCGCGCATTTTCATACGCATCGTTCTTGATTTCCTCCAACTCTTGGAAATTGAGCTTTCTCTCTTTTCCCGCTTCATCGAGCTTCATATTAAACTATTTCACAGCCCAGTAGGATTTATGCTCAAGCTCGACTGGCAGGTGGCAAGCAATTTACCAAACACAAGGCGATATGGAGACATCCCAATTGGCCTTTTAAACGCCGTTCGGTAAGCCCAAACCGCACCATCGAGACGTGCACTCCAATCTTTACGAGTAGGATACACCGTCTTTTCCAAGATGGATTTGATCTCTCTATTAGATGTTCGATGAGTGACATTATACCTCATCAGAAGACTTTCAACCATATGGTTACAGAAGTGAGTGCCTCTATCACTGATCAGGGCACGTGGGGTACCAAATGTTGTGAAAATCCTCGATTTAAGGAATTCACATACCACTTTGGAGTCATTAGTGCGCGTAGCCTTAGCTTCCACCCACTTAGACATGTAGTCCGTCGCCAAGAGTGTGTAAACATTACCAAATGACACTGGAAACGGTCCCATAAATTATATACCCCAAACGTCAAATATCTCGCAAATATGAATCGGGGTAAGTGGCATTTGGTCTCGATGACTAAGATTACCAAATTTTTGACAGTTAGGACAAGTCTTGGTAAACATGTATGAATAATGGAAAATGGTGGGCCAGTAAAACCCACTCTCAAGAACTTTCCTAGCTATTCGACGGGGACCAAAGTGGCCTCCGCAGGCGTAAGTATGACAAAAAGCCAATATGGAATGACTCTCGTTCTTAGGAACACAACGCCTGATAACCTGGTCAGATCAAAATTTCCGTAAGTACGGGTCATCCCATACATAATACTTAGCATCACTCTTTACTTTATTCTTCTGAGCCTTCGAAAGGTGAGGAGATAGCTCACCCGAAGTGATATAATTCACCAAATAAGCGTACCAGGGGAGATCGTCCATAACAACATAGATGTGCTCGTCAGGGAAATCATCCATAAGAGGAGTAGGACTCTCACCATTTTTAATTCTGCTGAGATGATCTGCGACTAGATTCTCTGCACCACTTTTATCTTTGATCGTGATGTTAAACTCCTGAAGTAGGAGTATCCATCTAATGAGCCTAGGTTTGACATCCTTTTTACTCATCAGGTACTTTAAGGCAGCATGATCAGAGTAAATGATAACCTTGGTTCCCAAAAGGTAAGGCCGAAACTTCTCAAGTGCGAAGATAACAGCAAGGAGCTCCTTCTCAGTAGTGGTGTAGTTCATCTGAGCAGCGTTTAGAGTACGAGAAACATAGTAGATGACATGTGAAGCTTTCCCAACTCTTCGTCCTAAGACTGCACCCACTGCATAATCACTAGCATCACACATAATTTCAAATGGAAGCTCCCTATTAGGGGCCTGAATAACTAGTGTGCTAGTAAGTGAGTCTTTCAGTGCATCAAATGCACTCTTACATGCCTTATCAAACTCAAAAGGACATAGAGGTTGTGCGATTTTTGAAAAGTCCTTGATGAAACGACGGTAAAAACCAGCGTGTCCAAGGAAAGATTTAATCTGCCACACATTCATATGGTAGGGAAGTTTCTTGATAAGATCAATTTTAGCTTGGTCTACCTCTACGCCTCTGGCCGAGACAATGTGTCCCAAAATAAGACCTCGGTCCATGATAAAATGACACTTTTCATAGTTCAGAACCAAGTTCTTCTCGATACACCTGCTGAGAACTTTTATCAGATTGCTGAGATAGGTATCAAATGAATCACTATAAACGGTAAAGTCATCCATGAAGACCTCAATGAAATGCTCAACAAAATCTGAAAAGATACTCACCATGCACCTTTGAAAGGTGGCAGGGGCATTGCATAACCCAAAGGGCATGCGCCAATAGGCAAAAGTGCCAAACGGATAGGTGAAAGTCGTCTTTTCCTGGTCTTCAGGTGCTATCCGTATCTGATGAAAACCGGGATAACTATCAAGACAACAGTAATGAGAACGACCAGCGAGTCTCTCCAATATCTGATCAATGACTGGTAAGGGGAAGTGATCCTTCCTGGTGGAAGCATTTAATTTCCTGTAGTCAATGCATACCCGCCATCCATTTTGAATACGGGTTGGAACCAACTCACCATGTGAATTGGTGACTACTGTGACTCCCATTTTCTTTGGAACCACCTGGATAAGGCTTACCCATTTGCTATCAGAGATGGGGTAAATCACACCTGCATCAAGGAGCTTCAGTATCTCCTTCTTCACTACATCCATCATTAGCAGACTGAGCCTTCTCTAGGCTTCTCTCGTAGGTTTCGACATTTTTTCCATATATATATGATGTATGCAAGTGGAAGGGCTCAAACCTTTGATATCCGCTATGGTCCACCCAATAGCCTGTTTAAACTCCCGGAGTACTCGATGGAGCATCTCTTCCTTCTAATGTGTAATTTTGGCTAAGATGATCATAGGGAGTGTGTCGTTCTCGCCCAAAAACATGTACTTTAAGTGCTCAGGTAATGGATTCTGCTCAAGTGTGGGAGCTTTAACCAAAGAGAGAGAAAGTTCGGAGTCAGAAGTAGGTAATTTCGAATAATGGACGCTTGGGGCAAGGGTTGGATTGAATCGAACTCAAAAACAACATCTTCACATCAGTATCGAAGGTCAGATTACTCTCGTGGATTTGAGTAGTATCAAGATAATGCTCTAACACTACTTTAACTTCATCATCGACACTCGTGAACAAGGTCTACTCAACGAGTGGGTCCACACAATCCATGGTACACACCATAGAAGACACATCGCTAGGGTATCGCATCGCATCATAGATGTTAAACTTGATGACTTCACCGTCAGGAGATCCATCATCAACATCTATCTTCGTCTTCGCAGTTTTCAAAAATAGACATCCAAGGAGTACTGATGAAGCATTGGGGAATGGCTCCTCTTTCATATCGACCACATAGAAGTCAGCAGGAAACACAAACTCATTCACTCGAACTAGAACGTCCTTAAGAACACTGACATGTTTGACAACGGAACAATCCGCTAACTAAATGACAATACTAGTCTCTTCCAATGGGCCTGCATGCAAGGTCTCGTAAACAGATAATGGCATAACATTAATGGAAGCGCCAAGGTCGCGCATAGCTCTCTGAATGCTTACATCACCTATAACACAAGGTATTGAGAAGATCCCTGGATCCTTGCATTTAGGGGCAACTTCTTTTGTAGGATAGCCGTGACGGTTTCTCCCATTTCGACTTTTTCGTTGCCTTTCAATTTCCCTTTGTTAGTGCATAGTTCCTTAAGAAACTTTGCGTACCTAGGGACTTGCTTCAGAGTGTCGAGGAGTGGAATATTGATTTCCACTCTCCGAAAGGTCTCGAGAATTTCTTTCTCTTCGTCCTTTTTCTTATCTAGGATGAGTCGTTGTGGAAAATGAGGTTTGACCTTAAATGTGGGTGGCGCTTCCTTTTGAGAAGTTACCATCTGTTTAGGGGCAAACAGAGTCACTACTACCTCGTATTCTTCCTCATTTTCCTGGTCTTGGGCATTGGATGACCTTTTGTCCCTTTTGGGTCCCTCCAGCTCTGTACTACTACGGAGTGTAACTGCGTTAGCACTCGCGTTAGGATTCGGGTAAGGTTGCGAAGGCAACTTTCCCTTACCCTTGAGACGTCCAATCTGCTGTGCTTGTTGGTCCACTTGAACTTGAATAGTTCGGACCGTCAATTTGAGTTCGATGAAGGATTTCTTGGTGTTAGCCCTGAATTGGTTCATTTCATTCATAATTTGGTTTGGTGGCTCATAAGGGCTTTAATCATATCCTCAAGTGAAGAGGAATTATTGGAGGGTGCAGGCAACGGTTGGCCTTTGGGGATGAAGGTATGATAATTCTGATTCTGAGGCCCGTAACTAAAGTTTGGGTTATTCCTGGCCGTGGCATGATTATAGTTATTCCCGAATGGGACTCTAGATGACCTTTGAAACTGATTACCCATGGCATTAGCCTATTGATCATCATCAAAGAGTGTAGGACATTCATCAGTTGCATGATTTGTGGCAGCACAGAAGCCACAAGCTTCGGCCTCCACTTTACCGGATGAGTGGAGACGTTCCATCATAGAGGCTATTTGGTCAATTTTCTTGTCAGTGGAACTCGAGATGTTGCCTGTAGTCAGACTTCGGTAAGCAGTAGCATCGAGATCACCATAACGACGTGATTGCTGTACGATGTCCTCATTCAGTTGCTTCATTTGGGCTGGAGTTTTGTCTCGAATGTGACCCCCCATACGCATTATCGATCATGTGTCGTTCCATGGGTGACATGCCAACATAGAAGAATTGAGCTATGGCCTTCTCAGATTGGCCAAAGGGAATAATGAACCGGCCGATTTTGACCGTGTGAGGTGTGGTAGCATAAAACTAAAATAAATAAATAAATAAATAAATAAAATAATAATAAAAAGAAAAAAAAGAAAAGAAACCTAAACTCAAAGTAAATAAAAATAAATTAACTAAACTAATAAAAATAAATTAACTAAACTAAACTAATAAATAAAAAAACAATTAATTACTAATCTAACTAAAAAAATAAATAAATTAACTAAACTAATGTTAAAAATAATTAATATAACTAACTAACGCCTAAACTCAGAGTAAAGACTAAGTCCCCGACAACGGCGCCAAAATTTGATCACGTGTCGTGCGTGCCAAAAATAACCCGTAATCGAGTTACCAACCACAAGGGTGTAGTAGTGGTAAATATGGGGTTGAATCCACAGGACTTGAGTTTACTCCAAGTCAACTAAAAACAAGGGGTTTTCAGAAAATTTGATAAAATAATTAATTAAACTAACAAAAATAAAAAGTTCTCAAAAATTAATATCAATAATGAAAAATCACCTAAATCTCGAGTTCCATAAATAAGAATCAAGATTCAATAGCATTCAATGGTCCTCAATCTTTCCCAAATAAATTATTAATTTAATTCTCCTAGATTAGCCACGGAAAATCGACATCTGCCAGAAATTCCTAATTCCCCTAATTCCGATAGTCAGGACATCTGCCACTAACTATTTCCCTAATTAATGTATAACCCTAGACATCCACCAATAAGGTTTAACACACTAAACGCAGTAATATAGATACGTGGGAACACCAATCCTAAATAACCGGATCGCAACCGCTACCGATTTAATCTAGATTCAATTGTTGTACATTCAAGAACCGAAAGAGTTTTACGGCAAACGGGTGAATGTTTGTTACTTTATTGGTCTAAAAGCACAATTACACGGATACTAATATTCCAAATAACTATAGATTGTCAATCTAAAAGCATGCATCAGCCGCATACATACCCTAGATCTAAATCATAATAATTAAATCAACAACAATGAAATAAGAGAAATTAAATTAATTAAATAATAAAATAAAAGATCTCACATAAGATGCTTCGAATCCATAATTCCGACTTGCTTCCCTTTCGATTTAGGCAAGAAATTGATTAGCCGGACATCATCTTCAAAAACCACTACTAAAAATAATAATTAAAATTTCTAAAGAATACTAATTAGTTTTTCTCTAATAATAACTAGGTTTCTAATATATAAAAATACTCCAATTTGTACTCGGATACTAATTTTAGGGGTTAGGGATGTGACTCGTGCGCCAAGGAGCATCGTAGTGGTGTTTTTAGATCAAAATTCGGACTCTGCCACGTGTAAATAGCCGATTGGGGGTAAAACTAGGTCTCGCTGACGTGTCGCGCTGTGATTGAACCGCCTCTCTATCTACTCGCTGATTTGTTGCCACCTCATTCGCCAAGCTCCTGACGCTTGCTCTGTGTGTGGTGACTCAGCGCCACGTGTCCGCACGTGATTGGTCGAACCACTTGCTGTTACGCGCAGGACGAATGAGTGACTGCCACGTTGCATGACGTGGCACAAAAGAAAATCGCGTGACTCGCGCAAAAATCCGAGAGTTTGTATGGGAACACATCTCGAGGTAGATCGACGAAGGCTGTGCGAGAAGAAAATGAGGCGGTGAGTGACGTGTCTTCCCGGCTGACGTCTCAATGCGTGATTGGTGGCGCTGATGTAGACACGCTACATGGCGGCTTGCCATTGGAGGAGAACCAATGAGTGATGTGCTGTTGGGCTGCTGCTGTGACGCATGGCGCTGATGTGTCATCACCCGATTGGTCCAATGCTGACGTGGCATGCTTTGATTGGCTGGAACACCCTGTCCGCTATTCGACCCACCGCGCAATGCGTATTTCGAGGCAAACTGTCCGGTATCTGTTCATTGCAAGTAAATACTCCATTTTGAGTATTTTCTGCCACGAATTCAACCGCGCACTCTATTTCACCTAAAAATGACCAAAAAATATAATTAAATATATATTTTAAATACTTTTAATAATTAAATATACTAAAATAGACTACTAAATACCTATAAATACCGACTTATCAGTGGCATCATCTATTTTTCTGCACATCTTCTTCCCCATGAAATAACAAGCTGTAACGTTGTCTGTTGTTTTGTCACATCTTCCTTCCTGTGAAGCGACAAACAATGACGTCGTCTATTGTTCCGTCACATATTTCTCCCTAAGAAACGATAAGTAGTGGAGTTATTTGTTGTTCAATTATAACTTACTTTTCGTAAAGAGACTAGTAGCAGTGTCATCAGTTGTTCCACCACTGTTGAGTCGCAAGGTAGATGAGATAGTTCTATATGAGATTCTAGAATAAGAAGAACCTGGTACTAGGGTTCCTTAGGCCGTTAGATCAACATAGTAGTCTTACGATATGAGATCTAGTTTACCTTAAATTTCAGGGATAAAATATCCCCTAGTTGGGAACAAATGTAACGACCCAAAATAATTAAACTAAGATTAGCATTAATTTTAGGGATTAACAACTATAATTAAGGCCTTAAGTGGACAACTCGATTGACTCGGACACGAGAACCAAGAGAATATGGTATTTATGGATGATGGTTGTTTAGGTCTGGTGTTTAAAATTATTATATTATTCTATTACATCGCATGTGTGTTATATTGTCGTCGGGCGAGATGTAGGACGGATGTTTACCTTGGGATGCACGAGTAGGCGCGGGCCCATGGTGTTGGATAGTCAGGAGTTAGTGGGACCAATAATGTGTCAACAACGAGACTAAATACTTTAACTACATGAATTTAAGTGTCTATATTTGTAAACTTAATTGATATGGATTAATGGGACTACAATTTATACAAGCAAATTGGATACCATTGATTTGTATGAGATGATGAATATGTGTGGAAATTCTAGGCTAAATAGTAACTAGAGAGTAGAGACATGCATTCTTTATGTAGGAAAAATCACTTTGAGTTGGGACACATGTTCTAGTAATTAACTTTGTCAAATTAAGATTTGCTCAATTAATCAAGTTGCTAATATAAGTATATAAAAGACGAGCTTTGGTTTTCGTGCAAACAAGAGATAGAAAATCTAAAATACTTTAGAGCAAAGAGAGTTAGAATTTGCTGAATTTTTTAGACTTCCAGGGTACCTAAGCTTGGAGGATCAAACTACAAAATATTAAACAATAGGTAACAACTTTCACTCCTCAATCGTTTCAATTTCAATAAAAAATATTTCCATGCATGACCAAGAGGTGTTGAATGGTTTTGGCTTACTGATCTTATGTTTTTCTAAGGTTGAAGATGAATAATATATATGGCATGTAACTTTGGTTTCAAAAGAATTAAGGCAAACTTGCTAGTGGAAGCGATTATATTAATGAAAAACTAGCCAAATTTAGCAAAAGAATAACTACCTCAATACTTATCAGATTGGACTGATCTTTTAGTATGTTGTTGGATATGTTAGATGACTTGTGACAAAGAATGATGACTTTTGGAGCTATATATTGGGAGATTTGATTTTTATAATCTTGTTAGTTTGATTTATTTCAAATTTGAACTGTTTTAGTATAATTGCGATATCTTTTTCCTTTTAATTCAAAAATTTGCAAACCAATCCTTTGCAAAAAACTAAGATAGATACCAACAACTCTTCTCTTGTAAATTTTTTGACATACAAACGTGTTCATGCCCAAAAATGTACATAACACATGATTGAAATTGAAGCTTTATTAGTCTTTAGGGACTGTTTTGAAGACTTGACCTACACACTTAACTTTAAATAGCTATAATCAATCTAAAACACTTGAAATTGATCCTAGTGGACTCGCAGATAGTATTGCAATAGTCGGGGCATATCATGGTCGGATCGGGTATTTTCAGGACTTCGGAGCGCGATTTGAGGTACATAAAACCCATGGGAAAGCTTCATATAATTTAGTTCGCCTTTAACATTTATTTTTCGATTGTCGAGCTATTTTTACTCTGCTATTATCATGATTTATTGTTGATTCATTCATGTTGAATAATCGTGCTTTATACGTGCATCTTGGAGGGGTAGCTATGAATAATGGTTAAGTTGGTTCACTGGGGTTTTTCTATGAAGATCGATTGGGCTAGTTCACCAGGGTTATGTTATATTGTTTTATGTGACTAAATGATTTACCTGTTTAGTAGTTCACCGAGGCTGTTTGTGTTTACATTTCTGCTTAAGTATATGATAGTTGTTATGTTTTATGATTATTTACCTATTACTTCAGGTTTTGTATTGCTCTAAATTCATGGGAGCATGTCTTTCTATTGCCAGATATCGTACTTGTATGTCTCATAGTTTTATTTAATTTCTTGCTGAATATTATGTGGACTTCTCCTAGGATTTTACTCACTAGACTTATCATTGTATTTGATTTATTGGGTGACTATCTCTTTTTGCTGAAGGTCTTAGACATACTAGTAGGTGTTTATATTTTGGTATTTTTTGCTATATTATGAGTATCAGGGGACTATGAGAGACACTGTACATGTATATACCTACTTTTGTATATCTTGTTGCCATATATACATGATACTTTATTTCTGGGTTTTTTCACTACTTAGGAATTGTGATGATACGCATAAAAAATCATATAGTTTAAAGACTTGCGTTGTTAAATGATAGTGAAATAAGATAAGTTTGTGCATACTATGATAAAGTTGATATGGTGTCAACGTTGGTAGGGCTACGGGACCCGCGTAGCAGCACACCCAACGGCCTCGGAGCATGGGGTCGCCATACACATGTTAATGATTCCTTATTTTTCATGAATATGAGACTTGATTTCCATGTTTGAATTTAATGCTTATCGATTTGATTTCAACTTCATGCTAATTATTACATGTTTATTAAGTAGCACTTGTAGACTTGATGGTGGAGTGGGTTTTCTGCATTACTAAGCTTCGTTGGTTCTTTTAGCATACCCTAATTACGTCTCAAGACCTTCTACATTCGCGCTAGATCGAGGCAATGGAGAGGTGATAGATTGGAACCTTTCTTTTTTGATGTGAGCCTTTCATTATATGATTCTATTTACTTGTTTTTGAAACTATCGAACATGGGTTGAATTAAAACTCATTTTCCTTTTGATCGAACTTCTTGTTAGTGATTGAATGACCCTAAATCAATTTAGGAATTGATAACACACATATACATTTATAGTTAGTCATGTGGATCTTGTTAACTTTATTCCACACTTTTGGTCCATACGAACTTGTTTTACTATTCCGCATGTTGATTTAGGTAAGCAAAGCCGCTTGCTTAGGCCAAATTTGGTTATTGAGCTTAGGAGGCGGTCTAGGTTAGGCAACTCGACCCTAGGTTAAGTGAAGGTTGTCACAAACACTCTCCAAAATCCAACGCCATACTGGGTTTTGGGGTTCATAACGCAGCGAAGATTTCAAATTTTATTTTTAAAACCCAATAAGATCAAATCTGAATTTCATTGAACTAATTAACAAAAGTAATCCATATCTTAATCGCTAGTTTGCTTCTCTATGTTAATCGATATTTAAGACGCTGCCAAAGATGGACGTCTTCTATTAGAAACCCATAAACGAATGGCAACCGAGATTCTAGTGCTAGCATAAGTGAGAACATGAAAATAATTTTTTATTCTCCCTTAAAACTTTAGAGCGACTAAGAAACTTAACTCATTTTCTAAAAAAATGAAAATTAGATTACAACCCTAATTTCTCATGTAATGTGAATTCACTTAACATGTCTCTTTATACAACCCTTATATAAAGTCGAGGAAGTGAATTATCATTATCCCCTACTTAAAGTGGTATTAATATGACATATCATAAGGATTTTTTATATTACAAACTTTATCATATAAAACTCATTGTTCGAAGTAATTTAAAATCCTGCAAAATCATTCTTCGTGTGTGAACCAATAAGTTCATGCAATGTTCACATTGAAATAAAATCATTTTGGTACACAAGTAATAAGCAGTCTGTAGCAAAACATTATGACTATCCAAGTTGCATGAAGATCAAAATCAGTTACAACTTAATCAATAGTATGTATCATATCCTTTTGTCTTATGATATCATTTCATTATACATAAAGAACGAATAGTCACCCTTAATATTTAACGTACAAGTCTCAATCTCTAGGTATACTGAGAACATCGAAGTTACATTGATCATATCAATCCATTTGGATTAGGCCATTTTTAGTTTAACATATTGAAGGATCCACTGATATCTCTTTCTAAACAAGAGGAACAATATCTTTATTACATTCACATAGTAGCCAATCACAACTTTTCTAAACATCCAATTAAAGACAATGTTTGATTGTGTCAAATCTCTATAATCCTAATGTTGAAGCCTTTGATAATCTTAAGTTAGAGGATACATATCTTAAGTAACAACTATGACTTAATTAATGTGGTGTTATCATAGTGGGTCGGTCCAGTGCCATGTTTCTTAATAGGTACTCATAATTTTGATTTGTATCCTTTTACGCCTGATCATCACTTGACCTCAATCAAGACTCACACAAGTCTTAATTCTTTATAGTTCCCAATATAATAACCGATTAAGGACAATTGGAATGTTTTAGTAAATATCCATGGATCATATTATATGTAAAGATGCAAACCAATTATAACAATGAAAAGCAAATGAAATCCTCTATTTTATTAATAAAATAACAATGTTCATAAGATTGACCAAGGGCACACGCCACAAAACCCCATTATTATAAAATCAATACAAAATATAAATATACAAAGAAGCAACTCAAAGAAATCACCAAAACATTCAAGCTTTCCTTTTTTTTCTTCAAGTCCGTTAATAGAGTCTATTATTACCCAAAAAAAACTATTAATATTAGATAAGTAAATCCGAAAATATCCAGGACACTCGTAGTAATCGTGTAGTTACCCCAAAAAACTCAAATACCCACATTGGGGTTATTTTAGTAATTTCACAATTTTATTCATGTTTGGCATGATTAATGTTTGTATTATAATTATTATTGAGGAATTTGTAAAATCACAAACTTTATGGTGATTTTTTAAAGTTATTGAAATTTTCTTAAGAAAACATAGGGTTATTAAATCATAACTAAAAACATTTAGTTGGATGGGCCTCGTGGAGCATAAATATCGAGGCACATCAAGTGGTGGAGAGGTATGCTTTCAAGGAAACCCTAAGTATAAAATCTTAAGTAGTAACCCTACCCCCCATTTGAGTTAAAATGCAAATTGAAGATATGAGAGTTGAAGATGGTAATTTGGGTTGGAATTTGTTATCAACACAAGTGACGCTTTGATTTTGGTAAGCACACACTTTCTCTCATCCCTAACATTATCTCTTTTGGGATTTTCTTGGTTAAATCAAGTTTTTAGCCTTTTTAATGGTAGCTGATGGTGAGATTGGGATACCACCACCAATTCATGATGTTTTGGTGCCCCAATAATCCTAACTTGTTTAGAAAACCCCAATTTTGAGATATTTGGAGAAAAATCAAAGTCGACGGCCGATATCGATAAGGAAGAAAATCCTAAAAGGGAGGCACCATAACGACACCATCGGAGAGTGATGGTGGTGGGCTGTCATCGGAAAGGGGCGCCAGGTCACCGCTACCGCTTCTCTATGGTGGACTCTCCACTAGGAGGGCCCAAAATGAAGCCCGTAAGAGGGGTGGCCCCTTGGCCACCCCTTACCTCTCATCAACCCAGGCAGGGTCGACGCTCTTTGTTCTTGGGCAGGGGGAGTAGAGCCTCCCCTCCTTCCCTTCACCCCCCATGCGCTTGGCCAGGCCCTTAGGCCCCAACTAGGGACCGACTGACCCCTGTGACGGTTAAGGGCTAGACTGACCCTTAGACTGCCAATAAAGGCCATTTCGGCCTCTGAACCAAAAAAAATAAGATATGAATATAAAAATTAAATAAAATATATAATGATAAATATATAAATGAATAAATAAGTAAACAAATAATTAAAATAAAAAGGGGCCTTTGTAGCCTTGACTCGAGCGCACTCTCGCGCTCTGAGGGAGTAAATGAGTGGGCCCACCTTCGACCCTCACATGTAGTGATAGGGGACCCGTGGTGTTGGATTTTTGGGGTTCAAAATGTAGCGAAAATCTTAAATTTTCATTTTTAAACTCCAACATGATCAAATCAAAATTCCATTGAACTGATTAACAAAAGTAAACGTACCCCAATCGCTAATTTGCTTTTACATGTTAGATCAATATTTTAGATGCTGCCAGAGATGAACATCCTCAATCAAAAATCCAAACACGGAATAGATCGAGAATTTGAGTGCTAGCCCAAAAGGGAACACGAAAACAAATTTTGTTCTCCTTAAAAACTCTAGAAAGACTGAGAGTTTTAACTCATTCTCTAAATGTGAAAATTAGATGCCAACCATATTTTCTCCCATAATGTGTATTCACTTAACACACCTATTAATACAACTCTTATATAAAGTTGACTAAGTGAATTGCCAATATACCCCCACTTAAAATGGTATTAATAAGAGAGTCTTAAGGATTTCCATGCTACGAATTTTATCTTATAAAATCTATTGTTCTAAGTTATGTAAAATCTGGCAAAACCATTCTTTGTGTACGACCCAATTGGTTCATGCAACATTGGCAGTGAACCAAAACCATTTTTGTGGTGACCACCAATTCCTACAACAAGGGTTGTCTGACCTAAACCAATGTTAAGCCCCTCGAGATGACCCAACGAGTTAGGCGATGATCCAGTAAGCCTTAACCTTCAAAAATATAATAAGACAATCTACAAATAGGCTACTAAGACATATAATAGGTGTGAAAAAAAATTCTTCTGAGTCTATTAGTTGTGAAAATAAAATAAAAAGTCTTACAAAAGTGAAACAACTAGGCTCTGGGTTTCACAAGTCTACCCATAAGAAAATCCCCTGTTTATTACATAAAATGTTTCTAAATCAAATAAATATGAATAAAAAACCTTGCAAACGAGAAAAGAGCTTATATGTTATGACCTTGCTATTTCCTCCATCTTGAGCATCAGTCGAGGTACTTGGAGGGGAAAAATAGTGGGGTAAACAAAAATCCAACGGGCTCATAAATAGAGAGCTCAAAGGGACAAGATAAAACGAAACAACAGATATATTCAACTTAGTTCCAAGTAAGATATCAACCATTCACTATCGTGAATCCTAATGTAACTGATAGCATAGTGATAAGTTTTTATTTAAACTTATATATATAGTTAGTTCAATAGTATATTTGGTATAAATATCCAAAAAAGAGATCTAATTGATAATATTAATGTGTTTTGAGGCAAGCATGGTACAAAGGAGACAAAGTAGTGATTTCATGATAAAATACGGAGAAAATGCATAAAAGTACATTTGACGCCGTAGGATGGAGGATTGATATTGTGGGAAGAGTGTATGACATAGGAAAGGTTTAGTGAAAGAGAGAAAATAAGAGAAGTGGTGCATTAGAGTCGACACAGTAGCGACATCGTGGTGTTAGACACACAGCGCTGAGACATGTACACGAGGCGCCAATCCTATCGTAAAGGAAAAGTTCACATAAAAAAACCAAAGCTATGGTGTTGCGTGGCTTAATACATACAGCGTGTGACAATTATTGACAGTGTCGGGACATAAAAAATAGAAAGTTTAGAATTCTAGTTCGTATGAAATTATTAATTGGGGTTTCTAATTGTATTCTAATGAGTCTTAGGGGTATAAATAGGCATTAGAATGCGGTAAACACACAACAATAGACCTAATAGAAGAGATTACCACTAATTAGCATCGTTTTACGTTGTTCTTGAGTATTAAGAAGAGTTATGAAGGAGAAGACATTGAAGACTTAACTTATGGTTATTCAGTATTTTTTCTTGATTTAATTGAATTTATTTAATTCAATATTTGATTGCAATGAATACCATGATGTGTATATGTTGATTTCAATGATGAATGAGTAGTTTGCTTATCTTAGAGATAATGGATCCTATGGTATGAATGCTATGCTAAAAAGAATATGAATATATTATAATGTATAAAAAGTGCAATGTTTAAAATTAGTATTGATTCTATCAGAACCCGTCTTACTAACTCTTGACTTAGCATAATTACTTTAATTAGGCACCTAAACCATATAATTAACTATATGCGTAAGAATACTTCCCATTTTATCTTTAGTAAAGCTCTAAAACTAAATTTTTATCCTCAATGAAACCCAATTGTTTTACTAAATTAGAGCAAATTACGAAATCATACGGATTATCCTCTATATTTTAATAAAGATTTCGGCAATACCCCTAAAAATCGTATGTTGGAAGACTTTCACCTAATAGATAATAGGATTGAGAAGAGGTGTAAAAAGACTCACAACTCCCCGTAGTTCACAATATATATCAAATTCAAACTTTAAATACTAGTTTTGAGTCTCTGATACCTTAGTTACAACTTTATAATCCCAAAGTAAATTGAATTATAAACCTCTTAACTTACTTCAAACTCTTTTAGGAGACTCTCATAACCTATTCAAAAGTATTTCACGACCTACACTTACCCCAAAGCTCGAAACAATATATAAAGTGATTACAACAAAAAAATTAATCTTTTAAACTCAAAACATTCGCTGAAGATCTTCGAGCTTTCCCATTCTATCTTGTCTTCACAGAGAACTTTACATCATCAAAAACAACTTGAAGATGTGAAGTAAGTAAACTCTTATATTACTCTATACTCCTACATCATCAAATGGAGACTTGTAATTGCATTTCCAAATTAAAACAAACTTATATAACAACATGGACCCCTTATTTCCTATTTTAAGCTTATAACAAGCAGGCCCACTCACGACGAACCTATAACAGTCCTATGAGTTCAATGCATGCTACCCCAGAGTCAACATTACCCACCTTAAACATCTGTAGTACGTCTAGTCTTGAGTGGAACACCTAACACTCTTACGACTGAAGCAGGGGCAACTCTATCTAGATGTCATATACGCATGACCAAAAATGATGCAAAATGCAATGCAGACTAAACAGAAATGCAGGTACAAAAGATAAATCTCATAAATAGTAAAGACCGCAGTAGGATTTACATACAGCCAACCAACTTTAAGCATAATTTTTGGGGTTCTCGGAGCATCAAATCACCTTGAAAATGGTTCCAATAGCTTCCCTACATACTCAATTATATTATGGGTTAAGCTTCAAATGAAACCAAACACGAAACCCATTAACTAGCTAATTTAGGGTAACTCTTTAACTTTGAAAACCTCAATATTTGTCATAATGACCGAAAAAGAACTTATGTAATCATGTTTTATTTTTCATAGACTCCAAGAACACTAAAATCAGATCATTGACAGAGAAGTTATGAATTTTCCAATATGGCTTATCAACTAGGCAAACTTTATTTATTTTGAACTAAAAAACTTCTCCAAATCAATATTTTTGCAATCAAATCCTTAAAACTCGATAGCAAACACCACAAAAACCACTCGATATCAACATTAGAACATTTCCACAGTATGTGGAATTAAATTGATTCAAAACCAATAATCAATTCATCCAGAACCCTAAAGTAAATAAATATCAACTATAAGAGCATCTCCAAAATAGTTATCAAATGAACCGCATTAGTTTAATACAACAAGACCCTAATCCATGCAAGTGGGATTTATTCTAAAATCAACACTAATCAATCCAATATACTGATTTTCACAACAATCCCTACCAATATCTATCAAAACCCCGCAAAAGAAATCGAGAAATTGCGAGAAATCAAATTGAATTGTGGAAAATGCCATAAATATAGAATTTACCAAATTTTAGGTTGAATAACTCATTTCCACCACGAAAACTTAGCTTGAATGAACCGTCTCACGCAACTCTACTATTTTGCAAAAATAAAAAAAATTGGGCAAAAAATTGAACATTAGGAGCTCGCGGAGCAAAAAATCGAATTGATAGGATAAGGCATCGAAGGAACGAAAACGTTATGTTGAACATTTCTAATGAAGTTTATTTCATTTGATTTTTTAATATATTTATATATAAATCCTCAGCTGCTTATCAACAACTTAATTGTTGTTTTGGCTTTCGGCGCTCATTTTGACATGTTTTGGCTTTCGGCGCTCATTTTCGATTTGGTTTTTCACCAAATTTAACCAAACTCCCGACAAAATAGTCCATATTCATAAAACAATCATAACACTAGTCTTAGTTACACCAAAACCCAAAAAATCTTAACTTTATCCCTGACATATTGAACCCTTATAGACTAGTTCTCTTGTCACACTAAACCAAACTTACATCAATTTAGACCCAATCTCAATCTCAACTATCGCCAACCGACTTAAAGCTTGAGGTAAGATCTTGCACCAACTTCATTGTCATTTTACAATACCACTGATCCTAACTTGCACGCAAACTGAGGCAAAATCTTCATGTGAGGATTAACACTTGGTTAATTAGTTTTTGAGCAACTAATAATTAATTTTCTCACGTGCCTTTTAGACACGCACTTGCAGGCCCGAGTATGACAAACTGAGGATACACCTCAACACATCCCGACTTCGCGATAAAACTCTATATAATGCACACACTTAGCATTCATCATCAAAAAAATAACATTTACTTTATGATCTCCGGTCCATAATGTGTGGGTCCCACCTCAAATACCTAAACTCCAATTAAAATCTGAAAATACTTAATTAGTCATTTAATCAAGTTAATGAAATTCTCGGATTTCACAATTCTTCCCAAATAATTAAAATTTCCCTCCTTGAAATTTAAACTTGCAAGTTGCTAAACTGAAAAAGATGAGAATATGATATTTCATATATAACTCTTTTGATTCGAACATGTAAAAACCATTAAGTGGACCCAATCACTTTCATTATAATCAATAACTCAGTGGTAGAGATCATAAGTATTTCAACCTTTCATTTTCCATCTTCTTGGTCTAATGAAAAGTCATAATAGCTTTTCTGTCAATCCTGGCATTTTGTGAATGTTTAACAAGTTACACATGCAACTTTGTGGAATATTTGATAATCTTACTTTTCTTCACTACTCATTTCATGCCTTGAATCCCATTCAAGCATTAAAATTTAGCAAGATCTAGTCATCTTGCTTTTCAATAAAACAATTTTCATTCTTAACTGAATACAATTCCACAAACCGTTGATACTTTTTTCCATATCCACTAAACTTTGGTATTTGCATCCCAGTTTGCTTTATCATCACTGATCATTTTTTATTTGAGTTGTCGGCTAATCAGTTCTTAGACTATCACTAATTTACATATGTATATAGTAATGTAAATAATATTTGTGCACAAAATTAGATAGTAAAGTAGAGTTACGTGTATAACTAGTCCATCACCATTCCAGCGTTTCTTAACAAAAACCTGAAATTACATTTAAGTCATCCCATGACTATAGATTTCGAATTACATTTGTCATCCCATGGCAAGAGATCTCGAATTTCAATTCGATTAGAAAATGCAACTTAAAATGCCATGCAACTCTCACTTATTCTCTAGATATCTTCTCGCAATATCATTTAGATTTGTGGACAAGAAAGCAATTACTAATTCCAACTCGCTAATCATTTCACTTAACTTTTCCTTTGACTAGTTAGAAAGTCAATGATTTTTCTAAATTTGTCAAATCATTTTTTATTCATGAGTTCACAACAAAGCTCATTCTTTTACATTACCAACATGCTCACATTGGTTTTTATCATTTCTCCAATTTATGTGATTTCCCAAAATCTCGATCTCTATCACTAACTGTTCGTTAGACTTCTTTCCTTACTTGAATAGAGATAGTTATACTTATCTTCAGTAGATTTGCATATTTTAATAGAGATCAACATATTCCTCGCATATCCCATAGTCAAACTTTTAACTTTCATCACATACAAGTTTATAAATATGTTATCTTTTTTCCATCTCTACTCAATACATACTTTTGACTTTTCTCAGTTTATAATGGAAGAATATTAATCTCTCCAAGCATATCTTAACCATACCTTGTACAATATTCAATATTTCAGACAAATACGGATAACGTTTAGTAACTAAGCTACAATTTATGCATCTATTTTCATTTTTTATTTGTATCTTCACCATTCATAATAACATCTTACATAAACTCCAATTTACTACCTAGTATTGAAATTTTTACCACTGACTGATTACGTGCTGTAACACAACATATTCAATGATATCAGTTGTATACTACTTTGGTTCAACATTTTCAACTTTTCGAGTTTGCTTCCTTATAAAATCATTGTGCATAAATATTAATTTTCATCAAGCTTATAGTTTAACATCCTAATTTGATCGGGACTCGTCGACCTAAAATTGCCCTTTTTCATGCGTATGTGAGAATTTATCGACCATTTATTTGCCTATACTTAAGTTTTCAATTGACTCCAACAAAACTTCATAAACTCTTTTATTTTGACTATCTTCAATTCATGATTATGATACGAAGTTACTTAGACTTTTGGTCATGCACAACTACTTCAGTGCCTTACCTTGACTAAAGGAGTTTGTTCGTATCACTTTAAGCAGTCACAAGTCATCTCAACATCTTATTTTATTTTATACACAAAGTATATTTTGTTCATTTTTTGCCAATGTTAGCTATTCTAATATTGACATTGTTCTTGTCCATTTATAGACTTATTACACCTCCATTCAATACTTAGACCACTTACAACTTCTTTACCTTCACTTAGAAAAGCATTTGTTTCATCTCTTTTATTTTCTAAACTATAGCTAAGGACGGTGCGACTTTTTATCATCATTCAATGAATCAAAGTGTTCCTTAGCTAATCCTTGTTTGAAATAAAGAGATTTTGTGAACTAAATAGTTTTAATGTTTGTAATTGCATTAAGTTGTTTCTATTTGTCTCATATTTCTCGACTTTTTCTTTCTTAAAAGAAGTTTGACACTTTTCAAGAAACTATGTAAGATATCAAAGTATCTTACAATTCATCAATTCCATTTTTACGAATTCACCTTTCCATTATTGTTTATTTGAAAAGATAAACGAATTTGAATTTCCAAACTCTTATTAACTTGACATCTAATTAAACTCTTGAAGGATACTATTTCAGTCTTTTAAGCCTTATAAATTGAAATTCTTGTTGTATATGAGTTCTTACTGACTTCATATACAAATCACTTGGGGATATTCCATCAATACATCAATCTCTTCTTTTGTTACATTCTAATTCATAGTAAAAAAACATCGTAACTTAATTTGGTTAGAAGTGATTATTGGTCACTTTTAATTTCAAAATACAACTACTTGTGTTTTATTTAATAGCTAATCATAGCTATTTTCATACCATTTTCCCCAAATGCCAACTTCTAACACATTAATCATATCACTATATATTTCATTTTTAAGTTAGATATTTTGTTGATCTTTGCTTCGTAAAAATACCTAAATCGTGGTTAACGAAGATTACTTCTAACTTGTTTATTTCCATTCTTTTTACCATTACTTTATTTGATTCATAGAAGCATTGTACTCAATGTCACTTATAGTTAAGCAACTTAAGTAAGAAACAATCCAAAACGTTGAATACTTGCATTCTTGAATCACTTATACTTCTCGCTCAACTAATTTCCTATTGATTTAATAACTGATGATTTTCCTCAGTTATATTGGTATCGAACTACTGACAACATTCCATTATGAATTTAGACTTCCCGAGTGTATTTTCACTTCCATTTACGTTCAATTTCATTTCACAAGCCTATTTTCTCTTTTATTATCTGTTCATATTCTAACTCATCACATCTCACGAGTTCAGTATCAAACAAACAATGAGAGTAAACTTCCTATCACATATCTAGTATAATACAATAATATATAATACACATATCACAATAACAAATTATCCCCAACTCACAATCACTTCTCAACTAATTGCACTCAATCACTCTTTGGTTTCCAATCAAAGTTATCCTCAATTAAGCCAAACTTAGGCTCTGATACCAACTCTGTTAGGACCCATCTTACTAATCCTGACTTAGCCTAATTACTCTAATTAGGCACCTAAACCATACAATTAACTATATGCCTAAAAATACTTTCCATTTTAATATTTAGTAAAGCTCCAAAACTAAATCTATATCCTCGACGAAACTCAATACTTATTTAATTGAAGTAAATTAGAAAATTATACAAATTATCCTCCGTATTTTTATAAGATTTTGGCAACACCTCCTAAAAATGGCATATCGGGAGACTTTCACCTAATAGACAACAAAATTAGAAAGAGGCTTAAAAGGACTTACAACTCCTCACAGCTCATAATATATATCAAACTCAAACTTTAAATACTAACTTAGAGTCTCTGATACCTTAGTTACAACTTTATAATCCCAAAATAAATTGAATCATAAACATCTTAACTTAATTCAAACTAATTTATGAGACTCTTATAACCTATTCAAAAGTATTTCATGACCTACACTAACCCCAAAGCCCGAAATAGTACATATACGTATATATAAAGTGATTACAACAAGAAAATTAATCTTTTAAACTTAAAACATTCACTGAGGATTTTCAAGCTTTTTCCATTCTATCTTATCTTCACAAAACCTGATATCATCAAAAACAACTCGAAGATGTCAGGTACATAAACTCCTGCATTGCTCTATACTCCTACAAATGTTAGTCTGAATACATGGAGACATACAATTGAATTTCCAAATAAAAACAAATTTATATAACAACGTGGATCCCTCATTGCTTGTTCTAAGCTCATAACAAGCGCGTCCAATCATGATGAACCTAGAATAGTCTTGTAAGTTTAATGCATGCTAACACAGAGTTGACTTTAGTCACCTTTGACACCTGTTGTTCGATACATTAAAACCCTAACCCACACTAGTGGGATTTATTCCAAATTAACTCAAATCAATGCAATATACCGATTCACAACAATCCTTATCAATTTTTGTTAAAACCCTGCAACAGAAATCAAGAAATCCTAAGAATTCAAATTGAATTGTGAAAAATTCCCTTAATTGAAAATTAACCAAATTTTGGGCTGAATACCTTGTTTCCACCGTAGAAAGTTAGCTCAAACGGGCCGTCTTGTGACACTATACGGATTTGTAGAAGGAAACTGGGCAAAAATCGAAGGTCAGGAGCTTGCATGATGGGTGCCGAATGCGTCAATAAAATAAAGTTCCTAAATAAACTATTTTGTAGAATAGTGGCAAAACATCGATCCCACGGAGATTGGTAGTCTTTCTATGGTTTAAAAACAACAAAAGGAAATCGAGGGTTGTAAGGAAAAGTAATTTAATTAACTAATTAACTAAATAAATAAATAAAGTAAGGTAACTAATTTTGAAAACAATTAAAGAACACCTAAGTAACACTTAGGTCTACGTTTCCACAAATCAGGATCGAGACTCAATGACACATCATGGTCTTCAATCCTTCCCAAAAAATTATTTATTTAAGTTCTCTTAGATTAGCTATAGAAAATCGACATCCGTTAAAAATTCCTCATTCCCCTAATCAAGATAGCCAGGATATCTACCACTAACTACTTCCCTAATTAATGCATAACCCTAGACATCTGTCAATCGGGTTTAATACACTAACCGCAATAATAAGGATCCATGAGAATACTAATCATAAATAACCAAATCGCGTTCGCTTCCGATTTAATCTAGATCTAATTGTTGCACACTCAAGAATCAAAAGAGTTTTACGGCAAATGGGTGAGTGTTTGTCACTTTATTAGTCCAAAAGTACAATTACACGGATACTATTGGTCCAAATAACTGTAAATTATCCACTTAAAAGCATGCACTAGCCATATACATACCCTATATCTAAACCATATTCATTAAAATCAACAACAATGAAATACGAGAAATTAAATCAAATTAAATAATAAAATAAAAGATCACACAAGTTATGCCATGAATTAATGATCCTAACATGTTTCTCCTCCGACCTACGCAATGATTTAATTAGTCGGACTACGGTGTCTCAAAAAACTATAAAAATCGATCTCCAAATAATATAAAAATCGGTCTTTTATAATACCTAAGTTCCTAATATAATAAACTACCCAAAATCGGTCCCTAGAAGTGAGAGAAAACCAAATTGGTGGTATCTTTATTTAGACGTGCGCCGAGGATGATCTTAAGGTTGTTTTGGGCTCGAAAATAGGTTATGTACATGTGTCCACACTTGATTGGTCTGCTTGCTGTTAGTCAATAACGTGGTGCATTCAAATTGGCTGGTAACAATTGCTGGTGATGCTGTGTGTGCATGAGGGCTCGACACGTGGTGGCTGGAATCGGGTGAAGAAACTCGCACAAAGCTGTGCAAAGACGAGGGAAAATGCACCAATACGGATCTCGAGGACCGTCCAAGAGCTACACTACTGTAAGGAACTTTAAATTGTTCTTTGTGAGGACGAGCTGGACCAATGGAGAACGACTTTTAGTGCAAGTAGCAAGCAAGGAACTCGTACAAGCTAAGAAATGAATATAAGGGAGAGAGTACAGCCGCATCTCGAGGCTTGATCAATGGCTGTCTTTTCGCAATGGCCTAAATGCGTATGATTTCTGCGTCACTTAACTTGTTGTCCATTACTGCAGCATCTGTGCGGTACGTGGCTCGAGGCAAATCGTTTGGCATCTGATAACTGCATGTAAATACTCTATTTTGATAATTTTTCTACCCCGAATTCAATTGCGCACTACATTTCAAGTGAAATCGACCAATAACTATAATTCAATATATATTTTAGAGACTTTCAACATTAAGTAAATTAAAATAAACTACTAAAAACTTATAAATACCAACTTATCAAATACCTCCAAACTTAAGACTTTACACGTCCCGAGCAAAGGTATAGATGACAACACAAACTAAACTAGACTCCTAATAATGTAATGCACTGACCTAACTAATCTTATACCCGACTCAAAATTCATGGAGTTCCTTTGGTTTACATAGCCACCAAGTTAACAAGCAACTCAGGAGATTTCAGAGTTATGATATGTCAAGACTCGCAACTTAAACACAATTAAGATCACTTTTTAAAGATATACATTCGTTCAAAATAAAGGCCATCAACTACTCTCGAGTTTTCTTGATTTATACATTCAAGCACACAAGTTTAAAATCTCAATTAATTTAGTGAAAGAACTCGAGCTAAACCTTTTTATTTGAGGAGTTTTCACAACTTCCGCTTTAAAAAAAAATTATTCTCTATTTTTTTCTTCTTTTTTTTTTCAACAAATAAGGTCCCTGCTCCATTTCATATAGACCAATTTTCTCATTTTTTCCTACCACATGTTTCCCTGCTCTATTTCCTATGGAAACCTATAGGACTCTCTATATTAAAAAAAACTCATGTTAGCCCTTCTCACTTTCACTATAATCAAGCAAATTCCATAATATGGTTTAAGATATTACCACTTGCACAAGTTTGACCATCTACTCATTTTTGTTATCTAGCATAAGATTTAACCATCAACTAAGACCCTAATTATGGAATCACAAAAATGCTGGGCTACGGACTGATTAAGTGTTTCTCCTAGTTTTTCCTAAGTTTTAAGTCAAAACGGTAATCGTAATGTACTCGTCCAAGACCAAATGCATGAAACAAAGTTTTAGGTGACTCTAAACAATAAAAAAAATAAAAACAAAAAATGATACTAAATACATGTATGAAATTGTATCAACTACTAATGAAACGAGAAAGAAATATGAAGGGACAAGAAATGAAAGAAATAGAAGAAATAATATAAAACACCACCATTACCATCTGACAACTGCATATAATTGCGTAGGAAAAAATGAAACTATTTCACTTGCGGTCTTTCGCAAAAGAATCCATCCAACTAAATTCAAAAATCCCAAAGTACCTCCAAACTTATTCCAAACTTTGTCCTCAAGATTCAAAACACGTCAAAGGAATCCATGCAACAAAATGAAAAAGAGTGGTAGTGAAGAAGAACATGGATAAATAAATAAGAAGATGATACAAATGCATGCATAGCAAAAGTTTCTAAAAACTAGTGAACGCACAAAATCTCTCATGTCTAGGTGATTAAGGAAACTATGAAAGAACAATCATAACAAGAGTAAGAACTAGTAAATATAGAAGTTAACTAAAAAAATTCCTATCAAGTCTTGCGAGCTTAAAGTCTGTCAACTAAGGGTGAAATCAACAAGATGATGGAATGAAGTCTAAGGTTTTAGATCTACTCAAAGACCTACCACTAATGCGACAACTTAGTTGGATGTGTCCCAACCAAGTCTCAAAACACGGAAAACCCTATAAACATGTTAATTCCAAAAAAATGCTCACATTATGCTAAAAAAAATATAATCCATAATCAAACCTACAAAACTCAGGGGTGCTTTAATTTATTAAAAATAATCATAATAATCATAATAATCATAAAATTAATTAAATTAATTAAAATACCAAAGAAAGAAAACCAATCCCCGGCAACGGCGGTAAAAATTGACGTGTGTCGAACGCCTCAATAAAATAAAGTTCCTAAAACAACTAGTTTATAGAATAGTAGCAAAGGATCGATCCCACAAAGATTGGTAGTCTTTGTATGATTAAAAACAACAAAAGGAAATCAAGGGTTTTAAGGAAAAATTAATTAATTAACTAAACTAAATAAAAAAATAAATAAATAAATAAATAAAGTAAGGAAACTAATTTTGAAAACAATTAATAAACACCTAAGTAACATCTAGGTCTACGTTTCCACAAATCAGGATCAAGATTCAATGGCACATCACGGACTTCAATCCTTCCCAAAAAATTATTATTTAAGTTCTCTTAGATTAGCCGTAGAAAATCGACATCCGTTAGAAATTCATCATTCCCCTAATCTCGATAGCCAGGATGTTTGCCACTAACTGCTTCCCTAATTAAAGCATAACCCTAAACATTTGCCAATCAGGTTTAATACACTAACCACAATAATAAGGATCCGTGGGAATACCAATCCTGAATAATCGAATCGCGTCTGCTTCCTATTTAATTTAGACTTAATTGTTTCACACTCAAGAATCGAAAGAGTTTTACGGCAAACGGGTGAGTGTTCGTCACTTTGTTGGTCGAAAAGTACAATTACATGGATGCTATCGGTTCAAATAACTATATATTGCCCACCTAAAAGCATGCACTGGCCACATACGTACCCTAAATCTAAACCATATTTTATATGATAAATTAAATCAAATTAAATAATAAAATAATAGATCTCACAAAATAGTCCATCTTCATAAAACATCCAAAACCTCAAAAATCTTAACTTTGTCCACGACATACTGAAACCTTATAAATATATTCTCTTGCCATACTAAACCAAACTTACACAAATTTGGACCCAATCTCAATCTCGACCATCTCCAAACCGACATAAAGCTTAAGGTAAGGTTTTGCACCAACTTAGTTCTTATTTTATAATACCACTAATCCCAACTTGTACTCAAATCGAGGAAAAATCTTCACGTGAGGATTAACACTTGGTTAATTAGCTTTCTAGCAACTAATAATTAATTTTCTCTCGTGCCTTTCAGACATGCACTTGCAAACCTGAGTATAACAAACTGGGGATACACCTTAACACATCCCTGCTTCACGACAAAATACTATATAATATATACACCAGTCATTCATCATCGAAAAAAATAACATTTTACCTTATGATCTTCATTCCGCAATGCGTGGATCCCACCTAAAATACTTAAATTCCAATTAAAATCTAAAAATATAATTAGTCATTTGATCAAGTTTATGAAATTCTCAAATCTTACAGATTCTATATGTAATGCTATGAACATCTTGATTACGTGTTTGTTAATTAGAGGTCTTAGGATTTACTATGACCATTGGAGCTTTTAAGCGAGATATGAACAATACAACTGTAAGATATATAACATCGATAGATACTTATTGATTAGGGAGACACAGATAGTAAACTTAGGAGGTTATGAATCTAATGATTTGAAACTTAATACTATATGGGACTTGCGTTATTCACACTGATAGGTGGAGTTCTAGTTTGCACATTAAGAACATTTCCACTATAGTAGTGGGATTGAAACGAATCTTAAGGAAATATGTCTATTCTAATTGAACATTGCACATACATAATGAAGATGAAGGAAGTGAGATATGGAAGCATAGTAATTCATTACCTCGGTGAAGTTGTGAACTATGAGTCTTCTTAATATAAGGGTACAAGTTATTTTACATCGTTTTCTAGAATAGAGTAGTTTAGTTAAAACCAACTAAAAAGAGATATTCTTAGCAATGGAGTGAACTTAACTAAGTGAAAAATTTCTATATAAACTTTTACCTGAGGACGATATCTGTTATCAACATTAGATGATCACATTATTACTACAATCGAGCCATTATACTTGTGGTTTCATGATCACATAGCATGATTGAAGATAAAACATACCTTATTACCTCGAGCGCTACTATACTTTCGGGAAGTTCCTATTCACTTTTCCTTGAGTGTTTACATTGGCATAAGTGTATTATGTAGTTATTAGCAAGCTTAATTGAGATAGGTCATTTTATTGTATTAATATTTAAAATCATTGTAAAGTCCATTTACGAATCAATGTTATGCAATCGCTGTGGTGACAAAGGTTTTGGAGATCGGTTACCACTGCCCCGATCCTTGTCCTAACGATATATCTCGACAAGAATCGGTAATTTTGGAAAACAACGAGATCCGATTTAATTTTGAAAAAACATCAGTGCCCTCCCAGCGACTTGGGTTTACCCACGAGGCATTGGGTGAAAAAGCTAGACTTTGAATCGATAACCCTAAAAATAAGTCTCAGCGATCCGCCGGAGCCATACGTTATATGCTACAGTGTTGTGGATCCCTAGATTGAATCCTTGAATTCCCCAAGTAGCATCGTGGCCAGCGCCATACCGCCTCTAAGTAAGGCACCGGCTCGATGCTAGGCACGAAATTCCATAACCAAAATCCAAATTCCAGATTTTCCAACAACTCATGCTAACCTCTAAGGGTCCAAATTCGATCAAAACAGTAATAGACAACTAGTTTGAAACTACTAGATCATTCCAATTTCATCAATAATGTATCCGAACTACAAATCTACCATTAAAACATAAAATTTGCAAATCCATTTGAATAAATTAAAGAAAATGAGATAAAGATGACCCAAATCACAAATTAAGGCTTAGGGTTCATCTTCTATCCTAAAACTCCAAGAGAAAAATATAATTTCATTCAAAATCAAATATGTGAATCAAATAGAGAAAATTAGAGAAGATGAAACAAATTATCACCTTACTTTGTGAGATCTTGATGAGAGTTCCCTCTCCTCCACCAAATCCACCAAGCAATTGTGTTCTAAGGTTCCCTTCTCAAATTCTCCCGTAGCCTCTTTTCAAACAAAAGTGGCTTGAAACCTTACGTTGGTTTATTTAGCTTGTTAAGGATATTAGAGTTTGGTTGACCAAATCTAAACCTTACATCTCATCTTGATGCATTTAAGTACTATAATGATCCTAAATTCCACATTAAGTCCATCCTTTTTTTTATTTTACATAAATGCACGTATATGTATTTATTTACTGATTTTCCATTATTCTTTATTTAATTTATTTAACACTTTATCCAAGTCTATTTCTTTAGCTTAGGTTTAATTTTGCACCAAAGTCAACTAAATAGTATACAATGCAAAAATTATTCACACCATTATGCGCATACCATGTATATCTACCAAATTAACTTGATAAAGGGAAAAAATATTCAAATAGAGATTCAGGGCGTTACAATTTTAGTACACGAGTCATAAGCAGTCTCTAGCTAGGCATTATGACTACCGTAATTGCACGAAGATTAACATCAATACAATTTAATCAATAGTGTATATCATATCTTTTTCTCATATGATATCCTTTGATTAAACATAAGGCACAAAAAACTCATCCTTCGAGCTCTGTATGGTCGACCTAGTCGTTCACCAGCGTGTAGAGAATTCAACAAATTCATTAGCATATGACTGCAACACAATTAAGACAAAAGATACACAGATAAGCATCATAGTTCTCTTTAATATTCAAAGGACGATTATGGTCTTTGGAAGGTTTCACCTATAAAGGGGTTGTATAGATTCAGATTGAGGGGTAAGTTAGCTCCAAGGTATATCGAGTCGTTCAAAATTAAGGAAAGGATTGGTCTCATTGGTTACAAGTTAGAGTTACTTCCTTAGCTATCAAGAGTTCATAATGTATTCCACGTGTACATGCTCTGCGAAACAGACACTCAATCTACTCTTGGAGTTGACTTGAATGAATTTGATCTTCAGGAAGACTTATCTTACGATGAACAACCTTTTTAGATACTTGATCATAAGACTTAGAAGCTAAAAACTAAAGATATTCCTTTGGTTAAAGTGAAATGACAAGTTCACAAAAACGATGAACTAACTTGGGGGCAAGAATCTTATATGAAGGAGCAGTTTTATTTTCTCTTCATAACTATAGGTAACTTTTACATTTCATTTAATTTCGAGGACGAAATTTCTTAAATTAGAGAGACTGTAATGTGACATCCAAGAATTTGTTTAACCTGATTATGCGACTAATTAAGTATATTCATATTTAATTTGGGACTTAAATATCTGAGGTGAAACATATGCATCATGGACTAAAGGTCATAAGTCAAAATATTATTTTCATGTGTTGCATGCCTATTTGATGTATTATGCATTATTACATCAAGAAATTTATTCAAATTAGGGTCAAGTTGAGGTGTAGGCGCGGTGTCTGTGTATTGCGGGGCGCATTGGGAATATTTCTTAGTTTTGATGAAATTGGGCTTGAAAAGTTGAAAATAAAATGAGAGAATCAAAGAAAAATGGGAAATGACTCAAAAGGGAACGGGTTTTGCAAAATAACAGATAAAAATGAGAGGGCAATTTGGTCAATTGTTAACGAAATTAGCTTCTCGATTCTTGTCTTCTCGATGAAACTGTCTCCACCTCTCTATCAACTTAAAGTTTCCCTTTATCTCTCATGTTTTCGACGTACCCCGTCCCTCGCGGGTTAATTTCATCGATGGTCACTCAAGATTACAGTTTGTAACTCTTTGGTCACTAAACTTACATTTCTCCCAAATATATCACTCAACTTTACAAAACGTTTCAACAAAATAACTCCGACCACTCTCTGATCAAAAACCCACCGGCGCTGCTGACGTGGCACCACATGGGATTTCATGGGAGGTCACTTAAGTTTTTAAGTGATGACATGGCATGCAACACACACCCATCCACCTCCTCTTAGTTCACCCCGGCTCGTGCTCCCCCCCACAGGTCTTCTCCCTCCCGCCCCCACCTGGTCCCCCTCGGTCGTACCCACCGCCCCCGGTCGTCTCCCCTTTGCCCCCACCGGTCCCCCTAACCGGTCACCCCACCCCCTCCCCCCGCCCCCAAACCGGTCGTACCCACCGCCCGGTCCCCCCACCGGTCGTCTTCCCCGCCCCCACCGATCGCCCCCGCCCCTAACGGTCGTCCGCCCCCTCCCAACAACTAGTCGTACGCACCCCCCCATCGGTCGTCTTCTTCCCCGTGCTTGTTCTCTGTCGCGGCACCTCTCGCACGCGGAGCTTCGATCCTGCGCAGCCAATCGACCTCGACTTCACGGGGCAAGGTCTCAGTCGTGCTCCCCCTCAATGGTCATCTTCTTCATCGCTCTCTCGCTCACTCTCGGTACCTCTCTCTCGCGGAGCTTCGATCCTAGAGAGAGGTGTCGCGACAGAGAGAGAGCGTGAGGAAAAAAATGACTAGTGGGGGCGGGGGAGACGACTAGTGGGGGGGGCAAAGCGGTGGGTACGATGGGGGGACTAGTAGGGGCGGGAGGGAGACGACCAGCGGGGGGAGCACGAGCCGGGGTGAAGTAAGAGGGGGTGGGTGGGTGTGTGTGTTGCATGCCATGTCATCACTTAAAAACTTAAGTGACCTCCCATAAAATCCCGCGTGGCGCCACTTCAGCAGCACTGGTGGGTTTTTGATCAGAGAGTGGTCGGAGTTATTTTGTTGAAACGTTTTGTAAAGTTGAGTGATATATTTGGGACAAATGTAAGTTTAGTGACCAAAGTGTTACAAACTGTAATCTTGAGTGAGCATCTATGAAATTAACCCCGTCCCTCACCCTGCCCTCAATTTCGTTCCCTCCCAATCAAATCTTCATCTTCGCTCTTCCAATTTCTCAATTGCTTATGCTCTCTCACTATAGAATGATTTCTCTCAGTCTCATTCTCTCTCTCGGTAATACCTCAACTCTCTCGTATTCTCTCCCTCTCTGCTCCCTCTCTTTGCACTATTCACGTTTCTCTCCCACTGTAGAACTCTCTTCTCTCTCGCTCTCTCTCAATTCCGTGTTTCCTCTCCTACTTTTTGAACATAACAGTGGCGCGGTACGGATAACCATGGATTAAGTTATGAGTTCGTGGTGGTGATAATGAGAGTTGAAGATGACGATGGTGAAGGCGAGCAGTGGTTGTTCATTGATGGCAGTGGCAATGAAGAGCATAGGAGAAATTGATTCGATTGAGGTAAAAATTTGTAATTGGTTTAACTAATTTGTGGTTTTGGTATTGGTTTCGGTTAAGAAGGGGATGAAGAGTTGGGAGGTAACAAATGGGTGTTCCACTATATTTGTGGTGTTGTCTATTCTATTATGATGGTAATTTGGTTTCGTTTGAGATGAGGGAAATTGAAGAATTATATTGTATCTGTTGTTGTTTCTGTCTTTGTTAATGTAAAATAAAGGTTTGGTTTATGGAGTTGACTATGGTGTTAATGAATATAAGCTTGGAAGCAGTTGACTATGGTGTTAATGAAGACTAGCTTGGAAGCAAGAGGGAGGTGATGGTGTACACTTATGTATGTGTTGTCATGAAGTGGTTGTAATTGTCATTATTTAAATCAATAGATATTATGGTTAGAGGTTGAGTATAATGATTTGAGTTGCTATTGTATTGATTAATGGAGATGAAGTTGAGGTTTCGATGTTTTAAAGGTTTAATATTATGTTTTCAAACTAATTGACAATTTCGGATAAGTTTTGATCCATTTCTAGTCGATTATAGTTTAAGTATTGAGACTTTGAGGAGTTTAAAATACTTACTTAACCTTGAATATAATTTTATCAAGGATTGGTTGGATTTTAAACCTTGTTTAAGGTTAAGTCTTGGTTGGTGAAACAAGTTCAATTGAATCTCATTAAAGGCTTCTAATCGAGGTTTGGAATAGTCATAGTCTAGATTTGGCAATTTGGCAACATGGCCCAATTTGGAAATGGATAAACAAGTTGTTGGTTAATGTGAAGCTAAATAAGTGTTTAAGACCCTATTCGAAGGATAATAAATGGTTTAGAACTTATTGGAAGTTCGATAACATGAAAAAGGTTTTGAAAAGTACTTGAGAACTTTAAATAAGGAGATTGTCGGAGTTTATAGTAGGTTGAACTCCATTATGAGATCGAAAATGTGTTTTAATCTCATTATAAGTTGTAATATGAATTTTAAGTATTCATATAGAGTTTTAACTATAAGTTTTGAATTCTATGGTTTGATAGGACACATGGGAGTACGTGAAATCCAGGATCATTGTGTGAGGCTTCGCAACCAAATTTAAGTTAGTTAGGTTGTAAGTAAACTTTACAGTGACCCTCACATTGATATGGTTTATGTATTTGCATGAATTGCATTCATTATTGGTCATGCATGAACGAGAGAGGGAGATAAGCTTATTTCAGAGTTTGGTTTGTTGGAAATTAGATTTCAATACTACCTCAAACGCATGCTAGTGAGACTAGATTCAAAGTCAAACGTGGACAAGTTATCTCTGCATTTCATAAGCTCTTAATATTGTTTCTATACTATTTTTTGAAGTCGACATCTAATTATAGTTAGGAAACATAAATGATGTGGATTGTACCGTTATATATTTATTTCTTAAATTACTTTGCTTTATGAATATTCCATATTTTCTTTTTGCTATTACCATGTCTGTTAGATAGTGTAAAGCTTACTTATCTGACATCATTATTTGCTATAATGGTGACAGGTTCATCTTGCATTAACAAGGGAAAGTAGAAGCTGGAAGATTTATTTGTAATTTCGTTTAGATCTCACTTTCTACGTATGTGAATTGGTTTGTGAATATAATATATATTTTTAGGGCTCTTGAGATGAGTGTGGGGCGTGAAACTACGTTGAATGATTATGAGAGCTTACTAAATTTGTTTAAGTTAACGTTGTTCATAGTTTACTTGGAGTTTAATTCGGTTTATGGAGCAAGTTTATTCATTTTGGAAAGTGTAAAAATGTGATAGAAGTATTGGAGACTTCAGTACGTTTATAAAGTTTAAATTGATATATATCATGAACTGCGGGGAGTTGTGAGTCCTTCTAGGCTTATCCCTATTTTGCTATTTATTAGGTAGATTTTTTGGCAGACTATTTTTAGGGGAGGTGATGTTGATATTTTTGCAAAATATAGAGAACAATTCGTATGATTTCCTAATTTGCTTCAATTAAACAAATTATGAGTCGAGTTTCATTGAGGATATAAATTTAGTTTTGGGAGCCTTATTAAAAATTGAAATAAAAATTATTTTGAGTCAAAAGTTGAAAAAACGGATTAGGCTGAGTAGATTACTAAAGGATTTAGGTGATTTATGTCGGTTAGTCGTCTTAATGACGATGGGGCTGATAAAGTTGGTATCAGAGCTTAGGTTTGGCTCACTTGAGGACAAACTTTGGTTGGAAACCAAAGATTGATGAGCGCAATTAGTTGGGAAGTGACTATGAGATGGGGTATTTGAATTATTGTGTTATGCTTGTTGTATAGTATATATGTACTATTGCTAGATATGCAAAAGGAAGTTTATTCTCCTTATTTATTCGATACTTAACTCGTATGAAACGACGAGTTAAATAGGTACCTATAATAAAAGAGATAATGGACCTATGAAATGAAACTAAACGTGATTGGATGTGAAATGGACTCGTGAAGTCCGAATTCACAAAAAGGTTGTAAATAGTTCAATATCAATAGAACTGATGAAAGTATCAATTATGAGACTAATGAGAAATTGGTTGAAAGGAAAGTCCAAATGATTCAGATATGTAAGTACTGAATATGAAGTCCTTTAAAATTGAAAGTATTGAACTATTACAATTATGAAACGCTCAGGAAAATGTTGGAAAAGACACAAATAAAGTCTTAAACAATTAAGAGTCGTTTGGAAAACATAAAATGAAATTGAAACTTGTGGGAAGCATAAGGTATGTATTATCTTGGTTTTTAGAATAAGGTTAGTACTGGTTGCAAGGTTAACTAGGAAAGACATTCTATGAGGTATTGGTTGAATTCATAACCAATTAAGAGTTGCTTTCGAAACAGTCTCAATGAAATGAAAAAGGAGATATGTGGTTTTTGAAAATAGAAATCGATTAGACAAATTGAACTTGACTGAAAAATCACAATGGGATTATGATAGAACTAGTTAAGTTGTGTAAGTCGATTTCTATAAAAATTAAATACTTAGAAGCAAAGTATTGCCTTCTTTACGAAATGAAACACCAAGTGAAATGTGAAATAGAAAAATAGTTAAAAATAATCAAATGACTTCTAAAAAAAGTACTTAATTTTTTTTTTATTTTTTACTCAAGTTGCTTTTTTATAAGTACTGTCGAGTATAGTGGTTCTATGAGTTAATCAAAGTGATATTAAAACGAATGGAAATACATGAGTTAGAAGTAATCTTTGCTAACACCGGGTTAGGTGTTTTTATGAAACAAAGATCAACAAAATTTTTAGCTTAAAAATGAAAAGTGTAGTGATAAGATCGACATGTTAGAAGTTGAGCTTGGGGAAAAATGTTATGAAAATGGCTAGGATTAGTTATTAAATAAAACATAAGTAGTTGTGTTTTGAAATTCAAAGTATCCAATAGTCACTTCTAACAAAATTAAGTTATGAAACCTATCACTACAACCTAAATATAATAAATGAAAAGATAGATGTACTGATTGAATATTAGTAAATTCATTAAAAGTGAATATTAGTAAATGATATGTATAGGAACTCAATTTGAACTCCTATATCATGAGAATTGCCATTGATGAGACTTAAATGATTGACATAGCATCTTTTAATAGTTGATTAGTCATTAAGTTGATCAATATAGCTTGGAAATTGAAATTTTTCTATCTCTTCAATTGAACAATAACGAAAAGGTAAATTCATCAAAAGTGAATTGCTGAAAAGTAAAATATTTTGTGTTATCTTATATAGTGTCTTGAAAGTATTGAATTTTTTTTTAAGTCTGGAAATTTAAGACAAATAGAAACAAATTAAGGCAATAACAAACAATTTTACTGTTTGAGATGCAAAACTTTGTTACTTTCGAATAAAGATTAGTTAAGGAAGACTTTGATTGATTGAATGATTATAATAAGTCGGATTGCCCTTAGCTAAATTTTTTACAAGATATGAGATGAAAAGAATTGCCTTTATCAGCTGAGATAAAGGAGCTATAAGTGGCTTAGGTGTTGAGATAAAGTTGTGATAAGTTTGTGAAGTGACTAAGAAATAGATAAATGTGAGAATAGTTAAGATTGACAAAAATTGAACAAAATAGACTATGTGTATAAAACACAATGAGATGTAGAGATGACTTCTGATTGCTGGAAGTGACACAAACGAACTCCTTTAGTCAAGGTAAGGCATTGGAGTAGTGGTAGGCATGACCAAAAGTCTATGTAACTTTGTTTCATAATCACGATTCATTCACATTGTAGAAGATCGGTGTGACGTCCACCATCTTTGACTAATAGAATGAATTGGTGATAGTCAGAATAAAAGAGTCTATGAAGTTTCGTTGGAATCAATTGGAAGCTGAAGTATAGACAAGTAAATGGTCAAGACATTCTCACATTAATATGAAAAAGGGAATTTCAGGTCAACAAGTCCTGATAAAACTTAAGATGACAAACTATAAGTTTGATGGAATTTAATTTATCGTAACAAGGTCTTACGAGAAGTCGAACTCCAAATATTGAAAGTTTTGAACCAAAGTAGTATATAATTGATATTAATAAATATATAATTGGTTCAAATGTAGTGTTGCACCACATGATCAGTCAGTGGTGAAATTTAAAACACTATGTTATTTTAAATTGGAGATGATTTAAGATGCATGTATGGTGGTGAAGAAATAAATGAAATGAGAATAGACACACAACTTACAGCTCCGTTAGTAAGTCTTATCTCTATTTGGTTGGAAATATTGAATATAGTACAATGTATCTGACTTGATATATTTGAAGAATTGGATATTTTTCCACTGTAATTGAGTAGAAATGAAAAATAGATAACATATTTATAAACTTATATGAAATACAAGTTAAAAGTTGTGTTATGAGAGTATAATCATCGAATATGTCGATATCTCTATTTAGAAACGTATAGCTACTCAAGTTAACGATAACTGTTTCTATTCAAGTAATGAAAAAAGTTTGGTGAACAATAGTGATCGAGATCATGGAAAATATTAGAAATTTGGTAGTTAAATTAAAAAATGTGGTTTTTGGTGAACTAATGAATAGATAATGGTTTGACGGAGAACTAATGAATAGATAATGGTTTAACAAAGTTAGAAAAGTTATTAATTTTCTAACAAGTCAAAGAAAAAGTTATGTGAATTGACTAACGAATTAAAATTGATAATTGTTTTCTAGTCCTCAACTTAAATAATATTGTGAGAAGACATTTAGAGAATGAGTGAGAGTTGCATAACGTGTCAAGTTTATTTTCTGATCTGATTGTAAATTGAGATTTTTTTTTTCACGGGATTAGAAATATAGTTTGTAATCTATAGTTTGGGATGAGTTGTGAAATTCTAGGTTTATGTCGAGAAACGTGAAATGATGATGAATCAGACAAACACAAACCTCTACTTTATTATCTAATGTTGTGCACAAATATTATTTGCACCACTTTATATAGTTAGACTTATAATAGTCTAAGAATTGATCGGCCAATAATTTTAATGAAAAAAAAAATGATTAGTGATGAGAAAGTAAACTCGGATATGTAGCAGAGTTTGGTGGATGAAGAAAGAATTATCAACGGTTCATGGAATTGTATTCAACTAAGAATGAAAATGATTTTATTGAAAAGTAAGATAGGCTAGATCATGCAATATATTGATGCTCGAATGAGATTGAAGACATGAAATGTGAAGTAAAGCAAAGGTTATTGGATATTCTACAAATTGGATCGTTTGTCTTGTCAGAAATTCACAAAATGTCAGGATTGGCGAAGAAGTTGTTATAACTTTTCATTAAACCAAAAAATTAGAAATGAAAAGTTGAAATGTTTATGATCACTACCACTAAGTTGTTAATTACAACAAAAGTGATCGGATCCACTTAATGGTTTCACATTGGAAATAATTTTTCTTTTTACAGATTTAGATTAAAAGAGTTGTATATGAAAAATCATTTCTCATATTTCTTTTGATTCAGTTAACCTGTAAATACAAATTTCAAGGACAAAATTCTTAATTAGTTGGGAAGAATTGTGACATCCAAGAATCTTATAAACTTGATTAGGCGAGTAATTTAGTATTTTCTAGATTTAATTTCGGATTTAAGTATTCAAGGTGGGACCCACGCATTACGGACCAGAGGTCATAAGTTAAAATATTATCTTTGTGTGTCGCGTGTTTATTTGATTTATTGTACACTATTTCGCTATGAATTTACTTAAATTATGGTCAAGTTAAGGTGTAGATGTGGTGTTTGTGTGTTGCGGAGTGCGTTGGGAGTTTTTTCAATTTTTGATGAAGTTGGGTATTTTCCAGGGTTTAATTTTGGCTTGAAAAATTGAAGGTAAACATGAGAAGATCAAAGAAATGGGAAATGACTCAAAACTATCTCCACCTCTCCATCTACTTCAACGTTTCCCTTTCTCTTTTTTGTTTTCACTGTGTCTCGTCCCTCGCCTCTACCCTCAGTTTCGTTCCCTCCAATCGAATTATCATTTCTGCTCTTCCGATTTATGGATTGCTCATGCTCTCTCACTGTCGAATGATTTCTTGTAGTCTCCTTCTCTCTCTCTCTCTCTCTCTCTCTCTCTCTCTCTCTCTCTCTCTCTCTCTCTCTCTCTCTCTCTCTCGAGTGATATCTCATCTCTCTCATATTCTCTTCCTCTCGGCTCCCTCTTTTTGCTATGTTCACGTTTTTATCCCACTGTAGAACTCTCTTCTCTCTTGCTCTATCTCAATTTCGTGTTTCCTCTCCCGTTTTTCGAACAAAACAATGGATACGGTGGGGATAACCATGGATTGATTTGTGAGATTGTGGTGGTGATAATGAGAGTCATAGGTGATGATGGTGAATGTGAGCAGTGAGAATACATTGATGGCAGTGGTAGTGAAGAGCATATGAGAAATTGATTCGATTGAGGCAAGAATTTGTAATTGGTTTAACTAATTTGTGGCTTTGGTATTGGTTTCACTTAAGAGGGGGATGAGGAGATGTCATTGTTAGTTAGTGTTAGCGTGAAATAAGGGTTTGGTTTCAGGAGTTGACTATGGTGTTAATGAAGATAAAGCTTACAAGCAAGGGGAAGGTGACGGTGTCAATTGTGTATGTGCTGTCATGAGGTGGTTTTAATTGTCGTTATTTAAATCAATAGGTGTTGTGGTTAGACGTTGGGTATAATGATTTGAGTTTCTATTGTATTGATTAATGGAGTTAAAGGTGAGGTTTCAATGTTTTAAGGGTCTAATATTATGTTTTGAAACTAATCGACGATTTGGGATAGGCTTTAATCCATTTCTAGTCGATTATAGTTTAAGTATTGGTACTTTTAGGAGTTTAGAATACTTACTTAACCTTGAACATAATTTTATCAAGGATTGGTAGGATTTTAAACCTTGTTTAAGGTTGTTTTGGCTGGTAAAACGAGTTCAGTTGAAACTCATTAAAGGTTTCTAATCGAGGTTTGGAATAGCCATAGCCTAAATTTTGGCAATTTGGCAACATATCCTAATTTGGAAATGCATAAACAAGTTGTTGGTTAATGTGAGGTTAAATAAGTGTTTAAGACCCTATCTGAAGTATAATAAGTGGTTTAGGACTTATCGAAAGTTCAATAACACGAAGAAAGGTTATGAAAAGTATTTGGGAATTTAATGGAAGTTGTGGAAGTCCATAGTAGGTTGAATTCCATTATGAGATTGAAAATTGGTTTTAATCTCATTATAAGTTGTAAAATGAATTTTAAGTATTCAAATAAAGTTGTAACTCTAAGTTGTGAATTCTATGGTTTAATAGGACACATGGAAGCACGTGAAAGTCGGGGAAAATTATATAAGGCTTCGCAACCAACTTTAAGTTGGTTTGGCTATAAGTAAACTTTACAATGACTCTCCAATAGATATGGTTTATCGATTTGCATGAATTGCATTCATTATTGGTCATGCATGCACAGGAGAGAAAGAGAGATAAGCTTGTTTCTGAGTTTGGTTTGCTTGAAAATTGATTTCAATCCTACTTCGAATGTCGACTACTAAGACTAGTTCTGGAGTCAAACGTCGACAAGTTATCTCTACATTTCATAAGCTCTTAATATTGTTTTGGTACTATTCTTGGAAGTTGACTTTTGATTATAGTTAGGAAACAAAAATCGAGTGGATTGCATAGTTGTATATTTATTTTTTCAATTACTTTGCTTTATGATTATTCCACATTATCTTGTTGATATTACCAGATGTGTTAGGCAGTGTTAAATTTACTTATTTAACATTATTATTTGTTGTAATGGTGACAGGTTCGTCTCGCACTAACAAGGGAAAGGAAAAGCTCAAGATTTATTTGTAATTTTCTTTAGAGCTTTCTTTCTCTGTATATGAATTGTTTTGTGAATGTAATCTATATTTTAGGGTTTTTGGGATGAGTGTAGGGCGTGAAACTTTATTGAATGATTATGAGAGCTTACTAAATTTGTTTAAGTTAACGTTGTTCATAATTTAGTTGGAGTTTAATTCGATTTATGGAGTAAGTTTATTCATTTTGGAAAGTGTAAAAATGTGATAGAAGTATTCGAGACTTCGGTACGTTTATAAAGTTTAAATTGTTATATATTGTGAACTGCAGGGAGTCGTGAGTCCTTTTAGGCTTCTCTCCATTCTGCTGCCCATTAGGTGGTTTTTCTGACATACCACTTCTAAGAGAAGTGCTACCCAAATTTGTACAAAATATGGAAAATAATTCATATGATTTTCTAATTATCTACAATTAAACAAATTATGAATTGAGTTTCATCGAGGATATAAACTTAGTTTTAAGAGCCTTATTAAGGATTGAAATAAAAATTATTTTGAGGTCAAAGTTAAGAAAAATGAATTAGGCTGACTAAATTATCAGGGGATTAAGGTAATTTAGGCCGGCCAGTCGTCGTAATGAAGAAGGAGCTAATAGTAATGACTCGTTACCTTAATTAAGTGATGATTAACACTAATTTGGATCTTAGTTATGCCATGTTAAACTCGTGGTAAGCTCGATTTGTCTTTATTAGCGTATGAGTGTGTTGGCATGATTTTATGTTGTTTGTGTAGTTTACTGAAATAGATAAATTAATCAAATGAATTGAAAACCCTAAAGTAAACTATATATAATCAATTGAAAAACAGAAAATGTTAGATAGTCCTCGAGATTCGTGAGAGAGTCACAATTGGTGTCACGATAGTGACTAGTGTCACTTTGACACATTCCTAACTGATGCTCCATGAGATTTGTGGGATGTGGTCTCAAGAAAGATCAATGTGTTTATGAGAAATGCTAGGTGGCATTCATCTAGAAGTGATATGTGTGTTAAGAACCATTAGATTGACCTCGAGATGCATTATGCCAATCTCGAGGAAGATCTAATGGTTCTTACTAAACAAACCTATCACTTCTAGATCAATGTGTTTATGGGAAATGCTATGCCAATCTCGAGGAAGATCTAATGGTTCTTACTTAACACACTCATCACTTCTAGATCAATGTGTTTATGGGAAATGCTAGGTGGCATTCATCTAGAAGTCATGGGTGTGTTAAGTAAAAACCATTAGACGACCTCGAGATGCATGATGCCAATCTCAAGGAAGATCAAGTATATAAAATTATGGGTTATGCTCACTGTTTTATTGAAACATAAATGCAAGGGAGTGATTGATTGGTAAAGATGGAAGAAGAAAATAATGGGAGCTTGTGGTTTGGTAGCTTGATCACAAATAACGAAAGATTTAAGCGCAATTTGACTCATATGTGTTTAATGGATTAGTTGGGTTCACTAGAACCCCATTACACTTTAAATCCAACAATTAATTGAATAGGGTTTGTTGTGTTAAGGTAATGGTTGTAGTTTTTGATCTTATTAGTTCAATTCAAAAAATCATTGCTTAAATCTTGATAATTGATGATGTGTTATTGCAGGAGATTGTTGGTTGTTGTAAGACCTCGATTGAGGCACTCCCTGGTGATTTATGAGGATTGGTGATTAATTAAAACGAGAGAAGCTATTGCAAAAATTGCAGAGTTTCCATAGGGAGTGTGCTCCCTGAATTACGGAGCGCGTTATCTGGCCTAAAACAAACCCTGAACGGGGAGCCTGCTCCTACTCCAAAATTAGCAAAACTGTTGATTTCTTCCTAGGTTCTCTTTGTAGTTTGGGGACTAGTTTAAGGTTCTAAACCTTGTATGAAGGATTCAAATTGGCAGCAAATGGTTTTTTTAGGTGACATATATTTGGAAATGTTAGAGGTGATCCGAGACCTAGATAAGTGGGAACAAAATTAGGGAAACTTGACAAAAGTAAACAATACTCATATTCTTAACAATTAGGGACCATAAACTAGTATATCTAGTTCATTTAATTTTATGGAATGGAAATTAGGCAATGTATTGTGACTTAACCGTTTTATATAAATTGCTCGGAAGTTGGCTTAATAAGGTGAATCCAGACTAAGTGACGAAAAGGTTTGCTAGGAAAGAGTTCCGCACTGTATCCTCAGTATCCTTGAGTTACCTTAAGCATTCACTATCTAGTTAGAGTTGGTCGCTTAGTGATGCGTAAATCCATCTATAGAATATATGATGACCCTTTCTAAAATTAAGGCACCGCTCGACCTAATCTCATCATCTAGCTTTAATCTCAGCTACATAAGATTTAACAATGTATTAGTCTGCTTTTTCAAACTAGCTAACTTTAAAAATAAGCAATCTATTGTTCTCTTGTCAATTAATATTTCTGAGTTAATTTAAATTTTTATAACTTAAAGATTATTTAGCTGAAGTCTTAATAAATTAGCAAAAGCAGTTAATATAAATCCTAAATATGTGGAAAACCAAGAAACAATGAGCACATGCCAATAAATGAAAAAATAGCGATAACAATATCGTGTGTCTGGTTAGGAAACTATCTTACAACCCATAATGTAAAAATCCAAAATTATATAAAAGACATATATAATCCATACAACAAAAATCAAAACCCACAAAATTAGAGGTAGCAGCACTCTAGTGGCTTAGAGGTAGTCGTCGATCTTCTCTTTGCCTAGTCTGCTACTCGATGGATCTGCACCTACCATCATAAAAAGGATGGTGAGTACGGGAAATTAGAAATTAACACTGGGAGGTATTTATCCTCATTTCCTAATATACAAGTATATGAAACCATAACAATATCAACTAGGTTGAAAAAGAATAATGCTATAAGATATTTTAGTTAAGCAACATGAAATTGACACTTGGCTAAACAGTAATGATCTAGAGCCGGTCGGGAGTTAGATCATGTCAGCCTTATTCCACTATTTAGGGCATAATCAATCTTATGAATGCCTTCACATCTTCACAAATGCGCACCACACATGTAAATATACTTTTCAACATCCTCAGGTCCTATACCCCATATGTTGCAAAAGTTAATGGTGAGATGCCGACAACCTCGAAAATCTAGTAACCCCGTGTGCCATGCTCATCTCCATCATGTCATGGTTCTAGATAGAAGAACTAATTTCACTATTCAAGAAATAACACGGTTTAGGAATCCAACAATATGATTGCATAACTAATGCACAAGGGAAAATAGATTCACAATACCATAGATCAATTACCTAATAACACGTTATTTTTTTTGCTCAAGTTCCTTAACAATAAAAAATGACATACCACAAGATTTAGAGTCAATGGAACCATTTAACCATCAAATATTGTCATGATAACAAACTTATGAAATGAGATAGAATAACAAAGTCATGACATATAGAGTACAACTGATAAATCAATACGTAAATGAAAAGCATAATAGGAATGAAATGTAAATAAATATCTCAATTAGTTTACTTACATTCCATGTAAATTCCCTAAGCTAATCCAGCCTCACGACACCTCAAAATGTGTACCCAAACCCCTAAGACTCTTCCCTTGGCTCTTGGTATGATTACTCCTATTTTAAAGTGTTTTTAAGCCCTCGGTTAGGGTGTTAGGCTTGTTTAAAGTGTTTAAGTTTGAATTATGGAATTTTAGTAATTGTGTTGTCCAGAGCACATAGCGCATTGGGTAGTATGCCTAGCGCCCTATAGACCTCCTTAGAGCACTACCCATATTCCTTAGCGCACTACATGCAGGTAGCACGCTAGCTAGCATGCCTAGCGCACTATGAGTAGGAAATCCCAAAATTCTGTACTTCAGATTTTTAGGTTTCCTCCACCAAATGCTCATCTCCAAAACCTTGAATCCTTGTTCTCCTCCGCCAGAGATTCAATACGTCCTCCACAACATTAAGAACAACTAACACTTCCTATATATATATAATCAAACCATCAATTTTTAACAAAACTAAAGGTGTAGATTAAACTTACCAGTTGTACCATATTTCTAACTTGATTCACACCTTTAAACCAACCAGAATTTCCTTCATCAACTCACTGATCTCCATCTAATCTTCCATCCTGGACTTTCTTTCTCTCCTAAGTACGAATTGAAAATGATTTGCATGAAAACCATTTTATATATAAGGTTGATTCATAGCCATTGAAGCCATTGATCTTAATGTGTATACTAATCTCGAGGCTAATCTAGTGGCTTACATCATGATTTACAATATACTAACTCTCCAATAACTCACCTTTACTAACATAATTCATAACTCAATTTGCCTTGTAATGTGTTCGCACGTATCTTGAAGAGTATCAATGGCTAATATTTTTATTTTTCTAGCTTATGTTATACTTATGTAAATAAAACTATAGCCATTATTGAATTGGTTATTTAAGCCACATTAACTTAAATTAAACTCACCACATCACTCTCAACCTTGGTCCCGCATCAGCATGCATCTCGAGGTGCATCCCCGCTTACGTCTCGACATCTATATACTAGTAAGACTGACTTAGTAATATACACATATAATACATTAAGCATACATCACAACAAATCTAGCATATACCTCAACCCCATTGCCTCAGTCATTGCAATGATCTTAATGTGAGTCTCATGTCACGAGTCAATGATCCTGATTAAGGATTTAAACTAAGATTAGGAATCTTAGGCCGTGAAAAAGCTTCCTAACTAATGGAAACTCCATCCTCGAAATTAAAATCCAAGTTAAAGTTATACCTGAATCGAAAAGGTACAAAAATATATCTCGCATATAGTCTTCCCGCTCCCATATGAGTTATGAGCCACCATGGAACTACTACTTGACTAACACCTTCAAAATAGACTTGCCTCTCAACTGCTATATCTTTCAGACCAAAATTTGTATTGGCTGCTCCTACAAAGTTACACATTCACTTAGGTCAATCTGGCTTAAGTCAACCGTTGGTCGTACGCCTGCCTTCGACTTAGCGAGTCGAAGCATAGAAATATGGAAGACTGGATGAATCTCTGACATCCGTTGAGGTAACTCAAACTCATAAGCAACCTTCCTGACATGTTTCTTAATTTTGAAAAGCCTAGTGAGTCACGGTGCTAACTTTCCTTTCAAACTAAATCTGAGAAGACTTTTATAAGGATAAACCTTCAAATACACATAGGCTCCCTCGGTGTACATGAAATAGCAGCGATACATGTTTGCATACTTCTTCCGCCTTTCTTAGGCTTGTTTAAGCTTTTGGTGAATATGTCATACCTTCTCAATGTGATTAACAACAATTTCAACCCCCACTAACTCTCGGTCCTCTAACTTAGCCTAACATGATGGCGAGCGACACTGTCTGCCATATAAAGCCTCAAATGGCGTCATTTAAAAGCTAGCCTGATAAATGTTATTGCATGAAAACTCACACAACGGTAAGTAATCCTCCTAAGATCCGCCAAACTCCAGTACACAAGCGCTGAGCATATCCTTGAGAACCCGAATCAACCTGTAAGTCTTCCCATTAGATTGAGGGTGAAAATTTGTGCTGAACTGTAGGAACACACCATACTACTCCTACATACTCCACCACATTCTGGACGTATACATAACATCTCTATATGACATGATAGTCAATGATACCCTATGTAGCATGATAATCTCTCTCTCCAACAATATATTCACTTGGTCAAATGTGTAGTGAGCTACAACTGGTAATAAATGGTTAGATTTTGTCAATATGTTCACAACGACTCAGATAGAATCATGTTGTTTACCAGTCCTTGGTAATCCTCTCACAAACTCCATAGCTATGTCTTCCCATTTCTATCGTGGAATGGGAATTGGTTGTAACAACCCTTCAGGTCTACGATGCTCAGCCTTCACCTATTGGCAAATCCTATAATTCTCGATGAACTCTAACATGTCTACCTCCATCCCAAGCCACCAAAAATGTCTTCTTATGCCATGTAACATCTTGGTCCTTCATGGATGAACAGTGAACCGAGAACGCTGTGAATGGTGAAGAATCTCATCTCTCAACTATGCCATTAATAGTATCAACAATCTGCCTCTGAATCTCAGACACTGATCCATTATCCCTCTCCAACTAGCATAATCATCACTCTAGGCTAACTCACTAAACCTTGAGTACAGAGTTTGGCTCTTTGAGCCTCTAACAATATCTGTGTACAGGTAGTTTGTAGCCTCATCTGTGAACAAACTATTACCCGAGTGTCTGTAGGAATATCTAACTGACTCATCATCATCGCTACCTCGAGTAATCCATACTCATGCTTCATATGACATCTGACAATCTCGTTATCTCTAATTGGTATCATACTCAGTGCATCAGCAACTACGTTTGCTTTTTCTAGGTGATATTTCAGAGAAAATTGTAGTCCTTCATAAATTTCAACCATCTGCACTTTTTCATATTCAACTTTTTTATGTGAAGATGTACTTCAAACTCTTGTAATAAGTATAGAGTATGAATTCCTCTCCATATAAATGATGTCTCTATATCTGCAGAGCAAACACCACCGCTGCCAACTCCAAATAATGAGTAGGATAGTTTTTCTCACGTATCTTAAGTTGTTTGGAAGCATAAGCCACTGAACCCTTATCCTACATCAATACATAGCCTAGATTCAACAATCACTTACCCAACATCAAGTAACTATTCGTATGTTGGGGAATATAAATAAGGAATGCCAATCTTTGATACCCATATGAGAAGCATCTGTATACACTTGGAATCCCTGTCTAGCCTCTAGCAATATCAACACAGGTGCGGGGGTCAACAACCTCTTCAGCTGAACAAATGCCTGCTCGCACTCCTTAGACTAATCAAATACGACATCATTCAGGGTCAATCTGGGAATCAGTGAAGCGATATTCGAGAAATCCTTTATGAACCTATGATAATATCCTACTAACCCTAAAGATTTTTTATCTTCGTAACTGAGTCGATGTCGGCCAATCCATAATAGCCCGAATCTTAACCGGATCCACTTCAATCCTTGGTGATCTAACAACACGACCTGAAAACTTGACTTTTATATCCAAAATTCACACTCACTGAATTAGTGTAGAACATATGCTCCCTCAAATCTTGCAATGTCTCTCTAGGTGCTACTCATAATCTTCTCGATTCCTCAAATATATCAATATATCATCAATGAAAACGATCACGAAATGATCAAGAAATGGTGTCATCGCCCTATATATCAGATCCATAAACATGGTGGGGCGTTGGTCAACTCGAATTGCATGATCATGAACTAATATTATCCATATCTCGTGTTGAAAGCTATCTTAAACCTATCATCATCCTTGATATGAAGCTGACGATACTCTGATCACATGTTTATCTTGGAGAAAAAAATGTGCTCCTCTTAGCTGATCAAACAAGTCATTAATACGTGATAGTGGATACTTGTTCCTTACTGTGATCTTGTTCAACTGGCTATAATCAATACACAGTCTCAAAGTACCATTTTTTCTTCGAAAATATGAAAGGTGCTCCTCATGGCGACATAAAAGGGGTGATAAGTCCCTTCTATTCCAAATCCTAAAGTTGACTCCTCAATTCCTCCAACTCTCTCAGAGCCATGCAGTACGGTGGTATAGAAATAGGTTTAGTGTCTGGTACCAACTCAATGATGGAATCTATCTCTCTTAGCAATGGTAAACTAGGTAAATCCTCTGAAAATACGCCTAGAAACTCGTGCACAATGGAAATCTCCTCAAGTCTGGGTCCCCGAGTCTCTGCCACTAAATATAATGATGATAGAGTCTTTATCTCTCCACTAGACACAAGTCGACCTCTCGTGCCCTCTGCTTTCAGTATAACACCACTATATATGAACATCAAACATTCTAAGATCTTAAATATCACTGTCTTGATGAAATAGCTTATATGAGTGTGATAAGCCGCTAAACAATCCATCCCTAACAACACGTTAAAGTTCGAAAACTCGAGCACTTTAAAGTCTGAGTGTGATACCCCGCCTATCTCTACTAGACATTTAGGGTAAGCTCTATCCCCGAATGCGTTACTCAAAATCAAATTTACACTAACACTAACCGGTGACAATCCTATAATTCCTTTCATGCGACTAGAAATGAAAGATACAGTAAAACCTAAATCAAATAAGTTGTATGAATCTCGACCACAAACAAAAATCGTACACTTGATAAAACCTTATGTAACATCGACATCTGGCTATGCTACCATGTGTACTCCCTCTCAACACTACTGTGGAAATACTACTACCAGATGTAGACAGTCTTTCAACATGTGTCCAACCTGACGACAACTATAAGAAGTAATCGACTAATGCTAACCTTGTGCTTGATCTTGGGTCTATGCTTGTGTATGTCTCTATCGGGAACCATCTCGGCCTCTACCTCTACCTCGACCTCTGCCTCTACCACACTGTTGTTGTTGACATGGCGCTGGTGGTGCTAGAAGTGCTGTTAAAGTAGTAGGAGTTGACAAAGCTGGTCTGACTGGTGGTGGCAAAGGAGGTCTACTAACTATACTCTGCAATGGAGTAGGGTATGATGTGTAGGGCATAACCGATGTGGCTTCCTCTGATCCCTGAGAACCTCTCTCCCATCTCCTTTGACCTTTGCCCCTCTATCTCATCCTCTTAAACTCCGCGACCTGATCCGATAACAACGTTGGTCCCGACGATGTCCAATTTTTATCTTGTTGTCAGCGATATATTAATGTTTTCAAAAGCTAGAAGCTAACATTGTACGTTTAATTAGCATGTTTGTATGTCCGCCATCCATATCAAAAGGGCATGTTTTTGTGCTTGAGTTTTTGACATCAAAATGCCATATTCAACTCTTATTTTCGTATGAATTATTTGCACTTGTTTGCTTAGCATACCTCTCATCTTTTTCGCAAAAAAAAAACATGTAATCCTTAAATTGTTTGTTCTTTCAAACGTATTAATGATACTATACTTCCATATGTTACAGTTATTGTATGGAAATTGAATTTGTATGTAGTGACTATTTTGTGTTCATTTTTACCGTAATAATTATTAATATTGACAAAAAAATGTTAATATTTGTTTTCTTTATAATGTTAATGTATGGTGTGATTCATTTTTTTATTCTTTCTAATGATATTTCTTTTTGCTTACATATTTGGTTCTTTTAAAGTGTGCTTCTCATATTCATTGGTTGTTGAGCTAGACTAATATTTTTTGTATAGATGTTGTAAATGAGTCAGTGCATAACTTCTCACATTCTTTTGCGTTTCTTTTTTTTTTCCACAGACCAAATGCATGCTTGATCAACTGTGTGATCTCTAATAAAGGGTATGAATTAGTTTGTGTTATCCATCCTCACCCTGATTTCAATTTCTTTTCCTATCTATTGCTTATTTTCAACCCTTTTTTGTAGGAACAAATGCTCAACAAAGATGACACGACCTTAAGAATATGGTACATCTATATTCTATGCTATGACCTTATTTTGTAATTGATGATATATAATAAATATTACTGTTCTTGAGGTGACCTATTTGTTCTCTATCATTAGAATGTAACTAAACAAATAAAGAGAACAAAACAGAACAATCTATTATAGTTTTATAGAACCCATGCATACAAGCCTACTAAGCCACAAGAATTAGATTGTGGTTTGATCTAATGAAATTGAATATTGAATCATAAAAGCAACAAATGAAACATCAAATTAAATTGCTTTTGAAACTGAAGTACTTCGACATTACTATCTTCTCTTTGCAATGCAACTTCTCATCCTCTCTTCAACACCAAGAGAGATTTTGGCAATCACATATGCCATTATTATCTTCTTATTCATATGTTATTTCTCGATAAAATATCTAAATTGCTCATTTTCTGTGTTGGTTTAGAAATAATCCTAGCAATTGCTCATTAAGTTGTAGGTAGACTTGGGAGGGTACCTGATCAAACCATGAGTTAGTACTGACTTTTCTTTGGTTAACTTCATAAGCCCTATCCGTATTAGGGAGAATTGTATTCTATATCTAGTCGGAAAAGTTGAAAAGATATAAAAATAATGCAGTTATAGTAGAAGATAAATTGCCCATGGCACCTAATGCAATTAAATCTCCAGGTTTATTTATGAATGTTTTTCTTTCTTTTGGGATAAAATTACTTGTGAAGGTTTGTAAAGATAGTAAGAAGAAGAGTCTCACATTTCATTTTCTTTTCTTAAACTATTGTTAGCACTGATATATATACATACAATGACATTGTAGGCTTGACAAAGAAATATCTATTTATCCACTCTTGTGAGGTATGTGCCCAAATTCACATGGGACCGACAAATAGTGTCAAAGAAGACATTAGGGAGTTAAATTCACGAAGTTAACTTGGAGTAAACCAATTATTATTTCCATGTTTATGAAATGAAAGAGGTGCATTGAATTTTTTTCTATTTTCTTGGTGAAGTACTACAGTACTACCATTCACTAGGCTTGTAAATTCATTTCAGATCTTTATTTAGCATGGTCTTGAAATATGAACTTAACTGTATATAGAGTTGGGGTATCACGTGGACTTTCATTTGTGAGTGGCAAAACTCATTGGTTTGAGTGAGAACAATTAGTGTGACTTTCATTTATGATCTTGTTAATTAAATCTCTTTTTACTGCTCTTGTTAATTTTGTTTTGCTTTGGATCAGGCCTGGACATCAAAAGCAAAACTTGAGTAAGTATTTTTTTTACTATTCTTATTTTGTTAATTTTGTCTTGTTGATTTTGTTTTATTTTGGTTGAATTTGTGATTCATTTTTTGTTGATTTGGTTTGGTTTGGTTTGGTTTGTTTTGATTTAGACACTCAATGGACCAATGAGTAACCCACACAAGCTTCCAAAGTGGAATTATGATGGTTCAAGTACGGGACAAGTACCTGGAGAAGACAATGAAGTGATTTTATAGTAAGACCCAATTTTTGTACTGATTTGAAAATATGTTATGATCTAATCTAGCAATAATGGGTTTTTTTGTTGATTTACAATATGATGTTTTTTAAGGAAGAGCAGGTACAAAAGCTACATGAAGGTAGGTTGCAGGAGTAAAAGTGTTTTAATTAGTAGTACTTGTTAACCTTAATGCATAATTTTCATTAATTATGCACTGCATTAGAATGGTGAGAATTGCAACTACATAGAGTGAATCAAAACTTGTTGCATTAGAATGGTGAGAAATGCAGTTTTGTATGATTCCATAATGCTCCAATAACATACTACTTTGGTTTATCATTACAAAAGTCTAATTAATCACCCTATGTTATCATCAGTTCATTCATATAGAAAAAGCAAGCTTACAAGTGTCTCACTTAATTATTTAAATTATTACTAGAAATTATTGGATAATGCATCGGGATGTGTGGTCATATACTCTAATGTTTGTTAGGAGTTATCTCAATGCGCATTTGACATTTCCAAAAGAGGAAATATTTCAATTTAATTAATTTTTTTATGAAAACCAACGTGCTTATTAAACATAGGAATCACATCATGGTTCACACATCTGCAAAACAAGGAATAATATTACAGTTCACATATCCACTAAATAAATAAAAAAATAAAACAACAAATAAAAGTGCTTGTTAAATATAGGTAATTAAAGATTTAGAATGAGCGAAAATCATGATTCAAGCATGATGGAAGATATCTCATTATATGTATAATCATAATATTTATTTATAAGCAATTATAAATCTTATATTAACAAGACACTTACATGAAACCGCATTGATCTACCATCAATGAATGTCACCCCATCATGATATTTCGTATGGACATGAAGGAAGACATCATTAGGAGTAAAATCATCATTCTTTAGAGCCTACATACAAAAAATTAAAGTTTACAACTTATTAGTTGCAACAAACTTGTAAGTTCTAAGGAAACGTCAAATGACCATGACACTAATCAATATCTCTCCATGGGTCCAAAAAGACCATGAGCCACTAGTGTGTTTCGAATGGCCTACACCAAGGCCGTATTTTTCGATCTTTCCGTTTTGTAAAGCCTTCTCGGACCTGGCCTTGAAATCTACACTCTCTCAATACTCACGTTATCTATTCCATACCTCATTAATCACAAAGTCCATCCTCACGCCAAAGGCGCGGAGCTCATGCATCAACGTGTCGTACCTAGCACATACCTTTGCATCATAGGCGGCTTTCACGATTACCTCATCAATCGATGGGTCCCACCATAAGTCTGACTGAAAATGAAAAATATAGTTAATTATGGTTTTTTTCAAAGAAATAATTAATTTAATCATTTATTCAACCATTTAATGTGAATTTTCTAACTTTCCATCTCTCCCAATATGTATCATTTTGATGATCGTGTACTGACTTCCAACAGTACCCCTCAGTAATCATCCCTCGTTTGAAGATTTTGGTCATCCTCCATGCACAAGGTTCTGAAGAATGTAAAACCTAATGGTTTTCCATGTTCATTTTCAACTTGACCAAGTTAGTCAAATATTCTTCTTGCTATAATTCTAGTTAGGGTACATATAATTAATTAGCCATTCGTAATGAAATGATAACTTACCTGACAGACTCAATAATAATGGGAAATCTAACAATATGGGGCGCGCCTCCTCCTCCCCTTGAGGTGCCATTAAGGGAGTTGGCGGAAGGGGCTACCGAGGAGGTTGCGGGGGAGCTTCGTTGTGCCTTTGAAGCGCTCGGGCTAGGGCTCCCATAACCTCGTGGGACCCGCCAGATGGTACGGGTAATACATTGGAAAATGGAGCAGATATAGTAGGCGATGGACTTCCGTGTTGGGAATCAGAATGTGATGATGGGGTGTGATTGGATGATGATGGGCTTGTCAGCAAAATAAAAAACATATATGTCGTCGAAGACGGTCTTATCGATGATGACAGTGAAAAAATATCGAAACCTCAGTCGAACAACCTTGCAATAGAAGCAATGGGTCCTGTAGTGATCATTTATCTCCTGATGCCCATTCCGGATAGACATCGACCTCTCGATGGTCCTTTACCTCGCGCAGCGTTAGCTCGTCCTCTACCACCTCTTATCGGAGGCTGACCGTCAAGGCCAGCATATGTCGGAATCCTGTCCATGATCTGTGTGCCATGTTTGCTAAATACTTCACGTACAATCGTAAGTAATCTGAGTTAAGAAAGGAATCAATGTAAACCTCAAAATTCAAGTAAATAAACGTATTTTAGTTATGTCAAAATACAAGTATATAAACATTCATCACTAATGTCAAAATACAAGTAAATAAATATATGTCACTCTCTATTATCTGTTTCAAATTCACTTTAACTACTAGAATCTGACACATGATCTTCCTCGTCATTGTCACTATCTTCCGGTACAGTGATATGGGAACTCGTTGGATTAACTAGCAATCTAATGTCATTCGTCCAATCAATGAAGACATAGATGCCTGGTTCGTCTGCTTATAATGCAGTATCTGTCGAACGAACAATCTTATCATCAACAACGGTGCCCTAATAGGCGAACTTTGACTGACAACAACAAAAAACTAACCACTCTTATCATTCATGCTTCATAGAAGGGTATGGAAGATAGTAAATCGGATAGGCTTGCATTGCCACAATGAAAGGCTAGTTCTTGTTATACCGTCAAGTTCGATGAACCCTAACTAACTTGAGTGAAGGGTGAGTCCTTACACTCGCAGGCAGTGTGGGTCAAACCATTCACATTTGAACAACATCGTTCGCTTAAAGCCATTGTATCCAATCTGGATAACCTCTTGTAGTCTTCCATAGAAATCATGGGAAACATCGACGTAGTTGGAGCCCTTCACACAGACACCATTGCTATGTGTCGCCCTATTAGCACTATACACCACGATATGAAATTTGCACCCATTAACAACATATCCTGGGTATACTACACAAGATCATGCAGGACCGATTGCAAGATGACGAAATGTCTCATCTGTGATGTTATGTCGTGCTTACTTACAAACACAACATTTATAAGTCATTTTATGAGATAAAAGAAAACTTTCAAAATAGCAGAATTTAACATTACATATGTTTGAAACCACTTAGCTAGATTCTGCTCGAGATTATAATCGATGTTTGTCTCTTCCCATATGGCATAAGTCCTTCATCGATGAAGATTCTACATTTCATACTCATATGTTGAAAGAATAAAGACCAAATTTATTAAAGTATGAACATAATAAATTGACATTTTAGAATGATTTACGAGTTGTATGGAACGACTTCAGGACAATTGAGTAAGATCTAAGTGTGAGCAGCATTGCACTCTTGTTCAGTCAAGAATTTTCTTTTTCGGTACCAACTGTACGACCTGGGTGAGTAAAAATGGAGAAGTCGCTAACAAAATGAAGATTGGGATCGACACCATCGTCATCATTGCATTCATGTCAATTGTTCAAAGTGGCAATATGGTCTTCAAAATAATAAGAACAAAGCGAGGTTGTTTCCTCTACCAAATATGCATTGCCCATCAATCCTTTGACCTTCGCTTTGTTCTGCATATTGTTTTTCAAGTGCTTAAGGTACCTAAAGAATTCATGTTGTTGATAAACAATAACTTGATTATTGATGAATGTCATAACTGGTTAATTCGTAATTAGGAATGAGTAAATTACCTCTCAAACGGACACATCCAACGAGATTATACTAGGCCAGCAAGCCAACCTCATAAGGTAAGTGAATTGGCAAGTGTTTCATTCAATCGAAAAAACTTAGAGGAAATATCTTCTCCAATTTACAAATTATTAGAGGTATCTCAAACTCTAAATGAGCCATATCTTGTACCACTACACTTTTAGCCGTTAGTGATAAAAAAATAGACTAAACTTGCGAATGGCGACCTAACCAATATCTGGAAGAAGTTCCCAAAATGCGATTGGAATCAATATTTACATGAAAAGACGACAATCGTGACTCTTCATCCCGGACAAAGTTTCGGCCTTTTTGGTCTATGCAACGCCCAAAATTAGAAGCATATCCGTCGGGGAAAAACAAAGATCATATCCACTCGCATAATTTCTATTTTTAGGGTTATCAAGAGCGTAGCCTGCTAGCGAATACTTCTTTGACACTTCATCTATTTGTAAAGAAGGTTGGTGACAAAGTTTGCGAACATCTTGTCTCGACTTCACATAGTCCTTAGTCTTTCATAGCACACTCATAATAATGTTGAATATGTTGTCGAACATATTTTTCTCTGTGTGCATTATATCCAAGTTGTGTCTAATCAAGTTCGTTTTTCAATACCGTAAGTCTCAGAAGATTCTTTGTTTCCTCCATCCTGAACCCTTAGAATTTCTGCCTTTTTCGCATCCGCGCCGATTTTTGTCACCTTCATTAATCCCAAGGACTCGATTTCCATCAAGATTTCTTCACTAGATTATATTAGCAAAATTTCGTCATTTAAAACTGTTTTGCCTCAGAGAAACCTTTTTTTACATTTCCTAAGTTCAGAGTTTTGATGCAAGAATCGACGATGACAATTGAACCATGAAGTTTTCCTACCGTGGCAAAGTTGAAATGCTTCCGCATCATCCATGTAGTATGGACAACTCATATTGTCATATGTGCTCCAACCCGACAACATGTTATATGCGGTACTGTCCATAGTAGGGCTGCTCGCATTTGAAGATTTTATTTTTTTGAAACATCATATGTTATTATCCCATTGTGCCATAAATCTTGTAACTCTCTCACCAGCAGTTGAAGGAATACATCGATTTTTTGGCTAGGGTTGGTCTGTTTGAGAACGATAACCACCAAGAACATAAATTCTTCTTTCACGCACATCGATGGTAGAAAGTTTTATGGAGTCAAAATCATGGGCAACGAAGAGTAAGGCCTCCCATTTAACCCAAATGGTTGAAAGCCATCCGTGTAGAGCCCCTAACAAACATTTCGAAACTCTACCCTGAACTTTTTATTGACTTCATTAAAATGATGCCATGCCATCGAATCTAAACAATGATGCCTAACATCATTTGGGGATACGTGTTCCTCGTGACAACGCATATGTCTAGCTGTTGATTTGGAAGCAAAAAAGCACTACAATCGAGGGCCTAAGGGAAAGTAATACATTTTTTGCAAGGCCGTGTCTTTGCATTCCTACCGCGAATACGTCGTTTTGTCATGTATTGAGAATGCCACAAAATTTGCACGATGTTAACCCATAGTCCTTTTTCCTAATAAATCATACATTGGTTTTCACAACAATCTATCTTCTCGACAGGTAGACCCAACCCTTGCATTAGTCATTTTGTTAAGTAAAAACTGTCAACTAATGTGTTGTTGTTAGGAAACGCTTCCTTAATGAATTACATGAACCCATCGTAATAACGTTCAGAGATGTGGTGCATCGATTTCAGAGAAAGCAATCTAGCCATGGCTGACAATTTCGTCATGTTCTCACAACCCGACCATAATTGTTTGTTACCAACATCAATTATGTCGTATAGTTGTTGTGCTTGGGGCTTGGGCTTATCTTCCATGAGATTCCAGTTAAAACTAGGTCCCGCCGCATTATTTAGCATCTCTTGGTAAGTTGACGTTGGTTGACCATAACCTATGTCGATTTCTTCTTCGCAATTGTTTTCGAAATTGTTGAAAATGGACGTCATTTCCCGACCTTCTTTTTCATCGTGTTTGTACCAACAATAGTGTATGGGAATGAACTCGTAACTACATATGTGGTGCTCAACAGTTTGAACGTTGAAGTAGGGTAGAAGTCTACATTTATTACGATTACATGGGCACCTAATCCTACCCTCATTGTGATAAGTGGTAACTTTTCCTTCACAAACTCCATGAACGTTTTTACCTTCACAACAAACTCTCTTCGAATAAACTCATTATCGAGGAGATTATACATCCAATCTCTATTCGCGATCGACATTCCCTACAAAACATAGTACATGGTTGTTATAAATGTTTTTTCTTATGTTTTGGATCATGGTTTGGTGATGTTCATATAAGCAAAACTATCAAATATTCACCTATGAAAGAAGAAGCACAACTTGAGCATATAAGACATCATACCATTAGTTTTGCATATTCTACAAAAATTTCGACAAAGTCTCCCCTATAAAATGGACTACCAAAAATTTTAGAACCTAATAAATATCAGTGGGAAAATGCCTAGAAGGTCTCACATCTCCCCAACATTTCACAATATCATATAAACATGAATTAAAAGGTTAAATCAAATTCATATTAACAATTCAAGATATTCAACAAAGAGTGAACACGCAAGTTGCAACTGAAATGAAAATATTGAACAATTATAAAACTAAATACAATTCATAGTAAACATATATGCATGTCAGTTCAAAGTATATACTAATTTGCCGCTTTGCTTTACATTGGCCTTTAAAGCCAGTAATGCAATTGAGTTGCTTTTTAAAATGTTCAAAGTTTTTATAAAAAGCTAGTAAAAGGTAATTCTTTAGTAAACATATGGTCATGTCAATTCAAAGTAAATAGTCATTTTTGAAAAATTTCACTTGTTATAAAGATAGTCGTTTATAATAAATACAACACATATACTTCCCATGTCAATGGGATTATAATTAGAACTAAACCACATAATTGCATTCATTATGAATGAAAATTTAATTGATAAAAACATAAAAAGGAAACCTCACAAGAAGTTTCATTTAAAATGATTATTGTAAACCAATTAAAATTGGTAACAAAATAAAGTTAGCTATAACAAAAGACATTTCCACTAGTGCTTATGTCTACTTTATTTCGTTAACTTTGGTTATGTTCTTTACTTGTTTGTCTTTCCTTGCAAACCCTTGCATTTAACCATCTATTGCAAAAGTAATCGAACAACTTTATTTTTATTTCCACTAGAGACTAGTCCTAAAAGTATTTGAAGCCAAAAGGTAAATAATAGTTACATTTGATTGGTTCCCACTCATTTTTGTTTCCACTAGAGACTAGTCCTAAAAGTATTCGAAGTCGAAAGGTAAATAATAGTTACATTTCGTTCTATATATTGATTTAATCTTTAGAACAAAATGCTTCGCATTAAGTTCAACATTATCACCAAATGCTTGCCACATAAATTGGATTATTGTACATCTTAGGAACATAAAGGAATCCAAATGTTAAGGTGATGAACTCAATTTGATCAGTGAAGACAAGGTCTAATAGGGTATGACAATAAGTGGCACTAAACACATGAACAAACACTAAAAGCAAGTTGATGTGCATGCTCATCGCTAAGCCACTTTTTCAAGTATTTGTACAATGCGAATACACTTTATAAAGTATTTGTACAATAACATAAGATAACTCCTCTTAAGGATTTTCCAATTGAAGAAAATAATCAAAATGAGAAGGAATGAAGATAGAAGAAAACGAATCAATTGAGTCGACAAAAAAAAAAGTCAAAGCTAAGCGCTTAACTAAGGATGTTGAATCTTAAACTCGGGATGCTCAAAAAATACTTTTGCCCTTAAAAATTAAAATTAAAATATGCATGAGAGACAAGATATTCCAAGTAACCACATTTGGGCGATCAACCTTCTCGACCCACTTCCTCTCAAACAGCTCAAGTGCTTACTTAGTCATCCCCTTAGCAACATACCCAGATATCATACAATTCCAAGAAACAACATTTCTCATAGGCATTTTCTCAAATGGGCTTTGAGCAACATCCAACCGCCCGCACTTTAAATACATAGACACCAACGACATATGCAATCGAATGTTCCCTCTCGAACAACCATAACCAATTATCCTATGCACCCATCACCCACCATGTAACAATTAATAGCTAAGTCCCAACATTGGAAAATAGCTTTGATTGATTCTCTTTATTTCCAACTAAGTTAGGAATCAAAGAAATAGGAACACAGTAAGTAGTATGTAACAATTAATACAACTTCACCTTAAATACATGTTGTTATTATATAGTATATGTTATAATATACTTATTTGCAACCCAGGGGTTACATAACTATTTAATTGCTACAAGTGTAGTAGAAATTAAGGATGCTATGTAAATTAAGTGAATCAAATGAATCAAACGAAAGAAATCACCATTTAACTGATGAGCAAGAGAGTCTTAAGTACATATGATTCCCAAGCTGGCTTCCATGTGCAATTGGTTATAGAATAAGTGAAGGTGATTTATTTATTAAAGACCTTAATCCACACTCATAGACTAAAGTAGGTACTTTTGTGAGTTCCTTGTTTTGTCTCATAAGTGTAATATGTGATTGAAAAATTGTTCCAGTTGGGAAATGCAAGGTTTTAAACATAATATTTCTAGATGCACCTGTTGAGACTAGATTTTCCTATTCGGAAAGCATACAAGGTAGGGGGAGTGGAGACATTAAGTCAGCAACACGGATTTACGCTTTTCTAAGAAAAGGTAATGTAGAATGCTATATATGAATTGTATGTTAACTCTTCGTTGATAATTTGCTTACTAGCAATTGTTATTGTATTCTTACACGTGCTAAGAGTGGCGTTACATTACTTGTTTCAAACATGAAGAAATAAAATATGTGTATATTCATGACTTCTTTTATTTTTTATTCTATTTTAAATTCTTGCAGTGGTTGATTGATCATACAGAGTGTTGGGGCATGTGCCCTAGGTGAATCCATTAACTGTCTTTATGAATACTTTTAGTTAATAAAATAAAGGATTTCATTTGCTGTTTATTATAATTAATTTGCATGTTTACATTATAATAAGATCCATGGGTATTTACAGAAATATCCTAAATGTCCCTAGTCGATCATTATACTTAGAACTATAATGAATTAAGACTAGTGTGAGTCTTGATTGATGATCATATGATGATTATACGTATAGGGATACGAATCAAAATCACGAGTACTTGTTAGGGAACAAAGTACTGGACCGACCCGCTATGAGAACATCACATGGATTCAGTCATAGTTGTTTCTCATGATAAGTATATTTTTCAGTCCTCTGACTTGAGATTATCAGAGACTTCAACATTAGGAACATAGTGATTTGACACTATCAAACGTTGTCTTTAACCGGACAATTATAAAGGTTGTGATTGGTTAATATGGGAGCAATGTGATGAAGTTGTGTAATCAAGATACAATTTGTCCCTCTCATATAAAGAAAGATATCCAGTGGATCCTTCGATGTGTTAGACTGTTAAAAGGCCTAGTCTAAGTGAATTGATATTGATCAATGTCACTTGGATGTTTTCAGTCTACCTAGATATCGAGACTAGTACGATTAAACATGTTGGATGACAATTCCATGCCTTATGTTTGATCAAAAGGATATCGTGTGACAAAAGGATGTTATATACACTATTGATTAGGTTGTATCGATTTGATATTCGTACAACTTGGGTAGTCATAATGTCTTGCTAGAGGCCGCTTTTGACTTGTATACTAAAATGTGTTTTGGTACACTGCCAACGTTGTATGAGCCTATTTGGTCGCACACTAAGAATGGTTTTGCGAGATTTTAAGATGGTTCAGAAAAATGAATTTTATATGATGAAATTTATGACGGAAACATCCTTGTGGTGTATTACACTTATACTTTTTTAAGTAGGGGTATATGTGTAATTTACTTAACCGTCTTTATACAAGGGTTGTATAAATAGATGCTTTAAGTTAGAATACACGGACGAAAGATCAAAAGGCCAAAACTCTATTTTCGTTTCAGAAATGACTTAGGGTTTTTTGGTATGCTCTTGATCATTTTGGAGAGAAAAATAAAAGGTTTGGTATTCTATCGAAGCTAGCACTTTGAATCTCGGCCGACGTTCGTGTGTGGACTACTGGTAGAGGGTGTTCGTCGTTGTCAGCGCCTTCGAGATCGATTAACCTTCAGAAAGGTACATCGCGACTAAGGTATGATTAAGTTTTCATGGTTTAAACGTTTTTAATGGAATTAGATTCGGATCCTGTTGGGGTTTTTGTCAAAATTATTTTGTAATCTCCGCTGCGTATGAACCCCAAAATCCAACAGTGGTATCAGAGCCTTCGAGTTCGATTTCATTAAATTTATTGCATGTTTTCTTTTGATATATACATGATATATGATTGAAAGCATGTTAATAGTTGATGTATATGTGATATACATAAGTTGTCTTTGAGATTTATTATCATGTTTTGTGTATATGATACACATATTCGTGATTTAATTAAAATCAGTTTCGTACATGCTAGTAACCATGTTAGGTTAATTCAAATAATTTTAATGAATTGAATTTCGTGTTCTGTGATCCATGACACCATTAGGTTCGATTGGGATAGTAATTCATGATTCAATTACATGTTTGTGATTATTTGGATGAGGACCGAAATTGCAAATAATTAATTTTCGAAATGATTAATTTATAAATAATTAATTTTCGAAATAATTAATTTATAAATAATTAATTTTCGAAATAATTAATTTATAAATAATTAATTTTCGAAATTATTTATTTATAAATAATTAATTTTCGAAATTATTTATTTACAATTAATTAATTTTCGAAATTATTTATTTATCTTGTTATATATATTTTGTTATAAAGTTTCTATTTGATAAAGATAGATAACAAATTAGAATATGAGATAAATATCAAGAATCTTGTTATTGGTGATATACTAGGATTCAAATATCTTAAATCCTAATTGGATTAGGATAAGATGATTAGTTAGATGCTGGCCCGAGTTAATTAAAATGTTTTAATTGACTTAATTTCAGATAAATTAAGGGGTTAATTATGATAATAAAATCAGTGAAAAATTATGATTTTCTATAGCGAATTTTAATTTTCGGAATTGAGATTCGTCTTCTTAAAAAAAAAAAAAAAACGCAAATCCGATCAAGCTAATATGCCAATGGATCGCTGATTGACCGGCCAATGATACCGTATAACTAATCCTAGGGTACGGAAATTCTTTTGTTAGTGAAAAGTATAAAAAAAATTTCCAAATTGTTTAGTGATTGAACAAATCAATAAAATATACGATATTTCATTGTTTACATTAAATCACTAAAACTGAATAAAATCCCTCTATTAAATTTTAAGTCTCGTGCCATCCATTTTAAACACTTGTCAAGACCTCGATCACACTAATATAGTTTCAGCCATAGTTGGGTGTATTGTGTTATCTTGGTGAGACAAGTTGGGTAAGAGTTACCTTAATGTTTAAAATGGTCCGACTTAATAAAGCCATCAAAATAGTTTTGAGCTTTAGGCAAATGATGAGATAAAAACATGCTAAGACATAAGATGTCCCGTATCTCATAAAAGGATCTAAAAATTACATAAGATGTAATTGGTAATCATTACCTACCTAAATAATCTAGTTCGTGTTTCATGCCATAGCCGTCATAGAGTTAGGTGAAATATGGATTTTAGTCCTCTAAATAAACAGTACGTTTTAGGAGGGTTGTTAATTTAGTGGGAGTCAATTCCTCTATACTAAAATAAACTTTCCATAATCTTTATTGTAGATGAATGGCATCTTCGAGTAACAATAATCCCTTGTCACTGCGATCCATCCTTGAGAAGGATAAGCTATCTAGGACTAACTTTCTTGACTGGTTCAGAAACTTGAGAATTGTTCTTAAGCATGAACGCAAGTTGTATGTCCTGGATGCTCCAATCCCTAAGGACCTACTAGCTAATGCTACGAAAGCTGTGACGCATGCGCATAATAGGCATGTCAATGATTCTACTGATGTTGCATGTATTATGCTAGCAACTATGGTTTCCGAACTTCAGAAGGACATGGAACTAATGGAAGCCTACGACAGGTTCGTAACGCTGAAGGAAATGTTCCAACAACAAGCTAGGCAATAAAGGTTTGAGACAGTCAAGAACCTACATTCTTGCAAGATGACTGAGGGTGCGTCAGTTAGTCCTCATGTTCTGAAGATGAAGGGCTATGTTGACCAACTTGATAGACTCGGATTTCCCATAAGCTAATAGTTGGCTACGGATTTGATCCTGAATTCATTACCAGAAAGTTACTCACAATTTGTGATGAACTACAATATGAATAATATGGAGAAATAAATTTCAGAGTTGCATTTGATGCTCAAAACTGCTGAACAAAATATCAAGAAACCCTCTAGTAATATGTTGATGGTCTAAAATGGAAAGGGAATGAAGAAGAAAGGCAAAGGCAAGGCTAGAGTTGCCAAGGCTGTTGCTGCACCTGTCGCAAAGCCTATGGAACAAGTCAAGACCCTACTGTTCTCGCTTCAAAACACCCAAAAGAAAAGGAAGAAAATTGTCATTTCTGTAATCAAACCTATCTTTAGCATTGTCGTCTCGGACACATAAACGAGAAACGCATAACGAAGCTCCATAAAGATGGGCTTGTAGATTCATTTGATTTAGAAACATATGAAACATGCGTATCTTGTTTACTAGGCAAGATGACTAAAAGTCCCTTTACTGGACACAGTGAAAGGGTATTTATTGGGTCTAATACATACTGATGTATGTGGTCCTATAAACACAATGGCTAGAGGAGGTTATCGGTATTTCATTACATTTACTTGATGATTTCAAAGAGATATGGTTATGTATATCTTATGAAACATAAAGTTGAATCATTTGAGATGTTTCGAACGTTTCAAAATGAAGTGCAAAATCAACTTGGTAAAACTATCAAAACACTTTGATCAGATCGAGGTGGTGAATATTTAAGACAAGAATTTGATGATCATCTTAAAAATTGTGGGATTGTCTCCCAATTGACTCCACCAGCAACTCCACAATGGAATGGAGTTTCTGAAAGGAGAAATCGAACCTTATTAGATATGGTTCGATCTATGATAAGTCATGCAGATCTTCCATTATCCTTTTGGGGTTATGCATTGCAAACTGCAGCTTTCACTCCAAATCGAGTTCCTTCTAAAGCGGTTGATAAAACACCATATGAGATATGGTACGGGAAGAGACCTAGTTTGTTTTTCCTTAAGATTTGGGGTTGTGAGGCTTACGTAAAACAACAAGTCTCAGAAAAACTAGCACCAAAATCTGACAAGTGTTTATTTGTGGGGTATCCTAATAAAACAAAAGGATATTACTTTTATAATCCCGTTGAGAACAAAGTGTTTGTTGCTTGGTATGGTGCCTTTATGGAAAAATAGTTTATTTCAAAAGACACTAGTGGGAGAGAAATAAATCTTGAAGAAGTTCAAGAATCACAGATAAACCCTGAACCGCTACTGGAAGTTCAACAACGTTCTGAACCAGTTGAACCTCCGCGAGTGACACAAGGCCCACGTAAATCTGGTAGGGTAAGACATGATCCAGAGAGATTCAGATTTCTCATTACTGATAGTCGTGATGTGTTGCTTATGAATCAAAATGAGCCCACCACTTATTAGGAGGCTATGTCTGGACCAGACTCAGATAAATGGCTAAGTGCCATGAACTCTGAGATGCAATCCATGTATGATAGCCAAGTTTGGAACTTGGTTGATTTACCTGAAGGTGGTAAGACCATTGGATGTAAATGAGTTTTCAAGAAGAAAACTGACATGGATGGCAATGTGCATACTTTTAAAGCAAGACTTGTAGCAAAAGGTTTCAGGCAGACTCAAGGTGTTGATTATGATGAAACTTTTTTGCCAGTAGCCATGCTTAAATCCGTAAGAATTTTAATTGCCATTGCTGCATATTATGACTATGAGATATGGCAAATGGATGGAAAAAACAACATTTCTTATGACACAACCTGAAGGTTTTGTACATCATGAGAATTCTAGAAAGGTCTGCAAGCTTCAAAGATCCATTTATGGATTAAAGCAAGCTTCTCGAAGTTGGAATCTTCGTTTTGATGAAGCAATCCAGGATTTTGGTTTTATTAAGAACGAATATGAGCCTCGTGTATACAAGAAGGTCAGTGGGAGTGTAGTTATTTTTTTGGTACTGTATGTTGATGATATATTACTCATTGGAAATGACATCCCAACATTGCAGAGTGTCAAGTCTTGGTTAGAGAAGTGTGTCTCAATGAAAGACTTAGGAGATGCAGCCTATATCCTAGGGATAAGGATCTATAGGGATAGATCTAAGGGGCAAATCGGTCTAAGTCAGAGTGCTTACATAGACAAGGTGCTGAATAGGTTCAGTTTGCAAGACTCTAAAAGAGGATTGTTGCCAATGTCTCATGGCATAAGTCTCAGCAAGAATCAATGTCCTAGGACAAATGATGAGCGAGATCGTATGAATAATATTCCATATGCATCAACTATTGGATCTATCATGTATGTCATGCTATGCACTCGACCTGATGTATCATATGATTTGAGCACTACAAGCAGATATCAGTCAGATCCTGGTGAGAGTCACGATAGCGGAAAGAACATCCTTAAGTACTTAAGAAGGACTAAGGAAGTGTTCTTGGTCTATGGAGGTTTTGAAAATGATCTAGTTGTAAATGGTTACACGATGCAAGTTTTCAAACCGATATAGATGATTTTAGATCGCATCTGGATATGTGTTTACTTTGAATGGGGGTGCGATGAAAGTGGAAAAGTTGTAAGCAAGAGACGTGGCGGATTCTACAATAGAAGCCGAGTATATTGCAATGTCCGATGCAGCAAAGGAGGCAGTTTAGATCAAAAAGTTCATTTCTGAACTAGGTGCGGTTCCAAGTATTGCTAACCCTGTTTATTTGTATTGTGACAATAACGGGGCAATAGCACAGGCCAAGGAACCTAGATCACACCACAGATCCAAACATATACTCAGGCGTTTTCATCTCATCGGAGAAATTATTGAGAGGGGAGACGTAAAGATTTGCAGAGTACCTATTGAAGACAACGTTGTGGATCCATTGACAAAAGCTCATCCACAAGCAAAACATGATGGTCGTGTTAGATCATTAGGCATTAGATGCACATATGATTGGCCCAAGTGCAAGCGGAAGATGTTGGGGCATGTGCCCTAGGTCAATCCATTAACTGTCTTTATGAATACTTTTAGTTAATAAAATAGAGGATTTCATTTGTTGTTTATTATAATTAATTTGCATGTTTACATTATAATAAGATCCAAGGGTATTTACAGAAATATCCTAAATGTCCCAAGTCGATCATTATACTGGGAACTATAATGAATTAAGACTAGTGTGAGTTTTGATTGATGATCATATGATGATTATACGTATAGGGATGCGAATCAAGATCACGAGTACTTGTTAGGGAACAAAGTACTGGACTGACCCGCTATGAGAACATCACATGGATTAGATCATAGTTGTTTCTCATGATAAGTATATTTTTCAGTCCTCTACCTTGAGATTATCATAGACTTCAACATTAGGAACATAGAGATTTGACACTATCAAACGTTGTCTTTAACCGGACGATTATAAGGTTGTGATTGGTTACTATGTGAGCAATGTGACGAAGTTGTGTAATCAAGATACAATTTGTCCCTCTCATATAAAGAGAGATATCTAGTGGATCCCTCGATGTGTTAGACTGTTAAAAGGCCTAGTTTAAGTGAATCGATATTTATCAATGTCACTTGGATGTTTTCAGTCTACCTAGAGATCGAGACTAGTACGATTGAACATGTTGGATGACAATTCCATGCCTTATGTTTGATCAAAAGGATATCGTGTGACAAAAGGATGTTATATACACTATTGATTAGGTTGTATCGATTTGATATTCGTACAACTTGGGTAGTTATAATGTCTTGCTAGAGGCCTCTTATGACTTGTATACTAAAATGTGTTTTGGTACACTGCCAACGTTGTATGAGCCTATTGGGTCGCACACTAAGAATGGTTTTGCGAGATTTTAAGATGGTTCAGAAAAATGAATTTTATATGATAAAATTTATGACGAAAACGTCCTTATGGTGTGTTACACTTATACTTCTTTAAGTAGGTGTATATGTGTAATTTACTTAACCGTCTATATACAAGGGTTGTATAAATAGACGCTTTATGTTAGAATACACGGACGAAAGATCAAAAGGCCGAAACTCTATTTTTGTTTCAGAAATGACTTAGGGTTTTTTAGTATGCTCTGGATTGTTTTGGAGAGAAAAACAAAAGGTTTGGTATTCTCTCGAAGCTAGCACTTTGAATCTCGGCTGCCGTTCGTGTATGGACTACTGGTAGAGGGCGTTCATCGTTGGCAGCGCCTTAGAGATCAATTAACCTTCAGAAAGGTACATTGCGACTGAGGTATGATTAAGTTTTCATGGTTTAAACGTTTTTAATGGAATTAGATTCGGATCCTGTTGGGGTTTTTGTCAAAATTGTTTTGTAATCTCCGTCGCGTATGAACCCCAAAACCCAACACAGAGTTCCTATCAAACCCTTTTTTATGTTTGAGGCGACTCTTATTTAGGCATATTCATTCCTGCTATCACACTCCAAATATCAAATGCTAATTCCTTAAGTCTTCCCATATTTGAACCTAGCGAAATTCTATAGTTTTGTTACTTACATTTCACATTATTTTCGTTGAATATCCAAATCGAGGCTTTTAATAGTTTGCAACACAACTCAATGTATTGAAAGGCATTTCTTTCTTACAAATTAAGGTAGTTAGTGTTTTATTCTCAAGCGAGTGGACTCACAAGTTAGATGCAATGAGAAGGTTTTGTAGTGCATAAGCAACCTCATTAATTCAGGTAAGAGATGATTTTGAACTCCTCACTTGCAAAGTAGAGGCTTGTAGCCATTGACACCATTAATGATTTTATAGAACTCTAAAAGTGGAAAATAGCAACAAACCCGAACAACAAATGCAACAAATCACACAAACAATTCAACAAAACAACTAAAAATTCAAAGAAAATTTGAAAAAATTGGCCTCAATTAGGAGCAAATTGATAACCTTTGCAGCACTACTGTGTATCTCGTGTTGGAAGAGGGAGCGATGATGGTGGAATTGAGAAGGAAGAGGAAGGACTCAGTGGTGGTGTTGATTGGGGGAAGAATGATTGATGAACTTGCTCAGGAACCTCCAACGGCTTCACAAACCTCTGACATCTATCTTTCGCTAGCTCTGTAAAACCACTCACAAACTACACATATATATTGAGAGAGATAAAGAGACTGAGAACAAGAAGAACATTTTGATTTCCTTGGCTGGATTTTGGGCGTCTTCAACATAACAGTGACCCCACTTGAAGTTTGATTTTAGGCTTGGGAGGACTCAGAGTCTATTGCAATGGAATTAGGGTTTGTGAGTGGATGATCAATCGATAATGATGGAGGCGCCTTCATCGTTGTTGTTGTTGTTTACCCTCTCTCACTTCTAGCCTCTCAATGTGTGTGTTCTAGCATTTTGAGAGAGAGGGCGCAATGAGAGAAGAAGCGAAAGCTTTTATTAGGTTGAAGACGATTTATAGTTGTGGAGGTTCGTGGGTTGAGGAGGCGTTGGTGGGGAAGGTTGTTTATGAATTGAAGGAGGGATTTACTTGTTCGTGGGTTGAGGGGTTGCGAGGAGGGTAATGGAAGATGACGATGAGTTTGATCTAATATTAAGGCATGCCCCCTTTTTTATCTCAATTTGCAGTTTAACAACGAAATACTAAGGCGAATAAATTTCCCGATCAAATATATTTCATTGCTAATCCATTGAAGTTAATTGTTTACAACCGATTAGCAACGAATTTTGGATTACCAATGGATTAGCATACTGATTTTGACTAATATGTTACTAATTCGTTGCATAAGTTAGATTGCAACGGATTACCAATAGAGTAGCAATGGATTAGTCAAAATTCATTGTCAATCCGTTGGTAATTTAAAATCCATTGCTAATTCGTTGTAAACAATAAATTGCAACAAATTAGCATTGGAATATTGGGGGAGACATTTTGGTGGGAGTTTTTACCAACAAAATTTATTTCCATTGCTAAATTTTGTCTTTAATCTGTTGGTAATCCGTTTCTAATTGGTCATACAGTTTTTCATCCACATTCCATTGCTAATTAGCAACAAAATAAGTGTACATTACTAATTATGTTGCTAATTTACTATTTCTTTGTGAAGTTTCCATCCAAAGCTATTGTCATATGCCACCAAACATCAACATCTCTCTGTAATGTTTATGATGAAATATCAGATCGAAGTCAATCCTCAATCCTCAAAACCCTATAAAGCATCTCCTAAGACAATATCCACTTCTCAATCTTCTCAAAGTCTCGTTGTCCGTCAAAATAAACTGGCTTCAGTCTGATGAAATCCTTCACCAACTAAACCTCATCTTATGAACTAGAAGATGTAGGGGTGGGAGACGACATAGTATCAGTAGTCTTTGTAGTTGGCACTGTCACAACCAGAATGGTCTGTACAACTAAAGCTGCTAGTATCGCAGTAGGAAGCTCTGGTGTGGGTAATGTGGGAGTAGTAGTAGTAGAGGAGACCAGTGTCTGCGCTAGTGGTGCAAAATGAGCTGTCATTATAGCGATAAAGTTAGCTAACTGCTATCCATGAACTGAAACTTGGTTAGACAGCCTCTAATAATCATCAGCATGTGGAATAGGAGGTTGGCTGCAACTAGCACCTGCATCCCCGCTATCGTGTGAATCAACCATCGATGTCCACAATTCGATAGCGAACACAAATCAGCTATTAAGTAGATATTGCATATATATATATATATATATATATAGAAACTAACATGTAAATATAAGTATTCCTCAACTCATTTTCACTCTCTTCCCAACTAATAGTTTCTAGGTGATGATCATCTGGTTTTCACAACTAAGATTCATGTTTTAAGGAAATTTATAGGTTAATTATTTTTAAAATTAGCTCTGATACCAACCGTGACGACCCTTTCTCAAATTACAACACCGCCCTACTTAAGCCCGACATTTAGCCTTAATCTCAGCCATATAAAATTTAATAATGTATTAGTAAGCCGTTTCAGATTTTTCTCCAAAATAGCCAACTTTAAAAATAAGCAATCAATTGTTCTCTTATCAATTAATATCTCAAAGTTAATTAAAATTTTCATAACTTAAAGATTATTCAACGTAAGTCTTTATTAATCAACAGAAGTTTGTTAATATAAATCCTAAGTATGTGAAAAACCAGGTTACAATGAACACATGCCAAAGTATGTGAAAAACCAGGTTACAATGAACATATGCCAATATATGATAAAACGGCAATAACAATATCAACATGTGTCTGGTCAGGAAACTATCTCGCAACCCATAATATACAAACACAAAATTATATAAAAGACATATATAATCCGTACAACAAAAATCAAAACCTATAAAATCAAAGGTAGCAGCACTCCAGTGGCTCAGAGATAGTCATCGATCTTCTCTTTACCCAGTCTACTACTCAATGGATCTTCGCCCACTGTCATAAAAAGGATGGTGAGTATAAAAAAGTAGAAAGTAACACTAAGGGGCATTTATCCATATTTCCAAATATATAATAGGTATCCGAAAGCATAACAACAACAACAACAACTACACTGAAAAAGAATCATGCTATAAGATACTTTAGTTAAACAACATGAAACTAACACTTGGCTAAATAGTAATGATCTTGGACCGATCGATTGTGAGTTACATCATGTTAGCCTTATTCCACTATTTAGGGTGTAATCAGTCTTATGAGTGCCTTCATATCCTTAAAAATGTCCATCACACATGTAAATATACTTTTCAACAACCCCAAGTCTCATACCTTATGTGTTGCACAGGCTAGTGGTGAGATGTCGACAACCTCAGAAATCTAGTGACCCGTATGTCGCGCTCATCTCTATCATGTCATGATCCTAGATATAAAAACTACTTTCATAATTCAAGAAATAGCACGGTTTAGGAATCCAACAATATGATTACATAACTAGTGTATAAAGGGAAATAGATTCACAATGTCATGGATCACCTACCAAATAGCATGCTATTTCCTTTACTTTCCTTAAAAATAGAAAATGACATAGCACAAGATTTAGAGTCAATGGAACCATTTAACCATCAAATAATGCCATGATAATAAACTCATGAAATAAGATACAATTACAAAGTCATAACATCTAGAGTATAATAGATAAATCACTCCAAGTGACTATAAATGAATAGCCTAATAGGAATGAATAAATCAATATCTCGATCAGTTTATTTACAATCCATGCAAGTTTCCTAAGCTAACCTGACCTCCCGAAACCTCAAAACACGTACCCGAATTCCCAAGACTCTTTCCTTGGCTCCAGGTATGATTACACATGTTTTAGAGTGTTTTTAGACCATCAATTAAGATGTTTGGCTTGTTTGAAGTATTTAACTTTCAATTATGGAATTGCAGTAATTGTTCTATCTCCGAGCACCAAGCGCATTAGGTAGTATGTTTAGTACACTAGGACCCTATTAGCACGCTAGTTAGTACGCCTAGAGCGCTACGCGCAGGAAATCCCTGAATTCTGCACTTCGAATTTTTGGGTTTCCTCATCCAAATGGCTATCTCCAAAGCCTTAGATCCCTATTCACCTCGACCAGTGATCCAATACGTCCTCCAGAACATCAACAACCGCTTACTCGCTTACACTTCTTATATATATATATATATATATATATATATATATATATATATATATATATATATGATCAAACCATCAATTTTTAACAAAACTATAGGTGTAGACCAAACTTACCAATTGTACGACACTTCTAACTTGATTCGTACATTCAAATCCATTAGAATTTCCTTCATGAACTCATTGATCTCCCTCTATTCTTCCTCCCTAGTCATTCCTTCTCTCATAAGTGTGAATTGAAAATTATTTGCATTAAAACGATCTCATTTATATATAAGGTTGATTTATAGCCATTGATGTTAATGTGTACACCCATCTCAAAGCTAATCTAATGGCTCACATCATGATTTACAATCCACTAACTCTCCAATAACTCACCTCTACTAACACAATTTATAACTCGATTAATCCAATGGTTGTAAATAGTGTACCCATGACATGGGTATATATTTGATTCTCATAGCAGTAGTACCCATATATATATATATATATATATATATATATATATATATCAATTTGACACATTTGACGACAAGGGTATTGTGATAAGTTGCAATTAAGTTTGCAAACTCTTGCGATGTCACTTTGATCCAAAATGTGGGAGAATAAGCAATGTGATCACCAACTAATTAGTTTATGTGATATTAGTATATTACATACATGTAACGGGCTTCAAAAAAAAAATAAACAAAATAAACAAACTATGGAATCAACCTCGTAATGAGGTTCGCAAATGGTTGTATCGAATTAGTATATAGTTAAATGAAATAGCAATCATTTGTTTTTGAAAAAAAAAAAAACTATGACCAACATATCAAAAAGGCTCGCATAGCCTAAGTTCCACAAGCAGCTTCCGCTCGAGTGAAAGCTATTCTTTTACCCTTATTTTGTACAGCAAACCGCAAATAATTTTTTTTGGGAAAGCTAAACAGACCCCAATTTTTACTACGTCGTACCTCTTTTTTAATTTAGTGTACCCCACTCTTTTTTTCAATATTTTAAAAATACTCTTGTTGTACCTCATTACCCTCACCCTCACCCTCACCCCAACACCCCCTCCATAGAGTTCTCGATTGGATTCCCCTGTCACCTACTGTAACTTAGTTAGTTTTGTAATTTCAATCGGAGTCAGTCGACACCTCTTTAAAGGTGTCGATCCTGTGTGTACGTCACCTTTGAAAAGGTATCGACTCTGTGTTTCCAATACCCATGGGACAACAAGAACGAACAAAAAAAAATTGAAACTCTTGAAAAACACATAAAAATGAACTAGAATAGTAGGTTATACTTAGAATCGCTTAATATCTTCAATTCCATGGAAACTTTGCATTCAAAAATGCAAGATTCAACTCCCAAATCAAAATCCTAAACCCAACAACAATCCCACAAAATACCGACTCAAATTGTTTTAAAAAGAAATCATATAAACTTCGAAATCGACACTAAAAAAGATGAGAAATGCACCCACGACATCGAATCGATGTTGTTTTGCTCAGACTTCATGGGATTTGGGTTGGTGATGAGAATGAGATGATGAGCAGGGCGAGTGGGGTATGAGTTAGTTTGGTGTATAAGGTATAAGTAAAAACCCTTTTTATATAGAGCAGTAATTAAGTAATTTCACTAGGGTAGGATCCTCTAAGCAAAAACTGAAATCCGTTTAGCCGCTTCCTTTTTTTTGTGCCCAGCCTCAACTTATTTGGAATTAAGACTTGTGTTAGCATTGTTGTGATTACTTATATTAAAAGAGCAGCTGCCAAAGCACCTCTAGAGGGATGCATATAGGAACGGTAGAAGCCTCAGTTGCCAAAATGCAAGGTTTGGACAAGTAGTGAGTTTAACTCTTACTTAAGTCGAAAAATAAAAAAATAAAAGATTAGTTGTTTACTACTATAAAGTTGTCTCTTGATACTTACCTTGTAAGTACGTATTAAACACAGTAAAATTAGAGTTCAATCAAAATAAACAAAGTAAAATTATAGCATGCACAATATCCTGAATGCTTTTGTTTACCTGTCTTGGTAGATTGTTGTTTTGCCGATGGTGTCTTTTTCTCAAATCCTAGTACAGAAGCTAATTAATGCAAGAAAATCCCAAAGATTTTCAAATTCAGATCATAAACAAACTGCTACAGAATTTATTTCCTTCACCAACAGCTTCCATGGGAGGAAAATGGGGGCTCTTGCATTGACTAGCAAAGGATAGTACATATCACCCTTTGAACCTGTTAATGCAAGTATAAGTAGGCTTTGGCATTACTTTTTTCTCTTTCCATGTCTTGCGCCGCGACTTCTAGTATGTCTTATTCTGGAATTTAAGCATGGTGTGTTGTTCCTCGAGATGAAGGTGGTTTAGGATGATCTAGATACCTTTCGGCCCATGAGGCCTATGAAGCTTGCAAAGCCTCTCGCTGGAGATCTACCTACTGGAGTTTTATGACCGCTTTCAGCATTCCCTCTCCTGCTGTTGCCACGATTGGCCATTCCTCTTTCCATGTCAATTTCAAAAACTATTTGCATGTTAGATTCTATTTTATTCATAAGCCATTGCACCTTTCTCCATAACCTACATTTACACAACAAAGTTAAACAAGAGCAAAAATCAATATAACATTTAGTCACAGTAACAGAAGTCGCAATTAGCCCCAACACCAAACTTGCAGGAGGAGAAAAATGACGAATATGCTAAAGCATCTCTAGTGAGATGGACGAGGCATCAATTGCTAAAAAGTAAGCCCGAGAAGTTCCCAAGTTCGACTCTTATTGGAGTCACTTGTCAAAAAAAAGGAGGAAAGAAAGAACACCAATTAGTTTGTTGTTTTATAGCTGCAGAAGTCATTACATCCATTGACTTTTTAAGTAGCGCTCTAGGTAGAAATAGAGAGCATGATGCAAGTTCAAATAAAATTTACAAGTCGAGAAATAAAGCCTTCAGGGATTTTCTTAGGTAGGAAAATAAGTGCATTTTTAAGAACTAGCGATTAGTGTGTTGGCTTTTGACAGATTGCATTTACAAAAGGTGGAAATAAAGAAAATGAACTTTGACTAGTTCTCATTAGCCTACGATGATACAATCTTTTCATTGACAATATTAAGTACCAACACTATCTAAAATTGACTTTGCATTAAGAGCAAATTGATAGCCTAACATAGTGATGCATCGACTAACCACACTCTAGCCTGAAACAATGAACTGTGCAGATCCTGAGGCACTTGTCGGTGGTCCCTCATCTCATTCTGCAAACACGAACCCATAACTTGCCTTGTCTCTCTCATTCCTTTTCATAACTCAAATTTTAGGTAATTATTGAGATATTTGGGTTCGCCAAGAATCCCATTTTTTTTTAGAATTATCAAATCTGTGAAACCTTTAATTATCTGTTTAACGAATCCTATCTTCCAAGGATTGCTAAATCAGAGAAATTTTTCCTTGGCTGTTTAACGAATCTCGTTTTCCAAAGATTAGCAAATCAAGGAAATATTTTTTTAGCTGTTTAATGAATCCTATTTTCTGAGGCTTACCATGCTTAGGAAATCTTTCTTTAACTGCCTAGATACGTATTATGGAACATTTCTTTTATTTAACTATTCTCGATATTAGTTATGTGAATCTCAAGGACGGGCAATAATGCTCTCTTATCTTGGAGTTCGGGAATTTTATATTGCACATGTGTCCTCGAGATCTACACATCGACTGATCTCATGAAGGATATTCTATATATTATATCATATGCCCCCCGCTTATTCAAAAAGTACTTTGTAAAGTACTTTTAATTGCACTTTTTATTATAGTGTTTAATGTGTTGTTTAGGTGGCTTCTTGACCGCTTTTCATTATACTTTTAATGACACACTTTTGTTACAATGCTGAAGAGGCATTGAAGATGGTTCCATGAACATATTTGTTGGCACTTTCAGTGTCTAACGAGTCATTAAGATGGTTTCATGACCCTATCCGATGTAATTTTGATGGCATTTTCAGTGCTTAATGAACCGTTAAGATGGTTCTGTGATATATCTGATGACACTTTCAGTGCTTAATGAACCGTTAAGATGGTTCTATGATCTATTCGATGACACTTTCGGTGCTAAATGAACCATTAAAATGGTTCTATGACCATATCCAATGACACTTTTAGAGTTTAACGAGCTATTAAAGACTTAATGTCTTGACGCACATTTTTTTAGAACTTTGTATGGACAACTTCGTTTTGCGTACCATATTGGAATGTGTACGGAGAGGTGGTTTTTCACAAGCTTGAGTTTTTCCAGATCTTCAAAATATAGTTCCCAATAGAAGTTATTGAAATGTTCTTTGTGTTTTTCATTTCTTCAAAGCTCTCTGAGCCAGTTGCTTCTTTCAATCCGTTTATGATTACTGCTAAAGTTGTTTTTCAAAGACGTATCAAAGTGTTTAATCTATTACTTTTTTTTTCTAATTCATCCTCAATTAGAAGAGTTAATAGCTCGATGTCTTCTAAAGGTATGTTAGTGGGCCAAAACTTGTTGATGGCACGTCTATCGATGCTTTGATTTTTTGGATTTTCTTCAATCCTTTCTTTTTGATACCATTAAACCTAGAAATTTGCCCGAAGCCACTCCAAGACACACTTTGTTGGGTTGAGCTTCATCTCATACAATTTTAAGATATGAAATACCTCTAAAATATCATCTACATGATTGCCTACTGAAATACTATTCATTAACATATCTTCAATGTATACATAACAATAGCCTAAGAAAAGGGAAAAAAGCTAGACCGATCACCAACTTCTCCATCCACAAAGAAGCACTTGTATTTCCAGTTATCACAACCAGAAAAAATAGATTTCATATCCATAATACCGCCAACACTAACGATGGTGGCAAAAATTGATCAAACCAATGCATTCACTATTGCCATTATTAATCATGAAAATATGTATGTCGATGCTACATAGGGCTTTTAGCTGTCTACAACGAACAATGATGCAAGTCGTTACAGGCCAAGAATTTTGTGATAATTGGGCGGGTTGAACAACATAACTTCGAAGAACCAAAGAGTAAAAATAATCAAGAGGAAACCTCAACCCCTCTTCCATCAAATCAAGGAAAACACAAAGTCTGTTAGATGCATTACATGGTAGCATCGCAACATGCATAGAGTTTCTTGATGCCGAAATCCCTTGTTGTGGTATTTATTGCAGCTTGACAACTTAACTTAGAAATATGACTGAACGTTTGAAGCCAAACATGAACCTTTTGATTCTCTCAAGCCTCAACTACGTCATCAACAAGTTTTGGGTCACCAATATTTCTGAACGAAATTGAAAAAGAATTGCTAGATGTACCTTCAGGCATTTTTGAAAAATAACTTCTGCAGCCACAAAAAACGGATTGAAAGACATAAAGCTTCAAAGAAAATGAAGAACGTGAAGAATACTTCAAGAACATCAAGGAGGAACTATATTTTGAAGCTTTGGGAGAATTTGAACTTGTGAAAAAACAAATGCAGAGCCTACTAATTTATAAGCCTCTTTGCTCACATCCCAATGTGACAGGCAAAACGAAGTTGTTCACACAAAGTTCTTTTTTTAAAAAAGCAAGCAAATACATTAAATCTTTAGTGGCTCATTAAGCACTTAAAAGGGACATAAAAAATGTCATCAAATATGATTATAAAACCATTTTAATGATTTATTAAGCATTGAAAGTGTCATCGAATAGATCATAGAACCATTTTAACGGCTCATTAAACGTTGAAAGTGCCATCAAAAGTGCATCGAATAAGGTTATGAAACCATCTTTATAGCTCATTAAGTACTATAACAAAAGTGTCATTAAAAGTATTGAAAAGCAGTTAAGAAGCAACCTGAACGACACATTAAGCGTTATAGTAAAAGTGCGACTAAAAGTACTCCTCTAGAAAGTACTATATGAAGGAGCGGGAGCATAGGATATAGTATGTAGAATATCCTTCATGAGATCGGTCGATGTATGTGGTTCTCGAGGACATACGAAAGCAAAATAAATTTTCCAAACTCCAAGATGGCAAGAGCATCGCTATCCGTCCCTGAGATACGCGAACTAATATCGAGAATGGTCAAATAAAAGGAATGTTCCCATAATACATATCCAGATATTTAAGGAAAGATTTCTCTAACTTGGTAAGACTTGGAAAGCGTGACTTATTAAACAGCTAAATAACTATTTCCGTAATTTGGTAATCCTTGGAAAACAAAATTCGTTAAACATCTAAGCAAAAATTTTCATGACTTAGTAATCCTCAGAAAAGGGGATTCGTTAAATAGTTAAGAAAAGATTTTTAGGATTTGGTAAACCTCGAAAAATGAGACTTTTGGTTAACCCCAAATCTCTCAATACTTACCTATAGTACAAATCCCGAAAAGGAATTAAAATGAAGTAAGTAATTGACTAGGTAACAAAAGGGATACGTTCCCTAATTATAAATATCATACTAGGTTGTAACAAAAAGTATGTTATGAAATCCTTAAAACCCGTCGTCTATGTAATTCCCTCTCTAACTAAGGCTTCAGATCTCCCCAGAGGCCCCCACTCTAGGTCTGCTTTGTAGAGTGCAATGAGAGACCACCAATGAGCACTTTGGGATCCGCGTGGTTCATTATTCTAGGCCATAGTGCCATAAGTTGACGCATCACATAGGATTGGTAATCTAACTGAGAGTAGGAGATTGCAACCTCTTCAAGACAGTGCACACATTCAGACTAGTTTAGTAATTAGACACAAACCACAATTACCTCTTATTAGATGTGGTTTTATAATCCCTACATAGATTTTCTATTGATAACAATTTAAATTACTTGAGTTCTCTTCATCTTATTTTCACCTATAACGTTTTTAGCCACAATCGTTACTGTTTTTTAGCCATAACTTATATTTTCCTTAAGTCAAAGATTGTTGGATTCAATACTGTCACAAAAACTCAGTTTCTTTACTCATTTAAGATTATGAGATCAAAACAAAAGCGTGGCCATCCCTCTTTCTCAGAGCACTAATGAACAGGTCACCGGGATCACGAGGGTCACATGGCAATTTTTAGGAACGCATATATAGGCTCTGTTTGACAGGGCTAGCTGATAATCTAGCTGATAGCTGATAAACTAACTGATAGCTGATAATCTACTAGCTGGTAGCAGAAAGCCGATAATTTAGCTTATCAACTAAAAATTGTTTGGAATGATAGCTGATTGATTAGCTGATAAATGCAAAATGACAATAAATGACATATGACACAATTAAGTATATTAATTATATAATCATATAATTAATCGTTATAAATAACTCTATGTTTTATTTACAAAATACAAATTAATACCGTAAAATAATTTATATTATTTAGAAAACTAAATTATGTGTGTCCATAAATGATTACATTAAAACAACTGTATATTAATTTATAAGAATTCGCAAAAAATAAACACATATAAATAAAATACAATAAACGACTTGGATAACTATACATATACCCAACGCATCATCCATAATTGAGAAGCAATGTTATTGCGAATATTCTTCATTTCTAGAGAAGAATATTTTTAAAAATATATAGGATAGCCTACCACTCGAACACTACATTAAAATATATTTTTTATAACATCTAAAAATATTTTTATACTCGACTTTGTTTAAACTTATTTAATATGTAATAAATATCTAACAAGATTATCTATAATTAAAAAATTAATGTGTAATGATTTTTAATTTTAGTGAAATTCTTTGTTTTATAATATTTAGTTAATTATTAATCACTATATTTTTCATTAACAAAGAAAAAAAAACAACGCTGAACGAGATAGCGTTGAAAATCCCTAAGGTGATATAGCAAATTTGTTTGTATTTATCCCTATTTGGTTTCTAATTTGCCGGGATTCTAATATTCGCGCGGTTTGTTTAAGTATTTGCATATTTTGTTTCCACTCATTTGAAAGGGCATTAATTTATTAATACCATAAAAATAAGGGTATAATCGCGAGAAAAAATCCAAACAACGTATTTTCGTTTCAAACGATAAGAGTGGCATTTCAATTGGGAGTTTATCATCTATATTATTTTTAAAATAAGCTACAAACCAAACACAGATTAACAAATAAACTAGCTAAGCTAGTTTGTGATTACCAAACAGAGCCATGAACAAAAAAAAAAATCGGACAGTTCAACTTTGACCAGTAGCACAAAATTGACCCTTACCTCCAAGTTGACGCTTAATCTTGTGCAACATATTATTGAGGAGCCAACTCAGCTAACCAAAGCAGATCAATTCTAGTAATGTTGCGGACATAGTTGACATTTGCCCGGACCAGTTCATTGAAGATTATGCAATATGGTTTGCTACGAAACAAAACAGAGGATGGATGGATTTGAACTGTCTGACTACTTGTTAATGTCCAGTCACAATTATAATTCGACATTTTTTTGAGAAAGCAATTTCAATAAATAATGATAAATATAATACAAAAAGAATTGTACACAAAGTCTACAATGAATAATTTGATGCTAATAAGGAAATAACATATTTATGCAATGAGCTAAGCTCTAAACAGAAAAGGAATAACATATAAAAGGAATGAAACATGAAATGTTAGCAAGAAAAAGTTGTTGACATTAAAACTATTGAATATTCCATCAATATAGGTACAAACCTGTATGACCCATCTGGTTGCTTCAGAGCTGCATTAAGAAAAAAAGGAAGCGGTAAGGCACCTTCGAAACTGGACCATATCATCACCGCATAAAGCAACACGCAGACTCATATTTTCAATCTGACCTCATATTTGACTGCAAAAATTGGGCCCAAAAAGTATTTAGTAGATTCCATGTTTATTAAATACTTAATAACTGAATCTAAGAATGTCCAAATGTGTTCGAGATAATATTGTCTCCCAAGTTTGGTTACTCGTAGAATGCATACTAATGAATTCAAATTTAATTCACTACACTAGATTCCCATCATTTAAAAGAAGGAAAACACTAGGTTGACCCGCTAGGAACACCTCCGCAGAACACCTGCTGACATAATTGGGGGCGGGGCTTACACCCCTAAAGCACAACTTCTTGTGCGGGTGACCCACATGGGTGTTCCCAACAGGTCACCCTAGCATCTCCCTTGCAAGAAAACTGAGGAAACAAAAAAGAATCAAGTAGAATGGTGGGAAGGAGGGAAGCAAGGGAGGGGACTAAAAGTAATTATAAATTAGCTGCAACAATTATGTATCTATTCATTAAAACAGGAAACAAGGTCTTGATGCCAAAAGAGCATCTCACCCACATCCACTAGAGTGATATAAACATAAGAAGATATAGTTTAGCCCATGAATGTCTCGAGCCTGCCGCAAAGAACGGCTATTGATGAAATTATCCCTGCACCACTTGAATAGGCTTTTTCCAACTATTTTATCTTTAGAGCCAGTGGGTTTTGTAGAGTTATGTAATGTACATGCATCGTAGTGTATTATATCATATAGGCTGTTGTGTATTGTATCATAGGCTTATGTTAGTTTACTTCGGTTGGTTATAATAAGGGTGTGTAATGTGTACCTTCTCTATGTATATATAAACATGTAATTTGTATTTTGAAGTTAATGAATAACAGAATGTATGTTGTTCATGTTTTCTTGATCATTTGATCTTCTGATCTTCTTATCTGGTTCATTGTTGTTCATGGTATAAGAGCAAGTTTTCATTGTTATTTTGATCTGTTTTTTGAGTTTACTTGTTTGAGTGTATGATCATGGTGACCATTCATGGTTCTTAGAGTTCTTCAATTCGAAATGGAGCAGGAAGAGCTGTTGATTCAGGACATTTTGGTGTAGAGAGTTCTTATTTCCTTCAAGGATCTGATCATCTTGGTATGGTACTAGTTTCTAACTCTCTTACTGGTTCCAATTATCTTTCTTGGAGTAGAGCAATGTTGATTGCTTTAGGTGCGAAAACAAAGCTTGGTTTCATTGATGGCATATGTGTGAAACTAGATTCAACTGATTCCAATATGGATCGATAGATCAAAGTGGATTATATGGTAACTTCCTGGATTTTGAATTCCATTTCAAAAGATATTGTTGAAGCCTTTCTTTATACTACTTCATCTTTTGATCTATAGAATGAATTGAAAGAAAGGTATGGAGAGTGTAATGGACCTCTCTTGTATCAACTCAAACGAGATATTTCCTCTATAAGTCAAGGAGATCTCTTTGTCTCACAATATTACACAAAACTTAAGAAGTTGTGGGATGAATTGAGTTGTTTGGTTCCTTTACCTTCTCGTGAGTGTGGAGCTGCAGCGAAGATGGCAGTTCTTGAGTCTAATGACAGATTGATACAATTTTTGATAGGTTTAGGTGATATGTATGATCACATTCGTAATCAAATCTTAGTGATGGATCCCTTACCAAATATAAACAAGGCATACTCTATGATTCTTAGAGTTGAAAAGCAAAAAGAAGTTCATGTTAGCTATTCACCTGTAATGGATATAGCTATGATGTTGAAGATTAACAAAATATATTCTGGTCCATCTGGTTCATCTGGTGGAACTAAATTTGCTGGTAAAGGGAATCACATCTGTGATCATTGTAAGGCAAAAAGGCATACCAAAGAAACTTGTTTCAAGCTTCATGGAGTTCCAGATTGGTATAAGAAAGAGCTCGAGAAGAAACAGATGCATAATGGTTCTAAATCTTTTGTAAACATGATGGAATCACCTCTGGATATACCAGATGCAGGAACACTTTAGTTTGAAGATTTCCAGACTAATATTGCAGCAATGATACAGCAAAGAATTGAGAATTTCATGAAAGGAAAGTGTATTTCAGCTGAAGGTATCCATGCTCATGTGAACTCAGCTGTTTCAGACTTTACAGGTAGTTCACAAAATAGACCTTCTAGCTTTAATTCACCATTTAGGTCAGATGCTTGGATTGTGGATAGTGGAGCAACAAATCATATGTGCATTAATTATGATTTGCTTGTTAATATCACTGTTTTAGCTAAGCCTATTTCGGTTTGTTTACCTGATGGTCATACTAAGGAAGTTACCTATATAGGAGATGTGCATCTCAATTCAGACATAGTTACGTCTTCTTGTCTGCATATAAATTCATTCAAGTATAATCTTTTGTCAGACAGTAATCTCATTTCTTCTACTAAGCTGACAGTTGAGTTTTATCCATCATTTTGTGCTATACAGAACATTGAGCAATCTCAAGTTCTAGATGTGGGAAGGATGGTTGGAGGTCTCTACATATCAGATTCCAGTTCTTTCAATAAAGATGTCATTGCTTCATTTGTGTCTCCTAAAGAATTCTCATTAGCTTGTTGTAATAATGTTAATGCTAATTTTTCATGGCATTATCGTTTGGGGCACCCTTCGGTTACTGTAACAAAACATCTTGATTTGTTACTCAACAATTCTTCAAATGGAGGACACAATGTACCTTGTGATGTTTGTCAAATGTCGAAACAATGCAGAATTGTTTTTCCATTAAGTTATATTAAAACATCTTTTCCTTTTCAATTGTTGCATATGGATGTTTGGGGACCATATAAGCAACCTTCTCTTCAAGGAGCTCAATTTTACTTGAAAGTTGTGGATGATTATAGTCAATTTACATGGACGTTTTTAATGAAAAATAAGTCCTTGACAGACAGTCTCATTAAGCAGTTTTTAGCTTTTATTCACAATCATTTCAAAGCATCTGTTCAAACCATTAGGACTGATAATGGTACTAAATTTTGTAATCAACATTGTCAAGCGCTGTTTTCTGGTTTGGGAATTGCACATCAAAGATCTACACCTTATATTCCTCAACAAAATAGTGTAGTTGAAAGAAAGCATCGTCATCTGTTACAAGTTACAAGAGCTCTCATTTTTCAATCTAGTTTATCCACAAAATTTTCGGGTGATGATGTTCTTACTGCTACGTATATCATTAATCAACTGCCTTCTCAGTTGTTGAAATGGAAGTCTCCTTATCGCTTATTTGGAAAGTTACCAAATTATCTCTCATTAAAGACTTTTGGATGTTTATGGTTTGCTACTAATGTTTCTCCAAGTAAAACAAAGTTAAATACAAGAGCAATTAAATGTGTCTTTCTGGGCTATTCCCCCGGACAAAAGGCTTACAGGTTGTATAATTTGGCAACATATGCTTGTTTCGTTTCAAGGGATGTGATTTTCTTTGAAAATCAATTTCCATTTCACAGTGTTTCTTCAAGTTCAGATTGTCCATTGCCTATACCTTATAATGACGCATCTGATTCCTTGAGCACTGTCCCTGCTTCTGCAGTTGTACCTCATTCATCTACTTTCTTAAGCAATGTACCTACTTCTACTGTTGTGCCTCATTCTAGGGAGTTTCCTGTTGAGGTTTTTCATCATAATGCAATACCTACTAATGTTGTTATGCCTGACTCCTCTGTGCCTGTTACTGATTCATTCATGCCTTCTACTGATGTTGTACTACCTCCTGATGCAGTTGTTCCTCGCAAAAGCCTTCGTGCTGTTCACAAGCCTCTTTGGATGAATGATTTTATTTTGAATAATGTTCATACAACTATCTCTATTCATGCAGAATCTGTTCTTTCTGCTGGTGCTCCGCCAACATTTCCTTTCCTTCATTCTCTTCACATTACTGATGATTACAAGTATTTTTTAGCTGTTGTTTCAACCATAAAGGAGCCTACTTGTTATGCTCAAGCTCAACATGATCCTGTTTAGGTCATAGCAATGAATAAGGAGTTACAATCTTTGGAGGAGAATGGTACTTGGAGTCTCACAGCTCTGCCACCTAATAAAAAGGCCATTGGTTCAAAATGGGTTTACAAGGTCAAGCTTAATCCTGATGGATCATTGGATAGATGTAAAGCACGTTTGGCTGCAAAGGGATTCAATCAAATTGAAGGTGTTGATTACACAGATTCTTTCTTTCCCGTTGCCAAGAATGTCATAGTCAGGATTGTTTTATCTTTGGCAGCTGCTCGTGATTGGCCTTTACATCAATTGGATGTTAATAATGCATTTTTACATGGTTATCTTGATGAATATGTTTATATGAAACCTCCTAATGGTTACTCTTTGGCCTCTCCTAATCAAGTCTGCAAACTTCAAAGATCATTGTATGGTCTTAAGCAAGCTTCTAGACAATGGAATAGTGAGTTTACTTCTCAACTTCAATTTTTTGGTTTCATTCAATCTGTACATGATCCTTGTTTGTTTACTTACAACATTGATGGTCAGTTTTTTGTGTTACTAGTATATGTTGATGATGTTCTTCTTACTGGAACTTCTCTTAAGTTGCTTACACAAGTCAAGGATTTCCTGCACAACTTGTTCACCATCAAAGATCTAGGCCAAGCTCGTTATTTTTTGGGATTAGAGTTGGTTCGATCTTCCTCAGGACTTTATGTTCATCAACGTAAATATATCATTGATTTACTTACTGATGCTGGCCTTACCTTTGCTAAACCAACAACTACTCCTCTTCCTCGTGACTATAAATTTGATGATGTTGATTCTCCTTTGTTACTTGAAGCTGATCGATATAGAAGATTAATTGGACGTATTTTTTACTTGGGTTTTACTCGTCCTGATATTACCTATGCCACACAGCTGTTAAGTCAGTTTATTCATGCTCCTACCGAACAACATTAGTCTGGTGCTCTTCGTGTTCTACGGTATCTTAAGGGTACTCCTTCTCAGGGATTGTTTTTTCATGTTCAGTTGGCTTTACCTCTGGTTGCATATCGTGATTCTGATTGGGCTGCTTGTCCTATTTCGCGGAAGTCTCTCAGTGGTTATTGTGTATTCATGGGCTCTTCCTTGATCTCATGGAAAACAAAAAAAAACTATTGTTTCTAAATCATCTATTGAAGCTGAGTATAAGTGTATGTCTTCCACAGTATGTGAATTATTGTGGATTTCTTACATCCTTAAAGACTTAGGTGTTCCTACCTCTCTTCATATACCTCTTTGGTGTGATAATCATGCTGCAATTCACCTCTCTGTCAACCCTATTTTCCATGAACGAACAAAGCATTTAGAGATTGATTGTCATTTGGTTCGTTATGAGTTCAAATGTGGTTTTGTTCTGCCACAGTATGTTCCTACTCGATTACGGTTAGCTAATTTTCTTACCAAATCTTTACCAACTCCTTTGTTTTCTACCTTATTGTCCAAGATGGGTCTATATGACTGGCATAGACTTCCATCTTGAGGGGGGATGTAGAGTTATGTAATGTACAGGCATTGTAGTGTATTGTATGATATAGGCTGTTGTGTATTGTATCATAGGCTTATGTTAGTTTACTTCAGTTAGTTATAATAAGGGTGTGTAATGTGCACCTTCTCTATGTATATATAAACATGTAATCTGTATTTTGAAGTTAATGAATAACAGAATGTATGTTGTTCATGTTTTCTTGATCATCTGATCTTCTAATCTTCTGATCTGGTTCATTGTTGTTCAGTTTTCATCTTCTCCAAGAATTCAGAGGCGGCACGATAAACATTCAATAAGGTTTGATGGTCACCCTCTATGCTTGAAAATTTTATCCTTGTACCTCTTGCCTACAAAAAAGAAATTGCATGGTAACTAAAAGTTTGCCATTCAAAAACAAATTACGGCCTTATTGGTGCATCAAGAAAGCTAGCATATACTAATCTTGTTTTATCCCAAGTCACCAACTAGGTAAATAACTTTTTTCTCAAAAAAAAAAAAGCAATGCAAGACATCCAAGATGATGAAAACAAGCAAATGATTACAAACCAAGAAGCACCTATTTTTTATATATAATTTCTTGCATCAGTTTTACATTAAAATGCTTTTATATGTCTATACTAGTTTCTCATTCGGTTCTCATTCACTATTGAACAATTAGTAAAATCAGATGTTTTCCAGCACTAATGTGGTATGAAGACAGGATACAACATTTGATATCTATAGTGAATAATGTAATATTGCGAATTTGTTCCCCCTCCCCTTTCCAGGAGCATTAGATGATATATGCGATCTGGTAGGCAGTCAATTGTTTCAGCAGTGGACATTGATAAGCAGGAAAATATAGTACTTGAATTCAAATGGAAAAAAATAAAAATAAAAAATTGCAAATTCAATATAAGTCTCTATTTACCTCTTCTAACTTTTCTCGAGGAGCATAGAAAATTGATTCTACTGAAAGCATTTCAACAGTTATCAACATCTCTTCCATGCAGTTGAAATCACTGGCTAAGATAAGAGCTTTTGAATAAATTGGGTCCAAGGGCAAACCAGTCATTTGCTTCCCGACTTGATCTGAGAGTTTGTAATCGCCTGTTAAAGCACCAAGCAAAAATAACTCTTCCAATGATTTCACTATGCTTGGCCTGCTCAGTAAACAGAGGACAAACACTTTGATACAATCATATTCAAAGAAAAAGTTGAAGGCATTTGAAATGTTTAAATAGCATTTCAGTAGAAGTTCAAACTCCAAATCAAGAGGAAGATTACACGAGCATAATCTCAATTGCCTTGTTTACGTTACAATTTAACACTATTAGAATAATGAGACTTCTCACCCTTTTATGAAATGTGGTAAAATTATGATTTACACGCACACACACCCACGTGCATTTATATATGTGTACAAAAAGAAACAATACTATTAAATTTACACCAATCCAAAAGAATCCCACAAACTCACTGCTTTACCATATCAATTTTCCCAGTAGTACTAATGACAAGTACGAAAGTAGAAGAATTAGCAAAAGCTTATTGCAACGATGATGAAACTTACAACTCCAACGCTACCTGCTTAAACTAAGTAACCAACCGGTCTAACTAAAGCAGCTATAAACAGTTTGGTTCCTTTCTTACTATTAGCAACCAAAAGGCCCAAGAGGTAGGAACCAAGCCTCATTCCAAGCCCATACTGAAAGTATACCAGAGCACATGAGAGGCACAAGATCAGCACAAGGACAGACTAGACAGAGGTAGTTAAGTTGTCATAGGAGAGTCTAGAAGGGTCGTGGTATACCCACATATGGTATAGCGCAAGAGAGCCTTTAGTGGGTAGATTAGGACTACAAGAAGTGAGGTTGTTCACTGCTGGGGGATCATCTTTGTTAATTGTGTAATGTGCGGAAAAACCTTTTGGTCTTGGGGAGAAGAGTGAGTCACTCTTTCTCAATTAGGGTCTGGGCTCTCTCTGCCTATGTAAATCTCTTTTTTCTCTGATCATCAATAAAGTTCACAAAGGCGGCCCCCTCTTTTTTCCTAATTGTCTCGGTTTCCATCAAATTGGTATCAAAGCATTTCAACACATCGGTTATGGCTCCAAAGGTGGACTCATGGGTCGATGTGTTGGAGGCGAAAATGAAGAAGACAGAGATATCCATGGGAGAACTAAGATCGGCTATCGAGGCACAACGATCCACCATGGAGTCGTAGTTTCACATTTTGTCCTAGAAGTCGGAGGTGCTGGTTCACCAGCAGTTGGCCAATGGAGGCGAGTCTCACCAGTTCGGAGAGACTAGCGGCGCTAAGGACCCAGATCCACTCGATCTAGGGGTACAAGTGGAGTCTATGATGGACGGGAGACTAGATCGGAAAGGAGTTCCATACAGATCTGACCCAGATGTAAGGAAGATCAAGATGTCAACGTGCGACGGGGACGATCTACTGGTCTGGCTAAACCAAACTGAACATTATTTCGCCTTACACGAGATGACGGAGGATTCAAAGCTTCAGGCAGCCTGAATCTGTCTCGTAGGAGCTGCTCAAATCTGGTTACAGAATGAGGAATTGGAGACGTCGTTCAACAGTTGGGAGGAGCTGCTTGCCCAGTTATGCCGGCGATTTATAGAGGCCAACCCATTATATCTTCATCAACAGATCTTCGCTATCAAACAGGAAACCACAATCGCCGAGTATTGAAAGAGGTTCGAACTATTTTCACTATACACGAAAGGGTTACCGGAGCAGTTCAAATCGCGGTGTTCATCAACGGCCTCAAAGATCGCATTCGAGTGGAGATGTTTGTGGATCCTCTGATGACGTTACAAGCGATGGTGGAGGGAGCATAACAGATAAAGAAGAAGCTCAGCGAAAGAGATGGGTTGGGAGGGGTGTCTCATGTTAGGCACAATACCGCAACCCATTTGGGCCTCCCCGATAAATCTGAAGGTCGCCGACCCACTTGGGTATCACACATAATTTCTGGGCCCACCAAAAGCCCATTTGTTCCCCAACAGAAAACCAATTCTGCTGTGAGTTCGAGTACAAAGTCCAGTCCCACCTCGTAAGGATCTTCAAGCCCTACCTTGTCTGCTACAGTCACGCCCCATATATCCCCACCGAAGTTCGAGCGACTAACCGAGACGGAAGCACGGGCTCGCCAGAAGCCAGGGCTCTGCTATCGCTGTGATGAGAAATGGCATGCCTCACATCGTTGTCGGCCCAAGGTGTTGAACGTGATGTTGGTGAACGATGACACTAGCGATGAGTTCAGTGAATCACCTCCCGAAAGCCCTGGGGAACAAGGGGAGTGCGTTGTCTTGGAACTCTCAGCTCATGCCTTCGAAAGAGTCCCGGACCCTCGCACGATTAAAGTACGAGGAGTTATGAAAGGCCGAGAAGTTGTTATTTTAATGTATTGCGGAGCCTCGCACAATTTTAATGCACCGGCATTGGAGGAGTCCCTTTCTCTTCTAGTCTCCTCGACCGAGGAATATGGGGTTTTCGTTGGAGGAGGTGCACGTCTATCAGGTTCCGGGGTATGCCGCAACATTGCTTTAACACTTCAAGGTATGACGTTGGCAGTGGGTTTTTACCCTATAGGCATGAGGAACACAGATTTGATTTTGGGAATAACTTGGCTGAAATTGCATCGATTGGCCGAATCTTACAATGTACTTTGAGATGGATGGCAAACCAGTGGTGATACGCGGTGATCCGACACTTCATTGGGCAATGGTGTCGTGCAAGGCAATCCAACGATTAATCGACAATGTTTTAAGTTGTTTCTTAATCGAATGTTGCAATGTATCAATATCGGTCACAATAGAGGAACATATGGCAGTTGCCTCGTGTATTCAGACGATTTTGGATTCTTTCATTGAGTTATTCGACCCTCCTTCCAGCTTACCTCCCCCTCGCTCGTGTGATCACTCGATTACATTGAAAGAAGGCTCTGATCCCATCCATGTAAGGCCTTACCGATATCCACATATTCAGAAAGAGGAAATAGAGAAAATGGTCTCAGAAATGCTTGTATCCGGGATAATTCAGCCAAGTAATAGCCCTTTCTCAAGTCTGGTGATATTGGTGAAGAAAAAAGACGGCGGTTGGAGATTTTGCGTGAATTATAGGGCTCTAAACAAAAATACGATACCTGATTGATTCCTTATTCCCAACATTGATGAACTGCTCGATGAACTCTACGGGGCGGCAATCTTTTCCAAACTCGACTTGCGTTCGGGCTATCACAAAATCAAGGTCAAGGTTGAGGACATCCACAAAACAACATTTCGCATACACGAGGGACATTACGAATTTTTAGTCATGCCTTTCGGATTATCAAATGCTCCTGCCACCTTCTAATCATTGATGAATGTAATCTTCAAAGGGCTCTTACGAAAATCAGTTTTGGTTTTCTTTGACGATATTTTGGTCTACAGCGAGACCTTGAATGACCACTGCAACCACCTCTCGCAGGTCCTCTCTATCCTCCAAACTAACTCTTTGTTTGTTAACTTAAAAAAATGTTGTTTTGCTAGGTCTCAGTTGAACTCCTTAGGTCACATTATTTCTAGTCAAGGAGTTTTGGCTGATGAGGAGAAGGTGCGAGCAATGGAGTTCTGGCCACTCCCGACTTCCCCTAAGGAGTTACGGGGTTTTTTTGGGCTTACGGGATATTATCATCATTTTGCGCGCGACTACGGGAAGATCGCATCTCACTAACCCAACTGCTACGCAAGGATGCTTTTGAATGGAATGATGAAGCTTCTCGGGCCTTCTCAACACTCAAATAATCCATGAAGGAAGTCCCTACTCTCTCCCTCCCTAATTTTGAGGAAACTTTTGTGGTGGAAACTGATGCTTCAGGGGTCGGGGTGGGTCCTGTCCTATCACGATTATAGCAACATATTACTTTTTTTAGCCAAGCATTATCCCCTAGAGCTCGCAACAAATCAGCCTATAAACGAGAGTTGATGGCGATTATGTTAGTTGTACAAAAATGGAGGCACTAACTTCTCGGGTGGCAGTTCTTGGTGAGAACTGACCAGAAGAGTCTCAAATTCTTGTTGGAACAGCACGACATAGCTCCTGAATATCAACGCTGGTTAATCAAGTTGTTGGGTTTTCATTTTGATATTCATTACCGACCGGGTCATTCGAATGTGGTGGCTGATGCACTGTTTAGATATCCTTCCACAGTTGAATTGCATTCAATTTCAATCGTATCCTTTGCTGACAAATCGATGCTCTCAAAAGAGGTTGTCGATGATCCCATATTGGGCCCTATACTTCGTGCCGTCTCTGCTAACCCGAGTGCCAAAGAACACTGGTCTCTGTCCCAAGGGCAATTACGTTACAAGGGCCGAGTGCTGATATCCTCATCCTCCTCCTTAAAACTGAGTATCCTAAAGGAGGTTCATTCAAGTCCCGTGGGCGGTTATGGGGGTTTTTGAAGACCTATAAATGCATCACAACAGAAATATATTGGCATGGGATGAAATAGGACATCAAGGCATTCATTTCGGCCTACGAGGTATGTCAACGCAGCAAATATGAATCAGTAGCTCTCGGTGGCCTCCTTCGGCCCTTACCCATCCCAGTCGCCATTTGGGAGGATAACTCCATGGATTTCATGGAAGGCTTACCTACTTCAAAGGGATTTAATGCTATACTAGTCGTGGTGGACCGACTCAGCAAATTTCGTCACTTCCTGCCCCTCGAACACCCATCTTGTGCAAAAACTGTGGCAAAACAATTCATTAAAGGTGTTATGAAGTTACATTGGTTTCCTCAAAGCATTGTTTTGGACCGAGACAAGGTCTTCATCAGCCATTTTTGGTGAGAGTTGTTTAGGCTACGCACACTCAAGTCAATCACAGCACTATGTATCACCCTTAGAGTAACGGTCAAACCGAAGTGGTCAACCACTGTGAAGAAACTTACCTTCATTGTTTTATTTCTCAACGACCCAAAGAGTGGTCCGATTGGGTTCATTGGGCCGAGTATTGGTATAATACTTCCTTCCATACGTCTCTGAAGTGATCTCCTTTTAAAGTGGTGTATGGTAGAGATCCCCCTCCTTGGTTCGCCATGGTACTTCATCTACCTCGTCGCTGTCGGACGTGGGACTACTGCTGCAAAATAGAGATCAAGTGCTGAAGGAGTTGCGCGACAAGCTACTAACAGCTTAAACTAGGATGAAACAGTCGGCAGACCTTAAGCGGCGGGACATTGCGTTTGAGGTGGGAGATTTAGTCGTCCTAACGTTACGGCCTTATCGACAGTTATCTCTTTCTCAGAGCTCCTACTCAAAACTTAGCCCGAGGTTTTTTTGTCCCTATATGATTCTCAGTAAAGTAGGGGCGGTAGCGTATAAATTGGATTTGCCTCCCTCTTCGAATATTCATCCGATTTTTCATGTCTCTCAACTTAAACGAACAATGGGTACCACTCAGGTGAGTGTGGATCTTCCTCTTTTTTTGCTAAACTTGGTGGTGACGATGGTTGAACCAGAAAGGATTTTATCGTATCGCCAATCTGCGGTCGGACCAGAGGTTTTCATCAAATGGACTTCGCTGCCACTTTTCGATGCTTCTTCGGAGCTTGCCAAGCACATCAAAAAGTCTTTTCCGGCTTTCCACCTTGAGGACAAGGTGATAGTTCGAGGGGAGTATTGATAGCAACCCAAAGGCCCAAGAGGTGGGAACCAAGCCCTATCCCAAGCCCACACTGAAAGTATACCAGAGGAAGCACATGAGAGGCACAGGATCAACACAAGGACAGACTGGATAGAGGTAGTTAAGTGGTCCCATAGGAGAGTCTAGAAGGGTCATGGTATACCCGCATATGGTATAGCGCAAGAGAGCCTTTAGTGGGTAGAACAGGGCTATAAGAAGTGAGGTTGTTCACTGATGGGGGATCATCTTTATTAATTGTGTAATGCGGGGAAAAACCTTTAGGTCATGGGGAGAAAAGAGAGTCACTCTTTCTCAATTAGGGTCTGGGCTCTCTCTGCGTATGTAAATCTCTTTTTCTCTGATCATCAATAAAGTTCACAAAGGCGACCCCCTCTTTCTTCCTGATTGTCTCGGTCTCCATCACTTACCTGGACGGTTTTTCCATAAAGTCAAACCCAATTATATCATCAATACCAAGAGCCTTAAGCTGTAGTATGATATTAGGAAGATTGCATCGCTTGATCTCAGGCAAAGTGGAATTAAGAAGTTTACCAAATTCAATCTCAAGGTATAAATGGTAGCATTTCCCAGGTCTTTCACGCCCTACACGACCACTGAATCAAATACAAGTCAACTTCCTGTTTTGGCAGCGAAATTTTTAAACAATGTGGGAGCAAAAAATTTTTCCTTCTTGTAGAGATAAAATCCAAAATAAAATTAAAAAACAAGGAGAAAGATGATTCCATTGGGAAAAGAAGAGATGCAACAACAAAAGAAGATATTCCTCACTGGTTATCTTTACTATGTCCATTCCTATCGTTAACACTATAGTCTACATTTTACTAATCCAACAAAACAATGATAAGACAAGAATAAAGTAGATTAATCTTTGAAGAACAGAACATGGCGCAAACTGCAATACATTTAAGTGAATTGTTACCAACTAACCAAATATTAAGAAGGTTTATTAATTCACATGTCTTGCTAAATCTTTCATTCATTAACAAGCCATCGAGGATAATTTCCAAATTTATAGTGTTTTCCAACTAAGTCATTGGAAGCATCAACCAATTTAGTATGATAATCTTTTTTATCCAAAGCAGATCCAAAAATGAGAAAATATTTCTTCATATGATGGTATGACTTAATTTCACTAACTTGAATGACAACCTCAAGTTGAGCCCTTGTGGTTGAAAAATCATTTTAGGAACAAAAAAGAGGTTTTGACCACTCACTTTACTCTAGAGAACTATCTAACTGGGATATTGGCTCTCACAAACAAAAGAAGATTTTAGTTCATTGGCTCTATTGCTACAATCAAAGTTGATATATTCACATAGAAACAAAGTTAGACGATATATAATCACATAGAAACAAAGTTAAACAAGGCTCAGCATCAAGAAAGATAGGGAAAAAAATAATGGTCAAACTGCGGATCTTCACTGCAAATATTTCAACACAGTTGGGATCTGGGGGTTTATTAGCAGAATGTAGGCTACTATTCACCATAAAGTAAGGATTGACTCATGCATGCTACATCTTTCTACTATAAGTAAGGATGTTCTTTTTTTAATTTTTTTCAAAGACTAGTAAGATTCTTCTTTTAAAGTTGACTTCTATTTCCCTTAGAACTAACTAATGGCAACGATGCCAATTTTAACCAAGAACCAAAATAGTCGTTAGCCTATGACTCCATGTGTGAACCTGTGTTACCTGGACTCGGCAGTTCAGGGTGGAGCACCCGTGTCAACGTGACTCGACTTAGACTCGAACACAGGATCCTACAAATGATTGTGGATGCAGCTCTAGGGATTTCAATTTCAGTCGATGCAGAATGGGAATTACATATCTTCGATTTGATTTTTAGGGGTGCGTATGGATGCTCATAACGAGATTGAGAACTGGTTTACAAATACGAAATGAGTTGCAGATAAAGACAGATGAAAAGTTGAAGTCTTGAAAAAGATGAACACTGGATTCAATTAATAGTTGATGAGATTGGTGGGCTTAAGCCACGTGCTAGAATGATGGCACTCCGACTTTGTTTAGTCAACTTTGTATTTGACTCGTTAATTTAGCTTGTGTACCAAGTAATGAATAGAGTACTAATTTAGCAGTAACTTTAGTAGTAACTTTCTTTACCAACTAAATGTGTTAAAATATTCTTGAAATAAAGAGAAGTAATAGACCCTTTTTTAAAAAAAAAAAGTTCACTTGTTTTTCTTTTTTTTTTTACAAATATAGATTTACCCACAAGATATAGTTTTCGTATCTTATGTCCAAATATTTGGACACTTTTAGCCGAGTCCTCGAGTCTTAAATTTTGGAGCATAGGTAAATCCATCCTCTAGACACCTATTCGTATCGGACACCTGTATCCGAGTCCGGGAAACATAGGTGTAAACTCGAGGACAAATTTTTTCATTTTAAAAAATTTCTAATTTCTTGCACTTTATAATCGGCTAAAGAGTTGGAGCTATTATCGAAAGGGGTAACGGAATCAACCAAAACCGCAGAAGTCAAGACTCAAGAAGCATACCTTCTTTGAAACGCTTGAGACTAATGATTCTATCCCCGTGCATGGATTGTATGAGCGCACTTTAACCAATCCAGGATATATGACATCCTTAATTCCAGGAATTGTAACAGATGGCTCAGCAATATTTGTTGCCAATATGACCTGCCAAGATAGAAAAGCATTTAGAAACACAATTCTTGCACAATAAAACTTGAGCAATTTTTTGTATTGGTTCCTTGGCAGTTTCAAAGTATTACAAAAAACTTTATCGATTTTTATGCAGTGGAACTATTCTATTCTTCTATGCTTCGTTGTGCAGCGGAAAGAACATTTGGGAGAAATGCACCAGAAAAAAGGTGTGAGTTAAAAGAATGCAACAAGGGTTCACTTATAAAAAGAGAAATTGGTGTCAAGCTTCTAAATAATAAAATAGAAGTCTCGGTATAAAAGTCTCTATATAAAAATTCCTGATCAATCCTTATATGAAAAATATTTCTTTGAAATTCGATGTCATCTCTCTTTCATTAAGGAATAAATGATAACTAGTAGCATACTAAATAAATACTACTCTCCACACAGATTAATATAAAAAATTAAATAAAGTAAAAATACCCTGAAGACTTCAATCTGCTGCTCTGAAGGAAGAGATGAAAATATTGGAACAACTAATATTTTTAGATCGCCTCTAGGTACTTGTAAAAATCTTTCTTCAATAATCCTTTCTACGGATTCTATCTCTTCTTGTCCAGTCAAAAATACAAGTATATCACTCGGACCTTCTTCCAAGTGAGTCTAACAAAGGAAAGTAGCATAGACTTCATATTTGGATCAAGAAAATTGGAACTTAATTAGGAAATCATACATTAAATAAATAAATAAATACATAAAATCTACTGAATGTTCCAAATAATAGACCATTGCAACAATATTTATGGAGCACTGCAATGGCCAGTAGGTCCTTTTAACTTGCATGAATTTAATTGCTAATAAAACACATTTGGGCACTGATCTAATTTGTTTGATTCAAAACTTGAAAATGTTGCATGATTATCTAGCAGTCCTCCTAAACTTGTAAACTAACATTTTCTTCAAGGGACAGCTATCCAAGGTTTTAAACTTCGACTTCGCCCTAAACTTCACCCATTCAAAATTCTGAAGTAATTCGGTGAAGTTAACTTCGATGTGAGGAAGTTTTACAAAAACTCGTCTATGTATGGAAGTTTATGGAATCTCAATTTAAATGCTAAATAACTTAGAATTCTTAAAAGATATTTTGAATATACATATAATTATACAATTACAATATTTAATAATCGCAATATAATATTTTAATATGTTATTTTGTAATTTAACATGCAATTCGGCGTACAAATTGTTAAATTCATATTTTCATTAACTTCCATACAGGGCATTATAGTTGCATCTATATTTTTATTTTATTTTTTTTATCAATACACCTATATTTTCTTTTCTGAAAAATATACACTTATATTATGTTATAGAAAAAAAAATGTGACTCGCACGCACACTTCCACAAACAAATAATCCACATTAGCTTTGCTAATTATAAAAGGCTATTTGCCAAAAATAGTAAAACTAAAAGATTGTTTTTACTATAAATAAATAAAAACTAAAGGTTGTAAATGTGACATGTTTTTTTACATAATTACTAGTGATAATCAATAACAAATCACCAAGCACAATTTGAAGAAATGTAAAGTGTGTGCAACAAACTTGTCAAAAAAGTATGTCACCAAGTGGAGACTTATCATTAAAGTAAAGTGAATCACTCTCTTTTCCTTCTTGCTTCTTACGTCTCCTCTCTCATTACTGCACTTATTCATATCACTCCAAACTCACTCCTCGCATATCCTTTCTTACTCCTCTCATCACGAAATCGATTCGATCTTACTCCCCAAAGCCTGTGAAGGTGAGTTCTCTTCCAAGCCTTCTCTTTCAAGGGACCTTCAAGCTCAACTTCATCCATGTCCTCACCATACATGGTGCACTACAAACCCGGATAGATTAGAGCCCTAATCTATACGATTCATCTTTTCCTAACATGTTGGGTGTATTTGAGGTGATTTCGGTAAGATACATGAAAGCTCAGTAACTTCCCCAAAAACATCTTCATTTTCGTTAAATTCTTGCATTTTTATACTCTTTTACAATGGTTCTGGCGAAATCCAGTGAAGTCTGGCGAAACTTGTCCAAGTTTCAAGCGAAATTTTGCAATTTTTACACTACTATGTAACTTAATTTCCCCATTTCCTCATCAACAAACTTCCACCAAAGTTCGGTGAAGTTTGCTGATTTTTCAAACCTTGCAACTATCTACAATAAAAATTAAGATTATTGTACTTCAAATATATATTGACCTTAAAAATGATTGCAATGGTGTCGAAGCCCATTCATATAGTAAATTATCCAAACATATATTTATCACTTTAATCTCAAGTAGTCCTTACTTTTTTCCAACAAGGCAACCGATCTTTATTCTCAATCCAACAACATTTATATTGTTGCTTAGAAATTTTGTAGTATACTAGTTTCAATACGTTTCAATGGTGTGATTCCCTGGTAGGTTAACTAACCATAGATGAACTGGTAATCTTATAAGTGATAATGAGTTACTGTTTCAGAGTCTGCCGCTAGCAACAACTTAATTGTGTTCAAACTGTTTGGAAGAGACTACAATTACAAGGAACAAGTTAATTGTGTTCTACTTGTTTGGAAGAAACTACAATTACAAGAAGGAAAGATATTTTTCAGCAAGTTGCTTAGAACCCTCGTATCTTACTAACGCTCATACTTCAAAATTACTTTGTAGTAAACTATGATACTTGAGAAGCAATGAAGCATAATCTCTCAATTCATCACGACTCCACCCAACTTCTTATAATGAATCTAAAAAAAGTTCTTAGTATGTTCTCTTAATCTATAAAAAGAAAAAAATATTTTTCAATTGAAATGTGGATGTGGACATGATGATATAATATACAAAACTAGGTATAGGTTGTTTGAAAAGTTTCACAAAGCTCAAAGTTGTAGGGAATGGTGATAATTTATACCAAAAAAATCTCTTAATGAAGATTGGGGGATTATTTATTAAATTAAACTAACGCGATTTTCCTGACCGGATTCAAACATGCATGAGTTTGAAAATTCGCCGAAGTTCTCCGAACTTTTTCGAATTAATTAGATTTTTTGAAGCTAAGAATTAAGAATTATGTGTAAACGAAGTTTTACAAAACTTATATCGAAGTAGAAAAAATGATAACATTTCAAGTTTTAATGCTCACTTGTAAAAAAAGGGAATGCAGTTAGAGTCAGCTTTAGTTAGAATATAATCTAAAGAATGACGACATGTTAAGTGATAACAAAACCACAATTTCACTTCACTTATTAGAAAATGATTCTAATATATTGTCTGGTGAAGAAAAAGAGAATGTAAGAAATTGATCAATCTAGTCAAAATTGAAGTTTTGAAAACTTAAGATGAAGTATAGAATGAGAAAAAAAATATATTAAATAGTATAGAAGAAATAATTTTTAATGCATTTTGATGAAACTTGGATGCTCCCTAGCACTTCAATGATGTTATTTAGACTTCTCTATAATATTGAAGTTTTACTAGAATTTCCTTCACCGAATTACACTTCCCCGAATTAATTTTGAGTTTTAAGTGAGCGAATTCATAGGCGAAGTCAAAGTTTTGAACCTTAGTTGGGGTCATATTACGCGGTAAGTGAGAACCAAAATGTCAAGGAAGATGGCCGCCATATAGACACTCCAAAGCAAACCGAAATAGCAAGAAAGCTAGTTAGATAGGGCCTAAATTGTGAGAGCCTGCTCAAACAACTAATGAAGAGTGTGGTAAGGAGGGACTTCTAGCTATCCGAAAAGTTCATGGAAGGTAGATAAAAGAAAAGAACTAATGAGGGCTTTATCAATGGAGAAAATGGGTTGAATACTAATGATTATATATAGAGAGAAATTCTACAATGGAGCCTACATATATACTCATATCGTGGAAACTCATCAAAATGTGTTGTGCATTAAATGTTCTGTGTATTTATGACACGTAGATTAATGTGTTGGATTAGAATCCAATGATTGTAAATGTGGTTCCCGTGGCATGGATGTTTTTGTAGTTCTCATAATAGTAGTACCCATATAATATATATAAATATAATAAGATGCATTCAACACAATTACCGCTCCAACAAACTGGTTTACCCAACAATAAAAAAAGGAGCATCACATTCTCAACAATGGATAAACCGATGATTTATCGGGAGAATAACAATATGTCATGGTTCCAAAAAACGTTCAAAGCCCAAATACAAAATGACAATTGGGAAATAACTAAACTTTTTATAGCAAAAGACAAAAATAAATTGGAGAGTATGAAACCAATTGCAAAAAAATTATCAATTCAATTTGTACGACACAAGGTGAAGTATAGTGCAATATAGTTTCAGCTGCAAACGAAAGGGGAAAACAAGATAAAAGATAATAACAATATTTATTATTGTCTATCCCCCAAGTAAAGGTTTGTTCCTTTTTTCCATTTTAATTGTTTTTTTCGTTTGTCTATTTTAATTGTTTTGTTTAGGTATTATTCAAATAGCTAAAGCATTGATGGTGAAAATATAGTTGTCGACTTCTAGTTGCTTATCATATAAATTAATCCATAGAGAAACATTTCCATCGTAAAATCCTACTTCCCTTTCCTACTTTCCAAACTGAAATTCTTTTTCGTTATATTTTCGACATTACATAATCACCCGTCAAATTTATCCATTACTTCAACTATATTCCATATTTTATGTTTAACATTATAAAGTTTGAGCGTGAGGAAGAATAATTAAAGGGTTCATTGCATTTGGGTCAGCAAATTACCTGAAAATTAGTTATCAAGACTGCATCTATATAATCGGACTCCGGAGGATGCGTATAGAATAGTTTTATAGGATACTGTCTCCCCTGAACATGAACAGCTCTTGCATCACCAAAGTATTCAGAGAAGCCTTTTGCATCCATACTTGCAAACATGATAATCAACTTCAATGGAGGATATTTAGTATTTTGGCATCGCTTCTGAAGACTGGAGCGTTGTGCATTATTTTCATTCATACAAATTATGCCACTGTTGGCCCTCATGTTTCCATAAATACATAATTAACTGAAGCATGGGACCTTGCTAATTGCACATTTTTTAGTAAACCCAACAGAACATCCGTGTGCAGTCTTCTCTCACGAGCTTCGTCAATAATGATCACTGAATACCTAGAGAGATATGGATCCAATAATGTTTCCCTACAAATACTTGCAAATTAATGTTAGCGGATACAACTTGATGTTGCACTAAATCAAGTGCAATATAAGAGTATGATCCATGTAGCCGACCTAAACTAATTGAGATTAAGGTATTGTTTTATACACAAATTGACAGAGGAGAAAAAGAGGAAAGGTTGACGGAAGGCATCAGCAAAAGTAATATAGCAAAATAGTGCACAAAAGAAAGAAAAACTCCATAATTAGCCAGCTAACAGAAGACTTAAAATCAAGTTCGAATGGGGTTTTCAATTCAAGAAAGTCCGCTAATATATGTAAATGAAAATAACGCGCGTGATCATTAAATAGGTGGACAGAATTGTCAATGATTGGGTCATCAATCATAAATTATGGAATATATAAATTAAAAGTTATCGGAGCCTTTTCTTGATTTATATTTTAGGGTGGAAAATTGTACGGATAAGGAATAGATAGTGGTTCACACTTTTGTCTGCTTGGTCTCTCCAGGGTAGTCACATAAATGAGCACAATCCGGTATGAACATGGCCTCCTTAACATGTAATTTACCAATTGATTTACTTCCTAAAAGAACATTTCACCCATGATTTAAGATTGTCTTAATTTGAAACTCAAAAGTTCTAGGGCCAACCGAGTAAAATTTGAATATACATGCATCTATTTTTTTGTCGAGCTTACATTGTTAACTTTCCAAGGGAATCATTAATTTAATTTATCCACTGTATTGAAACCAAACTAACTCACCTCGATAACAACCCACCTGTGATGTATTTAATCCTTGTTGAGCTAGAAGTCATGTCATCAAATCTAATTGAATAGCCAACCTTCTGACCCATTTCAACACTACATTCCTCTGCCACACGTTTTGCAACAGAAACAGGAACAACACGTCGAGGTTGAGTGATTTCAATAACTTCCCCATTACAACAAAACCCCACATTGAACAAAAACTGTGGCAATTTCACAGGCATTATTTTTCATTCACAATTATATAAGACAAATAGTGTGCCAAAGAAATTATACAAGACAAATAAATATCATTTACTAATCAAACTATGTCTATCATACCGTATTGACTCATAAACATAAATAGGGAAAAAAATCAAAACACTCAATTGTCTGTCATTTAAATTTAACAAAAGCTTTACGTGGTGTAGAAATAAAAGAGGGTCGCAATGGGCACCCCACCAATTCATGAAGGCACCCAGTTGTTAAGGGCGCAAAGTCATTTACCAAGGACACCCAAAAATAAGGCCCGAAATCTTCAAAATAAACAGAGGCACCCCACCACCCTACCACTGTCCTCTTGAAGCAACCAATTCTCTCTTGAACGAACGAGTGAGCAATCCCGAGAGTCATTTGTCTTTGTTCCTCTCCGTCTCTCTCCTCTGTTGTAGGACGTTTTTCGAGTTTGAAGGCTCTGGGTTTTGGTTGATTTCGTCCCCACATTAGGGCTCGATTCAAGTTTTTCGTTCACACACTCAAGTCGTGAAATCGATCGTTTGAAGGTATGTTGATAGTCTAATTAAGTTGCATTTGGTAGAGTAGTTGTTATGTTTGTCTGGTGGTGCATTCAATGGTTCATGTATTGGAAATTCGTGGTTCTCGGCCATACAGGCCAGAGATGTTATTTACAGTCTCGACCAAGCATGGCCGAAACAGAGGGGAAATTTTTGGGAACTTGTGGTTCTCGGCCAGACAGGCCAGAATAGTTTATACAGTCTTGGCAATAAATGGCCGAGAGTAAATGTGTTATCTCGGTCACCACATCACGAGAGTTACCATTAGTGTATAGTTTATGTCCTGTCGGTGATGTACAACCAAGACTGTAGCATTGCTCTCGGTTGCCCATTACCGAGACTAATATTGTCGTATCGGTCAAGCGCCACCGACATTATTATGGTTTTCTCGAACCTGCATGACCGAAACTATAGAAATGAAAGATTTAGTTCTTGTTTTTTTTGAATTTGTGTTTGTTCTAGGTCACCACATCATGAGAGTAAGTCGAAGTGTATAGTTTATGTCCTGTAGGGGATGTACAACCGAGAATGTAGCATTTCTCTTGGTTGACCATTACCGAGAACTTTATTCTTTTCTTAGTTATGCGTCACCGTTATTCCAAGGTTTTTCTCTAACCTGCTTGACCGAGACTATAGAAATGGAAGATTTTGTTCATTTTTTCTTGAATTGTACTTTTGTTTTTGCTTCAGGCGCTTACATGTTGTAGTGGTTTTTAGGTATGGCTTGTTCAAAAACCCTGGTGACTAGGGAGGAGGTTGGTGTTGAGGGGTCGAGGGGTAACCGTGGGCGAGGCAACCGGAGATCCCCGACTACATCTTATAGAAAAGAGAAAGAGAATGAGAATGTAGATGTTAAGGGAAAGGCTAAGATTAATGGAAATCATGCAAGGAATTTGCAATTGCACGATGAGGGTTCCAACATCGACACGCGGCGACGAAAAGATCTTGTTGTTGCCCGAGGCGAAGAGGAGGCTCATGCATCGGAGTCCAGTAGTAGTGACTCATTAGTGGCGGCGAACACCACGAAAATTGATCGTAATGTGGGTGGGAGTACTAGTGGTGGAGGTGGTCATAATGAAGGAAAGTCACAAGGGCCTATAGAAATGCGTGCTCCTTTCCCTGGTGGTCCTTTAGACGGTGCTTTGTTGAAGAGCTTTAAGGATCATGTCGCGTTAGTGATTTGGAGGAATGAGGTATATAAAGTTTCATTGAATGGAGTACTTTAAAACTTAGGGTTTTTACTAAGGTGATGAGATGTTTTTGTTGTTGCAGGAGCGTCCGGTACTCAAGTGTATCAATCGTGGAGCTCTGATCCAAGAATGGGACTTACAAGCGTGCCACCCTTACACCGAGGGCCTTAAGAGGATTATTTAGCGTTCTGGGTTGAATACGCTGATAGACTGTTCATACCGCAAGGCTAACAAGGAGGTTATCTCTGCTTTCGTGGAGCGATGGTAGCCGGAGACGAACACATTTCACTTACCATTTGGTGAAATGTCGATCTCCTTGGAGGATGTGAGCATTCTCCTGAAGATTCCTGTGATGGGCAAAGTGGTGGCAGTTGAGAACTTCGCGAGGCACACGGAGGAATCTCGCTTGGATGTTATTAAGCTGGTGTCAAAACTACTTGGGGTTAGCATTGAAAAGGCTGACGAGGAAGTGAACATCAGCAAGGGGCTCATAATGCGAAAATGTTGGTTGAAGAGTCGATGGTACCTCAAAGCTGGTTCGAGAAACACAACTTATCCTCCTGTGGAATGCAAAGCCTGAGCGTACTTGTTGTATCTACTTTCTTGCACCCTATTTGCGGATAAAAGTGGATCTCGGGTATTTATCCCGTTGTTGAAGCTTCTAGAAGATTTGGACGACGTGGGAAAGTACACATGAGGTGCAGCTGCATTGGCATACTTGTACCGACACTTGGGGTCTGCCAACAGAGTACTTGTTTCATAGATTGCCGGCTACCTCACATTACTTGAGGCTTATTATTAAATCGACTTACATTGTTTTCTGAATAATTATTTTTAATTTTTGCATTCTCGGACTAACTTACGTTGTATGTATTTGCAGGGATGGGTGTACGACCATTTCAAACTTGGGCTCACCACACCCAATGTGAAATACATGGACTACGTGCAACCTCGTATCTGCAGATGGATTCAAAAGCACGAGACCGTGATGAATATTGACATGGTCGGGTCCATTAGGAGAACGTTGGACAGGTTGCGCCCAAGTGAGGTGAGATATTTAGCCAAATCTGGATCTTAATGTTGCATCTAGTGTATGGTTACTAATAATGGTTGTCTATGTTTGATTAGGTCACTAGGGACCCATATGTTAATTACAGGGATAATGGAGTTGTGCACGCAATGGCCTTCTACAGTGGGACACTGAAGTACATGGATGTGGTGGAGCCTTACCATCCGAAAAGGATTCTGACATAGTTTGGCCACGTGCAATCTTTACCAGATCCTCTGTACCGCCCATTGGAAGCACATCGAGGCCCGTCCGCGAACAAATACTCGGTCAAGTATGGGTTCTAACAAGACAATTGTGAACGTTGGCGGAACCATTTGTTGGCCCCCGAAGTTCGTGGTGACAAGGCAGAGTATGTGTTTTTGGCTACACCGAACTACCTACCTTGGTTCCTCAAAGTGACTCACCTAGTGATCACCAACCCGAGCTACGAGAATGAAGACATGGTCGCCACAACCATCGCTGACAATGAGCTATTATAGGTATTTAATGTGTTATACGTAATATGTAGAAGTACTTACCAATTCTTAAAAACCCTATGTATTACATTAACGGTTTTATTTTTCTTTTCATTAGCGTAATAGGAGTGCGTTGGACGCGACATTAAGATGGATGGACCTCCCGCCAGAGTTGTGTACGGTAGAGTCTGCGAGGAAAATGGCGAGTGACATCGTCAATTTCCTTTTGGGGAGGAGTATCGGTCCCACCACCACCACTACCACTACCACTCCGACATCCGCAACCGGCACAACCGACACATCCGCCACTACCGAAATAGGCCCTAGGCAGTCCCAGCACGATAACACTTCTACACATTCCACCCCTGCTAATGCTCCGCCCGCTACGGTCGATGCTCGCCCCCCGAAGAGAATGCATGGCAAGGAATACCAAAGGAAAATTTTGAAAAAGCCAAAGCAATGACTATTTTTTTATGTTTTTCTTCCTTACTTTGATTAGTTGCGTGAAACTTGATATTTTTCTTGGTTTGAGTAACTGGTTGCATGAAACTTGTGGAATGTTGGATAATTTGTTGATTTATGAAATTTTATGATTTTTGGTGTACAATTTGATCCTTTCGATACCCCCAAACATCTTCTTAGTCTTGGCCAACACTACTTTGTTAATGTGCCCAAAGCAAAGAAGGTGAGACGATGATGGAAATACTTCTTCGATGGCACTAATAAGGCCTAACTCTCAATATGTAACAAACACGCCAGGTTTAGGCCACCCATCCAATATGGATCTCAAGTTCTCAAGTGCCCAAATATAATTTGCATGAGTCTCTAATGATATGAAAGCAAACCTAACGGAGAACGTAAAATGCGTAGAAGTGATGCCAACAATCTCCAATAATGGCATTCGATACCTATTTGTTTTGTAAGTGATGCCAACAATCTCCAATAACGGAGAACGTCAAATGCGTAGAAGTGACCAAAATAAATTGGTGACGACATTCGTATCAGGATGCTTCCTATGCCACGACATCCACTTATTCTTCTCCAATATGTGCAATAGTTATTGCATTTGAGTCCTCCCACCCGCATCCTCAATTCGGAATTTTTGTCGTGCATTATATATTTTCCGCATTGTAGATACGTTTTTAACATCCCTTTGCTTCAACGTATTGAGGATATCTCTTGCCTTCACATTACCCTTAGTCATCTGCACCACAACCACCTCATTACCCTTATCCAATATGCCTGCAAATGACTAGTCATCCAAGTTTTTGGTGGGGTCGTGATTGTACCTCCCACATATGATAGTGACATACCGCAAAAAATCAACATTTTCCTTGATGTTAATAAGGAAAGGGCATAGACATTTTTTTGTACCAGTTTGAGTCCGCCTCGTTTCCTCTTCTTCTTCAGTTCTTGGTTTCAAAGCAATTTTAGCCGCTTTACCCTTCCCTACTCTTTGTGACATTCCCCTATATGTACCAGACCTCTCACAAACAAGTTTGACCCTTCCCCTGCGCTTAATCCCTCTGGCATCATAGTGCTTCGTTACTATCACAAACTTGTTCTCGCGACCAATCATTTGAAGCCATGAAATAGTCGATTCTCTAGATGGGAATGGCCTACAAGGAGTAAACGCATCCTTGTAGTCTGGAAATAAAGTTAAAATCGGCATTACCTGCAATGCATACATTGTAACATTACGACTCAACCAAATTGCACAGCAAATTCACCAAAAAACCCACAAAAATAAATTATCAGTAGTACAGGTTCGCGAGTCTGAACCAATTCTCGTTCAATGGCAACCGAGATTTGTGTGATAGTCTCGGTAGTTTTAACTGAGACTATATCATTAGTTTCAGTCAAGACATGACCGTGACTTACTCATAACTCTCGGTGGCTCTTGACCGAGACTCATGTATGAGTTTCAGTCCTGCGAGGCCGAAACAATCGTGCCCGTGCAACTTCGACTGAAAACAAGAAAACCCAGAAAAAAAAAAAACACAATAAGTTTCACCAAATACCTCTTCTTATTCCTCCTCTTGCACTATTGCGGTACATTCGTCAATTTTATAGAGGAAACAAGTTTGGATTGTTCGAGTTTACCAAACCCTACATTGAGAAACCAAATCATCAATTTCACTGCGTATATTAAAATAACAGTTCGTTCAAAGCTTCATATAGTTGTAAAACAGTGTTACCTAGCTATCGGATAATGTGAAGACGCAAGAATCAATACACACCCGGTAAAGAAAATTGTGGCTTTATGGTTCCACTTGAGATCCAATGTGGTGTGGTGCCCCAAAATTGATTTGAAAATGGGTTGTGAGATTGGAGAGAGTATATATGAAGTGGCAATAGTGTCATTTACATCAAAGTATAATTTAGAGGGGAGAATGACAAAAAAAACTGAATGCCTTCATGAATTGGTGGGGTGCCTATAGTGACCCTCAAATAGAACCATAGGAATCTGAAAATAGTGCTTACCAAAGTAAAATAGGTATGGGTCATTATTACACAAGAATGTGATCGATTTTGTAAATCATCCAGTTAATATATATATATATATATATATATATATATATATATATATATGGTGTTTCTACCATGAGTATCAAATAAATACCCACGACATGAGTACCAATTATCAACCATTGGATTAACATCAAGAGAGACAATGGTTGTAAAACACTAATTAATACAAATTAATGTGACCCACATAAATTAATGACCGTTAAATGCATTTTCAATCAAAAAATCACAAGTTTAACTACTTGCTATTTATTTTTACTAATGAAAAATTTAAAAATTAAAAATACTATTTCTTTTTGAATTTGTAGAAGATAAAGACATTTTTAGAATTTATTTATAACCTTCAAGCTAAGAATTTACTAGCAAATGTGCATTACCCTATATCAATAATAAAATTTATTTTAAAAATAAATTTTAGTACAACTCCTTATAACATCTCTTTTTTGAAGAAATAATTCATACTTAATTACTATATTAATTTAAATAATCAACCATTTCTTCAAAAGAAAAACAATTAAACATAAATTTACAACACAAAAAGTAGAATATATAAATAAGTTATTTAAATCAAATTAAAATGATTAAAACTTTTAAGTTGGAAGTCAATTAAATTTTAACATGGTACTTTATAACGATTAATTTAGCTTCTAAAATTATATATGAATCCCAAAAAAAGACAAAGATATATTAGTAAAGTATAGCATTAATTAAAATGGAAAGTGATTTGGTTTTCCTCTTAAGTTTGAATTTTTTCATAAATGGAAATATTGAATTGAAAGGGCCACCACATGTATCGACAATATCCGAGTGTGGATTACTCTATGTGATTAGAGCCAGGTGTCAAGTAGAATTTTTTAAAAAAATATATCAGAGGAAATTAAGGAAATAATTTTAGTTATTATTTTTTTTATTTTGGCGCATCAATATTCACATCATACATATTGCATTTATATGATTAAGAAATAATTAATAGATAATTCAAAACAATTTTCAAAAACTAATAATTTAATTATCAAATTAAATTAAATCACATTAAAGTGTTTAAATTATAAAAATATAATTTAAAGAATTTGAAAGTTATTCGAAATGTAATATATTCTACATTAAATCGAACTCAATTGACCAATAGATTCATGTAGTCGGACCTTATTTATTAAAATCGAGCAAATATTTGTTATATATTATTGTTACAGCTATCATCATTAATCATTTATAATTACAATTTTTATAATTACATTTGTTACTTCAAAATAATCTAGTTCATACACGTGATATTTGATTACTAATTCTTCAATATCAATTACGATTGATGTATTTTCTATTGTCTTTTAAAAAGAAGGAAAAAATGAAATCAAATTTAAATTTGTGGTAATTTTAGTCTACACTTAGAAAAAATCTCAAATTATAAATTAATAGGTGATATAATTTTATGATAATTAATAGTGTTATATAATGATTTAAAGAAAATCAAAATGTATCATTTTTTCTAGTTACTTATTTTAATTATTGTAGCTTCGAAATAAATAAGAATTTCTTAATTTAAAAAAATTATACACGACCATAACTAAAACAACAACAACAACAACAACAACAACAACAACATAGCCTCAGTCTCAAATTAACTGGGGTCGGCTACATGGATCAAACTTTTCCATTGTGCTCAATTAAGTGCAATTGATGGTGAGCTTTGCAAACCATTCAAATCCCTTTTAATTAATGCATCCCATGTTAACTTTGGTATGCCCCTACTTCGTCGAATTTCTACAGTTTCTATTGAGTCAAGTTTTCTAGTTGGGGCATTTGTAGGCCGTCTTCGCAGGTGACCAAACCATCGCAACTGTCCTTCCCTAATCTTTGTATCAATTGGTGCTACTCCTACTTGTCTTTGAATTTCTATATTTCTTATTATATCTTTACGAGTTTTACCACACATCCACCTAAGCATCCTCATTTCTGCTACGTTCACTTTATGTAATTGTTGTTGCTTTACCGCCCAACATTCACTTCCATATAGCATAGCTGGCCTAATTGCGGTCCTATAAAATTTTCCTTTTAACTTAGTAAGAACATGTCGATCACAAATTACCCCTGTTGCACTCCGCCATTTCTTCCATCCAGCTTGAATTTTATGTGTGACATCATTTTCAATGGTACCATCATTTTGTATGATTGATCCTAAGTATCTAAAGTGGTTTACCTTAGGAACTTCTACTTCCCCTAATTTTACCACTCCGTCATCTAGATGTCTAGTGTTTCCAAACTCACAATGCATGTATTCAGTTTTCGTCATACTCAACTTAAAGCCTTTAGATTCTAACGTATTCCTCCAGAGTTCTAATTTCCTACTCACTCCATCTTTAGTTTCATCTACTAAGACAATATCATCTGCAAATAGCATACACCATGGTATATCCTCTTGAATATGTCTAGTTAGTTCATCCATAACTAAAGTAAATAGATATGGGCTTAAAGCCGATCCTTGATGTAGTCCTATCATAATGGGAAATTCTTTTGTAGCTCCTCCAAATGTCTTTATACTCGTTACTACTCCATCATACATATCCTTAATAGTGTCTATGTATCTAGCATGCACTCTTTTTCTTTCTAGAACCCACCAAAGAACATCTCTAGGGACCCTATCATATACTTTTTTCTAAATCTATGAATACCATATGAAGATCTTTTTTATTTTCTCTATATTTTTCTAACAATCATCTTACAAGGAAAATCGCCTCCATAGTTGACCTCCCAGGCATGAAACCAAATTGGTTCTCTGATATTGTTGTTTCTCTCCCTAGCCTATTGTCAATTATTCTCTCCCACAGTTTCATAGTGTGACTTATAAGTTTAATTCCCCGGTAGTTTGAGTAACTTTGAATGTCTCCTTTGTTTTTGAAGATTGGCACAAGCGTGCTTCTTCTCCAATCCATTGGCATTTGTTTTGATTTAAAAATTTTATTGAAAAGTTTTGTTAACCAAGTCAATCAGATTTCTCCTGAGCATTTCCAAACCTCTATGGGTATTTCATCTGGGCCACATGCTTTCCCTATTTTCATTCTTTTCAATGCCTCTTTAACTTCTACAATTCTAATATTGCGTGTATAGTTTACATTTATTTCTTGGTGTGGGTTTTCATCTATTATAGTATCAACTTGGCCATCATTAAATAAACTATCGAAGTAACTTCTTCATCTCTCCTTAATATCCTCCTCGCGCATTAAAACACTTTGATTTTCGTCCTTAATACATCTTACATGACTTAGGTCTTGTTTCTTTTTATCTCTTAATTTGGCTAGCATATATATATATTTTTTGCCATCTCTATTACCTAACCTTGTATATAGATCTTCCATGAAATTTGTTTTAGCTTGACTAACTACTTTTTTAGCTTGTTTTCTAGCTTCTCTATATTGATTGTACGCATCTTCATCTTGACACTTAGGTATTTTCCTATACATCTCTCTTTTAGTCTTAATTGCTCGTTGGACATCCTCGTTCCACCACCATGTTTCCTTCTTTGGAGGTCCCAAGCCTTTAGATATACCTAATATGTTCGATCCCACCCTCCTTATGCAACTACTCATTTCTAGCCACATTGTATTAGCATCTAAGTCAAGATTCCAAACATTTTCCTTTAGTAGTTTTTCTCTAAACTCTACTTGTTTACTATATTTTAGGTTCCACCACTTTATTCTAGGGTCGCTTACTCGTTTATTTATATTATTCTGTTGTGTTAGCTTAATATCAAGTACTACTAACTTATGTTGGGTAGTAAGTGCTTCACCAGGTATTACTTTGCAGTCTCTACATAGTTTTCTATCTATTTTTCTTGTTAAAAGAAAATCTATTTGACTCTTGTTATGACCACAACTAAAAGTAATTATATGCGACTCCCTCTTCCTAAAACTAGTATTTGCTAAGACAAGATCATACGCTGAAGCAAATTCTAAAATTGATTCTCCTTCTTCATTTCTATTACCGTAACTAAAACCTCCATGAACTCTCTCAAACCCATCGTTACTTACCCCGACATGCCCATTTAAATCTCCCCCAATAAAAACCTTTTCATCGAATGGTATACTCTGCATAAATCCATCCATATCATCCCAAAACTTGCGTTTGATGCTCTCACTTAATCCTACTTGTGGTGCATATGCGCTAAGTATGTTCAGTTTTTCATCTCCAATAATTAATTTAACTAGAATCAATTTATCCCCCTTTCTTTTAACCTCTACGACCTTATCCTTATAATCCTTATCCACCACAATTCATACTCCATTGCATTTTCTATCTATACCAGTGTACCACAATTTAAACCCTGTGCTTCCTATTTCTCTACTCTTTTCTCCTACCCATTTTGTCTCTTGGAGGCAAGCAATATTGACTCTCCTTCTAATCATGGTATCTACTAGTTTTATTGACTTCCCCGTAAGTTTTCCTATGTTCCATGTTCCTAAACGAATTTTTTCTCCCCTTTGTATTTGTTTTTCTTTTCTATTTCTATTTTGTCTAAAAGATCTAGTGTTCGTATCTATGATTGTGTTTTTGTTTTCGTTTTTGTTTTTGTTTTTATTTTTGTTTTGAACTAGCTTCTTTACCCACACCGGTCCTTTGTGTGGGAACCCTTACTCATTTTTCTTCACATCCGGGCGACGATGTGAAGGGACTAGCTTCTCTACGCACACACGTCCTATGTATGGGAACCCTTGCTCATTTTTCTTCACACCCAGGCGGCGATGTGAAACACACCCTTGCTCATTTCTCACTACACCCGGGCTCCGATGTAGCGCGTCGCTAGGTGGGAACACCCCAACGTTTATATATGATTGATCCATTTCATGAAAAGTGACAAAAGTTTTACGCTGGCTGTCAACCTATAGCAACCCTCCTCCATTTCCCAAGAATGGAAAATGAGCTTGGGGCCTCCCTCCCTCACTTTTCAGGTATGAAAAGTGAGTTTGGGACCTCCCTTACCCATTTTTTGGTATGAAAAAATGGGCGTCAGAGTCCTCCTCCTTTATCCGGACTTGGGACTGGCTATGTATCGCACATAGTGTACAACATAGGTGGAGTTACAACCATAACTAAAACATTGATTTTAAATTTTAAGAAATTCTTATTTATTTCGAAGCTACAATAATTAAAATAAATAATAAATATAATACTAATAAGTCTTTTTTATAGAAAATATGATACATCTTGATTTTCTTTAAATTATTATATAACACTATTAATTATCATAAAATTATATCACCAATTAATTTACAATTTGAGATTTTTTATAAGTGTAGACTAAAATTACCAAAAATTCAAATTCGATTTCATCTTTTCCTTCTTTTTAAAAGACAATAGAAAATACATCAATCGTAATTGATATTGAAGACTTAATAATCTAATATCACATGTATGAACTAGATTATTTTGAAGTAACAAATGTAATTATAAATAATTAATTATGATAACTATAACAACAATATATAATAAATATTTGCTCGATTTTGATAAATAAAGGCCGACTAAATGAATCTAATGATCGATTGAGTTTGACTTAATGTAGCATGTATTACACTTCGAATAACTTTCAAATTCTTCAAATTATATTTTTATAATTTGATAATTTTGGACTGAGGCTATGTTGTTGTTGTTGTTGTATATTTTTATAATTTGAAAAATTTAATGTGATTTAATTTAATTTGATAATTTAATTATTAATCTTTTAAAATTATTTTGTATTATCTATTAATTATTTCTTAATCATATAAATGCATTATGTAGGATGTGAATATTAATGCACCAATATAAAAAAAAAGAATAATAACCGAAATTATTTCCTTAATTTCCTCCGATATATTTCTTAAAAAAAATTTATACTTGACATCCGACTCTAATTACATTAATTAATCCAAACTCGGATATTGTCGATGGTGATACATGTTTTGGCCCTCTCAACTCAACTTTTCCATTTATGAAAAATTTCAAACTCAAGAGGAAAACCAAATCACTTGTCATTCTAATTAATATTATACTTTACTAATGTATCTTTATGTTTTTATGTAATTCATATATAATTTAGAAGCTAAATTAATCGTTATGTAGTAGCATATTAAAATTTAATTGTTTTCCAACTCAAAAGTTTTAATCATTTTAATTTGATTCAAATACTTATTTATCTATTCTACTTTTTGTGTTGTAAATTTATGTTTAATTATTTTTCTTTTGAGGAAATGGTTGATTATTTAAATTATAAAATATTTAAGTATAAATTATTTCTTCAAAAAAAGAGGAAAATTATAAATAGCAATGTTATAAGGAGTTGAACTAAGTTTCATTTTTAAAATAAGTTTTATTTTTTATATTGGGTAATGCATATTTGTTAGTAAATTATAAGCTTGAAGGTTACAAATAAATTCTAAAAATGTCTTTATCTTCCACAAATTAAAAAAGAAATAACATTTTAATTTTTAAAATTTTTCATTAGTAAAAATAAATTGCAAATGGTCAAACTAGTGATTTTTTGATTGAAAATGCATTTAAAGGTCATTAATTATATGTGGATCACATTAATATGCCTTAATTACTATTTTACAACCATTCTCTCTCCTGATGTTAATCCAATGGTTGAAAATTGGTACCTATGTGATGGGTATTTATTTGATACCCATGGTAGAAGCACCATACATATATACACGAAAAATAAATTTTATCTGTTTTTAGCGTAATTCGATAATGGATCAGTGTTAGTTTTCTTCTCCCTTGACCTTTGGCACAAATAAGACCGATATAGTGACAAGTGCCAAAAATATTATTAAGAGATTCATTCAAACAGTTAAGAAGAAAATAAAATCTAGATATGCAAACATATCCATGACATGGTTCTACCAACATGGTACTAGATGTTGGTTACAGAAGTTGATATGTTATTCAAAATACGAACAGTTGAACTTTAAGTATAAAATTCATGATAGAGACAAGCCAATATCCAAGTATAAAATGTCAATATAAGTATGCGTCAACATGGTAAAAGAGGCCTTATCCAGCTCATTAGAGATGATTCGGCAAGTAGGCATCAACATCATCAGACGTTAATTCCAACTGCAACTCAACTCTCACTATTGTTTTGTTGAACTAAAATCAAAATATTTTTTTGAAAAAACTGGCTGAGAGCTCCAAGAAAAATGTCAAAATACTCCTTTCAATAATGAAAATAGAAAGTAAAATAAAAAAAACCTCTAACCTCCATGCATGTAAAAAAGCAACAAGCAGATGTTTCCAACCTTTAAGAAGATATTGATTTGGAAAAATAAATCCAAATGTCAAATTGTCAATCTGAAGTTGCAAGAAAGAAATCACAAAAGAACTCAAGAACGGGAAAGGTTTCTAACTCAATTAATGAAACACACAACTTACGCGTAGTTTTCCCACTTCCAGTTTCACCCACTATTATGAGTGTTTCATGTTTTCTCACTTCCTCAACAAGTCGCTTTTCAACTGAAAATATCAACAAGGTGAAATGAGAAACATCTTTAACAACAAACCTAAACAGACACTAACCAGCAACATAAAAAGTCAAACCTCTTCGAATCAAATTAAACTTGTCAAAAAATTATAGAAAGGAAGAAGTAAACTCCGATGCATAATAAATTAAGTCGATCCTCATGAAATAATAATTAAGAGGATGAAAACTATTGAATTGAACTTAATGAAGTTTTACTATAAGTACGAAAGAAAACAACAAATTAGATGGGGAGGGTCAACAATATGGATCAAACTCTTCTATCGCGCTCGATTTAGTGCAATTGATGATGTACTTTCTAAATCATTTAAATTCCTCCTAATTAGTGCGTCCCAAGTTACTCCTACCTCATCAAATTTCTTTAATTTCTACTGAGTCGAGTTTTTTTCCCAAATCATTTTAATCATTTACAAAGCTGAAGTTTTTTTGTGGGTTTTCAAACAAGTTCTAAAATATACTTTAAACTAAAAAAAATTACTAATTCGATATCTCACTCACTGGGATCATCAACAAATCACAGTTCAATTCAAATAAGAAAAATCCGGTAATACCTGAGGCAATAGGTAGTGATTTTCTTCGTTGCGCAATTCTATGCTTCCTAAAAAAAAGCACCAACTAGATCGATCAAAATTAATCAAGTGCTTTTACTAAGCATTCAAAGTTTTCAATGTCTATTACCTGGAACAATTCTCAAGATTCTTTTTGTTGCTCCTAGCGCTTTCGGCGCCTTTTTTGTGGGCAAGAGATTCGAAAAATGGCATTGTAGAGATTGAAAATTATTCAACAAAGAGGTATATAGCAAGGCCTAACTGGAAATCGAACTACAAAGAATGCATTACAAAAAGGAATATGTGAGTTGTTGAGCTAAAGCAAAGCACTCGTAGTGCCTTTAACAAACAATCTCTTTCGTTCAAAAACGTCCACAACCTACACCTAAATATTTTTATATGTTTCTATGTTTTATGTTTATATAGGATGCCCTAAAGTTATTCTCCTTTACCAACGATTTTCTAATAATGTCGAGGACATTTTTACCTTGGGTAGTAAGTCCTTAGAGATGCTATTGGTATAATTGAATTGATTGGACAATTTTTTTAGGCACCTTTAGTCTCCTAATTTTCTCACTTTTTAATTTTATGCTTTTGGTCCGCGAGCTTTTATTATTGCATATTTTGTAACCCCTTGAATTTTCAAATCTAATGATTAATCGTAAAATCAAGGGTATTTTTGGTAAATATGCATGATACTTGTGTATTTGTGTGTATGATATGATATCTAGTCTGCTTAGATAATATTAGGCCTAAGTTGAGGATATAAATCTAAGTAATAAGCATAAATGAGTTAAACAATAAATAATGACATTTTGGTAATTAATCGGAGGGGACAAAAGAGATGGACTTAATAAAGGCCATTGAGATGGTCCTATCACTTAAAGATTGTTAGATGAGATGAAAGGCTTTGATTTGGTCACTCAAACCTTAATATACTTACCTATCTATATATAGTATTTATAAGCTATAGCCACTCTTTTGTTCAAACTAAACAAGCAAATGAAGAGAGTAGAGAGAAACATAATGGTGTGCTTTGGTGGTGGGAGTGGTGTAAGAGGGTACTACCCTGACTCAAGACTTCCAAGTTAGGTAAACTCTTCTATTCTCTTCACCAATTACACATTTTTTGTGCAAAATTGAATATGCCATCAAAATGAATTTGGTTTTGATGGATTTGGAGAGCAGGGCTCTCTTTTAGATTTCAATTGCTTTAAGAATCACATAGCTCCTCTTGCTCGTTGATTTGTGTAAGAAGTCATGGTCTGATATTGTTATTTAATGGTTTTGTTGCAAATTCTGGTTTTATTATGGTTTGAAATAAAACTAGGAATCTTCACTTTGATTTCATTCAAATCTTATTTTAAATGGTTTGTAGATGGTTTCGATTGTTGGAATACCTATATTTTTAACTAATGTAGATTTTTTTTAAGTCCTAAAGGGGTGGGAATTAGTTGGACTATCTGGAGGGAGAAAACTGTTTGGGGCATGTGTCATGTCAATCTTATGAACATTTCTTCTGGTATTATTTTGGTTAATAAAATGGAGGATTACATATGTTGTTTATTATTTTAATTAGTCTGCATATTTACATTATAATAAGATCCATGGATGTTTACTGAAATATCGTAAATGTCCACAGTAGGTTATTATACCGAGAACTATAATGAATTAAGAATAGTGTGAGTCTTGATTGATGGTCATACGATGATCATACGTGTAAGGATATGAATCAAAATCATGAGTGCATGTTATGGAACATGGTACTAGACCGACCCGCTATGAGAACACCATATGGATTAAGTTATAGGTGTTACTCATTATAGATATATCATTTATTCCTCTGACATGATATTACTGGATACTTCAACATTACGATCATAATGATTTGACACAATCAAACGTTGTCTTTAACCGGATAATTATAAAGATTGTGATTGATTACTATATGAATAATGTTTGAAGGAGTGTAATCGAGATAGATTTTGTCCCTCTCGTATGGAGAGATATCAGTGGATCCCTCGATATGATAGACTTATAATGGCCAAGTCCATGTGAATTGACATGATCAATATCACTTGGAAGTTTTCAGTCTACTAAGAGATTGATAGTAGTTAATTAAACATTTAGGGTGACTTTTCCGTACCTTATGTTTGATCAAAAGGATATCGTACGACAAAAAGATATGATATACACTATTGATTAGGTGGTATCAATTTTGATCTTCGTGCAACTTGGGTAGTCCAAATGCCTTGCTAGAAATTGCTTATGACTTGTGTACTAAAATGGTTTTTTGTTCACTGCCAATGTTGCATAAACTTACTAGGTCGCACACAAAGAATGGGTTTGCAGGATTTTAAAGGACTCGAAAAATGAATTTTATATGATAAAATTCGCAACATAAAAGTCCATATGATGTGACATATTAATACCTTTTTAAGTAGGGGTATAATGGTAATTTAGTTAGCTAACTTTATACAAAGGGTTATATAAATAAGCTTGTTAAGTGAGTTCACATTATGAGTAAAATTGGGGTTGGAATTTAATTTCGTTTTTAAGAAAGTGAGTTAGGTTTTTTGCCGTTCTCGAGTTTTAGGGAGAATAGAAAAACGTTTTCATGTTCTCTCTCGAGCTAGCACTCGAAAGTTTGACCGCCACTCTTATAGATCGATCAACACAAAGAAGGAAACTTGCGATTAAGGTACGGTTTAGTTTCAGTCAATCAGTTTAATGGAACTTGGATTTGATCTTGTTGTGGTTTTCGAAATAAGAATTTAAAATTTTCGCTGCATTTTGAACCCCAAAACCTAACAGTGGTATCAGAGCCTTCGGGTTTGGTTCCATTATATTTGATGCAGGTTTTCTTAAGTTATATATATGATATATTAATGAAAGCATGTTGTTAGATGTATATTCGATATACATATAGGTTCAATGATCGTTTTTATCATGAATCATTTTTAAAGCATGAGGATAATTCGATTAACATATGCTTTGATGTTTATTGATACGAATCTCGTATGTTTGCAAGGTAGAAATCATGTTTATGTTAATATGATTAATTTGATGTGATTCTGGTGTTAAATACATAGGTTGCATTTTCGTTCTATAATTATGTATGTTTTCATGGTAGAAATCATGGTTAGGTTAATGTGATTAATTTAATATGATTGTGGTGTTGAATGCATAATTCGTATTTCGTTTCTTGATTCAATTACATGAGTTGTATGGATAAGAATTGAAATTGGTTTAGATCATATATCTCATAGTATTTCTCTTAGTATTTATTATGGTTTTATATTACTATAGGATAGGAGATAACATCTAATCAGATAATAATTTTAATTCCTATAAGATAACAAAGATATATAATAAACTCAAAATTGATAAGAATCTTATTTGATAGGATTTAAACCATAATCGAGATAAGTTAGGATTTAAGATATCTAGAATTTTAATTGGATTAGGATAAGATATTGTTGTTAGAGGTAGTTAAGGGTTAATTAATATGCTTAATTAACAATATTTCAGAGGTAAAATAAGGAGTTATTTTGGTTAATCAGATTGACCAAAATAATGAGAGATTTTAGGCGAGTTTTAATTTTCAAAATTGGAATTCATTGTCTAAAAAAAAGGGCCCTGCCCCTTATACCCATATTTACTGACCTGCTGACCAGCCAACAAGACTGCCATCTTAATAATCCTAATGCAAGGAAATCCTTCTATCGGTGAATAGTATTTAAAATTTATAACTAGTTTAATGATTATACTAACATGAAAATTTTGATATTTAACTATATAAATTCAAATTATAAGAATCATGAAACTATATAAAAACCCTATTTAAATTTTTAAGTCATGTGTCACCCAAATTGTAAACACTTGTCAAGACTCGATCACACGAATATAGTTTCACTCATAACTGGGTGTATTATGTTATCTTGGTAAGGGAAGTTGGGTAAGAGTTACCTAGATGTTTAAAATGGTTGGACTTAAGAAAGCTATCAAAAGAGTTTTGGGTTTTAGGCACAATATGAGATAAAAACATGCTGAGATATAAGATATCATAACCTAATAACACAACTAAAAGGTACATAATATGTAATTGGTAAAAACTACCCACCTAAATAATCTAGTTCTACGCTTCATGCCATAGCTATCTTAAAACCAAATGAAATATGGATTTTAGTCCCCTAAATTAATAGATTATTTTAAGTGGGTTGTTAATTTAGTGGGAGTTTATTTCTCTATACTAAAATAAACTTTACTTAATCTTCATTGTAGATCAATGGCCTCTTCAAGTCACACCAATCCTTTATTATTGCAATCCATCTTTAAGAAGGATAAGTTATATGGGACAAACTTTCTTGACTAGTTCTGAAACTTGAGAATTATTCTTAAGCATGAACAAAAGTTGTATGTCCTGGATAATCCTACTATTGAGGAACCACCAACCAATGCCATTAAAGCTGTGAAGGATACACATTCTAAGAATGTGAATAACTCAACATATGTTGCATGCATTATGTTTGCTACCATGATTCTTGAACTTCAAAAGGACATGGAACTCATGGAAGCCTACAACATGACTTTAATGTTGAAGGAAATGTTCCAACAGCATGCTAGGTAAGCAAGATTCGTGACAGTCAAAAACCTTCATTCTTGCAAGATGGTTGATGGTGGGTCAGTTAGTCCTCATGTTCTAAAGATGAAGGGCTATGGTAACAAACTTGATAGACTTGGGTTTCCCATTAGCCAAGAGTTGGCTACGGATCTGATCTTGAATTCATTGCTAGATAGTTATTCACAGTTTGTGATGAACTATAATATGAATAACATGGAGAAACCTCTTTTACATTTACATTTAATGCTTAAGACTACTGAACAAAATATCAAGAAACCCTCTACTAATGTGTTGATGGTCCAAAAGGGAAAAGGCCGTGAAGAAGAAGAAAGCTAAGGACAAAGTTTTACTTGCTAAGGTTGTTGTGGCTGTCACAAAGCCTATGGAATAAGTCAAGCCTAAGGCTCCTCGTACTTCTTAAACCTAAAAAGAGAAAGAAAAGGAAAGTAATTGTCATTTTTGCCATACTCATGGTCATTGGTTTAAAAATTGTGACCTTTATTTGGAACATCTGAATAAAAAGAAAAAAAGGTAGTGTGACTATCGCTTCAATTATTTTTGTTATTGATATTCACTTATCTACTAGTGATTCATGGGTATTAGACACCAGATATAGATTTCACATTTGTATTTATGTATAGGGGCTCACAATAAGTATAAATTTGGAGAAAGTAGAGATCGTTTTAAGCGTGGGAAATGGAGCAGGAGTTACTGCCCTAGTTATGGGATGTTATGATTTAGTTTTTATCTAGTGGACTTATTTTGTATTTAAACAATCGTTATTATGTCCGTGCCTTGAGTGGAAACATTTATTTTAGTTTCGTGTTTGGATTTGGATAGTTTTTCATCATTACGAATAATAAATGCTCCAACTCTCATAAAGGCGTATTTTATCCAAATGTTGATTTGTGTGATGGTCTTTATATTCTTAACATGTAAAGGTCCATAGTGTTACGACCCATTTTATTAATGTCTCTTAAATTTACGGACGTGGACGCCAGCTTGAGTTTACGTGGACGTTGCGGTACGCTAGGACACACGGGGACTTAGGTATGCTAGTTATTACGTGTTGGATGCTTATTTGCGGTGCAACGATTGAAATACATCGCATGTCTGTATGTTGAAAAATATTACGTGTGAGGGTGTGAGCGTTATTTGCCTCGATATGCGTGTCGACGCGGGTGCCGGGTAGTTGACGGGACCAAATATTAGGACGAGGAAACAACGAGATTGTGTGAACTATAATCACCTCGATATACGTGTCGACACAGGTTTCAATTAGTCGACGGGACCGACAATTGGGTCGAGAAAATGAAAACACACAAATTAAATAAAAATTTTGTCACGTAATGAATATGGAATATATATTGGGTTACGAACGACGTGGCGGGACGCGAATATCATGGTTCGAACGCGAAATTACGCGTCTAATTGCCCGAAAAATGGGCGAGTGTCCCAGTTGTGTCACAATTGCCTCGAAAAATGCGAAATGGGCAATTTGACCAAAAATGTTAAAAAATTATTGTAAATTAGCATGCTAACCTAAATTATTCATAAATTGACATAGGTTGACAAGGTGATCAATTGGCGACCAAGGACTCAGTAGACTTGGACCCGGGGATTGATTACAGGGTAGTGGAGCGCGTTGTGAGGTTTGTAAAACCCAAAGGGAAAACTCTCGAGTATTTATTTTGCTTCATATTTCCTTTCATTTCCAGTATTCCTTGTGCTTTTAATTACATTCATATCTTGTTATCTTTTGGACGGTTGGTTGAGTTACTCCCACCAGATGTTCTGTTGTATGTTTATGCATTCTCGACCATAGCATGTGTATCAGGAGTGCTCGGTGGATAACGACCCGAGGGAACTGCTACATGTATCGGTGCGTCGTAGGTCTACACAGGCCACCGAGAGGGATCAGGTGATAGCTAGTTGGGTGCGCCCACTAGTGGGATCCTGGAAGGAAATCCCGAAGTATGGTTTAATCTGACTGGAACAGACACACACATTTGCACTTTATTGTTATTTACGCATGCGATGCCCTACTTACAGTTGTCTGTTTACATTCTGCATGTTTATTTAACAGTATTTATTGAATTTCATTTATTTATATGAATGCTCGGAGGAGTTCCTTGGGATTTTATTGACTAGACTTGTCATCCATTTTCTTCTATGATGATTGAGTGCAGATCTGAGTACAAGTAAAGGCAAGACTTTAGGCGACCATCTCTGATTGCCTACCCTTAAGGAGTACTTGTACGTGTGATTATTTTGATATTTTGATTCTTTTGGGAACTGAGGAGTGATATGACCTTGTACATGCTTAGTTATATATGGTACAACAGTTTACTTCGAGATTTGCAGGGTTTTTCCACATTAGGTTTTGTTTAATTATTTCATGAAAATATTTGCATTTAAAATACGACTTCCGCTGAATATCTTAACATACACAAGTAGATATGAAATTCGAGACAGAGTAGGACGGGCAGGTGCCGTATAAGTGTAGTTGGGCCAGCTGGCAAGGAGTACATGGAGACACGTTACCCCGGGGCGGCGAGGGCCGCCACACATAGATACTCCCATTTTTAATAGAAATATAAAGAAACTCAAGTCAAATGATTTGAATTGTACCTACCTTTAGCATTGTTGTCTTGGCCACATAAATAAGAAACGCATTAATAAGTTCCATAATGATGGATTTTTAGATTCATTTCATTTTGAGTCATATGAAACATCTGAGCCTTATTTGTTAGGCAAGATGATTAAGAGTCCCTTTACTGGACACAATGAAAGGGCCAGTGATTTATTGGATCTAATACATATTTATATGTGCAGTCCTATAAATACTACGGCTAGAGGAGGTTATTAGTACTTCATTACTTTTACTGATGATTTCAGTAGATATGGTTATGCATATCTCATTAAGCATAAAGCTGAATCATTTGAAATGTTTAATACGTTTCAGAATGAAGTACGAAATCAACTTGGTAAAAATATTAAGGCACTTCGATCAGATAGAGGTGGTGAATATTTGAGCCAATAATTTGATGATCATCTTAGAAATTGTGGGATTATCTCACAGTTGACTCCACCAGCAATTCCACAATAGAATGATGTTTCTAAAAGGAGAAATCGAACTTTAGTAGATATGGTTCGACCTATAATGAGACGTGCAGATCTTCCTATATATTTTTAGGGTTACGCCTTAAAAATAGTTATGTTCACATTAAATCGAGTTCCTTCTAACGCCGCTGATAGAACATCATATGAGATATGGTATAAGAAAAGATCTAACTTATCTTTGTTTAAGATTTGAGGTTGTGAGGCTTATGTTAATCGTCAAGTCTCAAGAAAATTAGGCCTTAAATCAGTTAAGTGTAAATTCGTAAGTTATACTGAGGAAAATAAAGGATACTCCCACTGAGAACAAAGTGTTTATTGCTCGGTATGGTACTTTTATGGAAAATCAAATTATTTCAAAAAATACAAGTGGGAATAAAGCAAGTCTTAAAGAAGTTCAAGAACCACAAATGAACACTGAACCGCTAGTTGGAGATCAACAAAGTTTTGAACTAACTGAGCCTCCATAAGTATCACGAGGACCATAAAAGTCTGATAGGATAAGACATGAGCTTAAGAGATATGGGTTCTCATTATTGATAATAGTGAAGTATTTCTTATGGATCAAAATGAGCCACTGGGTATCAGCAGGCTATGTCTGGCTCCGAGTCAGATTAATGGCTTAATGCCATAAACTCTGAAATGCAATCCATGTATGATAACTAAGTCTGGAACCTGGTTTATTTACCTGAAGGTGGTAAGACCATTAGATGTAAATGGGTTTTTAAGAAGAAAACTGATATGGATGACAAATTGCACACTTATAAAGCACGGTTAGTAGCAAAAGGTTTTAAACAAACTCAAGGTGTCGATTACGATGAAGTTTTTTCTCCTGTAGCCACGATTAAGTCCATTAGAATTCTAATTGCCATAGCTGCATATTATGACTATGAGATATGACAAATGGATGTCAAAACAACTTTTATTAATGAAAAGCTACTTGGGGAAGTGTATATCATACAACCATAAGGGTGAAAGCCTCCTGATAACTAGTAGCTCATTTTATTCATCCTAAGAATTCTAGAAAAGTGTGTAAGATTTAAAAACCCATTTATGGATTAAAAAAGCTTCTTGGAGTTGGAATCTTAATTTTGATGAAGCAATTAAGGAATTTGGTTTCATTAAGAATGAAGATAAACCTTGTATACGCAAAAAGGTCAATAGGATCATAGTTGTTTATCTGGTACTGTATGTTGATATATTGCTCATTGAAAACGACATCCCAACCTTGCAGAATGTCAAGTCTTGGTTAGGAAAGTGCTTCGTAAAGAAAGACTTAGGTGATTCAGCCTATATCCTAGGGATAAAGATATATAGGGATAAGTCTAAAAGGCTAATTAGTCTAAGTCAGAACGCTTACATAGACAAAGTACTGAATATGTCAGTTCGCAAGACTCTTAAAGAGGAGTGATACTTATGTCTTATGGCATAGGTCTCAACAAGACTCAATGTCCTAAGACAATGATGAGCGAGACCGTATGAATAAAATTCCATATGCATCATCCATTGGATCTATCATGTATGCCATGTTATGCACTTGACTTAATGTATCTTATGCTTTAGGCACAATAAGCATATATCAGTCAGATACCTATGAGAGTCACTGGATAATTGTAAAAAAATATTCTTAAGTACTTGAGAAGGGCTAAAGAATCGTTCTTAATCTATGGAGGTTTGGAAATTGAGCTTGTTGTAAATAGTTACATAGACGCAAGTTTTCAAACTGATATTGCTTACTTTAGATCGCAGTCTGGATATGTGTATACTTTAAATGAGAGCATAGTGAGCTGAAATGTACGAAGTAAGAAACCATGGCACATCCTACAACAAAAGCTAAGTACATTGCAACTTCCAATGCAGCTAAGGAGGTAGTTTGGATCAAAGAGTTCATCATTGAACTAGGTGTGATTCCAAGTATTACTAACCTTGTTTGCTTCTATTGTAACAACAACGAGGCAATTGTATAAGCAAAGGAACCTGGATCTCACCACTGATCCAAATATATACTCAGACGTTTTCATCTTATATACTGAGACGTGAAGATTTGTAGAGTTCCTATAGAAGACAATATTGCGTGCCTCCAGATCTTCAAAGCAAAAATAACTGCAGCTAGATCAAGATCATGAATTGGATAATTTCTTTCATGAATATTAAGTTTTCTTAAAGCATAATCTATAACCATGCCTTCCTGCATCAGCACACAACCCTAGCTTGAATAAGAAGCATTTGTGTAAATCATTAATTCCTTTCCCAATTTAGGTAATATAAGAACAGGCATCTTAGTCAAACTATTCTTCAAGTCTTTGAGGTAGCCTTGCACTCATCAGACTAAATAAAGTCAAAGTCTTTCTATGTTGCCGAGTCATTAGCATAGCAATACGGGAGAAACCATCAATAAATCATCTGTAATAACCTGCTAACCTCAGAAAACTCTAAACCTTTAATATTGTGGAAGGAGTAGGCCAATCTTTTATTGCCTTTACCTTCGCTAGATCAACAGATATACCCTCAGCATTAACCACATGTCTCAGAAATCTTACCTCTGAATAGCAAAATTCACACTTACTAAACTTGGCATACAGCTGATTATCTTCTATAGTTTGTAATGTAACTTTAAGGTGGTGTGAATGCTCTTCTTGTATCTTCGAATAGATCAAAACATCATCCATAAACTAGTTAAGACAGGGTTTAAACACCGTATGCATCAAGTCCATGAATATAGAAGGAGCATTAGAGAGCCCAAATGACATACTACGTTTGGTACTCATGTAATTCATTCTGTAATAACTCCTCAAGCTAAGTTTGCAACTAATGTAATTCTTTTGATGACATATGGTACGGAGGAATAAATATAGGTTTGGTACCTGAAATAAGATCAATGATGAAGTCCATAACACATGGCGGTGGAAGCCTAAAAAAGTCTGATGGGAAGATTTTTGAAAATTCATAAACCACAGGTATCTCATTAACCTTAAGTTCCTGATAAGGTTCTTCAAATGTAACAACTCCTGCCATAACCTCTAAATCTCAAGGAGTAGCTTCCCTTTTATGAGTTGCATGTCATGAAGGATTATAGCCTTTATAGACTATAATCTCAAAAAGGTTAATGAACTGAAAGATTAACCTCTTATGGAAATAGTCAATACGGGTATGCTATGCTGATAACCAATTAATTCCTAGTAGTGAATCAAATTCCGGGAACTCCATTAAGCTTTATAATATCACATTTCATAAATTCTTTGTAGGTTCTTAGAAATGCAACCTTCTCTGAATCAACTGGCACTATATTAGTTGTCTCTAGCACCTTAATATGTGCTAAAACTGGTTCAACTAGGGTTTCCACTGTCTTAGCTCCTCCCTCAAATTTGCTAACTTCGGGACTGATTACAGGCTATGCCTGCGGTCCCTGTATTGGTGGTCCAATCTGAGCCATCAACAAAGTCATACGTTTCGCTTGAGACTCCATAAGTTCCCTTATTTACTTCTGCATTCTAAAATTCCATTGATCCTTTATCTCCATGTTACCCTGAGATCCAGGTTTACGTAAGCCCTCTCCCTAATTCGCCAGCAGATGCTGAAGTTAAATGAGAGATAAGATCATTAGGGTAAAATTCAGAGAAGACAAGGAAATCATATCTATATAGTAAACAACAATAAGTGCAGCAAATTATGTATAAGAATATTTTCATTTTCATTTTCCCCCCAAAACACGATCAAAATGGTTTATCATACCCTAAGCTTATTCATAACTCGAGATAACTCTCAGAGTTAGTAAACTTAGGTTGCGATACTAAAACATATGTTATCACTAGTTCTGAAAACAATTCGAAAGTGAAAATGAGATTTGAGCCTTAACTATGATACCAAATTGTATCAGAGTTACCACTTAATTAGAAAGTGATTACCTTTAGGCTCTGATACCAAGCTGTAGCATCCCCTATCCCAATCAGGGTGATAAGTAGCTTGAAATCCTAATTAAGCCCCAGTAACCCAACCAGACTTAACTAGAGCCAGTAGCATATCCGTCTTTACTTGATAAACTCAACCCTATATATCGATATTGAATAAATAATTCAAGACGTACGCAACATAAAATTAAAACTTTTTTGATAATTAAACAATATACATAAATACAAAGTTTATCAAAACCCAAAACCTCATTTATAAACCTCCCAACCTTGTTTATATACAATAAAATAATTCAACAACGTATTTATATATAGGAAAGCTCATTACAACATAGAGAGGATATTAAGACTATTAGATCTTGTCTTTTCCCTTTACTGAAGTGTTAGGCTGAGAACCTGAAATATTAAATTTAGAGTGAGCGCTCCAAATTGCTCAGTAAGTAAGAATTCATAAAGCCATTAACATTCCATATAATAATCAAGAACATTATGCAATAATAATGTGCACCAATATTAACTAACGGGATTATGAAAAGCATGTAATTCATTAAATAACATATGCAAGTCCGAATGTTAATGACTATTACACATTGATTCCCATTTTATTTGTAAAATTAGGGTCGATTACCCACTGACCCATTAATGCGATTGCTAGACCAACACATTGGTTGACGTGTTATCTAGCCAATTCATTAACATCTAATGGTCCTATCCCAAATCCTTCAGTGAATATGTAATCCACGCAACCTATCTAACTGAGTAGGAGTTGCATATAGGCCGAGAAGGTCACTCATCTCCTATATAACTGATTCTTAATTCCATAAGTTACTTTCATGAATGACATTAAACATTGTTTTCATTTATTAAAAACATCACAGTGTACATAGTCCCCCCATTAAATCCATAAACTACATGAACTACATAGACTAAAATAACTAGATGATATTGATAAATAAGTGAATCCATACTTACCTCGGTTTAGATTTTCGTTAACAAATTCCTTAACTTTTCGGGTCATTTACGATTTCCCAATGATCCAACACCTATCACAAACTATTTATGATCAATATAGGCCTCATACCCTATATTTATAACCCCTAAGTTAGTCCCTAAGACCTCAGTAAATTCTAACCAAATTATAGTAGAGTTGTCATTTTTAGAGGTAAGACCGTACTCCCTCACTTGGTAGGGCGCTCTACCAACTGGGTTCATCCCACTTAATGAAGGGAGCGTGCTCCTCCGTTTGATGGAGCACGATCCACCCTACACTGTCTTGATAGTGAATAGGGCAGCAGCCACTGTTCCATTACTAAATCATCAAAACATCATCAAACACTCTCCTAAAGCATTAGGGAAGACCTCTATTGAGGTATAATTCTATTTACAATCATCAATAACAACAATTCACAGAAAAATCATCATTAACTATTGAATTGAACTTCAAACTTAAGACTCTAACTTACTAACTATTGATCTTTGATATAACTATGATTTGATTTCCTTAAATCAACCCAAACACTTCTCTGATTGATTTCTCAAATCAAAGCCTCAGCTGTCTGCCTCTCACTCACTCTCCCTCGATTGATCAGTGAGGATCACCTTGTAGGTTTTAGTTCAAATATATGGATTTTCCTCATGATACACATCACTCTATATCGAGGCTAATTAAGAGAGTGATGTGTTAAAAGGACACCTCCTAAATTGACCCACATTTTGACACTATCAACACTTGTGCTCATCTCGAGGCAATCTAATGATTAATACGATTCAAACCAGATTTATAGTTTTATTTATTTATATTTATATATTAGATATATATATATAAATATACATATACTTCATGTATTTTCTTGCCAATAAATTCACCGGACATGCCTGCGAGTGGTCTTCGACGTGCACTTTCATTTCATGGCCTCATTGTCACGCTTGGTGTATCGACAATTTATTATTAATTATGTATTTTTTTATTATAGGCTTGTATATAAATTCTCTTTTATACAACAACCTATAAAACTCGTTAAGCATTCCAAACAAACATAAATCATCACATAAACCTACGTATATGCTAATCGAGATACATCGTACTTAACCACATGCCTAATTTAAGTTAATTAAGATTTAGATTAACACTAATCACTAGCTTAACGAAACGGGTCATTACAGATACTACTATTAATGAACTAATAAATTAGTTAAGTGAAATGAATTTACAAATAAATTGATTAAGTACTCAATAGAGTAGTCAAGCTAAAGCACCTACTCAAGCCAATGTTGCTCTTACTTATTAAGCATAAGTTAACATTATATTCAGTGATAAGAAAAGCATGCCTCTAATTGGGAGAAACTTAAATAGAGTGATAAAAAGGTTCATAAGACTATTGAGGAAGAAGAAGAATAAGTGATGGCTAATGGCATTCCTACCAGAGAGTGGATAGCTGAACAATTAAAATATACACATTTTCCTAGACGGCTACACCCATAGTATTTAGCCATAGTTAAAGTATATGAAAAATCTTTATGAAAGTATGAATTAATCGATTATGATAAAAATGATAAGATTTCTTATAATTTGAATGAAGATATGTGTTCATATTCTACCATTCCACAACGATTAGCTGATGCTATGAAGGAAGAAAACAATGAAGACATTCTTGAATCGTTTAGGAAAATAGAAATCAATAAACCATTGATGGAATCAATTATGCAATTTTCCAATTATGATGAAGTTTTAAAAGAATTCTCTGAATCAAAGAATAAATTTTTAGAAGAATCTAAAGAAAACTTAGGAAAAAAATGCCTACTTTAATTAAAAAGAAAATACCCTAGAAATGTTCTGACCCAGGAATGTTCAGAATTCTTATCACAATAGGGACTTCTTTAATAGATTTTGCTATGTGTGATCTTGGAGCATCTATAAATGTCATGTCACTTCAACTATTTGAGTCATCAAAAAAAGGTTTACTTACTAATACGCCTATTAATCTTATCTTAGTTGACAACACCATTATCAAAACTTATGGTTTACTAGAAGATGTCATAGTCAAAGTAAATGACTTAGTATTTATCGCTGATTTCCATAACATGGAAATGGGAGACTCAATATAAGCTAAGTCCCTTTCTATACTTTTAGGAAGACCATTCCTTAAAATAGCTAAAACAAAGTTATATATTTTTTAAGGAACAATGTCTATGGAATTTGAAAACAAAATTATCACTTTACATTTCAATGATGAAGATATCTATGGAGGCCTTGATGAATTCGGTAACGAATAAACTAATGATAATAAATTTTTAGAATTAAATCATTATGAAGATGAAATATATGCTTGCAATGTTGTAACAATGGAAGATGATAATATTAAGACCAAGAATATGCAAGTTGAAGATACTTCAAATCAAAAGACAGTAACTCGAGAATGGAGGGTTAAACAACCGAACAATGTCTAGAATAATGACATGGGTGAATTTAAATCTATAAAAAATAAGAAAAGGAAAAAGATGAATCCATCAATTGTCAAACTCGATGATCTAGGAGATATACATGTATATATATATATATATATATATATATATATATATATATATATATAAACATAAGGGTCAAATGGGCTTGGTACTTTAAAGCTATTTGTGATACGTATTCTAGAAGATTTCTTGCCAATTCATTTTTCCTACATATTCAATTGGAATTGGATGTACTTGCTTCTTAAAAAGTCACTCTACTAAACAGTTATTTAGTAAAACTGATAGGTGTGGTTACTAATATGCCAGATCAAATTAACAAGTACATTATTCCCACATAATCTTCATTTATGCCAGACTTCATCAACGAAAATCCTCCATTAATTTTAGGAAGACCCTTCTTAGCCATTTCACAAGTTGTCATGGTTATGAATAAGACAATCATTTTTCGAGTGCATGGTCGAGCAATCACTTTCTAAAATGGCACAAGAGTGGACAATCCTACACTTAAGATCATAGAACAAGTTTAAAATTGCATGGTTTTGTTGAGCTAATGATAGTAAACAAATGCGCTTTATGTGAGGCAGCCCATACTCTATCTTAATTTTCGGTTTTACTATTAGGATTAGTTAGTTGTTTTTATTCTCTCAACTTTTCTCTTATAATGGGGATATTTTAGGAATTTAATTTCGAAATAGTTTCATGTAAGGGGGTTGATTGAGCCAATTTATTTTCGTATTATATTATTTATGCATTAGTTTTTTATGTTAGTTAACTATTCATGGTTATGAAATAGATTATTTAATACATATCATAGTTAAATTCTAAGAATTTTGAATAATTCTACCTTTATTGAATACATATGTGTGATAATTATATGAGACAATTTATTTAATTCGAAAAAAAAATTAGGATAGCTATTTCCCAGCGATTCCAGTTAGTACTAGAAATCGCTAAGAAAATCGGTAGCAGTATGTAAAAATTTTAATGTCATTTTTTAGTCGGCGATTTCTCACCTATTTGACATTATAACTAAAAATCACCGAACAAATTGTTGAGCTACAGAGGCTCATTTTTAGCAATTTTGTTAGCAATTCCTCGGCGAATCTACTTAAACCTTGATTCGCTGAGAACGAATTCGAGTTGTTAAAAATATAAACACCAAATTGCCATATTAAAACCCTTCACACTCATAAACCATTGCAACCTATCGATCAAGTGACCAATTTTTTACTAGATTCAACCTTCCAAATCTTAATTTTAGTGTATTAAAGTGATTCTCACCTCAATCCCCACATATTCAACCCAAAACTTAATGAGTTTTGAAAATGTAGAGCCACTTAGGGCTTAAGCAAGGGAGTTCAGTTTAGTGCTTGGAGGTGTATCATAAAGAAGAGTTTTGAGTTTCATACTTGAAAGAATCACTTTCAAGAAGGTAATCAACGAAAACCTTAACCTCCTATGGATTAAATTTTTTTTTGTCCATTTTGGATTAATTATTAGGTTTGGAGTTCAATTTCAAGATTTTTGCACTAAAATGGTTTTGATATCGAATGAATTCTATTATAATACTATTATTGGAGTAATGTGATGATTTTTTTGTTACTATTGAATTTTAAAACAACTTTTCGTATATGGCGAGTGGATCGAATTTTATACCCAAGCTAATTTGAGACTAAGTTTCAAATAAGTTTGGAGGTTTTCGTGAATATTTATAAAATTATTTGAATTACATACAAAATTTATTTTTCTAAATACTGTTTTATCAATAACTTTCATAGAAATTTCAAACTCTCAATTAAAATGACTTTTCCTATAAGTTTTTCCTTCTCAATATTTAACGGCTTGATTTATTAATGTCGTTATTTATATTGTAATTGCAGACATGGACGCTAGCTCAGATCCATATGGACGCTGTGGGTAGGCTAGGACACGTCGACTTAGGTACACTAGTTAAATTGTGTGTTGGATGGCTTATTTGCGATGCAATTTATTAAATTATTTGTTAAATACATCGCATGTGTATATGTTGAATAACGAGAACGTGCGAGGTTGTGAGGGGGGTAGTTGTCTCGAAGTGCATTTCAACGCAGGTATCGAGAGGCTTTTAATGGGTACACTAGAGAAACTCGATAAATTCACGAAAAATGATTATGGAATCAAATTGAAATGGGTAATGTAACCATAGGCTAGCCAAAATTTAAATTCAAACAATAGGCTATGGCGCACCTCGAAATGCATGTCGAGATGCGGGGCATCGAGTACGGGTAGCCGAAGGTTAGTGTGGCCATGAGTTGGTTAAATTTGATAAATAAAACACTAACCATATGGTTGGATTCGGCTAAGGATAATGTGGAATTAATTGAATAAATGAAGCCTATAGTTTGGCATGAAATAAAAGTGACCTTGAGATGGACATCTAAATCATCATGGCAGTTAGTACTAAGAGGTGAGTGGCTATTAGAGTCATCGGAGGTGTTAGATAGCATGCTTATGAACCATAAGATAAGCCTCGGGATACGAACGCACAATTGATTCCAAAAAACATATAAATAGAGGACTTAGTGGAGTTTTTGATCAATTCACTCAAATTTCTCCCATGTAATATGAGAAAACTAGGGAGAGAGAGAGATAATTCAAGCTGGGAATTCACATATTAGAGACCAAATCAAGAGCTCAAACCAAGGTAATCATCATCTTCATCTCCTCCGCTCTCCAATGAACCCATTTTTTATTGAAATGAGCGAGTTCAGATTGGATGGTTAAACCTCTGGTTTTTTTATGAAACCTTGATGTATTGCATGTTATTAGATCATATTCATAAGGAATTTACCACTGGTTTAATTCAAATTGATGGTTTTGATGAAATTGAAAAATGTGTTGTATGCATGAAGTTGGAGAAAATTGGGTTAATTGAATGATCCGGTGTGTTATAATTGATGTATTGAAGTTATTTTGATGAGGAGATGGTGTAAAACCAGTTAGAGTTGCTGAGATGACTAGGATAGAATTCTCGAATTGAGAATTCTATCCTAGAAGGCAATTAGCACACTAATTTGAACAATTAGTGTGCTAATCATCTTGGGCGTGCAACTGTTCTTCGAAACCAAGAATAGTAGCGCGCTAGTTAAATTCCCTACACGCTAATTCCATCTAGCGCGCTAGGTACACCCCCTTAGCGCGCTAGGTAGACCATATTTGTATGCTAATGGTAAATGAATATAGATTATAAAGGGCTATTTTGGGGATTTTTAGTTAATGCATATCTAAAAATCTGTAAACAACCAAAACTTGTAAAAAAATGGACTTTAAGGACTTAGTGGACTAAGGCTCGGTGTCGAGGAGCTTGTTGGGCTAGGTACAGGAGTTCGGAGAGGTCGGAGAACGGTGTAAGGTTTGTAAAACCCAACTACAAGACTCTGAGTATTTATTCTGCTTTACATTTCATTTCTATCATTCCTTGATGTTCATTATTCTATTTGGTTACTTGGACGTAAATTGAGGTTACTCCCCTTGATTTTTTGGTTGTGTGTTCATGATGCATTGGACTATAGCACGACCAGCCCGCAGTGAATTGCGACCTGAGCTTGCCCTTGTTGCACATATAAGTGATTCAACGAATTCGGTTGACTCCTCGAGGGACCAAGTGTCAGGCCAATTAGACGCAAACACTAGTGGGAACTTGATGACCCGAAGTACAGTCTTGTCCATCTTGAGCGAACACACACATTTGTTAGCTTGTATGTCGTCTATTCATGTGATGATCTATTAACAGTTGTCTGTTTTATATTCCGCATGTTTACTCGACAACATTCCTTGTATTTCCTTTACTTTATTATATGGATGCTCAGAGGAGGTCCTTGGGATTTTACTTACTATACTCGTCATCTATCTTTTGTGATGATTAAGTGCAAATCCTAATACCGATAGGGGTAAGGGGATCCTAAGCGACTAAATCCGATTTCCCATTGTCGAGGACCTACTTGTACGTGTTTATTTTGATATTTTATATATTTTGGGTATTGGGAGACTCGAGATGACACCGTACATGTATATATACCTTGTTTTTGGTACTGTCGCTTATATACAAAGTATTTTCCAGGGTTTTCCATAGTAGGATTGGCCTTTAAACAACGTTTATCATGCTAAATTGCCTTGTTTAAATGGTATTAATTAAGACTTCTGCTGAATATATTAATTTGTAAGATACAACCTTCTAATATGGTTATGATATTAATAAATTGCCAACTAAGTAATAGTTGAAACAGTTATGTTCCCATAGAGAATGGATGGATAGAGAATATGAGGATAATTTACTAATTTATCGGATAATACACACGCGGACATGACTTACGAGACATCAAGAGGACGGTTAGGTGTCGTATATTTATAGATGGGCCAACTGGCAAGGAGTACACGGAGACACGTCACCCCAGAGCAGTAGGGTCGCCATAGTTGCTATAAGAGACTTGGTTCGAGGAACTTGGAAAATTTAAAGTAAAAAGAGCATAAAACTTAATAAATAAACCTTAGTGGTGGAAAGCCTATGTTATTGCCTTAGAACTTTAGTTGGGAAGTGATGTAAGGCAGGTAGAGTTAGAGTCTATATACGTGTTATATTTTCATTATATATATGATTTACGTATATAAATTGAGACTAATCAAGAGCACGCTTCTTGATGTAGATCGTGGACGGACAGTCGATGACGCCTTAGGAGATTGGCCAGCCCAGTGGTATAGCTAGAGACTCCCTAGTTACACCAGTATGGAGGATCGACTTTCTGCTCACGAGACGCAGATGGTTGAGGTGTTACGGCTACTTCGAGATCAAACCGCCGCACTGATAGCACTTGCTACAATTGTTACTACACCAAGAGAGCCAATAGCAATTACGGTACCTACGGGGATAGCCATCATCCCGGTTGCTCCCCAAACACTAGTTAAGAGAGTAGTAGAGGGTACACAAATAAAGAGATCCATAGCCGTTGTTGTTCCTTTGGAGATGCTGACTCCTACGCCTCCACTTATGACTACTGGTCGGAGGACTACTCCCACTACTACTGCTACTACATCGGGGTTCGTCTTAATTCCAGAGGCAAAGATGTTAAGGGAATTTTTGAAGTTTCGGCCAGGCTTTTCTTTACGGAGGTGGCAACCCCGAGGCTGCGGGGAAGTGGATTATATCCCATTAACAGTTTCGTAAGCTAATGAGGAATGAGAAGAGTGTCTAGGCACGATTGTCGAGAGCATGCCTGAGAGGCCATGCAGTGGTATGATGGACCATATATCAAGATACACATCCAGAGCCGACGATATAGGTTATGTTTAAAAAGTTATTCTACGATCAGTACATACTTATGGAGGTTAGACTGAGACTGAGGGAGGTGTTATTGACCCTGAGATAGGGTAACCAGACCTTTGATGTAATACACGGAGAGATTTCGGTACCTACTTCAGTTCTCAATGGATGTCGTCGGGACAGAGTGTCTGCAGATCTACTATTTCACCAGAGGAGTTGGTGATAGGATTGCTTCAGCAGTGTTATCCTCTAGGACACCCACTCTGCAGGATATCTTTGACAGTGCATTGGCATATGAGACATAACTGATATAAAGATATGGCAGGCGTCTGACTAGTAAGGGGGTACTGATATGGCAGAGTTCTCGGTCGGACTAGAGGTCAAAGAGATAGAGGGATCATCGGGATAGAGGCCAGAGGGATGATAGATGGGATAGAGGTCGCATGGATGATCATCAGGGCAGTCAGTTCTAGTATGAGGAGAGACAACAAGTTCAGGCCATCACATCAGTACCAGTGGATCAGTATAGGTCACAGCTATAGATATACCATTAGGGTCGGGATCAAGGGAGACATGACAAAGGTCAAAGAGATCAGGGCTATCCGAGATTTGGAGATGGACAGACGGGTAGGCAGGATGGTCGTAGATGTTACAGGCGTGGTTAGAGGGGACATTTGAAGGCAGACTGCAGGACACGACTATCACCACGTTGAGAGCCAGAGCAAGCCAGAGAGAGCTCATGCGGTAGCACAGCTAGATGGCGAAGTGACCAGACAGCTCGTCTAGGGTACGTTGCATATTTCTGGTCGACCTATGCATGTTATGTTTGATTCTAGTAGTACTTTATCATTTATTGCTGGATGTGTTGTTAGAGTGTTCGGGTTAGATACATAGACACTAAACATACACCTTGTCCTCAGTACGGCCACTAGGGATAAGATATACCCTAACTGGATATGTAGAGATGTGATGATAGAGGCTGAGGGATATCAGATACCAGCCTATTTTCAATTATTAGAGTACCTAGAGTTTAACTCGCATCTCGGGATGGATTAGTTGTCACCCTATCATGCACGGATAGATTATTATGGTAAGAGGATAGAGTTTTGTATTCCTGAGATGCCAAAGTTTACACTAGTTGGATCTGTGACTGACTTACCTATCACTAGAGGTCGACTAGCTACATGAGATGGATGCATTTGTAGCGATAATTGAGCCGGAGGTTAGGACGGAGGTCAGGATTGAGGACGTACCGGTGGTTAGAGACTTTGCTCATGTATTTTTAGATGACCTACCGGGATTGCCACCTCCACGAGCTGTTGAGTTTATTATTAAGTTGATGCCAGGGACGCAACTGATCACTAGTAGACCATATAGGATGTCACCATCAAAGGAGGAGGAGGTTAGACAATAGCTGGATGAATTGTTGGAAAAGGGTTTTTATTCACCCTAGTATGCCACATTGGGGAGCTCCAATATTGTTTGTGAAGAAGAAGGATGGTTCGATAAGGATATGCATAGACTATAGGAAGTTGAATCAGGTGACAATTAGGAACTGTTACCCACTTCCTATGATAGATGATATGTTCAATCAGTTGGCGGGAGCCAGATTAGAAGATTGACCTTCGCTCAGGTTATCATCAATAGAGGATTCGAGAAGAGGATATCCAGAAGACTACTTTCAACATGAGATATGGGCTATTTGAGTTTATAGTCATGCTGTTCGGGCTATCATTATCTAGAGAATGCCTGAGTCTTTTGCTGATATACTAAGTTTTCTCATACTAGCAGGATATTATCGGTGATTTTTGTAGGATTTTTCTTCAATTATAGCACCGATGACGAGAGTGACCAAGAAAGATGTTAGGTTTTATTGTTTAGAGGAGTGCGAGCAGGCCTTTTTTGAGCTGTAGAGGAGGTTGAGTTTGAATTTCACACCAATATTGACATCGTAGATGCCCGGCAAGACTTTGACAGTTTATACGGATGTGTCGGGCATAGGTCTTAAATGCGTGTTGATGCAGGATGGTAGACCAATTGCTTATCTCTCCAAACGGTTGAGATTCCGTGAGGGGAATTACCCAATGCACGACCTAGAGCTTGCAGCGGTCGTCTTTGCACTGAAGGCTTGGAGCCATCTTTACGAAAAGAAGTTCAACTTGTATATAGATCATCCGAGTTTACGTTACATCTTCACTTAGAGGGCCCTGAATATGCGTCAGAGGAGATGGCTTGAGCTACCGAAGGACTACGACTTCGCTATAGAGTATCACCCTAGAAAAGCAAATGTCGTAGCAGACGCATTGAGCAGGAGCGGGGTTGACAGTTAGATTGTTATGCGACCTATGACACACGAGCATAGTCTGTTACAGATGGCGTCAATTATGTACATGAAAGAGGTATCCACTATGGCTGTGCAGTACATTTGTGTTTAGAGGATAGTGCCGACCGTATCGAGTGAGAGGGTTACTAATTGTCATAGGGCTGATAGGCTTTCAAGCGATTCAGTGGTCTGGCTCAGGATCTGAAGTGCACTGATTGGGCAAAGACCACAGACCATTGTTTGAGACACCAAGGGAGATTTTTGATACCCGCGGATCAGGTGATACGGGACGGGATTCTGTATGATGCACACCAATCTCGCTATATAGTTCATCCTGTTAGACCAAGATGTACCATGATTTGAGACGACTATTCAAGTGGCCAGGGATGAAAGTTGACGTAGGTGTGTACGTCAGGAGTTTTCACATTTGCCAGCAGGTGAAGGTTGAGCACAAGAGACCCGGTAGATTGGTACAACCATTTCCCATTCCACAATGGAAGTGAGAGCACGTCACAATAGATTTCGTTAGTGGACTATAGTAGACATCGAGGCGTCAAGATGCAGTTTGAGTAGTGATTGATAGATTGATGAAGTTGACTCATTTCATTCTGATTTCCATAAGATACACATTTCCCCAACTGAGCATATTGTTTTAGCGGGAGATTATTATATTGCATGGGGTGCCGATTTCCATTGTATCGGATATAGATCCCAGGTTGACATCGAAGCTTTGGGATGGTATGCAGGAGCAATTTGGCACCCAGTTGCAATTTAGTACGGCTTATCATCCTCAAATAGATGGACAGTTAGAGCGACTGAAACATATCTCGGAGGATATACTCAGGGCTTGTATATTACAGTTTGGGAGTTCGTGGGAGGATTATTTTCCTTTGTGTGAGTTTGCATATAATAACAACTATCAGGCGAGCATTGGCATGCCACCATTTGAGGCACCGTATGGGAGGCCTTTTAGATCACCTACGTGTTGGGCGGAGCCAAAAGATACAGAGAAGTTGGACCTGAGATAGTTGTTGATCAACAGAGAAGATCAGACAGATTCGACAAAGGTTACGAGCTGCACAGGATAGACAGAAGAAATACACAAATCGATATCACGAGGGACTGAGTTATGAGGAGGGCGACATGGTATATATGAAGGTTTCCCCTTGGAAGGGTCAGCATAGGTTTGGTATTAAGGGGAAATTGGCGCCGAAATTCATCGGGCCATACAGGATTGTGCAGCTAGTGGGCAGCATTGCGTATCGATTAGAGTTACCTATTTAGTTATCTGGGGTTCATCCGACATTTCACATTTCAATGTTGAGACTGGCAAGGTCAGGGCTAAGACCAACCATTGAGTTGGGGTAGATTGAGGTTTAGCCGGACGTGACTTACGAGGAGAAGCTAATATAGATTTTTGACCGTAGAGTTCAGATTCTCAGGAATAGGGAGCTCTCTAAGGTTCTGGTTCGTTGGCGGTATTATAGGACCGAGAGAATCACTTGGGAACTCGAGTCGACGATGAGAGACCGATACCCTCAGCTATTTTTTAGTATAATGTTTAAGTTACAGTTACATTTCGAGACGAAGTTTTATTTAGTTGGGAAGAACTATGATGGACCGATTTATTAACGTTATTATTTATACTGTAATTGCAAGCATGGACGCTGGCTCAGATCCACGTAGACGCCGCGGGTAGGCTATGACACACGTCGACCTAGGTACACTAGCTAAATTGTGTATTGGATAGCTTATATGCGATGCAATTTATTAAATACATCGCATGTGTGTATGTTGAATAACGAGAGCATGCAAGGTTGTGCGATGGGTAGTTGCCTTAAAGTACATGTCAACGCAGGTATCGAGAGGCTTAGTACGGGTACACTAGAGAAACTCGATAAATTCACGAAAAATGATTATGGAATCAAATTGAAATGTGTAATGTAACCATAGGCTAGCTAAATTTTAAATTCAAACAATAAGCTATAGCGCACCTCGAAATGTGTGTCGAGACGCGAGGCACCAGGTACTAGTAGCCGAAGGTTAGTATGATTATGAGTTGGTTAAATTTGATAAATAAAACACTAACCATATGGTTGGGTTAGACTTATGGATAATGTGGAATTAATTGAATAAATGAAGCATATAGTTTGGCATGAAATAAAAGTAACCTTGAGATGGAAATTTAGATCATCATAGTGGTTAGTACTAGGAGGCTAGTGGGCTATTAGAGTCATCAGGAGGTGTAGGTCAGTATGTTTATGAACCACAAGATAAGCCTCGGGATACAAATGCCCAATTGATTCCAACAAACATATAAATAGAGGACTTAGTGGAGTTTTTTATCAAGTCACTCAAATTTTTCCCATGTAATCTGAGAAAACTAGGGAGAGAGAGAGAGAGAGAGAATTCAAGCTGAAAATTTACACATTATAGACCAAATCAAAAGCTCAAACCAAGGTAATCATCATCTTCATCTCCTCCACTCTCCGATGAACCCATTTTTGATTGAATTGAGTGAATTCAGATTAGATCATATTCATAGCGAATTTGCCACTTGTTTAATTCGAATTGATGTTTTGATGAAATTGGAGAACATTAGGTTAATTGTATGATCTGAAGTGTTCTAATTGATGTATTGAAGTTATTTTGATGAGGTGAGGACGCAAAATCAGTTATAGTAGCTAATTAAGAGGGCTAAGACAGAATTCTTGAATCGAGAATTCTATCTCAAAAGGCGATTAGCGCGTTAATCGTCCTGGTTATGCAATTGTTCTTCGAAACGAAGAACAATAATGCTCTAGTTAAATTCCTTAGCGCGCTAGGTGGACCATATTAGCGCACTAATGACATATAAATATGGATCGTAAAGGGTTGTTTTAGGGATTTTCATTTAATACATATCTAAAACTTTGTAAACAACTTAAACTTGTAAAAATGGACTTCAAGGATTTAGTGGACCGAGGCTCGGTGTCGAGGATCTTGTCGGGTTGTGTACAAGAATCCGGAGAGGTCAGAGAGCGGTGTAAGGTTTGTACAACCCTATTGAAAGACTCTGAGTATTTATTATGCTTTACATTTCATTTCTATCATTCCTTGTTGTTTATTATTCTATTTGGTTACTTAGACGTGGTTTGAGGTTACTCCCCCGAATTTTCTAGTTGTGTGTTCATGATGCACTGGACTATAGCACGTGTGACCTGACCCTTAGTGAACGGCCACCTGAGCTTGCCCTTGGTGCACGTGTCGGTGACACAGCGGATCTAGCCAGAGCTACGAGGGACCAAGTATCAGGCCAGTTAGACATGACCACTGGTGGGAACTTGGTGACCCGAAGTACAGTTTAGTCCATCTGGAGCAAGCACACACATTTGTTAGCTTGTCTGTTATCTATTCATTTGATGAGTCATTTACAGTTGGATATTTTATATTCCACATGTTTACTTGACAACAATCCTTGCATTTCCTTGACTTTATTACATGAATGCTTAGAGGAGTTCCTTAGGATTTTATTTAATGTACTCGTTATTTGTGTTTTTATGATGATTGAGTGCATATCCTAATACCAGTAGGGGCAAAGGGATCCTAGGCGACTATATCTGATTGCCCCTTGTCAAGGACATACTTATACTTGTTTATTTTGATATTTTGTGTATTTTGGGTAACAGTTGAAATAGTTAGATTCCTTAAGAGAATGGATGGATAGAGAATATAAGGATAATTTACTAATTTATCAGATAATACACACGTGGACATGACTTACGAGACATGAAGAGGACGGGTAGTTGTCGGACACGTGTAGTTGAGCCAGCTGGCAAAGAGTACACGGAGGCACATCACCCCGGGGCGACAGGGCTGCCACACGATAAATAAGTTGTATTTTACCAAACATTTTTCTGATAAATATACTTTTAAATGGTTTTATAGGTTTATTCTTTTACTTATATTATTCCACGTGGCTGTAGGTGGAAAGGGTAGAGTTTCAATAGAGGAGAAAAGAAAAGAAAGTTAGTAGAGAAGCCAAAAACCAAATCAACAGTCTCTCAAGTCCTACCCATATCAATCTCTTTCAATACACCTAGGATTAAACCACAAAGAGAAACTACTCCACCTTCTTCATTTAGTTTCAATACTGATGATGATTAAGTGGAAAAGGAGGACATAAAGGAAGTTGAACAAGAGATACCGACAGGGGTGATAAACTACAAACTAAGGAAATATAGTTTTGTCAATAAGAAGACCTATAAAAAATTTAGGAATGATACATTTAAGGATAAGAAGTTGATCTCGGATAGGGGGTTTAATGTTAAAAAATGAATCGAAGTGTAGGCCTATAATCCTAGATATCATTGAAGCCAGGAACTGTAGATTATTAACTAGGGACTATAACAACCTAGACTTAGAGGATGTTCTTTCTGAACGAGGTTGTGATGTCTTGGTGAGAGAATTTTATGCCAATGCATATGGAACTGAGAGCAAGATCAAGTCCTGAGTTTGAAAAAAGATAGTGGATTATTCTGCTGCAAAAATAAATTGGTAGTTTAGATTACCAAATTTCTATCAAAAACAAAACGACGAGTACCCCAAACTCGAATATGGCATTAAATATCATTACCCCACTAAGACAATAAGAGGAGGTTTAGAGGCAATCCTGGAGATAGATTTACTTTTTATATGGAAGAGTACCCCAAGCACATTATTACCAATTTTTTTAGGAAGACAATTAAAACTTGGTGTCATTTCATCGAAGCCAACTTACAGCCGAGCCCGCATTATTATGAGATAGTTAACTACAAGATCACCCTACTTTACAATATTTTCATGAGATTAGGATACTTGGATATTGGTAAAATGATTTATGATTCGATAAGGAGTGCTATCAGACTTTCTTTCCCTTTGATGATTACGACTTTTTGTAGGGAGGACCAGGTAAACATGGCAGGGCTTGACATAGATGTTTTACCAGAGAAGACCATCATTGATGAGCTTATAGAGAGTTACGAAAGAGTAAATGGCTATGAAGATACAAAGAATGAGAGAGAAAATACTAAGATAGCCAAACGAGAAACTAAGCAGAAAAGAAAAATCAGAAATAACACGAGGAGAATTTTAGAGGAAATGTTGGAAACTAGAAATGACCCAAACGTGGAGCAGCTTGCTAGGGATTATGACGGCCTATACATGGAAGAGTTAGAGTTAACTCTCATGGGTGTAACTTTGTGCAATCATATGACCATTCCCCATAATCAAGAACTGGTGTTTGAGAACCAGGTAGCCTTAGTAAAGAGCACCCATAAAATAGAGCATACGATGTTCGGGAGAAATAGATGTCGAGGAGTAGCAGAGGTCCCTATACCATCTACACATATGAGATTACCACTTAGTAGTAATCTTGATGTTCTGACATTGTCAGGTCGGAAATACCACCTCTACGACTTTGTGGTGAGCTACTAGTCCCAGAGGATTAATCCAGTAGAGAACGATGACGATACGACTTCCGAACGGCGACATCGATTCCCTTAATATATTTATTTTATTTGTCTTCTAGTGACATTGTGTGAGCTCCTCTATGTAATTTCGGTAGTGGTGATATACTTTGTATTTCTTAGTGATACTTTGTGTTTATGGTGGTTTACTATGTGATTCATTTTATTCAGTACTTGGGTATGATATTTAATACACTTGATATTTAATGGTAAAGTTTATTCATTAATTTTTATGCACTCTGTGTTATTATAATTTTAAATTAATTTTATTCATTTTTTGATTGTCAAATTTATGATTATATCAATTATTTTATACTTCACGTGGTATGTTTGTTATGTTGAAAATTGAAATTCATTTTTAAACCTTGGGGACAAGGTTTAGAATGAGTTTATCGGTATTTTTGGTGAAGTATGACATTGATGGCAATGAAAGGAAAGAATGGCAGAAAAAAAGTTCAGAATTACTTTTGATCTGATATTTAAGTAAGTTGATGAAATTTTTCAAATTTCTTCCAAATTCAAGTAAGTATGATTTTCATTTTACTTTATTTTTAATAAGAATGATAATGAACGCATAATAGATTCTTGAATGGAAGTAATATTTTTATTACCTAAGTGAATTTTGTAAAAGAATGAATCGATTTTTATACCCTTGATTAACTTTACTAGTTGATGTGTGCACTAAATTGAATACTTTGTGTTAGTCATGATTATAGGTAGAAGATTTAAACAATAGTTTAAGATGAATAAGACAGAATTTTAAGAATCTTGTGATACAAATGCTATTGATTAAGTATTTTAATTGTATGTATATATATATAGAAAACTATTATGCCACAATTGAAAGAAAAAAATGAGTTATAAACCAATGAGTTTTTATAAGTTAGAAGAATACATTCTTCAACTTTAGTGGATAATAGGAAGTGTTAACAAGAGTTTATAAATATATAGAGAACCTTATAGATTCCAAAGGAAATGGAGTAAGGAATCTATAGTGGAAAAAATGTGAGAATGTCCAAAGTAAATAGAGCGGGGACTCGAAAGAAAAAGTAAAAGAAATACGTTAAAAAGAAATAATTAGAATGAAGTAGAAAGAAAATGAGAGATGAAAAAGATGGATGTTCATAAACTCTTAGAAGAAAAGATTTAACTCGTGTAGTTGAAGCTAGAGTTGAATGAAGTATTTTTTAATCTAACATGTTTTAAATGATATATTCTTTGGTATCTTAGCAAAATTCCTATTGATTTTGATTGTGGTACTATTATAGAGTATTTTCTAAAATTAAAATCAATCTAATAGTTTTTTTCTTTTGAGATTCCATATTAGTTAGCATAAGCTTGATGCGTGTTAGTGGATATTGAGAAAACCTATGTTATGTACTAGTTGTGTTAATGAGGTTAAATTCTAAAGAGTGCTGCATTGGATGGTTGAGTTATCATTAAAAAATGTTTCGTTTTTTCTAAAATATTCTATTCTATCATAACTTTCATTTACTTGTGGGTAATATGTTTCAATTTGAAAATCACTTGTTAAAAAAAATTATTATTTAAAGTTGAGATGAATTAAATTGAAATCAGTTTATAAAGAATGAAAAGAGAATATGATTGAGAGTATTCATTTGCTCGGGACAGCAAAGTGTTGAGTTTAGAGGTATTTGACAAATCAATAATTAGATATGTTTATAGTGTAATTTAAGTTAATTATATATTTATGGGTAATTTCACAATGGAGCTCAAATATATACTCATGTCATGGAAACTATATATCTCACAATTGGATTACAATAGAATTTTAATCTAATAGTGATTGACGTAGTGCATTTAATGCTAAACACATTAAACACGTAATAAATGTTATATAATTGGATTTTATGGTAGAAGCACCCTATATATAAGTGATTCTACCATGGTGATTGGGGAGAATCGCGGGGAGAATCGCCCTACATTGTGATTTTTGTTTATAACTATTAGATTTAGATCCAATGGATACGATAGGTTCTTGGTACTTGTGCATACATTTGGGTGTCATTATTATGGCTATCAAATTGACCATTGGATTTAAATTTAATTGTCAAAAACTTAAATCACCATAGATGGTGATTTAAAAAGATCACCATGGTAGTATTTCCTTATATACATATAAGCTATTACACTAGGTATTCTCTAATTTTTATGATTTTAGGTTTTAAATAAGAAAATGAAGAAATAGAAGAAAAGAGAAAGAATAGCCGAATAGTCAACTAGAAAAAAGTCCAACGATTAGCCAACAATTTGTAATAACACTAGGAATCGCCACTTAAATCGGCAGTAGGAAAAAGCCAATAAATCCACAACGAATCAAAGAATGAACTAGAAATTGTCAGCTAAATCGGTGGAGCACTGATAGCTAAACTCAATGATTTACTCAGCAATTTGTGTATGAGTTAGGAATCGCTAACGAATCGTTGAGATCGGTTATGGTTTTTTTAGATTAAAATGAAGAATTTGAGTTTATCTTGGATACGTATAAGTAGGGAGACTATAAAAACCAGAAAACTTCGAAATAACTCTTTTTTTTTCCTCTACATTATTTCTATTACCTATTCTATATTTCTAGTCGATGTTTGAAGATACATTGGAGCTTTCATTTATATTAAGGTATTTATTTATTCTTTATGTCTTTTAATAATATATATATACATTGTTTATTTCTAGCCTCAGTAAGTAGTCTATCAACCTAAACAAACCCTTGGCATGTAATATAGTTTGAATTGCTAGATAGTTATAATTAAGGAATCATGAACTTAATGCTTTAATGGTGTGTTCGGTTGGGTTGATAGGGTTGTCTTGATATGGTCGGATTAGTAATCATTGGATTACATGACTATGGATTAGAGTTAATCTGAAGTTGGAGACTTGTTCGGTTGGCATGATATAGCTTTAAGTGATTAAAAGAAAATGCCCTTTTTACCCCTCCTCGTATAAAAACCCTCCGAAATTAGTGATTTTGTTTCGAGTAAGTGAATGGCATTTTCGTCCTTAAACATATTGGGGGAGATTGGATTAGCTAGTGATAGGGTGAGAGTCCACTTTGTTTAGTCCAAAGTTTGTATGATAGCTTAATCCGATGACATTATCTAATCATGCGAACCGAACAACGGATTACATCTAATCCAACATATTACTTAAGCAATTATGCGAACCAAACACACCATAAATATATTCATACACTTCAATCACAAATTTAACAAGTTGCTTTTTGCGCATTACAAATAACGAAGATTAGTATCGCATGCACAGTTGTATATATGTATTGTGATATTTTGACTTTGATTATATGTTTGTAGTTACTAACAACAATTATAGAAAAAATAACTAGGATTAATCTATAGGTTTTTTCTTAAGTGAATGTTCTAGGTGATTGTGTTCTAAGTTGTTTATTATGTTGCTTTGGTCAATATTGATTTAAATTAGGCATGATTTTCATTAAGTGTAATGCTATCATATTTATATGGTGTTGTATTTCTTCCAATGGGTAGATTTACAATGATAAGAATGCACCATTTCCATTGAATTTAGGAAAATCGGTGGTTGGCATCAACCTATTATGAAGCAGAATTTAATGATTCCAATATTTTGTATGTTATGATGTTATATCCTAGTGTTTGAAAGCAGTCCAAGTATATTACCTTGTTTAGTGAGGGTTTGTTTAGATATTTGAATTATATAGAATTTGAGTATTATTTAATTTTGTTTAAGTTGAATTGTTTAGATTAAGCTAGTTAATTTTGATTAATTAAGTTAGTATTTATAGTTTTTAGTTATTTAATATTTTAATTCTCGTTTGATTAGATTAAGTAAATTAATAAAAACAAGAAAAAAAAATATTTTATTTTGAGATTTGAAAAATCTATGTGGAGACAATATCTCATTTACCACTACTACAAATAATAGCAAAATACGAAAAACTATTGTGCACGCTCAACATTTGTCATTTTTATTTATATTATTGTGTTATATTTTATTTCCAGCATGAGTGAGTAGTTTATTAATCTAAACAAATCCTAGAAATGTATATACTTTAGATTACTATATAGTTATAATTAAGGAATCATGTATTTAATGCTTTAAATCTAATCATACACAATAATCACAGTTTTAATAAGTTGTTTTTGCGCGTTACAACTAATGAAGATTAGTATTGTATGCATAGTTGCAAATATATATTATGATATTTTGATTCTGAATCTATGTCTATGATTATTGAAAACAATTATAGAAATAGTATGATTAATCTATAGGGCTATATTACCCGAGTGGATGTTCAAGGTTATTGTGTTCTAAGTTATTTATTGATTAGCATATTCTGATTAATATTTAAGTTAGGTTAGACATGATTCTCATTGAGTGTTAATGCTATCGTAATTTCTATTTTTTTGTGTTTTATCTAATAGATAGATTTATGATGATAAGAATATGGCTTATTTTCCATTGAATTTAGGAAAATAGATGGTTTGCTAAAAGCTATCAACCTATTATGAATTAGGATTTAATGATTCCGAGATTCCATGTGATATGATTATAACTAGTTTATGAAGTGTGGTTATGCTCTAGTATCTAAATGCAATCCAAGTATATTGCATTGTTTAGTAGGGATTTGTTTAGATGTTTGTTTAGATATTTATATTATATTGAATTTAAATTTTGTTTAATTAAGTTTGCATTGAATTGTTTGAATTATTTTAATTAGTTTGGTTAATTAAGTTAGTAATAATTTTTAGTATTAGATTAACTAAATTAAGAAAAAGAAGAAAAAAAAATATTTTCTTTAGAAGTTTGCAAAATCCATGTGGAGACCATATCTCATTTACCACAACTACAAATAATAGGAAAATAAGAGAAACTATTGTGCATGCTTGACACTTGTCAATCCCTAAGGAATCCAACTTCGTGTGTTAACATCAGTTGTGTGGAGTGTCGCCATCCTCAAAGAATCTAACCCCGTGAGTTACGCTACTCATAAGATAAGTAAACATCAGCTGCGTAGAGTGTCGAAATCTCCAGGGAATTTAATCCCATGAGTCACACATCTCATATCGTGCAATGGACCCTAAACTAATGGATTACCCTAAACATATATGGTTCTAAGTTAGAATTATAGAATACATAAACACAAGTATTTCATAACAATTATGTTGACATAACGGCGTACAAACATCGAAAGGGATGAATACATCAAAGCATGTTTTTAGTAAGTAACCTCATCAATTCAAAATCAACAACAACAAGAGAAATCCAACATAGAATGAGGTCAATTCATGGAATGTCATTTATCAAATCATAAGATGACTAAATGAATCCAATAAACTTAAATAGGAAACACGTACATAAGTGATGGCATTTGGAATAAGAGAAAGCAATAGAAACAATGCAAGTGACTATGTATCAATACTCAAATGAAATGAAATAGAGAGAATTGCCTCAACAGGTTTACTTATATACAAATCACAAGCAATCCTATACGAATTCGCTTTCCCGATACCCCGAAACCCGAATATGACTCCTCGATACTCTTCCCTAATCCCCTGTAATTGATTTAAGTCATTTATAAGTCATTCAAACAATAGGAATGGGTGTGGGTAGCTTAGGATTTTAATTTTAAAAAATTTAACATTTTTTAGGGTCTGGCGCAGTTCAAAACCACAGCGCGACCACTTTGTTTGAAAAAGGGGTGCACGTCGCCATGGTAGCGCCATGTGTACAGATGCACGGCGCCACGATAGCGTCATGCCTATGCCCTCTCATACCAGCCTGACACCACCATGGCGTCATACGTAAAAAGCTAAGGCGCCGACATGACGTCAAGCTCAGGTTGCACCTTATTGTGTTTATCTTCGAACTCCAGTGCTTAAAACCCCATGTATACTTCAATTGGATCAAATTAAACTTAAAAATCTTCCCAAATACTAAGAATTCAAAGCCTCTTTCGATTTGAAACCAGAATTTACAATCTTTATGAATTTCACAAAATGGAAGTGAAGATTTAATTACTTGGTTGTAGAACTTCTCCAACTTGATTATTAACCTCCCTTCTATCCCCTTCCCCCTCCCTCAATTCTCTGAATTTCCTCAACAAGTTGATTATCACTTCAGATCTTACTCTCTCTCTTTGCATGGAATGAAAATGGTTTTGCTAGGAATCCCCACTAAATCACATTTCATAGTTGTAAAGTTCATTTGTGGCCTTTGATCTTGTGTGAATACCCATTTCGTGGAAAATTTAGTAGCTCATATTTGGTCCTATAACCCACGAAGTCTCACTTACTAACACACAAATATACAAAAATCCCATAATGATGTTGATAGTACGTATCTCGAGGCATATCAATGCTTGTTGAATTTTTTAATTAGACTTAAGTCACATTTATATAAACTCAATTATAGACACATTAAATTATTTATTATAATCGTATTTAACTAAATTAGAATTTACAATTTCACTTTTTACCTCGGTCTCATGCCGACACGCATCTCAAGGAGTGTCTCTACTCGCGCATCGAACTTATGAATAATCAAATTGAATAAAAATATGGATATAGTGTACAAACATATATCACACTAGGCATCCATCACTCAAAAATAATATATCTCTCAGTCTCCACGCCGAGTGTTGGGAGCGCCTACCCGCTTACGACCATATCACAAGTCAGTTACCCTCATTAGAGACAAATTTGTTATTAGTAAATTTTGAGTCTTTACATTACTTCTAAATAATTGAATCTCATTCGTTTCTAAGAAAACGTTGCCTAGTGCTCATAGTAATTAATAATTAAGAAAAACACCAATTGGACTTTCCAAACGAGGCCATGACCGTTCAATGGGTGTATGTCATTGTCTCCAATACTTTGATCCACCGTTCTTATCTTTGTCACTTAATGTTTTTGAAAAGCCTAATTATGTATAGATAGAGGTTACATATAGCCCAGAGCAAGTCACATGGAGATCCGCCTCTCGTAAAATGTAAAATGTTTTAGTAACCCATGAAGTTAACTCAAGAAAGACACACCTATGTATGTGCGTCGTCTATATCAATGTATACGCATCTCGAGACATATCTCACTATACAAGCATGTGTGTTTCTTTGGTGGAATATGTTAAGGAAATTGAATATTGTATCCAGCTGTTAAGGAAACTAGTATCCCCGATATCTCGTAGGTTTGATTACTTTCCTTTTTTTGTATTCTAGACTTGTGTATATAAATAGGGTATCATGTATACAAGAAAAGACACAATAAACTTATCCCATTCAGAAACTAACATGGTATCAGAGCTTGGTTTCTAGTTTTAGTTCGTTGACTTTCGAGTCGACGACCGCTTCATGGTTGCTTCTGTCTCGCCGTCATCAGATCTGCCTTCAGCCGGCCTCGCAAGCACTCCCGCCGCCCGCCACTGCGCACTCCCGCTGCACCAAAACCGCCGCCTGCATCAGCAAGATCCGCCGACTGGTCTGCGTCAGATCTGCCGCCCGCCACAAGATCCGCTCGCCCACCGCCCGCCGCTGCACTAGCAACCAGATCCGCCGCCCGCCGCTGCACTAGCAGTCCTCCCGCCGCCCGCCGCTGCTGCAGCAACCCTCACACTGCACCAGCAGTCCGCCCGTCGCCCGCCGCTGCACCAGCAGTCCGCCCGTCGCCTGCCGCTGCACCAGCAGTCCGCCCACCGCGTGCCTGCGCCTATCGCTCCCACCTGTCGCGACGTCTCAGATCCACCGCCGCCTGCTCGCGCCCGCCCAAGGCTGCTCCGCCACTCCCACCAGATCCGTCAGATCCACCACCCGCCATCGTCTGCCCGAGCCAGATCCCGTGCCTGCACTCTCACCGGCCGCCAGATCTGTCCTCTCTGCCCACTCCCACTACACCGGACCCGCTCACTGACTCCTCTGTTCCATCGCTGCACCAGATCCGCCAGATACGTGCTTCGTCCGCCATCTCCGCCCCTCCGTCTGGATCTCCTGCTGGATCGTCGTTTGAATCTTCTTCCAACGGCGCCGCCACTTTGAGTAGACTCACCTTCGCCAGATCTGCCTTGGTGGGAATCTTCGCCGCTACCACTCCTACCACTAGCGCTCCAGGCGCTGCTCAACTGCACGTGCTCCGTCGCTCCGCCTCTGCCGCCGCTGCTCCGTCTGATGCCTGCTGCTAGTACCCTTGTCACCATTAAGCTTACCTCCAGTTTATTCAATCAGTTGACTTCTAGTTGTGCGAGACACAACAATCTTTTTAACTTCTGGTTGTGTGAGACATAACAATCTGTTTGACCTCTAGTTGTGCGAGTCACAACAATCTGTCTAACCTCTGGTTGTGCGCTTCATAACCATCTGTCTAACCTCTGGTTGTGCGCTTCATAACCATCTGTCTAACCTCTGGTTGTGCGAGACACAACAATCTATTTAACCTCTGGTTGTGCAAGATACAACAATCTGTTTGACCTTCTGGTTGTGCGAGACACAATAATCTGATTAGTCGTTATGTCGACTCTGTTATCTGCTATCTATCGTCGACTATGTCGACCATGCTATCTGCTATCGACTATGTCGATTCTGTTGTCTGCCTGCCGTCGACTACGTCGACCCCGCTATTTGTCGTCGACTCCGTCGATTCTGCTATCCGTTGTTCTACAATTTAGTTGTTCTGACTCTGCCACATCAGAATCTGTTTCTTGTCATCTTCGGTGGTCGTTGATCTGTTCCGCAACGAACTTTAGATTTGTCATCTTGGGTGGTCATTGATCTGCTCCGCAACGAACCTTAGATTTGTCAGATTTACCGATTCGATTGACAACCTCAAGTTGAACCAACTTGAGTTTGAGGGAGGGTGTTGAGGAAACTGAATATTGTATCCAGTTGTTAAGGAAACTAGTATCCCCCGACATCTCGTAGGTTCTTTTTATGATTACTTTTCTTTCTTGTATTCTAGACTTGTGTATATAAATAGGGTATCATGTATATAAGAAAAGACACAATAAATTTATCCCATTTAGAAACTAACAGGTAACAAAAACATTTTCCATGTGAAAAATCCAATGCAAGCGATGAAACAAAAAGCACCAACATAGAATTGGAAGTTAACAAACCAGCAATAAAACTCAATAACCCTAACAGTTGCAGAGGCAACTCCCGCTCAAAAAAAACCTTTACAAGCAAGGCTCCATTGATGCGGCAGTAAAACCCTACTTAAAGGCTAAAAAATAATTCATTTGATGAATTGATGGTTGGTAGAATATGATTTAAATTAATATGCATGGGTATTGTTGTTTTATTATTCTTGAGTATGTGTGTCAATGCGTCAGGCAAGCGGAGCTCCAAAACCTACTTCACAAATTGCAGTTACGGGGAGTCAAAGTAATAAGCAATTGAGTTAAATGCTTAGTCAATTATGTGAAAGTCCGACATGTGTCATGTTTAGAGTCATAGTATATTATAGTGCGTGTGAAGGCAGTTACTTAACTTTTTGTAGTTATTAGTACTATATATCAAGTCTTCATTCATTTAGAATGTGTGGGACGTTACTTATAAATGGATACTCCACCATTAGCAATGATTATATGAAAATAAAAAGTATTTCTTCACCTCTATTTTGTTATCTTTTCGTTTAGATTGTTATTTTTTTAATCCTGAAACTCCCAACAAATTTTGACGTTTGTCTCATCCGACAAATGTGATAATTTAAAATTTTAGGAGACATGCATTTGCTACACATGCAATGACGTAGATTTGATTGAGATGTGTACTTAATTTATTTATTTTTATTTTGAAAAATGTTGGAGATGTATTTGTGGACTGAAAGATTTAGTCTCGCATCAATAAATATAACTTGGAAAAGAAGTATATTAGAAATTATTTCCCTCCTACTAGTACCGGGGCCTTTGAAATGAAACCTCATACCTAAGAGTTGAATGTGGCTAAGTTGAGGACAGTATCGATGTAGGTGGAGATCACAGGCTCACCAAGAAGTGTCACGGGTAGCTATTTGTGGATAATGTGTAACAAAGATCTACATGCTCATGTATAAGTGTCGCAAGCAAACCGCTTGCAGATGTTGTGCTATCTCTCACATATCACGAGAAGAAAAATGAGTGGCTAGTACCCTAACTAAGCTAGATTTTAGATAGAATTTATTATGTAATAGAGAGATGCAAAACTTACAGCAATCAATCATCATATCTACTACATTTAATAAGTACAAATAATTAATTTTTCAATCGTCACTTGAATTGACTATTTTACTCTTAATTAAGTTTTTTAATTGTCACTTAAATTTACTATTTTACTATTGATTAAGTCTTTTAATCTTTACTTAAATTTATTGTTATGTTTTGAATTAAGGGTCTTCCGGGTATTAAATCAAAATAAAAATGAAGTAATTTACTTTTTGAAATATGAAAATAAATTATTAGATTAATTGCATTCCTACGAGCGGGTAGCATGAGTAGCACGCTCCATAAACTATCATAATTAATAATTATCACCATTTGTCGTTGAATGGAATTGTTGTTGGGATGTGTCCACGAAATAAATCATTATATGCACGTTTCTCGATGCAAAAGCAACCAAAAATACTCAAGCTTAAAATTTTTATTTTATTGTTGATACAGTTCGCTAATTATTTTATAGGAGGTATATTCAAACAAACACACTAATACTTTACAAAAACAAAGAGATATAATTCAAAATTTTAATAATATTTTAATTTATAATTTCAAAGAGGTGCATGCGGTAATTTAAAAAAAATAAAAAGAAGTGCACGGTGTTTGATTCCTTGACTCAATAGATATATAACTTCCATTTTTTTTAGAGTGCAGCTATGCGCACCTCGACTCTTTCTCAAGGCACCCCGATTATCAAGGCACCTAAACAATGTCTCAAGGCACTCCGTGAGGTTTACCAAATTGCCCGTAGGTTGAAAAACGAGCACGCCACTCCAAAAAACCAAAACCCGAATTTGAAAGTCTTACACCCAAGCCCTTGTTTTATATACATAGTCAACAATCTACGCATTCCATTCAATTTGGAGGTCGAAGCTGTTGTTTAGTGGGTTCTTCGTGTTTGTGGAGTCAATTTACAGCCAAAGACGAGGGCTCGTTGTGTGAAGGTTGTGGAAGAAGGTACTGGAAGTGATGGCGTTGTTTTAGAGATCAAAAAAAGGTTAGTGTGTATTTTTCATGAATTTTGATTCCATTTCGTTGTTTTGCTAGACATTCGGCTTGTATGAATTTAGAGTTTGTTTTCCAAACCTGTAAGTGTCGGTCACACAAGTCAGTGACATGTTATAATGTATCAGTCTATCACTGCCGAGGCAGTAGCTAATGTATCGTTGAAACCTAAACGAAACTGTCAACTGAGGGACCTCGAACCCGGTCGATAAAGCACAACTGAGATAAACCATGTGGTCTCGAAACCCTGAAACCATAATAGTACATGTTGTTTCGGTATTACCCTATCGAGTGTAGTAGAGTTTTGTTATTATGGTTTGTCACAATTGTTCGTAACCCAGACATTCTGAAGAGTCTCAGAGGGCAATAACCAAGACGAGTTCCACGTTCTCGATTGTGAGTCACCGAGACGTGGGGTGAGTTTTTGGACCTATTGGACTGAAATTGTGTTTAAGATCATATTTATTGTGTTTTTTCACTTGATTCTAATACACTATTTATTTCAATGATATGGCTCGAAGTAAGACTGGTGTTTCTAGGCAACAAGTTTACGGGAAGTCTTCGAGAACGGAACAAGTGGCAGGGTACTTTAGACACTCGCGGTGGGTGGAAACCATAAAAAGCCTCGTATAGGAAGGAGAAACAAAAGGCTACAGAGAAGAAGGTTGCATGTGCACGCTCTCCTAGCGGAGATGATGTACAAGACAAGGCATCACAGGTCCACGAGCGGAGCCTACGTATTGGTCGTGATGAGAGTGGGGGGGGACACATTTGAATCATTTGATTCTAGCTAGAAGGGTCTAAGTGAACAAGAAAATAGGAGTACCACAGCCCAACGCCCCATTCTCGGGAGTAGTAGTGGTGCAACTAGTAGGAATGTGGAGGAGAGTGAAAACGACCTATGCGCTCATTTACCCGATGGTCCTATTGACTGGTCATTGTTGAAGAACTTCAAAAATCATATTGCAGCGACGACTTGGAACAATGAGGTATATTTATTCTTCCAAGTTTAGTTTCCTTCAAGAAAATGATGCATGCTACACATCATTCTAAGTTTTAACAATTTATTCTAACGTTTGTCTGGTTTTTGCAGCATAGCTTATTGCTTAAGTGCATTAACCACGAGGCCTAATTACTTGTGTGGGACTTGTAGTCTTGCCACCCCGACACCGAAGGCCTGTAGAGGATCATTCAGAGGTCTGGGTTGATGCCACTTATAGATTGCTCATATAGGAAAGGCAATAAGGAGCTAATTTTTGCATTCGTTGAGAGGTAGCAGCCGGAGATGAATACATTTCATCTGTTGTTCGGTGAAATGTCCATCACCTTAGAGGATGTAAGCCTTCTTTTGAATATCCTGGTGACCGACAAGGTGGTAGCGGTGGAAAACTTTATGTGGTTTACCAAGAAGTCTCGCATGAAGGCGATCAACTTAGTTTCCAAGCTCCTCGGGATTATTGTTGAAGACACAGAAGAAGAGATGAACATCACAAGAGGGCTTATGGTTAGGAAGTGTTGGTTGAAGAGTAGATGGTGTGCCAAAATGAATTCGAGCTTTTACCCGAAGGTGGAATGCACTACACATGCATATTTGTTGTACCTCTTATCATGCACTCTTTTTGCCAATAAGAGTGGAACACGAATCTCCATTGCCTTGCTCAAGGTTTTGGAGAATTTGGATGAGGTAGGAAGCTATGCATTGGGTGCAGCTACCTTGGCATACCTTTACCGACACCTTGGGTCGGCAACTAGAATGCAGGTTTCACAAATCACATGGTATTTGACCTTGCTTTAGGTACGAACTCAATTCGCCTTTGTTTACTCTTTTCGAATGTTGTTGAATTGTGTACCAGTAATGGTTGCTTGTTGTGATTGTTATTTTTGCTCCGTAAGGATGGGTGTCCGAGCACTTTAAATTTCAGCTTACCGTACCGAACGCGAAATACGTCGACCATGTACAACCTCGTGTTTCTAAGTGGATACAGAAACACGAGACTATTGCCAATGCGGATAAACTGGCTTCTATTCGAAGGACATTGGATAGGTTGCGACCTAGTGAGGTGTGTTACTATCACTAGTTATTCAGTTTTGAATTTTAAAGAACTCATTATAACTTGTGGATGTGTGCATGGATGTCAGACTCGATGGCGTCATTTTATTCTGGCACAATTAAGTACATGGGCATTGTGGATCTGTACCATCTGGAGCGGTTCCTAAGATAGCTTGGCCATGTCTAAGGCATACCAAACCCTCCTTACCGTCCTCTCGAAGCTGCCCAAGGACCTTCTGCGCAAAATTATTCGGTTAAGTACGGCTTCCAACCGGAGAATTGGGAAAGGTGGCGAAACCGCTTACTCTCCCCTGAAAGCCGTGGTGAGAAGGCGCGATTCGAGTATGTGGCTACACTAGATTACCTGCCCTAGGTTGTACGAGTTTCACATCTTGCCATCGAGAACCTAGCCCACACCGAAGGCGCGGCCGATACTGTTACAAACTATGAGTTTATGGAGGTAATTATTGAGCTTATGTTTAGATTTCGGGTTTGAGATAAAATTATTTTGTGTTCTAATATGTTTTATTATGTTTATGTTGTTATCAACAGCGTAATAAGCGAGCATTGGACATCGTGTTGGCATGGATTGACTTATCGGAGGGGACGACTAAAATGGAGGCTGCATGGAGAATGGCGAATGAAGTGGTGAGTTTTTTATGGGGAGGGCACCACCACCACCACTGCCACCATAAACACCATAATGACATCCCCAATTGCACCAACAAGAGATTCCCAACACGATAGTGCCCCTACTGCATCTAATCCAAGTGCCTCAGAGCCCCCAAAGACCAACCGCATGCATGGGAACCCACACAAATCTCAAAAGGGGAAGAATAGCAAGAGTTTCAGTTGTATGAACTCAAAATGAACATGTATAAACTCTTTTTTAATGCATGAGGCAATTGAGACTGTTTTGGATGTTGTTTGTATTGTTTAGGCTTTTTTCTATAAAGTGTGTTGTACCCATTACGTTAGTGTATTTTTATGATTTGTATGAATGTTTAGTTTGTGGCTTTTATTTGCTTTTACTCTATTGTGAGTGAAATTATTGTGAATGACACTGATGGTGCTAAACAGTTGAGTTTTTAAGTTCTGGAAGTATCTCGGTCCCCCACGTCTGAGACCATACCTTTTGACTCGGACTTGCAGGACCGAGAAGCCAATCACTAGTCTCGGTTACCCATGTCCGAGCATATGTTAATTCAAAATAATCTAAACATGTCGGCCATGTAATACCACTAGCCTATATGTATTATCGGTCACACTATATAGAGACAGTACATAACAAACTCGGTAGGCATTGGCCGAGACTACTTATACCCTATCGTTGAACACGACACAGAGATGTATGGACTCCCAAAGTTAATAAAGGCACCCAATATCCTATCAGGGCACCCCCAACAAATATTTGGGCACCCTATCACCTATAAGGGCAACCCATACACAAATCAACATGTACAAGTGGTCGATAATGCAAGATCATCATGTACATCAACCTTTCGGTCATCTATAACCGAGACTATTGTCTCTGTCTCGGTCGCTCATGTCTAAGACCAGTGAACTTGTTTTGGACATGCTTGACCGAAACATTAATTTTACTGGAAAAATAGAATAATCCAAAGGCAAAACCATAACATAAGTAATGCCATACATAATACAATGTCTATGGATATCGACAATCTATGTGGATAGATACAAAATGAAGATGTATACATAATAAAATGTAGAAGTATAACATGTGTACTATGTTATGTTTTCCAAAACGCACAAGTGTACAAATCATTCAAAAAAATGCTATAAAAGTTGTTACGAAAGTTAAGGTTCACCTAAGTCTATTACATCAGTCGTGCCTTGCTGAGAATGCATGACGGAGTGCGATCTTGGACGTGAAATCTGTACCCTACTCCTTAGCATCACTCTCTGTGAAAGTGTTCCAAAATGGAAAAATGAGAGGAAGGGGTGCATCATCTTTGAACTTCACCTATAAATTGCAAAATCACGTAGAGAATGAGTTGTTAACATTAGGAACTTTTAAGGAAAAAAATGAAAAGAAATATCAATTTAGTGGAATTATAACCCTAACCCAATGAATGTTGTTGACGTTTATGACCCCAATAATAACCCTCTCCCTAAAAGTTGATGGCGGTGAGCTACCCGAAATAAGGTAGGTCAAGCAATTGCCACATGAAACATTTATTTACATGATATTAAAAGTGGTTGCAATTAAAAGACCCATATCGGGAAGAGTCATCCACTTTTCCAATCCAACCTCCTCAACGTCATTGTGATCCACGCAATTCCTTATGGTTCCATAGCCTTCTCCTATAACTTTACCCCATAGAACTTGTTTTTCATCTAATTCAAGGAGAATGCCTTTTCTAATTGTCTTCCAACCATCTCTATCGAGTAGACCGAGGTCGGCGGCAATACACCAGAAGCCACAATGACTATCGCTAGCCACGTCGAAGGTACTCTCAATATATGAAACCCAATCCAATTGAATGCTAGAGATGAACCCAACCTTAGACACACCCATTGAAGCTCCACAGGTTCGGTATATTTTGGCAACAAACGACATTTTCTTCTTTCGCGAACAAGCAAACTCCTCGCGACCAGGCAAATATTCAAACCACTAGGAAATCTTGTTGTAGATGTATCGTCTTCATTGGGCTTTCTTTTTAATGGTTTTCTTACTTCATTTGTTGATGTTTGGTCTCCCTTTTGTCTTCTCCTTAGCTGGAGGTGGAATCACCGATGTGGATGAAGGGTACTAATCTCTCTCAATTGCTGAATGATCCTCAAATGGGCATCCTCATCAATGCAACCACCAAACTTATTAATGACTCTCTAAATTTCATCATTGCAGTTATAATCAGCCCGACCCACAAGCTGCTCAGGTATCAAACTCGACTTATGCCAATGACTATGTATGTCCTCAAGTGGTATAGGTGAACTGACCAAAAGATGTACATTAAGATCATGTGCACAGAGAAGACCATGTGTAGAACGTATGTCACAACCATAAAGAAATTGATCGCTCCCGACATTCTCTACACTCTCTACTTCTTCATGAATCAACTTGAGTGTTGTCTGGGAGACATAACCCCGCAAATGACGATACAAAGGGCCCATGAAGCCGTGTTGCACCACATTCAAACTCCACTCAAATGATATCTTTATCTTGTTGTGTTGGTTATCTATCATTCCATAAATGACACCCCAAAACGCCTTAAAGTTTGCTTGACAATGCCCACCATGTTTCTTGAGAGTTAAATGCGCAGACTAAACTCTTTGCGTCTTTATCTCCCCCAAGTGCATAATCTTATCTGTCTAAGTAGAAACAAGTCTTTCTTAAAACTTCCCAATTTAAGTCTTCTCCAAGTAGTCGACCAACCCTTTCACATCTCCGTAATCATGTCGTATCTCATTATACCTATGGTCAAACGATGCATCGGACTTTGCATAAATCAATGTCGTCCACTTATCATTAAAAAGTGTGAAGTCCTCATTTCTTGTAAACATTTTCTTGGTGTTGGTCAAGACATTTTGGTTTATGTGTAACTCGCAAAATAGGTGAGACGATTAGGGAAATACTTGTTGGATTGCAGTGATAAGTCTTAACTCTTTATCAGTGACAAAAATATTCGGTGAAGACCAACCCTCCAATATTTTCTTCAAACCTCTAAAGGTCATAAGTAGTTATCCTTAGTCTCCGACGACATGAAAGCAAACTCAATCGAGAAAGTGACTTTAGTCGAAGTCACCCCAACAATCTCCAATAGTGGCATGCGATACCTATTGGTCTTGTATGTGCAGTGCATGATAAGGACCAAAGGGAAACACCGCACCAAATGATAGAATCAGGATGTGCCCAGAATATGTTGGTCACGACATTCGTACCATTATCCTTTCTATGCCACGAAAAATAGTTATTTTGCTCCAATAAATGCAGCAGTCGTTGTATTTGCGTTCTCCCACCAGCTTTTCGGTCTCGTTGTCTCTGTCGTGCATTATAAATCGTACGAAGAGTGGAAGCATTATTTTTATCCCTTTGCCTCAATGTGTTAAGGATCTGTCTTGGTATTACATTCCCATTAGTCATTTGCCCCACTACAACCTTCTCATCCTGAGTCAACCGATCGACATATGACTGCCCTTCCAAGTACTTTGCGGTCTCATGGTTGTGATGCCCACATAGCACATTCAAATACCATAAAAATTCCGACTCTTCCTTAATGTAAATAAGAAAATGGCACTCGCATTTCTTGGTGCCACTGTGAAACCTTGTCTTATCCTCCTTTTCCTCTCCTATGTTCAAATTTGGTGTTTTTTTCTCAAGTTTTGTCGCTTTAGATATCCATATTCTTTAAGAAATACCCCTATATGTACCAGACCTATCACAAGCAAGCTACACCCTATCTTTATGGCTAATCCCTCCAGTATCTGACTTCTTCGTAACCAACACAGATTTTCTTTCTTGTCCCAAATTTTGAACCTACTCAACAGCCTCCTTCCTAGACCCTAATGATTCTTCATGATTAAAAAGACTTATGTAGTCTTCAAATTGATATGTGGATGATGTGGATGACTTTTCCTGCAACAAGGTTTATGTATCGTAAGATTTGATAATGAAATATCTAAAGAAACAACTAAAACATACTGTCTCGGTCCCGCAATCATCAATAAGTCTTAGCTACACAAGTCCTAGACTATGCATCAAGTCACGGACCCTACCCACCAAAACTATCGACACATTGTAACTGCATGATTTCAGTTGTATTAATTTGAAACTACTCTTAGAGTGTCGGCCACAAACAACCGAGACCCTATATATTGTCTCGATCCTGTGCGACCGAGCACTTCACGTCTCCATTACAATTTCAAAAATGCATAAAAAACATAAAAAATGGAGAAAACAAACCTTATCTTCTTACGTCTGCCTCCCACTCCTTCTCTTCACCTATTACATGTTAACCGTGATCTTAACACGTCGAATCTAACAAACCCTACAATACAAAACCCACTTTATTTTCTCTTTCAAAAATGATTCGACCAAACGATACAACCACCAAAAAAATCTAGTAACAACACACTTACAATGTCTAAAACCCCCTTGAATCGAGAAACAATTACACCAGACAAAGAATATATTGCACTTGACGGAATTTGGAGGCAATGTATGAAGGTGGGGTGCACGGGAATGAGAATGTTTTCAATCGTGAGTAAATTGTTGGGTTTGATAGGGCATTTTTGACATTTCGTTCCAAAACTAATTTTCAGAAAATTTTTGCTAGGTGCCATGATCATTATGCGGGTGCACATAGCCTGACTCTTTATTTATTATTTTTTTTATGTCTATTTGTGAGCTAACCACTTTGACCCCTTTCGATTAAGGTCTAACTAATCCCATAAAGCTACACGCACTTATTGGTGAATATTCATCTACATGACACATCCTTCGGATGCAATCTCACGTGTTTTAGCAAGGAGAGTAGAGTCGTAGAGGAGTGTTATTTTAATACTTTTCAAAAATAAAACTCTTTATCCATTAGCTTTAAGTGGAGAAAGAAAATAAGTGTTATGTGCCACGTAGAGAGTGCGGCGAAGAAATGTGTCCACCAAGTTTTCATTGCATTTTTCATGAACAATAAAGCCGAAGTTATAATGGCCTGTTTGGTTCACATTTTAGCGAATCCAAACACATGGGATTAATTAGTGATGGGACTAACACATGGGTTTAGATAGTTTAGTCTCATTTGTGTATCTTGTTTGGTTGGGAGTTTTAAGGTTGGGATTAAATGAGGTTGTATATGTACATTTACCAAAATACCCTTTAGATAAAAAACACCAAAACCCCCCATTTCGCAAATATATAATGACAGCAATAAGAAAACAAAACCCTAACAACAACAACCTGATCAATTGTAACAATTGTACTTCTCAGGAACTCCAATTTCCTCATCATCATCATCACCAACGAAGAGACGACGAAGTAGGAGGAAACCAAGAAAACCAAAACTAAATCCAATTTCATCGGAACGAAGAAGACGTCAATCAAAGAAGGAAGAAATTGAAAGGAAACTGATCTCCGACACCAATCGAGTCCGTAGAATTTCTCTTCAACAACAGTCTCCAATGGCGGAAGAAATCTTTTACAGAAGTAGAGGAACTTAAAATCAATCAATCAATCGCAAAGGAAAAGCACCAAACCTGAATCAAAGGAGACGATAGCGAGGAGAACAAATCAATCGAACCAAAATAGAAATACAAGTCTTGGAGAACGAAGAAGAGCAACACGCGAAGAAGATGAGCAAAACAGCGCCGTCGGCAATTGATTCAGTTGTGAGAATCGTTGTTTGGTGTTTGTGTTAATGGGAGGGGTAAAGTGGTAATCTCCTCCACCACCCACTATGGATTAGCTAATCCCACAAAAAATGATGGTATTATTTAATCAACTACCATGCCTCCTAACTAGTCCGCTGACCTAGTTAATCCTCCAAGCAAACAGCAGATTAACTAGTCCAGTGTAGCTAATCCGGGCTAATCCTACGAACCAAACAGGCCATAAGTCCCAATTCATAAGATTTTTAATAATTATAATATATAAGTCCATAGATTACCACATTAGTATCCTTAATAATTATTGTTCTGAAATTATTTTTTCAGTCACATCAATCACACTAATGAGACAGTCAAAGGATTAATCATTAATTTTGAAAATTATGATGTCATAAAATGATGACTTCATGTAGCACCTTCCTTTCATATTAAATACATGGTTTAGGCCGCTCATTTCCTCCCTGCAAGACTCCTTTATGGACGGCACGGCCCATCCACATGCAGCGAATCCCTTTTCTTCTCCTCATCCATCAGAGTCTTCTGTTTCTTTCCCAACTGAGGATGGCCGCTCGGGAACCCAACATCGAATCTCCTGGCGTGTAACTCCCATATTTAACAACCAAATCACGTGCCTCCTCACTTGCTACCTCCACACCAACTACGTCATGCATGCCATGTGATGGGATGGACTGACAACTGATGGATGTGTAGGCATGTCATGGCCTGGTAGGCTCTAGGGATGACGGTTCGCCGAATGTAGGCTCGTACCGTACGTTAATAGTAAGTATAGTAGTAATAGGGATGGTGCTCCCACGTGACTGCTCGGTGCCCACCAAAAGCAACAGATAGAACACTTTCCATTGACGGCAGGTTCAACAACATAGTGTTTGTGAATATATTGAACACATACATTGGTACGTAGTTGTTTAAGTCCTTTGATATTTGCATTAAGATATGTTTTAGCGTAGTTTTATGCATATCTAAGGGATTTAATCAACTACGTAGCAATCTGTATTGTATGATACCCTATCACTTTACTTTTTTAATTCGGAAAATAAAACCGCACGTGTGTGGTCAATGAGGTCAAAGAGGTTGCGTGTAGTGTAAGTGACGGCGACTGCTATCGTACGCGTGTGGAGTGTAGCTCCACACCACTACCACCCGGTCAACATCTGAGCGTGATGAGACGCGGATCTCGAGGCGAAGGATTAGCAGTTTGTATGCTGTGTCGGCAAATTTCCGACGAGTAATTTGCTCGTCTTGTCCTTTCTTCGATTTCAACGAAAGAAAATAATGTACACGTACAAGTAAAGGGCGAAGTGTCAGGTACAGGTCTGGTGGGCATCAGTCCTGATAATATGGTCTGTTGTGTTCTGGTGCACTTGACCGTCCGATATATGGCCCCGCTCGGGCCGCTCCCCTCCCCCCTCTTCTTTTTTTCTCTCTCTCTCTCTCTCAAAGCACAAATATTCAAAACAATTTATTTTTTATTTTTACTTTTCGATCAAAAAGGGCTTATGAGCTGGTTTTATTAGCAAATTTAGAAAACTTTCAGCCCTCGCATCATCTAATCAACCCAAAATTTTGAGTTGTTGTTATGTACTAATTAATAAATTTTGAGTTGTAGCTATGTACTAATTAATTTTGAGTTGTCTTCGGTTATAGCTATAAGCTATGTTACTAATTAATTCACATTTTTTTGTCTAAATAAAATAATTTTCTGACCCACTCTAAGCACCGATATAGGTGCATCGAGTGGATCTATGTCACACGATACACCTTTTGTGCTCCACGAGGCGCATCGTACAACTAAAACCCATGCACTCTATGTGCTTATCTTAGTGCCCAAAGTAGCTCTACATAGCAAGCTTGGAGTAAGGTATGATATGATCAAAGCATAACTACTATAATGAGTTACATCCTTAACTGACACACTTGCTAGCTAAAAGAAAACAATATTTATATATAACCATGTACCTTAATCTAAAATTCAAAGAATTTTAAAGATCAAATCTAAAATTGAAGAACATATAACAATAATTCTATAAATCCAAAGGAAAAATAACTGACCATTGAATCCAAATTTAAGACTCAGATGGTTAAAAGAAATATAGGAAGTAATTTCATTTTAAAAACTTAAAAAACATGTATCTAAGACCCTGTTTGAATGCTTAGAAAAAGTTCAATGAGAAAAAAATATTTTCTTAAGAAAACTTTCTTAAGAAAATGTTCTTAAGAAAATTTTCCTACAATTGTTTGATTGCACATGGAAAAATATTTTTCCTTTTCTAGTGTTTGATTGCGTATGAGAAAATTTTCTCCATTATTTTTATAATTATTTAATTATTTTATAAGAATCTAATTATTTGATTATTATTTATACTTATTAGTATTTAATACAAGAGCATTCTACTACAAAAAATGTCTTCTCGTATATTGAGTTAAAAAACATATAATCTATCACTACAACAAAATGATGATTTAAAAACGAAAAATTCCATTTCTATACTATATGTTTTCTGTTGCTAAACGATTTAACAGAATTAGAAACGGAACAATATCTATCTCTAAAATGTTCGATGCTAAATTTAGCAACGGAATTCCAATCTATTTCTAAATTTAGCAACCGAAAATCCGTTGCTATCCGTTGCTAAATGAAAGTCCGATTTCCTGCCTTTCCAAAACCAAATTAACAATGGACTAAAATTATGTTTCCAATTCTGTTTCTAATTAGCAACGAATTTAAAAACATAATTATGATTTTAAGTTTTATATTTCCGTCTCTAATTCGGTTGCTATTTTTAAATAACTTATTTTTAAAAAATATGTTTTTAACCAAATAAAAATAGTAGAATTACCGAAAAAATAAATTCGGGATTAATAAATTTCACAGAATTATAAAATGAATTTCATAATTTAACCAAATAAAACATTGTAGTCCAAAAAAATAATTTACGAAAAACAAAACCAAACCTAATAATAGAGATACACAACAATCAAAAGACTTTACATAATTATAGAATAAGAATGAAAATAAAATAAGAGATTTGGCCATTGAAACTATTGTAGAAAAGATCAAGAGTGTGAAGCTTTATTCGAAAGTCACTCAATTTCGCGGCATAGGACTTCGATAAAATCATGATTTTGAAAGAATATGTGAGTTGCCCGACTCAAGGCACCGCAAATTCGAGCAATGGATTGTACCTGAAAAACAAATTGATTGAATCAACACTAAACATAACATTCTCTACTACTTTTACATTGTTTGAGATAATGAAATTAGAGGAAATGATTGTTTATATACCCTTTTTGTTCGCAGTCGAAGGTGAGGAATTGTCCTGCGATCTTCAATAGGTATTATGTCATTTGCTAATGGATACCTATCATGATCCACAAAGCCTAAATGCACAATTTTCTCTACTTTAAGCTCTATGACTTGGTTTCTTTGTTCCGACTTCTCTATCACGCCTTCCACCACAATCGACGTTCCTACTTGCGTGAATTGACCGATCCGAGTAGTAGATGAATGCAAAACAACCCGAAAATCATCGGCAGAATGCGAGCTCATATATATAGTTTCGCACTTCTATAAGTACTCTTATCAATTAATAGCTAGAGATATCACATAAAAAAAAGAACTCAAACTAAATAGATTGGATTCTCTACTTGTGCTAGCATGCATACATACATAACTAGCAGTAATATAACATACTGACAATGTGACATGACCATATCAGATCATTAATTCAGATCAACATCTCAAAGCAACTTAACATTCAATCTGATTGATGAAGTATATCTGCTAGCACAAGTAGAGGCTAATATGTTATTCTGATGGTTGTAAACCATGAAATATAAAATAAAGAGCAGATGCTTTCCTAAGTGTCCAAGAAATTCAAAGTGGATAAATTAAGGAAAGATGACATGATGATTTAGACGAATAAATGCCTATCTATGGAGAAGGGAAATTATAGAACATATATTCAGGGTCCAAAAGGGTAAAAAGACTTCTAAAGTTTAATAAACTTAACCCAAAATCGAATGCCATAAATTTTGCCTATGATAGGCTATCATAATTTCTCATTCTTCCCCATAATTTGACTCCTTAATTTAATTTCTAAATAATGCATTAAATCAAATTTAAAGACGAAAAATTCATTTAAATAATGTCTCACTTTTAAACTTCTTTTTTAAATTCATTATGACAACAAGTCAACAACTAAGATGCAATCCCAAACTTTTCAAAATTCACCAAGGAAAAAATGCTAATTTCAAAAAGTATATGTTCAATGGCAATGACAATAATTGTAACATTTGGAAATAAAAGCCTAACCACGCAAAAATGAATAAAATTGAAGAAACTAAAGCGTGGAGGGGAAAAGAATTGAACTTACCTCAAAATAAGTAATCATCAACTATATGAGTTCGGACCAAATCAAGGAAAAAAAAACACAAGGTAGAAATACACCAACAATACCTTTGTGTAGAGTTCATTTGCTTTTTCAAGATGGGTTGCTTCCAATTTTGGGCCTCTTTTCTCAGATCGAATAGCATCATAGTAATTCCAATTTCCCTACCACATTCATAACAAGGACATATATTAGGGGGAAGTAGAAAAATGGATATAATAGTTTCATATATTAATGCTAAAACCAAATATAATCTTATTTCATGCAGAAGAGGTGTGAAAAGCATCTGATCTTTAAATCCTAATGCTTCAAAAAATGCTAATAAATAGAAGATAAAAAGTAGAATTGCGCAAGAGATTCACCAGGACAAGGGTTGCATAAGAATCTTTCCCATCAGTTGCCTCCCTAGAAGCTCTTAAAAAGTCATATGCAATTAACAATGAGCAGCAGTGCATAAAAATAATTTCCATCAACTCACTGGAATTGTAGCCTAGCATATCTAGAAGCCTAAACCATACGTTAAATTAGATGTTGGGATTTCATAAAACAGTGCCAGTGGAACTCCTGCTAACCTCAAATTCTCCCTTTTCAAAATGAAGAACACCAATATTGTTCAACAATTCAATAGGCGCCTCCCCACCATTCTTTTTGAGAAAACCAAGTGCATGCAAACTCACAGTGGGTCAGACTGTAATGAAAAACATTAAACATTAAATGAACTAAGCGGTAAAGCTTTATACACTAGAAGAAAGCAGGTAAGGAGTCTGGGGACTCCCAATCGAGTAACAAAATAGCGGCTGCAATATAACTTGGTTCACAATTGTCAGTTTACCAAAAGCACATGTTTCAATAACTTACAAAGTTTATCGCTTTAAGCAACATACAACATACACATATCAAAAGTATGAAAATGTGATCCCAACTAGTTTGGAAGCATTAGATCAATGTAGTCAATCCCAACTAATTTGATCCGTAATAAAATAACACTTGAGGAATTAATTAGGAAAGATACGAAGGATAACAAAAGCACGTCAAAAACTGCATTGGTTATTCTTTTTTTTGTCAAATTTGATTATTCTTCATTGCATTAAATTTAATGGAGTGAAGAATAAAAGTATTATATCATATTATTTATCATACCCAAACTTTTTTAACACATCAAATTCAATAATTAAATTCTGGGAATCAATATAGTATTAATGTTTTATCAAGAAAAAAATTAGATGGAGAAGAATATTGCTTAAAAATAAAATAAAGAAAATTATTATTATTATTTTCTCCTTTGTCATGCTTCTCAATGTCAACTATGTACATTGACTAAGCGTGCTCAAGTACGTTCGATTAATAGGGGGATATGGTCCTTGCACTCTCAGATCAAACTCAAAGTGAAAATTAACTAAGTCTATTTTAAATTAAAATGGTTTAAGTTTTTTTAATTAGTTGAAGAAAAAAATATAACCAATCCATTTCAATTAGTCACTCATTTCATTAAAAAATAATTAAAATCGGTTGGTTAATTTATCTTTCAAATAAATAAAATGGGTTGGTTTTCGTAAAAAAAATGATTTGATTTACATTTCACAAAATTAAAAAAGACCAACTTACTTTTTCTTTTCCTTTTGGACTACAACCTTTTTTAAAACTTTCTAGGTCTTAATTCGTCATGGCTACATAAAAATTAGTTACCTAGCATATTATTTTGTAACCGAATATTTATATCGCGACGAGAAATATAATTGAATTATACACTTTAGGTGCTCTTTTCCATCACTATAATATATATACATATATTTAATTGTTATATATTACCCTCGTGGTCCAGCTTAATGGTACACAACTCCCTAAATTTGTGGCCTTAAGCCTCCAGGGCGCGGGTTCAAGTTGTGAGAGGCGAAATAATGTGTCCATATTGGTAAAGATATGGGGGGACACAGATGATGGGGTGGTAAAGTCACACTGCCTGTGACTCAAGGTGCTGGGTGCACGATAGAATGGCCCAGGCCTTGACAACTCTAAGGTACGTAGAAACAATATGTGTTCGATTATAGGTAGCTAATTAACTAATCAATTAATTAATTATGTATATATAGGTTTTCGTGAGTTATTGGGGTGTGTGTCTAACTATATATAACTTGAACCAAAGTAAGTTTGTCATCACCGGTAAATGCTGCTCTTTCGTTGTTATTGCCCTACTTCGTCATCGATATGTGTGTGCCGCAAGATCCCTCTACTCTCCTCAACTTCGATGCGAAACACATGTGAAATTGGTGAGACCAAAATATTTTCCCTTAAATTATATATTCTTCCTCCATTTACTTAATTGGCTTTTATATTCATCTAGTGCAGTCCGTTGCTAATTTCATTTCTAAATTTACAAACAGAATTAGCAACAGAATCTAATAAAAATGCACACATGCCCATGTCATGTTTGTTGCTAATTCTGTTGCTTTCCATTTTATTCCGATTTTAAATGGTCAATTTCAAAATTTTGACTGTTGGCATTGCTATTCTGTTGCTAATTAGATTCAGAATTAAGTCCGTTACTAATTTTTGTTTCTATATTCACTGTTTTTTGTAGTATATGCATACTACTCTCGAATATTGTAACAATAAAATAGTTAAATCATCAAATGAGGCCTTGCATAAATAATGTCAACCAAAACAAACCTAACGGCAAATAAAGAACAAACTTACTTATAACATAATTAAGTCCAAACGTTATAACTACTTCGAAGAATAATAATAGTTTAGATAATACTTATAATATAATTAAGTACCATGCATTATAACTACTCGTAAATAATAATAATAGTTTAAATATTAAAATCTAATCACGGTTGCTCCTCTCGAAACATTTTTGGAACCAAACTCTCTTGATTTCGTCAGGCAAGGAGTAAAAGATATTTGCGACATTCAGGCGCTATCCAAGATAATTCATTGCAACCATAAAGTCATCAATACCAAGCCCAGGTACTTTTTCAAGTTCTACACAAATTCGCATGCAGTCAGTGCATGCAAATGCAACAGCTAAATTAGTAGCTGCAACTGCCGCTCCTTTTATAGACTTATCCATCTCATCAAATTCTCTTTTTCGCTTCTTTCTGGTCATTGGTGTGTTACGGGTCGAGTCCGATTGTGTTGAATCACTTCTAATATTTACATTATCTTCCATCAAGTCTTCAAGCCTAATTTCCCGCATGTCACCTACGTCAATACAAAAGCTTGTAAAAAAGGTGGTAATTAAATAATTAGTAAAAAACTAAAAAACTATAAATTTTAATTAATAACCTATTTCATCAAATCCAGACATATCTACACTTACTTCATTCCCAGTCATTCCTCTTTCTCTTGTTGCTTGTTCATTACCAATTATGATAGACAAATCATCATAATGCGCCACTTTCTTCTTATGATAAATCTCCTTATCTGGATTACTTTGCATGTTTGATAACAATAAGAGCAATAATTTATCGTGTATAAAGAGAAAAAATATATAAGAAGACTTAATTATAAAATCTAATTAAAGAAGTTGTAACAAATTATAAAAACTAATATGCTAAAAAATACCTTTAAACATTCTGTCCAAACCAACTCATCAACTGTCACCTTTTGTGTTAATGGATCTCAACCAAATCCACTTTGAGAGATTATTACTTTTGCCTTAAGGTACTCTTTTTCAATGTCTTCAACTGTGACGGCCCCAGTTCCACAACTTAAATTGGGCCCGTCCGGCCTAGACTTACGTGGACCCCGAGTTAATCCTCGTGACGTTTACGCAAATCTAGTTAGCCTTCTTAATTATTTATCATTACAAGACATCAAAATTTTACATTTTTAGTGAGTTATTCAAATTTGTAAGTTATCAAAGTTTATGCGGAAACTATTTCAACTTAAACAAATCTAAACAACTCTACACGAATTAGTCAGGACAACCTAGAGTGTAGAAACCCCTGCATAACATAGTCAACATGTACAACTACATGTCCTGACATATCTCGCAAAACCATATACCCCATGTGACAAAAACAATAAACGTAAATAATATAAAACCTAAAAAAATGTGAGAGGGAAGGCCGTTCCAAAGTCCTTACAGTAGATCTCCTAGTACTGGCCCCTTCCCCTTACTTGATTGCGGATCTGCACTAGGTTAAACACAAGAATAATGAGCCCAGGTAAGTAACGCTAGTAGGATACTAAACAACATTTCTAAATAAATAAATCAGTCTATATTCATGTATATAGAAAGAAAGGTATAAGAATGCATGAACAAATACAAGACCACAAATAAATAAATAAAAAATCCATCAATGAGTGTCCAGAGATTACAAACAGAGAGGTGTAAGTAGTCCCGACTAATAGGTCATTGAGTCTTGGCAAAATAAAAGACTCGGGTTCTAAGACTTGGTATACTCACAAGCCCTAAACCCACGAGATAGAGAGACTTCCTGGAACAATCATATTAAGAACTCACACCCAATCAAGAATCAATATCCAATGCAGTGTATCCTAAGGTCATGACTCTGGTATGTAACCTCAGCCAGCCACTCCTTCCAAGGATCGCCGTTGACTCACTTGCCCTTGGACAACTAAATTATAATGGAACTCCAAGGATAGATAACATGCAATGAACAACAATATTCAATAGCTTAAAATGAAATACTATGCATTTCCTAGCTGGTTTACTTACCTCGATCCACACGCTTATTCCTACCCTATCCAATCTCCTAACACTCTGAAATGCATTCGTGAGCCCCTGAGAACTCCTCTTAGGTTCCTGATATCATATCATAGGTTTTTGAGTATGTTAAGACCTTTACTTGGGGGTATTACACCCGTTTATAGTGTTTAAAGAACTTTTGAAAATCGCAAATTTTTGTACTGCTAAGGTAATTAGCGTGCTAATTTCCAACTTTAGCGCGCTACCTTAAGCCTCTAAAGCGTTAAGCAAGATTAGCGCGCTAGTTTTTGACATTAGCGCTAATAAATATTAGCGCTCTAGATTTTCCACCTAGCGCGCTATGTGCAGTAGAACCTAGAATTCTACATTTCGAATTCTAGGTTTCCTCCACACATAGGCCTTGTTGATGCCTTCGGACCCCTCATATACACTACTAGAGGTCCCCAACATAAAAATAACAACAACAACACCAAATACATGAATTCTTGAAATGACCAAGCTATGTTAATGGAGTTACCTGGCTTGATGATTTTCTTCTTCACCAATAAACTTTCAATGATTTCTGAGCTCCTTTCTTCTACCAAGATTTCTCCAGCAACCTCTCTTTTCTCTCTTCTTCCTTGCACAAACAATTTTGATGAAATAAGATCAAAATGCTGACTTATGGGTTTGTACGAATATTTGGATATGGTTAAACTATAGCCATTGATCATGCGTGCATACGTATCTCGAGGTTTGTCTAGTGGTCCACTTTCACACAATTATCACTCTAATTATGTTTAAGTGACACCAACCATTGACTCATTTGGCCTTTAGATTAATTGATACGTATCGCGATGCACATCATATGATTATTAATTTCTTTTACTAACTTAGACCCATTTATTTTCACATTAAACATGGCCACATTAAAGCTAGTATAAATCATAATTAGCTCACAACACACTTACCCTATAGGTCGCTACCTCGGTCCTACGTCGACATGCAACTCGAGGTACATCTCTGTTAGTCTCGACATCGATATGCCCCTCGTGTACCTTACTCGCACATTTGTAAGATTAATTAGTTTAATTTGGTCTATCTTTTGTATACTACATAATACATGCATTAAAATAAAATAGCATATCTCGGTGTCGACTCCCGAGGTTTGGACATACGTATCACAACAAGCGGGTCCCACATACGACCTTGAAATGACACATAACACGAGTTAGATTTTAGGGTCGTTACATTCTTCCCAACTAATTAGAACTTCTTCCTCGAAATTGAAGCAATTCTTGAGGGAAAGACTTCCCGAAACACAAAAGATGTAGGGAAAATACTCGCGCATATATGACTCGAGCTCCCACGTCTGCTCCTCATCTCCGTGATGCTGCCACTTGACAATGACTGATGGGATATCTTCGTTCCTCAGAATCTTCATTTTACGATCTAGAGTTTGAATAGGCTGCTCGTCATAAGTAATGTCTTCCCTCAAGTCTATCTGACTCAAATCCATTATCGCCCATCTACCCTCTTTTGACCTATCTAGTAGAAGCATAGAAACATGAAATACATGGTGAACCCCTGACAACTGAGGTGGCAACTTCAGCTTGTACGAAACCTTGCCTATTTGTTTCTTCACTCAGAATGGACCAATGAACCTCGGCGCAAGCTTTCCTTTAATCCCAAACCTCTTGTGACCCTTTATCGGCAAAATTTTTAGATACACATAATTCCCGACATCATACTCTAACTCACCGTGATACATGTCATAATATTTTTTCTGCCTCTCCTGCGTGCCCTTCAACCTTAATCTGATCAGTTGTATCTTCTTTGTATAATCCACTGCAATCTCAGGCCCAATAACTGCCATATTTTTAGGCCCTGCTTAACAAGATGGAGATCTGTACGATCTACCATAGAGTGCCTCAAACGATGTCATAAATCAATACTTTGGCATCGGTTGGAATATCAACAAAATACATCAACTTGAACTCCTTTAGTAAGCCTTACTCGTGTGTTATGCAACAACATTGGCCTTCCCTAGGTGGTACTCGAATGAGAAATCATAGTCCTCGAGAAACTCAAGCCAATGCCTATGTCGCATGTTCAACTCTTTCTGAGTGAAGAGGCACTTCAAACTGTTGTGGTATGTAAACAACATGAACTTTTTTCTATATAGATAATGACACCAAATCTTTAATGCAAAGACCACTGCCGCTAACTCTAAGTCATGTGTAGGGTAGTTCTTCTCGTGAATCTTTAGCTGTCGGGATGCGTATGCAATCACTCTATCGTCCTGCATCAAAACACATCCTAAATTGACCTTAGAAATATCGATGTTCACCTCAAAACCATTCCTCGACTCAGGTAGTGCCAAAATTGGTGCGGTAGTCAATCTTTCCTTCAAAGTCCAGAAGGCTTGTTCACTGTGGTCGTTCTATTGAAAACTCATATCCTTCTTCATTAATTGCATCATTGGTGCTATAATCTATGAGAATTTTTAAATAAAATGACTGTAATAGCCTGCCAACCCCAAAAAACTACAAACATCTGTCACTGACTGTGGTGTAGGCCAATCTATCACAGGTCTAATTTAGTGGGGTCCACTGACACTCTACTCGCTTCGACGATGCACCCACGAAATTCGACCTCTGTGAGACCAAATTCACACTTATTGAGTTTTGTATACAGTCTGTGAGTCCTTAAAGTTTGCAAAATCATCTTAAGGTGATCCTCGTGATCCTCTTGAGTCCTGGAGTAGATAAGGATCTTGACGATGAACACAATGACGAACCTATCCAAGTCTCTTTCAACACTCGATGTATGAGATCCATAAACATCGTCGAGGTGTTAGTCAGCCTAAATGCATGACTATAAACTGACAATTCCCTAATCGAGAGCGAAAACTAGTATTCTCCCACTGCTCTAATCCTCAGCTAATGGTATCCTGATCTCAAATCAATCTTCGAGAACCACTGTGCTCCCATTAGCTGGTCGAGCAAATCATCAATTTGAGGAAGTGGATATTTATTCTTCACCGTCACTCTGTTGAGTTGTCTGTAATCAATGCATAATCTCAAACTGCCATATTTATTCTTAACAAACAAGACTGGCGGGCCCAAGGTGACATATACTCTAGTGAATAAACCCTAACTCCAACAACTCATCAAGTTGTCTTCTCAATTCCTCTAACTCCTTTGGAGCCATCCGGCATGGCGGAATAGATATAGGTTTAGTCCCCGAGACCAAATCAATGATGAAATCAATATCTCTAGGTGGTGGTAATCCTGGTAACTCTGTAGGGAAAACATCTGGGACCGCGCACAATAGGTACCTCCTCCAACCTAGTCTCGAACCTCTTTGTCGTAATCAAAACACTAGTGAATGTCTCGACTTCTACGTTGAAGCTACTCTACCTATAGTAATAGGTAAACTAATTGAAGGGCCCTAAAAATTGAACTCAAGATATTTGAGAATCTGAAACGTAACTCTCGCTGAAATAATGGATTTGTGCATAATGATCACTCAACCAATCCATACCCAACAATGCATCAAACTCTAGAAACTCCAACACTCTTAGGTCTGCTGGCAAAACATGACCCTATATCCCTACCAAACAATCAACACACAACAAGTTCGCGTATATGTTCGATCAGGTTAGGGTAGCAGTCCGATCTAGTGGGACATCAGCATGAACCTACTCCTGGCTCTGCTGTGGCTGCCCTTTGCTCAGTCGTGGACATGAACTGACGAAATGACTTGGTTGTCTACACTCCTAAAACATATGCTAAGATCCTAATCCTGATGGAACACTTTATCCCCATCCATACCTCTGCCCCTGACCACCGCCTCTGCCTTTGCCACCGTCACTACCCTGAGCCCTCTGATATTACTGTCGTTGAGGACTTTATTGTATAGATCGTTGAGTTGTGCTGGCATAACTCCGTACTGTAGCATATAGTATTGGCACAGTACACGATGTAATGGGTGGATATGCAACAGATCCCACGCTTTGAGCTTGATCTCTCGACCTCCATTGTCTAGATCTCTTCCTCTTCATATCGCCTCTCGGTCTGACGTCTAACTGTGTTAGTGGTGAAGCTGCTACTACTGTACCCGTGCGCATGCTAAAAAATGTTTCATTGGCCATACTCCTCTCGTAAGCCTCTTGTAAGGTTCTTGGAGCCGTAGTCCCCACCATAGACCCGATCTCACTCAATATGCTATTTATGAAGTAGTAGGCTTGATCAGCGTCTGAATCAGCTATGCCCCTAGTATATTCTATCAACTGTAAGTATCAGCCCATGTACTGCATCACTATCTCGTCAGTAGCATGTCGGATGTTCTGAAACTCGATCTTCTTCATGTTTTTGAGCGAAATAGGGAATTAATTTTGATTGAATCTTTCTTTGAACTCAGCTTAGTCCTTTGGTTTCCCCTTTGTACCCATCATGCTACGCCACCAAGCATCACCCTCGCTGAACAACGAAGCAGATGAGATGTTCGACCTCATATGATCCAGTGCAGCCAAGACATCGTGGATCTTCTCGTGACTCTTCATAAACTTCTCCGCTGCTACAAGATTCGTACCACTGTGAAACTTCTTTGGGTAATGCCTCTGAAATTCGCGAGACTGCCTCACCTCAGCCGTTGCCCAAATACCTACATTTGTGGGTATGCTCGGCGTATCGTCCGTTTGTGTATCAAGAGTAGGTGGTACTCTCTAAACCTGAACCTGTACACCCTCATTAGTCACATGACTATCAAAACTGTAGTAGTTGTAACAGTGGTATGTATTATCGACGCACTCCCGCCTTGAGTACCTGGTGCTGCAGCCTCGGATGTAGAATGTGATAGTGTAGCCTATGCCCTCAATAGTTGAAAAATCTCCTTAAGTTGATGGCCATGTGAAGTGACCAACTAAGACATCCCATCTAGCCTATCATGAACGTCACCCGAACTGGTTTCGCTGATCTCGGGCTGTTCGGCCATCGCAATTTGTAAATAATGCGATTTCTTAATCATGATATGGTTATCGATAATAATAATATACAATATATCGAATAGCTCATATAGTCCAATTTTAATGCCCCCAACTTTCCTCACTTCCCAACTAAGACTTAAGTCAAGATCATAGGTTTCCACTATAAGTTCCAACCATGTCCTAACTCTATTATGGATTCATGTCTTATGTTGGTTGTGGTTTATTCTTGAGTTAGGCGTAAAAATGTGGGCCCTGATACCAACTTTGATGATGCCAGTTCCACAACCTAAACTGCGCCCTGCCCAGCCTAGACTTATGTTGACCCCGAGTCAATCCTTGTGACGTCAACGCAAGCCTAGTCAGCCTTCCTAACCATTTATCATTACAAGGCAGTGAAATTTTACATTTTTAGTGAGTTATTCAAATTTGCAAGTTATCAAGGTTTATGTGGAAGCTATTTCAACTCAAACAAATAAAAAAACTCTACACAAATTAGTCAGGTCAACCTAGAGTGTGGAAACCCCTGAATAACATAGTCAACATGTACAACTACATGTCCTGGCGTATCTCACAAAACCCATATACCCCATGTGACAAAAACAATAAACATAAATAATATAAAACCTACAAAAATGTGAGAGGGAAGGCCGTTCCAAAGTCCTTACAGTAGATCTCCTAGTACTGGCCCCTTCCCCTTACTTGATTGCTGATTCGCACTCAGTTAAACACAAGAATAACTAGCCCAGGTAAGTAATGCCAGCAAGATACTAAACAACATTTCAAAATAAATAAATCAGTCTATATTCATGCAGATACAAAGAAAGGTATAAGAATGCATGAATGAATATAAGATAATAAATAAATAAATAACAATCGATCAATGAGTGTCTAGGGATTGCAAATAGAGATGTGCAAGTACTCCCGACCGATAGGCCGTTGAGTCTTGGCAAAACATCAAGACTCGAGTTCTAGAATTTGGTATATTCACAAGCCCTAAACCCATGAAATATTGAGACTTCCTGGAACAATCACGCTAAGAACTCACACCACGTCAAGAATCAGTATCCAGTGCAATGCATCCCGAGGTCTTGACTCTGGTATGTTACCTCAGCTAGTCACTCCTTCCAAGGATCACCGTTGACTCACTTGCCCTTGGACAATTCAATTATAATGGAATTCCAAGGATGGCTAACAAGCAATGAACAACAATATTCAATAGCTTAAAATGAAATATTATGCATTTCCTAGCTGGTTTACTTACCTCGATCCACATGCTTATTCCTAGCCTATCTAGTCTCCTAACACTCCGAAATGCGTTCCCGAGCCCCCGAGAATCTCTCTTAGGTTCCTGATATCATATTATAGGTTTTTGAGTATATTAGGACCCTTACTTGGGGTAGTACACATGTTTAGATTATTTAAGGAACTTTTGAAAATTGCAAATTTTTGTATTGTCAGGGTAATTAGCGCGCTAATTCTGACATTGGCATGCTAATTTCCAACTTTAGCGTGCTACCTCTATTATCTAGCGCGCTAGATTTCCCACCAAGTGCGCTCAGTGTAGCAGAACCCATAATTCTGCACTTCGAATTCTGGATTTGCTCTACACATAGGCCTTGTTGATGCCTTGGGACCCCTCACACACACTACTAGAGATCTATAACATCAACACAAAAACAACAACAACAACAACACCAAATACATAAATTCTTGAAATGACCAAGCTATGTTAATGGAGTTACCTAGCTTGATGATCTTCTTTTTCACCAATAAAATTTCAATGATTTGTGAGCTCCTCTTCTCCACCAAGATTTTTCCAGCAACCTTTCTTTTCTTTCTTATTTGCACAAACGATTTTGATGAAATGAGGATCAAAATGTTGACTTATGTGTTTGTAAGAATATTCGGATATTGTTAAACCATAGCCATTAATCACGTGTGCATATTTATCTCGAGGCTTGTCCAGTGGTCCAACGTCACACAATTATCATTCTAGTCATGTTTAAGTGACACCAACCATTCACTCACTTGGCCTCTAGATTAATTGGTACCACTACAAAAAATGTAAATTAGAAACGGAAATAGCAATAGAATTTAATTCTATTACTAATCAGAAATGGTTAGAGATAAAATTGAGACGGAAACAGTCAAAGACGGAATAGAGACAGATTACAGACGAAAATAGATACGGAATTAAAATTTGTTTCTAAAAAAGTAGTGTCAACTTTCCCACTAAAAATTCAGTAGTTTATAACTGCCTATCACGTCTCAAGATTTGTGTAACAATAGATGAAATATTTATGTGCTTCAAACACTCTCTCTCCCCAGACTCTCTCTCTCTCCTTGAGTGAACTCTTTTCTCTCCCTCTCCCTCTCTCCTCGATCGAAATTAACCTCTTTCCTCGACCGAACTCGACTAAAATCTCTCTCGAGCTCACCGGCGGCTCAACAACTCCTCTCTTCACCGACTCTGCAATTCCTCAACTCTCTCTCCCCTAAGCCCTAAATCTCTACAAAATAGTTACCGCAGGCAGCCATTGATCACCAGCGTTCTCTAAATCTGATATCTTCACCATCGAGGGCAGTCACGACTTTGTTGGTTGAAGATTGGAGAGCTAGTTTGAGAGATTTGGTGTTGTTTAAAGAGATTTAGAAATGAGGGTTTGGATTTAGTTGGTTTTGGTGGTGGCGTTTAGAGTTTGAGTTGCTCTCTACCGGAGCTCGTGCCTTCTTCCGTCGTTACCATAGAAGCATTCTCCGTCGTTGGCTCTGTCCATTGTCGTCCCTGCTCTGTCCCTCACCATCATTGCATGTTCTGTCATTCGCTGTTGTTGTCTACTCTGTCCCTTATCGTCGTCTGCTCTGTACCTCGCCAGCGTCTACTCTGTCCTTCGCCTTTATCCCTCGCCATTGTCTGCTTTGTGCCTCGCCGTCATCTACTCTATCCCTCGTCACTGTCTGCTTTATTCCTCACCATCGTTTGCTCTGTTCCTCGCCTCTATGTTAATATACCACGCAAAGCTTAGCTGCCCAAGTGGGAAATTTGAACAAAATAAACGTCAAATACCAGATACAGGAGAAGTAAATAGAATCATTTTAGGAAATCTTGTAAACAAGTTCCTTTGAAACCGCAAGGCATTCACAGGGTCTTCCAATGAAGAAAACAAAAGCATAAAGGAAAGGAAGAGAGGAACGACCGAGGTACATTGATTAAACATTTCTCTGTTGCTATATTAATGTGAACTTCCATGTGAAAAGATTGACATAACTACTCAAAGGGCATTAACGATTGTTATTGATGAATTAAAGCTTATGAGAATTACTCATAAACTTATAAACTCAATCCAACAAACTTATACATGAAACTCAATCCTACTAATATTTAGTAGGAATTATTTATTTGACACAATAATTCAATGAAAACCATAACAATTTGATTTCAATTGGAACTAGTCACTTGAGATGAGAGATTTGGAATTAATGTTAAGTTGCCATTTCCATTAACAAAACATTAGTTATCTGCAATCTTTATTAATTATACTTGCATGTATCTCGATGCTTTAAAATTTGTTGGATTTGCTTTCACCAAGCTGAAATCCATTTTATATTGCCACCATGTAAAAAGTAAAGCCTAATTTGCTACTTCTTTGATGATCATAAGTACTATCTGAAAATACTATTGATGTTCCATTTCTAGTTCCTTCAATGTTCATTGACATATTTTATGATTTATGCACTACTTCTGCTGATCAAATCATGCATATATACTTAAAGAAGTTATGAGGCTTGTAGAAATAACTAAACAGTAACCACCCCCACCCAAACTACAGTGCTTCGAAAAGTAAAAGCTTAATTTTAAATGATCTTCATTACCGAAAAGTTCACTTGGAATATTATTACTAACTCAATGTTCCTTCAATGTTCATTGCCAAAAAGTTCATTTGGAATACTATCATTCTATTCTTGAATATTTTTTCCCTCCATGAGAGGTTGCTCTTTCAAAATAGGCAATAATCTTTATTAAGATAACTACATATGTAGTTAAGAATAAAAAACAAATCGACATGGTAAATACTAGCTTGTCAATGATAGCCGAATGTGAATAAAGGACATAAAGCAATTAAGAGCATTAATTTAGAATATCTACAAGTTAAACTAAGTATCATAGTCTTTAATCTAGTTACTTCATGACATGCATTAACATGGATAAGGACATTGTAGGTTCTAGTGACTTGGTTGCTTACTCATCAATCCCCTTATGCAATTGTTGTTGTTGTTATTGATTCCATGATCTATTTTTGTTGGTGACTTGGTTGCTTACTTGTCATCTAGCTCAAGTGATTAACGTCATACCAAACTGATAATCAAGTTGTCCACTTGTTGGTAAAAGCGATAAATTATATAAGCTGATTGTATTAACTAGATACATAATTAATTCCTACCCTGAAACATGAAAGAGCATCCTTGCATCTTACCTACCTACTAATCCACTTTGCAAGTAATTGCTTATACCTTTGATCTTTCTATGTAGGTTGACATATATCGAAAGTAGAGTTCTTGAAATCACAAAAAACAGCAGTTAAGCTTAAGGTACCCTTTTTAAGAAAACTAATTTAATGCTACTATTGTATTGTTACCATTATGTGTGTTTGTGTATTTTTCTTTTCTTTTCTTTTCAATTTCGGAACTGAATTAATGTAAAATACAACGAATACCATCAATTCATGGTAACAATAGTGGAAAAAGAAGACTTAAAATAATGTGAATATAGGTAATTTAAGCTATAACCGATTTGAATATTTTTTAGGGCTCATAGATGTGCGTAGGAGAATTGTTTCAACTTGTGTAAATTATGAAGTATGTGGTAGCTGCCATTATTTGATCTTATAATTAAACTAGTTGATCCATGCTAACTGATGGCTTGATTTTTAAATCATTTAGATCCATTGTTTGATTTGTAGAAACTAGATTGTGAAATGACATTTTTTTTCTATCTTTCTCTAGATTCTTTCGATGCTATTCCATTGGACGGGTTCACAAATAAGGTGAAATAATGTGAAATCAAGTTTGGCTTTGCAATGCACGATTTCTTTTGTGTCACCCTTGCAGTTTCAAATTGTGATGTAGCATCAAGTTTCAAGCACATGTTGTTTTTTTCTTCATTTGTTTGTTTTCGAGATTTCTGCTCTACCTTTCACGTATTGTTGATGCTTTCATTGAAATTGGTTGTTTGTTGAAAATGAGTTACTGGGAGCTTTAATCCTATGTGGTATTTGTATGCCGCTTATGACTTGTGAGTTATGATTTATTGAACTCCGTGCTGCTTTTATTCTTACGACCAAGTATCCTACTTTGTTTGGTATCAATCCAAGGAAGAGCTAGGTCTTAGGAAAGTAGAAATCAACAAATGGAATTGAAGCCACAAACATACATGAAGTTAGGCACATTTTTCCTAAGATTAGGAGTATTAAATTCAAACCACAAACAGACATGAAGTTAGAACTCAACAAATGTAAGGTTTGTTTTGTTTTATGTTATTTGTATCAAACTACTTTTATTCAATGCATACAAACAAACCTCTTTGTTCTTATAGTTAGTGAGGTTCTCAGATTCCCCATTATAATCATGAGAGTGAATTTGAAAAGGATGACAGTGAGTAATGTATGTCTATCTTACGTCAATGTTTGATCGATGTTACATGAACTTTCTAAACCTTTCTTCACGATTGTTTATGATTGGTGTTTTTTTAGGTTTAATGGCTCGCAGTGATCAGCTCCCACTTCGAGGTAACACAATACCTCAGGGCGGTCGAGGGATACCTTTAAGGCATCCTCGTCCAGTTTGAAGAGGTGCAGCACAGACCCCAGGAACTAATATACCGACTGGACCTCATGGACCGGACACATGAGGGGGTCGTGGAGGTCAAGGTCATGGGTCGGTTCCCGTCCTATCGATTCTAGCTTCTCGTTCACTCGATCATGAGTTACAGTCAGCGTCACCTTCGCCTTCCATACCGTCCGCGTCGCTTATACCATCGACATTGTCGTTTGGAACCAAACCAAATCGCCCATTGCAGTCACCATCGACGACATCGAGACATGACACTCCTATACCGACAATGCCTGCGCCTCCAGCCACCGCATCACCAACAGCATCCCTATCATATGAGGCAGAGCAGGCTTGCAGGTTACAGGCGCTCCGCGAGCACCTCAGAGGACAGGGGTCGACCCAATCACGTGCATAGGATCCCGATCACACTGATTGCAAATAATATATAAGTTTGTATTTGATTAATTAACATATTTATAATTATCCATGTAAACTATTAAATATGTTTTTAAGATATGCATTTTAATGAGACAGAGGGAATTACATCTTTCTCATTCTTGTGCATAGAGGATGATAAAAATTTTCAAGAGATGGATGATTCCAGAAGGGTATTGTTGGAAGTCGGTACTGGATCATCATAAAGACCACTATTGACACCAATGGCAAGTACGCAGGACAAATAAATGTCATAGGATTTATACAAGTATTCCAATGTCTCGTAATAATTGCACTCACCTTTTTATAGGTATATTTTATATGGGATGACACGATTCATGAGGATCTCATTCGTGCTACGTACGACACACATGCAAGCACCAGGTACACCATATTGATGCACAAGTTAAAGAAAAATCATGTCCAGCTAAACTTTGTTACAGATAAGGCGTGGAGGAGATACTTGGAGTACTTGGAGAGCGAGGACTTTCTTGTCAGGTCTAGGCAGACGTCTATGAATAGGAACATTGAGGTTGAAGGACCTGGGACTAGACCCTCGAGACACGGTGGTGGCTCGGTGTCTTTTATGACTACCAATGAAAGATTGGTAAGTGTTTTTATACTCTTATTTATTTTTTTCATTTCTACACTTGTTCACTATGCTTGTGTTGGCTTTTAATCTTGTTTTTTATTTCTTACACATTGATGCTAGTTTAACTCATTTGCATTGTACAGATTCCATTCACTTCAATTCATTTTATATCATTTCTTTGATTTGTGCTCGATGAATATAAGCGCACTGACCTACTAGTAATTGACATATTTAACATTTTTATAACTTTTATGTGCAGACTAATACATCTGAGACGCCGCTACCGTAAATGAATTGTATTTGCATCTCCACATCGTAAATCACGACGGGGTGACATTTGTCGATACTAGATCGGAACGGTTCTATGTAAGTATAAAAATATGAGCTAAATAGTAGTAACTTTACTTAAAAGCATATCATTTAAGTTATTTATTGTTGATCCATGTAGGCTAAGATCCATAGGAGACGTCAGAAGCTGACCCAGGCTACACCGGACCAACCGGTGGATGATGAGGCGGTGTACTACAATGTGGCAGGTGAGTGTCCCGGAGGACGTGTCTATGGTCTCGGGTCGTTAGGGAGAAAGAATAGAAAATATGCAAATCCTGGTGCTAGCACATCCCAGATGCCGGAAATGGTGCCACGCCCAGAGTTCGATAGTATTGCTGAGCAATCACAACAGATTGTGGCGTTTATGCAGAGGAGTTCGGGATAACCATGGACGGAGCGGACCTATCTCAACCACAGCCACCACCACCAACTCATGAGTAGCAACAGGCGCAAACAGATGCCGCTGATCCACCACAGCAACAGGACAGTGTTAATCGGGAAATGCAAGAATGGCTTACGAGATATGAGCAGCTCGAGGATATTTAGGTATTTTTATGGTAGTTTGTGTAACGTTTGAGATGGTAATTCTTTTTTTGTGGATATTTAAAGGATTGAGGTATAAAGGATAAAGAATTTGATGATACTTAGATATCTTTTATAGTTGTTTATAGAAATTTTAGATTGATAGTTCTTTTTATGCATATTTAGAGGATTGGTGGCTCTTTGTGGTTTTTGTAGAACAATAGTATTGGTCGTTTTTGTGGATATTTAGGTATTTTAGACATTTATTATACTTGACTACCTTTCGTGGATATATAAATCTTTTTTAATGTCTAATTGTACATTGTTTCTCATTAGAATCTTTGTTGTTGATATATATTGTTGATGTATGTATGTCAAATTCTATTTTTTTATGTTAGCACCCCCAAGGAGTTGTTGGAGGGGGTGTAGACGATGGAGTAGGTCCTGATGTTGTATTTTCAGGTTTAGAGATTTTGGAGAACCAACTGCGTTCTTGATAGTAGTAAAAAAAATTAGTATCACGACAAGCATCAAACAAAAATAGCATACCTCGGTGTTGACTCCTGAGGTTTGGACATACGTATCACGACAAGTGGATCCCACATACGATCCTGAAATGACACGTAGCATAAGTTAGATTTTAGGGTTGTTACACCAACCTTGCTTGAATATCATTACGATTTACTTTATGTAACTTAAAATTTTCGTTGCAAACATTAACATATGCTTCAGGTTTCCATCCATTATTAGCTTTGTTTCCTAAGTTATACTTGTCAAGTAAAATAGTTATTAACACTTTATCCATGCTTTCACTCTATCGCACTTGTCCTTTGGCGCCATTGTTATTCCAGTCTACACTCATACAATTAGGTGATAATTGCTCCATCCCTGAGCGCATCAAAATAAAGAGTTCTTTTGTTGAAAGCTTAACATCTATTCACATACATATAAACGGGCGAAGTATGATATATAAATAGACAAGTAATAATTAAATCTAACAATTCTAAGAAATGTAAAACCAACCGTAGTTTGTTAAATAAAAATATTATAGATAAATATATAAACGGGCGAAGTATGATATATAAACGGGCGAAGTATGTAAAACCAACTGTAGTTTAGAAGTCCAAACTAGAGATGGTTGAATTGTTATATATTCTTCTTCAATAATCAAATCTTCATCTTCCTCTTATTCAAGTACTTTTTCGTCACCTTTACATACATCTTCTGGATCAACTTCTCGCAAAAAATTATGCAGCACACAACATGCCAAAACGACTTTAGTCTGAGTTTTGATATCAAAAAGGGAATATTTCTCAAATATGCAAATCGTTTCTTCAGAAGCCTAATTGTTCTCTCAACAACATTACGTAATGATGAATGCCTATAGTCGAATAATTCTTTTGCGTTTGAAGGTGCATGATCAATTTGATCCCTTAGATCGTATCTAGTATCACAATAAGACGTTAACAATCCAGGTACATTTGAAAACCCAACATCAGCCAAATAATACTTTCCTGCGTTCAATTAATTACTAAATTATTAGTTAACTATCATTTTCTATTTGAATTTCTCAACTAAAAATATTATAGATAAATATATACCTAAAGGTACAATAAGCATTTCCAATTTACCAGGTCAGACATCATCACGCAATAAACGACCATCATCTGATCCTTCTCAACCAGTGAGTACATATGTCAATTTCATATCAAATGTGCATGCTACCAAAACATTTTGTGCTATTTTACCTTTCTTACTACGGTATCTGTGACGGCCCCTCTCCTAATCTAAGGCACCGCCCGGCCTAATCTCGTAATTAAGCCCTAATCATATCATGCAGGACTTAACTACGTATTAGTCAGCCTTTTTTAATTAAACCTTTTATTAAATGAATTTATTAGCGGAAGTCTTATTGATTATGCGGAAGCCATTTATAATATCCTAAGTGTGGAAAGCCAGGAAATGCCATCACATATATATATAATCTTCAAAATTCATTGAAACGATAAAATGCTAAGTCAAGTCAGGGAACTAACGCTTGACCCAATACATAACCCCAAAAAGTATCTGAAAGACGTATATAAACTATACAATCAAAATATCAAAAGAAGACCTACAATCGATGTAGTGACGCGCCGCGGGCTCAGGGATAATCGTCGATCTTCTCTTTGCCCGGCCTGCTAGTAGACGGCTCTGCACCCACCGTCATAAAAAGGACGGTGAGTACAAGAATAAAACAGTAATCCCCGATGACAAGTTTAAGTTGCATTTCCAAATATTCAAATGGTATTTAAAAGCATACAAATGGAAAACTGGAAAATAAACCATATGCGAGTAAATACCAGAGTTAAACAAGTGATACTGACACTAAGCTAAGTAGTAGTGATTTAGGTCCGATCGGTAGTGAAACGTGTCACTCCGACTCCATCATCATATAGCACAAGGGACTCTAACCTAAGTGTTACCAGGGACTCTAACCCCGGTGTGTAGACCACCTCAAGGACTCTAACCCCGAGTGTCATATAGTGTCAAGTAACAAGTGCCGACATCCCCAGGGACTCTAACTGCGTGATTCGCGCACACTTCGATCAAGTACGGGACCTAAATGCAACAACTACTTTTTAAATTTTCAAGAAATACCAAACATGGATTGTCAAGGCATAGGCACATCTACGCGCCTAAACAAATAATGAATACAAGTCCTCTTAAACATTTATAAGATATTCACTAGCCTAATAGCATGCTATTTATCATTCAATTCACATTTGAACAACAAGAATAGACATAGCATGGAATGGAATGGAATCAATGAATTAAATCAAATAAATGGATATCATGCAAACTAGACTCATCAAATGAGCATAGATGCGAAGAAACACATGATATAAGAGTACAAAGGTAAATAGTCAAAAGGACTATGCAAGGACAACAATTTATAGGAATGAAATGCCAAGCAAAATTGTCAATGGGTATACTCACAACAACAAAGTAACGTCCTAGCTTTACCGGCCTTCACTCACCCATGCCCTTTTCCTAGGTTCCTGAGTTTGGTGTCTCATTAGTTCAAGTATAGTGGATTTATTGTGTATTCAAATTAGTTTAATCAACTTTATTTTATTGAAATATAATTTTTCCCATTTTTTCCAATTTTTCCAGAATTTTTTCCCAATTTTCTTTCATTTTTCTTCCCATTTTCTCTTCTTTTCTATTTTTTTTTACTATTTGGGTCTGGTCGACCCAAACGGGTCGGACCCGACCCGGCCTGGACTAGAACAGGTCCAGGCTAGGCCCAGCAAGGGGGTGCACAAGCGTGCGATGCGCGCGTGTGCACCACCTTCCTCCCGATCGACTGGTTCGATCGGAAGGAAGGAGAGGATCTCCTTTTCTCTGTTTTTCCTGTTTTTGCTGGTTTTTTCTCCTTCGGTGATGGGTTGGGGTTGCTCTCCACCCCAACCCGGTGGAATACCACCTTGGCACCGTTCGGCCATGGGGTTCGACCTCCATGGCCGAACCCTCTCGGCCACCCCCGCCGCCAACCAACAAACTCACAACAAACACAACGACTCACCGCGATTTCGGTCTCCTCTCCTTCACGGCGCATCACTTCTCCTCCTCCTCCTCCTCCTCCTTCTCCTCCTCCTCCTCCTCTCTTTTTCTTCTTCTTCCTCTCTCGATTTTCTTCCTCTTCTTTGGTCCGGTGGTGTTGCATGTATGGTGTGTTGTGTGTGTATGGTGTAAGTGGGTAGGTGGGGGGTGATGACACCTGGTGGAAATTGGGACAAGTGTGTGTGTAGTGGTGACAAGTGTGGTGTGGTTGGTTGTTTTGACAACTAATTGTGACACCGCTAACACACTTGCTCGTGTTTTCGGGCGTTTCGACACCCGATTTTTGCTTCCGAATCGTGATATCCGCGTACCGTCGTGCGCTAATTACTCGATATATATATATATTCGATATTATTTACTTGACTATATAGGCTTCCTTATTTCATATTGGTATTAAATAAGGTTTACCAAAATGCTAACTACCCGGTTCCCGCGTCACTAAACATATCGAGGCGTGTCCCCGCTCTCGTCTCGAAGCCTACAACTGTACAATTCGACTTAGTAAGTCTACACAATACATAACACTAGACATACATAAATATAAAAATATCATATACCTCGGCCACGTGCCTCGGTCGGTGTACGTATCACAGTGTGGGTCCCACGTCAAAGGTCGGTAATCCTGATTAAGGAATTTAAACCAGGGTTAGAGATTTGGGCTGTGACAAATATTCCCAACAAAATGAAAATTTCGTCCTCGAAATTAAGTTTAAGTTACGGTTTTACCTGACTCGAACAGGTACGGGAATCTATCTCGCATGTAGTCCTCCCGCTCCCAAGCGAGTTCCGTGTCATTATGGAATTGCCACTTGACGAGTACCTTCGGGATGGACTTCTCCTCAACTGTTGTACCTTTCGATCTAGGATCTGAATGGACTGTTCCTCGTACGAGATTTCATCGCTTAGGTCGATCTGACTCAAGTCAACTGTCGGTCGCACTCCTGCCTTCGACTCGGCCAGTCGAAGCATCGAAACGTGAAACACTGGATGGACCCCTGACATCTGTGGAGGCAATTCAAGCTCGTATGCCACTTTCCCGACCCGTTTCTTAATCATGAAAGGCCCGATGTACCTCGGTGCAAGCTTGCCTTTCACCCCAAATCTCTGAAGACCCTTCCGAGGGGAGACCTTTAAATAGACAAAGGTTCCATCATAATACACAAGATCACCGCGAAACTTATCTCCATATCTCTTATGTCTCTCCTGTGCTCCTCTGAGTCTTTGACGGATCAGTTTGACCTTTTCCGTGTGGTCAACAACAATTTCAGGCCCCACTATCTCCCGGTCCTCTGGCTCAGCCCAACACGATGGCGAGCGACACGGTCTACCATACAAAGCCTCAAATGGCGCCATCTCAATGCTAGTCTGATAATTGTTGTTATATGCGAACTCACACAACGGTAGGTACTCCGCCCAAGATCCGCCAAACTCCAACACGCATGCCCGCAGCCTGTCCTCGAGGACCTGAATCAATCTCTTAGTCTGCCCGTCAGTCTGAGGGTGGAAAGCCGTATCTTGAATCGTAGTCACGTCACGTCATCGTCTCTTGCATACTTGCATACTACATCCTGGACGTATACGTAGCATCTCGATCTGACGTGATCGTTAATGGTACCCCGTGCAGCCTGGTAATCTCTCTCTTGAACAGTACGCTCAGCTGATCGAACGTGTAATGCGATGCCATTGGCAGGAAATGAGCAGACTTAGTTAGTCTGTCAACTATAACCCAGATTGAATCATGTCTCCTCGCGGTCCTCGGCAATCCTCTAACAAAATCCATAAAGATGTCTTCCCACTTCCATCGAGGAATGGGAAGCGGCTGTAGAAATCCTCCAGGTCTGCGATGCTCGGACTTCACTTGCTGACAGATACCACAGTTTCTTATGAATTTAGACACGTCTGCCTTCATCCCAGGCCACCAGAAACGTATCCTCATGTCGTGGTACATCTTAGTCCTGCATGGATGTACAGTAAATCTGGAACAATGCGACTCCTTAAGAATCTCATCTCTCAGTTCCGGTACCTCTGGTATCCACAACCTGCCCCGGTATCTCAAACACTGATCTCTCGTCTCTGCCCAATCAGTACACTCTGCACTCTGCGCTAACTCACTGAATCTCGAGTACAACTGATCGGTCATCTGACCCTCTGACATTTGCTGTGTAGACACGGTCTGTAGTCTCATTTGTGCGCAGATCATCACTTGAGTATCGGTAGGAATCTCTATCTGACATGTCGTCGCCGCTGCTTTGAGTAATCCATACTCATGCATCATGTGGCATCCGACCACCTCAGCATCTCTACTCGGTCTCCTACTCAACGCATCTGCGACTACGTTCTCTTTTCCTGGTGATATTCTGAGGAAAAGTCGTAGTCCTTCAAGAACTCCAACCATCTGCGTTGTCTCATGTTCAACTCTTTCTGTGTAAAAAGATATTTCAAACTTTTGTGATCAGTGAAGAGTGTAAATTTCTCCCCATACAGAAGGCGTCTCCAAGTCTTCAGTGCAAAAACAACCGCTGCCAACTCTAGATCGTGCGTGGGGTAGTTCTTCTCATGTAACTTTAATTGTCTCGATGTGTATGCCACGACACCGCTACCCCGCATCAACACACAACCTAGACCCGTATGAGAAGCATCTGTGTACACTAGAAATCCCTGTCCAGCCTCTGGCAGTACTAACACTGGCGCGGTAGTTAATGCTCTCTTCAATTGAGTAAATGCAGCCTCGCACTTCTCAGTCCACTCATAAGCCACATCCTTCTGTGTCAGCCTCGTCATCGGTGAAGCGATCTTCGAGAAATCCTTCACAAATCTACGATAATATCCTGCTAACCCCAAAAAACTCTTGATCTCTAGTACTGATGTCGGTGCCGGCCAATCCATAATGGTTTGAATCTTGGCCGGATCTACAACAATTCCTGCTGCTCCAACAACGTGCCCCAAGAACTTGACCTCTGTAAGCCAGAATCCACACTCGCTGAACTTGGAAAAAAATCGGTGTTCCCTCAATGTCTGCAACGTCTCTCTGAGGTGTTGCTCGTGATCGTCCCGTGTCCTCGAGTATATCAAGATGTCGTCGATGAAGACGATCACGAAGCGGTCGAGATATGATCTAAGTACTCGGTGCATCAAATCCATGAATACAGCGGGGGCGTTGGTCAGCCCGAATGGTATGACCGTGAACTTGTAGTGTCCGTATCTGGTGCTGAATGCTGTCTTGGACCTATCCTCATCCCTGATCCTAAGCTGATGATACCCTGATTTCAAGTCAATCTTGGAGAAAAATTTTGCTCCTCTTAGTTGATCAAATAAATCGTCTATTCGCGGAAGTGGGTACTTGTTTCTGACTGTCACTTTGTTCAACTGTCTGTAGTCGATGCATAGTCTCAAACTACCATCCTTCTTCTTCACAAACAAAACTGGCGCTCCCCACGGTGACATCGAAGGTGTGATGAACCTCTTCTCCCCCAAATCATTAAGCTGAGTCCTCAACTCCTCCAACTCCCTCGGAGCCATGCGGTACGGCGGTATCGCGATCGGTCTGGTACCCGGTATTAGGTCGATAATGAAGTCTACCTCTCGTGGTGGTGGTAATCAAGGTAAATCCTCTGGAAAAACGTATGGAAAGTCTCGAATAACCGATATCTCCTCTAGTCTGGGTCCTTGACTCTCTACTACAGCGTACAATGCTACCAGAGTCTCCATCTCTCCACTAGATGCAAGCCGACCTCTCGTGGTGTTGAGTCTTGGTGTACTACCTCGGTGAACGAATATCGGACGTCCCAGTATCTCAAATATGACAGACTTACTGAAACAATCAATGTGTGCGTGGTAGGCTGACAACCAATCCATTCCTAGCGGCACGTCGAACTCTAACATCTCTAGGACTCTAAAATCAGTCGGTAACTCTACCCCGTCTATCTCTACCGGACATCCCCGAATTAGACTATTAGGGTAAACTCTATCCCCGGTTGCGGTGCTTAGAATCAGGTGTACGTTAAGCCTAACAGGTGTCAATCCTAATATGCCTAATATGCGACTAGCAATAAAAAAAACAGTGGATCCAGAGTCAAACAATGCATATAAGTTTCTACCATAAACGGAAACCATACCCTCGATGAGGCTGCGTGTCGCTCCAGCATTTGGCTGTGCGATCACGTGAACTCTCTCTCTGCCCTGCTGTGGGGAATATGTTGTCGGCTGTGTGCACTCCCTAGACATGTGTCCCACCTGACCACATTTCCAGCAAGTGATTTGACGATGCTGCCATGCCTGTTGCGTCTGTCCCTGTAATCATCGCTGACCCTGTCGTGGTCCATCCATGCCTCTACCTTTGTCTCGGCCACCCTGCATCTGTTGTTGTCGCGGTGCTGGTGGAACTGGCAATGCCTGTCTAGTGGAAGGTGATAAGGGAGCTCTGTCATATGTCTGTGTGGGTGCAGGGAGGTGCGTAAGGCACTGCTGAAATAGGGGCAACCGGTGCCCCACCCCTCTGTGTACCCCTATCCCATCTCCTCTGTCCATTACCCATCCGCCTCATGTCGTAGTCTGAACCCTATGCTGCTCTCTCCTCCTCTCTGCCCAACTCATAAGTCTCTTGGGCTAGTGCTCTTTCATAGATCTCCTGCAGAGTGCAGGCCCCGGTGCCAACAATGTGTCTAGCTATATTTGGCTTTAATCCATCTCCAAAGTAGAAAGCGTCGTCTGCGTCATTCTTCACCAAGTCTCCCGCGAACTGCCTCATGTAACCATATCGGTCGCGGTACTTCATCACTGTCTCCCCCTCGGCCTGTTTCAAGCTCATAAACTTCTTCTTCAACCTCTGCAACATCGAAGCCGAAAAATACTGCTTGTAAAACTCCACTTCGAAATTTGTCCATGATGTGAAACTGCCTCGGCTGGCTACTGTAGTGCGCCACCAAACATCAGCATCCTTATCCAGGGTATAGTATGAAAGAACTGGCTGGAGTTTGTCCTCGATACCCAGTAGTAGATGTAGTTTCTCCTGCGATAGGATCCACCTCTCAATCTTTTTGTAATCCCTCTCTCCCGAAAAACAAGCCGGCCTGAGTCTAATGAACTCCTTAACTAGCTTGGCGTCCCTCGACAAGCCAATGATCTCATATGTATCGGGTGTGGGCGTGTGTACTGCTGTTTCTATTGTCGGTACTGTGACGTCCGGTAGTGCTAATGGATGCGGTGCCGCTGGCTCTGTGGGTGGTATGGTTTCTCGTGCCTCCGCGGTAGTAGTAATGGCTGGTGCATAAGAAGTCTCTGTGGTCGGGGGTGCTGTAGTAGCAGCTGTAGTGACGGGGGCGGTCGAAACCAGTGCAGTCATCTGTGCCGACATGTAGACGATGAACTCGGCGATTTGTCTCTCCTGAGCTGTCATCCGGTCATACAACTTCTGAAAATCATTTATTGATATGGTGGAATGTTGGCTACCGCTAGCTCCAGTGTCTCCTGCATCCGCCATTGGTGTCTGCATGTTGACAATTGTACGCGAATCAATTACTATGAGGCGTATTTTGTATTTCTATACATATAGCAATTAACATGTATATAGAAAGAAAAACACCCCGGCTCACCTTCACTCAATTCCCAACAAAATAGTTCCCATGCAAGGATCATCTAGTTTCCACTTCTAAGGTTTGTGTTTTATACGAGTTCGTGTTTTTCCTTCTTTATCCCTAAGGTTCTAATACCTAAGCTCTGATACCAACTGTGACGGCCCCTCTCCTAATCTAAGGCACCGCCCGGCCTAATCCCGTAATTAAGCCCTAATCATACTCATGCAGGACTTAACTACGTATTAGTCAGCCTTTTCTAATTAAACCTTTTATTAAATGAATCTATTAGCGGGAGTCTTATTGATTATGCGGAAGCCATTTATAATATCCTAAGTGTGGAAAGCCAGGAAATGCCATCACATATATATATAATATTCAAAATTCATTGAAACGATAAAATGGTCTAAGTCAAGTCGGGGAACTAACGCTCAACCCAATACATAACCCCAAAAAGTATCTGAAAGACATATATAAACTATACAATCAAAATATCAAAAGAAGACCTACAATCGATACAGTGACGCACCGCGGGCTCAGGGATAATCGCCGATCTTCTATTTGCCCAGCCTGCTAGTAGACGGCTCTGCACCCACCGTCATAAAAAGGACGGTGAGTACAAGAATAAAACAGTAATCCCCGATGACAAGTTTAAGTTGCATTTCCAAATATTCAAATGGTATTTAAAAGCATACAAATGGAAAACTGGAAAATAAACCATATGCGAGTAAATACCAGAGTTAAACAAGTGATACTGACACTAGGCTAAGTAGTAGTGATTTAGGTCCGGTCGGCAGTGAAACGTGTCACTCCGACTCCATCATCATATAGCACAAGGGACTCTAACCCAAGTGTTACCAGGGACTCTAACCCCGGTGTGTCGACCACCTCAGGGACTCTAACCCCGAGTGTCATACAGTGTCAAGTAACAGGTGTCGACATCCCAAGGGACTCTAACTGCGTGATTCGCGCACACCTCGATCAAGTACGGGACCTAAATGCAACAACTACTTTTTAAATTTTCAAGAAATACCAAACATGGATTGTCAAGGCATAGGCACATCTACACGCCTAAACAAGTAATGAATACAAGTCCTCTTAAACATTTATAAGATATTCACTAGCCTAATAGCATGCTATTTATCATTCAATTCACATTTGAAACAACAAGAATAAACATAGCATGGAATGGAATCAATGAATTAAATCAAATAAATGGATATCATGCAAACTAGACTCATCAAATGAGCATAGACGCAAAGAAACACATGATATAAGAGTACAAAGGTAAATAGTCAAAAGGACTATGCAAGGACAACAATTTATAGGAATGAAATGTCAAACAAAATTGTCAATGGGTATACTCACAACAACAAAGTAACGTCCTAGCTTTACTGGCCTTCACTCACCCGTGCCCTTTTCCTAGGTTCCTGAGTTTGGTGTCTCATTAGTTCAAATATAGTGGATTTTTTGCGTATTCAAATTGGTTCAATCAACTTTATTTTAATGAAATATAATTTTCCCCATTTTTTCCAATTTTTCCCAATTCTCTTTCATTTTTCTTCCCATTTTCTCTTCTTTTCTGTTTTTTTTTACTGTTTGGCTCGGGTCGACCCAAACGGGTCGGACCCGACCCGACCTGGACCAGAACGGGTCCAGGCTAGGCCCAGCAAGGGGGTGCACAAGCGTGCGATGCGCGCGTGTGCACCACCTTCCTCCTGATCAACTGGTTCGATCGGAAGGAAAGAGAGGATCTCCTTTTCTCTGTTTTTCTTATTTTTGCTGGTTGTTTCTCCTTCGGTGATGGGTTGGGGTTGCTCTCCACCCCAACCCCGGTGGAATACCACCTTGGCACCGTTCGGCCATGGGGTTCGGCCTCTATGGCCGAACCATCTCGGCCACCCCCGCCGCCAACCACCAAACTTACAACAAACACAACGACTCACCACGATTTCGATCTCCTCTCCTTCACGACGCATCACTTCTCTTCCTCCTCCTCCTCCTCCTCCTCTCATTTTCTTCTTCTTCCTCTCTCGATTTTCTTCCTCTTCTTTGGTCTGGTGGTGTTGCATGTGTGGTGTGTTGTGTGTGTATGGTGTAAGTGGGTAGGTGGGGGGTGATGACACCTGGTGGAAATTGGGACAAGCGTTTGTGTAGTGGTGACAAGTGTGGTGTGGTTGGTTGTTTTGACAACTAATTGTGACACTGCTAACACACTTGCTCGTGTTTTCGGGCGTTTCGACACCCGAATTTTGCTTCCGAATCGTGATATCCGCGTACCGTCGTGCGCTAATTACTCAATATATATATATTCCATATTATTTACTTGACTATATAGGCTTCCTTATTTCATATTGGTATTAAATAAGGTTTACCAAAATGCTAACTACCCGGTTCCCGTGTCACCACTCATATCGAGGCGTGTCCCCGCTCTCGTCTCGACGCCTACAACTGTACAATTCGACTTAGTAAGTCTACACAATACATAACACTAGGCATATATAAATACAAAAATATCATATACCTCGGCCACGTGCCTCGATCGGTGTACGTATCACAGTGTGGGTCCCACGTCAAAGGTCGGTAATCTTGATTAAGGAATTTAAACCAGGGTTAGAGATTTGGGCCGTGACAGTATCTTGGTTGTTAATCTAATGGAACATTTTCATGAATATATGTTCCATCTATTGCTCCAACATCATCCTATATATTATGACTAAATATATTAAAACAATTAAACTTCTTGCAACTATAATATTATAAAATATTTACATTAATGATTTTAAAAATTAACCTCAAAGAAATAATACCAATTCTTAGTGTTGATTTTGTCTTGTGGTGAATTACTTCTAGTTGTTGGCTTCGCTTTATCTTTTATACATAGTAATTAGAGCTCCCAAGACCTTGTGAAAATAATGGCTGATCGTTTGACTTGATCGAATGAAAGTAAATGTAGATTGTCTATTTTGTTGATTATGTCCAACGATTAGTAGGAATGAAGCTACTTGCTATGTCACTGTAACATAACATCCTTTAACAAGCCCGTATGTATACAAAGATTTGCAAATTCTATCAAAATGATCCAACTTCATACGTAATTGCTCATGAAAATAACTGTCAGATTCTTTATACATTCGCCTTAGGATCAATTTTCTTTCAAAGTCTTGGTTTATATGAGGACGCTTATGAATAGTGCTATTACGTTTAATACGTAGAGCAACGTAAACGAGAAGCATCATCATGATCGTAGTTGCTTTCTTTTTATCATTGTTACTGGAATTTCACACATCTAAAAATGCAAATCATAATCGTTTACATTTATTTAAAGTACCCAAAAATTAAATAGACAAGTAGAAGTCAAATTAAATTATACAATAAGTTTGGCAATGAGATTTTATCAATACATGGCCAGAAAACGTACAAAGGCAATGAGATTTTATCAACACACGTACTAGTAGAAAATAAAGGCAATGAGATTTTATCAACACACGTACTAGTAGAAAATAAAGGCAATGAGATTTTATCAACCCATGTACTACTAGAAAATAAATTAAGTAGTCACCCACATACTAGTTGTATACAAAAAGCAATGAGATTTGGTCAACACATGTACATTGGATTCCATTAACTTGATTGGATCAATACAAATGTCATGATGTAGTTGTCTAAAAAGGTGTGTTGTCAAAAAGATTTGATGATGCAGTTGTCTAAATAAAAGGTCAACATAGATATGTGAATGACAACACACATCTTTATCAAAAAGCAATGAGATTTGGCAAACTATATCTGAAGAAACACTGACATGATATTACCTTTGTAAAGAAATTCTATATATATACGCATATAAATATGGAGTTCTGCATCCATATCATTAAAAAAATATGTGAATGAAAATCCTAGTAATGCAAAATACTAGAAAATGCAAATCACAAACAACACAAATCAGGAGGACAAAGGCGGATGAAATGGCCTAGACGACTTCAATGGGGATGCGATGCCCACCAACCTTATTATGAATTTATGGCATGTAATGTTTTTTTGCTTTGCTTGGATAGGGAAGCATCTTGGCTGTGGGCATATGGGATATGAAAATGATGAGTAGCAATGGCACTTTTGGGGTTATATTCGGTTGCCTATTTTTGTTTTGGTAGACTATACATACTTTTTACATACATTTTCATTTTGTTGTGATCTGTAAATTTATAGACACACACATATATATATATATAGACACATAGGATTATCGCTTCCATTCATAAAAAACAACGCAAATTTGTGAATAAAGGGCTATCTTTTGACTTAGTGAATGAGAACTCCAATCCATGGTCGACATAGTGTTGCAAGAAAGCTCGATGAAATGTTAATGAAGTTTTTTTTTTTTTTGAAGACAAGGATGATGGAGTTTGTGTGCAATGTTATGTGCCCTTTTGAAGTAGGAATGTTTCCTTTTTGTGAGAGAGAGATTGTTTGGTGCGAGATCCCTCACGATCTCCATGATTTTACACCAAATATTTGATTTTTCGATGGCAGATCTGATTTTCTCACCATAATAAGTGAGAAAAAATATAAGGAAAGGGAAGGAAAATCGACCAACTTAAGAAAACTTTCCATCCGAAAATATGGGTTACCAAACACACGAAAAATATCATTTTCTGATGAAAATCTTGATTTTCCCAGGAAAATGTTCCTTTTCCATTTTATCAAACAAACCCTAATTGACAAAATAGAAGAAAGGTTAGTAAAGGAAAATACATTAACCAACTTTTCACACTTTGTTGTTATGGTCTTTGGATACACATTGAAACATATACGCACACATGTTGATGTAAAAATCAAATGTCTACAACGATTATTAAGTAATAAAAGTGAGCCGACAAATCTTTTTTCCAATTAGTTGGGTGGGCTAGTCTAAGTTGCCCTAGGCTAACACCTTAGGATCTACCATATGTTCATAGAAAAATCAAGATTTTTTCCTAAGTTCTTGTGGTATGAAAGACTACTAATGTGCATGCCGCAAGTATAACGACTTGCTTGTAGTAATAGTGCAATCAACTTGCGTTGATCACATATATCATCCTTAGGGAAGGATTTTTGAAATAACCGAATGCGGTTACAATCAAATACAATGTTGGTTATAACTGGGAAACTGAAACTGATGCAAATACTTAAACGCAAAGTATACAAGAAAACAAAACAAACCAGGACACCAGATGTGTTATCGCAGTTCGATCCAAAACTTACGTCTGTAAGGCTACGCCTAGATGTAAACTCCATTAGTATGAAGATAACGAACTACATGACTCATTCTTGTGATTTCCTCACTTAGCTCCTCCTAGCATTCTCTCATACATCCCTCTGTGGACCTTACATAGACAAAACTCCTCTTGTGTGAGAAGCTCCCCCTCATTGGAACACCAAAGTCCCCTTGGAGTAATAGGTTCACAATAAAAAGTACACAAAATAACTGGTATATAGGACTCAATTAACTTGACAAATATATAGACCAATATAGATTACACAATCTTAACTAAACTAGCAAGATTTGAACAATCTCCATCTCTAAATAACCACGTTCCTCTATGATTAACACGTGGTGATAATTCTTCCGAATTGCAATCTCCAACCTCTTTATAATCTTCAGTTAGCTATCAGCCGGTACGGGATAAGATCAAATCTTCAACTGTCTGATTCAAAAATCCTGTTGCAAGCACTTTGAGCCACCAGTTGCAACCACATATCTTCATCCAATCTATAATTGTTTCGGATTTGATTTTAAGTACATATATCATGTGTTGGATTTTGGATGACTCATTTACTGATAACTTCAATCGTAACAACTATAGTGACAAATCTAAATTGCCGATATGATCACGACAGTAACAAATTTTGTGCTAGCGAACTACCTATTTAATTTTGAACTATTACTAAGAAAATCCATTTTCAATGATTTTATATTAAACTAATCTATCTAACAAAACAATAAATTTTACTTTAAATCTTATATTAAGGATATCTTAGTTCACAACTTCACCTAGGTAATTTAATACTTTGCTTTTCAACCACTGTTACATCTTAATATGTTGTGTGCAATGCCTAATTAGAATATAATTTCATTCAAATCCACTTTAACCTACTGTCGTGACGAAAAAGATTCTAATGCGCAAACTAGAACTCCACCTATCGGTGTGAATAACATAAGCTCCACATTTCTTTCAGTCACAAATCGTTGGATTCATAACCAACTAAGTTTACTATCCGTGCCTCCCTAATCAACAACTGTCACTCAATGTTATGTATTTTACGGTTGTATCGTTCATGTCCCGACTAAAAGCTTTAATTGACATGATAACTCATAAAACCTAAGTTCGTTAAACACGTAATCAAGATGTCTAAAGCATTATTAAGAATCAATACAAATTCTAACAATTGCACTTTTTATATTCACTTTTTACTCATATTCAAAGCATAACATTCATATTATATGATCGATTCATTGATCCCTAAGATAAATAGACTACTCATATTTCATTGAAACACACATATCACAATTCATAATTGAAATCATGGAAAATCAGAGATAAATATAAATATTACCTTCAATTAAACCAAGGAAACCAAACTTGAATTGCAACAACGAAGTCTTTAATGTTTTTTCCATACAAAACTCCTTAATACTCAAACTCAAAGTAAACCTACGCTAAATTACTCTAATGGTGGCTAATAGTTGGTATATTATTGAGTTTACCACGTCCTAATACCTATTTATACTTCCTAATAACAATTAGAAACCCTACTTTACAATTTAACTCTAGATAAAACCCCGAATTTCTATTTTCCTCGAGTATGGTGCTGTCACTAATGCCCCGACGTCGTGCCCTATAAGCCATGACCCCACCAATGCATGCACTTCTTTTGAGCTTCTGTCCACTCGACATTGTCACCTTATGTCTCAACGCCGTCCCTTTTGTGCCACAACGCCACCACAACATTGGACCTTCATACTTGATTTCTTCACTTTCTTTGCTCTCCCACACCATGCCTTTTCTTATGTTATGCCTTAGTACTCCACACACCACCATGTGTAGCCACAACGCCAACCATGTTTTTGTGAATTTTTGCTCAATTTCTTCTCATTTTTGCCCATTTCCTTCAATTACACTTTAATTCCCTAAAAACGTAATAAAACCATGAATTAGAGCTCATTTATGGATATTTATACTAAATATACTAACACTAGAACATTTTAGGCCTTTAATAAAGGTTTTAAAACCCCTATTAAATAGAGTGTTATTAAATGTCATGTAAAAATGTGTTATGTTTTAATTTTTAATACATGTATTACATAGAGATTTTTTAAAACTTCTATCAATTAGGTGTTATTTAATAACACCCCCCTTTAATAGGAGTTTAAAAACCTCTATTAAATACTGAAATTGTTCTAGTGTAATAAATTAAACATATATATAAGTCTAAATAATCATTTATTAAATACCCTCAAACTTAAGATTTTGCGCGTTTCGAGCAAAAGTGTATTCTATTAAGTATCCTAATAACTAGTTCTCGTTCATTTTATGTTGTTCATGGAGTATCATTTTTTATATATTAAGAGGAACATGCATTCCAAGTCCAAAAGGTAGGGTTACAAAAGACACAATCTGAGTAGAGTGACCCCCTCTAGTCTTCTAGCATTACAATTATCACTACTAGGACTAGAGGGGACGCTAAAGCTGTGACACCCACGGTAGTGTGCAGGCAATGTTAGCTAAGGTGTGGGCGGCTCGGTTTCCTTCATGATATGTGTGCGAGAAGACCAACGTCCAATCCCTCGAGATGAGATGCTTGATATCTTTCACTAGTTTGGTATTGTTGGCTGAGGCTGAGTTGCTCCTGATTAGGTTCCATGCAGCTTGGTCTACCTCAATCCTGCGCAGTCCCTTGTCCCAATAGAGAAGGATGCCCCTGAGGACGACCCACCCCCGCCTCCACCACATAGTTTCGCCATAAATGTTGATCCGGGACCAGTGATGTGGCTAAAGCCCATAATCCATTCCCCATCTGGTCCCCTTACTAGTCCTCCAACTATGGACCAGTTGGAGCTTAAGGAGTATCCTCCATCCGTGTTCAGCTTGACAAAATCTTTTTTTGTTGGTTCCCAGCCAATCAACTTTTCTTGTCTCGGTGGGGCCGATCTTGTTGATGGTGGCTAGGGCTCTGGCGAAACTTTCTATTGTACGGGTGATGTGCGCTGAGTGCCCCTGATTGTCAATGTGACCAGCATGGGTGATCTTGCGAGCGGTCGGTGTGGCTTGGGTTGGCTCCTAACTAGGCAATTCCCTCAAGCCAAAAGAAAGAGTGATGTCTTTTCATCGGGACTAAGGAAAGCCATGTGCACCTAGCGTATGGGCAGTCCTTAAGGGCATGGGTGACAGTGTCGTACGAGTCATCGCATATGCTGCACTCGCTGGAGGTGGCCATTCTTCTCTTTCAACGTTCGCTTTTGGTGATAAGGCATTCGTGGTCTATAAGACATAGGAGAGTTTTTGTTCTCTCAGGTCCTTTCCATCCTTAAATGGGTCTCCATAGTCTCCTATTAGTAGTGTTGGGGAGCGGGCATAGGCTGGCATAAGCTGATTTTATAATGAAGTCACATGAACTATAGGGGCTCCAGAAAACTCTATCATCATCGTCGTCGGTGGCTGGGGGTTTCCAGGCTTTGATAGGATCAATAATCTGGCTAGGAAGGCAGTAGGAGAAATGTGCCCAATCCTAAAGGCTATTGGCGTTTGTCATATCCGCTTTTGAGCAATCTGGGTCAGTCAGTTGAAGGTCAGGGCTAACAAGGTTAAAGAGGGGACCTGGGTAGTTTTGTACCCATGCATCATTTCAGAATTTCACCTTATTGCCATTCCGTAGGGACCAAGAAAGGAGATTCCAGACCTTAGGTTGAACCCCACATATGCCTTTCCAGACGTTGGATTTGTTGAAGCTGGTGCTTTGTGTGCCCTTCGTACTCTTTTTAAGTATTTCTCGAATTTTTTACAAAAGTACTAATGTTTTTAGTTTAAATCCGAAAAATATGGTGGTGTTTTTTTTTTTTTTTCCAAAATAAGCAATAACGCATCTTCAAAAGGCGCTATCAAAGCCACGTGAATTTTTTGCTGACGTGGATGGTCCACGTGGACGGCCCTTACACAGATAGTGCCTTTTGAAAAAGCGTTATCCGTGTAACTCGGTCCACGCGGTCATCCTACGTGGACATCGGCCAACCGAATAGCGTCTATGGGTTGTACGGGGATGTCCGCCTCGCAAAATGCGCTATCCGTGTAACTCGGTCTACGCGGTCATCCTACGTGGACATCGGCCGATCGAATAGCGCATATGGGTTGTACGGGTTGTTCGCCTTGCAATACGCACTATTCGTGTAACCCGGTATGAGTTGCCACCTCGGGATACGTGCATCACGTTTGCATAGACGTGGACCGGGTTACACGGATTGTGCGTATTGCGAGGTGGACAACCTGTACAACCCATAGACGCTATTCGGTCGGTCGATATCCACGTAGGATAACCACGTATACCGGGTTACACGGAAGCGCGTATTACGAGGCGGACAACTCGTACAACCCATAGGCGCTATTCAGTCGGTCGATGTCCACGTAGGATGACCACGTGGACCGGGTTACATGGAAGCGTGTATTGCAAGGCGTACAACCCATAGACGCTATTCGGTCGGCCGATGTCCAATGTCCACGTAGGATGACCACGTGGACCGAGTTACACGGAAGCGCGTATTGCGAGGCGGACAACCCGTACAACCCATAGGCGCTATTCGGTCGGTCGATGTCCACGTAGGATGACCACGTGGACGATCTTACACAGATAGCGCCTTTTCAAAAGGCGCGATCTGTGTAAGGGCAGTCCACGTGGACCGTCCACGTCAGCAAAAAAATCTACGTGACTTTGATAGCGCATTTTGAAAATGCGTTATTGCCTATTCCGGAGAAATTAAAAGTACACCACCCTATTTTATGAAATAAAATGTAAACGTGCCATATTTTTTGAAAAACGCCGTATTTCCCTTGCATGAGTTTGCAACAGTATTTGTTGGAATCGGCTATAAGTTGCTAGGCAAGTTTCATCATAAAAGCTTTGTTTCCTAATCCCTATTCCTTCTTCACTTTTAGGTTTGCAAACAGTGTTCCAGTTGATAAGGCGAGTCTTACGGCTCCCCTGCATGCCGCCCCATATAAAGTTCATTGCAATGGAGTCCAGTACTGAGCATGTCGATAGGGGGACAGTAGCAGTTTGACAAGTGTATGCCGGGAGGGCGTTGAGGACTGTTTGTGTTCCTTGAGAAAAAAATGGTTGTTTTAGATTTGTTGATCTTGTGGACTGAAGAGATTCAGAAGGTCTCGAGTACCCTAGATATATGGTGCTGACCTGGTCATTGGATGTTTTTACACAGAGGATTAGGTCGTCGGCGAAGAAGATGTGGAAGAGCTTGGGGGATTTTCAGGCTACGATGAGGGGGGCCTAGGTTTTCTTCCCAATCTCATCTTCGATAGTGGTTGAGCCTTTCCATGAAGAGGCTAAATATATACGGGGATAGGGGAGGACCTTGGCAGATACCTCTGGATGGAATGAATTTGTCAATCGTTGAGTCGTTCTAGACAATGTTCATTGCGGCAATGGTGATGCATTACATTGTGGTTATAACCAGTAGTCCTGGGTTGCCTGTTTGGTTCAGTAGTTTCTATGAATCCCTAGTTGAGCCTATTGTAGGCCTTACACGATGTGTTTACTAATTTATATAACACTTTTGATTTAATCATAAATCATAAAATATAAACAAACTTCATTTAATTGCTATTAAGTTTGATGAGAATGTTTTTCATTCTCTGTCTTAAATAAATCATATCTTTGGTTTTAAATAAATCACAATAATATATTGATGGTGAGATCTCTTTGGTTTTAAATAAATCATATCTCAATAACTGTTTTACAGTTAGTGAGTTCGTTTATTTTGAAGAGAGATTGGAGGGAATTAAAATCTTCGTGCTCAAAACATTTATGCCCAAATTACCATCAAGTTGTGGGCCCAAAACATGAAGTACATAACAATATAATATGAGTCACATATAATAGAGATTAATTAGGAAAAGATAATCTAACAATCTCCCACTTGACCCATGTTATGACTTGATGATTCAAAATAAAATATAATTGCGCACTTTTATTGAATTTATCAAATCACTTTTTCACTGAATTAAAATGATAAGATCACGGCGGTCACATGTCATTTAATCGACGCGATTTCTTCTATGTATCACAATCAACGCAACCAGTATAACTTTAATAAAGATAATTCAACCATCTAACCATAATGTTATCTCACTGAAATATAATGCAGATAACAAGTACATAAGCAAAGACAAAACTTTAATTGAATTCACAAGTGTCATGACAATAAAACGAGTAATACAATTATAAATGTATGTATACATACCACAATATTATATTAACAAAGACTTGTCTATAATGTCCATACGTTCAACATGACCAATAAACGTTTTGAGCGGTAATCCCTTAGTTAACTGATCCGTTATCATCAGATCAGTACCAATATGCTCAATCAACACTCTTTGTTTTTGCACTTGTTATTTGACAGATATGTACTTTAAATCCATGTGTTTTGCACTTTTTGAATACTTGTCATTCTTTGAAAAGAAAACTGCTGCGGAATTATCACAATATAGCCTTATAAGTTTAGTTATACTATCAATAATAGCAAGTCCTAACACAAAATTCCGCAACCATAATGCATGAATAGTGGCCTCAAAGCATGCCACGAATTCAACTTCCATAGTGGAAGCAACAATTACAGTCTGTTTTACACTTTTCCATGAAACTGCTCCTCCAGTCAATATGAACAAGTAACCGAATGTAGATTTCCTCGAGTCCACACATCTGGCATAGTCTGAATCTGAATACCCAATCGCTTCGAGATGACTCGACTATTTGTAGATCAACATGTAATCATTGGTGCATTGTAAGTACCTAAGTACTTTCTTTGCGGCTTTCCAATGATCTACTCCAGGATTACTTTGATATCGACCCAGCATTCCAACAGCAAAACTGATATATGGTCGAGTACAAGTATGGGCATACATTAAGCTCCCAACTAATGACGCATAAGGAATACATTGCATTTGTTGATGTTCTAAATCATTATGAGGACATTGCATTGAACCGAACTTGTCCCCTTTCTGAATTGGAACTATTCCTACATAGCTTGTCCATTTGAAATCTCTCTAATACTTTATTGATATATCATTTCTGAGACAAACCTAACAATCCTTGCGATCTATCACTGAATATCTTTATTCCTATCATATGTGATGCCTCACCCATAACTTTCATTTCAAAGTTTATAAATAGAAATCTTTTTACATCATGTAACATAGCAACATCATTCGCAGCAAGAAGAATATAATCAACATATAGGACCAATATAATAAACTTACTCCCACTAATCTTTATGTATATACACTGACCAACAGTGTTTTCTACAAAACCATACGACGTAATGGTATTATTGAACTTAATATACCATTGTCTAGAAGCTTGTTTCAATTCATATATTGACTTCTTCAATTTACACACCAAGTTTTATTTTCTCGTGGTCAAGAAACCTTCGGGTTAGTCCATGTAAAGTTCATCTTTTAAGTTTCCATTCAGAAATAAGGTTTTCACATCCATTTGGTGAAGCTCAAGATTATAATGAGCTACTAAAGCCATTATAATTCTTAAAGAGTCATTCTTTGAAATTGGAGAGAAGGTCTCCTTATAGTCAATGTCATCCTTTTGATTGTAACCTTCGGCGATAAGTTTAGCTTTATGTCTTTCAATGTTGCCATGCGAGTCTCGTTTTGTTTTGAAGACTTATTTGCAACCAACTTGCTTTGCACCTTCAGGCAACTCGACTAATTTCCATACTTTGTTGTCATCCATTGATTTCAACTCGTCTATCATGACATTAAGCCATTTTTCAGAATCATCGCATTTCATGGCTTGTTTGAATGAGATTGGATCTTTGTCAATGCTCAAATCGCATTCATGTTCAAGTGAATAAACCACATAGTCATTTGAAATTGCTGGTCTTCTTGTCCTTACAGACCTTCGTAATGCTATTTCTTATGGCTCTCCTTGATCATTTACAACTTGTCATCATTAGCTGGTTCATTAACAACAAGTTCATTTTCCTCATTTGGAACAATGATTTGTTGTCCGGGTTTGTTGTGTAACCTGATACAACAAAATGAACAACAATTTGAGGAGAAATGGTAGATGTAGGAGTTTTCAATTGAATTTCATGAATATCCATATTTCGTGATTCTTCTCTCCCACCGATTTGGCCATTCTCAATGAACCGAACATTACTAGACTCAACTATTCTCGTACTATGGTCAGGACAATAAAATATGTACCCTTTAGACTTTTCAGGATAACCAATGAAGTAACCACTAATAGTCCTTGCAGCAAGTTTTTTTTCATGTGGATTATATATCCGTACTTCTGCTTGACATCCCCAAATATGAAGATGTCTCAAACTAGATTTCTTACCAGTTCAAAGTTCATAAGGAGTTTTAGGAATTGATTTACTAGGAACCCTATTCAGCAGATATGCAACAGTCTTTAATGCATGCATCCACAATGATGAAGGTATAGTGTTACAACTTAACATACTTCTAACCATATCCATAAGAGTACAGTTCCGCCTTTCAACTACACCATTTTGTTGAAGTGTACTAGGCATTGTGTATTGTGCACAAATACCTCGACTCTTAAGGAAATTTGCAAATGGACCTGGACATTGTCCGCTTTCATCATATTTTCCAAAGTATTCGCCACCTCTATTAGATCTCACCACTTTTACTTTTCTATCTAGTTGCCTTTCTACCTCATTAATGAACATTTCTAAAATGTCCACTGACTGAGACTTTTCATGCAATAAGTATAGATAACAATATCGTGAGTAATCATCAATAAATGTGATAAAATACTTTTGACCACTCCAAGATGGAGCATCAAAAGGACCACAAATATCGGTGTGTATCAATTCAAGAGGCTAACTGCTTCTTGTGGCAGGATGTTTTGATATATTTTTGGTTTGCTTTACCTTAATGCAATCCACACATACATCCCAGTTAACAAAATCCAATTGACTACGTTTATTTCCAATAACATGCTCAACATTAAATAAGGATTCAACAAACATACTATCAAGATTGAAACGATATAAGTTGTCAATTAAAATATCACAACAATAATAGTATTTGTGTTTAAATAAACTAAAACAAATGTTTCCAATCTATAAATTAAAGCCTACACAATCCAATTTTGACGCAAAAACAATGTTCCTTGAACATTCAGGAACATAAAAACACTTTTCTAAATCCAAGACGCATCTGATATCCAGGATTAATTTGTAAGTCCCGATCCCTTCTATGTGTGCCTTCATTCTGTTCCCTATAAATAAGAACTTTTTAGTTTCGCTTATGTGATGGATTGAAAGGAATCCCTGCATAATATGTGAAACATGAGTAGTTGCACCAGTATCAAGCCACTAGGTATTATTAGGCACTTCAATTAGGTTTGATTCAAAACATACATAAATGTAATGTATATCTTTCTTCTCAAACCATGCCTTTCGTTTCGGACAGTCTTTCTTGAAGTGTCCACTCTTCCTACAGAAGTGACACCTCAGCTCCTTATGGATTCGAACCTCATAGACTTTCATTGGGGCTTTGTCTTTCTTTCTTTCCTTCCATCCTGGGATCTCTTTGTTGCTTCTAGCTCCATCATGCATAGTGAGATAAACTGAGTGACCCTTCAGTTTCATTAATCTCCCTTTCTCCTGTACGAGCATGACCTTGATTTCTTGCAAGTGCCATTTTTTATGGTGTTGTAATTCACCTAGAACTGACCAACCTCAGGGGGAAGGGAATTAATAATGAACTGAACCAAAAATGATTCACTCACGTCTATACTCATTGCTTTGAGCTTCGCTGCCAAGTTAGACATACTAGTTACATGATCATGGATGGGTTGTGACCACTCAAATTTCTTAGTGTTCAACTCACTCATCAAGCTTCCCACAATGGACTTGACAACAATGTCCGATTGTGAGTACTCTTTTAGCTCGATCATGAACTCCTTTGCGTCGCTTGTTTTGGGCATAGATGGTTTGACATTTTCTGCAATCGTCATTCGCATCAAACTCAAACTTAGCCTATTAGACCGCTCCCAAGCCTCATATAGAGACCTTTCCTCTTCGGAGCTAGTCTCGGTAATGGCCGCAGACTTTTCATCTACAATGATTGCTAGGTGAAGGTCCATTACACCCAGTTGGAATTGGATCTGTTCAGACCAATCATTGTAGTTGAGCCCATTGAACTTAACCATCATATTACCTAAGGCAAACATATTAGAGGACGCTGCAAACATAACAAAATCATTCACATTTGGTAGTACTTTAATACATAATTCACACTATATCAAATTCTAAATAAGCATACTTTCATAGACAATCAATCATACTTAAGTAAATATGTAAGATATCTTTGGATAAAACATACTTATTTTTAATTAAGTATGATGATAAATCTCTTAAGTTTCATTAATCATAAGCAATGGTCCACCTTTGGGTGCCCTCCTAGCATTATAATTAATTGTCTTAATTAAATATTTAACATCTATTAAAGCTAGGCCGCTTTGATGACTAACAAGCTTTTCATGAAATAAACGTTTAATTAAGCATACTTTAATTTTAATTTTAAGAATTTTAAATTCTAATATATATTTCATGCAATTTGATTAAGGCCGTAATTCTTTATGTGTCCATTTTCATATCAAGATATACATGTCAATCATATACATACATGCATGACAAATGAATTAATCAATTAATAATGTGACATACACTAATATCACAAATTTCTAGTGATACCAATATATATATATATATATATATAAAGAAGTCGATCACTTTAAACAACGCGATAAGCATGACATCTACAAAAATTTCAAATTTGTGTTTATCTACATACACCAAATTTGTAGACTTTACAAACAATTATGTAGATATACACGTTTTAGTGATTTCGGCAATAAGGTCACATATATATGAACCGAAATTACATTGAAATAGAAATTCTATTTCGCTATTAAAAAGGAATCGAAATAGCACAAAAATTAAAATGCCTATAATACCGAAAATTGGCATCGAAAATAAAATATTTTCTAAAGTAAAAGATATGCCAAGCAAGTCATTCAACAAAATTGAAAATTTGGGAAATCTTGCCTAAATAAAAAAAAAATCAACAACTCCGGCATCAAAATAGGTAAAATTTAAAATTAATAAATTACCTTTTATACCATTTTATACCCAAATTGAATAATCGACTTCAAGAATTATTTTCAATAATGTCGACCGAAATTGAAACAATAATGCGGAAACTACTATCAAGAATCAAACTGTTCAACCATGCTCTGATACCAATGTTGTGTTTACTGATCTATATAACGCTTTTGATTAGGGGTGGGCAGCGGTTTTCGAAAAACCGCCCAAACCGTGTAAACCGTATGGTTTGGTCTGATTTTTAGAACTCGCAGTTTGGGGGCGGTTTAAAAAAACTTAAAAACCGCAGATTAGTCGCAGTTTTCATTTTAAAAAAACCACGGTTTTACCAAAACGATGATATTTTAGTAAATACCCAACATTTATTTGTTATAATCTATTTGTTTTTGTTGTAACTTTTGAGATGAATTTGGATTTCTAACTTTAATTGAGTTCTTTTTGGTGAATGATTAGTTATATGTTTTGTTGTGTCTTATGTTGAGTTTTTGATGAACAATTGAACATTAAACATGTATGGACTTTATGGTATGTAATATGTATGATTGTTTTCTTTGTTTTTTCTTCTAATCTATTTGTTTTTGTTGTAACTTTTGAGATGAATTTGGATTTCTAACTTTGATTGAGTTCTTTTTGGTGAATGATTGGTTATATGTTTTGTTGTGTCTTATGTTGAATTTTTGATGAACAATTGAACATTAAACATGTATGGACTTTATGGTATGTAATATGTATGATTGTTTTCTTTGTTTTTTCTTTTCTTTTTTTCTTTTTTTGAAAATGGGTCGGATGAAAACTGCGAAACCAAACCGACCAAACCGACCAAACCGCGGGCGGTTTAAGTGTGGTTTTCATAGTTTGCGGTTTGGTGGTGGTTTGCAAATCGGTCAAACCGCTAACCCTCGGTTTTGTTGCGGTTTGATGATTTCCACCACCAAACTGTGATTTGCCCACTCCTACTTTCGATTAAATCATATATCATAAAATATAAACGTACCTCCTTCAATTGCCATTAAGTTCGAGAATGTTTTTTCCCTCTCTGCCTTCTTTTGTTAAACAAAATAATTATTGATGGTGAGATCTTTTTGGTTTTAAACAAATCATATCTCGATAACTGTTTTACAGTTATTGTATCCGTTTATTTTGAAGAGAGATGGAGGGAATTAAAACCTCCGAAATATAGAGTACGTAACAATATAATATGGGTCACATATAATAGAGATTAATTAGAAAAAGATAATATAACATTCCAAGGTCCACTTTAATTGACATCTACCCTGTATTACCTGACTTCTTGTTCATGGACTGGATGGCTTCTTGGGCCATCGCTATATTATCTATGATGTGTCTGCTCGCGATGTAGCTCCATTGCATGGGTCCTACCAGGTTGCTCATGATCGACTTGAGCCTATTTGCAATGGTTTTCGAGATGATCTTGTAAAGCACATTGCGGAGGCTGATGATACGAAATTGGCTTATAAGTTCAGGGGCTTTTACCTTCGGAATGAAGACCAAGGTGGTTGCATTCAGTTCCTAAATTAGTCTACTTATAAAAAGACGCATTAGTACGTTGTTGCTCAATGAGGGACGGATGACCCCCAATATGCCTGGAAAAAGTGGCCATTCAGACCATCTCTGGTTTGGGGGCCTTGAGGGGATGATGTCGAAGACCGCCTCCCTGATGTCATCTATATTGAAAGGTTTGTCGAGGAAGAGATGGAATGAGGTAGGAAGTGGTGGGATGGTGTGCAAGGTGGTGAGGGTTGGTCTGCCCATTGCGAGTTCCTCCTGGTAAAGGTTTTTAAAGAAATTAATTACCTCAATTTTGAGGGTGGCTTGGTCCATGCACTAGTCGTCCTGTATTTTGAGCCTACTGACTTCCATTTTCCATCTTTTAACCTTAGAGAAGTTGCGAAAGTACTTTGTATTACGATTTTCTAGGTTGACGAAGTTCGAAGTGGCCTTCTTTCTCTAAAAACTACTTCTTGGAGGAGTATTGCTTCGAGTTCATTGTAGAGCTCAAAGTCCAGACGTCTAAGGTTAGGGGTAGAGTGAGTTTCGTTAGCCTTTTGGATGCCCTACAGCTTGGCAAGTATACGCTTCTTCCTTGGGAATATATTGCCAAAAAATTCTTTACTCCATTCCCTGGCCCTGTTCTTAAGGTTGTGGAGGTTTGTTTCAGGTTCCACATTGGTTTTCCACTAGTTCATGAAGAAATTGCCCCATTCTCAATAATCAGTCCAGACCGAGAGGGACCTGAATTCTAAAGGAGTGCTTTGAGTTTGGTTGTTGGCCGTTTTAATTAATAGTGGTCGATGGTAAGAAACCCTAACTAGGTGGTAGACTTTGTAGTCCGGAAAGGTGTCCAACCATTCAAGATTAGCCACTACTCTATCAATCCGTTCAAAGAGAAGACCCCTTGACCAGGTGAATCTCGGCCCGTTGAAACCTAAGTCGGTCAAGCGGAGGTCAGACATCCATTTATTAAAGCTTGGGCAAGGTCTGAATCCTCTAGGGGCGCCGCCCTTTTTCTCATACCAGGATAGGAAGCCATTGAAATCTCCAGCTACTATCCATGGATTGAATTGTGTTTGGATGTCCCTCAAATAAAGCCAAAGTGTGCAGCAGCGTCTAGGGTTGGGGCTCGCGTAGGTGATGATTAGCAGAAAAGAAGTGTTGGCCGTCGGGGAGACCGTCATATAGATGAACTGTCGATCGTTCTGGAGGACCTCGATGGAGATCCTATCAGTCGAGCATATCCAGATTGTGACGGCCCTTCCTTAATTTAAGGCATCGCTTGGGTTTAATCCCGTAATTAAGCTCAAATCTAAATCACAAGAAACTTACCTACATATTAATCAGCATTTCTATCTAAATTCCCTCAAATAATTATGTTTAAGATAAATAAAACACGTCATTTTACAATTGAATCTCATAGTCAATTAAAACTTATTAAAAGTTATAAATTTAGCGGAAGTTTCAACAAATTGTGCGGAAGCAATTATTCGAAATCCTCAGTATGCGGAAACTAGGAAAATAAGAGTACCGCTATGTGCACCTTAATTGTTTATGAGGGCACCTCAAAATGCATGTAAATTGATACACTTTTGGGGTGCCCTCATAAATAACTGGGGTGCACATAGCGTGGCTCGAAAATAATGATCATATGCATATGTAATAAAATGACGAATATATATAGTGTGATGTCACCATAAGTCAAGGAACTAAATGCTTAACCTAATATACAAAGTGTATCAAAAATATAACCGTATAATATATAAAACATCAAAACCTATAAAATGTTGATGCAGAGGTACGTCTCTAGCTCAGAGGTAGTCGCCAATCTTCTTCTTACCCGGCCTGCTCGTCGACGGCTCTGCACCCATCGTCATAAAAAGGACGGTGAGTACAAAAAGTAATAGTAATCCTCGTTGACAAATTCATTCACATTTCCAAAACAACTAAATGGTATTTAAAAGCATAATTTCAATAAAGAATGACTAGTACCACAATTATGCCAAAATATACTACAGTTAAACAAGTGAAACTGACACAAGGCTATGTAGTTATGATCTAGATCCCGTTGACTGTGACCTACGTCAGTGAAGTCTTAACTACTAAAGGATGTGCGTGGTGTCACATAGTCTAATATCACTAGGGACTCTAACCCCGGTATCATTAGGGACTCTAACCTCGTATATGGGCAACCTCATGGACTCTAACCCCGTTTGCCTCATCATAGAAGTGAGTGTCAACATCCCCTGGGATTTTAACCCCGTGTGTCGATCGACTCATAGTGCAATGGACTTTAGATTCTATAACTACTTTATAAATCCAAGAAAATGGCTCATTAAGGATTCAAAGAATTGGCTATGTTACAAAGCACAAAATTCTTCAATGAATGCAAGTCCATAAAATCAATCATAACTCCACAATTCCTAATAACATGCTATTTGTACTACATTTACCGTAAAACAACAAGAAATTGCATATATCACATAGATGGATTCAAAAGAATTCAATTTATCAAAATATCATGGACACCAAGCTCAACAAGTGAGAAATAACAAATAAGTCCATGATATGATAGTACAAAGCTAGACATAGTCATAGACTATAACAAACAATTTAAAGCTGAAAATGAAATGCAAATAAACAATCAATAGGTATACTCACACAAGCAATGTAAAGTCCTAGCTTTACCGGCCTTCAGACACTCCAAATATTTTATTCGAACCCCAGTAACCCTTTTCTAGGTTCCTGATATCACATAACATGTTTTTGAATGTGTTTAGACCTTTACTTAGGGTTTTAGGCTTAGTTATAGTGTTTTGGCGAATTTGGAAAATTGCAATTTTTACTCTCTTAGTGCAATTAGTGCGCTATGTGATTTGATTAGCGCGCTAGTGGCCTTATTAGGGCGCTAACCACCGTATCTGGTACGCTACCCAAAGTTAGCGCGCTAACTTTCCTACTTAGCGCGCTATGTGCAGAAAAAACCCATAATTTTGAAATCGGAATCTCTAGTTTTCTCCGTATATAGTGTAACAGCCTGAATTTAATTCATCGTTAATAATGACGTGTTTGCAAACATGGCTGACAGCTCAGACGCTCGTGGGACCCGCAGTTAGGCTTGTGCGTGTCTAGAGCTAGGTAAATAGTAATTTTTGTGTGTTGAATTGTTAATTTACGATGTTGATATTGAAATAATATACATGACATTGCAATGTGTAGTAGTATATTACATTTGACGTGCGAGACCGTGTGTTAAATAGTCGCCTCGATATGCGTATTGACGCGGGTACCGGGAGTTTAACCGACTTAACATTAGGCCGGAGAAAATAATACACACGAAATGAATAAACTTTGCTAAATAATTAATATGGAATGCATATTTGGTGGTTAGGGACATGGTAGTACGCGTATGTCGCAGTTTGGGATGAGAAATTGTGCGTCAGAACACCCGAAAATGGACTTTTTGAGGTGAAAACAAGGATGAGTGTCCTAGCTGAGTCACAATTGGAGTCACTAGTGGTTGGAAAGGGAGCAAATAGAGGCCATTTGATGGCCTAGTGATGTACAAGTGAGTTGAGATGACAAATCAACTATATAAGTCAAATGTTTTACTTCAAACCACCACATTTTCTCTCTCCTCATCTTCTATCCGAATTTGGAAGTGAAAAACCAGGGTTTTAGGTGGAGCAAACTTGGTGATTCGTAGAGCTTGGAGGGGTGAAAACACTAAAAGCAAGGTAAGAAACACACACACCACTTCTTTCTCTATATTTTGATCATAATTTTGAAGATGTTGGTGATGTTTTGGTGGATGTTGAGTTGTTGTTTAGATAGGTTTCTAGTGGTTTGAAATGTTATTGTTGGTGTTGTGGCTGTAGTTGGGTTGTTAGGTGTGTGTAAGTCCCAAGAAATTTAGTAGTTTTACTGTTTAGAACGCGATTAGCGCTAATCGCAGCATCTAGCGCGCTAATGCCCAGACCTAGAGCACTAATGTACCCCCGTTATGACATAATTTGTGTGAAATGACTTAACACACATAAAAATGACTACATATCACTTATACATGGAAATAAGTCAGTACAGGCTGTAATTTGGGATATCCAGGACTAGGCGGAGCCGGACTGGGGGTTAGTGACGGGACACGGAGTGCGGTGTGAGGTGTGTAGTATCCCAATTGAAATTTCTTGAGCAGTATTTACTTTTGCTTTTTAATTCATTTTTTATCTTTCATTACTCTATTCCTGGTGTGTTGTAATAGACAAACGTTGAGGCTCTCCCTCCACTAGACCATAGCACGTGTGTCATCTCGGTGAATATGACTACCCGAGAGAGTGACGGGCACGTGTGGGTGCGTCATAAGTTCCACGGCTACCACCTAGCAGATCCAGATCCTGGCTTTGCTTGAGTGCTACTCGCCGGCAGTAGTCTGTTGGGAGTCCGACGTATGGCGCTACTCTAACCCCAGTGGCTAGGAACACACACTTTGAGCTTTCACTATTACATATGCATGCGATAAGCACATTTGCCTATTTTTATTTTCGCATGTTTATTTAATAGTTTTGTTTAAATTCCATTATTTACTTTCCCTATTGCTCACTTAATTTCCTTGGGAATACTCACTTTATTTCCTTGGGAATACTCACTTTGGACTCGTCATCTGTCTTTTAATGATAACTTGAGTGCATATCCTAGTACGAGCCGGGGCAAGGGCAAGCTGCCGGAATACAAAGACATTTAGTCAGGCTTGTGCGTTTGTATATACATATTTTGTTCTATTTTGGGATTTGAGGTTGTGAGTGATACGCTGGGACTCTGATCTTTTGATACATTGAGGTACATTCATGATCTATAATGATGTATGAGTTTTCCACACTAGGTATCAGAGTTAATTGCATGACTTTAATGTTATATATATTTTGTCATGCTAAAGACTTCCACTGTGTTTTATTTGGGATTAATATGATATTAGAGATAGATGATTTGAGGCCATTAACAGTTAAACAAGTTGAGGTTAATAATGATTAAATGCTGGATGAGATGGCATATGGGATACAGCTGGCACTGGTAGGCCAGGTTGTGGGCCCGCATCGACCCCCGTGGCGGTCCATTTGGAAAATGGGCCGTTACACATAGGCTATCCAAATGCCTTGGGAACCCTCATATACATCTCCAGAGTCCTAAGACATCATCAACAACATAAAACAACCATAAATAACATCAAATTCATGAATTCATCAAATTGAACTATGTTTATGATATAGCGAAGTTACCTAATTGATGTATCCACCTAGCTTAATAAATCCTTCATCAATCCCACTGAATTCTTGCTGATCTTTTTCTACCTCCCGTAAGCTTTCATTCCTCTCTAAGTTTCATAAATGGGATGGTTTTAGTTGTTTGTGTTGATCAATCAATCATATATATTAAAATAAGGTTGATTCCTAGCCATTGATCTTTATGCACATACTTATCTCAAGACCTATCTAATGGTGCACCTCTTAACACATGTCTTACTTACCTCCAATAATTCATGCTAACTAACTCCAATGTGTGACTTAATTGGTTTTGAGATGTACTAGTACGTGTCTCGATGCAAATCATATGGCTATTATTTTAAAATGCTAACTTAGGTTACTGTCACGACCCAAATCTCAACCCCCATTTTAACTCCTTAATCAGGAACACCGACCCTTGACATGGGACCTACACTGTGATACGTGCACCGACTGAGGCACGTGACCGAGGTATATTTTGTTTTTGTATTGATGTATGCCTAGTGTTATGTATTGTGTAGACTTACTAAGTCGGTTTGTATAGTTGTAGGCGTCGAGACTAGAGCGGAGACGCGCCTCGAGTAGCACGCGAGCCGGGGAACCGGGTAGTTAGCATTTTGGTAAGTCTTATTTAATAGTAATACGAAATAAAGAATTACTTATAAGCCTATGGTTGTGTTTGTTAATGTAAATCAAATTAAAAACCTATAGTTGAGTAAATTAAATGGAAAGCATATGATTGGTCTAGAGATACACATTGGCACATCTAGGAACTAGGTGAGTAATAAAATGGTGTCACTTGAGGTTGAGTTAGAGGGATATATGGAAAGAGGTGGGCCATTAGATAATCCTTGGGATACATAAATCCATGGAGATCAAGAGCTAGGAAGGAACATCACTTTAATATATAACATTAGTGATCAAACAACATGCAAACCAAATCACTCATTCATTATTACTGGAGAAGAAGAAGGAATTGCTGGAGAGGAGTGAATCGTCAAGGTGTTGAAGGAATCCATGGGAGTTGGTGAGAAACTCTCAAGCTAGGGTGCTACATTAACTAGGTACACATCTTTTTAGTTGAGATTAGAACAAGTTCTGGTTTAGGCTAATTTTAGATGGTAGATGATTGAGTATGTACAATTGATTTATACATTTGAATTCCTCATTTCAAGCTGATAATCCAGCTATATTGAAGTTCTTAATTTGGTTTTGAAATCATAAAGACATGAATTTTTCAAGTTGCAACACCAAAACTAGAATTATGCGTGTTGTATTAGGGACCAACCTGGGTAATTTGGCCATAATTTGCCCATTTTAGATCCAAATTGATCTAAACTAGTGGCATTTGAAAGTTTATTTAAAGAGGGATAAATCTTCTTAAGAAAGGTATTTTGACTCAAATGTTTTTATATCCAAACATGCTCTACAAGTAGGTGCTGGAATTAAAAAAGAAAGTTTTGAAACTAAATATATTAAAGGCATGACTCCCTAACTACTTATCTAAATGAGCTGATCTTTTAGTTTGTTGTATTTGAATATATTTTCTACCTTGTGACCAAAAATCACATTTTTAGGAACTATAGATTGGGAGAAATAGATTTCTTAAATTCGCTGGTCGGATTAAATTTCAATTAGACCTATGTTTAGTAAAATCATGACATCTCTTTCATTTTAAATCAGATTTTTGCAAACTAAACCTTTCCGGAAAGCTAAGTGAGAGACCAACAATAATTGTAGTGACGGAGAATTTTGGTATTAAGACCGTTTCATGCCTAAAAGTGTGTTAAAATGCAGGACTGAAATTGAAACTTAATTTAGTCTTTAGGGGCTAATTTAGGAAGATTGATTTAAAGTCTATTGAATCAATTTGAATACACAATAAACTCACTAAATTGAGCTTAAGCCCATCATATTTGAACTAATGAGACACCAAAATCAGGAACCTAGGAAAAGAGTACGGGAGAGCAAATATAAGATTTGCTGTATAAGGAGGCCAGTAAAGCTAGGACTTTACATTGTTGTTGTGAGTATACTCAATGGTAACTTTACTTGGCATTTCATTTCTATTAATTGTTGTCCTTGCATAGTCCTTTTGACTATCTTTCCTTTGTATTCTTATATCATGTGTTCTTTGTGTATATGTTCACTTGATGAGTCTAGTTTGCATGATATACATTCATTTGATTTGATTCATTGATTATATCCCATGCTATGTCTATTCTTGTTGTTTTAAATGTGAATTAAATGATAAATAGCATGCTATTAGGTTAGTGAATATCTTATAAATGTTTAAGATGACTTGTATTCCTTATTTGTTTAGGTGTGTAGATGCGCCTATGCCTTGATAATCCATACTTAGTATTTCTTGAAATTTAAAAAGTAGTTTTCGCATTTAGGTCCCGTACTCGATCGAGGTGTGCGCGACTCACGGGGTTAAAGTCTTTGGGGATGTCGGCACATGTTACCTGATACTGTATGACACTCGGGGTTAGAGTACTTAAGGTGGTCTGCACACCGGGGTTAGAGTCTCTGGTAACACCTGGGTTAGAGTCCCTTGTGCTATATGATTATTGAGTTGGAGTGACATGTTTCACTGCCGACCTGACCTAAATCACCACTGCCTAGCCTAGTGTCCGTATCACTTGTTTAGCTCTGGTATTTACTTACATATGGTTTATTTTCTATTTTCCCATTTATATGCTTTTAAATAACATTTAAATTTTTGGAAATGCAAATTAAACTTGTCATTAGGGATTGCTATTTTATTCTTGTACTCATCATCCTTTTTATGACAGTGGGTGCAGAGCTGTCTACCAACAGGTCGGACAAAGAGAAGATCGGCGACTATCCCTAAGCCCGCGGCGCGTCACTGCATCGATTGTAGGTCTTCTTTTGGTATTTTGATTGTATATGTTATATATGTCTTTCAGATACTATTTGGAGTTGTATATTAGGTTGAACGTTAGTTCTCTGACTTGACTTATACTATTTTACCGTTTCACTGCATTTTGAGGACTTTATATATGTGATGTCATTTATTAGTTTTCCACACTTAGGGTTTTATAAATGGTTTATGTATAAGTTACTAATTGCTTCCACATAATCAATAAGACTTTCGGTAAATAATTAATTTAATAAAAAGTTTTAATTAACTTTAAATTTTATAAACTGGTAGGACTAGTGTATTACTCACTACAAAAAAACAGCAAATCAGAAACGGAATTAGAAACGGAAATAAGTTCTGTTTCTAAATCAGAAACTGAATTAGAAACGGAATTAAGTTCCGTTTCTAAAAAAAAAAGTTAGCCACGGAATTGAGACGGAAACATTCAGAGACGGAATTGAGACGGAATTTAATTCCGTCTCTAAAAAATGGCGCCAACATTCCCACCAAAACTTTTTTTTTTTCAATCGTTCGTTACGTCTCGAGATTCGTGAGTGCTTTGATCTCGATACAAAAAGGGGACCAAACCCTCATCGCTCTCTCTCTCTCGACAAACCTCTCTCCCTCACCTCACCGCGCTCTCTCTCTCTCTCGACAAACCTCTCTCCCTCACCTCACCGCGCTCTCTCTCTCGACAAACCTCACCGTCACCGCTCTCTCTCACTGTCACCGCTCTCTCCTCTCTCTCTCGTCACCGCTCTCTCCTCTCTCTCTCGTCACCACTCTCTCTCTCTCACCGTCGCCGCTCTCTTCTCTCTCTCTCTCTCTCGCAGCTCTCTGCTCTCACTCTCTCCGTCTCAAATTCCTCTATTCGTCCAGGGATTCAGTTTCCGATTCGTCTCGAACCTTCGCGTTGATGAAATTTCTGGTAAGCATCTTCAATCGATGCTTCTATTGAGATTGTTGTCGATGCCCTAGCTAGTTGTTTGTGCCTTTTTTTAGGGTTTCAATTTCTAGCGTTTCCGATCGTCTGTGTTGTTTGATTTTTCATGCGATTAGGTTGTTTGGATAGATGTTAGGTTGAATGTCGAACCTTGAGATTTGTTAGAGGTTTTGTTGATGCTGGGGTTTTGTTGATGCTGGGGTTTGTACAAACATTGGTCTTAGTTCGGATTCCACATCGATCCTTATTAGCGCTACGTTTTACCTTGTTGATGCTTCCCGTATAGCTATTGCAATAAGACTCGCAATTTTGTCCAAAATCTTTCAACATGTTCATTCTATGCTATACCATATATTCATCTTATAGTTTTCCAGTTACTTCATTTACTTTTATAGTTATTCGCTTGAACAAGATCCTTTTCTTTTTAAATGCCAGGGTGTATTGGCTAGGTACTTGTTTTATTGTAGTGATGAATTCTGTCATGTATATGGTATTATCATTTCATAAGATCTTTCAGTGAACCTTCTTGAGTTATATAATCTGTCTGTAGGCTTTTTGTATTGCTTATGTTGTTTTTTTCTTATTGTCTCGTAAGTTCATGTTTATTAGCTTCTCTCATTTTTGCTCCACATAATCGGTCGCTTTTACGAGTATGACTAATTCAGATCTATTTTGTGCATGAACTCGCAGGCTCTCGAGTACTTGGGTAAGAGCAACGAAATTCAACGAGCAAGGAGCTAGCATCACAAAGACGCAAAGCTTGCTTGTTGTGGCTATTGAATCTCTTCCGAGAGCGATGATGAAGACGTCCAAAGATCAAGAATAGCTCTTGTCGACATCACTCATAGAGTGATCACAAGAAACAAATGATGGCGCCGCAACCACCCTTGATGAGATATGTTTACCAACACTTCCTGTTTTGTTTTACACCAATTCTTTTCTAATCATACTCCCTTCTTACAAGCTTCTTCTTTTGAGTTGCTTGTTCAAAACAAATTCCTGCCGCGAAAATCTGAACTGTGCTCGAGAGTTTTTATTTTGTGTAGCTTCTTCTTCTTTGCAGATTAATTTGGTAGAGGTGGAGAAGTTTTCAATCCACAAAAAAAGGTAAAGTTTTGAGCTCATGTTTGCATTATGTCAATCCTTTAATTAATAATGCCATTTGAAATTGTTGTCCTTCAAGTGGGAAACTATATTCCAATTTCGCCAGTACGGGATGATGTAGCGGCTGCATACAAGAAGGGAATGGAATGGAAAGCCAGTAAAATGCTTCTCCCATACAAGCAACTTTGTAGTGAGAAAAAGGTAAAGTTTTCTATGTTAACCTTCAAGCCTATTAAAAAAAGCATATTATGAAAGACAAAAAAAAGAAAAGAAAAAAAATGAACTCACTCTAATGCGATACATGAAGGTGGAAGCGGAGATTGTACAAATTGAAGCAGATGATGTACCAGTTGCAATATCTAATGAAATGTCTAAGTCCCAAATCAGCATGCTTGTTATTGGAGCTTCGTCAGGTGGCGCTTTCACAAGGTAAGAGTCGAGATATGATATCGCTTAACAGCTTTATCTATTTGCATAGTTCCATTACTCCGATTAATTGGATAGAATAGCAATGTGGATTTACCATTTAGTTCTCTTTCCTTCGTTTCATCTCATGGTTTTTACATGCGTTGGACCTTATATGCCCTCATAGTCGTTCCTTGTTTCCAATTGTTCCTAGTTCTATTTGAGGTTTTAAACCACATCTTGTGAAAACAAGGTCTCTAGTGATACATCGACATCCATGGTTTTGGCTGTGATTTCTAAAAGTTGTAAACAAGTCTTAATTTTATTTTATTTTTATAAGAATAAACTATTCGACTCTAATTAATTAATTTGCAATTTAGGTTTTATTTTCTTTGTTGTCGAGCATAAATATTTTTCTTTTAATTTTAATTCTTAAACGTAATCATGCATGATAGCTTGTGTATGTTGCAGTCTTAAATATTGATCATGAAACATCAAGACTATATATATAAGCATCACAAACTATTGCTATGTTATAGTTTGGAGCGAGAGATAATTTGCTAAATAACACCATGTCCTTTCTGGATAATGATGAATTTCTTTTTCTTTATTACTTTATTTATGCTGTGTTTATATTCCATAATATTATTTATATTCCTATTATTGTTTGTATAATTTAGTGATTTTTTTCTTTTTGATCTTTTTTCGTGTGTTTTGTACGAAGTCAAGTATTATTTGAAGCACAATCAACTTTATATAATCTCGGAACACTTCATTTTTTTATTTTTTTTTCATTTAGAACAATTTTTGCTTTTACTTTTGTAGAAAGATACGATATAGAAACTTTTTAGATTGTTTTTGTTGTTTCGTGTACAGTACATTGAGAAAAGATAATGTTAAGGATATGTTAAGTTTATTTAAATTATGTAATATCAATATATTATTTAGCTATGATTTTTATTATATATTGGCAGGTTAAATGTACTTGGATTCCGTTGCTATTTCCGTCTCTAATTTTCGTTTATGTTAGATACATAAATCGGAAACGGATCAAATTCCGTCTCTGATCCGTCTCTGATTAGCAACGGATCAGAGACGTAAATAATCAGAAACGGAATTTATTCCGTCTCTAATCAGAAACGGAATTAGAGACGGAATAAATTCCGTTTCTGATCAGAAACGGAATCGCATTCCGTTTCTGATTGAATTAGCAACGACGTTTTTAGAGACGGAATTGATTCCGTCTCTGTTCCGTTTCTGACTGCAATTAGAGACGGAATTTTAACAAATCAGAGACGGAAATTTTCGTTTCTGATTTGCTGTTTTTTTGTAGTGACTTATCTTGAATACGAGAAAAGAGATGTTTAGGTTGTAAAGGCTGACTAATACGTAGTTGAGTCCAACGTGTATAGGATTAGGTCTTAGTTACGAGATTAGTTCAGGCGGTGCCCTAGATTAGGAGAGGGGTCATCACAGTTACATTTAACTAAAATTCAACCATAGCCACATTAAAGCCACTATAAAAGCTATATTAAACTCAAAATAGACTTACCACATCTCTCTGCCCCGATCCCCGCGGCATGCAACCCGAGACGTATCTCCACTCACGTCTCGACACCTATACACAAGTAGGAGTGACTTTATAGGTTATATTATGCATAAACCACAACAAATCTAACATATACCTTGACCAGCTCGCCACTACCAATGCACGTATCATGTTGCGGATCCCACGTTATGAGTTAGTGATCCTCATTATGAATAATAAATGAGATTAGAAATTCGGGTCGTGACAAATCTTCCAAACTAATGAAAGTTTCGTCCTTGAAATTAGAATTTAGGCTAGGATTAATACCTGACTTGAAGAGGTACCGAAACCTTTCCATCATATAGTTTTCCAGTTCCCAAGTGAGTTCCTTATCATCATGGAACTACCACTTGATGAGAACCTTTGCGATAGACTTGTTCCTCAACTGTTGTACCCTTTGATCTAAGATCTGAATAGGTTGCTCCTCATAAGTAATATCATTACTCAGGTCTATCTGGCACAAATCTACAGTCGGTTGATCGCTTGCTCTCAACTTAGCTAGTCGAAGTATCGAAATATAAAAGGTTGGATGAATCCCTAACATTTGTAGAGGCAGCATACGTAACTTTCCTGACCTATTTCTTAATCATGAAAGACTTGATGAACTTAGGTGCAAGCTTACCTTTCAATATAAACCTCTAAAGACCCTTCCGAGGGGAAACCTTCAAATATATAAAGGCTCCCTCGGTGTATGTGAGATCACCGCGATATCTGTCTGCATACTTCTTTTGTCTATCCTGGGTTTCTTTGAGTCTCTAACGGATTAGTTTGACCTTCTCCATTTGTTCAATAAAAACCTCAGGCCCCATAATCTCTCAATCCTATGGCTCACCCGAACACAATGGCGAGCCACATGATCAACATATAAAGCCTCAAATTATGCCATTTAATACTGGCATAATAACTATTATTGCAAACAAACTCACACAATGGTAAGTACTCCTCCCAAAATCTGCTGAACTCCAATTCACAAGCTCGTAACATATCCTCGAGAACCTGAATCAATCTCTCGGTCTGCCCATCAGTCTGAGGATGAAAATTCGTGCAGAACTATAGGCGCGTACCATATTGTTCCTGCATACTCCGCCATATCATAGACGTATACATAACATCTATGTCAGACATGATAGCAAATGGTACTCCATGTAGCCTGATAATCTTTCATTCGAACAATACACTCAATAGATCAAACGTTTAATAGGCAGCTACTGGTAGAAAATGAGCAGACTTCGTCAGTTTGTCTATAATCACCCATATAGAATCATGTCTCCTGAAAGTCATCGAAAATCTTTTCACAAAATCCATAGAGATATCCTCCCACTTCCATCGCAGAATGGGAAGAAGTTGTAGCAATCCTCCAGGTCTGCAATGTTCAGCATTCACTTGGTGACAGATCCCACAGTTCCTAATGAACTTAGACACATCTGCCTTCACCCCAGGCCACAAGAAATGTCTCTTCATGTCGTGGTACATTTTGGTTATACTTGGATGAACGGTGAATCGAGAATGGTGTGATTCCTAAAGAATCTCATCTCTCAGAACTGACACTGACAGTATCCACAGTCTGTCTCTAAGTCTCAAACACTGATCCGTCGTCTTCTTCCATTAACTATAATCAGTTCTATAGGATAATTCACTAAATCTTAGGTATAGAATGTCGATTCTCTGACCCTTTGACACTCTTTTTGTAGACACACTCTGAAGTCTCATTTGTACACAAATCATCACCCGAGTTTCAATAGGAATATCTGGTTGAGTCATCATCGCCGCTGCCTCAAGTAACCCATACTCATATGATGGGTGACACTTGGCAACCTCAGCATATCTTACCGGTATCCTACTCAGCGTATCTACGAGTACATTGGCTTTTTCTAGGTGATACTCCACAGAAAAATTGTAATCCTTTAAAAACTCTGACCATATGTGCTGTCTCATATTCAAGTCCTTATGTGTGAAGAGATATTTCAGACTCTTGTGATCAATAAAGATTGTGAATTTCTCTTCATACAGATAATGTCTCCACACCTTTAGTGTAAACACGACTACTGCCAACTCTAAATGATGTGTGGGGTAATTCTTCTTATGTACTTTCAACTATCTAGAGGCATAAACCATCGTACCACTACCTTATATCAACACGTAACTACGAGAAGTATTTGTGTACACCAAGAATCCTTGTCCAACTTCTGACAATACTAATACTGGTGTAGTAGTCAAAATTTCTTCAATTGAGCACATGCCTCCTCGTATTCTTCAGACCGATCAAATATGACGTCCTTCTAGTCAACCTAGTAATCAGTAAAGCAATCTTTAAGAAATCCTTAACAAACCAGTGATAGTACCCTGCCAAACCTAGAAAAGTCCTAATCTTTGTGATTGATGTCGGTGCTGGCGTCTCCATAATTGCCTAAATTTTGGCCGGATCCACTGCTATCCCTGCAGCTCCAACAATATGCCAGAAACTTGACCTTAATAAGCCAAAACTCATATTTGCTAAACTTAGCATAGAGTCTATGCTCCCTCAAGGTCTGCAATGTCTCTTTAAGGTGTTGCTCGTGATCTTCTCTGGTCCTCGAATATATCATTATATCATCGATAAAGACTATCGTGAAGTGATCAAGAAATAGTATAAAAACCTAATACATCAAATCCATAAATACTGCACAAGCATTGGTCAACCTAAATGGCATGACCGTGAACTGAAAATGTCTATATCTCGTGTTAAAATCTGTCTTAGACCTATCCTCATCCCTGATCCTAAGCTAATGAGACCCTAATTATAGGTCTATCTTAGAGAAAATTTATGTTCCTCTTAGCTGCTCAAATATCGTTGATCCTTGCAGTGGATACTTATTCATGATTGTGACTTCGGTCTGGCTATGTGCACCCTAAAAATTATTATGTGCAAACCAAAGGATTTGTGCAAATCACATTTAGATGAGGGCACCCCATAAGACAGTTTTAGTTTTCAAAATACCCTTGCTGTTGTGCACTCCACAATTTTGAATTTTCTCAGCCCGGGCGTCACTGTGAAGAAAAAGAAGACAACCCCTAGGTTAGTCATTGTTGGTCATCATCTTTGCATCCACTGGGTAAATCTACATTCTCCCTTCTCCTCCTAAGTTTTCCTTTTAGGCAGTGGTCGGAGGTGTTTGTGTTATCGAAGTGCTTCACAGAAGACTTCATATTCATTTAAGTCGAGTGTAAGGTAAGATTTTGTTTAATTTTTGTTCAATTTTCTATTTTTATGTGTTTGTTGTGGTTTATGGTCGGATTTGATTGGGCTTGTTGTTTTGATTTTTGAAACTAGGTCGAATAAGGTTGGAAGATTTGTGTGTTTTTTATGGAATTTAGTTTTTATTTCGTCGATTTTCCTTGTCGTATATGTTTAGGTAACTATTTTAGATCGAACTTGATGGACGATTTGTACTTGATTGATGATCTTCACTGGCTCAAAAACATAGGACCGAATAAAAGTGCACTGTTCGGTTAACTTTGATCGAGTAAGGCATGTTTAATCGATTTTAGGTGACCTAATTGCACATGAAGTATTCAACATGTTTTGCTTGGTTGGGGGTGACCGAATTTTGCTCTCTCATTCGGTCCATAGTAATCGAACAACATAATATAACTTGTAAATTAGTTGTTTGATTGTAGTTAACCGAACCAAATATTTATTTGACATATTTTGTCTAATACTTGAAAGTTGATGGAAAATGATTGTTTGTTCAGTTTTTTGATTTATTGGAGCAATTTAAGGTTGGTTTGTATCTGTTTGTCATTGTTTGATCACTTGTGAAAGTCGATCACGAATAACAAGCCAAACTTTTCTCACTCAGTCTAACGTTACCGATTAAGCATGATTTGGTCGGTGAACTGAGACCGAGCTAACTGTTATGATTCGATTGTGGTAAATCGAATAGTAAAATTTAATTTGGTTAATGTACATTGAATAGAGTATTATTTTGAGGAATTAGTCATATAATATTTGAGTGTTAATGCTTGGGTAATATATGTGTCATTGTAATTGGTATGGCACGTACAAATACGACTAAGGTGCCCAAGAAATGTGAACAAGAGAAAGAGAAGACTGCAAATATGGGTGAACAAGTGAAGAGGAGGGCTCAAATGACATCTTACAGGAAAGAAAAGGAGCTGCGAAGGGGTACGGGGGCAAGTAAAAAAGATTGTAATTTCAACCAATGGGGAGCTGCCATGTCAGCGTTCAACCAATCAGACGATGCCACGTCTCTGCCGCGTGTCACCCAGTAGCACAACAGCACGTAACTCATTGTTGTCTCCTCCAATCGTGTCTCACCACGTTGCCTCAACACACCAATTCCTCCAATCAAATAGCGTCGCGTCGGCATCACACAGGCCACGTCACACACCGCAATCTTCTCATCGCTACAACTGCTCTTCGATCTTCATCGGGATGTGTGCAAACTCCCACTTTTTCGCACGAAAGCGCGATTCGCTCTCCGTCTCCATGCGCACCACGTGGGTCGCGCTTGACGCGCCAGCGCGTCACAAACCTCATTCTCCGCCAATCGAAATCTGCCACGTGGCTATCTCAGCCATCATACAGCGTCATCGCGAGTCCCTCATCCAATCCGGTTGCGCCACATCATCAGCGCGATAGCAGGCGAGCGAATAGCGTTACGACACGTGGCGGACACCCATTTTCAAGATAAAAACAGCCCCACAATGCTCCTCGGCGCAAGAGTCAACTCATCGACCCCAAAAATTAGTTTCTCTCACCTCCCGAGACCAATTTTTAGTAGTTTTATATATTAGAAACTTAGGTACTATTGAGAAGAATACCGACTCTTATTTTTTAGTATCGACTTTCTTCGACGACGATGATCAGCTAATCAATTCGTTGCCTAGGTCGAAGGGGAAACAAGTCGGGATGATGGATTCATGACATATTATGTGAGATCTTTTATTTTATTATTTAATTTAATTTAATTTCTCATATTTCATTGTTGTTTATTTTATTGATTATGATTTAGATCTAGGGTATGTATATGGCTAGTGCATGCTATTAGGTGGACAATCTATAGTTATTTGGACTATTAGTATCCATGTAATTGTACTTTTGGACCAATAAAGTAACAAACACTCACCCGTTTGCCGTCAAACCCTTTCGGTTCTTGAGTGTGCAACAATTGAATCTAAGTTAAATCGGTAGTAGGTACGATATGATTATTTAGGATTAGTGTTCCTACAGATCCATATTAATGCAGTTAGTGTGTTAAACCTGATTGACGGATATCTAGGGTTAGACATTAATTAGGAAAATAGTTAGTGGCGGATATCTTGACTATCGAAATTAGGGGAATTTGGAACTTCTGGCGGATGTCGATTTTCCATAGCTAATTTAGGAGAAATTGAATTAGTAACTTTTTGGGATGATTGATGACCATTAAATGCCATTGAATCTTGATTCGTGCTTGTCGAACGGTAGACTTAGGTGATTTCTTCTCATTAAAATTATTTTTGCGAACTTTTTATTTGTGCTTGTTTAATTAATTATTTCATCGAATTTCTGAAAACCCCCATTTTTAGTTAACTTAGAGTAAAACTCAAGTCCTGTGGATTCGACCCCGTATTTACCCTAAACCCTAAACCAAATTTTGGCGTCGTTGCCGGGGAACTAGTCCCTACTCTGAGTTTAGGTTTCTTTTCTTTTCTTTTTTTTGTTTTATGCTACCACACCTCACTCGGCTATAATCGGCTGGTTCATCGTTACCTTTCGATCCTGAACCGGAGAGAACATTTCATAGGTGGATTAGAGAGACCCAACTTAGGCAACAAGAAGGCCAAACTCCTCTGAATAAGGCTGTAAACATGGGTCACACCAATCAAAAGCTTCAAGCTCTTTTGACGCAACGACCCCTCTGCATCAACTATTCAGATAATGTCAAAGACTTTGAGTTGAGGTCTTGGTTCATTCATCTCTTACCATCCTTCCATGGTGGCAAGAATGAAGATCATGTCACTTTCCTAAAGGAGTTTCATACTACTTGCAAGTCAGTGAAACCCTCTAATGCGGACGAGGAAATGGTTAAGCTCAGATTTTTTTCCATTTTGCCTTAAAGACAAAGCTAAGGAATGGCTTTTCTACCTTCTGCATGGCTGCAATAACTCCTGGAATGAAATGGCAACCGCATTTTCGAATGAATACTTCCCTGAGGATAGAGTTGCTCAGCTCATCAAGGGTATATGCAGCATCAAAATGAGGTCGGGTGAATCATTTGTCGCATATTGGGATCATTATAAGCAATTGATTGCTAGTTGCCTGTAGCATGGCCGGTCTGAGAATGCCATAGTTCGATTCTTCTATGTTGGCATGTCGCCCATAGAATGACGCATGATTGATAATGCGTGTGGGGGTCACATTAGAGACTAAACTCTAGCCCAAATGAAGTAATTTTATGAGGACATCTCGCAATAGTCACGCCTTTATGGTGATCTTGATGCTACTGCTTACCGAAGTATTACTGCAGGGAGTGTCCCGAGCTCGACTGACCAGAAAATTGACTAATTAACCTCCATGATGAAACGTCTCCTCTCCTCTGGCAAAGTGTAAGTCAAAGCTTGTGGCTTCTGTTCTGCTACAAATCATGCAACTGATGAATGTCCTACTCTCTTTGAGGACAATCAACAGGCCAATACCATGGTAATTAGTTCTAGGGACCATCTAGAGTCCCATTTGGGAATACATATAATCATGCAACGGCGAGGAACAACCTGAACTTAACTTATGAGCCTCAAAACCAGAACTATCAGACCTTCGTACCTAGAGGTCAACCGTTGCCTACACCCTCCAATAATTCATCTTCACTTGAGAATATGTTGAAAACCCTTGGGTCAACACAACCAATTTATGAGTGAAATGGCCCAATTCAAGGCTACCACTGAGAAATCCATCATCGAAACCAATTCGGCGGTCCAAACTCTTCAAGCTCGAATGGACCAAATGACACAGCAGAATGGACGTCTCGAGGATTAAGGAAAGTTGCCTTCGCAACCTTATCCAAATCCTAACGCGAGTGCTAACACAATTACACTCCGAAGTGGTAAAGAGATGGAGGGACCTAAAAGGAACATTTGGTCATTTGATGCCAAAGACCAGACAAATGAGGGAGAACACGAAGTAGTAGTGACTCCTAAATAGATGGTAACTACTCAAAAGGGAGCACCACCCACATTTAAGGTCAAACCTCCTTTTCCACAACGACTCATCCTAGATAAGAAAAATGAGGAAGATAAAGAAATTCTCAAGACTTTTCGACTAGTGGAAATTAATATTCCACTCCTCGATGCTCTGAAGCAAGTCCTTAGGTACGCAAAGTTTCTTAAGGAACTATGCACTAATAAAGGGAAACTGAAAGACAACAAAAAAGTCCAAATGAGAGAAACCGTCACGACTATCCTACAGAAGAAGTTGCCTCCTAAATGCAAGGATCCTGGGATGTTCTCAGTACCTTGTGTTATAGGTGATGTAAGCATTCAGAGGGCTATGTGCGACCTTGGCGCTTCCATTAATGTCATGCCATTGCCTATTTATGAGACATTGCATGCAGGCCCATTAAAGGAGACTAGTATTGTCATTCAGTTGGCAGACCGTTCCGTTGTCAGACCTGTTGCTTCTAGAGGATATTTTAGTCCGAGTGAACGAGTTTGTGTTTCCTGCTAACTTCTACGTGGTAGACACGAAGGAGGAGCCATTCCCCAATGCTTCGTCAATACTCATTGGACGTCTGTTTTTGAAAACAACAAAAATGAAAATAGATGTTGATGATGGATCTCTTACCATGGAGTTTGATGGTGAAGTCATCGATTTTAACATCTATGATGCGATGCAATACCCCAATGATGTGTCATCTTTGGTGTGCACCATGGACTGTGTGGATCCACTCGTTGAGCAGACCTTACTCAAAAGTGGCGATGATGAAGTTAAAGTAATGTTAGAGCATCATCTCGACACTACTCAAATCCACGAGAGTGATATGACCTTCGACACTGATGTCGAGGATGTTGTTTTCGAGTTGGACTCATTCCAATCCTTGCCCCCAAGTTCCTATCATTTGGAGTTGCCTACTTCTATCTCCGGACTTTCTCCCTCATTTGTTAAAGCTCCCACACTTGAGCCGAAACCATTACTTGAACACCTAAAGTATATGTTTTTGGGTGAGAATGACACACTTCCTGTGATCATCTTAGCCAAACTTACACATTTGGAGGAAGACAGGCTCCTTCGAGTACTCCGAGAGTTTAAACAGGCTATTGGGTGAACCATAGCGGATATCAAAGGTTTGAGCCCTTCCACTTGCATGCATCATATATATATGGAAGAATGGTCAAAACCTACGAGAGAAGCCCAGAGGAGGCTCAATTCGCTCATGATGGATGTCGTGAAGAAGGAGATATTGAAGTTCCTTGATGCTGGCATGATTTACCCCATCTCTGATAGTAAATGGGTAAGCCCTATCCAGGTGGTCCCTAAGAAAATGGGAGTCACGGTAGTCACCAATTCACATAGTAAGTTGGTTCCAACCCGCATTCATAATGGATGACGGGTATGCATTGACTACAGGAAATTAAACGCTTCCACCAGGAAATATCACATCCCCTACCATTCATTGATCATATGTTGGAGAGACTAGCCGGTCGTTCTTATTACCGTTGTCTTGACGGTTATTCCGGTTTTCATCAGATACCGGTAGCGCATGAAGACCAGGAAAAGACGACCTTCACTTGTCCGTTTGACACTTTTGCCTATTGGCGCATGCCCTTTGGGTTATGCAATGCACCTGCCACCTTTCAAAGGTGCGTGGTGAGTATCTTTTCAAATTTTGTTGGCCATTTCGTTAAGGTCTTCATGGATGACTTTACTGTTTATGGTGATTCATTCGATAGTTGTCTCAATAATCTGGCGAAGGTACTCCCAGGTGTATCGAGAAGAACCTCGTTCTGAACTTTGAAAAGTGTCATTTTATGGTGGACTAAGGTCTTATTTCGGGACACATTATCTCAGCCAAAGGCGTAGAAGTAGACCAAGCTAAAATTGATGTTATCAAGAAACTTCCCTACCCTACGAATGTGCGGGAGATTAGATCTTTCCTTGGACATGCCGGTTTTTACCGTCGTTTCATCAATGACTCTTCAAAAATCGCACAACCCCTGTGCCATCTACTTTAAAAGGACGTACCTTTTGAGTTTGATGAGTCATGTAAGAGTGCATTTGATGCACTGAAAGACACACTTACTAGCACACTAGTCATTCAGGCCCTTAATTGGGAGCTTCCATTTGAAATTATGTGTGATGCTAGTAATTATGCAATGGGTGCAGTCTTAGGAGAGAGAGTCGGGAGAGCTTCACATGTCATTTACTATGCTTCTCGTACTCTAGACGCGGCTCAGATGAGCTACACCACTACCGAGTAGGAGCTCCTTGTCGTTATCTTCACACTTGAGAAGTTTCGGCCTTATCTCTAGGGAACCATGGTTATCATTTACTCTGATCATGCTGCCTTGAAGTACCTGATGAGCAAAAAGGATGCCAAACCTAGGCTCATTAGATAGATACTCCTACTACAGGAGTTTGACATTACAATCAAAGATAAAAACGGTGCAGAGAATCTAGTCACAGACCATCTCTGCAGAATTGAGAATGGTGATAGTGCTACTCCTCTTAAGGATGATTTCTTTAACGAGTACATCTATGCTGTTATGGAAGATCTCCCCTGGTACGCCGATTTGGTGAACTATATCACCTCGGGCCAGCTATCTCCTCACCTTTCGAAGGCTCAAAAGAATAAAGTAAGGAATGATGCTAAGTACTATGTATGGGATGACCCATACTTATGGAAATTTTGCTCAGATTAGGTTATCAGGCGTTGTGTTCCTCAGACTGAGAGTCACTCTGTATTAGCTTTTTGTCATACTTATGCCTGCGGTGGCCACTTTGGTCCCCGTCGGACAGCTAGGAAAGTTCTTAACAGTGGGTTTTACTGGCCCACCATTTTCCACGATTCATACATGTTTACCAAGACTTGTCCTAACTGTCAGAAAACTGGTAACCGTAGTCATTGGGACCAAATGTCACTGACCCCGATTCATATTTCTGAGATATTTGACGTTTGGGTATAGACTTTATGGGACCGTTTCCAGTGTCATTTGGTAATGTTTACATACTCTTGGCAACAGACTACGTGTCTAAATGGGTGGAAGCTAAAGCTACACGTACTAACGACTCTAAAGTTGTATGTGAGTTCCTCAAATCGGGATTTTCACAACATTTGGTACCCCACGTGCCCTGATCAGTGATAGAGGAACTCACTTATGCAATCGTATGGTTAAAAGTCTTCTGAGGAGGTACAAAGTCACTCATCGAACGTCTACAGCGTATCATACCCAAACGAGTGGCTAGGCAGAGGTCTCTAATAGAAAGATCAAATCCATCTTAGAAAAGACAGTGAATCCTACTCGTAAAGATTGGAGTTAACGTCTTGATGATGCGGTTTGGGCTTACCGAACGGCGTTTAAAACGCAAATTAGGATGACCCATATCGCTTTGTGTTTGGTAAATCTTGCCACCTCCCAGTCAAGCTCGAGCATAAATCCTACTGGGTTGTGAAACAGCTTAATATGAAGCTCGATGAAGGAGGAAAAGAGAGAAATCTCACTCTCCAAGAATTGGAGGAAATCAGGAACGACGCGTATGAAAATGCGCGGATTCACAAAGAAAAAACAAAAGCGTTCCATGATAGCAATCTCTCTAGGAAATCTTTTCGTGTTGCTCAGAAAGTACTTTTATTTCAATCACGTCTTAAGATTTTTGCAGGTAAGCTGATGTCGAGGTGGACAGGACTATATGTTGTGACTACGGTGTATGATCATGGAGCAGTGGAGATTTAGAGCTTGGAGACTGGTAATACATTTAAGGTGAACGACCATAGATTGAGGATCATCTATGAAGACTTCTCAAGCCATAATGTGAAGGTTGTCTCACTTGCAACGCCAGTCTATACGGATTGACAGACTCAGACCAAGTCGAGCCAACGACTTTAACCAAAAGCATTATTGGGAGGCAACCCGAACTTTGATAAGTATCATTTAGTTTATTTATTTTCGTATTTTCTTTATCATTTTTCATGAATTTGTATCGTTTCCTTCATCTTATAATTATCATGTTCTTTCACCATCTTGTTTGTTTTCTATGTGTGGACCTCTCGAATTGTTTTGAACATTGAGGACGAGGTTCGGAATAAGTTTGGGGGTGTTTTAGGGATTGTGGATTGTCTTGGATGGATTCTTTTGTGAAAGACAGCAGATGAGATCATTTTTTTATGCAGTTATATGATGATATCGAATGTTAATGGTGGTGTTTTATATCATTTCTTTCATTTCTTGTCCATTCATATTCCTTTCTCATTTCATTAGGATTTGATAAACTTTCATGCATATATGTATTTAGTATATATATATATTATATTTTTTTATATTAGTTATTTAGAGTCACCCGAAACTTTGTTCATGTCTTTGGTTGTGGATGAATAATTTATAGTTGCCTTTTTTACTCGAAACTTAGAGAAAATTAGGAGAAATACTCAGTTGAGTTTGTAGCTCTGCATTTTTATGATTTCATGATTAAAGACTTAGATGATGTTGGACTTTGCGCTAGATAATGAAAATGATTATACGGTCAAATATGTACAAGTGATAATATTTTAACCCACATTGGGGGATTTGCTCGATTATAGTGAAAGTGAGAAGTACTGACAGAAGTTTTTCTAAAAAAAGAAAGAAAAAATAGATAGTCCCACAAGTTTCCACAGGAATTGGAGCAAGAAAACTTGTGGTGGGAAAAAGTGACAAAATCGGTCTACAGGAAATGGAGTAGGGACCGTATTGTTAAAAAAAAGAAAAAAAATCAAGAAAAAAAAATGTGAAAAGAAAATATAAATGATGAATAATGGCGGAAGTTGTGAAACTCCTCAAATAAAAGATTTAGTTCGAGTGCTTTCACTATATTAAGTGAAATCTAAACTTGTGTGCTTGAATTATAGACCAAGAAAACTCGTAGGTAGTTGATGGCCTTTGTCTTGACCTGATCTATATCTTAAAAATGAGATCTTAATTGTGTTTGGGTTGCGAGTCTTGACATATCATAACTCTGAAACTTTTTGAGTTATTTGTTAACTTGGTGACTATGTAAACCAAAGGAACTCCATGAATTTGGGTATGGGTATAGGATTAGTTGAGTCAGTGCATATTTATGTTAGGAGTCTAGTTTAGTATGTGTTGTCATTTATACATTTGCTCGGGACGCGCAAAGTCTTAAGTTTGGGGGTATTTGATAAGTCGGTATTTATATATATTTAGTAGTTTATTTTAGTATATTTACATATTGAAAGTCTCTAAATTATATATTTAATTATATTTTTAGTCGTTTTTAGGTGAAACGGAGTATGCGGTTGAATTTGTGGCAGAAAATACTCAAAATTGAGTATTTACATACGGTGATCAGATGTCGAAAAGTTTGCCTCGAAAGACGCATTACGCAGTGGGTAGAATATGAGACAACATATTTCAACCAATGGGGAGCTGCCACGTCAGCGTTACGCGTCACCCAGCAACACAACAACACGTAACTCATTGATGTCTCCTCTAATCGCGTCTCGCCACGCTCAACACACCAATTCCTCCAATCAAATAGCGTCGCGTCAACATCACACATGCCACGTCACACACCGCAATCTTCTCATCGCTACAGCTGCTCTTTGATCTGCCTCGGGATGCGTGCCGCACAGACTCCCACTTTTTTCGCACGAAAGCGCGATTCACTCTCCGCCTCCATGTGCACCATGTGGGTCGCGCTTGACGCGCCAGCGCGTCACAAACCCCTATCTTCTCCAATCGAAATCTGCCATGTGGCTATCTCAGCCATCACACAAATCATCGCGAGCTCTCCCGTCTAATCCGGTTGCGCCACGTCATCATCGCGATAGCAGGCGAACCAATAGCGTTCTGACACGTGGTGGGAACCTATTTTCAAGCCAAAAACAGCCCTACAATGCTCATCGGCGCACGAGTCACCTCCCTAACCCCAAAAATTAATTTCTCTCACCTCCTGAGACCAATTTTTAGTAGTTTTATATATTAAGAACTTATGTATTATTGAGAAGAACACCGACTCTTATTTTTTAGTATCGACTTTTTTCGATGACGATGATCGGCTAATCAATTCCTTGCCTAGGTCGAAGGGGAAACAAGTCGGGATGATGGATTCATGACATATTATGTGAGATATTTTATTTTATTATTTAATTTAATTTAATTTTTCCTATTTCATTGTTGCTGATTTTATTTATTATGATTTAGATCTAGGGTATGTATATGACTAGTGCATGCTATCAGGTGGACAATCTATAGTTACTTGGTCTATTAGTATCTGTGTAATTGTACTTTTGGACCAATAAAGTAACAAGCACTCACTCGTTTGTCGTCAAACCCTTTCGATTCATGAGTGTGCAACAATTGAATCTAGGTTAAATCGGTAGCGGATGCGATCCGGTTATTTAGGATTAGTGTTCCCACATATCCATATTAATGCGGCAAGTGTGTTAAACCTGATTGACGGATTTCCAAGGTTATACATTAATTAGGGAAATAGTTAGTGGCGGACGTCCTGACTATCGAAATTAGGGAAATTAAGAATTTCTGGCGGATGTCGATTTTTCATAGCTAATCTAAGAGAAATTGAATTAATAAATTTTTGGGATGATTGATGACCATTAAATGCCATTGAATCTTGATTCTTGCTTGTCGAACTGTAGACTTAGGTGATTTCTTCTCATTGATATTATTTTTGCGAACTTTTTATTTGTGCTTGTTTAATTAATTATTTCATTGAATTTCTGAAAACCCCCATTTTTAGTTAACTTGGAGTAAAACTCAAGTCCTGTGGATTCGACCCCGTATTTACCACTACTACACCCTTGTGGTTGGTAACTCGATTGCGGGTTATATTTGGCACGTACGATATGAGATTTAAATAAGCGTCACCCAAACACCAGTTGACTAAAGAGTATTATTGAAGCGTCTGGGTTGAGTGCACTTTCCACTTGCTCCTACAAGCAAGCACGTAAGACACTAATATCGACTTTAGTGGACAGGTTGTAGCTGGAGACCAACACATTTCACCTTACTTTTAGTGAGATGTCAATCACACTGGAGGATGTGAGCATGTTGTTGAAGATTCCCATGATGGGTAAAGTTGTTGAGTGTGACACCATATCTAGGAACGAAGCGGTCGAGTTGGTGAGTACGGCTCTTGATGTGACAGAGAATGAAGCGGACGAGCAAGTAAATAAGGATTTGAAAGCTAACAAACCCTGGCTGTAGGGGAAATGGGGAGGTAAACCAATATCGTCTTTAAAAGGGAAGGAGAAGAAGATTGTAACGCCCAAGGTTCAGTGCGCTGCCAGAGCATACCTTTAGTACTTGTTAAGATGCGCTCTTTTTGTTGACAAGACATCTACGCTGGTTCGTGTTAACATTCTCAAGCTGGTGGAGAACTTAGATGAGATTCATACATATGTTTGGGGGAGCTGCAACTTAAGCTTACTTGTATTGCTAACTTGGATCGGTGACTCAAGTCAAAAGTATGTCAGATCGCGGGATACATGACATTGCTCGAAGTGTGTTTGGTATAAATTCTTTTAAATTGAGTTTTGTCTCTTTTACTTTAAATGACTTCGTTTTTGTAATTGCTTTGCAGGGCTGGGTGTACGAGCATTTCGATATGCATCTTCATGAAGCATGCAGGAACCACGGGTATGTTCACACCCTCCCGCGGGTTATGAAAGTAGAGCAAGGCCTTAATGTAGAACATGTCCAAAGGATATGTCGAGCCCTTGATAAATCTCGATCGAATATGGTTTGTGCTATCATCCTAACTATTGTTTTCTTAAGTGGTTTAGATGTATCATCACTTTAGTTGAAGTTTTGATTGAATGTTAAAGACTTACTTGAGGGTATTTTTGAAAATGTTTTCAATTAAAAAACCCTTGTAAATATTTTTAAATCGACTGTTCAGTTAATGATTACCGAACGGGCATCAACCGGTCGGTCATCCTTGACCAATTGAAATTGTGTAGTTTGGCCTATAATAACCGAGCAAATATTTTTTAACTGCTTTTCGATATTATCACCTTCATGTGATTTCTAGGTTACGTGGGACCCGTATTTGACTATCCAGTCAGATGAGGATATTGCTGAGTTATCTTTCTACATGGGAACAATCAAATATTTCAAGATCGTTGAGTCATACAACCCAAATAGATTGGATAGATTCTTACGGAAAATGGGTCACGTGCAAGGAATCCCTAAAAAACCATACACTCCTATTCAAGCTTAAAGAGGGAATGTGGCCCAAAGTTACGTCATCTAGTATAATTTCCAACCTAAGAATTGGGAGTCTTGGCAAGATCACTTACTGGTGGCGAGATCAAGGGACCACATGCACTAGCTCCATGGGATACGACTGATAATTACATGGCCTAGTTCAATGACATTTCCCACCCATCCATTAAAAATCCAGAGAGGACCACAGTCGGCAACGAAGAAGATGTTGACATCTAAGATGTGAGTTGTTTATTAGTTTTCAGAACTTATGTTTGTTTGAGCTTATAATTTGAAATGTTAAATGTTATTGATATGAATCTTGTTCTATTGTTTGTCTAGCACGTTCAACAGGCAGTCAGTGTCATAAAGGCATGGAAGGCTTTGCCACCGCGTGAATCAGATAAGGCATACGGGGTCAAGACGATGGACGATGCGTTGAAGCTTCTTACGTTGTTTGGTTCACCTACACCCTCCCAACCTGCAAGCAAACCAACTGAAGGTGCTTCTTCTTCAAAGCCCAAGGCAACGCCATTGGATCCCTCACATTCGATAAAAAAGGGCAAGTAGGCGAAAAAATGATTTGTAGTTGAATTGATTATTTCACTTGTACTGTACATGATTTGGTTAAAGACTTAATTTTTTGTTGTATAGTTAACTTGGGTTTATTTAATAAATTGTGTTTAGTATATTTTTGAATTTAAATGTTCTTGTTTTGGATTAAAATAGAAGTCAACTGCGTTGTTCAGACGGATCCAACCGTGTCATAGTCGCCTATTCGGTATAAAATGACCGTATATATATATATATATATATATATATATATATATATATATATATATATATATATATATATCTTTTGGTAGGTGAACATTTACCGAATAAATTGTTAAACTCTTTAAACTTGGTGTTCGGTCATATGTGATCAGAGTATCTATCTTTGTTCGGTTTACTTGTACCGAGTATATGAACATTATTCGGTCAGTATAAGTTGACTGATCATTGTTGGTTAAAGTATACGCTTTGTTCGATTAGTGACGATCGAGTAACTGGGTGTTTGGTCCTATGTTGACGACCAAATAGAAAAAAATTAAATGGGATTGAAGAATTAAACACAATAACAATGCATGTATTTCATTACTTGAACTGCGTACACTAAGCTTGTACATAACAAATTTGGCGTGAGAAGGATATACAAAAAACAAGTGGCATTTCCAACTATACGTCACGCATCGGATGTACAAAAAATGAGTGTGTCCGATACGACGGATTACATCTTCTCTACATGATTATAAAGTATCTTCCCTATAGGATTATACTTATATCTATGATATGAAGGATATACAAAAAACAAACGCCATATGGACATAAGTAATGTCAAGGCGTACCCAAGTTGACAGTAATAGGATGACTGCCTTGAGAATACACACGTGAAGGTTGGTTTTCCTAATTAACTTCTTAGTCCGTGGTAATGCCACTGGTAATATATTTTTATCCCATCCCGAATACAATTGAGGAAATTGGCATCACACTTGAACAATACCTGTACAAATATACAAAAAATCAGTGAACAACAAATATAGCTGGATACTAGTATAAAAGGGAATAGGTTTTGGCGCATTACCCTCATAAAATGATTTCCATTTACATGTGTGATCCCAATTACAACCCGATCAATCATATTCCGTGGTGGTGCGTCCCTCAGTGGAAGAAATGTCATACTGCCTCATGGTGATAGAGACACTACAATGACATCATAACATGTAGCAATCATGAGACCCATTTTAGGCATACACATCCACTTGTCCAAAGGAGCATCGCATGAACAAGATAATTTTATCAAAGTGATCGCTCCCGAAGATTGAGCGCCAAAGATCATTATTGTCATGAAGCTCCCAGTACAAATCATTTCGGACTTGTATCCATGCACCGCCTTTATTACGTCCAAACCTACTGCGACGGCACGGTAACCACAATTACCATCTCCCCTAACATCATCAACCCTCTCAATATAATATAGACATCATTCAGGGGCTACACCGCGATAAGTCTCCTTAGTAACATTTTGTATACATGTACGAGTTCTATAGACCTTTGCAGGCACTTGCCGCCTAGTCTTCATCGGTATCAATCCAGGATGGAGGACATATTTGTGGTGGGATAGATTTTTCTTAGTGGATGCCTCATTCTCATCGGCATTAGTCACCTTTATCTTCTTGGTCGGTTGTGATGCATTTCTTCCTTTTTTGATGTCTTTCTTCCCCTTGTCTTAATTTTCTCCTTTGGCACCATCAATGACGAGGATGAGGGACAACTATTCTCACAGAGTTGTTACACATTCCTCATTATCCATATTTTCTAACCTCTCAATTACCCTACTCCGTTCGATTTACAGCTTGCTTGGAATTTATGCTCAATTTTTGCCAATGTAGGTGAACATCCTTAAATGGTATTAGTGAACCATCTAATTGATGAGTTGCAATTTCATGGGCACATGGAAGCCCGTAGGTCATGCGCAAAACACAATTGCATCTAATTGGATTGGTCCCAATCTTTTTTGCGCGATCGACCTCATTCTGAATTTTGTCTAAAGCATATTGCGAAATAAAGCCTCACAACATACGGTACAATGTAAGACCAAACCCGTGATGCACGACATTCAAACTCTTTTCAAAAGATGCCTTGATAGCATTATGTTGCCCTTCAACCAAACTATTAGTAACTTGCCACAAGTCCTTGAAATTCCCTAGAGAATTTTTAAGACATTTTTAAGGGCATTGTGTGCAACTTTCAACTCTCCTAGTCGTAAAATGTCCAAGGTGCAATGTACGGTCTATCCATGCTTTAGCAAACTTTTCTTTGTATTCCATGACCCATATGTCCATAAAGTAATCAAGCAATCCTTGTAGACAAGCATAATCGATGGCCAAATTCGATATCATCATGTTAAACACATCTTCGGAAGTGGCGTTCATCAAAGCATAACATCGAGTCAAAAAAAGTTAAAGTCTTTGTTGCATTTAAAATATTTTTTCCCCTTCCCTGCCATGGCTTTCTTAATGTTCCAAGTACATAAAAAATGAGTCGACATGGGAAAAACCATCTCAATTCCCATCATTAATCCCAACTATTTATCAGTAAGTATCACACGTGGTTTGAAACATCCATCCATAAGGTAATTAACGTTCTTCAACACCTAAATATAGTTGTCTTTATTCTCTGATGACAAAAATGAAAAAGTAATAGCAAATGATAACCCAGTTGACATCATATCAATAATCTCTAGCAAAGGCATCTGATATATGTTGGTCTTACATGTGCAATCGAATAACAAAACCTATGGGAAACATCTTAGTAACTTGATGGAGTCGGGATGAGCCCAAAACAAGTCTGTCACCACATCCGTGCCTTGCAGTTTCCTATGCCATAAGATATAATCATTTGTGTCAAGCGAATGCGTGAGTTGTTGCATTTGTGATCACCCTCTAGCCTCGTCAAACCTAATTTTTTGCCTTGCATTGTATATCATGCGCATGGTTGATGAATTTGGTACTTCCATGTTCTCTGTCCTCTTCTTTATCGTGTTTAAAATCTCTCGAGACTTGAAATTTCCATCTATCATTTGTACCACCACCTCACGTTATTCCGATTGTAATCAACCTGCGTAATAAGAGCCTATGTCGTGGTTAAGCCGCCCGCACACCACTATCACATGCCATAATCGATCTTCGTATTCCTTGATATTTATTGTAAAAGGAAAACTACAATTTTGGTCCCACATCTGGGACTTGTTGTCCCTTTCAAAACCTCCCCATGTTCATCAAACACAATTCTTTCCTTCAAATGTTCGCATCTTTACTAGCTTTCAATTTTCTAACTCTTTAGACATTACCCCTATAACTACCTGGCCTTTTGCACCCCATTTTCACCTTTCTACGATTACAACCATCACCACTTGCATCAAACCCTTTCGTGATAATAACAAATCCTTTACTGTATCCCCGACTTTGAACCCATTTAACTGACTCAACCCTAATTTCGAATTTCATGTCTGATGTTAAGTAGTTGGTGTAGTAAAAAAATAGGTAATATAATCTAAATTTCCCTGTAAAAAGGTAAATAACAATATTAAATTATATGCCCAAAGAAAGAAGACAAAAAAATCTAAAAACTCCCCAATTCACTTCAATCATTCTCATCACACTGGACAAAATCCATTTGTTCGATTATAAGTGACCAAAAGAAACATTTTAGTTTGGTTAGTGTAGACTGAGCTATTACTGTATGGTTTGGTGGCTAATTACCGAACCAACCTTTGCCAACTCTTCCATTCTTATTCAACATGTACTTGACTATATAGATGACATCTGCTCGGCCTTGTATGGCCGAACCATAGGCGAAAACTATGGTTTCAGAAATAAAGAATCTTACGAAAAAATCAACAATTACCTCTCCAGGTTTGACATCCGTTTCTCTTTTACATCCATCCTCCATTACTTACGGTAAATCGCCACGAACGACGAAAACAAACAAATCCCTATCAATATACAAAAATTTGTTCAAACCCTTTCAAGTCCATACCAAAAATGACCAAATACACCATATACCAATAATAAATATGACGACATGACTCTTACAATGGTAGTCAGCTCTGAAAAATAGAGTTTGCTTCACCGATCGTTCTCGCTGGTTATCAGAGGGGATTGTTGGAGTCGATGTTCGATCAATGTGTAGTGCATAATGATAGCGAGAGTGATTGTGATGGGGTGAGAGGTAAGGAAGTCATTTCATTTAGGGTATTTTTGCAAATGGAATGAAAAGATTTTAGTGGTTTACAAATAGTAAATTGTGGGGTGCACATAGCTGACATCTTGTGACTTTGTTCAACTATCTGTAATCGATACAAAGTCTTAAAGTACCATCATTCTTCTTCATAAAAGGGATGGGTGCGCCTCATTGCAACATAAAAGGGTGTGATGAATCTTTTATGCCTCATATCATGAAGCTAAGTCTTCAACTCTCTAAATCTCTCGGTGTTATGTGATACGTCGGTATGGAAATCGGTTTGGTGCCCTATCCAACTCAATAATAAAATCAACCTCTTATGGCGGCGGTAGACCAGATAAATCCTTCGAAAACACATGGAAACTTTATAACGACCGGTATATCCTCAAGTCTAGGTCCCCCATTCTCTTCCACTGTGTATAGTGCAACCAATCCCTTCATCTCCTCTCTAGTCGCAGGTCGGCCTTTCGTGCCTACTGCCCTCGTTAGACTACCTCTATAGGTGAATATCAGATGCCTAGGGATCTCAAATATCATTGTCATACCGAAACAATCAATATGTGCATGGTATGCTGATAACCAATCCATCCCTAAAATTGCATCAAATTCGAAGAACTCGAGGACTCTAAAGTCAGTAGGTAACTCTACCCCACCTACCTCGACTAGACATCCCTCGATAAAACTATTAAGTTAAACCATATCTCCAACTGTGGTACTCAAAATCAAGTGTACACTAAGCCTAACAAGTGTTAACACTAGGATTTGCACCATGCAACCAACAATGAATGACATAGTAGAACCAAAATCAAACAGTCATAAGCATATCTACTGAAAGTGGAAATTGTACCCTCAATGTGATTTTGTGTCGCTTCGGAATCTGGCTGTGCTACCATATGAGCTCCCTTTTTGTCCTGTTGTGGATAAGTTGCCACTGGTTGTGTGCATTCTTGGGCCATGTATCCCACCTTACCACATCTCCGACATGTGATGGGTCCACGCTGAACAAGTTGTTGTCTTTGTCCCTGATCATGTTGGACTTGTCCCTGTGTTTTCCCCTGCCCCTGTCTAAAGTCTCGGCCTTTACCTCGGCCTCTACCTTGTTGCTACTGTCGGGGTGCTGGTAATGCATGCCTAACAGGATGAGGTAAAAGAGATATGCCACAAGTGTCATGTGGAGGAGCTGGTGGCGATGCGCGTGCAACAGGATGTACGTACGTGCCCTGTGCTCCGCCCTTTTGAAATCGTCTATCTCCTATCCTTTATCTCTTACCCCTCTGTCTTATTTACTCTAAATCATCTCCTATCTCCAGTAACTCAGCACGTCCATCATCCTCTCTACCCAACTCATATGTCTCATGCGAAAAGGCTCGCTCATACATCTCTTGGAGAGATCTGGCTCCGGTGCTCACAATAGATCGTACAACATCTCGCCTCAAATCATTGCCAAAATAAAAGGCTTCATCAACATCATCCATAACTAAGTCCCCAAAAAACTGTCTGAAGTAGCCATATCTATCTCTGTAACTCATCACTGTCTCGCCCTTAGCTTATCTCAATGCCATAAACTTCTTCTTCATTCTCTTCAACATAGAGGTAGTACTGCTTGAAGAGCTCTTTCTTGAAATCATACCATGATGTAAAACTACCTCTGCTGGCCATTGTGGTCCTCCACCATACATCTGCACCCTTCTCTAGGGTGTAGTATGAGAGAATGGGTTGTAATCTGTCCTCAACTCCCAACGGAAGATGTAACTTCTCCTGTGAGAGAATCCGCCGCTCGATCTTCTAATGGACTCGCTCTCCAACAAAGAACACTGGCCTAAACCTAATGAACTCCTTCACCAGTTTAGCGTCCCTCGATAGTCTTGCTACCTCAGATGGCGTAGGTGTAGGAAAGGACGTGTCCCTAGTTGTAGTTGTCTCATGTACAATCAATATCGATAACCCCGATAAATGGGGTGCTATGGGTCTACACATGGCTATAGCAATGGTGGTGCGGATGCCCGAGGTCCCGTTATAGTAATACCTGGTGCAGTCTCAGTCCTGGTGGTCTAGGGTGTCACCTTAGTAGTATGAGTAGCGAGGAGGGCTGGTGTGATAGTTTCCATGTGCTCCCTAATGAAGGCTATGAAATTGACTAGTTGTTACCCTAAGCCGCTACACGATCAGATAGCCTCTGATAGTCATCCACTGAGGTAGTAGGAGGCTGACTACCGCTTGCTCTAGTGTCTTCGCCATCGCGTATGTCTGCCATCGAGGTCTGCAAGTAAATAGCGAACGCGAATCAACTACTACGTGATGTAACCCGTATTTATGTACATATAGAATGTAACATATACATAAAATACTTCCCCAACCCACTTTCACTAATTTCCCAACTAATAGTTTCTAGGCAAGGATCATCTGGTTTCCACATCTAAAATTTGTGTTTTATTCATCAAAAACATTGGCTCGGATACCAATTGTGACGGTCCCTTCCCTAATCTAGGGTACCACCTGATCTAATCACATAATTAAGCCAAAATCCTAATCACATATGACTTAACTATATATTAGTCAGCCTTTATATTCAAATCTCCTTAACTACTTATGTTTAGATAAATAAAATACATGCACTTTAAAACTGAGTTTTAGAGTTAATTAAAACTTATCAAAAGTTATAAAATTTAGCGGAAGTCCTTAACAAATTGTATGGAAGCAATTATTCAAAATCCTAAGTATGTCGAAACCAGGAAAATAACGATCATATTCATATATCATAAAATAGCGAATATAAACAATGTGATGTCATCATAAGTTAGGGAACTAAACGCTCCACCTAATATACAACCCAAAGTGTATAAAACATATAACTTTATAATACACAAAATATTAAAACCTACAAAATGACAATGCAGAGGTACGCTGTTGGCTCATAAGTAGTCGCCAATCTTTTCCTTGCTCGGTCTGCTCATCGACGACTCTGCGCCCACCATCATAAAAGGATGGTGAGTACAAAAAGGTACAATAATCCCCATTGACAAATTTATTCACATTTGCAAAACAAACTAAATGGTGTTCAAAATCATAAGTTCAATAAAGAATGACTAGTACCACAATTATGCCAAGAAATACCACAGTTAAACAAGTAAAACTGACACAAGGCTAAGTAGTTATGATCTAGATCTGGTCGGTTGTGACCTATGTCAGTGAAACCTTAACCACTAAAGGATGTGCGTGGTGTCGCACAGTGTAATATCAATAGGGACTTTAACCCCAGTGTCATCAGGGACTCTAACCCCGGTATCATCAGGGTCTCTAACCCCATATATGGATAACCCCAGGGACTCTAACCTTATACACCTCATCGTAGTGGCGAGTGTCAACATCCCCTAGGACTCTAACCCCGTGTGTCGGTCGACTCATAGTGCAATGAACTCTAGATTTTATAACTACTTTATAAGTCCAAGAAAATGACTCTTTAAGAATTCCAAGAATTGGCTATGTTACAAAGCACAATATTCTCCAAAGAATACAAGTCCTTCAAACCAATCATAACTCCACAATTCTTAATAGCATGCTATTTGTACTACATTTACTGTAAAATAGAAAAAAATGACATATAGCACATGGATAGATTCCAAAGAGTTCAATTTATCAAAATATTATTGAAACAAAGCTCAACAAGTGAGAAATAACAAATAAGTCTATGATATAATAGTACGAAGCTAGACATAGTCGATATAGACTACAACAAACATGTTAAAACTGGAAATAAAATGTAAATAAACAATCAACGGGTATACTAATATTAAGCAATGTAAATTCCTAGCTTTACCGGCCTTCCGACACTCCAAATATCGTATTCGAATCCCAATAACTCTTTCATAGGTTTCTAATATCACATAACATGTTGTGGATGTGTTTAGACGTTTACTTAGGGTTTTAGCCTCAGTTATAGTTTTTTGGCAAATTTGGAAAATTGCAGATTTTTATGCTGTCAGGGCAATTAACGTGCTATGTGATTTGATTAGCACGGTAGTGGTCTCATTAGCACTCTAACCACTGTATATGGTGCACTACCCAAAGTTTGCGCGCTACCTGTCTTACCTAGCGCGCTATGTGCAAAAAAATCTAGAATTTTAAAATCAGAATTTCGAGTTTTCTCCACATATAGGCTACCCAAATGACTTGGGAACCCTCATATATATCTCTAGAGCCCCAAGACATCAGCAACAACGTAAAACAACCATACATAACATCGAATTCATGAATTCATCAAATTGAACTAAGTTTATGATATAATGAAGTTACCCAGTTGATGTATCCACCTAGCTTAATAAATCCTTTATCAAACCCACTGAATTCTTGCTTATCTTCTTTTTCCTCTAGCAAGCTTTCCTTCCTATCTAGTTTTTCTAAATGAGATGGATTGAGTTGCTTATGTTGATCAATCAATCTTATACCTTGAGATAACGTTGATTCCTAGCCATTGATATTTATGCACACACGTATCTTGAGACCTATCTAATGGCACACCTCTTAACACATATCCCACTTACTTCCACTAATTAATGCCAACTAACTTCAATGTGTGACTTAATTGGTTTCTACATGTACTAGTACGTGTCTCGATGCAAATCATATGACTATTGTTTTAAAATGCTAACTTAGGTTACATTTAATTAAAATTCAACCATAGCCACATTGAAGCCACTATATAAGCTATACTAAAATCAAAATAGACTTACCACATCACTCTCTACCTCGGTCTCACGTCTGCGTGCAACTCGAGGCACATCTCCACTCACATCTTAACACCTATACACAAGTACGAGTGACTTAATAGTTTACACATATATAATACACTAGGCATATACCACAACAAATCTAACATATGTCTCGGTCATTTCGCTGCAGTCAATGCATGCATCAATCACAATGTGGGTCCCATATCACAGGTCGGTGATCTTGATTACGAATAATAAGCGAGATTAGAAATTCAGGCCGTGACATAGATCCCTCTAGAGAAACCCTGTACCTCAATCCTATGAGAGCTATTGAAGCCGAGTGACTTGATGACCCTATCAGCTTTGGTGCTGCTAATTCTGGGTTCCACGAGTTTGAGAATAGTAGGGAAAAATTACTAAAGTACTGCAAAAAAGAGTTTAAATGAGTAAAATAGGTGTAGATTTCTTTTTATTCGTTAACTAATGTATATTACTTTTTCAAAGGGCTATTAATGGGAGAGAAATTTTCTTGCCACGTGGACATATGAATAGCACATTCTCAAAAGATGCTATCCATGTAAATCTTATGGATCAGTCCACGTGGTATGAAATTGGGTTTACATGAATAACGGATTCAAAAAATGTGACATTCATGTAAATCGATCAGTCCCACGTGGACATTTAAATATTTATATATTATATTTATATGTATAATATTATATATAAATATATAAATATAATATTATATATAATATAGAATATAGAATATATATTTATTTATATATTTATACATAATATAGAAAAATATAATTAGAATGTCACCCCAAGTGACACTCGGCCATATGCAATGGCATGCGGGACCCACGTAAAAATGAATGTGTGCAAAATATGTTTTGGTGCATAACATGCATGGTACGTATCTCGAAGCGTGCACAACGGTTGCATGAGTTGTCCACCTCGAAATACTTATGTAACGTTTGTATGAGTTGTCCAACTTGAGATACATGCATATTGTTTACATGGGTTATCCACCTCGATATACGTATGTGGCATTTGAATGGTTTGCATGGATTGCACGAGGTTGCATGAGTTGTCCACCTCGAGATATGTGTGTGACGTTTGAATGGTTTGCATGAGGTTGCATGGGTCGCATATCTCGACATACGTGTGTGACCTTTTTATGAGTTGTCAACCTCAAGATATGTGTGTGATGTTTGCATTGGTTGTTCACCTAGACACACGTGTGTGACGTTACCATCACTACAAAAAAACAGCAAATCAGAAACGGAATTAGAAACGGAAATAAGATCCGTTTCTAAATCAGAAACGGAATTAGAAACGGAATAAGTTCCGTTTCTAAATTAAAAAGTTAGCGACGGAATTGAGACGGAAACAATTAGAGACGGATTTGAGACGGATCAGAGACGGAATCAGAGACGGAATTAGAGACGGAATTAATTCCGTCTCTAAAAAATGGCGCCAACATTCCCACCAAAATTTGCATTTATTACAACCGTCATTACGTCTCGAGATTCGTGCGTGTCTCGATCTCGATAATTCAAAAATGGGGACCAAAACTCTATCTCTCCCTAAAATGTCTCTCCCACCGCTCTCTCTCTCTCTCTCTCTCTCAACGAAACCTCTCTCCCTCACCGCTCTCTCTCACCGTCACCGCCGCTTCTCTCACCGTCACCGCCGCTCTCTCTCACCGTCACCGCTTCTCTCTCTCTCTCACCGTCATAGCTCTCTGCTCTCTTTTCACGTCACCGCTCTCTCTCTCTCTCTCACCGTCGCCGCTTCTCTCTTTGTCTCTCTCTCGCAGCTCTCTTTCGCTCTCATTCTCTCACCCTCTCTCTCGCCGCTCTCTGCTAGGGTTTGTTGCTATAAAATGTGGTGCTAACTAGCAATCAGCGATGCCACAAGTCTTCTTCTCTTCTCTCGCTTCGCTAGGGTTTTGTTGCGGCGATTTGCGAGAGGAATTTCCTTCTCTCAGTGACGGCCGAGGTGAGATTCTATCTTCTCTTCTCCTTTCGAGCTTGGATTCAATTCGTTTGTGATGATGTTCTTTGCTTTCCGATGTTGAGCATCGTGGTTGATCTTGTTCGGATTTTAGATTTGAATCGTTTGTTACTTATATTTAGTTTGAGATAGCGTTGAATGAGTTGTTGTTGTTGTTGTTGAAGTTTTTTTTTTAAATTAATAATCAATCTAGTTGGTGTGTAGAACATATACACCAAATGTTTGATAAAATGACTCAAATAAGGTTTACTTGTTCATTTCGAGTTTTGAGCATGGTTTGATCAGTTTGAACTAATATACATTTTAACTTACAAAAATTGTTTCTCAAATTAGGTTTTTACTAAACTTCATGAATTAACTCCAACTTAGACTATTGAAGTGAAGATTCAAAATTTCAATGGCTAGACTTCATTCTAAATTTGCTTTGATGATTGGAAATACTTTATTTGAGTGAGGTAGAGATTGTGGACGTAATTAGGAAGAAAAGCTTGAATTAAAATAGTATATTAAATGAATGCATTCCAATTGTTTAATATAATGGTTGAAAGGAAACTTGTCTTTTTTTTCAAATTCAAGAGTAGAAATTTACATGGATAAAAGAGTAATTAGATTGATATGCATCATATGCAATTATTTTTAAGAATATAATAACTAACACTTGGCTAGTTGAAGTAAACTACTTATAAATTGATCTTGGAAGAGGTTTGGACTTCCATAAAATTAAGTAGTAATGGTTTGGTAGAGTTGAACCATTTAAAATCACTTGTTTGAGCCTAACCAAACTTAGAAAAGGTTTAGGTATAAATGCATATTAGAATAACTTATAAATTCATTTTTACTAGCACATGGAAGTAGGCTTGCATATTTAAAAGAACTATTTAATATTAATGCTAGCCTTGGGTAATTAACTATTCTAATTGGAAACTATATTTGTAGTTACATGAATCCAACAAAACCCAACGCCTTTGAATATACTTTCATATACGACCACATGTTTGGACAAATGTATTGTTTAGGTTTAAATTACTAGAACAATGGTTCTATTAGCTTAGGATTTTGAGATTTATATTTATTAAGTTAAGAGCGAAACTCATATAAGATCATTTTAGTGGGTTAAGTCCCTAATATAATGAGTTAAATCTATAAAAGAGCTAGTGGATGAATTAATTCCTTTAAGTTACGTACTAAACCTCAACTAAGCAAACGATCCTTAAAACAATTGTGTCATACATTGTTTGATTGTAGATACGCGTGGATGGTTCAACTAGACTATTCGAATCATCGATTTGACGTAAAAAATTATGCAATTGTATTGTAAGTAAACTAGTAAGAAATTCAATATTATTTCTTTTTCCTTTCCTTGCATATTTTAATGGAAATGATACCTATTGTTGGACTCTACTTCCTACCGAGTGACCTAGGGTCTAAAGTGGTAGAATTGAGTCGTTTACTCGTAGGTTAAGCATTCAAGTCGTGCTTGTGGCTCCTAGACGAGATCGAATCCTCTTGGTGAGCATTCGCCATGTGTCGTGGCTCCTCACAAAGCAGTTCCTACGATAGTGAGTGATTCTTCTATTGTCATTTCAAATATATATATAATGGCTATAACACGAGAGGATAAAGTGACATTACCAAAGAAACCAAATTGGTTTGTTTTTTTTTTTTTTTTTTTGCGAATCACAAATAGCTTCCTATCTCGCTTTTGCTTGGCCACACTCTAAGCTTTTCTTTTAAAGCTTTCTTATTCTATTTGTGAGTTTTTATGCTATTTCTTCACTGCAAGAGATTTCCATCACCTGGTTTTTTTTTTTTTTTTTTTTTTTTTTTTGGGGAGTAGGAACACATGGTGATTTGTTTTGGAGCACGCACGGTGTAACTTCATTCCTATCTCGCTTTTGCTTGGCTGTGGTGAGCTTTTCATTTTAAGGTTTCTTATAAAATTTGTGAGTTTTTTTCTTTTTTTCTTCACCGCAAGAGAGGACATCACTGGTTTTTTTTTTTTTTTTTTGGGAGTAGCTTAACATGGTGATTTGTTTTGGAGCACGCAAAGGTGTTGGTGGAGGAGATGATGACTTCCTATCAAGATTTATGGTTAAATAGAGAGGTGGGAAAATAGAGAGGTTGGTGGATGAGATTATGACTTCTTATAGATACATTGTTCTCTTTTTTCTTTTCTTCTCTTCCTTTTGATAATCCCAAATTTGGTTTGTTTTTTTTTTTTTTTTTTGAGTAGGAACACATGGCTTGTCACCTTTGGAGCACACAACAGCTTTTAGATGGGGTGAGAGGATGAGTTCTAGAATCATACTTACATGATAGGTTTGTGCTTAACTTTTACTTTTTCCCTTTTACCATTCTTGCACTTCACCATTACTTATCATATGCATGTTGAAATGCAAGCCTTTCAAAGCTTGATAAATAATCCAACTCAACTTACATGATAGGTGCATCTTATATGGTTGATGTTCATGTATTTTTTGGAAGATTTCTTATTCCTCATTGTATGGTTTATTTCTTTTCTTCACCGCATTTCTTGAATGTCACTGGAATTTTTATTTAAAAGTAGGAACACATGGCTGGTTTGTTCTCGAGCACTATTTCATTTTTAGATTGGATGAAATTCGAGTTTAGGATCAAATTTGAACTGTGAATGTTGCATTGATGGGAGTTTGGGGGTCAATGTTGCTATTTTCCTACGCATTGAATGGGACTTTGGGGATCAAATTTGAGTTTTCTTTTTCCTTTAAGCATTCTTGCACTTCACCATTATCCTCTTTCATGTTCCTTATTACATCAATGCAAACACGAATGAAAGCGAAAGAAAGAAGTTTTTTTTTAAGGTTTTTTTAGCTATTTGACATTTTACATCAATTCATTACTTATTCAGTTTAAATAAAGTGTGATTCGATTGATTGTCTTTTACATGTTTTGCAATTTAGGTTGATTTGGGTTGGATCAAATAATGAAATTATAGGAGCCACCATTTTGATTAGAATTCTAATAATTTGGCGGTAATGGTTATTAATCTTTTTGCTTGTTTGTAGACTTTGATGGTCGAGTGCGGGGATCGTCACTAGAAGTTCGATGTGAGTCATTGCTCTTCTACCTTAGCTCTATCTCCTATGATGCTTATGTCCCCTGAAAAATTTAAGTTCAACTATTCAATTATTAAGTTGTTTCAAATGTCCCTTTGTCAGTGCGGTGGTGTTGAAGAACATCTCAAGACTTTTCGATTGATAATTCTTTTGTACATGTTTGGGATTGTAAGGTTTTTTTTTTTTTTTTTTTTTTGTGGTTGTTGAACAATAGGATTGGTGGTTTTGTGAATACTTAGAAATTTGGAGCATTTGTAATACTATACAATTTTTTTTGGATATATATCTTTTTCAATTTTTGATTTTTACATTTTTGTTCTCTCAATTGAATATTTGTTGATATATATTGTCGATGTATGAATGTCAATTTATTATATATTGGCAGGTTAAATGTGTTTGGATTGAGACCTATATATGTAAGACTTTAAAAACTAAACAAAAATGAAAGTTAGAGACGGAAATAGCAACGGAATCTTTGGATTCCGTTGCTATTTCCGTCTCTAATTTTTTTTTTTTAGATATGAATCAGAAACGGATAAAATTCCGTCTCTGATCCGTCTCTGATTAGCAACGGATCAGAGACGGAAATAATCAGAAACGGAATTTATTCCGTCTCTAATCAGAAACGGAATTAGAGACGGAATAAATTTCGTTTCTAATCAGAAACGGAATTTATTCCGTTTCTAATCCGTCTCTAAATCAGAAACGGAATCCATTTTCCGTTTCTGATCCAATCAGCGACGACGTTTTCAGAGACGGAACGCATTCCGTCTCTGTTCCGTTTCTGAATCCAATCAGAGACGGAATTTTTGCAAATCAGAAACGGAAAATTCCGTTTCTGATTTGCTTTTTTTTTGTAGTGCGTGGTTTACTTGGATTGCATGAGATTACATGGATTATCCACCTCGAAATACATTTGTGACCTTTACATGGTTTGCATGGATTGAACGAGGATGTATGAGTTGTCCACCTTGAGATACGTGCATGACATTTGCATGGATTGCACGAGGTAGCATTGGTCGCCCACCTCAGCATACGTGCGTGACGTTTGTTGAGTTCTTAACCTCGAGATACATGCGTGACGTTTGCATAGGTTGTCCACATCGATATACGCGCGTATCTTTTACATGAGTTCTCTACTTCGAGATACGTGCGTGACGTAAGTTGTCCATCTCGAGACACGTCTGTGACGTGAGTTGTCCATCTCGAGACACGTGCGTGACGCGAATTGTCCATCTCGATACGCACTTGTCGTTTGTATGTGTTCTCCACCTCGATACATGTGTGTGATATTTGAGTTGAACAAATAACTCCTTTGAAAAATGAGTAATTTATACAATTTAGTATTTTGTATATATAGTTCCTTATAAAAATGAGTTATTCATACTCCATCCACCTCATCAACCATACCACGCCATACATTCACTTCATCATCAGTAGCTCATTTGAAAAAAATAATTATATATTACTTTTATAATTTTTAAGTAACCTTTTATATTTGATGAATAAAAAAGTAAATCCACCGAATGTCATGAAAAGCTCCAATAGTAGGCCTATGTAGCTTAATGTAGCACAGAACATGAGGAAAGCGGTGGTCGTTTGCCCTCTGACAGTTCCAGACTAGTATGTTGCAATCCATTGATCACTGCATGCTTTTGTGGCTTTTGTTTAAAGTCGAGGGCAGTAAATGAGGGGTAGTGTTAGGTGGACTCAAAAAGTCCAGACTCAAATAACAATAAACACTTATATACCATTTTCATTAGTATTAGTGTTAATTAAAAGCATAGGTAATTATGTTTTTTTATATAAATGAATAATCATTCAGAGTCCAAATGGACTTTTCGGTAGGTGAGTAATGTACCAGGTCCTCCTCCTATGCCTCCATAAATTCTCCCTCATCCCCCATTTCAGCGTCTTCCTGGAAATTGGGATCCCAATTCTCGCAGTCATCGTCCATGTCTTGGTCCTCCGATAGGTCATAGCTCGACCCTTTTTGTGAGGGTTTAAACTCAACTTGAGCTTGCCTCTGAGATTGACCTGTTATTTTAAGTCCGATGGTCTGCCATCTTTGCACCCCTCGGTGGTTGGGGGTCCGTTGGGAGGTTGTTCCATCCTGATCGGGTGGCTTGTCCGGGATATGGATCTCTAAATGCTTCTGGGGTCCAGGCCTGTCACTAGGACTTGGATTTGGTTTAAGGGGAGGGTTCGGTGTAAAGGATTGGAGGGGGCGGCCATGTCAGGCTCTTGAATCGGGATTGTGGTGTTGCGGTGGATGATAGCTTTGTTAGGGTCTGATTGGGATCTGGTTTGGTAAATGGTTGTGCCCTGACTTTTTGGGGTCAGAGATTTGGGTTGGGGCGTCTTGGTTTTTAGCTTTTTTGGGCTATCAGGATTGGGTTTGTGGCTTGGTGGGTCTTTCTTCTTCGAAGGTGTTAGCTTATGAACTTTTGGGGCTCCAGCTGCGGTTATGGGTGACTTGCCAGTGGGTTGGCAGTTGGTGTCAAGCTCCGTGTGAGTTTCAGCATGGGATTTGGCTAAGATATCAAATCTGGAGCCTCCAGATCTCCTTTGGTTAATGGGGAGTGCCAAACCTGGCGTCGTACTACTCTCCATACTTGGCTTTTTTCGCATTTGTCTTGTTACCTGCACCCATAGGCCTAGCTCGGACAGTAGGTGTCTTGTTTGTGAATCTGGTGGTGGTTGCTCCGCTGGTCCTTGTGAGGCCGGTGTGATTTAAATCTGGGTTTGGGGAAGGGGTGATGCTAGGCCCGGTTGACTCTGGGTGGGGATCTCTAGGGATTTTGCATGCGCAGGTCGCTCGTATGACCGTACTTTCCACGCGAGAAACATATAGTAGGCAAGTCCTCGTATTCTATTCTCTAGAGTTTGCTATCCACCAATATGCAGGGGTCAATAGGCTTAGTGAGGTTGAGCTCAACTGCTATTCTGGCGAACTTCGCTCTGAAGAAGCCTGCCGTGTTGTAGTCGATCTTTCTAACTTTTCTGAACGACTCGGAAACTTCTCTTATCACACTCTTGTTGCAGCATCTTATTGGGAGACCTGTAAGCGAATCCAGGCTACGATGGTCTTGATTTGCTTATCCCTGGGTCGAAGTTTGGGCTCCATAGCTGAACAGTTAGGTAACTACCTAACGCAGTCCAGGGTCCCCCCCACCAGCGATTGATTTGCTTATCCCTGGGTCCAAGTTTGGGCTCCATAGCTGAACAGTTAGGTAACTACCTAATGCACTCAGGGCCTCCCACCAGCGCATTGAGATGGTACCGCGCGTTGTTGAACTTGACTAGGAAGAAGTTTTTTTTCCATGTCGAGGACCCTCAAAGTGTTTGTGGGTCTCCACATGGAACGTATTTTGTTAACCAAAGTGCTTAGGCCCTTGGAGCTTAACACTGTGTGTTAGAGTGCCCCACCATCATCTCGTGGGTCTCGATGAAGAAATGAATGGCCTTTAAGCCATCCGTCACCTCGCGTATATGTCATGTTCCTTCTTTATGACAAAGTCATTTAGGTTCAGGAATTCATCTCACCAACCGTAGCATTTTCTTTGATTACAGTGTCCTTAAAAGATGCTGGGGGCGTTTGGAAGGGGCGTTCATCCTCTCGACATTCTGATTCCTTGAAAGATGCTGGGGGCTTTGAGCTAGACATCTGGCACCTCTCCTCCTAGCACTCCAATCGACATTTTTTTTAATGGAGTATCCTTTAATTCATTAAGTTTCAAATTAATAATGTACTCAAGAGTTTTTTCTTTGCAAAACTTGCTATTGTAAGATATGTAGTTTTAACAAAACAAATAACTTCACTTTCTCATGATTTTTTATTAAGTTCAGGAATTCACAAATAAACGTAAATTATACTCATCATTGATAGACTTTAATACTTTCGAGAGTTTATATGACTTAACACAGTTGAAAATGAAACATAATTCAACTAGCTAATTGTATTCGAGGTAAATCTTTTACTCGAAAAGTTTCTTTTACTTTCGCCTTTTTTTTTCGTTATTTGATTTTTCTCTCATTCTTCTCATTTTCATTTTTATTTTATAGTCTATGCTCTTTTTTTATGGACTTTATTTTTACTCACTTTTTTCAACCATCAATTTTGCTGCTTCAGTTCTTGTAAAACTTGTGAGATTCTCTCTTTTATATATATATATATTTATAAAACTTTTGTAAGCACTTCTCACTTTTACTAAAGCAAGTAATTTAACTCTAACTTTTAATTTATAATGTCTATTTCTTTCCCTCTTTGCATTAAATCTTGATTTGCTATGTATTTGCAATTATGATTTACACTTATTATAGAATCCTTGGAGATATAAATTTTTCTTCAAGAAGTGTTATAATTTTTTGTTTTTGTTTCAAGTTCAAGGTCTTTCTCAATTTTAGGCATCTAATCGTTAAATCACACAGTTGTTTGCTACATTTCATTTTTTTTCTTCTTCAAAATTTAAAAATATTATCGTAAGTTTTATATCAACAAGATACTTTTAATTTACTCATCCACAATTAAAAGCATGAACATACAAATAGACTACTTAGTCATTATATATTATTATGTATAACTTAATCTATACTACTTAAACATTCATATAGTAAGAAAAACAAGAAATTTATACACTACAATGCTTTCCTCCTAACTGCTTCAAACTAAAACTTAAACGTTCATACATGTAGTGTTAACCTTATATCTCAATCTACCTTATCAATTCTCATAGTGTAGTGTAGTGTCGATGCTCCCAAACTTAAATTAAACATTGCCTTTAAGGTTTAAAAGTAAGCCTAGAACATGAAAACAATAAAATATACAAACATATATAATAACACAAGTCATAATAAACTAAACTAAACATAGAATTAAAATAACTAAATAGTTAACAAAATATCTAAAATGTAAAAAAATAAATGGTATCGGTGTCACTCTCAACTCTCCAAGTCTAAAGGATTCATAATACACTAACTTCAGGACTGCGCGTCGTCATCATAATCTAGATCACCAGCTCCAGCATATGATACTGTTAATGTCCACCTTCCTGCTTTGCGCTAAATCCTGATCAAGCACATAGTCCGATGCTGCTGGAAAGCTGTGGCGGCCCCAAACTCCTAGGCAAATGGGGTACCGCCACGTCACCAGACAAGTCATCAAGCATGTCACGTCACCGCACACTTAATTTTGACTGCCTCCGACCTACACCTTTATACGTATCTTATTCGCTTTAATTTAGTATTTATGGATATTTTATGGATATTCACATTAAATTGACTAAGTTAAGTTATTCACGATTTATTAAATTATTAAACATCAAGCGGAAGCCTTTTAAAACATGCAAACAACGTAGGAAAGAAAATTTTGCATATGTATAAATAACCCTATAGTGTGGAAACCTGGCAATAGATACCATGTATATTAATGAGCGACAAAAGTTTAAAAGGTGAACATATACATGTATCAGGTATACAAGTCCTCCCAAAAATTTCATAAAAATAGTAAATAGATACATACAACACCTACGCGAAAATGACGGACTCTCCTAACTCAGACGTAGTTGCCTAAGACGCACTTGCCTCGGTTTGTCGCAAGATCCGCGATTTGTCACCAAAAATAATGACAAATTCAAAATGAGTAAATCCAAGAGAACTTTAGGTAATATTCACGAAATCCAATAAAATGGCTACAATTTATGCAATTTAAATAAATGACAAGAATAAAGAAATTCGCATAAACATAAGTCGTTAAGAAGTCAAATTTGGACACGAGTGTAGTGTGACAGAGAACCCTGGTCAACATCCGGGAATCGTCTTAGCTAAACCGAAAGGAACCCATGACGACCACCTCGCCAAACATCTCGCGATCGAATGAGAGGAACCTATGAATGGTCGAATGAGAGGAATCCCATCCAAACATCTCTCGAGAGGAACCCATGAACGATAGAACCTCATCCAAATGTCTCTCGAGAGGAACCCATGTGCGGTAGAACCCCATCCAAACATCTATCGAAAAGAACCCATGACGTAGACTTAGGTCTTCGTCAAACATCTCTCAACCTACGGGTCTCGCGGAGAATAATCACTGCATAGCCCTAAAATGGCCAATTACTCGAACAACGCGGGATAGCTAGCCCCGGGGCGTGAGTCCGTGCCATGCCCGACCCTGTCGACAAATACGCATACACACGTGGGAGTGGGTGAACGGTGATCAAACACCAATAAATAGCACAATGTAATACTTGAAATGCGAAATAAAATAAGTGGCATAAATGAGTTTAACTATTCTCGTGGGTTTACTTACCTCAAACAATTCGCAAAACGCCTTTAAAACGTCCCGCACACGCATCGAGATGCGTACTCGACACCCGACTATGGTAGCCTAAGTCCATGGTGTCCAATTATATAATTTTTTTTTTTTTTTATTTTGGAGAAAGAGACAAAATGAATGATGAGTTTAGGTACGGTGAGATGATGTGTGATGTGACAACTCAATCTCATACTACCTCGTACACCCGTGTTACGCGCACTCCGCGACGTCGTACACTCTTGTCGCTACACGCGCACAACGCAACCAAACGAAATTCTCAATTAACGCGGCGCGAATTATCAAATAATAGTAAAATAAATAAACACTCACGCACAAAAATAACATATTTTACCCATTAGGCGTGTCATAGATTTTTTTTCCACGAAGTCCACGTGGGTCTGAGCTTAGGATCTTAATCTGTAATTTGTCAGTTAATCGGGATTGATTAAAGCGGGTCGTTACAAAAGCAAAGTGACCCATCAGTAAATCTCATTTGTGTGCTTGTTTCATATCTACCTATGTTCCTTTAATGATCAACAAACAACATGAAATTACGTTGCTAGTTCCGTTGGTGTTGCTCTCTCCTCCCCATATCCTGCTCACATCTCAACACGAATGCTTAGTAATGCGTCGTGTCATCTTGATACTGTCTCTGCATTTTGGATATCCACAGCCTCTGCTGCCATAGAGTAAAATCCTCTGGTAGTGGTACTGGTGCATGCGGTAGATAAGGTGGTGAAAAGACTTTAGGATCATCCAAGTCTTGTTTTCCAACCTCTTGGTTTACAAACTCCTAGCCTTTACCAAGTCTCTGCTGCAGTTGCTCCTCCTCTTCTGCATATCCTTTTTTTTCTAGCACTCGGGCTAATTCTGTTGTTGTTGTTGCTTTTGCCTAATCCTCTTGCCTTTTGGCCAACAATTCAGCCTAAAGTCTAGCTCCCTCAGCTCTCTCTCTCTCTCTCTCTCACCCTCTCTCCTCGGAGTCTTAATAAACAATTGATGATTTCAATCTGAGCATGAAAGCTTCATCCATAGTTAGGCCTTTATATCAAGTTCTTCGTCATTTCTCAATCTCGGTTCGACCTTTAAGCACATCTAAGTAATCAAGATAGGAAACACAAATATGTTATCTCTTTCTGACATGATTGACTCCCTTAAACTGTTGTATATGTTCTCATCGATGTTAATCTCCCCGTTCTTTGTAATTTAATAAAGACAAACCGTTTTTGGCTTGTTAATCTAACCATGTTGAGAAGTTGGATATAGCGATGCAACATGGAAATGTTATCACATTTTATAAGCTTTTCTAACACTTCCCTTCTTTATGTGCTTTGATACATTCTCAGCTCCCGTGACACATCCTTGTTGTCCTGGGATAACCAATGCGTTCCTTTTAGCTCTAAAAGAGTATAGGTTATAGGGTCTCTCATTTAACTTTGTCGAAAAATTCGGTTTGGATCCATACAAACTTAAGTGTTCCAACCCACAAATGGTATTGATTTCATGTCTATTAAAAGGAATAAAAATTTCTTTCACCTTCTCTGGCTCATCCTTGTTAGTGAACTTCGCATTAGCAAGAAATTCATAAACAATCTCACTCATTCTTTTAACTTTATTCTTTCTATAGTCTTGAGTGAGTTGCTTTCAATCTTGTTGCCTAATGAAGTTATTCATTATATTATCATACTTGGCCAGTAAATTTATTCCTCGTTCATAAATGAACTCCCTATGTAAGATTTTCTCATATCAGTCCTTAGCCTCTCTACTAATGAAACATTTGGATTTAAAAAGTCTAGCTCCTCTTCATTAGGGTTTTTTGAGTTAATGCCTTAAAATCATATACTATAGTTTGGCTAACTTGTTTCTTGTTCTTGCCTTTTCTTCAAAATTCAAACAACTAAACAATAATGCAATGCAACTCGGGTCTTCAAATCACCTAAAAAATCAAAATTCATATCACACGAATGATGCACACGCCAAATAATGCAAAGACATCGACTAAGTCTCAATGGGTAACATTATGCTCAACATTCACACAATCTTGTACAACCCCAAATCCACAATTTCATGCAATGTAATCAAAATTTTCAAAAACCCAAAGCATAAATAGATGGAATTGTAAATTTACCTCAATGCCAATTTATTTCCGACATAGAACACTCCTTCAAGTGTTTATCAATCCAAGCCCTCTATCTTTTCTCACTAATTAGAACTCTAGCTCTCCTTGAACCAAAAATCCAAAAATCTTAGCCCTAGCTTTTCAACTTGTACAAATCCATAATGCACTTGCCTTTTTCACTCTCAATCATTAGGAACTCTTTAATCTCACTTCAAAAATGATCAAAGCTTGGTTCTAAAGGGATGTATGCTTGGTGGTTATGGTGGAGCTTTAATGAAAGTGTGAAGAATGAATGAAAATGGAGGTTTAAACCCCCTTATATCGACCCCGACACTGCCATTGGTGTTTGTTTTAATTTTTGCTTGCTGCCATCTCGACACTGTGGCCGTTCCCTACAACGTCGAATTATTTGCCAATGCACTTCATGAATATTTTTATTAATTTCTCTCTGGTGCTCTTCTGACTTTGTGTATCAATCACACAAATTGTTGCGACCGCATGAAATCCACGAAAAATATATAAATTATTAAATTTTACATTTGATTTGCCCATTCACCTTACCTTTATTGCTTTGAACTCCTTTGCTATTTTTCTCTATTTAATGAGTCAGCGAGACATTTTCATTCCGATCACCCAGCGAATGGTCTTTCCTACACATTTGACACAATTTTTTTAAAATTTAGAACTAAAACTTTTTAATTGTACTTATCAAACTAAATAACTAACTACTAACTAAATCTCAAAAACTTGAAATTTAAAAACCCCTGGGCCGCCTCCCGGTAGCGATTAATCTAAGTAATTAGTCTGATGCTTTTTTTCGCTCGTTTAGTCCGAGTCTAAATCGAGAAGATCCATCTGCAAATCGGAGATTATGATATCGTTCCCGTTCAGATGTAATTCTTCACCATCGACAAAGACAACATTTTCAGCATCATCGCCTTCATCAATAGTTATCGTTATCTCTAACGGCCCGAAAATTTAACTTGTGCCACTTGTCAGGTCAGGGTCGTATGTGAGATCCACTCGTCGGAATACGTATATCCGAATCTCGGGTAGAGACATCGAGAATACCCAATTTAAGATTATAATGCTAATTATTGAGAAATGTATATTCGAGGAATTTGGTGAGCCGAAAAATGAACAGGGACACGCATCAAGTCGCGTGTCGATGTGGGACCGAGATAGTGGCTTAATATGGCTATATTGGCTATAGTGATTTTAATGTGGTCATATTAAAACCATATACATTAGATACGCTTCGTGATACGTGTGACGCGAGTATCGAGATTATGCAGTGAGGCGGGTTGATGCCTCGAGATGCGTGCTGCTCAGTTTTTAAGGAAAGCATAAAAAAATATATGTTTTTTATGTGCCTCGAGTTTCGCTCCATACGAATCTCGAGGACAATAGTTTACTTAATGAGGAAGAAATCAAAAACAGAAGAGGAGAGGGAGATCGTGAAGTGGGAAATGAGAGAGAGAGAAGAGGAGAGAGAGAGAGAGAGGTCGGTGAGAGAGTCCTGGCGCGGCTCCAGCAGCGACGCTGGCGAGCGAAAGCGCCGACGAGTGGCAGCGGTGGTGCGACGGTGGTGTCGGCACCGGCTCGGTGACGGCAGTGGCGCGGCTTCGACGTTGGCGCGGTGAACGACGCGATGACGTTGTCAGACCGATCGGAGGCGTGACTTCGACGAATTTTCGACGACGCGATGGAGGTGAGGTGTACTTCACTTAATTTTAGTGCGATCTGCATGATTTAAGTAATTTAATTGGTATAAATTGACACCATAGACTTAGAAGGTAGAGTCGAGTGTCGGGTGCGCAAATCGAGGCGTGATCAGGACATTCTCGAGGTAAGTAAACTAGTGTATAGTAATTTCATTGCCTTGATATTGTTGTTCGTTGCTTTGATATTGTTATTCATTGTTTTGATATTATCCTTGAAAGTGTTATAGCATAGAGTGGCCCATTTGACAAGTGAGTCATGGTTACTGTTATCTGCGATATAAAAGTGTTAGGGCTGGGAGGCAGGGGTCTCGTCCTAAACACGAGGTATTACCTGGACGTTCGTCGATATCTCCCAATTGAGTGTACGTTGGGGGCTCTTATCTAGGTCTGTGGATATTTCATAGTCGTACGGACTAGGGCAGGGAGGCAGGTGTCTCGTCCTAGATCCGCGTCTGTGATATCTCATAGTCGCAAGGCTTATGGCTGGGAGGCTGGGGTCTCGTCCTAAACCCGAGTCTGCTGGGCTTTTGCCGCGACTGAACGACCTTTGGTCGGGACTCCTTGTTATTTGGCCTCACTCATCGATTGATTGTTTACAGTCTTTTATATTCATGCGTTACTTATTCATTTCTTTCTAATTGCATGAATTCAACTGTTTTAGTTGTTTTGAAATGTTGTATATGTCTTACTGGCTTTACTTACTTGGGCTTGTTATTTTTGGGTTTGATCGAGTGCAGATCTACGATCCAACAAGGGGAAGGCTCCATAACTAGGTGAAATTTTTGTATATCTTTTATTTACTCTCCTCCGATGGTGATATAGTTATGCAGGGTTCCACAATTAGGTTTCCTAACTTTTTTTACATTATTGTTGAGTTATTTAGTGCATAAATTGCTTCCGCTAAATCGTAAAACTTGCAAAAATATTAATAACTCAACTTAAAATGGTGAATTTACGTATAATGAGGGATTGGAAGGCTGACTAAGTCTGCATTGACCTTGCGAGACTGGCTCGGGGGTCCACTTAGGCTTAGGCCGGGCGGGGCCCAGTTTGTGAAAAATTGGGGTCGTCACAGTTGGTATCAGAGGCTAAATTTTTACAATTGGCTCTTAATTAACCCATAACCAGCATAAGACATAAACCAGCGGAAGTTAGGAACCCTGAACTTAGAGTAGAACCCTATAATCTTGACTTAAGTCTTCGTTGGGAAGTGAGGAGAGTTGGAGAAATTAAAAATTTGAACTATATGTGATATTTGATGTGTTGTATTATATTATTATCGATAGATATACGATATTCACTCTTGTGTATCGCGTGAGACGCGATGAGTAAAATTGAAAAAGATTGACAATAAATTTATCGGATTCAGAGAAACTGATAATAAAGAAGATTGATGGTAGGTGTTCTATTGGCTTTTTGCTTGAAGGATTATGATATCATAATAGGTCACAAACTCCGAAGAGGGATACTCTTTAAGTCTTTGTCCCATGATTGGTGTATTCGTTGTAGGAGTGGAATGAGTTTGTTGTCTATCTTTAACTTAATTTATGTGGAAATTATGTGAAATCAATTGCTTTTTTTTTACTTGGAAGCTAACTCCTGGGCAATATTTTTCTGGATCTAAGGTGGTATTGCATTGCCTTCATGCACGGATCGAATGTGACAATGTTGGTGGTTGTGGCATATTTGGGAAGATTGGAGCTGCAGGATTTTTTTTTGGATAAGTAACTCGTGCCTTGGAAATGCGAGAGTTGTTTAACTTCAATTCAGCCTCGCGGATAGTGGCTTAAGAAGTCTTTTGATTATCCCATGGAGGATTGGCTGAGAAATTGTCTGTTTCTTATGCGGAAAAAAAAAGATTTGCAAGACAAGTAGGTTAATGCAGACTCTAAGGGAGCAGAGTGTTGAGATGACTTGAGAGCTAATGATTCCATCATGTATGGACTCCTTAGCTTTGACAAAAGTTTTGGAGTAGTAGTGTTGGATCTGAAGCCCAAGTAACTCCACTTTAGTGATACTAAGCATTTATAGTCTCAGGGTTGGTGAAGTCGACCACCACCTTTAGGGACTTACAAATGAATTAAGTGTTGCGAGCTGAGGTAGAGTCTGCAAATCGTTCTAAAAGTTAGTGGCCACCTAAGTATAAATCCTACGAGATTGTATATCTCAAGAATTCTCACATGGATGCGTTAGTAAACGTACTGAAAAGAGATTTTTGTGCAAGTAGTGCATGTTGTAAAAATGTATTCGATATGGTATATTTGTTGTGTTGTAATATATATACGATATCGAGGATTCATGGCTATGGAAAATGCGGCGACGTTTCGGACTGGGTTTAGGAATGATCGTGAGGCTGCAAGTTTGCAGTTTGCGAGTGCTGATGAGCTGCATACATCGCACTGCATACATCGCACTACCAACGACTGCAAGAGATTTTTCGATTGTTAAGGGCACAGGTTACACCGTCGTCGTCTACGTCGCAGCACCAGTTATTCAGGTTGGGCGTGTTTTTACAGTTTACAACCCACCTGAAAAACTTCCAGTTCAGGCAGGACCTGCAGTGACCGAAGTGACACATGTTCGGGCCGAGATAATACCTTTTATACCTGAGACACCGGCTGAGGATACGCTGAGCACGCCGATTGATACTGGGGTTAGGGCTACAGTTGAGGAGAGGCAGACTCGTGAGTTTCGGAGGCATCATCCGGAGAAGTTCCACGGGGTACTAACATCGAGGCTGCAGAGGGGTATATGAGGAGACACGAGAATATACATGATGTACTGGCCATACCAGCGCAAATGCAGTCGAGTATATCATCAACTCTTCTGGTCGGCGAGGTCGATGTCTGGTGGCGTACTACGAAAGTGTCGATGGGGAACAGTCTATAACCTGAATAGGACTGAGTTTCAGACCACTCGACAGAGGACCGGGGAGTTGGTTGCAGTATATGGATCGGTATATACACATGATGAAGTATGCTGGGGGTATGGCTGACACGGACACTGACCAGTCTTACTACTTTGTACACGGTCTACTGGACTCGATTGGTTCTGGGGTAGTGACGACGGCTCGAGCACATTATTGGAGGCCTATGAGAAGGCTATGGCTAGTGAGAGCGTGGGAGCACACGCATCGGAGTACCAGTCGCAATTTTGGCATCGTCACATTTAGTGCGAGGGTCTGGAGATGATCAAAGGAAAACGAGGGTTAGACGGTTGTGGCAAAGAGATCAACCTCAGAGCGTATTGCGTTTCCACCATATGCGGCGTATATGGCGCCAGTATTAGATGGCCCAATGCAGAGTTACGCTAGTGTATTACAACAGCTAGCACCGTCAGATCCTTAGCATAAGTACCATCAGTGGCAGAGGCAGAGGCCAAAGACAGGGTTAGAGATCCAGTCGAGTGCACAGACAGGGATAGCGATCTAGTCATGCACATGGACAAGGACATGTTCTAGTTGGATCGAGATTTCAACGTATCTGTGTAGGCGTATGGACAGCAAGGAACGAATTCATGTTATTGCCACGTCAGGTCCTACTACTACCCCTTGTAACTTAATAGAGGGTACGAGTTGGGTTGAGACTCACTCGATCGGAGAGACTAACGAATAGTCAGAGAGACTGATTTACATTCTCGCGGACATACAGCGGATATACGTATGTTAGTGACAGTGGATCATGATATTAAAATGTTCATTTGTATTCCAATATATGTTGCGAGGATGTTGCCCTGACATATATTGATAGGAGGAGAGAGATGGTGTGTTTTTTGCTTGGAGGTCTCGGAGGAGCCCAGCTCGTCACGGAGGAGCCCAGCTTGTCGCGGAGGAGCCCAGCCCTACAGAGTAAGATGGGGGTATGGCCTTGGGCGAGTATGGCCTTGGGTGGGTATGGCCTTGGGTCTTCATTCATAAAACACTATCTTCCTTTGAGACTTCGAGGACGAGATTCTAATTCGTTGGGAAGACTGTAACGGACCAAAAATTTGACTTGTACCACGTGTCAGGTCAGGGTCGTATGTAGGATCCACTCGTCGGAATACATATATCCGAATCTCGGGTAGAGACATCGAGAATATCCAATTTAAGATTATAATGCTACTTGTTGAGAAATGTATATGCGAGGAATTTGGTGAGCCGAAAAATGAATGGGGACATGCCTCGAGTCGCGTACCGACGTGGGACCGAGATAGTGGCTTAATATGGCTATATTGGCTATAGTGGTTTTAATGTGGTCATATTAAAACCATATACATTGGATATGCCTCGTGATGCGTATGACGCGAATATCGAGATTGTGAAGTGAGGCAGGTTGATGTCTCGAGATGCGTGCTACTCAATTTTTAAGGAAAGCATAAAAAATATGTTTTTGATGTGCCTCGAGTTTCGCTCCACACGAATCTCGAGGACAATAGTTTACTTAATGAGGAAGAAATCAAAAATAAAAGAGGAGAGGGAGATCGTGAAGTGAGAGATGAGAGAGAGAGAAGAGGAGAGAGAGAGAGTCCCGGCGCGGCGCAGCGGCAGGTCCAGCCAGGCGACAGCCGCGGTGGCGGTGGAGGCGAAGCCACGACGCGGACGGCCAGCGCGGACGAAAACACTGGATGGACTACCACCACCAGCAGCAAGGAGCTTCGGCGAGCGGCCTCGCCATCGTGGCGGCAGATCGGAGACGACGCAGGCCAGCGAGCGCGTTTCGCGGTAGCTGTGACTGTCGGCAGCGGCTCGGTCGGTAGCAGCGCGACTCGCGGCTACGCGGAGGCCGCCGACAGCGGCGTAGTACCTTCGAGGTAGCGGTGGCGGAGGCTTGGACCAACAACGAACCAGTCGCGATGGTGGGTGACGCAGAGGCATGAGCAGCCGCTCCAGTAACGGCGGTTAGCGCGGCGGCGAACGGTGCGAGTAGAGGCTCCAGCGCCAGGTGTTGGCGCGACTGCCGCAGAGGCGGCGGCGCGTCTCCAGCTGCGACACCGGCAAGCGACCGCGGGAGCGCCAGCGAGTATCGAGATTGTGCTGTGAGGCGGGTTGGGGCCTCGAGATGCGTGTTGCTCAGTTTTTAAGGAAAGCATAAAAAATATATGTTTTTGATGTGCCTCGAGTTTCGCTCCATACGAATCTCGAGGATAATAGTTTACTTAATGAGGAAGAAATCAAAAACAAAAGAGGAGAGGGAGATCGTGAAGTGGGAAATGAGAGAGAGAGAGAGAGAGAGAGAGAGAGAGAGAGAGAGAGAGAGAGAGAGAGAGAGAGGAGAGAGAGAGACCCAAGACGACTCCAGCAGCGACGCCGGCGAATGGCAGCGGTGGTGCGACTGTGGTATCGGCACCGGCTCGGTGACGGCGGTGGCGCGACTTCGACGTTGGCTCGATGAACGACGCGATGGCGTTGTCAGACCGATCGGAGGCGTGACTTCGATGAATTTTCGACGACGCGATGGAGGTGAGGTGTACTTCACCTAATTTTAGTGCGATCTGCATGATTTAAGTAATTTAATTGGTATAAATGGACACCAGAGACTTAGAAGGTAGAGTCGGGTGTTGGGTGAGCAAATCGAGGCGTGATCAGGACATTCTCGAGGTAAGTAAACCAGTGAGGAACTGTATAGTAATTTCATTGCCTTGATATTGTCGTTCGTTGCTTTGATATTGTTATTCATTGTTTTGATATTATCCTTGAAAGTGTTATAACATAGAGTGGCCCATTTGACAAGTGAGTCATGGTTACTGTTATCCGCGATATAAGAGTGTTAGGGCTGGGAGGCAGGGATCTCGTCCTAAACACGAGGTATTACCTGGACGTTCGTCGATATCTCCCAATTGAGTGTACGTTGGGGGCTATTATCTAGGTACGTGGATATTTCATAGTCGTACGGGCTAGGGCAGGGAGGCAGGTGTCTCGTCCTAGATCCGCGTCTGTGATATCTCATAGTCGCAAGGCTTATGGCTGGGAGGCTGGGGTCTCGTCCTAAACCCGAGTCTGCTGGGCTTTTGCCGCGACTCAACGACCTTTGGTCGGGACTCCTTGTTATTTGGCCTCACTCATCGATTGATTGTTTACAGTCTTTTATATTCATGCGTTACTTATTCATTTCTTTCTAATTGCATGAATTCGACTGTTTTAGTTGTTTTGAAATGTTGTATATGTCCTACTGGCTTTACTTACTTGGGCTTGTTATTTTTGGGTTTGATTGAGTGCAGATCTACGCTCTAGCAAGGGGAAGGCTCCATAGCTAGGTGAAATTTTTGTATATCTTTTATTTACTCTCCTCCGATGGTGATATAGTTATGCAGGGTTCCACAATTAGGTTTCCTAACTCTTTTTACATTATTGTTGAGTTATTTAGTGCATAAATTGCTTCCGCTAAATCGTAAAACTTGAAAAAATATTAATAACTCAACTTAAAATGGTGAATTTACATATAATGAGGGATTGGAAGGCTGACTAAGTATGCGTTGACCTTGTGAGACTGACTCGGGGGTCCACATGGGCTTAGGCCGGGCGGGTCCCAGCTCATGAAAAACTGGGGCCGTTACATTATCTTCCTTTCTCTTATGTTTAAATTTGCTTTGACAGTGTTCAAGAATGGTCGCCCGAGTATCATAGACACATCATCGTCCATATTGTGGTTCATGACCTCAAAATCTATGATGAATGTGAATCTACCCACTTTCACATACACATTCAAGACTCTTCCTATAGTTGATATCATGTTGCCATTAGCTACTTGCAAGTCGTATCCGGATAATTGATTTTCAAGTCGGCGTATAACATGTCCATTAGTGACATGACATTGACTGAGGCTCCCATTTCACATAATATGTTTCTAAAGCGGTACTCTTTGATGTTTATCGGTATGCTTAACTTTCCAAGATCTCTCCTTTTAATAAGTTGAAGCCTTGGGATAAACAAGAGCTTTGGGTTCAGTTTCTTCGGAACCAACTTGATGTCATTGCCTTGTGGGTCTTCTTTAAAAGGTCCCTCATCTTTTTCCTTGGCCTTCTATTGTTGTTGTTTTTTTCATTAAGGCATTGATAATTTGTTTCTTCAAACCATCAAGCTCATCTTGCCTCACTTTTGTTTTGTGGTCATGCATCTCTTCATATTTTTATCATAGCCAAAGTGTTGACTTTTTCTGGCTTGTACATCATTTGTTCTTGTCTTAGCTCTTTTGTTACTGTAATGCTCATCATATGAACGACACTCATGTTCTCCTTGGGATTGCTGACGATGTTGCTGAGAAATTGTGACATCTGAGAATTTTATAAACTTAATTAGGCGTCTAATTAAGTATTTTCATATTTAATTTGGAATTTAGGCATCCGAGGTGGGACCCGCACGTTACAGATCGGAGATCATACTTTTAATATTATTTTTTGTGTGTTGTATGGCTATTTGATATATTATACACTATTTTGACGTGAAATAGGTCAAGTGGAGTGTATACGCGGTGTCCGTGAGTTTTGAAGCGCGTTGGAAAATTTTCTCTAGTTTTTGGTAATTTTGGGTATTTTTTTGAAATTTAATTTGAGTATTAATTTGAAGAGATAACCTTGAAATTAAATAAAATAATTAATAAATTTGTGAGCGCTTAGTGACATGTGGGGTCGAGGGTGACATGCGTAGGATGTATAATATTGTGCACGCCCGAAGATGGTCATTGGCACGCGTGACGAATTTATAGCCGCGAAAATATATAGGTGTATATATTTATATATAATATAGTTTTTATATATAAATATATAAACCAATCATATAATTCGGATTAAATAAAAATATACATTGTATGCGCATCGAGATACGCATAGTGTGAGTGTCGAGAAAATCTTACATTTATCCAAACATATACCACCTCATTCAAGTTTAAGTTGAGATAAAGATTGACCTCGAGATATGTAGTATATACATCAAGAATGGTCAAAATGAATAATGAAAATGAATCATATGATCTGGTCGAGATTCGCATGCAATGCAAATCTCGAGGATTTCATATATTTATGTCCAACGTAAACCCTTCTTCTTCACATGTATTTCAAAACCAAGAGAGATTGATTGAGGCTGAAAGAGAGGGAGATAGACAGAATGAGACCAAGAAAGAGAGAGATTGAGGTTGAAAGGGAGGGAGATAGACAAAAGGAGACCAAGACAAAGAGAGAGAGAGAGAGAGAGAGAGAGAGAGAGAGAGAGAGAGAGAGAGATATGAGATAGAGATCTCGAGATTAAGGTGAGTTTGTGAGTTGTTTGTTGTTGTTGGTGATTATGACGGGTTCGAGTGTTGTTAATGGAAATTCAAAAGTTTTTGATCTTGGAACCGTGGGGATTGGTTTTTGGGTTTGGATTCGAAAGGGAAACAAGTAGATTGTTGTTGTTGAATTCATTGATTGTGAGACAAAAGAGAGAGGGTGAGGAATTGATCTAAATAAAAAAAGGCTCAGACCAACTGTAAAAATAGTTCATCCGAGGAAGAAGACGACCCTCCTAAGTCGTATCCTCTATCCCTTGACCATTAAAGGGGTCTAGGCCGAAAATTTTTATTTCGTTCTTAGGGAGGGAGGAAGGGGATGCCACCTGAACGAGGTTCAACTCAGTTGAGCTGAACCGAACTCGGTTAAGGGATAAAACCTCTTCCTCTTATTTAAATTAAAAAAATTATTTTAAAAAATAGTAAAAAAATTGAAAAGATCCCTAAAAATAAGGGAAAATACTGAAAAATCGAATTTTTAGACAAACTGGTAGAAATTGGGGTTTTTATGAAAATGAGAAATTTGGAATTTTCTTGATTATTTATATAAGGGTTTTTGTCTCGTAACGATACCCGAAAATATCCAAAATTTGGAAAATTGTTTAAAAGCCTAAATGTTAATTTTTGGCGCGTGTCGAATGCGGCAAAATATATAATCCCAATTAGATTACCAATGACCACAAGAACTGCAGTAGTGGCAAGCACGGTGTCGAACCACGAAGACCAAATTTCTGACTTATGCTACGAAACTAAAAATAACTCGGGGAGTCCACAGGAATAATTTCTAAATTAATTAAAGCTAGACTAAAAATAGCAAGTAAATAAATCAATCAAGGGGGAAACAATCCAAACCATCGGTATCACAAATCTCCTCAATTTGGCAAAATTTTACATACGGTCCTCAATCTAATCAAAACATGCAATTCATAGTAAATTAGTGTAGACCCGGTAACCTACGTGGGACCTCGCACTTCCCTATCTCGATGGTCAAGGTATGACAATAACCACTTCCCTAGTCAAACACATAACCATATATTCAAGTGAACTGAGTTTAAGTGTTGACCGCAATGGGCTTTGTGAAGGCACTACACCTAGACAACTGAATTACTAGTTTGTCCAGTTTAGCATAGATTCCTATGGTATTCAACCAGTCCCAAAAGGTTCTAATCAATTGGTACGGTCGGATGCCATTAATGTGGTCTTATTGCACAAGTACGGGTGCGTACAACCCACTAGCACATAAATCAAGATTTAAACAAGTGTTTAATCTTAATAATTCAACCAATATCAAAGGGAATAAAATATTATGAAAAATAAATTTAATAAATAAATAAATAGATCTCAATATCTTTTTATGCCAAAACGAGTGATTTTATTCACCTCTGGTTTAGATTGATGAGTTTAGCTGGCCATCGTCGTCAAAAACTCCATTAAAAATCCAAAAACAAAGTGTAAAAAAAATGGTTTGCAGAAGAAAGAATGAGAAGAAGAGCAAGCCGTCGAGAAGAAGATGAAAACAAAACCGTTTTCGATCCCTTAATTAAAACAACCCAAATTTTAATTTGTGACACGTGCACCGAGGACGATCAAACGGTTGTGATGAATTTGTTTCCGGTCTCTGTCACGTGTCATCGTGTGATTGGTTGAGCTTGCTGGCACGTCTGATGTGGCGCGTTGTGATTGGAGGAGAACCTGCTGGTGATGACGCTGGTGAGAAAGAGGGCTGCTACGTGTCAGCATTTGATTGGGTGGGACAGCTGCCTTTTGTAGCTTTGCAGGGGCATGCGTCAGCTGCTGACGCGAGCGGACGAATGGACGACTGCCACGTGTCGTGGATGGCAGGTGCGATAGCTTTTGCCGGAACGGGTGGACGAATCTGGATGTGACACGTGGACTGCAATAGTGAACCAACGAATGACGGAGTGACACGTGGACTGCAACAGTTGAAAATCGCCAAAAACGCGCATATCTCGAGGCGTATCTTTCGGTGTCTGATCACTGTGTATGAGTAGTCCATTTCGCGCAGTGTTTCGCCACGAACTTAAACACGCACTTCAAAAATCCTAAAAAGGAACAATAAAGATAATTAGGCCCATATATCGAAGATTCAACAATAAAAATACATAAATAAACTATATATAATATGCATAAATAATGACCTATCAAATACCCCCAAACGTAAAATTTTGCACGTCACGAGCAAAGGTGCAAATGACACATATAAATAAACTAGACCTCTAATACAACTATGCATTGACTCAACTACTCTGTATCCGATTTAAAATTCATGAAGTTCCTTTGGTTTACATAGTCGCCATGATAACAAATCACTCAAAAAATTTCAGAGTTATGATAAGTCAAGAACTGCAACCCAAACACAATTAAGATCACATTTTCAAGACAAAGATATGGTCAGGTCAAACGCCATCAACTACTTGCGGGTTTTCTTGGTCTATACATTCAAGCACGCAAGTTCACAATTTCCCTGAAAATATCTCATCAACGCATCAAAAGTACCATACGCAAGAAATGCAACCACATTCTCCACTACGGTAGGCTTAACACCAATGGGAATCAATAGGACTTCAATAAGCTGTAACAAGGCTGGGGAAGGGTACCAAGGAAGTAGTGTAAGGGTACGCGAAATGTTGAAAAACTAGAACTTAGATTATATAATGATTACCCGAGAGCATGAATGTGACTAAACTGCACTAAAATTCATTTTTTATTCAAAATGTGTAGTCCTCACATTTTTCCAACCACCCGGCTCCCTGCTCCATTTCCTGTGGACGTCATTTTAGGTGGGACTCTCTAATCATGAATTTCCCTTTAATTCAGGCAAGTAAACAATTCTCTTCTGATTTTTTTTTCTTCTTTTTTTCTTTTTCATGTCTCGTTCTAAGGATATCAAATCCAAGTCTAGTTTCCAACTAGGTATAAGATATAAGGCTAATGGCCGAGGGTTTAATGATAGGTAATCAAAGAAATCAAGTTTAATTCGGCTCAAATGGGCTAACTAGTGGTAAGATAAAATGTAGGTCTAAGGTTAAGGGTTTAAATTAAAAAATGGCCTAAATCATTTCCCCAAAAGTGTTCCAGTCATAAGAATTTAGCCTCGAGTGAGTTACATCCTCGTTCAAGTACCCCTAGAAATCAAACTTGCACAATTCTGACTGTTTGCCCCATTTGGTATCTAGCACATGCACAACCAACATACCAAGTCTCTAATCATGAAGTCCTATGAATGTTGGGCTACGGGCTCGAGTGAGTGTTTCACCTAATTTCTCCTGAGTCTCAAGTCAGCAGGGCAACCATAGAGTACTCATCCACAACCAAAGGCATGAAACAGAATATCGGGCGACTCTAAAAGAAATATAAATGAAAACTGCATTAAAAATATGCATGAAAATGCATCAACTCCTAATAAAATGAGAAAGCGAGATATGGAGAGCAAAGAAATGAGTGAATAAGAGATACAAAACACCACCAATACCGTCCGACAACCGCATATAATTGAAAAAACTTAAACGATCTCACCTGCGGTCTTTCGCATAGAGACCCATCCAACTCAGTCCACAAATCCTAAAGTACCCTCAAACTTATTTCGAATCTTGTCCTCAAGATTCAAAATAGGTTAGGAGCGCATATGAACACATACAGTAAGGTGAAAAAAGATGATAGATATAGAGGCAAGGAAAAGATACAAGATCATGCAGAATACTGACAATAACCCTAAATCTACGGACTAAAAGAAGATGGGTGACCTTACCAGATCGCGGATGTGACTAACCATAGTTACAGAACATGTGATGAGCCGCAGGAGCAATATCAGGCTCTCAAAATCCAGTGTACTATGCAGAGGTCACACACCTATAAAAAGTCACAAGGAGATAATAGTACGAATACCAAAAAAAAAACTAAAATCAAAATCAAAATGAAAAGGGATAGAAGCTTGGGGTGCCTCCCAAGAGCGCCTTTTTTTAACGTCGTTGGCTCGACTCAGTCTGACTCTTTCTCAGTCAAAGTACTCTATAACTGCTAGAGTCTCGCTCTCGATCTCGTGCTATAGGAAGTTCTCGTAGAACGGCTTCAATTGGTGCCTATTCACTTCGAAGACTTTCCCTGTATCTGTGCTCCCAATCTCAACTGCACCATGTCCAAACACATTAGTAACAACAAAAGGTCCGAGCCATCGTGACCTCAATTTCCCTGGATGAAGAGTTAGTCTAGAATTATAAAGTAAGACCTTTTGGTCGACTATGAAAGTCTTACGAGATAAGTTACGATCGTGGAACGCCTTGGTTTTATCCTTATAGATTCGAGCGGACTCATAGGCATCGTTCCGAATTTCCTCTAATTCTTGAAGGTCCAACTTTCTCTCTTTGCCGGCTGCGTCGAGTTCCATGTTGAGCTGCTTGACAGCCCATAAAGACTTATGCTCTTACTCGACCGGCAAGTGGCACGATTTGCCAAAGACTAAGCGATACAGAGACATTCCGATTGGCGTTTTATACGTCGTTCGATAAGCCCAAACATCATCATCAAGGCGTGTGCTCCAATCCTTTTATGACGGGTTTACAGTCTTCTCCAAAATGGATTTAATCTCCCTATTTGACACCTCTGCTTGGCCACTAGTTTGAGGGTGATAGGCCGTAGACGTACGGTGTGTAACATTATACTTGCGCAGGAGATTTTCAACCATGCGGTTGCAAAAATGGGTACCTTGATCACTAATCAAAGCCCGTGGAGAGCCAAAAGTCAAACAAATTCGTGATTTCAGGAAATTGCATACCACCGACAAATCATTGGTGCGAGTGGCTTTAACTTCCACCCATTTGGACACGTAATCCACCGCCAGTAAGATATAAAGAAAACCATGTGATGGTGGAAATTGCCCCATGAAGTCGATCCCCCAAACATAAAAAATCTCACAAAATAGGATCGAGGTCAGTGGCATTTGATCCCTGTGACTTAAGGTACCGGTCGACTGACATCTGGCACAGGTCTTGGTGTATAGATATGAATCGCGAAGAATGGTGGGCCAATAAAACCCACTCTCCAAAACCTTCATAGCTGTCCTACGTGGACCGAAATGACCATTGCGGGCATATGAATGACAGAATGCCAGTGTAGATTGTGTTTCACTCTAGGAGACACATTGACGAATGGCCTGGTCTGAGCAAAACTTCCACAAGTATGGGTCATCCCATACTTAGTATTTGGAATCGCTCCGGATTTTATCCTTCTGGGCTCACGTAAGGTGAGGTGGAAACTCTCGTGTAACTAGGTAGTTTACCAGATCTGCAAACCAAGGGAGTTCCTCAGAAATTGCTAAGAGATGTTCATCAGGAAAATCATCTCGAAGCGGGACAGGTGCTTCACCATTCTCGATACGACTGAGATGGTCAGCAACAAGATTTTTTGCACCACTTTTATATTTAATCTCGATGTCAAACTCTTGTAATAAGAGTATCCATCGAATGAGACGAGGTTTAGCTTCCTTTTTGGCCATAAGATACTTTAAGGCAACATGGTCAGAGTAGACGACCACCTAAGTTCCCAAGAGATAAGGTCGAAATTTCTCTAAAACGAAGACGACAGCTAGAAGCTCCTTCTCCGTAGTGGTGTAATTCAGTTGGGCAGGATCTAGAGTTCGAGAGGCATAGCATATGACATGAGAAGCCCGCCCGACTCGTTGTCCAAGCACAGAACCCACAGCGTGGTTGCTGGCGGCGCACATGATCTCAAAAGGTAGCTCCCAGTTAAGGGCTCGAATCACTGAAGTTGATATGAGAGAGTTTTTGAGTGCATCGAATGCACTCCTACATGCCTTATCGAGATGGAAAGGCACGTCCTTCTGAAGAAGGCGACATAGGGGTTGTGCAATTTTGGAGAAATCCTTGATAAATCGCTGATAGAAACCGGCATGGCCAAGGAATGATTAGATTTCTTGCACAGTCGTGGGGTAAGGCAATTTTTGAATTACTTCAATATTTGCTGGGTCTACCTCCACACCCCTAGCAGACACGATGTGACCTAGGATAAGACCTTGATCCACCATGAAGTGACATTTCTCATAATTGAGGATCAAGTTCTTCTGAATACATCGGTGAAGGACCTTAGCCAGGTGACTAAAGCAAAGATCGAATGAATCGCTATAAACTGTGAAATCATCCATAAATACTTCGATGAAGTGCTCAATGAAGTCAGAGAAGATGCTCATCATACACCTCTAAAAAGTAGCAGGTGCATTGCACATTCCGAAGAACATGCGCCAGTAAGCAAAAGTATCGAAAGGACAAGTGAAGGTGGTCTTCTCTTAATCCTCAGGTGCTACAGGAATCTGGTGAAAACCAGAATAGCCATCCAAGAAACAGTAGCGAGACCTGCCTGCTAAACGCTCTAACATCTTATCGATGAAAGGCAATGGGAAGTGGTCTTTCCTAGTAGAAGCATTAAGTTTCCTGTAATTGATACAAACCTGCCATCCGTTTTGGACGCGAGTTGGGACTAACTCACCTCTGAGTTCGTGACCACTGTGATCCCCGTTTTCTTGGGAACCACCTGAATGGGACTGCCCACTTGCTGTCAGAGATCGGGTATATCATCTCAGCGTCAATGAGCTTCAGAATCTCCTTTTTAACCACATCCATCATCGGTGGGTTCAGTTTCCGTCGTGCTTCTCATGAAGGTTATCTGATGCATGCATGTGGAAGGGCTAATACCTTTGATGTCAGCGGTCGTCCACCCTAGGGCTTCTTTGAACTCTCGAAGCACATGAATCAACTTCTCTTCCTCTGGTAACGTGAGTTTAGTGGAGATGATCACTGGTAGAGTATCATTCTCACCTAAAAACACATATTTGAGGTGGTTGGGCAGTGGTTTGAGCTCATGTGTGGGGGCTCGCTCAATAGAGGGGAGAAGTGTAGAGTTCGAAGCTGGTAAGTCAAGATATGCTAGGGTGGAAAAATAAAGTGGAGCAGAGTCCAACTCAGAGATCAATTCCTCGATCTTAGTATCGAGGGCGAAACATTGATGTCGCAAATAATCGGTGTCGAGATGATTCTCTAACACCACTTTCATATCATCACCTTTCACGAGAAAGGTGTACTGGACAAGCGAGTCCATATTGTCCAAGGCAAGTACTATAGAAGAGGCATCGCAGGGATGGCGCATCGCATTATAGATGTTGAACTTAATAAGTTCACCATCAAACTCCATAGTCAGATAACCACTGTGAACATCAATCTTAGTCTTGGCAGTCTTTAGGAAAAGCCTGCCAAGCAAGACTGAGGAAAAATTGGGGCATGGCTGAGTCTTCATATCAATGATATAGAAGTCAGCAAGAAATATGAGCTCACTAACCTTCACCAGGATGTCTTCCAAGATACCCACAAGACGAACGACAGACCGGTCTGCCAAATGTATGACAATTCCAGTATCCTTTAGAGGGTCAGCCTTCAATGTCTCTTATATAGATAGTAGCATGACATTGATAGAGGCTCCAAGGTCACACATAGCTTTATGGATCTCAACTTCACCAATTGTGCAAGGGACAGTGAACATGCCCGGGTCCGCACACTTGTTGGGCAACGTTTTGCGTAGGATAGCTAATACATTCTCACCTACGGTGATTTTCTCGTTGCCTTTGAGTCGACCTTTGTTAGTGCATAGGTCTTTGAGCAACTTAGAATAGCGGGGCATGTGTGCTAAGGCATCAAGAAGTGGGATGTTTATCGTCACTTTCCTCAAGATTTCTAAAATTTCTTTCTCTTCTCCCGCCTTTTTATTCTTAATGAGGCGTTGAGGGAACGGGGGTAGAATTTTGAGAGAAGGTTGTGCTTCCTTATCCAAGTTTACCATTTCAGTGTGAGACGGTTGAACTTCGAGCTCCTGCTCGACTTCCTTGAATTTAGGGGTGGCATCTTTAGGATTAGGTTCTTTAAGGACCTCTTCCAGCTCTCTGTCGCTACGAAGTGTGACAGCATTAACGTTCGCATTAGGATTTGGATGCGGTTGAGATGGCAATTTGCCTTTCTCATCCGTGCGCCCAACATTAAGGGCCAGTTGCCCTAATTGAACCTTGAGACTTATAATGCTAGAAGCATGGCTCACGATTGTTTCATTTTTTAGTTGGGCCAAGTCTTTAGAGAATCTGTCTTAATTAGCAATGAGTGTCCTCATCATTTCTTCTAAAGATCCCAAATTCTAAGCGGATTGGGACTGTTAAGGAAGAGGTTGTCCCTTTGGAACATACTGGAAGAAGTTCTGGTTCTGGGGACCATAACTATGATAGGGTTTTTACGGCATGATTATAAGTGGTACCGAAGTTTTTGCCGTATTGATTCTTTGGTGGTCCTTGGAATCCACCACCTAGAGCTTTCGCCTGCTCGTTATCGAATAAGGTAGGACAAGAGTCAGTGGATTGGTCCTTGGCTGTGCAGAAGCCGCAAGCTTTAACTTGAGCCTTTCCCGAGGTGAGGAATCGCTCCATGAGATCGCTGAGTTTATCAAGCTTGATATTGGCAGAGTTGGACCCTACTCCGCCATAAAGACTTCGTGAAGGTCCCTCGTCCTCGTCATCAATGTAATGACGCGATTGACTTGCTATAGAGTCATACAGTTCAAACATCTCCTCAGTGGTCTTACATCTATAGTCGCCTCCACAAGCATTGTCAATCATCCGTTTCTCGAGGGGTGTAAGTCCTATATAGAAAAACGAACAATTGAGAGGTTGTTTTGGCCATGTTGGGGCCATTGCGCAAGTAAGCGCTTGTAACGACCCCAATAATCGCCAAAAGATTCGCCTCGTTTCATTTTGATACTACATATCTCTCTAGTAAGTTTGGAAGCTCTAGATTCAGGGAAGAGCTCTTTGAGGAATGCAGAAATCATGTCGTTCCAATTTATGATGGAACCAAGAGGAAGATAGAAGAGCCAGTCTTGAGCTTTATCCTTAAGGCAGAAAGGGAAAGCTGAGAGTTTGACTTCGTCTTCATCAACTCGAGGGGGAATCATGGTCCTACACTTATAATGGAAGTCCTTGATGAAGGTGACTGGATCCTCACGATCCAATCCATGAAGACGGGGAGCAGGTTAATGAAACCTGATATGAGCTCAAAATTGCCCCTGTGGGCTGGGAATGCGATGCAGTGTGGCTGATGAGCCAGGAGATCCTGTATCCCATCATTCGCCATCCCAATGGTAGTGCGACGGTCGGCCTGAGGTTGTGCCCAAGGGTTAGCTTGTGTGCCTTTGTGGAAGGGGATCAACTACTCGTTGATCGAATGGTCGATGCTGGTGTACTACATGCCTCAGCTGTTCCACTGGTGCATATGGTCCAGCTGGTGCGACAAACTGTCGGGGAGGAATAACTATGGGTTCCTCCCGTCTCTCATGTGGTGCAATGGGTGCATGTGGTGCATGTGGGTTCCTAATGTGGTCAGCCATCACAGGAGGTTGCTCGTCGTTCAGTTGAACTCTGGAGGATTGGTTCCTCTGTCGAGTTACTTTCGAATTCCGACGACAAGTTTTTTCGATCTCCGGATCAAATGGGAGTAAAGATCCAGCGGACAGCGATCGACGAAGACTGTGGGACATAAAGGTAAACACAAACTAAGAAAAAAATAACTTGGTCCCCAGCAACAGCGCCAAAATTTGACGCGTGTCGAATGCGTCAAAATATATAATCCCAATGAGATTACCAATGACCACGAGAACTGCAGTAGTGGCAAGCACGGGGTCGAACCACGAAGACCAAATTTTTGACTTATGCTACGAAACTAAAAATAACTCGGGGAGCCCATAGGAATAATTTCTAAATTAATTAAAGCTAGACTAAAAATAGCAAGTAAATAAATCAATCAAGGGGGAAACAATCCAAACCATCGATATCACAAATCTCCTCAATTTGGCAAAATTTTACATACGGTACTCAATCTAATCAAAACATGCAATTCATAGTAAATTAGTGTAGCTATAGACTTGGTAACGTACGTGGGTCCTCGCACTTCCCTATCTCGATGGTCAAGGTATGACAATGACCACTTCCCTAGTCAAACGCATAACCATATATTCAAGTGAACTGAGTTTAATGTGTTGACTGCAATGGGCTTTGTGAAGGCACTACATCTAGATAACTGGATCACTAATGTGTCCAGTTTAGCCTAGATCCCTATGGTATTCAACCAGTCCCAAAAGGGTCTAATCAATTGGCATGGTCGGATGTCACTAATGTGGTCTTATTGCACAAGTACGGGTGCGTACAACCCACTAGCATGTAAATCAAGATTTAAACAAGTGTTTAATCTTAATAATTCAACCAATATCAAAGGGAAAATCTTCCCAACAAATAGAAATTCCATCCTCGAAATTAAACTAAACACAATCTTAATCTCACAACTCAGTCTCACTTCTAAAATGGAGTCGCTCGCCAGTCGACTCTTAATTCTTCATTATTTAAAGCATATGGAATCATTTATTTTCAACTCATTCTCTTAGTAACTACCCAATCCCAAATTTCAAATGATACTAGCCCCAAAGTTTGTGTTTATCAATTACCACAGGTGGATCCCATGTCTGCTTACCCCGGGTTTAATTATTATTGTTGGTGAGTCTATGCTCAGTTACTACGGGTGGGCAGTGGTTTCCGAAAAACCGCCCAAACCCCCCAAACTGTGTAAACCGCATGGTTTGGTCTGGTTTTTAGAACTCGCGGTTTGGGGGTAGTTTAAAAAACTTAAAAACCGCATAATTGCGGTTTGGTCACAGTTTTTATTTTAAAAAAACCGCGATTTCACCTAATCGAGAGTATTTTAGTAAATACCCAACATTTACAACAACTGAAAAGTCAAAACCCTAAAACTTCAAAAAAAAAAAAAACAACTCAACATTTACAACAACATTTACTGCCTTCATTCTCGCCACCATCTCGTCATAATTCTCTTCACTCCCCATCTCGCCTCCAATGTCATTCTCCTCACTCCCCATCTCGCCTCCAATGTCATTCTCCTCACTCCCCATCTCGTCGGCGCCGTAATTCTCCTTACTCCCCATCTCGCCGCCGACGCCCTTCCCGGTCGGCTTCGACCATGTCGCCCTTCTCGTTCGGCTTTGGCCACCACTTGTCGTCGTCGCCCCATGTCAGTCGTCGTCGCCTCCTACTACACAAACTGCTGCCATCACTGCAGCGTCCGCCGCCGCCTCGCGCTGCCTCTTCCCATTGGTCCCGCCTCCACCGCCGCCTCGTACCAGTCGCGCCTTAGTCGCTGCGAGTCCCACCACCAAGTAGCCTTTCCCGGTCAGCTCTGACCACGTCGCCCTTCTCGGTCGGCTTTGGCCACCGCCTGTCGCCATCGCCCCTTGTCAGTCGTCGTCGCCTCCCACCGCGCGAAAACCGCAAAACCAAACCGACCAAACCGCGGGCAGTTTGGATGCGGTTTTGATGGTTCGTAGTTTGGTGGTGGTTTGCAAATCGGCCAAACCGCGAACCCTCGATTTGGTCGCGGTTTGATGATTTCTACCACCAAACCGTTGTTTGCCCACCCCTATCAGTTACCACATGCACACTATCACAATATACGACAGTATGATCATAGTACTAAAAAAAAATCTCACTAGGCATAATCTTCCTTATGAATGTTTTTAGTGTGCATATCAGGCAACAATACTTTCATTATCTTATTATCTCACGTGATATGGAATTATTTAAGTTATTCTCGTTAGTCCAATGATCAATTTTAACTCTTAAACCACTAGTGTAGCTACTATTATGATTAAGTTAAACAGCGCATGAATAACGTATTAATAAATGCGTTTACTCACTAGGATCATGAGTGATCTCTAAGTTCGGCTTTGTTTCCACATGAGCTCCATGTCTAGCATGTGGCTGCATGGCGGGTTGCTGATAGTCGTGAAGCTGCAGACATATTCTAAGCATATGTCCAGTCTGTCAATATTCGTAACACACCGGCTATCTTCTCGGTGATATCGAGATTACATGATTGTGTGTCAATCTTTGTCTCTGCAGACTAATGGCACTACCTCTACCACATTTTCTATCTATGGTAGAAAACAATTTATTTGTCTCTACTGTCCTGAGTTACTGAAACTACTGCATTAGTTGCACTATCCGACACGATTAGTTAGCAAAGTGAGAAACGAAGGTAGGTGGAACCATAACAGTTAGAAACATGGATGTAAGTCTACTCGTCAACACGGGTGCTAATAGAAAAGCTTGTTCTCACAGTGCTATTGTGGTGACAGGTATCTCTAATCCATATGAAGTAGATCCTTCATGCATTTTCTTCAATCCTTTGCCTTTCTTCTGCTTCCTACTGTTCTCGGTCAATATTGGTGCATCGTCGATCGAAATCTCTGCTGGTACTACCACATGAAAATTTTTTGATAGAATAGGTACTATCAGCGTTATAAGTAACTCGGGAGCTTGCAATACGGTGGTGGTAGCGGGCGATACAATCGAAATCTCAAGTGCTGAAAGAACTATCATAGTAGGTTCGATGGGAATAACTGGTGAAACTAAGTGTGCTTGTACAACCTTGAGGAGCTCAGTCAACTGATGTCCCTTGGCAGTGACTATGTCAGACCAACGCTACAAATTATTAGTCGTAACAACGTGTACATCAAGTGTTGGTAGTACTCTAGTCGAAATAGTAGCTTTAGTAACTGACTGTGCAAGTGCGTGCATACACATCATAATATCTAACATGAAGTCGGCCAACTGCTGACCCTTTGTCACAACTCTATTGAATAGCTTATGAAAATCCACATTGGATACCATACGTTGGCTACTGTTAACACTACCATATCCAACATCTCGCAAATCTGCCATCATAGTATGCATGTTGATAGCGATCGCGACATCTGCTACTACATAAATATTGCATATATATACGTACAAAACATAACATATACACATAGCAATCCCCAACTCACATTCGCTTGTTTCCCAACTAATAGTTTCTAGGCAAGAACCGTCTGGTTTCCACATATAGTTTAGTTTTTTATTCAAGTTTCATTGTGTACTTATCGAGAACTTAGATTATCATACCAACTATAACGGAGATATTGGTATCACAATTTCTGACAATTCTGTAATATGTCCCTAAGGTTCTAAAATCCATGCTCTGATACCAACTTTGACGTTAGTATCATGTTATAAAATAAACTATACTCCACTACTTAGGCTCTGTAAACCTGGGCTCTGATACCAACTGTGATGTTGGTATCCCAAACTTAGATAACCTTAATCGATAATACCTAGGACCTAAGGCCTAGTCTCTAATACAAACTGTGACGTTGGTATCATATTTTAACATCTCTTTCACCTCGTTATATGTGTTCAATGCAGATATTAACCACTTCTACTTACTTATGATATGCAGAGTTAATTAAGAGATCATTATGATTACAATAATTATCAGTGAAAGACTTAATAAAATTAGTGGAAGCATTTATAAAAACACCTACTATGGAAACCAAGTAAATCGGCGATCATATAAGAATAACCGAAGTAATACATGAAATAGTAGGGAAGTCTAATATCTCAACCCATTATACAATGTAAAGTTATATAAAAAGACGTAAGTAATGGATACACAAAATGATCACCTGCAAAAGTAGTAAGAACTATCCGTCAATGGCTCAGAACTACTCGTCTGTCCTCTCTTTCCCCGGTATGATTCTCGAAGTCTCTGCACCCACCATCATAAAAAGGACGGTGAATACAGTAATGTACAAAGTAATACTAAGAGACTGTTGGGGCATGTGCCCTAGGTTAATCCATTAATTGTCTTTATGAATACTTTTAGTTAATAAAATAGAGGATTTCATTTGTTGTTTATTACAATTAATTTGCACGTTTACATTATAATAAGATCCTTGGGTATTTACAGAAATATCTTAAATGTCCCTAGTCAATCATTATACTGGGAACTATAATGAATTAAGACTAGTGTGAGTCTTGATTGATGATGATATGATGATTATACGTATAGGTATACGAATCAAGATCACGAGTACTTGTTAGGGAACAAAGTACTAGACCGACCCGCCATGAGAACATCACATGGATTAAGTCATAGTTGTTTCTCATGATAGGTATATTTTTTAGTCCTCTGACTTGAGATTACCAGAGACTTCAACATTAGGAACACAGTGATTTGACAGAATCAAACGTTGTCTTTAACCGGATGATTATAAAGGTTGTGATTGGTTACTATGTGAGTAATGTAATGAAGTTGTGTAATCGAGATAGAATTTGTCCATCTCATATAAAGAGAGATATCTAGTGGATCCCTCAATGTGTTAGACTGTTAAAAGGCCTAATATAAGTGAATTGATATTGATCAATGTCACTTGGATGTTTTCAGTCTACCTAGAGATCGAGACTAGTACGATTGAACATGTTGGATGACAATTCCATGTCTTATGTTTGATCAAAAGGATATCGTGTGACAAAATAATGTTATATACACTATTGATTAGGTTGTATCGATTTGATATTCGTACAACTTGGGTAGTCATAATGTCTTGCTAGAGGCTTGTATACCAAAATGTGTTTTGGTACACTATCAACGTTGTATGAGCCTATTGGGTCGCACACTAAGAATGGTTTTGCAAATTTTAAGATCGTTCATAAAAATGAATTTTGTATGATTAAATTCATGACAGAAACGTCCTTGTGATGTATTACACTTATATTTCTTTAAGTAGGGGTATATGTGTAATTTACTTAACCATTTATATACAAGGGTTGTATAAATAGACGCTTTAAGTTAGAACACACGTATGAATGATTAAGGGTTGAAACTCTATTTTTGTTTCAGAAACAAATTAGGGTTTTTTTGTACTCTTTGGATCGTTTTGGAGAGAAACAAAAAGGTTTGGTATTCTCTCGAATCTAGCACTTCGAATCTCGGCCGTCGTTCGTGTGTGGACTGCTAGTAAAGGGCGTTCGTCGTTGGCAGTGCCTTAAAGATTGATCAACCTTCATAAAAGTATATTGCGACTGAGGTATGATTAAGTTTTCATGGTTTAAACGTTTTTTAATGGAATTAGATTCGGATCCTGTTAGGGTTTTCGTCAAAATTGTTATGTAATTTTTGCTGCGTATGAACCCAAAAATCCAATAGAGACATTTATCTACATTTTCAAATGTACTATAATTATCTGAGAGCATAATAATAGCAAATAAAGCTGAAAAAGGATCATGATAATAGATATTTAAGTTAAAAATGTGAAACTGACACTTGACTAAGCAATAATGATCTAAAGCCGGTTGATTATAAAATTAAATCACATCAACTATGATCCACTATTTAGGGCGTAATCAATTTTTTAAATGCATTCACATCATTACAATGCCTTTATATATATATATAAATACTTGTCGACAACCTTGAGTCTCATACCCCGTGTGACGCACAAACTAATGTTGAGATCCCGATATCTCCGAAAATCTAGTGACCTCGTGTGTCATGGCCTATCTCTATAATGGTCATAGATATAAGAACTACTTTCACAACTCAAGAAATAACACAATAAGGGAATTCATAACGAAATAACTTAAATGAATATAAATGAATATGATTTGCAACATTACAAATCATTCACCTAATAACATGTTTTTCTATTAACACTATGAACAACCAAGAATGACATATCACCTGATTAAGAGTCAATGAATACCATTAAAACAACAACCAATGTCATGATAACAAACTCATGAAATGAGATAAGACAACAAAGTCATAACGTATAGAGTATAATAGCACATCATTCCAAATGATTGTAAACAAGAAGCATAATGGAAAGAAATGTAAATAGATATCTCAATCAGTTTACTTACAAACCACGTCAAGCTCCTATGTTAATCATATCTCTTAACACCTTAAAACTCATACGCGAACCTCCAAGACTCTTCCCTAGGTTCATGGTATCATTAGACATGTTTTTTAATGTGTTTAAACCATAAGTTGGGGTTTTAAGCTTTTTTAAGGTGTTTGAGTTTAAGTTAAGAAATTGCAGTCAGTGTGTTGTCTAGAGAACCTAGTGCGTTGGGCAATTTATCTAGCTCACTAATGACTTTATTAGTGATATTCACACTTGTTAGAGTGCTACAAGCAAGTAGCGCACTAGCTAGCATGCCTAGCTCAATAAATGCAAGAAATCCCAAAAATTCTGCACTTAGAATTTCTAGGTTTTCTCTTTCAAATGGCTATCTCCATCACCTTGAATCCCTGCTTCCCTCCACCAGAGACCCAATACATCCTCCATAGCGACAACATCAGCATGCACTTCATATATATATATATATATATATATATATATATATATATATATATATATATATATATATATATATTCATTAAACCATCAATTTATGTATGCGTTTTTAATAAAACTCAAGAACACACCTAATAATTTGATTAATCATAACTTGTTCAATTTAACTTCGAATTCTAAACTTCTTTATAAAACAACAACAACAACAACATAGCCTCAGTCCCAAAAACTCTAAACTTCTTTATAACAAATTTAATTGTTTTTCGCATGGAATCCAAATTTGTAAACCAATTTGAAAAATAATCTCATTTAAACTCTAAAATTACATAAAAATTAGAACATATTTAAGACTTCCGATTTTATCAAAATTTATGTAGATTCGCTTACCTAGTTGTAGAAGACTCCCAACTTAATCAATACCTTCAAATCACCATAATTTCTTCATAGCTTGCTGATCTTCTGCTCCTAATCATCCTCTCTAGATTCCTTACTTCTAAGTTTATGAAAATGAAATGGTTTGCATGCTTATCATTGTCAATCTTATATATGTAGATAATGTTGATTCATAGCTATTGATCTTAATGTGCACATGCATCTTGAGGCTTATTAAATAGCTTATAACATAACTTGCAAACCACTAACTCCCCCTTGCTAATACCAATTCTATACTTAATTGGTCTCTTGATGTGTCCACACGTATCTCGAGGGGCATCAAATGACTATTATTTTATTTTTCTAACTTTAGGCTTCATTAATGTAAATCAAACATAGCCACATCAAATTTAACTATTTAAGTTACGTTAACTTAAGTTAGCTTACCACATCACTCTCTACCCTCGGTCCCACGTCATCACGAATCTCAAGGCGCATCACTGCTCACGTCACAACAACTATATACAAATAGGAGTGACTTTATAAGTCTACACAAATACATCACACTAAGCATCCATCACTCAAAAATATTATACTAGTCAGTCCTTACATTAGGTATTCGGACCATGCACCTACTTTCGGGTCACGTCACTGGTCGGTAACCCTGATTAGAGACTAATTTATTATTAGTAGATTTTGGGCCGTTATACGAACTCAGTTATTTACTCAGCAGTTTGTATATAACTTATGAATCGCTGATAAATGACTGAGGTTGGTGACATATTTTTTAGATAAAAATGAGGAATTTGTATTAATTTAGGATATGCGTTCTTAGGGAAACTATATAGGACTAGAGAACTTCGAAATAACTCTATCTTTTCTCTCTTATTCTCTTTTTAACTTTTCATTACTCTTCTTTTCAACATCTTGTCTTTTAATTTTAGTTTTATATGTGAAGCAACATTGAAGCTTTGATTAAGAGGTATTTATTTATTTAATTATGTCTTTTAATCATATGTTTGCATTGTTTAGCATGAGTGAGTAGTTAGTTAATCTAAACAAACTCTAAAAATGTAATATACTTTGGGTTGCTATGTAGTTATAATTATGGAATCACGTACTTAATGCTTTAAATCGATTCATACACATCAATTAATCTCGGATTAAACAAGTTGTTTTTGCGTATTACAACTAATAATTCTTTATGTTGAGTGCATATTACCCAATATGCTCCTTAGTATAGAACGTTCAAATATATGTTTATAGTTATTGACAACAATTGTAGAATTAGTAACTATGATTAATCTATAGAGCTTTTTCGAGTGGATGTTCTAGATGATGGTGTTCTAAGTTGTTTATTATGCGGTTTCGGTTAATATTGGCTTAAATTATGCATGATTCTCATTTAGCGTAATGCTATCATATTTCTACGGTGTTGTGTTTTATCTAATGAGTTGATTTGCAATGATAAGAATGTGTCATTTCCATTGAACTTAAGAAAATTGGTGGTTGGCTAAAGGCTATCAACCTATTACGAATTAAGATTTAATGATTGTAATATTTCATGTAATGATATAACTATCATGTGAAGTAATGTTATGTTTTAATGTTTAAGGCAATCCAAATATATTATAATGGTTAGTGCAGTTTGTTTAGATGTTTGTTTGATTTATTGATTATTTGAATTATTAGTTTGAATTATATATGGATAGTTTATTAAATTTAAATTATTTATAGTTTAGTTATTTTAATTAATTGTTTATTTGTTTGCATATTAATAAGTGTTTGATTCCCGTTTAGTTAAATTAATTAAGTTTTAAAAAAGTTAAATCAGATAAATCTTTAGGATAGCCTTAATTCTTAATAGATTTGAAAAATCCCTATAGAGACGATTTCACATTTACCACTTCTACAAGTAATAGTAAAACACGAGAAATTATTGTGCATGCTCAACACGTGTCACCTAATTTTCAAAGAATTTTAAGAGTATTCCCATTAGTTGAAAAATGCATTTTAATTTTAACTTAATTCTCACACGCAATTTTCTCGTGCACTTGATAATGGTCGTTGATTTTTGCATCTAAAAGATTCCTAATGACTAGGTGCATGTAATGGCCATTGATTTTTTGCATCTAAGATATTCCTAATGACTAGGTGCATGTAAGAGATTCCTAATGACTAGGTGCATGTGAAATTAACGTGTGAAAAAGTGGGTCCAAATAATAAGACTCCAAATAAGGACCTTACTAAAATAAGTCACTTTAGACACTACTAAATGGACACCAACCACATGTGGGGCGTGATACACCTTGAGCGGTTTTGAGCCGCCTTTTCAAAAAATTTAGGCATGTTTAGTTACTTATGGAGAAATAACGGAGAAGAAGTGAATTTATCGACACGTGGCACATCATCTTTTTTCTAAGAAAAGAATATTTTGTTTTTTTGGGCTACTTTCATTATTGTGGTTAAAATTTGTATCCCGATTGTTACAAAGCCTTAATCTCAAATTAGTTGCAAATCATGAATCAAATTAGGTACCTCGTGCCCTTTCTTAAAAGGTATTGTAATAAATCATAATATGTTATTTTTTAAATATCCAACTTTTTAAGAAGTCACAAATATATATTAGGTTTCTTTTATACATGTGGGACCCGCCATCATTCGACCTCATCGTGCCATATGTGCACATATCAGTTTGAAATTTTTACTTCAAAAAATATAGAAATATTTTTCATCTCGTACATGTAATTTTTTCTTTTCTGTTAATAAAAATATTTGGCCGCACTCTTCACTTAAGCTTTATAAATATATTATGTTTGTTTAAGTTTGTCCAATCACCTTACCAAAAATGAGATTTGCTTAATAAACTTATAATCGAGAAAAAAATAAGTTTTAAAAGAGCATGGGTTGCTCTTGTACTTGTTAGAATTAAGAACTGGAAAAAAAAAACTCTGTACATGTGTATGTTATACATAAGACATAATAATTATAAGAAATTAAAGAAAAACAATTATAATTTTTCTTTTTTTTTGGTGCAACAATTGTAATTTTCACCAAGATGTCTAAATCAACGACTCTAATATTATTGTGTGGATTTTAGAAAACTTGATGCGATAATAATAATAATAATAATAATAATAATAATAATAATAATAATAATAATAATAATAATAATAATAATAATAATAATAATAATGCAGTCCATCGAGGTTTGAGTTATGCTCGATATCCTAAAGACTATTTCGCTCCGCTATGATACTTATGGTCTAATAACGATAGTCTCTCAGGATACAACGATCATACTAATGATACACACCAATTGAATGATTCAACACTCTCTTTGACTCAAAACCATAAAAAGAAGGAAGATATTTTAAGTTGACTCATTTTCTTAACCTTATAATTCCTTTTACTCTTTTACTTAAAAATAATTCATCTAGTGAATATATATAGTCTTTCATGTGTTTATTATTAGAAAAGACATGCCTCTTAGTAAATAGACATATTCTTTAATATATTATATTTCTCCACAAGATTACACACTTTTTTCACATCATTTCTATTCGAATTATAAGCAATTAAATAATATAATTAACTATTCCAACAACCATCACCTAAAATATTATGTACTGATAATTCGAAGTATTTGCAAGGACATAAAAAAAAACTTAACAAAATGCCCCCAATCACTAGTAGAAAAGTTTAAACTCTTAACATTGGTCCATGAACTCCGTGGTAAATTCTTGAGTAATTGACCTAAACACTTACGACAACCCTCACAACCCTAACTACTCACAACTCTAACTAAGTAATGCATGATTTTATTTTCTTTTTTCTTTTTGGGCCAATTATTAAAAAAAGATTGCTATATTGACCAAACTTTGGGCAATCACGTGCTCTATTGAGCGAGGACGGCATGATACATTTCGAAATGAGCATCGCACTTACATAACATGACTCACGTATGGATGACTTAAAATCGCACTCACATAGGATGACTCACATATGGATGCGCTTTAGTCAATATCTAAACTGGGTCAAGAAATTATTTTACTAACAAACGACGTGCATCTCGAGATTTTCCACTATGCATTCAAAAAAGGTTTTGTTTGGCTTATTTTTGATAACTTATAGTGTTAGTTGGAAGTTATTTTCTTGGAGTTAACTTCTTAAAGTTAATATTTTTATTTTTGATTCAATTTTAAACTTTCAAGAAAGTTTCAAGTTTTAAAACAATAAAAAATATGAATTGATAAAAACAACATTCAAATAAAAAGAAAAATGATTAATAAAATAGTCATTACTATGAAAGTAATTTTATTCATAACTTCAAAGAGATAACTCCGTAAAGAGATGGTGGAGAGATACTTTACATTCTAAAGTATAAATTAAGAGATAACTGGCTAGAGCAATTAAATATAATTATTTTTTTGTAAGTTATCTACTTAAAAATATTATCTCCTTGTACCAAAGAAGCTATAACTTAGACAAACTGTTTTCACTTGAGATAGGCTACGGGCCTATGAGCCTACGAGTGGGGTTAATGCCCCATTTTCATGTCATCCTCCTCAACCAAGTAGCCTCTCACTGCCCACCAGTCACCAACATAGAGAGAGTAGGGCAAAAAGTGAGGGGTATAAAGGTAGTTTCAACTTTTGTATGATGAATTTGGACGGTGAGACCGGGATCTACGTCAGAAGCGTGTGGGGATGGAAGAAGAAATAGTAGTTGGGTAGTAGTACGGATAAGCACCGGAGAAAACGGAGATGATAGAATAGAGTGGGCGCCTCCCCCTTTTATTTTACGTCCACATCGACTTGGACCATTTCACATCATAACACTAAAACTTATTCGTATTTTTTAAATCCAAACTGCCCACATAAAACCGACACGTGTCGAGTCAAACTGGGGAACCTCAAAAAGCCGTCAATGCACCCAGACTCCAGAGTGACACAGTCTTAGCTACCCGAAACGTGGTGTCTGATGGCCGTAATCCTACGGTGGTGGGCGCCGCACGTAACTTTCCGTCACCTTCCATAGTGGGCCCCACCACCACCACTTCGTCAGATCGGCCGACCCACTTTCCCTCTTTTGCCCTGCAAAATCGTCGTTTTATCATTTCTAGCACCATCGAGTGCATTTTCGTCCGTTTGGTGAAACTAGTGGTGGCGTTTCGGGAACTACACGACTTTTATGATGACGATGCCTACGAGACTAGCGGTCTATCTATGTTTTTTTATCGATTCAAGCAATTTTTTAGTCCAAATGAGTTACACGAGAGATTCGATTCTCACACGAAATTCACGCGTGTGACGTGACTTGTTTATAAAGCTATTACGTTTCGTATTCCTCATCAAATGACCCTTTTGCCCTCCCGACGCAATAACAGTCACATAGGCTGTCTTAATTGTTTTTGTAATTGTAATAATAAAACAGCAAAAATTTAGTTAAGTCTTAATTATTTTTATCGATGTTTGAGCAAAAAGAGATGAAACACGTAGTAATCTGGGTTAAATAATCTTCTTTTTTTCTCTAATCAGCAAAGTAAATCACATTAGACAGATCTATCTGTGTCACCACTGTACATCAAAAGAGGAATAATCTTCGTCTACTTGGGTAAAAAGGGAAACCAAAAAGTTAAACCAACGAGAGGGAGAGAGCATTGCCGGTCGAACAGACAACAACAACCTTTGACCTTTTTTTTTCTCCTCAACCCATCAACCAATCACGACCGTCCGATCAAAACAGCGGTGGCGGCAGATTCAGATCGAACGATAACGTCTTCTTCTTCTCCTCGCACACCACCACCTTATCCCTCTCCCCCCTCATCACAACCTCCACATTCTCGAACCGGTACCCCGTAAACCCCACCCCGACCGAACCGGACAAACCGGACGCCCGGTTCACGTGAACCGGGCCCAACCCCACCGAAGAGAAAACTCTACTCACATCCCCGGCAACGTACGCCGCCCTCCACTGCTCCAGATGCTTCTGGAAGCTTCCAGAAGTAACCGCCGCCGCGGCTGCTGAACCTCCATCGCCGAAGTTGGTCTTGGCCTTGGGGCCTCTGAGGTTCCGCGCCGCCTCGTCGTAGGCCATCGCGGCCTCCTCTGCCGTGTCGAAGGTCCCCAACCACTTCCTCGTCTTCTTCCACGGATCTCGGATCTCCGCCGCGAACCGCCCCCAGGGACGCTTCCGGACGCCTCGGTAGTGTGCCTCCTTCGCCGGCGCCGCCGGGGGAGACAGATCCGCCTCCCTCAGCGCCGCCGCGAAGCCGCCATCCTTGCGGAGGTGGAGCGTCTCCACGGCCATGGTTCAGATAGAGAGAGAGTGGAAAGGTTAGAGAAAATTTAGAGAGAGAAAGTGGTGTGTTGGGAGTGAGGAAGTGAGGGAGGCGGTATTTGTAGGGGAGAGGGGGCGGTCTTGGTTAAGCCCGACAGGGGAATAGAATTGTTTGTGGGGGTAGTAAGGGTATTTCGTCAGTCGGGGGTGAGACGGGGAATTGAATGCGAGAGAGCGTGCGTTGCATCGGTGGCATTTAAGGGGGCAGGAGATTTCGAGTGGGGGCAGTGGTGGCGCGCGCACGGGTGGTGTCGTGTGCGCGCGTGTGGGAAGTGATGTGTTAAAAGTAGACCTGGCATTGTAATGACACACCTCGAGTTACGTACGTGATAAAAATCAAATGCTTGTGCATATCCATCTTGGTTTTCAGAAAGTATTTTTCTTAAAAATAAATTTACTTGAACTCTCAATTCTTAAAAAGTGAAGGTAGCTAATTCGTGTAGCATTAGTCTCAACCATGTTCTTAAGTTTGACCTTTAGAGATAGAATTATTTTTTGATAAATGTATGTAGTCTTTTTAAAAGAGGGGTTTGTCGTTACTTAATAACTTTATTTGGCTCGAGTTGGAACTAATATGAATCTGTTGAACTTTAGATACCGAGTGACTTAAATCAAATATTAAGGCTGACAATTTGGGTTGTGAAACGATTAACACGACATGACACGACATGTTTATTACATGTCGTGGGTTTGACTTAAGTGGATTTGAGTCATAAACATGTTAACACATTTATACACGGTTAATAAAAAAGTCATTAACATGTCAACATGCTTAACTCGTTTATAACTCGCTTAACGCGACTAAAGAATAATATATAAATAATAAATATGGTATAATAAATAGATTGATACAAAATTCACCTATTTGAATACATGTTAATAGCATGATTTATTTATTTTATTTATAGACATCTTTTATCATATTTTATTTTATATTTGAAAGGAAATATTCATTTTACTTTTAATATATTATTTATGTTTTAGATTTTATTAATAATTATTTATTAAGAAAAAATAAAATTTTTCACCAAAGTAAAATTTAGATATTTTTTAGATGATTCTTATAATTTTGTTTATGTTATTATTACGAGTCATTTTTCCTTTATTATTAATAGTAATAAAGACTTGAATGAAAAAGTAAAGTAAAACTAACGACTATATACAACCACATTATATTTTATTGACTATTTTAGTATGTTTTTTCGAATTTAATTATTTAGATATATTTTAAAAAGTAGTAACCAAATTATAAAAATTTAAATAAAATAAAATTTTGAAATACAATATTTAATAAATGGGTGATGTGAATACACGACATGTTTAACACGACCCACTAAGACACGAAAATGATTAACACGATTAATACACATGTCATGTAATGAGTTTGCATTATATGTGTTATGATCTATTTATGATACGACACGTTTATGACTCACCGACACGAATTGCCACCCTTGCCAAATATAAAATAATTTAGATATCTATATTTTACAAAATAATTGTGCACATGCATCTCAATGTAAAATAAAAAATAAAAAATTGAAGATTGTGGAAGTGTGAAATGTTAGTGTTTAAGTTGGTCACCCTGAAAACTTAGGAGTTTATGGTGGCGCGTAATTAGGTTTCATCCGACTCTTTTTAATGCTGTGTTTGCTGTTTCACAACTTTCACTAAACAGTGGATGGAATAAAACGTTTGCTGTAAGTTTGACTGGTTTTTAATGGATTATTTGGACATTAATGACGTAGATTTGGTTTGTGCATGAGTTTAGACATAACAAATGATGTACTTATTAATACAATACAAAAGAGCATTTCCTCTGATGATATATATAGGAACGGATCCCACCTCCCACATTTGGAGGATTTTATGGTTGAGTTTCAGCCGAATTTCAAATTATTGTGTTTGTCACAACAACAAGTAACATTTACTATAAGATTGTTGCACTGTAGTACAAATTAGGTGGAGCGGTGTTGTCGTGTCAGGTGTATGGACAGGGGAGAATCTTTGATTTTTGATAGCCCTGGATTATAAATATTTTTTAAATTATTATTTTTATATATTATTATGTATACTTTAAATAAATTACACCACAATATATATATATATATATATATGCATCCATGACAAACATAAAATTATACCACAATATATATGTACATATATACTCTTTTATTTAATATTTGTAATCTATACGCTACTGTTGGGATATTTATAACTTTTTAATGTATGTGTGTGTTTGTGTCAATGACATTCTAATGTGTTTGATTTGTGTGAAGGTAGCTAGGTAGGAGAAGTGAAAATAAGGCTAATTGACTTTTACGGATTATCTGAAAATAACTGATTTTTTTAAAAAATTATCTTTTTTGAATGGTCAAATAACACCAGTCGAACTATAAATAACTTTGTTCTATGTAACATGTAGGTACTACTTTTAATTACTTTCATGGTAGACTTCTCTTCCTCTAGCCAAACATCTGATAAGAAAAATAATTGAGACTTGTTGATAATGATTTATTCTTTTTGTGTGATATGTTATTGCAAATAAGCTATGTTGTCAAAAAATATGAGATTTTTGACAACATAGTTATACAATCAATCTATTTCTTATAAAAAAAAAACTCAACTAACAAAACATCAAAAACCAATAAGTTAAGAAAAATTAAAAACTAGCATATATTTTTGCTCAATAATTTTCACATTAAAAAAATATCCCTTCAAAAAAAGACATACAAAAAAAAATCCTATGAACTAACATACCTCTGTGTGCGCACTTTGTAAAAGAACCGTTAATCTATCCTTGTATTATAGCGCAATCCAATGAAAAAAATTAAATGTGGAGCAATGAAATTAATCCTAAAGAGATGGATTGATTTCTTCAAACACAAAAAATAGAGGTAGAATACACAAGACAATATAATTTGAAAAGATCTTGCTCCAAAAAACTTCAAAAAATGTAAAGAACTTACATTCGGTGAGTGTGAGAATGATGTGAATGTGCCGAGAGTTTTTTTTTTTTTTTTTGGCCGTGCGTTCGTTTTGGCTGTATGTGCGTTGCTAATTTTTTGGTTCTTAACGTAGGGTTCGAGAGATTTTTGGGGTGGGCTCAAATGTATGTTTGGGCAAATTGGGCTTAAATAGAAAAAAAAAAGAAAAAAAAGAAAAAAAAATTGGGCTACGCCCGTGTATGGATATCAATGCGTGGCTAACGATGTGGAATTCATGAGTCTCAAAAGCTTCTATTAGCTAGTAATTTAATTAAGATCTATATGTATGTAATGGGTAGTGCTATTCTTAAAAAAAATCTATATGTAATGTACTCATATATGAGTTTCAATGTTTAATTAAGATTTGAATATTAGAACACCAAAAGTTTTGGAAGAAAAGATGTTGATTCAACATCATGGATGCGGCACCATATATAAATGCGGCACCAATTGGGTAACATACATTTGCTACATGTAGGCCTCGTTTGATATGAGATGAAAATATCTTCAAGAAGATAACTCACATGGAGTTGAGAACTAATCTTATTTGGTTGTCCGACTCCATGTGAATTATCTTCCAACTTACAAGGAAAGATGTTAGATATCTCTCCACACCCCCATCCCCCTCCCAACACCCACAAGGAGATAACTCTCAAAAGTTATATGAACACAATTACCCCTCACAAATTTGTATGTCCCTACCCTTTCTAATGCTTGTTATTCGTTCATAATAAAATATTAAATAAACCATTCATTCATAAAAAAATATTTTTCAAGTGAGATATTTTTAAGAATAATCAGTAGTTGTATTTCATAGTATTTATTATTAATAATTATTTCAATTAAATATAAAAATATATATAATTATTTAATGTTGTTTAATATTTTTGCAAATAATATTTTATGTTTTTTTATTTAATTCAAGTTTTTCTTTAATTTGAATAAATAGCTAGTAGTTCATGTAGTGAAAATAATAATGCTTTCTTTTTTATTTTAAAAATATGTTTGAAGGGTATTTATGTCAATTCCCACATTTTATAGTTTTTAAAAATTTGCAACTCTCTTGCAAGTTCAACGTTCAACTAAACATGAAATACGAACTCACACTGTGAGTTAGCTCCAAGGAGTTATCTCTGCTCGCACTGTAAGTTGGCAAAAATGAACTAATAGCTAGTTTCTTGAATACACTTTATTATTTGCAGACATACGTACGTCTTAATGTAAATATTGAACGAACACAAACAACTATGTGACAAATGAATGCAGCGCCCATGGTACATATGTAACCCAAACATGATTTAATTTCCAAAAAAAAATTAGGGACAAGTCAAAAGCAATTACTCCCTCAACTCATTTGATTAGTGTAAGATTTTTGACCAAAATCTCTTTTTAAACAATATAAGTCATTCTTGTTGTAAAACTAACTAAGGCTAAAGTAAAGAAAGTAAAGACAATGAACTAGAACTTAAACAAGATAATAGATGAGAGAAATAGAGAAATATTTAATTCAAATTGGTATACAAATTACATTGAGAATACTCATTTATATAGCCCTTTTGATCATAATGAAATGAAGACCAAAAGGCACAAGTTCCACTTACAATAATAACTTACAAGAAAATAGATCTTACAAAAAGTGGGGATAGGAAGGGGTCATCCATTTTCTCATTACATTTACAACACTCCTCCTTGGATGACACTTGTTGGGAGAATATACCTCGTTAAAACCACCACAAGAAAAAATCTAATGGGAAAAATGTAGCAAAGGAAAAAGAGTACGTCATTCTCATCAATCTTTATACATAGTATGATATTGATAGGATTGCCTCATTAAAGACCTTGCTAGGAAAAATCAGTAGGACAAAGCCATAATTAAGGGAAAAAGAGTGCAATACACTAATCAATAACTTCCACTGATGTTGACATTAGTGGAATATGTCCTATTTTATTGCTTGCAATATCCTTAAGTCGAAGTAAGCAAGTACCATATGTAAGCCTTTTAAATGTTGTAGTTCGCAAAGCTTTTGTGAATAAATCAACAAAATTATCATTCGATCGAATTTACTTGATATCGATTTCACAAGTCTTTTGAAGCTCATGTGCATAAAAGAATTTTGGTGAAATATGTTTTGTTATGTCCTATTTTATATATCCTTCACGTAATGATGTGATACATGTTGAATTATCTTCATATAATATGGTTGGAGAATCTTTTATTGAAGATAATCCAGCTAATTCTCGAATATCTTGAATCATGTTTCTCAACCATATACATTCATGAATTGCTTCATCAATTATAAGTATTCTAAATAATTAGAAAAAGTAGCAACCATAGTTTGTTTCACCGACTTCCATGATATAGCAGTATCACTAAAAGTGAATACATAACCCATTTGAAAACGAGCTTTATGAGGATCAGACAAATAGCAAACATCAATATATCCTTGCAAATTCATTTTTATTCCTCTTGAGTAAAACAATCCCGTGTCACTTGTTCCTCAAAGATAACGAAAAATGTGTTTAACACCATTTCAATGTCTTCTAGTAGGTGAAGAGCTATATCTTGCAAGTAAATTAACATAGAAGACAATATCTAGTCTTGTATAATTTACAAGATACATAAGTGCACCGATTGCACTTAAATATGGTACCTTTGAACCAATTAGCTCGTCATCACGATCATGATGTCGAAATGGATCCTTATTTACTTCAAGTGATCTAATAACCATTGAAGAGCTCAATGGATGTGATTTGTCCATATAAAGTCTTTTAAATATTTCTCAATATAATTCAATTGATGGACAAGTATTCCACTTGAAAAATGCTCGATTTGCAAATCGAGACAAAATTTTGTTTTTCCAAGTTCTTTCATCTCAAATTCCTTTTTAAGGTACTCAGATGTTCTCACTATGTAATCATGGTTTCCCACAATATTCAAATCATCAACATATGCATCAATAATTGCAAATCTTGATGATGATTTTTTAATAAAAACACATGGACAAAGTAGATTATTTACATATCATTCTTTAAGTAAATAATCACTGAGGTGTTTGTCTCACATTCGGCCATATTGTTTTAATTTGTACAAAGACCTTTGCAAATTTTATAGATTGTATATTATGAGGTTTTGATTTGGGCATTTTAAATCCCTCGAGAAATTTTCATATATATATATATATATATATATATATATATATATCTCACTGTCTAAAAATTCGTACAAATATGCCGTAACAACATCCATAAGATGCATATCAAGCCCTTTAGAAACCGCAAGGCTTACTAAAAATCGAAATGTAATTGCATCTATAACAGGATAATATGTTTCATCATAATCAATGCCAGGTCTTTTCGAGAAACTATGACGACCCTCATTCCCTACAAAGTAGGCTCGGTTCGGCTTAAGCCTACGTAGACCCTCGAGTCATTCTTGTGAGGTCGGCGTAAGCTTAGTCATCTTTTCAATCTATCCTTATCAGTTAATTTGAAATTTTTAGTTGAGTTATCAATATTTTGCAAGTCTTATAAGTTAGCGAAAGCAATTACTAATTAAAATAACTCAACAATAAAATAAAGGAGTCAAAAAACCTATATGTTGAACATTGTATATATATCAGACTAGTATATCAAGTGTTAAGTGTAAAGCGGATGCAAAACTGATATACAAGTTATACATGTCTCTCAAACCCCTAAAAATATCTTAAGTGTGATAACACAACATATATGTAATACAACTAGTCAAAAACCTACAAAAGTGAGTAAGAGAGGGCCGCTCCGATGTCATTAGAGTAGATCGCCTAATACTGACGACTTGCCCTTGCTCGACTGTAGATCTACACTCAGTCAAATACAAAAATGACGAGTTCAGTGAGTAAAAGCTAGTAGGATCTAAGTAGTACTTCACAAGTAAATAAAGTAGTCTAAAATTCATGCAGATAGAAAGAGAGCTATAAGGAATGCATGATAACAAGATTGAATAATAACAGTACAACAAGGAATGCGTGTCAAAAGAAGCAATATAGAGGTGCCTAAGTAATCCAAGACCACCGAGTGCGGGTGCCACAAGGTTGGGCAAACTCGGGTCTTAGGACGCAGCAGAGCATGCTGTATCTATACCATCGTGAATGAAGGATATCAACAGTGTCTCAGATAAAATACATCTTATCCCGATCAAACAATCTAATGAATCGAGGTCATAGTTGGCAACCACTCCATCAGAGACACATTTTTGACTCACTTGGCCCTTGGACACTCATATCAGAATAGGAATTCCAAGGAAGGATAAAAGTGCAATAACAATAACATGTAAAGTTCAATGAATTACTGTACATTTACTAGCTGATTTTACTTACCTCAGATCACGCTAACACGTGCTCTCGCAGCTTTGACCCGTGTCCCAATTAACTCCCCGACACCCAACTCTAGCTAGCTAGATACCCAGTGTCCATTTTGATTGGTTATGTATGAGTTAGATTCAATAAGTTGTATTTACCATCATTATTGCTAATGTAGTTTAATTGTAGTCTAACTTGCACATTTGTAATTTTACACTTGGTGTTTTAAGTATTTAGCTATTAGGATTCTTATTGTATGAGCAGCTTAAATTTTCATATTGGTGCGAGTTAATCCCATTTTGTGACTAACAAATCAATTCAAGTTAATTTGGTGTATAATGGTTCCTTTTATCCATTTCAAGTTCTCATTGGACACTTACTCGGCCAAAAGTGTCTGAGTTTGTTTAATATTGTTCAACACACTTTATTAATTGTTTTTGAGTGTTATTGAACTAATTAGAATAATTAAAACTCAATTCAAGTTGATATGCAACACTAGTTTGCAAAACAGTCCTTTAGAGACCTTTAAATAAATACGTAATAGTTAGTTTTCCTTTAACTTGAAAATGACTTAAAAATGAATAAAAATTTCAAAAATTCTCGAGGTTGATTATATGAAGTCCAAATACTTGAAATAGAGGTTTTTAGGTAATAAAACCTCATTAATATGATCAATAACTAAATTTGAGACTTTAAATAATACTTTAAGTCCCTATTTGTAAATAAAAATCTTTTTTTGGAAGCATGGCAAGAAAACTAAGTTCGACACACCGAAAAATCACAAAACTTAGTGGAAACCTTCGCTATGATATAGTAATACATTTTAAGAATTTTGGTTTAATTTCAACATCATATGATACCCTAAACACCTTAAATTAAAAATCAGCTCGTTAAGTAGGTAAATTTTGCCTATTTCAAAACCCATCTGGAAAACTATCTAAACACCTAAGAAAATTATGAAACTTGGTGGAAAGCTATCCTAAAATATAAATATATGATCTAGAGAGCTTGGTCTGATTCTGACATCGTTTGGTACCCGTAATGCATTAAAATAAAATTCAACTCAATAAAAAATCATACTTTTCCTATTTCAAGGGCAATTTTGAAAACTACTTAAAACTCATCGGAATTGATCACTTAAGAATTTAGGGGAACCAAATTTGTATGTTGGTGATCTCTATAAATTTTGATGATTTTTAGGCTAGTGGAGACCTCGAAAAAAGCCCTAAAAGTTTGTAAAAAATCTAATCAAAATTGTCCCCTTTTGACTTAGCAATTTATCATAAGATTTAATTGAATCATGGACAACAAAGCCATAAAAACATCATCAAATTAATACATGCATTCATCAACCATTTTCATTCATGAACACAACTATGCATTAATTTAAACTACACGGTTTCAATCCATCTTCAATTCCTTCCAGCATTGTAAACGCAAGTACATGTTTAAGGGATAAGAACTTTGCTTTCAATACTCAAATTACATAGAAATCCTGCCTTATACTTACATGACATCAAAAACCTCAAATCTATAGTTCTTGAACATCAAATAATGATTTTTCTCCCTAAATTTGCTACACCATCAATTGAGTCTTTTAAAGGACTTTAAATTTGTTCCATTTAAGATTAAACTCTCTACAAAAAGTAGAAACAAACCATTAAGAAATCTAGTCACAATTGTTTACGAGAAACCAATCAACCTATGAGATAAGAGCAAGGATGCTTACCTAGGGTTTCCTCTTCAACCACTTTTGCATCTCTAGGTTGGATTATGTCTAATTCCCCTCTTTTGATCTCAACTTCTCCATAAATCTCAGCAAGATCACCTTCTTCTCTCTCCCTTTCACTTGTTCTTGATGGTTGAAATTTTTTGTTTGGGAATAAACTAAAAATCCAACTAAGTATCCCTTTATACAGTCATAGTTATTAGTTGTAGCCCCTTGCATGAGCTTTATTTCCACTAATGGTACATATTTATAGTTTAGTACTTGCATTCCTATTGTAGTATACCATGTATTCATACAAGCGCTATTCTCTAACTATACACTCACCATTTATGTTATTTTGGTTCATTCACTTCTAACTTTGGCTTATTTTCTCTATTTAGCCACAACTTTGTGTCATACCTTAACATTTGGTTTCAAACGACTTGTCTAATGTTTCTAATTAATTACAATTTCATATTTAGACTAAGTCCTTACCTATCTCGGCTACTCGATGTCGTCACGCATCTCAAGTTGCGTCAGTCTATTTTTGATCCATTTGTGTTTTATTCGAGTTTGCTCAACTTTACTATTTACTTAACTTAGGATTTGTTATATAAATTGATAATTTGTGTCGATCCAAGTTATCTCATTCAAATAAGGTCTTGTACCCATGTCATACGCATCTCATTCAAGTTATTTCTTACTCATATTTTGATGAAATCGGACCATTAACTAATTCAAAATTGATAATTTCGATTATAAAATTGATACTAAACACACCAAACACAAATAATATACCTCGGTGTTGACTCACGAGGATTGACCAAGTATGTTATGTCAGATAAAAAGTCTCTATCAGAGTCTTGCAGTGACACATGACACGAGTTAGAATATTCAGGTCGTTACAGAAACCTTCAGCTACAAGTCTTGCTTTATATCTTGAAATCTCATTCTTTTCATTTTTCTTTCGTACAAAAACCTATTTATATCTAATAGGCTTATGCCATCAGACACTTGGGTCATTGGTCTAAAAACTTATCGTTTTGTTAACGAATTTAAATCAGTTTGGATAACCTCTTCCTACTTTGGCCAATCAGGACTTTTTTGACATTCATCCACTGTTCGTGATTTTATATCATCATTTTCAAAAATGTCAAAAGATACATTGAAAGCAAATATATCATTTGGAAAAAATTTATTTCGATCCCAAATCTTACCAGAATTCAAATAATTCATTGAGATCTCATTATTCTTATATTTTCAAGAAGTAATTGTTCCTCCATATTCAACTTGTTATGAAAAATCCTTATTAAAGGATTCTTAAGCTTTTTCAGGAGTATTATGACTTTTAGTTATTTTTAGTCATGTATTCCTCTTCCGAGGAACTATATTTTGAACCAACAAGTCTTCCATGCTTTAAGCATTTTGTTGGTTCTTGTGCACTTTATTGCACACTAACATCAATTCTTGCTTGAGCTTTTGCAGTTGGAATATGAGATTTTGTCACTCTTTTTATATCAGTAAACCCATCTAGTAATTGATTTGCAATTTGTTTTAAATGGATTATCCTTTAAACTTCAAGTTCACACTGATTTGTGCGTGGATCATAATGTAATAAACTCAATGCATTTTAGACAATTTCACACCATTAATTTTAATAAGATTATTATCTCCCCTTGAATGGTGGGAAAATTATTTCGTCCAAGTGACAATTCGCAAAACGTGCTGTAAATAAGTTCCCTGTTAGGGGCTCAAGCTATCTGATAATTGATGATGAGTTAAAACCAACATAAATTTCAAATTTTCATTGTGGACCCATTTCAGTTCTATTCGGAGGTGATATGGGCACATATACTACAAAACCAAAAACTCTCAAGTGTGAGATATTTGGTTGTTAACCTAAAATGAATTGTATTAGGGAATGTTCATGGTATGCTGTAGGTCTAAAATGAATGATATATGCTGCATGAAGAACTGCACATCTCCAAATTGAAGTTGGTAGCTTAGCTGTCATAATTAAAAGTCTAGCAATCAATTGAATGTGTTTGATTAGAGATTCTGTCAAACCATTCCGGTATGCACATGAGGAACATAATACTCGAGGGTAATTCTTACAAATATGCAATAACATGTGAATGCTTAGGATTGAAATTCACCAACATTATCTAGACGAATAGTCTTAATTGGGTTATCAGAAAATTTAACTCTTAACTTAATAATTTGAGCTAGAAAACTAGCAAATGCAACATTTCTGGTCGAAAGTAAACAAACACGTGATCAACTAGTTGATGCATCTATTAAAACCATGAAATATCTAAATGGTCCACAATGAAGTCGAATAGGTTCACAAATGTCTCCCTGAATGCGTTCTAAGAAAATTAGGGATTCATCAATAACTTTACTTGGTGAAGGTTTAACTAATAGTTCTCCTTGAGAACAACTAGCATAATTTTAATCACCAGCTGAAAATACTTTATGACTCCTAAAACGATGTCTATGCGAGTTATTAATAATTTTTTGCATCATTGATAATTCTGAATGACCAAGTCGATCATGCCATAAAACAAATGTCTTTTGATCATTAATCTTTATATTCATGACGACAGTTGTTACAATATGCCTTGTATATGTGAAATATAATCCAAAAGATGAAGTTGGAAAATCTTCAATAAACTTTTTTCTCCAATTCAAAACCAATGTAATATAGAGAAATTTTCTATTATTCTCATTCATGGTTTCAATATGATATCCATTTTGTCAAATATCTTTGAAACTAAGGGTGTGTTTGATAGCAAAGAAATTGAAAAAAATCGTGGAAATTTGTTTTGTTTTTTAATATAACCGTTTTTTTGGGTGTTTGATACACTTGTAACCGCATAGAGAAAAAAAATCCACCCTCCTAATTTTCCTCATTTATTTTCTCTTATTTTGGGATGGAAATTCGAGATTTTTAGTATCTAACGAATCTATTTTTGACCGAAACTTGAACTCCTTCTTCGGACTCCTTCTACAAGAACTCTTCCACCAACATACTCCTCTCCATTCATTTTTCATAAAAAACTAGTGAAAGATACCAGCGTCAAAGGAGAGGACGCAAAGAGTTGGGTAGAGAAGGAGCGGTGACCGACGAACGGAAGCGCGGCGGAGACGCTCGACGAAAGGAGGCGGCGGTGCGGCGAGGTTTTCATCGCATCGACGAAAGGAGGCGGCGGTGCGCAGGGCGTGATCGGTGCGCCATCAAGGTATGGTTTTAATCTCTAATGGTTATATTTCACCGCTTGATTTGATTCTTGATGTGCGGGAATGGTTGGTTCGATAAGAAGATTTCGTTATCTTGATTGAGTTAAAGCCGTTTGAATCTGAGTTCATCATCTTCTCCCCTGTTCATCATCTTCTCCCCTGTTCATCGTCTTCTCATCTTCTCCCCTGTTCATCATCTTCTCCCCCCTGTTCATCATCTTCTCCCCTGTTCATCATCTTCACTAGTTATCCCTATCTCCTCTTATCTCTGATTTTTTCTTCCCTCTCTTATCTCTTTGTGATCGGATTGAATGGGGAATCGAATTGAACGGACTGTAGGGCGGTTTGAGGTAAGCTTCAATGGAGAATTAAAAGTTTTGATTTGTGGGACTGTAAATCAAGTTAAGGACTTGTTTTTATGTGGTATGGAGTTGAGAGAAATGGTTCTAATTGTATGAGAGGGATAAAAAACGAAAGGAGGGGGAGAGGTAAGTTTTGATTGAAAGAAAAAAAAAAAGGAGAGGCTCGGACGAACTGTAATAAGAACTTTGATTTACTCATGTGGATGGACGTAAGATAGTTTACCACATCTAGCAGTCACTAGGAATAAGAACTTTGATTTATTCATGTGGAGCTGATGCAGGCCCAAAGTACATACAAACCATTTGAAGAGGTTCGGTATCTGTATCTCTTATATTTTTATCACAATACTTCTCAATATTCTAAATAAAAATGCACGATACATTAAACGCTTGAGATATGAAAGTTGTTGTGTATCCTTGGATCGAACAATACACAAATTCACTGTGGGTTTGTTTTGGGTCATCTTCTTCTCTTAGCTTCCATCTTTTGAACAAGTATAATTATTTATAGCTTGGGTTCCCCCTATCTTTGCATCCGCAAACTCAGAGTTTGGGAAATTTCGAGCTTTAAGAAGTCTCGCCACTAAAGAGTTTGGGTTTTCAAGTAACCTCCATGCCTACTTCATTAACATAGCAATGTTGAATTCACGCATTCTTCTCATGCCCAAGCAGCCCAACTTCTTAGGTATGTACAGTTTTTTCCACTCCCCACCTTATTCCTCCTGGTTTATCAACATCTGAAAGCCACCGAAATTTATTCATCATTGTCTCCAATTGATTGCATAACTTGGGTTTTCAAGTAACTGAAAAAATCCAGGGAAGGAAAAAGCTTTCCTATCTTCCATAGAGATCTTCTATGCAAATTTTATTGTTGTTGAGTAGTTTGTATACAATTGAAAAAATCCAGAGTTTTTTTTATGTTCTTTTTGTTGTTGTTGTTGTTGTTTTTATTGTTGTTGTTGAGTCGTTTGTATACTTTCTTGTTGTTTAAGTTTTACGATTTTTATTAACTTTTAAGTATGTATTTGTTTTACAAAAATTGATTTACTATCATTCACTCATTCATTACGTTTACATGCATTTACTTAGATGCCTACTTGAAGAAGAGAGAAAAAAACAGCACTATAATGATGATGATGTTATTGCTCGATTACGTACAACGTCGTAACTCGTTTAACGTACAACCTCGAGTTAATAGAAATGAAGAAAGGAAACTAATATTAAAGCGTTTTTACAAAGAATCGACAAAAGCGTAAGGAACAATTACGATTGAAACGAGGTCCATTCAAAGAGCTTTGCGAGAATTCTTCGCACGCATGGGCTAGTTGACGGGCGCGCAGTGTAAAAATAAAAGAACAAGTAGCTATGTTTTTGCTTGATAGTTGGACACGATAATCGAAATAGACGAACAAATTTTGAATTTATTCGTTCGGCGAGACGATTAGCGCTACTTCCACGTTGTTACAAGAGCTCTAATCGGTATGTACAAAAGCGTAGTCAAGCACTGCAAATATACATAATTCTCCACAAGACAAAGAATCAAACCCAAGTGTTTGGTATCACTATTTTGAGGTAATTGATTTATTTAAGATATTTTTAAAGTTTGTCTGTAAATAGCATAATAATACATTATAAAATTTTGTGGATATAAACTAAATAAATATTAAATATTAGGATGCGGTCGGAGCATTAGATGGAACTCATTTCTCATGCACGGTACCGATTGAAGAAGCGACGAAAGTACCGTAATAGAAAAGGTTTTACTTCCCAAAATGTCTTAGTGGCATGTACATTCGATATGAGATTTACATACGTACTTGCTTAGGTTGGGAGGGCTCGGCTCACGATGGTCGTATATTAAGAGATGTTGTTAGGCCAAATCGAGTGGATAGACTAACTATACCACCAGGTTAGAAACATTTTGTGTAACATTTGTATAAGTACTATTGTTATTTTTTGTGATTATTTTAACTAATTACAACTACTATGATATCATTTTAATGTAGGAAAGTATTATTTGGTTGATCTTGGTTTCCCTAATGTTCCTGGATTTTTAGCACCTTATCGCGGTACAAAGTATCACTTAAAAGATCAAGTTGGTCGTACACCTAGAAATGGAAGAGAGTTGTTCAACTTTCGACATTAGTCCTAACGTAACGTAGTAGAAAGAACAATAGGGCTTCTAAAGAAACGATTTGCATTTTTGCGGCACGAACCATTTTATGACGTTAAAACTCAATCAAATGTCATTTTAGCATGTTGTGCGATACACAATTTTTTGAGAGAAGAAGATCCCGAAGATCTATGTGAAGACGATGAAGATATTTATGAAGATGAAGAAGATGATGATAGCCTACAAGAAGATAATATTTCCATACATCAATCTCCAATTTGGATAGCTAAACGAGATGCATTGGCCGAGTTAATGTGGAATGCGTACAACTAGCCTAGACAAGCTTACTGACTAGTTTTAGATGAAATGTTCCATAATGTTGAGCATATGAATTGGTACCTAGTTTGTATGAATTTTTTTATCACTTTAAATTTGATTTCTATGAAATTTTCCTTAATTAGTGCATTGTCATATGTAGTCTTATGTTAAATATATAGTTTTTCATTTTTTCGTTAAAAATATATACAACTATAGTATCATGTAAAACAGAGATGGAAGAATCAATTGGGACCGTGAAAGTAGTGTCAAAGGGGCAAGTGAGATGGAATGACCGCATGGATAAGATCATGATTGAAATTATTTTGGAAGAGTATGGATTTGGCAATGCTTCAGGTAATTCATGGAAACCTGAGGTGTATACTCGAGTTTGCTTAGAGTTGCTAAAGCAATTAAAACAACAAGTACACCCAGCTAATGTGAAGGCAAGAATCAAAACATTGAAAGCCAATTACTTCTCTGCAAGGGAGGTAATATCTCAAAGTGGGTTCGGATGGGATCCAGATACACAGCTTGTCACAGCAGATGTTTTGACATGGAAAGAATATCTTCGGTACATTTTAGGTTTTGTTGGAATATACAATTGTATTAGTGATGTATATTAACTAACTATATGTATTTGTGTGTTGGTGTGTATGTTTATATGTAACGAAACATCCGAGAAAAGGAATCATATCGCGGGAAGTGTGTGCTTGTACTACGATGAGCTATGTGTCATATTTGGAGATGATCAAGCTACTTTGGAGGGAATGCAATTACTGGTAACGAGGCAAACATAGAATTACCTTCTTTGGAAGAAATGTGTGAGTAAATTTTGTAGAATAAGTAATTGATTATTTAATTTTACAAATTTCTTTTTTGTACATTCTTTTTCATTGACTTTGAATGATCAATTCTTTTGGTGAGTTGATGGAAACAATTATTTTATATTTGAAAGAAATGCAATATAAGAAACTCAACTGTTCTGCTCTTGAGTTGTGGTTATTATCATGTCCAATTTTTGAAATTCTAGTAGAAATAATTCATGTCTTATAAGTAATGTTATTATTTTTTGTAGGCAATGCAGAGAAGTCACTCCCAACTAAAGAAGAAAAAGATGAGGTTAATCAATCGTCATCTAGTGCAACTCGTACGGGATCAAATGGTCAGAGAACTAAAAGGAAAAAGAGTAGTAACATTGATGCTACCGAGCAAGGACTAACAACAGCTGCCAATAGACTAGCGGATGCATTTGCGCATACAGACTGTGCACGTCTTCAGAAAGAGCTTCATAACATTCCTGAATTAAGTCGAGAAGACGTAATGCGTGCCATGCTTTTATTGGGAGGTGAAGCTAAGGATGCGAATATATTTTTTCACTTGGATGAAGACTTGAAGAAAGATTGGGTGATTTTATATTTGCAGAGGAAATTTTAGATTACTTTTAGAAGTTAAACCATAAGTTTTTTTTTTAAAATAAATTTTAGTACATTGTTTATTTTCTTTCATTTATGTTAGTTATCAATTAATTATTGAATGATTTTTTTTTTGAGTTCATTAATGGTTGTGAAGATAGTTGTTGCCAATTCAATTTCGGTGCATAACCTTGATTAATCCTAGTCCACTTGATTTAATTTTAGTATGAATTAGTGATACTGCAAAAAAAAATGAAAAAAAATTACATTAGTTATCAAACAGCAGAAAATTGAAAATAAAAAATTCTCACGTGCAATCAAACAGCAATGAGAAAATTCTTTTAAAAAAATTTTCTACAGAAAACTTGCCTAAGTAAATACTTTTTTCTCATTGAAAATTCTCTTTGCTATCAAACACACCCTAAGTAAATTCTTTTTGAATTTTTCTGAGTATAATGCATTAACAACATGAATTATTATACCCCATGAAATAAAATATTTGGTCATCTAGAGCTATTAATCAAGTTAGTAATGCAAGATATCGTTTGAAAATTAGCCTCAATTAAAGTCATGTTAGAGAAGTGTTCTCTTTTTGTAAGAATCATGTGCGTTGTAGCGCAGTTAACAAGATAAATATACTCGTATTTGGCTTTGAACACACCACTTGTTGATCCATCTTCCAAGCTTTATCTTCTTTGAAAATCTTCTCAATTTTCTAAGACTCCTTTGATCCAATCAAATTCGTGTTGATAGCGTGTTGTAAAACTAACTGAGGCTAATGCAAGGAAAGTAAAGACAATGAACTAGAACTTGAACAAGATAGTAGATAAGAAAAATAGAGAAATCTTTCATTCAACTTGGTGTACAAATTACATTGAGAGGACCCCTTTATATAGCCTCTTTGGTCATAATGAGATGAAGACCAAAAGGCACAAGTTACACTTACAATAATAACTTACAAGTAAATGGGTTTTACAAAAGGTGGGGATATTAAGGATCATCCACTTTCTCATTACATTTAGAACAATTCTCCAAATTTAAGGGAACTTTTTGATATATATGTATGTGTATTGATATTTTTAAATGATATTTATACACATAATATAAATATGTCTATTGCTAGCATATGTATATAGTTAATGTAATTTGGTAATTTGTAAAATAAGGTGTTGCATTTTTTTGATTTGATTCTAAATTTGTAAAATGTAAATATAATTTCAAACAATTCAAAACAAAACATATAATTAATGTAGTTTGGTAATGAAAATATTTTATTTATTTAACTAATTAAGTTAAAATTATAAATCCCATTAGAGTTTCTTTGTTACGTGTATCACTAGTGTTTTCAGGTGGAAACCATGAAATATTAATACATATACCTATATATAATATGTCATATGGTGTGCATGTATGGCTTTAAGCTCATATCTATTTACTTTAGTTATGGATGAACTAACTAGACATATTCAAGAGGATATACCATGGTGTATATTATTTGCAGATGATATTGGCTTAGTGGATGAAACCAAAGATGGAGTGAATAGGAAATTAGAACTCTGGAGGAATACATTAGAATCTAAAGGCTTTAAGTTGAGTAGGACGATGCACTGTGAGTTTGGAAACACTAGACATCGAGATGACGGAGTGGTAAAATTAGGGGAAGTAGAAGTTCCTAAGGTAAACCACTTTAGATACCTATGATCAATCATACAAAATGATGGTAACATTGAAAAGGATGTCACACATAGAATTCAAGCTGGATGGAAGAAATGGCAGAGTGCAACAGGGGTGATTTGTGATCGACATGTTCCTACTAAGTTAAAAGGAAAATTTTATAGGACCACAATTAGGCTAACTATGCTCTATGGAAGTGAATGTTGGGCGGTAAAGCAACAACAATTACATAAAGTGAACGTAGCAGAAATGAGGATGCTTAGGTGGATGTGTGGTAAAACTCGTAAAGATAGAATAAGAAATATAGAAACTCAAAGACGAGTAGGAGTAGCACCAATCGATACAAAGATTAGGGAAAGGCGGTTGCGATGGTTTGGTCACCTGCAAAGACGGCCTACAAATGCCCCAACTAGAAAACTTGACTCAATAGAAACTGTAAAAATTCGACGAGGTAGGGGCAGACCAAAGTTAACATGGGATGCATTAATTAAAAGGGATTTGAATGGTTTGCAAAGCTCACCATCAATTGCACTTAATCGAGCACAATGGAAAAGTTTGATCCATGTAGCCGACCCCAGTTAATTTGGGACTGAGGCTATGTTGTTGTTGTTGTTGTTGTTGTTGTTGTTGTTGTTGTTGTTGTTGTTGTTGTTGTTGTTGTTGTTGTTGTATATGGTGTGCATGTATACATATATAAAATTGATATATGAGGATTCCTATGGATCTCTTCCAAAAGGGATATTTGCGAGGATCCCTATGGGGATACCCACGGTATCCTCGTGGGGATTATCAATGGAAATGCCCTATGGGACCCTTACGAATATATGTTTTCCCCATCCCTATACCCATACTCGCCCGGGTATGAGATTTTCTCCCCCATTCTAGCCTTCATCCCCATTTAAATTCTCCGAACCCATCCTCGTTCCAGGGATTCCCCTTTCCCCGAGGAGATTCCTCGGCTACTTGCATCCTTATTTTTTTTTACCCATTTTTTCTATTTTACCCATTATTTAATGGGTACTTACAACACAAGTTTCGCGTTCTAAAGAGCAAAATGAGTAAACTAAGGGAATAACTTAATCAGAGTACTTGTTTCTTTTTTGTGTATATTAGCTTAATCAAAACACTTGTTTCTTTTTTCTTTTTTGTGTCAATGGGTGATAAAGTAATTTCAATTGTAATTAAAGCTAGCATTCCTTGATATTTTCTTTTCTAAAATGTCTTATAATTGTGGAGTGATATATTAATCAAGAGAATATATCATGATATATGTTATTTTGAGAAGATATTGTCTTAGCTAGTAGATGAAATAAAAGATAGAGTGAATAGATGTAACGACCCGCTCTAATTAATCTTAATTAAATTATTAATTACAAATTAGGACCCGTAGGTCGGACTCACGTGGACACCGCTGATCAAGTCTAGGGCATATCAAACAAAGTATAAAAGTTATTTTTATGTGATGAGAGTTAAATTGTTGTATTATTATTTAATAATTTGCGTCGTACTAGTTAAGATTCTCATTGGTCGCGTTGTGCATATGTAGTGATGAGAGTGTAGGACATCGCGACGTGCGCGTAATGCGGGTGTTTGGGGGTAGTAAGGAGTTTAGAGGTCACATCACCAATCAAATCATATCATCCCATCCCTTACTATTTCTCTCTCCTATTTTTCTCTCACATCTTCAAACAAAACCCACACACATTTTCCATCTCCAATGATTTTTTCCCCATCCCTCTCCATCTCAATTTTCTTCCTCACCAAGCTTTGCTCATGTTGGGTTTTTGGGGCTCCTACGCAACGGAAAACTCCAAACAAATTTTGAATAACCCCAACAGGATCAAAAACAAGTTCCATTAAATTAAATCTACGAAGGTCCACACACGAACGGTGACCACAATTTGGAGTACTAGCCCCAAGAGAGATTGAAAACAATTTTCTTTCTCTCCCTAAATCCAGAGAACTCGAAAATTGTAAAACGAAAATCTTATTTTGTTTTTAAGGTTCCACCCTTTATTTATATATGTAGGTAAGCCTTCACTTAAAATCATATTCATAATACAACTATTGTATTTAGGCAGTTTAAGCAAATTACACATACGCCCCTATTAATAAGTTATCAGATAACGAATCGTAAGGGCTTTTATGTGATGAATTTTATCATATAAAATTCATTACTTTGGACCAATTGAAATTGTGCATATCCATTCTTTGTGTGCGACCCAATAGGTTCATATAATGTTGTAGTGAACCAAAAACTATTTTGGTACACAAGTCATAAGTAGTCTCGCAAGGCATTATGACTACCCAAGTAGCATGAATATCAACATCGATACAACCTAATTAATAACGTATATCATATCTTTTTATCATGAGGTGTCCTTTGATTAAACATAAGGTATGAGAAGTCACCCATAATGTTCAATCGTACTAGTCTCGATCTTTAAGTAAACTGAAAAACATCCAAGTGACATTGATCATATCAATTCATATGGACTTGGTCATTATCGGTCTATCTTATCGAGGGATCCACTAATATCTCTCAATACGAAAGTGACAAATTCTATCTTGATTACACACCTTCACATATTATTCACATGGTAACCAATTACAATCTTTATAATTATCCAGTTAAAGATAACATTTGATTGTGTCAAATTGTCATGCTCATAATATTGAAGTCTATTGTAATCTCAAGTCAAAGGGCTAAATGATATACCTTTCATGAGTAACACCTATGACTTAATCTATGTGGTGTTCTCATAGTGGGTCGATCCAGTACCTTATTCCCTAACAAATACTCATGATCTTGATTTGTATCTTTATACCACGATCATCACATTACCATCAATCAAGATTCAAACTAGTATTAATTCATTATAGTTCCTACTTTAATGACCGATTAGGGACATTTATGATATTTCAACAAATACCCATGAGTCTTACTATAAGGTAAACATGCAATCATTTATAGTAAAACAACAAATAAAACTTTTATTTTATTAACTAAAATTATAAGATAAAAAATATTTGTAGATTGACCTAGGGCACATGCCATAACATCTCCCACTTGCACTAGGGCCAATCATTCATGTATCTAATACCTAATGACCTAACATGACCATCATGTTTCGCTTGTGGAAGAGCCTTCGTCAAAGGATCTGCAACATTGTCTTCTGTAGGAACTTTGCAAATCTTCACGTCTCCCTTCTCAATGATTTCTTGAATGAGATGAAAATGTCTAAGTATATGTTTGGATCGGTGGTGTGATCTTGGTTCCTTAGCTCGTGCTATTGTCCCGTTGTTGTCACAATACAAGTAAATGGGGTAGCTATACTTAACTACACCAAGTTCTGAGATGAAACTTTTGATCTAAATTGCCTCCTTAGCTGCATCAGACGTTGCAATATATTCAACTTATGTTGTAGAATCTGCGATAGTTTCTTGCTTCAAACTTTTTCAGCTCACTGCGCCTCCATTTAAAGTAAACACATATCCAAACTGCGATCTGAAGTCATCTATATCAGTTTGAAAACTTGCATCTATGTAACCACTTACAATAAGCTCGTCTTCCAAACTTCCATAGACTAAGAACAATTCTTTAGTTATTCTCAAGTACTCACGAATGTTCTTTACTGCTATCTAGTGACTCTTGCCGGGATCGGACTGATATCTGCTTGTTGCGCTTAAAACATATTATACATCAGGTCGAGTGCATAACATGGCATACATGATAAATCCAATAACTGATGCATATGGAATCGTATTCATGCGCTCTCGCTCATCATTAGTCTTCGGACATTGAGTCTTGCTGAGATTTATACCATGAGACATTGATAATGACCATTTTTAGAGTCTTTCATACTAAACCTATTCGGTACCTTGTCAATATAAGCACTTTGATTTAGACCAATCAGCCTTTTAGATCTATCCCTATAGATCTTAATCCCAAGGATGTAAGCTGCATCTCCTAAGTCCTTCATTGAGAAACACATCCCTAACCAAGACTTGACACTCTACAAGGTTGGAATATCATTTTCAATGAGTAATATATCATCAACATACATCACCAGGAAAATAACTATGCTCCCACTGACCTTCTTGTATACACGAGGCTTATTTTCATTTTTAATGAAACCAAATTCCTTAATTGCTTCATCAAAATGAAGATTCCAACTCCGAGAAGCTTGCTTTAATCCATTAATAGATCTTTGAAGCTTGCACACCTTCCTATAAGTCTTAGGATGAACAAACCCTTCAGGCTGTATCATATACACTTCTTCAAGTAACTTTCCATTTGGAAAAGTTGTTTTGACATCCTTTTGCCATATCTCATAGTCATTATATGCGAATATGGCGATTAAAATTCTAATGGATTTAAGCATGGCTATATGAGAAAAAGTTTCATCATAATCAATATGTTGAGTCTGTCTGAAACCTTTTGCTACTAGCCGTGCTTTATAAGTATGCACATTGCCATCCATGTCAGTTTTCTTCTTGAAAACCCATTTATATCCAATGGTCTTACCACCTTTATGTAAATAACTAGGTTATAAACTTGGTTATCATACATGGATTGCATATCAGAATTCATGGCACTAAGCCATTTATCTATCTCAAGGCTAGAAGTAGCCTCCTAATAAGTAGTAGGTTCATTTTGATCCATAAGTAACACCTCACTACTATCAATAATAAGAAATCCAAATGTCTCAGGCTGATGTCTTTATCAGACCTACAAAGGCCTTGTGATACCTGTAGAGGATCAATTAGTTTAAGACTTAGTTGATCTCCGGCTGGTGATTGATTGTTTATTTGTGGTTCTTGAATTTCTTCAAGACTTACTTTATTCTCTCTGTTTTCTTTTGAAATAAAATTTTTTTCCATAAAGACACCATTTCAAGCAACAAACACTTTGTTCTCAGCGGGATTATAAAAGTTTTATCCTCTAGTTTCTTTAGGATAATCAACGAATACACACTTAGTAGATTTGGTTGATAATTTTTTTGAGATTTATCATCGTATGAAAACCTCACAGTGCTAAATCTTAAGGAAAGACGAACTTGGTCTTTTTTCAAACCACATCTCATTTGGTGTTTTATCAATCTATTTAGAAAGAACACGATTTAGTGTAAATGCATCAACTTCTAAACCGTAACCCCAAAAGGAAATATGAAGATCTTCATGACACATTATAGATCGAACCATATCCAATAAAGCTCAATTTCTCCTTTCAAAAATACCATTCCATTGTGGAGTTACTGAGGGAGTTAACTGTGAGACAATCCCACAATTTCTAAGATGATCATCAAACTCTTGGCTCAAATATTCACCACATCGATTTGATCGAAGTGCTTTAATAGTTTTACCAAGTTGATTTTGCACTTCATTCTGAAATCTTCGAAACATCTAAAAAGGCTCACCTTTATGTTTCATGAGATACACGTAACCATATCTACTGAAATCATTAGTGAATGTAATAAAGTAATGATAAACACCTCTAGCCATTGTGTTTATAGGACCACATACATCAGTATATATTAGAACCAGTAAATCACTTGTCCTTTCATTGTGTCCAGTAAACAGACTCTTTGTTATCTTGCCTAGTAAACAAGATACACATGTTTCATATGATTGAAAATCAAATGAATCTAAAAGTCCATCTTCATGGAGTTTAGAAATGTGTTTCTCATTAATGTGGCCAGGGAAACAATGCCAAAGGTAGGTTTAATTCAAATCATTTGACTTGAATCTCTTTGTATTTACATTAAGAACGAGAGTATCTGTAGACGTTTTCATGTTTAGAATATAAAGATCATCACGCGAATTAGCATTTGTTGACATGCTTAGTATGTGCATCCTTCACGGCTCTTAAAGCATTGGCTGGTAGTTCATTCGGAATAGGATCATCCAGGACATACAACTTGCATTCATGCTTAAGAACAATTCTCAAGTTTCTAAACCAGTCAAGAAAGTTTATCCTAGACAAATTATCCTTCTCAAGGATGGATCGCACTGATAAGGGATTAGTGTGATTTGAAGAGGCCATATATCTACAATAAAGATTATGTAAAAGTTCATTTTAGTATAGAGGAATAAACTCCCACTAAATTAACAACCCTCCTTAAAAATGCTATGTTAATTTAAGGGACCGAAATCCATGTTTCACCTAATTCCAAGACAACTAAGGCATGGCACTTCGAATTAGGTTATTTAGGTAGGTACCAATTACCAATTACATCATATGTAACTTTTAGTTATTTTATGAGATTATGACATCTTATGTATTAGCATGTTTTATCTCATTTAGTGCCTAAAGCCCAAAACCGTTTTTATAGCTTGATCAAATCTAACCATTTCAAAAAATAAAGTAACTATTACTCAACTCGCCTCACCAAGCTAACACAGTACACTATGAGGAGACAAACCCATATTGAAGAGATCAAAGCCTTGACAAGTGTTTGAGAATGGATGTCACTTGACTTAAAATCTGAAAGAGGGATTTTTGCTTGTTTTAGTGATCATAATTAAATAAGATAAATATCATATATTACAATGCGTGAATAATCACTAAAAAGTTAGGAAATCATACAAATATTGACTATTTTACGAATTTTTTAGACGTTACGAATAGTTAACTGTGGTCTCGCTAGCCAGCCAGTGGGCGCGGATGGGGGTACAGGGGAAGCGCCCGCTTTTTTTAGATGACAAACTTCAATTTCGGAAATTGAAAATTGTCTATAAATTCTCATAATTTTAGTCAATCCAATTAACCCATACTGCCCCTTACTTTAATTCTAAAAATATTAATTAAAACATTTTTAATTATCTCAGGCCCACCATTAACTTAATATCTTATCCTAATCCAATTAGAATCTAAAATACTTTGAATCCTAACCCAATTAGGATTTGTTTAATATCTCACATATCTTATAGGATTTGTAATTCTAATCCAATTATAATTCTATCTCCTATTTTGTAGGAATATGCTAACGGATTACTACAGTGAGCTATATGATCAAAATCAATTTCAAGATATTAATCATGCATTCAACAACAGAATCATATTAAATTAATTATGTTAACCTAATTAGGATCTCTATCATGGAGACATATATAATTATTGAACCAAACGAAATATGTGTTCAAGATTAGAATCATATTAACCTAAACATGAAGTCTACCATGAACATACAAAATCCATATCGTTCAATATAGAAATATATGTTAATCAAGATATTCTAAACATGAATACTATAATTGAATCATATCATGCAATGTATACATGAATCAACAACATGCTTTAAAACCAATTCTTGATAACAATTATCACAGAATCAATATGTATATTATATATACATTAATCAAGATTATGTTTTTACACATATATCATATATACATCATTGAAAACATGCAAATGTCTAATAGAACCAAGCCTAATGCTCTGATACCATTCTTGAGTTTTTGGGGTTCATACGCAGCAAAAAATTCAAAACAAATTTTGAATAACCCCAACAGGATTGAAAATAAGTTCCATTAAACTAAATCTATGAAAGTAAATCATACCTTATTCAGTGATTTCCTTTTTAATTGTTCTATTTTCAAGACGTTCAAGTGCGCGCCCTCTATCAGAAATCCATATACGAACAGTAACCACAATTCGGAGTGCTAGCCCTAAGAGAGATTGAAAATGAATTTTCTTTCTTTCCCTAAATCCAGAGAACTCAAAAATTGTAAAACAAAAATCTTATTTCATTTTTAGGGTTCCACACTTTATTTATGTGTAGATAAGCCCTCACTTAAAATCATATTCGTAATACAACCGTTGTATTTAGGCAGTTTAAGCAAATTACACATACACCTCTATTAATAAGTCATCATATAACAAATCGTAAGGGCTTTTATGTCATGCACTTTATCATATAAAACTTATTACTTTGGACCAATCGAAATTGTGCAAAGCCATTCTTTATGTGCGACCCAATAGGTTCATGCGACGCTGGTAGTGAACCAAAAACTATTTTGGTACACAAGTCATAAGTGGTCTTTAGCAAGGCATTATGACTACCCAAGTAGCATGAATATCAACATTGATACAACTTAATTAATAACGTATATCATATCCTTTTGTCGTGCGATATCCTTTGATTAAATATAAGGCATGTGAAGTCACCCTTAATGTTCAATCGTACTAGTCTCGATCGTTAGGTAAACTGAAAAACATCCAAATGACATTGATCATATCAATTCACATGGACTTGACCATTATCAGTTTATCATATCGAGGTGTGAGCTAGACATTTTGAAGGAGATTTGTGATCGCTTGAGGAAAGTAAACCCATGAAAAAATTAGTTAGAACTCATTTATAACAACTGATTTATTTTAAAACTCAATTATTCTATCGTGCTATTTATTGCTACCTACTTATTGCTTATTCACTCTCATGTGCATATGTGTGCTTATCGACGGGGTCGAGCATGGCACAAACTCACACATGGGGCTAGCTACCCCATGTTATTCAAGTAGTTGCCCATGTCGAGCTACGCAGTGACTATTACCCTAGAGACCCGCTAGGTTGAGATATGTTTGATGAAGACTTAAGTCTTCGTCATGGGCTCTTATCTCGAAATTAGCCCTTAATCAGGGTTACGGGCCCAAGATATGGCTGGGAATGGGTACACAATCTAAATACTCGGCATGAGGATCGAGAAAAATGTTAGATTTGATTTGGTGTATTCTTAGAGTAATGTATATGTATAGACTTATTAAGTCATTCGTACTAGTATATAGATGTTGAGACATGAGTAGGGATGCGCCTCGAGATGCATACTAAAGTGGGACCGAGTTAGAGCGAGTGATGTGGTGAGATGTAACTTAAGTTAATGTAGCTTAATTAGTTGAGTTAAAAGTGTGCTATAGTTGACGTTATATTAAATGTAACCCGAGTTAGCAAATTAAAACAATAGTCATTAAATAATTCCGAGATACGTGTTGGCACATCGAGAGACCAATTGAGTATGTAATTGGTGTTAGTAAGATGAAGTTAGTAGAATTGTGTCAAGTTGTAGGCCATTAGATTAGTTTTGAGATATGAGTGTACATAAAGATCAATGGCTATTAATCAACTTTATCTTAATATATAAGATTGGAAAGACCAACTCATGCAATTCATTTCATTTACAAAATAAACTTAATAGTTAAGGAAAGCTTGAAAGGAAGATTGGAGAAGAAGATCAACAAGTTTTCATAAAGAAATTATGGGGTGTTTGAAGGAAACAATCAAGTTAGAGGTGTGCTACGACTAGGTAAGCTAATCTACACATAGTTTTGATAAAATTAGAGGTGATTAATTAGCTCTAGCTTTTGTGGGGTTTAAGATGCTAAATGAGATTATTTTTGAAATTGATTTACATATTTGGATTCTTTGTGAAAAACCATTAAATTTTCTATCAAGAAGTTTGATATTTAGAGTTATATTGACCAAGTTAAGATCAATCAAAGTATTAGATGTGTTCTTGAGTTTTATTAAAAAATGCATACATATTGTGGTGGTTTAATGATTATATATGAAGTGTATGCTAATGTTGTTGCTGTGGAGGTGGTATTGGGTCCCAGGAGGAAGGTAACAGGGATCCAAGGCAATGGAAATGGCCAATTGGAGAAGGAAACCTAAAAATCGAGGTATATGATATCTATGATTTCTTGCATTTAGCGCGTTAGGTGAGCTAGCTAGCGTGCTACCTGCGTATAGCGCTAATAAGTGTGAATAACACAACAGATAAAATACTTAGCGCCCTAAGTGCTTTAGACATCACACTAACTATAATTTCTAATGTTAAACTCAAACACCTTAAACAAACTTAACACTTTTATTAAGGGTTTAAACACATTTGAAAACCTATCAAATGATATCAAGAGCATAAGGAAGATCCTCAGAAGTTCAGATACAAGTCTTAAGTTGTCGAGAGGCTGGATTAGCATAGAAGCCTGGCATGGTTTGTAAGTAAACTGATTGAGATATTTATTTTCATTTATTTTCCATTATGCTTCTTCTTTACAGTCATTTTGATTGAAATGCCTATTGTACTCTCGATGCCATGACTTCTTTGTTCTTTCTAATTTCATGAGTTTATTATCATGGCATTGGTTTATGTTTGAATGATATTCATTGACTATTAATCTTAAGATACATGGTTATTAAGAGTATTAATAGAAAAACATGCTACTTGTTGAATGAGTCAACCTGTTGTGAATCTAATTCCTTTGGTGCATTAATTATGCAAGTTCATTGTTGGATTCCTAAATTGTGTTATTTCTTGATATGTGAAAGTAGTTCTTGTAACTAGGACTATGATATGATAGAGATAGCTGCGACATAAGGTGTCATTAAATTTTTGGGGTTGTCGGGATCTCACCACTAGTTTGCGCGACGCATAGAGAATGAGACCCGGGGTTGTCGACAAGTATATGCATATATGAAAATGGGCATTGTGAGTACATCTTCACCCACATAGTGGAACAAAGTTGATGTGATGTAATTTTATAGTCAACTGGCCCTGGATCATTACTACTTAGCGGAATGTTAGTTTCATGTTGTTTAACTTAAGTATCTTATAGCTTGGTTCTTATTTCAGCTTTTATTGCTATTATTATGCTTTCCGATACCTATTGTATATCCGAAAATGTGAATAAATATCTCTCGGTGTTATTTTATACATTACTGTACTCGCCATCCTTTTTTTGATGGTGGGTGCATATATTTTGAGTAACAGATCAGGGAATGAGAAGGTTGTCGATTAGTTTTGAGCCGATGAAGGATAGTTGTTGCTACGTTTTGTAGGTGATCATTTCATGTATCTATTACTTATGTCTTTTTGTATAACTTTTGATTGTATATTGGGATGAGAAACTAGACTTTGCTACTGTTTCATGTATTACTTTAGTTAGTTTTATATGATCGTCTGTTTATCTGGTTTTTTATAGTAGGTGATTTTGTAAATGCTTCCCTAATTTGATTTAGTCTTTTACATATAATTAAGATACTGTTAATAACTTCTTATTGAACTCCAAAACTTATAATTAGCAACTAATGGATAATATCTATGTTGATGGTGTGTAGTGAAATGAAAAGGCTGACTAATACGTTTTCGAGTACTATACGACATAGGTTAAATCTTAATGATGTAATTAGGCCAACCAGTACTTGGTTTGGTAGGCCAGGCTGTCTCAGTTGGTATCACAACCTCAATTTCTAGAGCTTAGGCAATGAATTATTATTTATTTTACAATATGATACCAACGTTACAGTTGGTATCAGTGCATAGGTTGTAGAGCCTTAAGTACAGACTATAAAATTGTCCGAAATTTTGATACTAATATCTTCAATATAGTTGGAATGATAATCTAATTTCTCGATAAGTACACAATGAAACTTGAATAAAATACAAATCTTAGATGTGGAAACCAGATGGTCCTTGCCTTGAAAACATTAGTTAGGAAATGAATGAATGTGAGTTGGGGATCACTATGTGTATATGTTATGTTTTGTACTTATATATATGCAATATTTACATAGTAGCTGATGTAGCGATTGCTATCAACATGCATATTATGATGGCAGATCAGCGCGAGGGTGGAGATCGTAATGATAATGATAGCTATCATACTGAATCGACTAAGGATTTTTGAAGGCTATCCAATGGAGTTGCAGCACAGGGTTAGCAGTTAGCTGACTTCATGTCAGATATGACAATGCATATGTTCGCACTTGCACAGTCCATTACTGTAGCTAGTACTTCCACTGTAGTACTACCAGCACCTGATACACATGGTATTACGGCTGATGATCTATAGCTTTAGACTGACACAATTACTGCCCAGGGACATCAGTTGACTGAGCTACTCAGAATCGTACAAGCACATTTGGTGTCATTAGTCATTTTCTTCGAGCCTATTACGACATTGGTTCTAGGACCAGATATTTCAATTGTATCAGCCACTACCACCACCTTACTATAAGCACCCGAGTTACCTATAATGCTGACAATACCTATTCCATCGAAGATGTTACTCGTGGTAGTACCAGTAGAGACTTTGGTTAATGCTACATCAGCATTGACAGAGAACGATAGGAAGAGGAAGAACGACAAGTGATTGAAGAAGATGTTTGAAGGATCTAGTTAATCAAGATTGGAGATACTAGTCACCATGACAGTACCACGCGTACGTGATTCTCCATTGGCATTTGCGATGGCAAGTAGATTTCCATCCATATATTTAATTTTTATGGTTCCATTTACTCTTATTTCCGACTTTGCCAGCCAACTACCTCAAATGGTGCAACAATTATAATAGTTTCAGCAAGCTCATGGTAATATAGATCGGTATGTATTGGGGCATGAGCAGAGACTCATTTTGAGATCACTGAGTTAATAGAGCATATGAGACATATGACATGTTGTAGATGTGGTCCGAAGTGGGTAGATTTCTTATGCCACCAAAGGTAGGACTGAATTATCACTGTCTCAGACTCAACAGACATCGGTCGATAATAAGCGAGATGCGCCGAGACTTGGCTAGATACAGACTGTATATATAAAGTGGAGGAGACTGCCGACATGTTATAGGTGTCATCAAGTTGAACACATAGTTTGTTAGTGTCCATGACCTGCAGGTTTTCTTCGGTTAGAGATAGAGAGTGAGGTTAGAGATAATGGCATGAGTCCACAAAGACAACGATCGATGCATAGTCAGGTAGTCTCAACAACACTGAGAAGACAGCCGGCGCGCTACATATGTGGACAGACTGGACACATGGTTAGATGATGTCCACAGTCTCATGACTATCAGTAGCCTGCCATACAGCTACATGTCGGACATGGAATTCCTTTAGAGACAAAACAGGACTTAGAGATGGCATATGAACCTAGTGAAGGCACGTATTTAATTATTACGTTAATCATACGTTGTTTGACTTAAATAACAGTAGCAACACTAGTGGTTTGAGAGTTAAAATTGATCACTAAACTAATGCGATTAGCTCAAATTAGTCCATATCACATAAGATAACGAAGTAATGAAAGTAGTGATGGTTGATAAGCACACTTAAAAACTTTCAAAAGGAAAAATATGCTTAGTGAGATTTCCCTTAAATATTATGACTAGAGTGCCGTATATTGTGATAGTGTACATGTGGTAGCTGAGCATAAACTCACCCACAATAATATTTAAACCCAGGGTAAGCTGTTAGCGGATCTACCTGAGGTAAATTGGGAAACACAAACTTTGGGTATAATATCGTTTGAAATTTTAGCTAAGCTAATAATTGTGAGAATGAAATGGAAATAAATTTTTGTGACCTAGTTGTGAGATTAAGCTTTTGATTAAGTTTAACTTCGAGGATGAAATTTCTATTAGTTGGGAAGACCGTAATAACCCAAAATTTACTAATAGTAAATTAGTCCCTAATCAAGGTTACTGACTCGAGATGTGATCGAGAGTGGGTATACAATCTTAATACTCGACATGAGGATCGAGAAAAATGTTGGATTTGATGTGGTGTATTCCTAGTGTAATATATATGTGTAGACTTATTAAGTCACTCCTACTAATATATAGATGTCGAGACGTGAGCGAGGATGCGTCTCGAGATGCGTGTTGACGTGGGACCAAGGTAGATAGAGTGATATGGTGAGATGTAATTTAAGTTAATGTAGTTTAATTAGTTGAGTTAAAAATGGGTCATAGTTGATGTCATATTAAATGTAACCTAAGTTAGCGAATAAAAACAATAACCATTAGATAATCCTTGAATTACGTGTTGACACATCAAGAGACCAATTGAGTATGTAATTGGTATTACCAAGATGGAGTTAGTGGAACTGTGTCAAGTTGTAGGCCATTAGATTAGTTTCGAGATATGTGTGTACGTAAAGATCAATGGCTATTAATCAACCTTATGTTAATATATAAGATTGGAAAGATCAACTTATGCAATTCATTTCATTTACAAACGAAATTTAGAGTTTAAGGAAAGCTTGAGAGGAAGATTGGAGAAGAAGATCAATAAGTTTATGTGGAGAAATTCTAGGGTGTTTGAAGGAGACAATTAAGCTAAAGGTGTGCTACAACTAGATAAGCTAATCTACACATAGTTTTGATAAAATTAGAGGTGATTAATCATTCTAGTTTTTGCGTGGTCTTAGAGGTTAAATGAAATACATATTTAGATTCCTTTCGAAAACTCATTAAATTTGCTATAATGAAGTTCGAAATTCAGAGTTTAATTGACCAAGTTATGATCAATCAAAGTATTAGGTGTGTTCTTGAGTTTTATTATAAAATGCATACATATTTTGGTGGTTTAATGATTATATATGAAGTGTATGGTGATGTTGTTACTATGGAGGTGATAATGGGTCCCTGGTGAAGGGTAACAGGGATCCAAGGTGATGAAGATTACCAATTAGAGGAAGAAACCCATATATTCAAGGTTAATGATTTCTGGGATTTCCTACATTTAGCGCGCTAAAAGTGCTAGCTAGCGCGCATGTGCATGTAGCGCTCTAACAAGTATGAATAGCACGGTAGATAAAATACCTAGAGCATTAGGTGCTCAGGAAAACACATTGATTGTAATTTTTAAACTTAAACTCAAACACCTTAAACAAGCTTAGCAGTCTAAATTAGGGGCTAAACACATTCTAAAACCTATCAAATGATATTAGGAGCCTAAGGAAGGGTCTTGGGAGTTCGTACATGAGGTTTAAGGTGTTGAGAGGTCGGACTAGCATGGGAGTTTGGAATGGTTTGTAAGTAAACTGATTAAGGTATTTATTTTCATTTATTTTGCATTATTCTTCTTATTTATAGTCATTTGGACTGA